>CM060888.1:44481698-45754198 GCA_030762935.1 Hymenopus coronatus | reverse complement strand
GACTTTAAGCCGCATGTTGACATATTGTGACGTAATTAGCTTCTATCACGTGACCACAGACGGTGTTTGAAAAATGGCTGACATTGATGTTTCGTTTCGACAGCGTGCTGTCAGTGAATTCCTTGTGAAAGAAGGAAAATCTGCTCCTGAAATTCATCTCAGAATTCAACGTGCGTATGGAGGTGTCTGCATGGGTGCCAGCAGTGTTAGAAGATGGGTGAAACATTTCAAAGATGGAAACACAAGTCTGCAAAATGCGCCTCGTAGCGGGCGTCCTCGAACTGCCTCTACAGAACGCAACAAGGAAAGAGTTGAGCTCATTACAGGAGATAGGCGTTTCACTGTGAATGAAATTGCTGCGAAACTTGGAATAGGACATAGTGCAGTGCAAGAAATGATCCACAGCTAGGGTTATCGAAAGGTCTGTGCCCGTTGGGTCCCCCGTTTATTGACTGAAGACCACAAACTTCAGAGAAGAACCATTGCACAAAATCTTCTTCAGAGATTTCATAATGAAGGTGATGAATTTTTGACGTGTATTGTGACTGGAGATGAGAGCTGGTTCCATCACTATGAGCCAGAAACGAAACGTCAGAGTATGGAATGGCACCACTTGAACTCACCATCGAAGAAGAAAGCGAAGACAATGCAGTCTGTAGGAAAAGTTATGGGAAGTGTCTTTTGGGATGCACAAGGTTGCATTCTGGTTGACTTTCTTGAACCTGGACAAACCATAAATTCCGCCCGCTACATCAAGACACTTCTGAAGCTCCGTCGGGCTTTGCGTGATAAACGCCCTGGAAAGAGGATCATCCTTCAACAGGATAATGCGCGTCCGCATACTGCCCGTGCCACTATGGAGAAGATCAGGGCATTAGGGTGGGAAATTCTTCCACATCCTCCCTACAGTCCCGACTTGGCACCCTCCGACTACTATCTTTTCGGTTCTGTGAAGGAGCAGATGCGTGGCCAACGCTACGAGACGCTGGAGGATATTCGGTAAGCAGTGCGTCAGGGTCTGCGGGCAGCTGGAATGGAGTTCTATCACAAGGGCATTTTCAAACTTGTAGAACGATGGGGAAAATGTGTGCAAAACAATGGAGACTATGTCGAAAAGTGAAAGAAAGTCTGTAGATTATGATGATGTATTTGGTTTGGTTTAAAAATAAATATTAAGATTGTAAAATAGTGTTGCTCATGACTTTCAGTATGTCCCTCGTACATACGAGGGTCGGCTGATAAATCCAGGGCCTCTCAATTTTTTTTTTGCTTTATTTCTCAACACAATCTCTAGAATGGCTAATACATTGTAATATCGGTGCTTAATTTAATTAAACCATCTCTGTAGTGCGATTTATCAAGGCCCTCAAAGTAGCTGTTTACCACATTAATGACCTCCTCGTTGTAGTGAAATCTTCGTCCTTCAAGAATTGTTGGAGGTTTGGGAACAAATGGTAGTCACTGGGTACTAGTTATGGCAAATAGGGTGGATGTTCAAGCAATTCCAATTTTAATTCGCACGTTTTTCCTCATTGCAACGAGCATTTGCGTGATGAAACAAGATTTTTTGTTGCCAAATGAGATCTTTTTCTTTTCACCTCATCACTCAAACGTTGCATTAAGCTTGCGTAGTAGTCACCAGTATTACTTTTACCCTTTCCCAAGTAATCAATAAAAATAATTCATGTGCATCCCAGAAAACACTCGTCATAACCTTGTTAGCTGACAAAATTCTTTGTCTTTTTTGGATTTGGTTCACCTGGCGTAATCCACTGTTTTGACTGTGATTTACTTCCTGGAGTGTAGTGATGTATCCAAATTTCATCCATGGTAATAAACCGTCTCAAAAATATACAGGGATTTTACGATAGAATTCCACATTCCTAACAGAAACAGTTTTTCTTTGCACTTTTAATCAGGTGTCAACAAACGCGGCACCCATCCTACACAGAGCTTGTGAAAGCCCAAAACATTACTTAAAATATTACCTGCACGTTCTTTTGATATGCTTACAGCCTCTGCTATCTCAAACAACTTTAATATGCGATCTTCCAGTACTAAACGATGAATTTTTTCAATGATCTCTGGAGTTGTCACTTCTACAGGGCGTCCAGAGCGAGGCTCATCACTAGTGCTCGTACGTTCTATTTTAAACTCTGCAACCCACCTTTTAATCGTTAAATAAGAAGGGGCAGAGTCTTTCAATGTGCTGTGCATTTCCTCCTTGATATCTTTAGGCGTTAAGCCTTTTAAATGGAAGTATTTAATCATTGCTCGTTTTTCCAAATCCTCCATTTTCGTGAAAACTCTAAAGTTGTCTTGTTTAAAATGCTGTCATTCGAAAACTAAACAAGCTATTGACCTGTATCTATGGATACAAGTTAGTTTAGAGTTAAACTTTACGATACTATCGCCTAACTGGCCTAATGGCGCCATATCTGTGTGAGACCCGGGACTTATCAGCCGACCCTCGTCTATTACATTTAATTTCAATACTCCTATGTATTACTTTCTCTTGCCCGCATGTACGTATAATGAAAATAATGAATAGAGAATGTATTGTACTCCACACAAAAGTCGATGTCGAAATTTCACCGGAAATATATGTTTTGGGGTCCCCTGAGTCCGAAAAAAACATTTTTAGAAAAAAAAATTCTCAGACAAGAATTGCCGGTTTTATTTTGTTCTACTCCTGGACATGCAAAAAACGATTTGCAATGACAATCAAAGAGCGACAGCTTTTAAAACATTTGACTATCTCTTTAGTATACCGCATCCCTTTAGTTACCTTCTACTTATAAGGAACTAAGTAATAAGAACATTCTGCTAATGCTTATCTCGATTAGCATTGTGTAGAAAGAAGAATAGTCTTTAGTAAGAAGTTTGTTTGTAGAGCAGCTAGGGAAAGTCATTCGAGTGTAGCACGTCAGAGTTTTTATACTCGTGTACTAATGGCTCTTCAGGTCAATATATACGAATTATAAGTTTATGTAACATTTCCCGAATCTAAACTCATATTAGTATGCAAAGCAAAGTCGGTCATGACATTGGCATCACAGAGACGAGGAAATCAATAACCCAGGGTACACGCGCTAGCTCTACCTCCAACCAAAATCTTTATTTTTACGAGAATAGTTATATTTACATACCTTTATCAGTAGATATGCATTGTCAGGTGCTTCATCAATGGAAGTTTTAATTTCATCTGTAGAAAATATTTTCGCTTTTTTCCTCACTGCACCCAAACGATTTCTGTTTTAACAGGGAGTACTTCTTATAGTGGAATATATCATTTCCATGTTTCACATTTAGAGTACCTAGTTTTCAATAATGAATAATTTATCCACAAGGTTGGGGATTTCATTGTTTTCGACATTTCTTCAAGGTAAACTTTGAGAACATTTGCGAGAATGAAGTTACATTTTTTGTTATGCTCCATGCCATGAGTTTATCATAAAACTTTTCGTAGATCTTTTTTGATTTCTGTGGAAGTAATTGTTAACAACATTACTCGCCTCCTCTGTTATATCATGAGGCGTCGAACTAAATTCCATATCATTATCACTAGGCCAAAATACCTGTGTCTATTTTGCAAATCAAATATCACCGTGAATCGAAGTTCATTTGTTATTGACGCATGCGTACAATACGCATAGCGGTCGGTGGAGTTTATCTCCTGTAGGGCAATTTATAATTCATTGTACTTCTGTAAACATGTATAGCAAGTTTTATTTCTGTAACAGAAAAACTGCTCCGCAAGGAGCATTTTACAGGAAGAAAAGTGCTGAAAAGAATAGCGAGAAAACAAGGAAAAGATTTCAATGCATGGCTCATATTAAAATCCACCAGCTTTGCTGTATCTCCAGTTAATGTATTTAATATGGTGCCTGGTGGCCAATTATACCTTTTTTATATTAAGAAAAAGTTTAAATTGTTTTATGGAATTAAAATAAAAAAGGTTTGGTGATTTTTCATGGAATTTCAATCATACATATCCTTAATATTAGAAAATAATATGAACTAAAGAAATTTTATATTACTAGAATCTATACATAATACTTTAGAGTCCGGATGAAAACTGGTTACTTTAGTAATCTATCTACATGTACTACTACTTCATTCACTTTGACTTTGTGAAAAATCTGATGTGTGTCATTCACATGACTTTCTCTATATCCCTGCAACAAATTATTCTTAAAAAGCTTATACTTCTATTTACTTTATACCAATCAGAAAAAATGAGCAGAAATAAGCTTATTAGTTGTTTCCTTTTAAGTAGAAGCGAAATAAGGACTGGTATAGGTTAAAATGATAGTCAAAAGCTGGTTTCTATGTCAATGAAGTTCCTTTGTTTGTATGGACCGCAGTTGACAAATTCCTGTATGAGAAAAGTATAAGTATTTCGTAGCAGAAACCAAAAATAAGGAATGTCTCAAAAACGACGAACTCACGAAAAAAATGCATATAAGTTAAATTGTTTGTTTTAACGTGCTCTACATTTTTTGTGCAGTAAGTTTTTGTCCATCTCTTACGGTTTAGCAGTTATTCAAAATTCAGTAAAATTCATCCAAAATAAACTACTCTTCAGAGGCTATTCCCAGAAAATTGAAGATATACATTTTATTTGTCAGGTAAATATCTTTAATATACGAAATTTTAATCAAAATCGTTAGAGCCATTTTTGAGAAAATCAAATTTTTTTAAAAAAGTTCCATGTAAAGGGTAGTTGTGGGTGGGGAATATTTCTCAAAATCTTCGTGTCGCATCCCTGGAAGATACTAAACTTAAATACCAAGTTTGGTATTTTACCGATTTTTCATTTTTGAGTTATCGTGTTCACAGACACACACACGGACGTTTTTGTGAACATGCTTTTTTACTTTCTCCATACGCAGTATGTACATAGTGTATAGAGAAAGTATTGCATTCCACCAAAAATTCGATACCGAGATTTCACCGGAAATATATGTTTTAGGGTCCCCAATATAAAAAAAAAAAAGCATTTTCACAAAAAGGCCCGTGTGTGTGTGTCCGTGTGCCTGTGAACACGATAACTCAAAAACGAAAAGTCGGTAAAATACCAAACTTGGCATTTAAGTTTAGTATCTTCCAGGGATGCGACACGAAGGTTTTGAAAAAAATCCCTCTATCCCAAACTACCCTTTACATGGAACTTTTTTCAAAAATTTCAATTTTCTCAAAAATGGCTGTAACGATTTTGATTAAAATATCATGTATTAAAGATAGTTACCTGACAAATAAAATGTTTATCTTGAATTTTCTGGGAATAGCCTCTGAAGAGTGGTTTATTCTTGATGAATTTTACTGAATTTTGAATAACTGCTAAACCGTAAGAGATGGACAAAAACTTGCTACACAACAAATGTAGAACACGTTAAAACACACAATTTATGTGATATACATTTTTTTCGTACAGTTAGTCGTTTTTGTGCCATTCCTTATTTTTGGTTTCTGCTATGAAAAACATACATTTTTCATACAAGAATTTGTCTACTGCTGTCCATATGAACAAAGGAACTTCAGTGACTTAGCAACCAGCTTTTGATTATCACTTTATGGTACTCCCTTATTTCACCTCTACTTACAAGGAAGCAAGTAATATGGCTATTTCTGCTAATGTTTTACTGATTAGCATGAAGTAAAGAGAAGTATAAGCTTTTTAAGAATAATTTGTTGCAGGGATATGGAGAAAGTCATTTGAGTGTAGCACATCAGATTTTTTTGGATAATGGGGACCCTAAAACATATATTTCCGGTGAAATCTCGCTATCGAATTTTTTGGTGGAGTGCAATACCTTCTCTATAATGTACATGGTGCGTGTAGAGAAAGTAAAAAACAGCTTTTAAATCCGAATGGAAAACTAAATTATTGATAGCCATGTTTCACTATCGTAATGCATTCGATTGTCTTAAAACATTCGATAGTGACCAGCACTAGATTCGATTAGACCAAAAACTGTATGTGCTAGATGGCTCTTTTCTCTCCTCTGTCTGTCTGTCTCTCTCTCTCTCCCTCTTTTTCTCTGCGTCTATGGCTATTACATAAAACGTTTAGTAGCTATTACCCAACTAAGAGTCATTTGTTTGTGAATGAATATGGTAATTCAGTGGAAAAGATGGAAAAATAAGCTGTTGAACGAGTATTTGTGGAATCTCGTGAAATGATAATAGGAAGAGAAAATCCGCTGACTGTTACAAATAACATTTTGAATCTACAACTTTAGAAGCCACTGATGTGATGAAGGGAGACACCAAATTATCGATTAAGCTTCTCCGGGCAGCTTTAAGGAAAGAAGTAAAGTAATTACATTATTAGCGTATGGAAATTTGGAGCTCATTTACAAAGCAGTAGTGGTAGAATGCCTTTTCCGACCGAGATTGCATCAACATGGAAGCAATAAAGGGTAAGAAAAGTGGAGATGCTATCACCGCTGCCGTGTGGAAATTGAATAATGATGTTTGGACAAGTCGTCGGCGAGCAGCATTATGCGCCATTACGCGATAACAACTCCATCTCGCGGCCACTTGCTGCATTACAATGTCCAAACGGCAGCTGCTCCAAAAATGTTATTAGCTCACGGCTTGAGAATCAATGAACAGCAGAGTGCAAAGTTGACTCGCTGCATCTTCTGCACTCTACAGATGTTCAGCTGTTTCTCCCTTCATTTGTTGCTCTTCTTTAGCGGACCTGCGCTCGATATTCATTTTATTAACTTCCATGGAATGGCCGGTGTTGTTTGTGGAAATCTTATTAACAAGAAATAACAAAATGCTTATACACTGATAATAATTAATGAGGCACTAGAAAAAATGTGATGTTAATTCACATGGCATTCTCTACCAGTTCTTCAGCAGGATACAAAACGCTTATATCGCAAGATAAACATTTGTACAAGTAGATAAATGGAAAAAGTAGAATATAGAAGGCTTTAAACGAATCTCAATTGTTATAAAATCTAGTCACTATGCGAAAACCTTCAAATTCGTTCTTTTTGCTGGACAAGGAGGAAAAAAGAAAGAGAGAAAGGAAACGAATAACGACTTCTATTTGAGAAGTGTTTAAAATGGAGCATTAACAAGGGATATTTCAGAAATGGTTAATCCCACAAAAAGGTATATTCATAAGAAACTGTGTGTTTTGGCGAGCTCTACATTTTTTACTTTCTCTATACGTACTATGTACATAGTGTATAGAGAAGGTATTGTAATGAACCCAAAATTTTGATACCTAGATATATAAAAAAAAAATATAATATAAATATAATATAAAAAAAAGCATTTTTAGAAAAATATCCGTGCGTGTGCGTGTGCGTGTGTGTGTGTGTGTGTGTGTGTGCAGCATAGCTCAAAAACGAAAAGACCGTTAAATACCAAACTTGGTATTTAAATTTGGTATTGTCCAAGGATTCAACACGAAGATTTTCAAAAAAATTCCACCACCCCAAGCTACCCTTTACATAGAATTTTTTCGAAAATGTTGATTTTCTCAAAAATGGCTCTAACGATTTTTATTAAAATATCATATATTAAATGTATTTACCTGACAAATAAAATTTATATCTTGAACTTTCTGGGAATAGCTCTGAAGACTACTTAACTCTGGATGAATTTTACGGAATTTTGCATAACTACTAAACCGTAAGAGATGGATGAAAACTTAAAAGCACAAAATATGTAGAGCACATTAAAACACATAATTTATGCTATATGACTTTTTTTTCTTGAAGTTGATCGTTTTTGAATATTCCTTGTTTTGAGTTTCAGCTTTGAAAAACAAACTTTTCTCATACAGGCGTTTGTCAATTCCTATCCATACAAACAAAGAAACTTCAGTCACATAGCCAGCTTTTGACTATCACTTTAGCCTTACTTCGCTTCAACTAACAAGGAAGCAAGTAATAAGACTATTTCTGCTAATTTTTTCTCGAGTAGATGAAGTAAATAGAATAGTTTGTTGCAGAGATGTAGAGCAAGTCATGTGAATGGAACACATAAGATTTTTTTGTATTAAGTTTTATGTGTTTACCAGACATGCAAAATTATGCAGAAATAAGAGGAATTGAGAGGCTATTCCTAGAAAATTAAAGCTATATAATTTAGTTGTAATAAAATAAACTTACAGTACTTTAATCAAAACCGGTAAAGACATTTTTGAGAAGATAAACTTTTCGAAAGATATTCTAAGTAAAGCAGGCATGTCCAAAACAATACTTACAAGGTCCTGACCAGAACTCGTTTCCTCCGCTCCAATTAAGGTGGAGATATGTTGGTGAGTCACACATATTGTCATATGCCCATACGTAGACTGCTTGGTAGCGAATGTGCTGTTTTAAGCACATAGAATGCCATTTTCGCTTCACACTCAGAAGCTACACGCGAACTGTAAATTGAATTACTTGTTCGATAAAATTGTATGAACATAACATATTTGAAAGAAAGACGTTGGGAGTTAGTTAAATCATTCCCTAAGATTCATTTTTCAAATTGCGATTATTTGCATCAAACTTCATGGCAATGCAAGCATATTTGCGAGAAAAACTTCTCTAAAATTAATTATATTGAAAACCAGCATCGCAGTTGTCTAGGCGACGATTATTTGGTTCATCTATTAAGGTTCTGTGCAGCAGATATTGATGGACTCGTCCATTGCAAAACAAAAATAGAAAGAAAAAGACCACAGTAGACATAAATTAGGAAGGCCTTGTGTTTACATATTTTCTCGACAACGAATTTTTGGGTGGAATACAATACTTTCTCTACAGTGTGCATAGTTCGCGTATAGGGAAAGTAGGGGAGGAGGTCTGTGTGCGCGACTGTGAAGAGTACAACTCAAAAACCAAAAGTCCGTTAAATACTATATTTGGTATTTTTTTTGAAGTTAAACATTTTCGAACATTTGTTATGGGTTTCAATTTTAAAATGCACTTTTCTTAAATAGAAACTGATCATTCGTTTTCCTTTTGTTTTACTCCTGAGCATGCAAAGAGCAGCAAATTTCAATCCGGAGAGATAGATGGACGGACAGACAGACAGACAGACAGACAGACAGGCAGACAGACAGACAGACAGACAGACAGACAGACAGACAGACAGACAGATAGACAGATAGATAGATAGATAGATAGATAGATAGATAGATAGATAGATAGATAGATAGATAGATAGATAGATAGATAGATAGATAGATAGATAGATAGATAGATAGATAGATAGATAGATAGATAGATAGATAGATAGATAGATAGATAGATAGATAGATAGATAGATAGATAGATAGATAGATAGATAGATAGATAGATAGATTAGTTAATTTATTTCATCTTTTCAAGTTACAAACTTCAAACATATATAGGTAAAGTCTCATAAATTGTACCGGTCTTATATACTGTGACTATAATCACGCCGTCAAGCGGAGGGAATGTGTATTATAACAAAGTGCGAGGCTGCTGTGAAAATTGTTAACAAGTTGTGTTACAGCTCATTGTTTGATTATCAGCTGTGCGAAGTAATGCTACTCTGCCAACTGCAGACTCACAGGTATGTTGGATTTAGTTTATATTTTGCACATATGTTAATTGATTTATGTATAATTGAAGTCGGAAAGCAAAACCTGAAATAGGTATTTCTGCCTTGGGGAATGGCAACGTTAAACATATAAAATTGTACCACCATGGTTCTTATATTTGTACCGGTACAATTTATAAGACATTCTGAACAACATATACAGACCCTAGACATAAATGCAATGTGCAATAGCAATTATATGTGTCGAATTAAATTGCTTTTTATGAAGCTGAAAATAATGTTTTATATCAAGAGAGTGCAACAATATGGTTACATACTTTGTTACCGATTCTTTCAACAATTTACAAATTTGCAATAATATTTAAAAAAATATGTTTACTAACGCGCAGAACTATTATACATATTTTAACCATAAAACCCAGAAAATTAAGTGATATCAAATATTTTGTTTATAAGTATGCTTTCAGATGGTAGAAAGAAAATAATGTGACTTCTGGAGTAAGAAAGGCATAGAAAAGGTATTGAATGTCTTCAGAAATGGTGATGCTGGTCTTAATGACATTTGTAGAATAAACCAACCAGGAGGCTGCATAACTCAAGAACGTAGTTAGTGAATGCTCAGTGTCGCACTATGAAGTGATTAGTTGGAGATTTTACAGATTTTTGCGACATTAAATCTTGAGAACGCTAGTAACGAGCTGCTAAAAATTGATATTTCTATACTCAGACAACAGTTTTAAAAACATTGTAAGCCATGTTTTCAACCTGCTTTGCTTTAACATCCATTTATCAGCATCTGGTACCTACACGTTTAAGATATGTAGTTGCGTTATGTTTATCCGGGAACCATGCATCGCCGATCTCAAACTACTTCTATCAGTCACGTGCACAATCTCGCAAATTATTTCAGTGAAGTTCATTAACACCCTGTATACGTATATTTGCCCTAATGTATGTGAATCTTTGGTCGTTCTTTACCAAAGAGAAACGATCAACTTGTTTTAAAGCATTTCTAATTAGTATATATTATCATTGAATTTTTTCCTCTAGGATTTATAAAGCTCTGCAATTCTAAGCCACGTTTACCCGTTCCAGTGCATCGATAATGCATCTCGTCTTATTCCATTCGGAATAAAAATGCTCTAGGTTTATTTTCATACTCCTGGTTTTATATTTTTAAATTTCTAGAGCCAATTTTTCAAATGAAAGGTTGTTTTGATTCAACTAATCGTGCCGCTGAACCTTTTAAAGTGAAATGAATAGTGCTTTATTGCTTTTTTCCTTAAAGCAATTAAAAGCAATGGCAAACATCGAAATTGAGACGGAGAGTTACTCCCTGGCATTTTAAAACGTTTTATTTCAACAAAAAATAAGCATGCGAGATTTGAAAGTAATTAATATAGAATTCTGATATAACTGCCATTTTTTCCCTCCTTCATGCTCGGCATGCAAAGCAGTTGAAATGTGTTATCCGTTTTGAAACTTTCCAATAAAGTCCGTTCAATGATGACAGGGGAAAACATTTTTAAAATACAAATACTCACGAGTTATTCCGAGTTTATAAATCAGCTTTACATAGAAATCTATAATTGCTTAGTATTATTAATTCAACAAAAAGGTATAAAGACTGCCTCCGTGATCGAGTGGTCAGCAAGCTGAATTCTCACTCGGAGGTCCCGGGTTTCATGCCCGGCTGGGGCGGGGAATTTTTCTTTAACCTATCCCCCACAGAGTCTGGAAGCATGTATGCGAGAGTGAATGTGTGTGTGTGTGTGTGTGTGTGTGGGGGGGGGGGAACAGAAAATGATTTAAACCAAACGTAAAGAACCTACAAATGAGTTGTTTCTGATGCAAAGCCCCCCATATGACGTTAGATGTTAAAGGGGGCTATGTAAGTGAAACAATTAAAAAAAAAATCTCATGTGTTCCATTCACATGACTTTCTCTGCATCTCTGCGACAAATTATTTATAAAAAGCTAATGCTTGTATTAAATTCATGCTAATCGAGGAAACATTTGCAGAAATAGTGCTTCCTTGAAAGTAGAAGCGAAATAAGGGTAGTTTGGGGTGGGGGATTTTTATCAAAATCTTCTGGTCGGAAGTTGGGTATTTTACCGACTTTTCGTTTTTGAGCTATCGTGTTCACAGATACACGGACACACTGACTCACGGACACACACGCACACACGGACCTTTTTCTGAAAATACTTTTTTTGGACACAGGGGACCCTAAAACATATATTTCCGGTGAAACCTCGGTATCGAATTTTTGGGTGGAGTGCAATACCTTCTCTATACACTATGTACATATTATGTAGCAACCATGAATGGAAGCACAAAATGCAATGTGAAGAATCGATTTAGAGTTGCATAATTCAAATTATTCAGAGAATTTCTAAGTAATGACCGTCTATTGCATATCAATTTATAAGTTTATCTATTATTAATGATAACATTATATAACCTACTGAGGTTATAATTATGATAATAAATATTGAATGATCATGGAAGTAGATAAGTTGTTCTATTAACTTCTAGTTAACATCTCTACCAGTGCACATAAGTAGTCGCCGTGAATTTATCTAGGAAAGTTTAAAATCAAGAGTTGCGTTTGCTGAGGTTATTCCAAGCATACATTTTGAATTTTATGATAATAGCCTCTGAAGACCTCTTCATTCTGGTTGACTTCTGTATAACAGTTAAACCGTAAGAGATTGACAAAAATCTACTGCATAAAAAATGAAGATATCGTTAAAATACATCATTTATATAGGTACATTTTTACTTTCTCCATACGCATTATGTACATAGTGTATAGAGAAAGTATTGCACTCCACCCAAAAATTCGATACCGACATTTCACCGGAAATATATGTTTCAGGGTCCCCAATATCCAAAAAAAGCATTTTCACAAAAAGGTCCGTGTGTCCGTGTGCCTGTGAACACGATAACTCAAAAACGAAAAGTAGGTAAAATACCAAGCTTGGTATTTAAGTTTAGTATCTTCCAGGGATGCGACCCGAAGATTTTGAGAAAAATCCCCTACCCCTAACTTTTTTTCGAAAATTTTGATTTTCTCAAAAATGGCTCTTAACGATTTTGATTAAAATTTCGTACATTAAACATATTTACCTGACAAATAAAATGTATATCTTGAATTTTCTGGGAATAGCCTCTGAAGAGTAGTTTATTCTGGATGAATTTTACTAAATTTTAAATAACTGCTAAACCGTAAGAGATGGACAAAACCTTACTTTAGAAAAAATGTAGAGCATATTAAAACACACAATTTATGTTATATACATTTTTTTCGTGGAGTTCGTCGTTTTTGTGACATTGCTTGTTTTTGGTTTCTGCTATGAAAAACGTATACCTTTCTCATACTGGAACTTGTAAACTCCTATCCATATAAACAAAGGAACTTCATTGACATAGCAACCAGCTTTTGACTATCACTTTAACCTACGGTTGTCCCTTATTTCGCTCCTACTTACAAGGATGCGAGTAATAAGACTATTTCTGCTAATTTTTTTCTGATTAGCATAAAGTAAATGGAAGTATAAGCTTGGGACGCGACACGAAGCTTTTGAGAAAAACCTCCCCACCCCAAACTACCCTTTTCAAGGTACTTGTTTCGAAAATTTTGGTTTTATAAAAATGGAACTAACGATTTTGAATAAAATATCGTATATTTAAGATATTTACCTGACTATTAGAATGTATATTTTGAATTTTCTGGGAATAACCTCTAAATACTACTTTATTCTGAGTGAATTTTACGGAATTTTGCATCTGCTAAACCATAAGAGATAGATAAAAACTTACCACACAAAAAATGTAGAGCAACTTAAAACACACAAACCACGTTGTATACATTTTTTCGTGGAACTGTTCGTTTTTGTTTTCAGGCTCGAAAAGCTTAACTTTTCTCATACAGGAATTTGTCAACTCCTGTCCATACAAACAAAGGAACTTCAGTCATATAACAAACAGCTTTTGACTATCGCTTTAACATATGGTACTCCCTTATTTCCCTTCTACTTACAAGGAAGCAAGTAGTAAGACTATTTCTGCTAATCTTTTGTCGATTAGCATGAAGTAAATAGAAGCATGAGCTTTTTAAAACTAAATTGTTGCAGAGATGTAGAGAAAGTCATGTGAATGGAACACATCAGACTTTTTTACGTAGTAATCAGCTTGACTATTCTTTGGCCTAATGTATTCTCTTATTTCCCTTCTGCTTACAGAAAATAAGTGATAAAACCAATAATTCTGCTAATGTTTATCTAGATTAGCACGGCGTAGATAAAATAATAATTTTTTTAAAGAAAATAATGCTTGTGGAACAGCTAAAATAAAAATTATGTGAATGGAATACATCAGATTTTTTAGTGCCTTTATATATAAATATTTAAGAGATCTAACCTGCCAGCAGGAACATTATTTGAACAGGCACAGTATTTTGCCTGTGAAGATAAGCGTAAGCGACCCGCGTTTTAAATTGTTCTACTCATGGATAAACTCTGTTTATTCACTTGCATAATAAATAACTATCAATTTCTCTACACGTAATATGTAATAGTGTACAGAGAAGGTGGTAATGCACCCAAAAATTCGATACCGAGATTTCACCGAAAATACATGTTTATGGGTCTCCCTGCATCCAAAAAATCTGATGTGTCCCATTCACATGACTATCTCTACATCTCTGCAACAAATTATTGTTAAAAAGCTTATGCTTCTATTTAATTCATGCTAATCGAAAAAAAATTAGTAGAAATATTCTTATTGCTTGCTTACTTGTAAGTAAAAGCGAAATAACGGAGTTTAAGTGGTATTCAAAAGCTGGTTGCTATGTGACTGAAGTTCCTTTGTTTGTATAGACAGCAGCTGACAAATTCTTGTATGAGAAAAGAAAAAGTTTTTCAAAGTTGAAATTAAAAACAAGGAATATCTCAAAATGGATCAACTCCACGAAAAAAAATTTATATAATATATACTGGGTATTTTAATGTGCTCTACATTTTGTGTGTGGTAACTTTTTGTTCATCTCTTACGGTTTAGCAGTTATGCAAACATCTGTTAAATTCGTCCAGAATAAAGTAGTCTTCAGAGGCTGTTCCCAGAAAACATAAGATACGCATTTTATTTGTCAAGTAAATATATTAAATTTTCGAGATTTTAATCCAAATCGTTAGAGCCAATTTAAAGAAAATCAAAATTTTCGAAAAAAGTTCCATGTAAAGGGTAGATTGGGGTGGGGGGATTTTCTTGAAAATCTTCGTGTCGTATCCTTGGAAATACCAAGTTTGGCTTTTAACGGTCTTTTCATTTTTGAGCTATGCTGCCCACAGACATACACACACACGGACAGACAGACAGACAGACAGACAGACACACAGACATTATTCTAAAAATGCTTTTATGGATTCAGGCGTCTCAAAACATATATTTCCGGGGAAATCTCGGTATTGAATTTTGGGTGGAATTCAATTCCTTCTCTATACACAATGTAGCTACATAGTACGTGTAGAGAAAGTAAAAAAGCATTTTTGGAAAAAGGTCTGTATGCGTGTGTCTGTCTGTCAGTCTCTCTGCCTGTGTGTCTGTGGACTGCATAGCTCAAAAATGAAAAAATAGTTGATTACCAAATTTGGTATTTAAGTTTGGTATCTAAGGATGCGACACGTAGATTTTCAAGAAAATCCCCCACTTAAAAACTACGTTTAGGTGGAGCTTTTTTCGAGAATTTTGACTTTTTCAAAAATGGGTCTAACAATTTTAATTAAAATATCGTATATTAAATATATTTACCTGACAAATAAAATGTATATCTTGAATTTTCTGGGAATAGCCTCTGAAGACTACTTTATTGTGAAACCATTTTACGGAATTTTGCATAAGTGCTAAACCGTAAGAAATGGGAAAAAGAAAAACCTACCACACAAAAGTGTAGAGCACGTTGAAAAACACAATTTATGTTATATATATTTTT
Organism: Hymenopus coronatus; assembly: GCA_030762935.1. Taxonomy (NCBI): domain Eukaryota; kingdom Metazoa; phylum Arthropoda; class Insecta; order Mantodea; family Hymenopodidae; genus Hymenopus; species Hymenopus coronatus. The sequence goes on along the minus strand of CM060888.1, from coordinate 45,738,656 downwards.
ACTTTCTCTATACGCACTATGTACATAGTGTAGAGAGAAGGTATTGCATTGCACCCAAACATTCGATACAGAGATATCACCGGAAATACACGTTTTTAGACCACCGGAATCCAAAAAAAGCATTTTTAGAAAAATGTGTGTGTGTGTGTGTGTGTGTGTGTGCGCGCGCGCGCGCGTGTGTCTGTGGGCAGATTAGCTCAAAAACGAAAAGACGGCTAAATACCAAACTTTGTATTTAAGTTCAGTATCTTCCAAGGATGCGAAACGAAGATTTTCAAGAAAATTCCCCATCCCCAACAACCCTTCACATGGAAAATTTTGATTTTCTAAAAAATGGCTCTAACGATTTTGATTAAAATGTCGTATGTATATATATATATATATATATATATATACACACATGACAAATATGTATATCTTGAATTTTCTGGGAATAGCCTCTGAAGACTACTTTGTTCTGGATGAATTTTACGGAATTTTGTGTAACTGGTAAATCGTAAGAGATAGACAAAAACTTTGCAAACAAAAAATATAGAGTACGTTAAAGCACACAATTTATATGCTATACATTTTTTTCGTGGATTTTATCGTTTTTTAAATATTCCTTGTTTTTGGTTTCAGCCTTAAAAACTTACTTTTCTCATACAGGAATTTGTCAACTCCTGTGCATACAAAGAACTTCAATCACATAGAAACCAGTTTTTTGACTATCACTTTAACCTATGGTACTCCCTTTTTTCGCTTCTACTTTCAAGGAAGCAAGTAATAAGATTATTTCTGCTAATTGTTTCTTTATTAACATGAAGCAAATAGAAGTATAAGCTTTTTAACAATAATTTGTTGCAGATATGTAGAGAAAGTCATGTGAATGGAACACATTTTTTTTCGATGGATTTTCACTATATACAATCAGAACTGTGACTATAATGTGACAATGGCCCCCTGTAAAACTATTAAAGATTAGAGTGTGCCTAGCGAGTTTTTCCCCCACATTGTCAAATTAGGAGTTCATTATCTAGAATAGCAATCAGTGATATAAATTAAAAGTCGCTAATATGGAGATCACTTTAGCCTACTACTTCCCCTATCAGTTCCCCTAATGGAAACGTCGGTCCCCCTCAGCGCTATTCAGTGAACAGACTTTGTTTCAGTGTTTGTTTACTTGTTCTCTTTTCATTTTCCCCATCAGTCACTCTGTAATACCACGCAGATCCCGTTAATCTACCGTCTTATCCTCTGGTGTGGAAAGAAATCGGAGAGAGAGAGATAGACAGAGAAAAGAAAGAAAAGGAGGGACGATGGAGGAGTGAATCACGTGATGATGGCAAAACAGCTTCAGAAAATTTGTATTTTTTGATGCCAGAGTTTTCTAACAGCTTCCTTAATGATAAAAAGCGTTCCATTAGAAAAACAGTTCAGTTACTGAATTACAGCTTCTGGTTTTATTTGAAAACATTATATTTTGATCTCTCTGAAGTAAAACTTATACAGGTTTTTACTGTACTTGTGTACCATGTATTTGGGTTTCTATTTCTATTTAATTTTAATCATTAGATCACACTTATTCATACTTCCAGACTGGTGACGAGGGAATAATCGTAGAAAAAATATGGTGTGTTCCATTCACATGTTTTTCTCTATAGCTCTGTAACAAATTATTGTTAATAAGCTTATTCTTTTATTTATTTCATGCTAATAGAGAAAAATTAGCAGAAATAGTCTTATTTCTTGCTTTTTTGTAAGTAGAAGCGAAATAAGGGCCATAGGTTAAAGTGAAAGCCAAAAGCTGGTTACTATGTGACTGAAGTTCGTTTGTTTGTATGGACATGAGTTGGTAAATTCCTTTATGAGAAAATTATAAGTTTTTCAAAGCTGAAACCAAAAACAAGGAATATCTCAAAAACGACCAACTCCACGAAAAAAATGTATGTAACATGAATTGTGTGTTTTAACGTGCTCTACATTTTTGTATATTAAGTTTTTGTCCATCTCTTACGGTTTAGTAGTTATGCAAAATTCAACCAGAATAAAGTACTCTTCAGAGGCTATTCCCATAAAATTCAAGATATGCATTTTATTTGTCAGGTAAATATCTTTAATATACGATATTTTAATCAAAATCATTAGCCATTTTTTAGAAAATCAAAATGTTTGAAAAGAGTTCCATGTAAAGGGTAGTTGGGAGTGGGTTTTTTTTTTTTTTTTTTTTTTTTTTTTTTGGATATCTTCGTGACGCAGCCTTGGAAGATACCAAACCTAAATACCAAGTTTGGTTTTTAAAGGACTTTTCGTTTTTGAGCTATGCTGCCCACAGACACACATACACACAGACAGACAGACAGACACACACACGGACATTTTTCTAAAAATGCTTTTTTTTATTCAGGAGGTCTCAAAACATGTATTTCAGGTGAAATCTCAGTATCGAATTTTTTGGTGCATTACAATACCTTCTCTATACACAATGTACATGGCACGTATAGAAAAAGTAAAAATCTGATGTATTGCATTCACTTGACTTTCTCTACCTGTTATATAAACAAAATCTTCTTAGAAAAAATTATTCCTCTATCTACATCAATATTAGCACAATTAGTCTTAATACCGAGTTCCTTATAAGCAGAAGGGAAAGAAGGGTAAATTTACAGTAAAATCTTTTAAAAACCGATCGATTTGTGAACAATTGAAGCTCGATTGGCTTTGCACTTGCAGAAAATCAAAGAGAGATGAAACGAACGTGACCGCGTTTGAGAAGATTACAAGGAATATCTCGGAAACGGTCAACTCGTAACAAAAATGTATTTGAAAAATTTGTTGTTTTAACAATATATACATGTTTTTGTGTACCTAAGCTTTTGTGCAACTCTTACAGTGAATCCGTTATGAAAATTAAAGCAAAATGTATCCAGAATGGACAATTCTTCAGAAGCTGTTCCCCGAAAATTCAAGATATATATATATATATATATATATATATATATATATATATATTTTGTGATATTTTAATAAAAATCGTTAGAGCTATTTTTGAGAAAAACAAAATGTTCAAAATATTTTTCCATGTAAAGGATAGTTTGGGTGGGGGATATTCTTGAAAATGTTTGTGTCGCATCTTTGGAAGATACCAAACTTAAATATTAAGTTTTGTATTAATGGTCTTTTAGTTTTTTAGCTATATTGTACACAGAGGGCCTTAAAACATATATTTCCCGTGAAATCACGATATTGTCTTTTTGGGTGGAATACAATACCTACATATTTCCTCTATACACTATGTACATAGTGCGTATAAAGAAGTAAATTTGTATCACCCAACCAGGAATCGAACGCGGTACCCCTCACATTGCAGATAGGTGCTCTATCGTCTGAACAACGGGCCAACCTGTATGGAATTGTTCAATACTTTTGTCATTCTTTTAACGTATTATCGATTTTCACTTGTTTCTCGCAAAGGCACTGAATGTTAGATCCAGTGTATAAGATCTGTTCTTATATACCTGGTGGTCGATATTAGCTTTGCATCTAAAACGAAATGATTTGTTTTTATAGTTTTTAACGTCCACGTTTACTACTTTTGGCACCGCAGGCGATGATACTATGATACATGGCATGAAGATGCAACTTCCGTGGAATGCCATGGCGGGGGAAACCGGAGAACCCGGAAAAACCCCACTCATGCTCAGCTTTGTCCACCAAAAATCTCACATCCAGTCGCTTGGGATATACATTCTGTCAAGAAAGAACCGGGAATTGATCATTAAAAATTCCTGTTTAAAATGGGATTCGAAATTATTGTTGTCGCTAAGTTGGTACAGCTTTCCTATATACCCACGCGGAGTTTGATCGGCATCTCTCACCTAGTTTGTTTACAGTACGCCATTTTGTAGTTCATCTCAAAGCTGATTTGCGATTTTACGATGGATACAAATATTGAAAAAAAATCTGTCTCAAATTTTGCATTGGAAATAGTATTTCGTATGCCGAATCGCTGAAAATGTTACGGTGAATCGACTTTATCAAAAACACGTGCATATGAGTGGTACAATGCATTCAAAAAGTGGTAGAGATCTGGTGGAAGATTTGCCTCGCTCTAGTTGGCCATCAACGGTTTCAACTGAACTTAAAATCGTCTGAGAGAGATTGCTGCTGAACTTTCTGTGTCTCATGAATCGATTCGTACCATTTTAAACTATTGTTTGGGCATGACACGCGTTGCAGCTCAGTTAGTTCCGAAAGACTTGAATTTTCTACAAAAACTCAATTGCGTTAAGGATTGCTGAAGACATGCTAAAACGAGCCAGTTCCGACCCCACATTCATGAAACGCATTGTAGCTGGTGATGAGACGTGGGTTTACGAGTTTGACACTCAAATCAGTCAACAAGCTTCCGAATGGCGCCTTCCAACTGAACTGAAACCTAAAAGGGCACGTCAAACTCGATCAAAACTGAAGGTCATGTTGACAGTTTTTTCGATTATTGTGGTGTCGTGCACTCAGAGCTCTTGCCAGAAGGTCAGATGGTAAATAAAGACTATTATCTGAGCGTTACACGGCGTTTGAGAGAACAAATACGGCGAAAAAGGCTAGATTTGTAGAACAACAAATCATGGATTCTGCACCAAGATAATGCACCAGCTCACAAGGCTATTATTGTGAACGAATTTCTGGCCAAAAACTCAAGAAATTTCATTGAACAACCATCGTATTTTCCTGATCTGGCTCCTGATTTCTTTCTCTTTCCAAAACTCAAGTTACCACTTCGAGGCACCCATTTTCATTCGATAGAAGACATAGAAGACCTACTTTGAAGGCGAAAAATAAAATTGGATGAATACATCATTTTTTGCGTTTTATTAGCAAATTCCCGGAACAATGTTGACACAGTAGTATAACGAAATATGTTATGTATTTGGAAAGGTAGAGTCAGACTGAAAATTCAATGCCACAGCTGGGATTTGAACCATGAATCTCCCCGGGAAAATATCAGGTCAGTTGCAGAGTTATGTTGTGTTGTATGTGCTGTTGCCATGGTAGCTCAGTGTTTAGAGCAAATGGACGGAAACCAGAAGATCCGTGCTTCAAATTCTGGCGATGGCACTGCATTTTACAGTTCTACATCTACCTTTCCAACTTCTGTCCTGAACACTACTAGTGTCGAAGAAACAATTGACAAAGTCTAATAGTGAAGACCGAGACTTAAAGCACTTGCGACAAGTGAGTCACGTTGCAGATGTTATTTCAAAGTAAGTTGAGATCTCCTATCAATTGGCAAATTTAGTGTTGTGTCGGTAGATTGCCATAGTAGCTCAGAGAAGAGGAGGTAATGGATGGAGACCAGCAGATCCGTGGTTCAAAATCCGCCAATGCTCTGAATTTTTTAGTTCTGTCAGCTGGGGTGATTTAAATAATTAATTAATAGCGTATTGTATTTACATATCCAAAGGTTTGACTCGATAACATGAAATGAACAGAAGAACAAGTTTTTGCAAGAATAGTTTCCATAGCCACTAATAAACGATAACGGATAGAGGAAGCCATATGAATGTATTATTAGATTCTTCCTGACTGTATTACAAAGCCATAAGATAAAAATCCGATGCGTTCCATTCACATTACTTTCTCTATATCCCTGCAACAAATTATCGTTAACATTCTTTTGCTTATATTTATTTCATGCTAATCGAGAAAAAAATTAGCAGAAATAGTCTTATTACTTGCTTCCTTGTAAGTAGAAGCGAAACAAGGAAGAACCATAGATTAAATTGACAGTCAAAAGCTAGTTGCTATGTGGCTGAAGTTCCTTTGTTTGTATGGACAGGAGTTGACAAAGGCCAGTATGAGATGGTCCACAATGCTTAAAGAACGTCTATAAATAAAACCCCATTTCCATTTCTTACAGCTTACCAGTTATACAAAAGGCATGAGGAGGTCCTCAAAGGCTATTCCCATAAAATGCAAGCCATATATTTTATTTGTGCTGTATATACTTTTAATATAAAACATTTTAAACAAAATTGTTAAGCAATTTCTGAGAAAAACAAAATCTTCACATTTTTAGTTTCTCTTCACGTACTACATATGTACATAGCGTATAGAGAAGGTATTGTAATGCACCCAAAAATTTCATATCGAGATTTCACCGGAAATACATGTTTTGAACCTCCCTGAATTCAAAAAAAGCATTTCTGGAAAACGGTCCGCGCGCGCGGGCGTGTGTGTGTGTGTGTGTGTGTGTGTGTGTGTGTGTGTGTGTGTGTGTGTGTATGTGTGTGTGTGTGTGTGTGTGTGTGGACAGCATAGCTCAAAAACGAAAAAAAACCCGTTAAATACCAAACTTGGTATTTAAGTTTGGTATCTTGAAAGGATGGACACGAAGATTTTCAAGAAAATCCCCCACCCAGCTACCGTTTACATGAAACTTTTTCAAAAATGTTTATTTTTCAAAAATGGCTCTAACGAGTTTGATTAAAAAGCGTATATTAAAGACATTTACCTGACAAATAAAATGTTTATCTTGAATTTTCTGGGAATAGCCTCTGAAGACTACTTTATTCTGGATGAATTTGACATAATTTTGCATAACTGCTATGTCGTAAGAGATGGACAATAGCTTACCACACAAAAACGTAGATCACGTTAAAACACACAATTTATGTTTCATACATTTTTTTCCTGAAGTTCATCGTTTTTGAGTTATTCCTTATTTTTGAAAGTCTTATACATTTCTCATACAGGAATTTGTCAACTGCGATCCATACAAACAACGAAACTTCAGTCACATAACAACCAGCTTTTGACTATCAATTTAAAGTATGATACTCCCTTATTTCGCTTCTACTTACAAGGAAGCAAGTAATAAGACTGTTTCTGTTAATTTTTTCTTGTTACTTTCTCTAGCTCCGTATGTACAGTGTACATAGGGATAGAGAAGTATTGCATTCCACCCAACAATTCGATACCGAGATTTCACCGGAAATACATGTTTTAGGACTCCCTGTATCCAAAAAAAGTATCATGTGTCCGTGAACACGATAACTCAAAAACGAAAAGTAGCTAAAATACCAAACTTGGTATTTAAGTTTAGTATCTTCCAGGAATGCGACACGAAGGACCCCCAACTACCCTTTACATGGAACTTTTTTCGAAAATTTTGACTCTCTTAAAATAGCTCTAACGATTTTGATTAAAATATCATATATTAAAGATATTCACCTAACAAATAAAATATTTATCTTGAATTTTCTGGGAATACCTTCTGAAGACCTGTTTAATCTGGACGAATTTTGCTTAATTTGGCATAACTAATAAACCGTAAGAGATAGACAAAAACTTGCTATACAAAAAATGTAGGCTTTTTTAAAATACACAAGTTACGTCATATACCGTTTTCGAGGTACTCACTGTTATTAGTTTCAGTTGTGAAGTACTTATACTTTTCTCAGACGAGAGTGTCCGTTTTTCTTTTGTTCTACTCCTGGCCAAGAAAAGAAACGAATTGTAATGACAATCGCGTAACGACAGATTTTAAAAGATTTGATTATTGGTTTAGCCTAGTGTATTCCCTTATTTTCTTCCTACTTATACGGAACTAAGTAATAACAACATTGTGATAATGAGTACCTCGATTAGTAAGGTGCAGAAAGAAGAATTATCTTATGTAAGAAGTTTGTAGAACAGCTAGAGAAAGTCATGTGAGTGTAACACATAAGATCTTTTAGCATGAAGTAAATAGAAGCATAAGCTTTATAAGAACAATTTGTTGCAGAGATGTAGAGAAAGCCATGTGAATGGAACACATAAGATTTTTCAGTTATGCACACAAACACACACAGTCTTTTTCTAAAATACTTTTTTGGTTCTTTTCGGCTACATCTGGAGATGGACTTTTTGGATGGAATGCAATACATTCTCTGTACACTATGTACTTAGTACGTGTAGAGAATCCAACAATGATGTTAGTAATAAATTGGTGAGCTATATTAACTACTCCTTCGAGTTCAAAATTCTCTATTTTTTTATTGGTAGAAAGTGTTCTTTCCGAATATGTGGTGTGTTTACGCCTTTAGTAAAACATCGTGTAGGTACATAAATCATTAGTCTATTGATTTTAAAGGCGGGTGATCCCAGAGGGCGCTGCGGTAGCGCAATTAGATCTCGTGTGTGCGTCAGTGGCAGTATGTTACACAGTAAACTGCACACCAGATAATGTTGGCAACAATCGACACTGTGCTGCCTGGATGATGTGTCCGCTGCATTAAAACGGCACCAGGTGTACGTGCAGCTCAATCAAGAAATAACAGTTGAGCGTGCTGCTGTGCTATTAACAAACAAAACACAAACGGAAGCAGCCACCACAGCGCTGATAAAACTTGCATACCATAAGGCCCACAAAAGAACGGCAGTCCGCCCCGGGCAAACATTTGCAGTTTTAATTTTGTACACACGTGTTTGCTGTAGGATAATCTTTAATCCAGCACGGTGTGGAGACGGCCATTTTATTGCACGTTTTCACAGCATTTCCGTTGTTATATATAAAAGAATGTGGTAAAACAGTCTGGAGGGCGTATTTTATGTGGTTTCATTGTCTTCTTTGCCTTAGGTTGTCTGCAGTTCTCATTACAACTCTTTGAAACTGCTTCTCTAGTAGGAATATCAGAGTTTGATTTCATGACGGCGGCGTGGCCGAGTGGTTAGACCGCTCTCCTTTCACCGACGTCGCCCGGGTTCGATCCCAGGGGAAATCATGTGGGATTTGTGGTGGACAAAGCATATGGACTGGTTTGCTACGCCCCCCCCCCATTTTTCTACTACATGCTTCATAATCATACATTTCACCACAATTTCTTCTCTTCCACTTCATGGATTTAGCTGCTACCTATTCCTTCTTCACAGTATCTCCTTTTAGGCCTTCACAGGTCTGTCCTTCCTTTAGGGGCATATTGGAAAGGCAGTATCCATCCTACTAATAAAATGTTACTTTCTCTACACGTACTACATAGTTTATAGAGAAACTATTGTATTCCTCCCAAAAATTCGATACCGAGATGTCAAGAGACCCTGAGTAAAAAATATGTGTTTCATTCACATGACTTTCTCAACATCTCTGCAACAAACTATTGTTAAAAAGCTTATGCCTCTATTTACTTCATGCTAATCGAGAAAAACTTAGCAGAAATAGTGTTATTACCTGCTTCCTTGTAAGTAGAAGCAAAATAAAGGAGCACCATAGGCTAAAATAATAGTCAAAAGCTGGTTGCTATGTGACTGAAATTCCTTTGTTTGTATGGACAGGAGTTGACAAATTCCTGTATGAGAAAATTAAGTTTTTCATAGCTGAAGCCAAAAACAAGGAATATCTCAAAAACGTTCCACTACACGAAAAAAATGTGTATGACAAAAATTGTGTGTTTTAACGTGCTCTACATTTCTTGCGCACGTAATTTTTTATCCTATTCTTACGGTTTAGCAGTTATAAAAAATTTCGTAAAATTCGTCCAGAATAAAGTAGCCTTCAGAGACTATTCCCAGAAAATTCAAGATATGCCAGGTATATACCTTTAATATATGATATTTTAATCAAAATCGTTAGAACCGTTTTTGCGAAAATCAAAATTTTCGAAACTTTTTTCATGTAAAGGGTAGTTTGGGGTGCGGAGATTTTTCTCAAAATCTTCGTGTTGCATTCCTAGAAGATACTAAATTTAAATACTAAGTTTGATATTTTACCGACTTTTCGTTTTTGAGTTATCGTGTTCACAGACACACTGACACCACACACAGGCGGACCTTTTAGTGAAAATGTTTTTTTTTTGGACACAGGGGACCCTAAAACTTATATTTCCGGTGAAATCTCGGTATCGAATTTTTGGGTGCAATACAATACCTTCTTTATACACTATGTATATAGTGTAGAGAAAGTAAAAACATTCAACATAGTTCAAAAACGAAAATTTCGTTAAATACCAATCTTAGTATTTAAGTTTAGTACCTCCTAACGATGCGACACATATATTTTCAAGAAAATCCACGCCATCACTTTAATTTACCCTTTACATGGATAGCTTTTCGAAAATTTTGATTTTCTCCAAACTGGCTCTGAAAATTTTAATTTAAATATCATATGCTAAAGATATTTACATGACAAATAAAATGCATATAAATTAGCTTCTGAAGATCTCTTTATTCTGGATGAACTTTTCTTAATTTTGCATAACCGTAAGAGATACCACTTACAACAGAAAACACGTAGATCTCGTTAGCACATAATTTATGTCATATATATTAGTTTATCTATACGTGCTATGTATATGGTGTACAGAGAAGGTATTGCACTCCACCAAAAAATTCGATACCGAGATTTCACCGGAAATATATGTGTTAGGGTCCTCTGTCTCCAAAAAAAGTATTTTCAGAAAAAGGTCCATGTGTCTATGAACACGACATCTCGAAAACGAAAAGTCGGTAAAATACCAAACTTGGTATTTAAGTTTCGTATCTTCCAGGGATGCCACACGAATATTTTGAGAAAAATCCCTCTACCCCAAACTACGCTTTAGATGGAACATTTTTCGAAAATTTTGATTTTCTAAAAAATGGGTTTAACGATTTTGATTAAAATATCATATATTAGAGATATTTACATGACAAATAAAATGCATATTTTGAATTTTCTGCGAATAGCCTCTGAAGACTACTTTATTCTTGGTCAATTTTGCATAACTGCTAAACCGTAAGAGATGGGCAAAACCTTACCACGCAACAATGTAGAGCACCTTAAAACACACAATTTATGTTATATACATTTTTTCGTGGAGTTGATTGTTTTTGAGATATTCCTTGTTTTTATTTTCAGCTATAAATACATACTTTTCTCATACAGGACTTTGTGAACTCGTTTCCATACAAACAAAGGAACTTCAGTCTTAGAGCAACCAGCTTTTGACTATCACTTTAGCCTATGGTACCCCATCATTTTGCTTCTACTAACAAGGAAGCAAGTAATAAGACTATTTGTGCTAATTTTTGCACCATTAGATGAAGTAAACAGAATAATTTGTTGCAGTGATATAGAGAAAGTCATGTGAATGGAACGCAACAGATTTTTTGTTGTTGTAGAGCTGGCCGTTCCTGAGATATTCTTTGTAATTGGTTTTAATTTAAAATACTTATACTTTTCTCATAGAGAAATTTGTCTACTCTAGGCAATACAAAAAAATAAATTATCAATCACATAGCAACCAAGATTTAAACTATTTTAATATATTTTTATCCTAGTGTATTTCCTTATTTCCCAGGAAGAAGTAGCAGTTTATCTCGGTTAGTATGAAGCAGAAAGCTGAATTAACTTTTTAGCAGTAATTTATTATAGAGATGTACGGAAAGTCATGTGAATGGAACACATCAATTTTTACTTTCTCCATACGCACTATGTACATAGTGTATAGAGAAAGTTTTGCACTCCACCAAAAATTCGATACCGAGATTTCACCGGAAATATGTTTTAGGGTCGCCAATATCCAAAAAAAGCATTTTCACAAAAAGGTCCGTGTGTGTGTGTGTGTGTGTGTGTGTGTGTGTGTGTGTGGGTGTGTGTGTGTGTGTCCGTGAACACGATAACTCAAAAACGAAAATTCGATAAAATACCAAACTTGGTATTTAAGTTTAGCATCTTCCAGGGATGCGACAAAAAGATTTTGAGAAAAATCCCTCCACCCCCAACTACCCTTTACATGGAACTTTTTTCTAAAATTTTTATTTTCTCAAAAATGGCTCTAACGATTTTGATTAAAATTTCGGATATTAAACATATTTGCCTGACAAATGAAATGTATATCTTGAATTTTCTGGGAATAGCCTCTGAAGAGTAGTTTATTCTGGATGAATTTTACTAAATTTTGAATAACTGCTAAACCCTAAGAGATTAACAAAAACTTACTACACAAAAAATGTAGAGCACATTAAAACACACAATTTATGTTTTATACATTTTTTCATGGAGTTCGTCGTTTTTGTGACATTTCTTATTTTTGGTTTCTGCTATGAAAAACGTATACTTTTCTCATACTGGAACTTGTCAACTCCTATCCATATAAACAAAGGAACTTCATTGACATAGCAACCAGCTTTTGACTATCATTTTAACCTACGGTTGTCCCTTATTTCGCTTCTACTTACAAGGATGCGAGTAATAATACTATTTCTGCTAATTTGTTCTGATTAGCATAAAGTAAATAGAAGTATAAGCTTTTTAAGAATTATTTGTTGCAGGGATATGGAGAAAGCCATGTGAATGGAACACATCAATTTCTTTTAAATTATTTCCTTTATATAGCCCCCTTTATAAACTATGGTCATATCGGAGGCTGTGACTTAAAAACAACTTGTTGGCTAGGTTCTTGAACGTTGAGTATTCAATTTAATCATCTTTTTATCTTTTTCTTTAAACACACCCACACACACACACAATTCTCTTTCACCCACATACTTCCAGACTCTGTGGAGGATGTAGAATGATTCCGGCTAAAGAAAAATTTCTGGCCACAGCCGGGATTCGAACCCGGGACCCTCGGGTGAGAAATCAGCTCACTGACCGTCGACCACGTAGCAGTCTTCTTGTCCTTTACCTATTTATTATGAGCCAACAGTTTCTACTTCTAATTTTATTCTTATTTCTTCATTTCTATTTCTGTCTCCTCTTGTACATACTTCTGATTTTCTCAAAATTTTATCTCACAGCTTTGTATTCTACTTATGTCCTTTGTGTAGGTACCCAGCTTTCACATCCGCAAAGTATGTAATTGCCATAGTGTTATAATGTTTCATATTTGAGACTTGTTACAGTATCCCTTGAGTTTTTAGAATTTTTTTTTTTTTTTTTTTTTTTTTTTTGGCATTTTCCCAGCTTACCAATAATTTGTCTCTTTTTGATATTTTTATACTACGAGGGCCGTTTTTTTTTCAACCTCCGATAGGCTATAAATGAAAGACAAGTTCATAGAATACAACTATTTTATTACTAAAAGTTTAGTACACTTATGGTTACTTTTCAACATAATCACCGAAAAGATTGAGGCATTTATCACACCTTTGCACAAGCTTTGCAATACCCACTGCAGAACTTCGTTGATTTGAAAGTGCTGCCCTCGTAGCCACGTCTTCAGTTCAGGGAAAAAGGTGAAAGTGGCCAGGTCAGGACTGCACGGCGGATGATCGAAAATGTCCTATTGAAATTGTTCAAAAAGCCGATGGGTTGTGCAATACATTATTTTTAAAAATCTTATGCTTCTATTTGCTTCCTGCTACCGAGAAAAATTAGCAGAAATAGTCTTATTTCTTGCTTCCTTGTAAGTAGAAGCGAAATAAGGGAGTACCATAGGTTAAAGTGATAGTCAAAAGCTGGTTGCTATGTGTACTGAAGTTCCTTTGTTTGAATGGACACGAGTTCACAAAGTCCTGTATGAGAAAAGTATGTGTTTTATAGCTGAAACCAAAAACAAGGAATATCTCGAAAACAATCAACTCCACGAAATATAACATAAATTGTGTGTTTTAAAGTGCTCTACATTTGTTGTATGGTAAGTTTTTGTCCATATCTTACGGTTTGGCACTTATGCAACATTCCGTAAAATTGACCCAGAATAAAGTAGTCTTCAGAGGCTATTTCCATAAAATTCAAAATATACATTTTATTTGTCAGTTAAATATCTTTAATATACGATATTTTAATCAAAATCGTTAGAGCCATGTTTTAGAAAATCAAAATTTTCGAAAAAGTTCCATGTAAAGGGTAGTTTAGGGTGGGGGGATTTTTCTTAAAATCTTCGTGTCATATCCCTGGAAGATTCTAAACTTAAATACTAAACACGGACCTTTTTCTGAAAATACTTTTTTTTTTGGATACAGGGGACCATAAACATATATTTCCGGTCAAATCTGGTATCGAATTGTTTGGTGGAGTGCATTACCTTCGCTATACACTATGTACATAGTGCGTATAGAGAAAGTAAAAATTAGATATGAGATTATAAAAGAAAATGTTATTATTGAAAATTAAATTTTACTCTTAATTCAACAGAAAGAATTAGAATGATATGAGTATGCTGAGGGAACGGAAGATGAAAGATTACGCACATGGATGTCACAAAGGAGAAGGGAAAAGCAAGGATGTGGATTCATGAGTTGGAGTGGCAATGATGGGTTGAGAAATTGAGAAACATTTCTGATCCAACAGGCAGCAAAATGATAATACTGTAGTCTTGGGTGTTTGGTATTTACATGGCATTTGACATTCAAGCTAACCCCTTCCACCTACCCTTTTACTTGCAACATTTTTTTGAATGCTTTTTTACTTTCTCTATAGGCACTATGTACATAGTGTATAGAGAATGTATTGCACTCCACCAAAAAATTCGATACCGAGATTTCACCGGAAATATATGTTTTAGGGTACCCCTTTATCTAAGAAAAGTATTTTCGTAAAAAGGTCCGTGTATGTGTGTTGGTGTGTGTGTGTGTCTGTGAACACGATAACTCAAAAACGAAAAGTAGGTAAAGTATCAAACTTGGTATTTAAGTTTAGTATCTTCCAGGGATGCAACACAAAGATTTTGAGAAAAATTCCCCCACCCCCAACTGCCCCTTACATGGACATTTTTTCGAAAATTTTGATTTTTTCAAAAATCGCTCAAACGATCTTGATTAAAATCTCGTATGTTAAAGATATTTACCTGACAAATAAAATGTATATCTTCAATTTTCTGGGAATAGTCTCTGAAGAGTAGTTTATTCTGGATGCATTTTACTGAATTTTGAATAACTGCTAAACCGTAAGAAATGTACAAAAACTTACTACACTAAAAATGTAGAGCACATTAAAACACACAATTTATGTTATATACATTGTTTTCGTGGAGTTCGTCGTTTTTGTGACATTTTTGGCTTCTGCTATGAAAAACTTACACATTCCTCATACAGGAATTTGACAACTGCTGTCCATACAAACAAAGGAACTTCAGTGACATAGCAAACAGCTTTTGATTACCACTTTAACCTATGGTACTCCCTTATTTCACCTCTACTTACAAGGAAGCAAGTAATATGGCTATTTCTGCTAATGTTTTACTGAAGTTAATAGAGGTATAAGCTTTTTAAGAATAATTTGTTGTAGGGATATAGAGAAAATCATGTGAATGGTACACAACAGATTTTTATAACATGTACTGTATAGAAAATGTAGAACTCTAAAACACCCATTTTCTTACCACTGCTACTTCTGTGACAACCATCTTTTCTAGATATCCGTTATTACTGGTTTGAAATGCTGAACATTTGTGTATGTCCCTTAAGGCGTCTTCACTATACTATTGTTTTTAGGGATATGGAAAGAATATAGAATTTCAACATCAGCATATATTTATATCAGCATATATTCAATTATTCCATTTATTTAGAAGCGTAAAGATAGCTTCTCGTTAGCACAGCTCAGAGTTGTTCACTCAAACTTGGCTATTGGAAAGGGAAGGTTCTTTGTGAGAAATTTCTCTTTTGTCAGTCACGTACATGGTGCATGTGCATGCAATAGAGAAGTAAGTGATGGAGAAGACCCAAATTGTAGTGAAATGAGTCTTTTTCCACTGTGTGCTGTTGGTCACGTGGGTGTTATGATGCATTCTGGGTAGAGAATGATGCACTATGGGCCACATCAACGCCAAGTTCTCGGTCTTTCTGACCAATCAGAAAGACGCAGCCATGACAGTAAATCTACTATATAAGTAGGAGATTGTAGGATCTCAAGGCACTCAATTATGGACATTTAGGCACACTTAAGGTATAGCACGCACTCAGTTACGTACATCAAGGCAACTGCAGTTATACTCATCAAGGCATTCAAATACATTCAGTCGCTATGTACGCGTAACCGTTCTGGTTATAAGTTTGTTAATACAGTTTGAAAGTACGAAATAATACAGCATGTTGCTTATATGAAACATGTGATTAAGCTAATTAAATTATTGTAGATTGCCTATAAATACTTGATAGCAAGACAATTGCTTTTATTATGCAGTGACGTCAAAGAATTACCGTATCATACTGTACCATGTTTATCTCGATTACTATGCTGTAAATAAAGATGATGATGTGAAGATTATTCATGTGAATGGAGCGCATGAGATGTTTTGTGTGTCTTCTTCTTCTTTGAATCCGGTTCCAGCTCACGAAGTTATTCACCTCTCGGAGGATATTGCTACATTTTCAAGTTATTTTATTAAAATGTTGTAGTGTGCAGGTTTTATAGCTGTACGGTTGACAATGGAGAGAGCCCGAATATCGCTGCGGTGCAGGTGTCCACGTGTGTGATTTACCTGGAGAGATAATCTGACACTGGAGTTATTTCATAACCGGCCGGTCTCTACCTCACAAACGAGGATGAATTGTACTTGCCTGCCCTCACACAAAACAAAAGAATGACAGAGCGCGCGCGCTACCTCTATTATATTTCAGCAAACTCAGTTGCTTTTTAAATGACAAATAAAGGCATTAAAATTCACCTTCGTTGCTACAAAAAATATTTTCATTTATGTTGGTCCCACTACATGAAACGATCTGAGACTGAACTTTCGAAATTTTTAATGCTACTGGCTTAAAAATTGGCACACTTAATATAATATACGAGGGTCTACTGATAAGTCCCGGGTCTCACACAGATATGGCGCCACTAGGCCAGTTAGATGGTAACATCGTAAAATTTAACTGTAGACTAGCTTGTATCCATAGTTACAGGTCAATAGCTTGTTTTTAGTTTTCGAATGACAGTTTTTTAAACAAGACAACTTTAGATTTTTCATGAAAATGGAGGATTTGGAAAAACGAGCAGTGATTAACTACTTCCATTTAAAAGGTTTAACGTCTAAAGAAATCAAAGAAGAAATGGACAGTACATTGAAAGAATCCGCCCCTTCATATTCAATGATTAAAATGTGGGTTGCAAAGTTTAAAATGGGACGTACGAGCACCAGTGATGAGCCTCGCTCTGGACGCCCTGTAGAAGTGACAACTCCAGAGATCATTGAAAAAAAAAAATCATCGATTAGTACTGGAAGACGGCAGATTAAAGTTGTTTGAGATAGCAGAGGCTGTAAACATATCAAAAGAACGTGCAGGTAATATTTTAAGTAATGTTTTGGGCTTTCACAAGCTCTGTGCAAGATGGGTGCCGCGTTTGTTGACACCTGATCACAAGTTGCAAAGCAAAACTGTTTCTGTTAAGAATGTGGAGCTCTACCGTAAAAATCCCAGTGAATTTTTGAGACGGCTTAGATATTATCATGGATTACACCACTGCTCTCCAAAAAGTAAATCGCAGTGAAGGCAGTGGGATACACAGGGAATCATTTTTATTGGTTACTTGGAAAAGGGTAAAAGTGACCAGTATGCAATCTTACTGCATCCTTTAGTGATGAGGTGAAAAGAAAAAGACCTCATTTGGCACAAAAAAAATCTTGTTTCATCACTACCATGCTCCAGCCCATCGATCAGTCACTGCAATAGAGAAAATGTGCGAATTAAAGTTCGAATTGCTTGAACATCCACCCTAGTAGCCAGATCTAGCACCCAGCAATTACCACGTGTTCCCAAACCTCAAAATTTCTTGGAGGACGAAGATTTCACAGCAACGAGGAGGTCACTGATGCGGTAAACATCTATTTTGAGGAACTTGATAAATGCACTACATAGATGGTTTCATTAAATTAGAACACCAATATGACAAATGTATTAACCTTTCTGGAGATTATGTTGAGAAATAAAGCAAACCATTTTTTTTTGAAATGCTGTTTTCATTGAGGGGCCTGGGACTTATCAACAGACCCTTGTAAGAAACAATGACTGTGCAAAAGCTCAAAACCGTAGCTCAAATAGTTTCTCAGAAGTAAAATTCATATTACTTTCCCAACAAATACTCATAAACAAATAGGCCGCACTGTGGCCGAGTGGTTAGGTCACATCTAGACAGCTTGGGTTCGATTCTAAGCACCGCATGTGAGATTTGTTGTGGACAAAGCGACACATGATCTCAGTTTCCCCCGCTATTGCATTCCATCGGTGCTCCATCTTCATTCCAAGTACCATTAGTCCATCGCCTGCGGTGCCACAAGTAGTAAAAGTAGGCGATAAACACTCTCAAAAATGAAAAAGAAATAAATAACATTCTGTAATCTAATAACCCGGTACTTAATTTCTTAAACCGGGGTATGCACTTCAAATTCTTATATTATTTTTATATCCAAATACAACAATGATTTCATTAACATAAGACCATGCTAATATTAAACTATAATTCCTAAAATTTATATTATTAATCACTGAAATACGCTTTTATATCATATAAATAATAATTATTTCCAAACCACCATTAAACATATACTTATAATAAAGTTTATTGACGCCTAAAAAAATAAAAATAAAAGGTAACCAGCTATTTATATTTTCATTATCATGTTGAGGTTCTACGGCAAAACCTTTACTCCGCTTCCGAAGGAAGGCATGCTGAAGATTTTTACACTTGAATCGCGATGTTGGGAACAAGAAGCATATTACTCACTCCCTCCGTCCCTACCACGAGGAAGACTCAGCTAATTCATGATATGCATTTTATTTGTTATGTAAATATATTAAATGTAGGGTATTTTAAAAAGAATCATTAAAACTTTTTGGAAAGAATTAAAACAAAACTTTTTCCATGTAAATGATAGTTTAGGATGGGGAGATTTCTTGAATATCTTCATGTTGCATCCTTGATAGACGCTGATTTGTATTTAATAACAGACTTTTCGTTTTGGAGACACACGCACACACACAAAAACACTAACGGATGGACACACACACCCCCGCGCGCATGGAGTACGACAGGAAGACATGAACAGACTACTTTAATGGTGATCGCCGCTCTTTCCTTCAAGCCTAAGTCCAAAGACGCATCTACAGTTTCTCAAAAATGGGTCGGATAATTCAGTTTACGATTGCCTCTGAATGTCGCACAAATAATGTGGTTTTTGCACTCTGGTACGCTAGCTCGTACATCTTAATGATACATTTCCGTAAATTTGGTTCGACCGAGGGGAACTTTTTACATGGCTTCCTCGATCCTCTGATTTGAATCTAATGGATTTCTTTGTCTGGGACTTCTGTATCGGATATTAATACTCCGAGAGCGTATCCACTCTGGATTTGATCGAATACAAGTAATTTGCAACAGAATACATGACGGTATAAAACACATGCAGGCATCGAAATAGAGGATGGCACTACACGCATTTCTTTAACCTTTAATTTTGTCTTGTAACTCAGCAATGACTAAAACACATATTTATATGAGCTTTTCTTACACTTTTTATCTAGGAAGGGCTTCCTCGAAATATTTGACTTCAAAAAGATAACATTTTTATATAAAAAAACAATTTTCTTTTGATCTGAAACTTTCTCTTAGGGTAAAATCTCGCAATGCCAAATAAAATTCCAAGATAAAACCCTCAGCCGTTTTCTTGACCCGAACAGCATTTATGCTCAGACAGCTGGTAGCACTATTGTTAAAAAGGAAAACGAAGAGAAGAGCAAAAGGAAGAAAAGAAGCGAAAGAGGTCTGTAAACATCATAATCATCATATCTGCTTTCTTTGACTCACAATGTACAGAAAGGAAGTGCAGGTACCTGCTACTGAAAGTGAAAACGTTTTAATCCTTTACCTAGAGGCAGAAAAAGTGACAAAAGAACTGCAAAGAAACGCTAATAAAAATAAATTTACCTGCACACTTTTTCACCTCCTTCTATTGCTTTCTTCTGTTTCTTTGCTAGATCTTTCATGGTAAGGAAGAAACAAAAGACAAATTTCTCATCGTTTTGTATTTATTTATTCTTTTCCAACAAGAAGTGATCCCTGGTTTAACATTTTCCAGTGTTTCAAACTTGTTGTTTTGACACAGCTGTGTTTCATTATTTACCCAAGTTTTCCGATGAAGCTATGTTGGATCTTCTTGTCGGTATTATTCTTGCTTTATATAAACATATCTAAAGAACACAAAAGGTAACTTATTGAGAGATGGTAAAGGTCAAGAAAGGAATAAATTGTTTTAGCAGGAGACCTACACGAGTTATCAAATATGCAATACGCATTACACCATTCAGTAGTATGTTGAAGAGTAGGCATGGACAAACACGAACCACTTGACACGCAACCCGCAAAGTGGGGTAACACCACATAGTTCGAAACAAACCAGTAGGTGCTGAGGAAAAAATGTAATGTGTTCCATTCGCATGACTTTCTACAAACAAACTTCTTACTAAAGATTATTATTCTTTCTACTTCAAGCTACTTGAGATAAGCATTAGCAGAATGCTCTTATTACTTAGCTATTTATAAGTAGAGGTAACTACAAAAATGCACTCGGTTAAAGCAATATTCAAATGTTTTAGAAGCTGTTACTATACGATTGATATTAAAATTTGCTTCTTTGATGACCAAAACTAAAACAAGCGAAATATAGACGACTTCCTGTTTGTATCTAAAATTGAAGCCCATAACAAGGAATATCTCAAAAACGATTAGCTGCAGTACAAATATGAATAGGACATCAGCTGTGTGCTTTGACGAGATCTACATTTTTTGTGTAGTAAGTTTTTGTCTATCTCTTATGGTTTACCAAAAGTCATTGAGAATGAAGAGGCTATTTCTAAGAAATTCAAGATACACATTTTATTTGTCATGTATATATCTTTAACATAGGTTATTTTAATTAAAATCGTTAAACCCAATTTTAAGAAAGTCAACATTTTGGAAAACTTCTCCAGACTAAGGTAGTTGGGGGTGAGTGAATTTTCTTGAAAATTTCCTCGCATCCTTGAGAGATACTAAACTTAAATATTAAGTTTGGCATTTAGCGGAGTTTTCGTTTTTGAGCTATGCTGTCCTATCTTCCACATACACACAGACTGCAATTTTTCTAAAAAACGCAGTTTTAATTTTTTTTTATTCTGTGGATCTCAAAATATGTACGGGCATTTCAGGCCAAATCTGGGTATAGAATTTTAGTTTGGAATACAATACATTCTCTACCTACTATGTATGTTTACTACGTGCTAGAGAAAGAAATGGCAATGTGCAGTGGCAACTGTTGATTCTTAGATAAATAGTAGTTGTTTCTAATGCACACAATTTAGATTGCAATACAAAGGACATTGTACAGATAACTCAAAAAAAAAAAAAAAAAAAAAAAAAAAAAAAAAGAAGAAGTTTTTGAACGGAGGTTAATGATTGAGCAAAATTACTTTACAGAGTATGCCATTATTGAATATCAGAATCACATCTATTTCTTAAATATCACATCCGATAGATGAGCTCCTTCTCGGCGCACACAGTCCTGAAACCTGATAGAAACGTTATGCATATCTCGACTTAACATTTCAACAGGAATCCTGGTGACTTACCCTCTTATTCATGTTTCAAGTTCTTCGGTGGTAGCAGGTCGAGTACGGTAAACCGCGGTCTTAAGGCGGTCCCACAAAAAAACTGATGAGTTCCTTTCACATGACTTTCTCTACACCTCTGCAAAAAATTACTATTAAACAGCTTATGCTGCTATTCACTTCATTCTAATGAAGAAAAAAAAAAAATAGCAGAAATAGTCTTATTACTTGCTTCCTTGAAAGTAGAAGCGAAATAAGGGAGTATCATAGGTTAAAGTGATAGTCAAAAGCTGGTTGCTATGTGACTGAAGTTCCTTTGTTTGTATGACCAGGAGTTGACAAATTTGTGTATGAGAAAGTATAAGTTTTCAAAGCTGAAACCAAAAACAAGGAGTATCTCTAAAACGACCAACTCCACGAAAAAAAATGTATATAAGGTAAATTGTGTGTTTTAACGTGCTATACATTTTTTGTGTGGTAAGTTTTGTCCATCTCTTACGGTTTAGCAACTATCCAAAATTCCGTAAAATTCATTGAGAATAAAGTGGTCTTCAGAGGCTATTCCAAGAAAATTCAAGATATACATTTTGTTTGTCAGGTGAATGTCTTTAATACATGATATTTTAATCAAAATCCTTAGAGCCATTTTTGAGAGAATCAAACATTTTGAAAAAAGTTCTATGTAAAGGGTAGTTTGGGGTGAGGGGATTTTTCTCAAAATCTTCATCTCGCATCCCTGGAAGACACCGGTATTTTACCGACTTTTAGTTTTTGAGTTATCGTGTTCGCAGACACACAGACACACACACGAATCTTTTTCTGAAAATGCTTTTTTTTTTTTTTTTTTTTTTTGTGTATACAGGGGACCCTAGAATATATATTTTCAGTGAAATCTCGGTATCGACTTTTTAGGTGGACTGCAATACCTTCTCTATACACTATGTACATAGTACGTGCAGAGAAAGTAAAATTCACGAGCTCTCAGGTCGGGCGATCTTGGGGGCCATGCAATGTCACCGTGCCTTGAAATAACACGGTTACCAAACAATCGTCCTACAGCATTGTATGTGCTGTTGTTCCGTCTTGCTGAAACCAACAGTTGACAGGGGCTTCCATTCCTGTAATAGGAATACACCGTTCTATTGCTCCATATTTACTAAATGAATAGTTTTCAAAATTTCCCAATCTTTTGAGTACAAGTATTTTATTTATATTGTTTTAGACACATTTGCAATTATTTTGTTAAAAATCTGAGTTACCTACGATAGAGCTACTTTCAGCTGCGACAAAAGAAGCTCTCAGAAAAACAAGAAGTGTATTTTGTTTTGTCATAATTCATCTGTGAAAACAGTGTCACACAAATGTGTACAAGCCAACATTTTCGCTGCAAAGAATTTTTATTTTATGTGTGTGTATGTTTTACAACTGATAACTTTCTAAATAGATCAACTCCATATGTATACAAGGATTTCATAAAACGTTAAATTTTACGCACATCAACTTAGCTATAAATCTAGCCTCATCCTTGCAGGTTCGACATGTATAGAATTTACTTAAAGATTAAAATGATTTCGTCTGTTCTTTAGATTTATTAGTAATGGAATTTGCCATTTGTAATTACAAAGAATTGCAAATAGGACAAATGAAGCATTGCAATTATATTATAATTTAATGTCCTTCTAGTCGGTTAACTTTTTAGATGTTTATTGATTTATTTGCTCCCTTTCAAAGGACATAAGCCCAAATAAAATAAGTTTCAACAAACAAGTGCAAAGAGGTTATTGTCGTGAATATTTATTACTTATGTTACATTGATTACCTTTAAATTTATTGATTTTGAAGAGAGATTATATATTAATTTGATTTTAAATTTACTTAAGTAGTTTAATAAAAATTATGATTTGTGGTGTCATAGATATAATAAAATTTATCTTAGGTTGTGATATATTTATCTTTATGTTTTATTAGTTTTTTTGTTAATATTTATATCATTAATAATATTTATATGTAAACCAGGTAAACTGTGTGCAGATAACCCTTTGTGCGTTATAAAATTACAGAACTCCATGGAGTAAGCGAGAGTGACGTTTGTTGCTCTTTAAACTAATATATTTAATATATGTTAATTATATACTACAATAAAGAATTAATTTAAAATATACATTCTCATATACAGTATATACAGTATATAGTTATACTAACTGCTCTCGTGCCTGGTTTTTGTTATGGCGATTTAATGTTTTAACTAAGTCTACAGTGGGTCTAATTTCTAATGTTAAATAAGAACAGCAAATTACAGAACTACAAAACTAGTTACTGGCAGATGTTGATAGATGAAATAGACTTTTTAATTAGTTGTGAATCTAAAAGATGATTTTATGCTCTAAAAATACATTGAAAGTGGAATTGAAGTGAAAAACTTGTTAACCTTCTCCGTGTGCTTACACCGTTCTTGTATATCATGGACTCTAGTACAAGCCTGGAGACCGCCACTCAACGAGCGCGCTTCCTTCACCGTGACATACAAGAGGAGAAGAACTAGGGTTGCTCTCGCTTCCAGCGTCACTGGCTTCGATTTACATAGTGGAGTTCAGGCTTATCTGCACACGCTGTTGCGCCACCTGGTATACAAGCCTAGAAATTGCCATATGTTTCAAACCGGACCTCTGTCGCGACCCGGCACCGCTTGGCAATAGGCTACGCCAGGCGTGACCAAAAATAACTCTTGAGGTACTGACGTCATAACTTTGTTTTCCTCAACTCCAGTCAAGAAAGGGAAGTGTGGCGAGTCACACATACTGCCAAATATACATACAGTGATATGTGTGTGTCTTTATTTGTGAACAGCAACACTCCAATACGATTAGTCCGTTAAGTACGAAACTTAGTAACAGCGAAAGTTGGATAAATGCCAAAAAGTCGTTTAAATACCAAACTTTATATTTAAATTCAGCATCCTTCAATGATGTGCCACTACGATTTTCATCAATACCTCCCGATACAAAACATGACAGCTTTTGGAAAACTTTGGGTTTCTTGCTCAACCTATGTCCTGTGTAGGAAGTAGAGAAAGTTATATCCTTTGGAAGTAATAGTTTTACACATAAATGTTAAGATAGTAAAGAAAGTCACATGCATGTAAAACACATCGAGTTTTTGCTTTCTTTACTTTTTGGGTGCATTCCACCCAAAAATTGTGTACCAATTTCACTGGAGTTACGCGTTTTCTTGTCCCTGTATAAAAAAGAGCATTTTTAGGAAAAGGTTCACGCGCGCGTTTGTGCGTGTGCGTATTTGTGTTGGTTTGTCCGCGTGCCTATGAACTAAAAAGACCCAACTAATATCAGGTTCAGCATCTTCAACAATGTAACACGAAGAAATGTAAAGAAAATGTTCAGACTCCAAAAAGGAACATTTTCTAATATTTTGATTTTCTCAAAAAAAAAAAAACTTCGATTTTGATTAAAACATAGCATATTAAAGATATTTACATTCCACATACAATGTTTATATTGAATTTCCTGGGAATACCCTCTGTTTTTCTGTTCATTCTGAATTACTTTTGCGTAATTGGTAAACCGTAAGACATAGACAAAAATCTTAGTACATAAAAACAATTTAAAAATACTTTTACTTTTATCAAACTCAAAGTCACCGTGTATTTGTTGCTTTACTTCTGGCCGTGGAAAGAGAACCAAATTTCAAACTCAATTGCTATGCGAGAGCTCTTAAAAGCTTGACTATCGCGTTAGCATAGTGTATGTCCTTATTACCCTTCCACTTTTAAGGAAATAAGAAATAAGACCATTTCTGGTAATGTTTATCCTAATTTGCATAGTACTTTTTTGTAAGAATAATTTGTTTGTAAACAGGAACAGAAAATCATGAGAATGGAACATATAAGATTTTTCATTAGCGTTAACTGTTTCCGAAATATTCCTTGTTAGTGGTTTCAGTTTTAAACTACTTATACTTTTCTCAAATGAAAGTAATATTTTCTTTCATATCTCTCTTTTTTATTTCTCACCATGTAAGGAAAATCGAATTTCAATGGTACAAGATAAGGACCAGCTTTTAGAATATTTGACTATCGTTTTATCCTAGTGTACTCCCTTATTTCCCTTCTATTAACAAGGAAGCAAGTAATAAGACCAATTCTGCTAATGTTTATCTTGGTTAGCAGGATGTAGATAAAAGATCATTCTGTTGTAAGAATAGTTTGTTTGCAGAACAGGTAAAGAAAGCCATGTGACTGGAGCACACACACATATGTTAATTTTTTAATTACGTCTATGACTTTTAGCCTTTCAGTGTGATTCTATTACAAGCGGCTTGTGTAACCTTCACGTTGTTTAATATAAAATAATATTGTTGAAATATACTTGCCAATTAGGTATATATTTAATACAGATAGACATTGAAGTAAAATATACGAAGAAGCAGACCTTACTTGCATAAAAGGTTTTTCGCACACAAAGCGTAATTGCACACATCTATAGAGAATAAAAGTTGCTCTGAGGTTTTGATACTGATTTTGCTTCAAACTTCTCCAGTATTTGATAAAAATGCCAATTAAGGAACGTACATATACCGCACTGTACAGGTAGCATCGATTGTCATTTGTTTCTCTCTGGCTTTTGTTTGCATAGCATTCCTCCGTGGTTTAGCATTCTGTGTGTGTGTATTGGTTGGAATAAAATTTAATTGGCTCTCGTTTGCGACGCGGATCCGCTGTGAATTAATGACAGCGGCGGCGATGTTGAAGAAAAGTCAAAGCATTCTTAAAGTTTTTTTGTTGTTGTTATAGCTGTAACATGTTTGCAATATAATATGCAGATATTAAGCAGTAGTAGCTGCTGTATAAGAGCACATGAACACCTTGGCCTAGCGGTTCCATTTATTATTACTTGCTCTGTACGAACTATGTATATAGTGTATAGAGAAGGTATTGTGGTGAACCTAAAATTTCGATACCGAAGTTTATCGAATATTGATTATTCTTACAAAAGTTTGTTTCTATCCATATCCACATCATTTAATCGAGATTAACCTTTGAAGAATAAATACAGTACATATTTCGTATTAGATAGAAGATGCTGTTTAAATATAAAGTTTGGTATTTAACCGAATTTTCGTTTACCCAAATACTAACCGAGTTATGTTGTTCACACACACACGACCAGACTGGGACCCTTTTATATAATTTAATGTGTTCCATTCACATACTTTTTCCTACATCTCGGTAACAAATTTCTGTTAAAAAGCTTATTCTTCTCCTTCATGCTAATCGAGATAAATATTAGCTGTAATGGTCATATTACTTGCTTCCTTGTAAGATGAAGAGAAATAAGGGAATACGCTAAAAGTGTAGAGAAAGTAAACATGATTTTTGATAATCAGTGGCCCTCAAAACGTGTGTTTCCGCTGAAATCTCGACATCGACTTTTAGGGTAAAACAAAATGCCTTTTGTACTTAACTATATACATAGTACGCCTTAGAGAGAGAGAGAGAGAGAGAGAGAGAGAGAGAGAGAGAGAGAGAGAGAGAGAGAGAGAGAGTAGGAAAAAAGTGGTAACATTTGTGAAAAAGAAAAGTGTCTTAGAAGTCATAATGTTGGTAGAATGATATTTTTGCAGACATGCTATGCAGTATAATGGAGGGAGGTATCTGT
The DNA here is from genome assembly GCA_030762935.1 of Hymenopus coronatus. Taxonomy (NCBI): domain Eukaryota; kingdom Metazoa; phylum Arthropoda; class Insecta; order Mantodea; family Hymenopodidae; genus Hymenopus; species Hymenopus coronatus. Next base: position 45,711,528 of record CM060888.1, on the reverse strand, counting down.
ACTTCACACTAAGGTATCTTAAAACCTGAATATGTGAAAGACGAAGGTTTTATCCTGTTTATCCAGGCTGTCAGTTCAGCCTTGTATTATATACCTAACGAGCGGCTTGTTTCTGTTGCATAGTGACTGCAAGTTTAAACTTTGTATGCAGCAGGCTTTTGCCCGTGGGTGGATGGGAGGGTGGAGTTATTATACGGTTAAAAACAGTTGGAGAGATCGACCAATTGCGAGTAATCGATCCCGTTCGAGCGCTATGAGAGAGCGTAACCACGCTCCATCTGAAATCAATTCCACTTCACTCTCACGTTCGGTGCAGGCCGCCCATCCCATTCCTACCCCAACTGTCGTCGCGCCTTTAGAGCGGTGGCAATAAGCACTGGCATGCTCGGGTCACGCATCATCAGCAGCGGCTCTGCATTTACTTTCCGTAGCAGTGGTGGCTCGTTTATTTTCTGTATAAGATGACCATCCGTACCTCAACTGTCGTCGCGCCTTTAGAGCAGTGGCAATAAGCACTGGCATGCTCGGGTCACGCATCATCAGCAGCGGCTCTGCATTTACTTACCGTAGCAGTGGTGGCTCGTTTATTTTCTGTATAAGATGACCATCCATATCCTCAACTGCCATCGCGCCTTTAGAGCAGTGGCAATAAGCACTGGCATGCTCGGGTCACGCATCATCAGCAGCGGCTCTGCATTTACTTTCCGTAGCAGTGGTGGCTCGTTTATTTTCAGTTTAAGCTGACCATTCCTATCTCAACTGCCATCGCGCCTTTAGAGCAGTGGCAATAAGCACTGGCATGCTCGGGTCACGCATCATCAGCAGCGGCTCTGCATTTACTTACCGTAGCAGTGGTGGCTCGTTTATTTTCAGTTTAAGCTGACCATTCCTATCTCAACTGCCATCGCGCCTTTAGAGCAGTGGCAATAAGCACTGGCATGCTCAGGTCACGCATCATCAGCAGCGGCTCTGCATTTACTTACCGTAGCAGTGGTGGCTCGTTTATTTTCAGTTTAAGCTGACCATTCCTATCTCAACTGCCATCGCGCCTTTAGAGCAGTGGCAATAAGCACTGGCATGCTCGGGTCACGCATCATCAGCAGCGGCTCTGCATTTACTTTCCGTAGCAGTGGTGGCTCGTTTATTTTCAGTTTAAGCTGACCATTCCTATCTCAACTGCCATCGCGCCTTTAGAGCAGTGGCAATAAGCACTGGCATGCTCGGGTCACGCACCATCAGCAGCGGCTCTGCATTTACTTACCGTAGCAGTGGTGGCTCGTTTATTTTCAGTTTAAGCTGACCATTCCTATCTCAACTGCCATCGCGCCTTTAGAGCAGTGGCAATAAGCACTGGCATGCTCAGGTCACGCATCATCAGCAGCGGCTCTGCATTTACTTACCGTAGCAGTGGTGGCTCGTTTATTTTCAGTTTAAGCTGACCATTCCTATCTCAACTGCCATCGCGCCTTTAGAGCAGTGGCAATAAGCACTGGCATGCTCAGGTCACGCATCATCAGCAGCGGCTCTGCAATTACCGTTGCAGTGGCTGTACGTTTATTTTCAGTATAACCTGACCATTCCTACACCAACTTTAGAGCGGTGACAATATGCACTGGATGCGCTTTGCATTTATTTGCTGTAATAATGGCGGCTGGTTTATTTTTAGTCGTGCCATACTGCGGTAGCAACAGGCTCTGGCATTCTGGATATGCATCATCAGCAGTGGCTCTTGTATTACTTAACAGTGGTGGCTTGTTCATTTTCAATTTAAACCGCCCATCACCACTAAAGCCAGAATGCGCCCGAATTCGATTCCAGATGAAGATTTTAAGTCTCCGGCGTAGGGCCGGTGCCCACTCAGCATTGTGTGGAAAGCAGCGATTGCGGCTATGATAGTCAACATTCCGGCTGGGGGATCCGTGATGCCTGCCACATGGGTTGGATGATCGCCAAACTCTGCAGCGCTTAAGTGAGCGTGAGGCCGGTAATCGGGTTGGTATCCCTAAGGCTCGTTAGAACATGTAGTGGCATTGTTATTATTATTATTATTATTATTATTAATTATTATTATTATTATTATTAGTGGTAGTAGTAGTAGTAGCAGTGGCTCTTGCAGTTACTATAACAGTGGCGACTTGTTCATTTTCAACTTAAGTCGGCTATCACCATTGCAGCTACCAATGTTGTAGCAATATGCTGAGTCATGCATCACCACTTGTATTTACCTATGTAACAGTGACGGCTTGTTCTCTTTCAATGGAAATGAAGTTTTATTTACTGTGGTTCTCAGCATTTTATATTGGGCGAAAAAGAGCGCTTAATTTTGCTCAAAGACCTCTTCTTTTAGTGCCATAAATCTTCGATACGGAGTCAGCGGGTTCACTTACCTTCCGGAGGAAGCCATGCTAAGAATTTTTAACCCGAAAACATCCTTCGTCCTCCGCCGGTTTAAACCTGTGACCGTGGGTATATAAAGTTAGCATGGTAACCATTGCACCACGGAGGGCGAATGTTCCTTTTCAGTTTAAGTCGCTGTCGTCACGCGCTAATATTGCAGCAATACCAGGGACAAGCATCATCAGCAGTGGCACTTGTATTTACTTATGCAACAGTTGCGGCTTGTTCATTTTCAGTTTAAGCCGCCCATCACCAATGCAACTTCAACTTGAATTAATTTGGTAGCGATATGCACTGGCACGTCCATGGTCATGCATCATTAGCAGCGGGTCTTGCATTTACCTGCGTAACAGTGGCGGCTGGTTAATTTTCGGTTTAAATCGTCCATCACCACTGCAGCTGTCGTTATGCACTACTGTCGTAGCAATAGAGGGTGATTTATCTAGTCATGTATAATCAGTACTGACTCCTGTATTTACTTACATAAAAGTGGCGGCTTGTTCATTTTCAGTTTAATCCACCCGCCAACTCTGCAGATGTCGTCACGCACTTATGTAGCAATAGCGAGTGATATAAAGAGATTTTCACGCCATGAAGGCTCAATGGGCTCTTATGGACCATGTTTTTTTATGGAAGAATCAAGTGTGCCGTTGCCAAATGTGTGTGTGTGCGTGCTAAATAAGACTAAGATAAAATAGGAAAGTGCACTTCGGTATGAAATGTGTCAAAGAATACGATGGTATGCACGAAAATTCTTTTATATAATTCAACAGTTTTTAAAATTTGTTGAAAGCAGACTTTTAACTTCTTTCTCGCTCTGAACATTAAAACATGGTTTTAAACCAAATTAATTGCAATGAAAACATCTGAATTATTCGCTTACTTTCAAAGGCCACGTTGTTATTTAGATTATATCAATATCTTTAAACATATTTATTAAAAATAATAAAGTTTAAAACAAAGTGTTTGGATTCTTCATATGTCGTCGCTGGCTAATTCTCGTTCTACAAGTCTACGACAAAGGTGTCAAGAAAATAGTGACATTATTTTTTATGTGCACATAGAACAAACATCTCCAGAACCAAGGCATCCATGAATCAACAGTTTAAGGCAAAGCGCGCAAGGCTCTCAGGGCCAACAAACCTGGTTCTCATGTCTGGGAGATGATACAAACCAGATTGGTATGACAGTTTAAGGGGCGATAAAGGCTCATACTTCAGTGGCGGTTTTCAGTAGGTTTTGGGAATCTGAGGCGTGTGTGAGTTTTACAAATGGTAAGGAGTCAGGTAACGGGACATGTTGGGCGACATAACACTACATTTAAGAAAAGGAGAGGGAACATTTAATAGACAATGGTTTTGAATCAGTCACCCATGATCAGGGGTTAAATTACTGCAAACACGTTACAGGAATAGGAGACGATATGTGGAAAGTAGATCAGTAGTTCCTCCAGCAATGACTCCAGTTCATGTGAGGACAGTGAACAAGCCAACCAGGCCTCTGGATGTTGAACCCATTTTCGATTAAGGTAACATTAATTATTAAGTGTATTATATTTAGGTTAAATGTAAAGTGCTGACAGTTATTAAGAGAATGCAATAAATTAAGACATAAATGCATTTCACTGGAAATTAACTGAAAAAAAATCTGATGTGTTCCATTCACATGACTTTCTCTACATCCCTGTAACAAATTATTGTTATAAAGCTTATGCTAATATTTACATCATTCAATCGAGAAAAAATAAGCATAAATAGTCTTATTACTATTGAGTTGACAAATTCCCATATGAAAAAAAGTATAAGGTTTTCAAGACTGAAACCAAAAACAAGGAATATCTCAAAAACGATCAACTGCACGAAAAAAATATGTATAACATAAATTGTGTGTTTTAATGTGCTTTACATTTTTTGTGTGGTAAGTTTTTGTCTATCTCTTACGGTTTAGCTGTTATGCAAAATTCCTTAAGAAGAAATTAGTCTTCAGAGGCTATTCCCAGAAAATTCAAGATATACATTTTATTTGTCAGGTAAATATCTGTAATATACGATATTTTAATCAAAATCGTTAGAGCCATTTTTTAGAAAATCAAAATTTTCGAAAAAAGTTCCATGTAAAGGGTAATTAGGGGTGGGGGGATTTTCTTGAAAATCTTTGTGTGACATCCTTGAACGATACCAAACCTAAATACCAAATTTGGTTTTTAACGGACTTTTCGTTTTTGAGCTATGCTGTCCATAGACACACAGACAGACAGACACACACACACACACACACACACACACACACACACACACACACAGGGGGACCCAAAACATGTAATCTCGGTATCGAATTTTTGGGTGGAATACAATACCTTCTCTATACACTATGTACATAGTTCGTAAAGAGAAAGTAATATATAATAGTCATTAACCTAATCAAACAGTTATAGTGCAAGTACAATAATGAATGCAATGACCAAATAATAATAATAATAATAATAATAATAATAATAATAATAATAAAAAAACCTGATTGTGAACGAAAGCGCAGTAATAGCGGTGGTGGAACATACGTGGCAACGCTGCGCAGATTCTCCATAAGAGCCATTGTGTCTTCATGACGTGAAAACCTCTATAGAGTCATGTATCGCCAGAACTGACTCCTGTATTTACTTACATAACAGTGGCGGCTTATTCATTTTCAGTTTTCAGGGTCATGCATAATCAACAGTGGGTCCTTGCTCATTTTCAGGTTATGCCACTTTACTACGGTAGCTATAAGCCCGGGCATACTCTCGGACACTTCATCATGTATATGCCGTTATAGTGGCGGCTTGTGCATTTTCAGCTTCGTGCCACTAAGCCTTTAGTTCGGTGCTAATATGCACTACGTTCTAGGAAACACCAATAATGACTCCTGCATGTAACGGTTGTGGCTGTTCAGTGCAGCGCCTTCCTCTACGCAACTTCAGTGGCGGGTTAATGCGGCAGCAGTAAATAAGCACCGCCATGTTTGAGTCACGTATCATCAACATTCACTTTCCGTAACAGTGGTGGCTATTTCATTCTCAGTGCATACCGCCCTGGGCTACGTCGCGCCAATATGCGGTAGCAAATAGCACTGGCATGCTCCGTCACACGTCATCAGCAGCGGCTCTTAAATTTACTTACCATGACAGTGATGGCTTATTCATTTTAGGGTTCGGTGCCGGCATCTCGCTACTGACGCAACCATCGTCACGCCTTTAGACCAGTGGCAATAACCATTGATATGCTTGGATCACGTATCATCAGCGGCGGCTCTTCTATTTTCTTATTCCAACTGTACTTCGCTTTCGGTGCAGTTTGCACACCACTATCTCAGATGCGCTATCGCTTTAGAACCGCAGTAATTAGCAATGACTGATCGGATAACATCTAATCAAAACCAATTCATAGATATTCTGAAACAATGGTGGATTATTGAATTTGTAATGCTGCTATATATACTTACTTTACTCATAGTAACAAAAATATCTATAAAATAATAGATATACAATACAATAATAAAATTGCGCATAACTACCCGAAAGTAGCTCAACATTATGTAGTAGGAATCTAACAATGTAACCAAAGGGTTTTTCGCGGTTTTCCTTAGTCACTTGGTTGATGCTGAGTTGGATAATGCAATCCCCGAATTTTACCATTACCCCTTTCAACACTAAATTTAATTTCCTTTCTCTTGACCGCTATTTTGCTATAGTGCTTAATGTCGCTTTTAATACTGCGGCACCGCAGGCGAAAACCTGGAGAAACCCCGCCCCTGCACCGTTTTATCAACCACAAATCCCACATGGCTCGCTTGGGATAGAACCACTGGTCTTTGGCGCAGCCTTGACCAATATACTAGGCATTTATCCATCATAAATATGTTTTGATTGAGAATAGTAAGATATATAAATACCCTTAACTAACGTAACTCCATGGCATTATAGTTCGCTTTAGCCTTTGGCCTACCTACCGACCAGTGCTTCCCGAAAGCGTCATAAATGGGTGCAGCGCTGGAATCAACGCCTCGAGTCCCTCCCGGCCGGTTGATGCGGTCTTCTCAATCAAGTAGCTCCTCGAGTCCACTCCGGACCACGTCTCCCAGCGGGGGAAAATTCTCCACGGCGCTCCCCAAACCCACGTCTCCCGCTTGGCAAGCAGCCATGATAAATATCCTTACTTGGTTTAAATTAAATAACAAGTAAATTTATTGTAATCAGTTTCGAACTGATAGATATATAAATATCATTGATCTAGTTCCTCAAGGAACACCTGTGGCTTTAATAGCTCCTATACTACCCAAGTATTGTGACAGTAACATGTTCGTCTCTTTGTTTCTCGATTAAAAAAACTACAGACACTAAGCCTCGCTTCCACTCAGCAGTTCCTAGGTTCAAATCTCGCACTACTTATCGATTTTTTTATGTTTGTTAATTTTATGACTGAATATGTAGAATATAACTTTGACTAACCTTTTAATGACTCTAAAGAGAAATTAATCACTTTGGTAATAAATACTACTATAAATACTAAATACTATTTTACTTTATCTACACGTACTATGTACATAGTGTATAGATAGAGAAGGTATTGTAATGCACCCAAAAACTCAATCCCGAGATTTCACCGGAAATATATGTTGTAGCGTTCCCTGTATGGAAAAAAAAAAGCATTTTCAGATAAAGGTCCGCGCGCATGTGTGTGTGGCCGTGAACACGATAACTCAACAACGAAAAGTCTGTGTCTGGTATATAAGTTAAGTATCTTCCAGGGAGGCGAGACGAACATTTTGAAAAAATCCTCCTTCCTCAAACTACCCTTTAATGGAACTTTTTTCGAAAATTTTTATTTTCGAAAAAATGGCTTTAACGATTTTGATTAAAATATTGTACATTAAAGATATTTACCTGACAAATCAAATGTATATCTTGAATTTTCTGGGAATAGCCGCTGAAGATTGCTTTATACGGAATTTTGCATAACTACTAAGCCGTAAGAGATGGACAAAAACTTACCACGCAAAAAATGTAGAGCACGTTAAAACACACAGTTTATGTCATATACTTTCTTTTTCGTGGAGTTGATCGTTTTTGAGATATTCTTTGTTTTTGGTTTCAGGTTTAAAAAACTTATTTTTCTCATAAAGGAATTTGTCAACTCCTGTCCATACATACAAAGGAATTTCAGTCACATAGTAAGTAAAAATACTATTTCTGCTAATTTTTTCTCGATTAGAATGAATTAAGTAGAAGCATAAGTTTTCTAATAATAATTTGTTGCACAGATGTAGAGAACGTCTTGTGGATGGAACACCTAAGGTTTTTTAAAATTTACGGCGGTATCAAAGTCATAAATTCTGAAATACCTCCATGTGATGTCATTCTACAATTCATTTACCTAATTAAAAAGTTCAGCTGAAGACTTAAAACCAGCTAGCAGTTCCAAGATCGCAACGCAGTTCACTCTCGTCGACGCCATAGATGTCCACCATAACCTTATGTATGAAGTTGACGTCCAAGAAGATAGATCATACGGCCAACCTGTTTGTTGAAGATGGCAGGATCGCCAAACGCGTCCAAAATCATTAAACTCATATTAAACAGAGGAGAGGCATGAATTTAGTGGTCTCATACAGCTTAAAATGATGGACCCTTCACCTTCAACAGTGTTCTTTTAACTTTATTAATTTCAATCCTGGAGAAATTCTTCCGCAAGCATGACAATTACACGATAGTTTCAAAACATAATCTATAAAATTAGATATTTGAGGCTTTCTTCCTTCAGGCATCTTTATTTCTCCAGCACGTATGTACAATGTACAGATAGATACCGAGATTTCATCGAAAATAAAAGTCTGATTTCAAATAAGTATTTTTTAGAAAAAGGTCCGTCCCTGCGTACGTGTGTGTGTCTATGAACAGTATAACTCAAAAACGAAATAAACTGAAATATCAAACTTGGTATTTTAGTTCACCATCTTCCAAAAAATGCGATTCAACGATTTTTAGAAAAATCCCCCCAATCCCAACTACCCTTAAATGGAATATTTTTTGAAAATTTTGTTTTTCTCAAGAATGGCCAACGATTTGATTAAAGTACCATATGCTAAACATATTTTTATAACAAACGAAATGTATGTATTGAATTTTCTAAGAGCAGTCTCTGAAGACTTCATTACAAATGACCTTCGTATAGCTCGTAGACCATAAAAGATATGTAATGTAATGTAAATGCTCTACACAAAATAAAACAAATTAAAAAGGTAATCGTTTCTGAGATATTTCGTGTTGTGGATTTTAATTTTTAACTACTTCAACTTTTCCCAAATGGGGGGTCATTTTCGTTTCATATCTCTTTTTACTCCTAGGCATGCAAAGAGTACCGGATTTCAATTGTTTCACATGGTGGCCTGGATTTAAAAGCGTTGACTACGGGCTTTACCTAGTGTTGTCCCTTTATGTCCCTTTTACTTATAAGAAACTAAGTAATAAGACAATTTCTGCTAGTGTTTACCTCGATTAACACGGTAAGGATAAAAGATTAATCTTTTGTAAGAATGGTTTATTTGCAGAACAACTAGAGAAAGTTATATGAGTGGAACACATCAGACTTTTTGTGAAGTTTATATTTCTTTACTTTTCTCAAATAGGTGTCGTTATTTGTTTTCCTTTCTACTGGCAAAGCAAAGAGAACGGAATTTCAATGTTATAATAATTAGGGATAGCATCTTTGGGACCGATAGCGGGACAGCTGATATCAGTTGCAAACCTATCGAGTAAACACCTACCTGCATTGCCGGCTGCATGCACCGAGTGTAAACAACGTGTACAATACACTTTGCTATATGTCCCTTTAATCAACATTGTAAAATCTCTTGCCTCAAATGGATTGCATGAAGATTTGTAATTCATACAGAAGAACTTTGCAGATATATCTAAGAACAATAACACAATTTAAAAAAATCGAACATTGAAATGACCCGAGTCCCGAAAGCTGTCAATGAACTTGTGCAAGCAATTAATTAGAGACCCGCGATACCTGCTTAAGACCGTGTGAAAAAGAAAGTGAAGACAAGGTTTGGAAAAAATGTTCTCAGTAATGCATGAAATAGGAAATGTGGTACTTGGTGTAGCTACGGAAATAATATCTGATGGAGCATGTCATCCAATAGTCACAATGTGTCCTATTTCCAGTGAAATCTTGTGATGTGGAGCGAATTTTTCCACACTATAAAGCCAATCGTAGACGTTTCACATTTGAGACGTTACGAATGTGTGTTATTGTGCACTATAACCTATGTATCTTGAGAGAAAATACAACGGATAATAATGCTGATGACTTGTTGCACAACAGCAATTGAATGTATGTTAATATTAAAATATTTAATTCCCGTAAATCAGTGGTATTTATGTTTACCATCCACCCAACCACTGCCCCATTTTTCTTCTATTAATACCACTATGTACACACTACATTATAAACACATCTCAAAGTATACCATGCCGCGCTAACTTCGATTCTGTCCTATCGGTCCCCAAGATGCTATCCCTGGTCATAATTTTAGCGGCCAGATTATAAGATTTGACTGTTTTAAATTAATGTATTCCCTTATTTTCCTTATTATTACAAGGTATTAAATTATAAGATCATTTCTGCTAACGTTTATCTGGCTTAGCATGAAGTAGACAGAAGAGCAATCTTTTGCAGAAACAATTTGTTGCAGAATGGCTCGAAAAAGTTATACGAATCAAATATATTAGATAGACTATTCACAGACCACATACACAAACATGTGCTTTATTCTAAAAATGCTTTTTTTGGCTTTTCTTTCTACAATTCAGGAATCCTCAAACATGCATTTCTGCAGTAACTTTAGTTTCGAATGTTTTGGGGAAATGAAATACTTTTTCCTACTTACTATGCACATGGTAGACAAAGTAAAATGGCTTCATCTTTGCATTAGCGCCGTCTTATCTCTTCAGTACACTAGAAAAAGAAAAATCTGATGTGTTCCAATCACATAACTTTCGCCAGCTGTTCCATATACAAACTACCCTTACAAAAGATTATTTTTTTATCTACATCATGCTAATCGAGATAAACATTAGCAATTCTTTCCGAGTTAGTGACGTGAGTGCAGTGCCTCTGAAGATGTCCCCCACAGACAGGGACGAAACGTTAGGTAGAAATATTTTAACTAAACATATTTTAACCTACAGACCACGGCAAAACAGCCCGAAAATTTTAAATTTTAAAACCATTAGCAAAGTTGCTTCATTGTAGGTAGAACGGAAAGAAGGGAACACTTTAGGCTAAAGCACTAGTCAAATATTTTAAAAGCTGGTCGCTGTGTAAAACAATTTAGGCTCAGTTCGCTTTACATGGTCCCATTTAAGAAACGTTAAGAAAGTTTAAAACTCAAACCAATAGTAAGTAATATCTCAATAACGATCAACTCTACAAGAAAAAGAAAATGTCATAATTTTGTGTTTTAAAAAAATCTACATTTTTTGTCTATTAAATTTGTGTCTATCACGGTTTAACCGCCATGTAAAATTCTGCAAAAGTCATCCAGAATAAAGAGGTCTTCAGAGGCTATTGCCAGAAATATCTTTAATATACGATAGTTTAATCAAAATATTGAAGCTTGTTTGAGAAAAACAAAATTTTCAAACATTTTTCCTTGTAAAAGGTAGTTTGCTGTAGGGGATTTTTTGAAAATCGTCGTGAAAGATACTAAACATAAATACCAAGTTTGGTTTTTAATGGTGCTTTCGTTTTAGAGCTCTGCTGTCTATAGATACACACACCACACGCGCGCGTGCGGACCTATTTATTCCTAAAAGCGCATTTTTGGACTCAGGGGACTTCAAACATATATTTCCGATGAAATCTTATTTTGGATACAATATCTTCTCTAGCTACCATGTATGTGTTATATATTAGAGGAAATAAAAATATTGTGTTTGCTTTGTGATTATCCTCTGATCGATGCAGTTATCTTGCTTAGATAATTATTTGAGATTTCAAAGTCATGCTTATGTTGATCTTTGGCCTTGAATTAACTATCATGACAAGCATTCGCCAACCACAATTAGATTATTGAAAAACTATTAGAATTCGTGGTTTTACGGAGCTGGCTCGTGTTGGTGTCCGTCTTGATAAACACACAAATTAATTTAATTCATATTTTCGAATTGAGGATTACAATCAGCTTTGGAAAGCCTTTAGAGGCAATTATATTCTCAGAATAGCAGGCTTATCGTCAGAAACACTTCTAATCAAACAGGTTCGGGACGAGTGTGAACTATGACCTATTCTGTTGCTCCGTTTCGGTTCAGATCGTGCAGGCCTGCAGCTTCTGTTTAACCATACCAATTAGACTTCATCTATCTCTAATAATTGTTCCTTCACAGTAAGGTTGCGATGGTCAAAAATGCTTTAAAGCTATTTGTTGCTTCATTTGTTTTTACTTTATCTACGTACTACATGTTACGTAGGTAGATAAGGTATTGCAATTCACCCACGTTTTAGGGTCGCCGGTATCCCTCCCCCCAAATCTGATGTGGTCCATTCTTATGACTTTCTCTACAACTCTGCAACAAATTATTGTTAAAAAGCTTATACTTCTATTTACTGCATACTAATCGAGTAAAAATTAGCAGAAATAGTCATATTACTTGCTTCCTTGTAAGTAGAACCGAAATAGGTTAAAGTGACAGTCAAAAGCTGGTTGCTTTGTGACAGAAGTTCCTTTGTTTGTATGGACAGGAGTTGACAAATTCCCGTATGAATAAATTATCTTTTTAAAGCTGAAACAAAAAACAAGGAATATCTAAAAAACTATCAACTTCACGAAAATAAATTATATGACAAATTCCGTGTTTTAATGTGCTCTATATTTTTGTGTGACAAGTTTTTGTCTATTTGTTACGGTTTAACAGTTATATAAAATTCCGTAAAATTCATCCAGAATAAAGTAGTCTTCAGAGAATATTTCCGGAAAATTCAAGATATACATAACATTTGTCAGGTAAATATCTTTAATATGCGATATTTTAATCAAAATAGTTAAGAGTCATTTTTGAGAAAAGCAAAATGTTTGAAAAAAAGTTCCATGTAAAGGATAGTTGGGGGTGAGGGGATTTTCTTGAAAATCTTCGTGTCGCCTCTTTGCAACGCTCTTTTCTTTTTTGAGCTATGCTGTCCACACACACATACACACACACACACACACACACACACACACCCACAGATCGTTTCCCAGAAATGATTTTTACTTTCTCTACACGTACTATGTACATAGTGTATAGAGAAGGTATTGTATTGCACTAAAAAATTCGATACCGAGATTTCACCGGAAATATATGTTTTGAGACCCCCTGAATCCAAAAAAAGCATATTTAGAAAAATATATCCGTGTGGGTGTCTGTCTGTGTGTGTGTGTGTGTGTGTGTGTCTGTGGGCAGCATAGCTCAAAAATGAAAAGACCGTTAAAAACCAAAACTTGGTATTTTAGTTTGGCATCTTCCAGGAATGCGACACGAAGATTTTCAAGAAAATTCCCTCCACCCCAAACTACCCTTTATATGGAAAAAATTTCGAAAATTTTGATTTTCTTAAAAATGGCTCTAACGATTTTGATTAAAATCTCGTAAATTTAAGATATTTACTTGGCAAATAAAAGGTATATCTTGAATTTTCTGGGAGTAGCCTCTGAAGACTACTTTATTCAGGATGAATTTTACGGATTTTTGCATAACTGCTAAACCGTAAGACATGGACAAAAACTTACCACACAGAAGACGTAGAGCACATTAAAACACACAATTTATGTTGATCGTATTTAAGATATCCCTTGTTTTTGTTTTCAGCTATGAAAAAATTATACTTTTTTCATACAGGAATTTGTCTACTCCTGTCCATACAAACAAAGGAGCTTCAGTCACATAGCAACCAGCTTTTGACTATCACTTTAACCAATGGTACTCCCTTATTTCGCTTCTGCTTACAAGGAAACAAGAAGTAAGACCTTTTTAACAATCACTTTTTGCAGAGACGCAGAGAAGGTCATGTGAATGGAACACATCAGATTTTTTTTTTGGATTCAGGTGGACCTAAAACATGTATTTCCGGTGAAATCTCTGCATCGAATTTTTGGCTGCATTACAATACCTTCTCTATGTACATAGTACGAGTAGAGAAAGTAAAAACTTAGAAAAAGGTAGTGTGCAAAGTGAAATGGAACCATCTTTAACTGCTGTGGTTCTCAGTATACTCCCATTCATACTGGGCGTGAAAGATCGCTTAATTTTGCTTTTATCACGCGTGAGTATCTTCTAAGTGCCGTAAAAAGGACTTTTACGCCCAAAAAAATCCATCGTTCTCCATCCGGTTTTGAACCAGCGACGTTGGGTATATAAAGTTAGTATGGTAGCCATTACACCACGGAGGAGAAGTCCGTATGTGTGTCCATAAGTCAGAGTGTCGGTGTATCTGTGAACATAACCCAAAAATGAAAATTCGCTAAAATATCAAAATTGGTATTTACGTTTAGTATCTTTCAAGGATGTGACACGGCGATTTTGAGAATAATCTCTACCCCAAACTGCCTTTCACATAGAAAATAATTCGAAAATTTTGACTTTCTCAAAAATGGATCTAATGCTTTTGAGTAAAATACCTTATATTAAAGATATTCCCATGACAAATAAAATGTATATGTTGAATTTCCTGGGAATACCCTATAAAAACCTGTTCATCCTAGATACATTTTGCTGAATTTTGCATAAATGGTAAACAATAGACAAAAATTTACTACACAAAAAATGTAGATCGCGTTAAAACACACAATGTGTGTTATTTAATTTTTTTTCGTGACGTTAATCATTTTTTAGATATTTCTTGTTATTGTTTTCAGTTTAAAATTATAATTGTTCTCATTGGGGAATTTTTCAACTCCTATCAATGCCAAGAAATGGATTTCATTCACATGGCAACCAGCTTTTAAAAGATTTGACTGTCGCCTTTACCTAGCGACATTATTTCCCTTCTACTTATGAGTAAGTAATACGACCATTTCTGTTCATGTTTATGTCGATTAGCATAAACTAGATGGAAGAATAAGCTTTTTACTAATAATTTGTTACCGAGATGTAGAAAGAATCATGTGAATGGAATACATAAAAGTTTTTCGTGTGCATTATGACACAACTTTTACCTAGATACACGACGCTATTCGATCGACACATGGAATCTGGGGATGAATCATTCTTTTTTTTTTGTTTCCATTTGGAGATAGTAAAAAGTGATGATTTTGGTTTATACGCGTTTTACTTTATTTACACGTATTATGTAAATAGTGTACAGAAAAGGTATTGTATTGCACCCAAAAATTCGATATGGCCGAGTGGTTAGACCACTTGCCTCTCACCTAGACAGCCGGGGTTCGATCCCAAGCAACCGTATTAGAGATTTGTGGTGGACAAAGTGGCGCTGGGGCGGGTTTTCTCCGGGTACTCCGGTTTCCCCCGCATCGCATTCCACCGGTGCTCCATCATCATTCAAGTATCATCAGTGTCACCGCCTGCGGTGCCATAAGTAGTTAAAGCGGGCGTTAAACACTACCCAAAAATTCCATACCGGAAGATTTCACCGAAAATCCATTTTTGGGACACCCAAATACAAAAAAATAACTTTTTAGTGTACAGAGAAGGTATTATATTGCATCCAAAAATTCGATACCGAGATTTCATCGGAAAAACATGTTTTTGGACACCCGAATGCAAACAAATAACCTTTTGCAAAATGTCCGCGCTGCGCGCGCGCGCGTGTGTGTGTGTGTGTGCCTTTGGGCAGCATAGCTCAAAAACGAAAACTCCGTCATAAACCAAACTTGTTATTTAAGTTCAGTATCTTCCAAGATTTTGGTTTTTACAAAAATGTCTCAAACGATTTTGATTAAAATCTCTTATATTTAAGATACTTCCATGACAATTAAAATGCATATCTCGAACTTTGCATAGCTGATAAACCGTAAGAGATGGGCAAAAACTTATTTCACAAAAATGTAGGTATCCTCAAAGCACACAGTTTACGTTATATACACTTTTTTCTTGGAGTTGACCGTTTTCGAGATATTTTTTGTGTGTGACTTCAGTTTCAAAATTTTTAAAACCTTTCCAATACGGGATCTTGCCAACTCCTGAGGATGCAAAGAAACCAACTACATTTTAAAACATTTGACGTCAGTTTAGCCTAGAGTATTCCCTTCTACTTACAAGGAAGTAAGTAATAAGGCCGGTTCTGCTAATGTTTATCTTGACTAGCATGGAAAAACTAAGATAGAAAAATAAGCTTATTTACAATAATTTGTTACAGAGATGAAGAGAAAGTCAAATTTGAATGGAACATATAAGATTTTTTTGTATCAAGCTTTATACTTTTATTTGTATAATATATTATACAGGGTTACTACAAAAGAAATAGACAATTTCAACTGCCTGTAAAACAAAAACTATTAGAGATAGCAACCTAATTATTTTGGAGGTATGTTGAGAAACTCTCAAAGTTTCGTTTGTTACTATTGGTAACGCTGTAGTGTTTTGTTCGTTGTTGCAGAAGCTGAAATGGCGGAAAATCCTGTGGAAAAGGCATATTGCTAGAACGCAATCAGTAATTGTTGTCCAACGTCATTTTAGAACACGTTACCACAAAAATGAAATGATGTGCTCACAAAAACCAGCATCGTCTTCATGCTGGTATGACCTTATCTTCTTCACTCAGAAACTGCAACATCTTTAATCTGTAAAGCATCATGTGCAGTCGCTTCCGCAAGATTTTCCATACAGTTTGCTGTGGAATTTGTAATTGCATGCTTGCCCTAGATGTCGATTTCTGTGGGCTTCTTATGTAGGCAGAACGAACACGTTCAACGTTTTCTTCCGAAACTCTTGGTCTTCCCGAGCTCTTCCCTTTGCTCAAACATTCCGTTGTCTCGAATTTTCTATACCAGTCGTAGATTGACTGTCTAGTCGGTGGCATTTTGTGGTAACGTGTTCTAAAATGTCGTTGGACAACAGTTGCTGATTGCGTTCTAGCAAATTCCAACACGCAATATGACTTGTCCACAGGATTTTCCGCCAGTTCAGCTTCTGCAACAACAAACAAAACACTACAGCGTTACCAATAGTAACAAACGAAACTTTGAGAGCTTCTCAACATACCTCCAAAATAATTAGGTTACTATCTCTAATAGTTTTTGTTTTACAGGCAGTTGAAGTTGTCTATTTCTTTTGTA
Organism: Hymenopus coronatus; assembly: GCA_030762935.1. Taxonomy (NCBI): domain Eukaryota; kingdom Metazoa; phylum Arthropoda; class Insecta; order Mantodea; family Hymenopodidae; genus Hymenopus; species Hymenopus coronatus. The sequence goes on along the minus strand of CM060888.1, from coordinate 45,694,821 downwards.
GTAACCCTGTGTAATGTCAATACATGTAATGGGCCACTTTTAGAGCGGATTGTACCTCAACGTGTGCATGTTTGCGCTACAATCCCCTTCCCACTACTCACTCTTTATACCGTTGACTGTTCTGTGTGTTCATCACTGTATGCGTTTCGGAACCCAAGCTCTAGTATTGTATTAACCAAGTTAAGGAGTTTATTACTTTATTAAGTCAATACTACAATAATTGTGCTGATTTTCACTTTCTTTATCGGTACTATGTACATAGTGTATAGAGAATGTAGTATAATCTGCCCAAAAATTCGATACCGAGATTTCACCGGAAATATATGCTTTGGAAACATTTTTGGAAAAAATCTGTGTGTGTGCGTGTGTGTATGTGTTTGTGGACAGCATAGCTCAAAAACGAAAAGACCATTAAATACCAAACTTGGTATTTAAATTTGGTGTCTTCCAAGGATGTGGCTTGAAGATTTTAAATAAAATCCTCCTACCCCAGACTACCCTTTACGTGGAAAAATTTTAAAAAATTTGATATTCTCAAAACTCTAAAAATTTTTATTTTCTCTATACGAACTATGTACATAGTGTATAGAGAAGGTATTGCACCGCATCAAAAATTCGATACAGATATTTCACCGGAAATACATGTTTTAGGGCCCCTTTTATCTAAAAAAAAACGTATTTTCGGAAAAAGGTCCGAAAACGAAAAGTCGGTAAAATACCAAATTTGGTATTTAAGTTTAGAATCTTCCAGGGATGTGACACGAAGATTTTGAGAAAAATTCCCCCACCCCAAACTACCCTTTACATGGAACTTTTTTCGAAAATTTTAATTTTCTAAAAAATGGCTCTAACAATTTTGATTAAAATAACGTATATTAAAGATATTTACCTGATAAATAAAATGTATATTTTGAATTTTCTGGGAATAGGCTCTGAAGAGTACTTTATTCTGAGTGAATTTTCCGGAATTTTGCATAACTGCTAAACCGTAAGAGATAGACAAAAACTTACCACACAAAAAATGTAGAGCACATTAAAACGCATAATTTATTTTGTATACATTTTTTCTTGGAGTTGATCGTTTTTGAGACATTCCTTTTTTTTTGTTTTTGTTTTCAGGTTCGAAAATCTTAACTTTTCTCATACAGGAATTTGTCAACTTATGTCCATATAAACAAAGGAACTTCAGTCACATAGTAACCAGCTTTTGACTATCGCTTTAACCTATGCTACTCCCTTATTTCCTTTCTACTTACAAAGAAGAAAGTAATAAGACTATTTCTGCTAATTTTTCTAGATTAGCAGGAAGTAAATAGAAGCATAAGATTTTTAACTACAATTTTTTGCAGAGATGTAGAGAAAGTCATGTGAATGGAACACATCAGGTTTTTATTAAAATGTCGTAAGGTTTAAGATATTTTTAAGACAAACAAAATGTATATCTTGAATTTCCTGGGGATGGCCTCTGAAAACCTCTTCATTCTGAATGGTTTTTGTATGACTGGTAAACGGTAGATACGATATAGATCTTGTTAAAACACAATTTATGCTATATACACGTTAACAGTTTTAACACTAATGTTAGCCTTTTTCAAGATTTTACGAATAATTGACTTCATTTTATAGTACTTACACTTTTCTGAAACGGAGGAAATATTCCTTTTGTTTACTCCCAGCAAGAAAAGAGAACCGAATTTCAATTGTTCCACTTAGCGACCTGTTTTTAAAAGATCCGACTATCGCTTTAACTTTGTGTGTTTCCTTCTTTCCCATCTACTTACAAATAGTCAAGTAATAGAACAATTAGTAATGTTTGTTTGGATTAGCATGGCGTATATAAATATAATCTTATATAAGGAATAATTTTTATAGAGCGCTAGAATCAGATTTTTTTAGGTATAAAGTGACAACTGAGAGTTGAGAATAGCGTCTCATTTTCTCGTGGAAGCAAATACCAGTCATTAACGTGGCTCGCAAGGTCCTTGTGGGGGAAGATTTAGTGACTACCTCGGCCAAAGAACCACCAAGTCGACCCGCGGCAAGTAAATCGATTATGCAGAGCGCAAACATGAGTGAATACGCCCCGTCCTCCTCTCTTCTCACAGATTTCTTCTTTCCTCCTCCTCTTTTTTTTTTTCGGCTCCATCTTTCTCTTTCTTCTGCCCTCTGAACTTGATTCCCCTCCCCCGACATTAACTTAATTGCCCTCCTCTTCATTTCTCCCTCTTCTTTATTCATTTGCCCCTCCACGCGTTCTTCAGCTTTTACATTACTTTCAGCGATTTTAAAATAACAAGCGCACAATCAATGGATGGTACGCGGGATCATTTAGAACCTTCATATCATACAAAACGGAGTAGACAAATTCAACGCCTTTTATTTATGTCTTAGAAATGCAAATGTAGAAGGAGAAGGAGCTGTTCTAGAATATAATTACATTATTTGAGCATTGAAAAGGAATTTCATCGTCTTGAACAAGAAGTATCAATAAGAAATTTCAAATAATTTAAATGGTTTCCACAAGCAATTCAAATTCAAATCAAAAAGCTAATAGAAAATGAAATATATAATTACTAATTGTGGTTGCCTGACATGCGCAGAAAGCTAGTTTACCAAGTGGGAAGTATCAGCGGTTTAGAGAGGTCGTGGGTTCGATCCCCTTGGCCGGCCTACCTGACTAATTAATTTTCCAGTCCTAAATCAGTAGCTCTTTTGTAGTTAATTTACTCTACTGGAATAAATAAAAGTGAAATAAAAGCTCCTAATTATTTGAAGAGTTTACAATATTTGATGATTAAAGTTCATTATTAAATCTATTGTCTATTTTAGTTACCAGGACACCCAATAGAGTTCAATAAATGTAATAATTTTTTTTACACGAGGGCCGCTTTTTTTTCAACCTCCGATAGACTATGAATAAAGGACAATTTCATAGAAAACAATTATTTTATTACTAAAAGTTTTGAACACATATGGTTACTTTTCAACATAATCACCGAAAAGATTGAGCCATTTATCGTACCTGTGCTTTGTAATACCCCCTTCAAAAAATGTTGCCGCCAATGATTTCAAATGTGCATTGACGTTATTTTAATGATCTTCGTACTTTACGACGTTTGCGGAGAGCCATTCAAACAAACGAAGACGAATGCTGACTTCAGAAATTGTGTTGATCCATGACAATGCTCATCCACACACTGCTGGCACAACCCATCGGCTGCTTGAGCAATTTCAATGGGACATTTTCGATCATCCGCCGTACAGTCCTGACCTGGCACCCAGTGACTTTCACCCTTTCCCAAAACTGAAGACGCGGCTAGTGGGGCAGCATTTTCAAACCATCGAAGGTCTTCAAAACAACGTCAATGCTCATTTGAAATCATTGACTGCAACATTTTGGAAGCAGGTATTGCAAAGCTTGTGCAGATGTTCGATAAATGTCTCAATCTTTTCGGTGATTGTGTTGAAAAGTAACCATAAGTGTACAAAACTTTTAGTAATAAAATAATTGTTTTCTATGAACTTTTCTTTTGTTTATAAGATTATAAGAGGTTGAAATAAAAACAGCCCTCTTATTTCTGTGCCAATAGGAATGTATGAGTGGAGCCTGGTTTTCCCTAAAAGTCAAATACCTTTATAAAATCTCAGGTATGTGTGTTTGTGAGGGGTGTATTGGATCGGTTTGTGAAGGGTGTAGGATTAGATACCTTATTATTGTACAAATTTTAAACTAGAAAGAATTTGGCAGTATTTTGTTTATTTAGTGGAATCTGTTATGACTTTTAAAACTTCAAATGAAAGAAATTCTAATCATCAATTCCCAAAACTAATATTTTATCTACCCTGCCAAAGAAAGAAATTTGTCCAAAACTTGATTTTAAGAATTTTTCAAAACACTGATGTGTTTGATAAGACTTCTAGTATTAATTTTTGTCTACACAGATTCCATTTAGTGTGGTTAGCTACTGCACGTAATTGCAGAATTTACATTATATCTTAAACTTGGGCACACACTATTAATTCTTAAGTTTAAGCGAGCTCAAATTCTGTCCCTCCCTACATAATTTGTTACCTGCTTCTAGCTGTCTTCCACAGTCTTTCCAAACAGTTCTGCCCCTTGCAGCACTGGGCCATTATACCCTACTAGTAGTTTGAAGTAGTCTTCTTAGTCTGCTTTGGTTAGTTCCTCCAAAGCAGAGGTCCCACAAGGTAACCTTCTGTGCCCACCTGTCGAGGCAAAGCCTCCCGACATGGCCCGATCACTTATTCTTGTACCCTACTGCACGATGGCCTTAGGTGTCGCGTAAATTAATATCCAAGATTTTGCTTTCTCTCTGACTTTATTTGTCTATTTGGAACCAGGTCTATCACACATAGAGCAGTATTACATAATTTATATGTGTAAAACATCTATTACTTTCTCTACACGTACTATTTACACAGTGTATAGAGAAGGTATTGCATTACACCCAAAAATTCGATACCGAAATTTCACCGGAAATATACCTACGTTTTAACGTTCCCTGTATCCAAAAAAAAAAAAAAAAAAAAAAACTTTATGAAAAAAGATCGGTGTGTCTGTGAACACGATAATTCAAAAACGAAAAGTGGGTAAAATACCAAACTTGGTAGTTAAGTTTAGTATCTTCCAGGGATACGACACGAAGCTTTTGTGAACCACCCCTCAAACTACCCTTACATGGAACAAATTTGAAAATGTTTACTTTCTCAAAAATGGCTATAACGATTTTGATTAAAATATCGTATATTAAAGATATTTACATGACAAATAAAATGTATATCGTAAATTTTCTGGGAAAGCCTCTAAAGACACATTTATTCTAGATGACCTTTGCTGAATTTTGCGTAACTGGTAAACTGTAAGATATATACAAAAACTTAAAACATAAATAATACAGATCTCGTTAAAACACAATTTATGTGATATACGTGTTTTTCGTAGAATTAGCCATTTCTGAGATATTTCAGGTTATTTCTTTCAGATTTAAAATACTTGAATTTTTCTCATACTTTTCTGCTGGCCATGTATAGAAACGGTTTTCAACTACATGTCAACCAGCTTTAAAAATATTTGACTATCACTTTAGCCTAGGGTATTCCCTTATTTTCCTTCTGCTTACAAGGAAGCAATTAAGAGAATTTCTGCTTATGTTAATCTCTATTATTATATAATATATGGAAGAATATGCTTTTTAACAATAATGTGTGACAGTGATGTAGAGAAAGTCATATGAATAGAAAACATCGGATTTTTTGAGGTTCCTGTTTAATAATTTGTTTAAGAATATGAAGTTCAGAGCCGAGAAGTTCTTGCATATTGAGCTATTCGTTGCTCGTGTTCTTTGCCCATTTTGTAGGTTAGAGTGACAAGATGGAGTAGGTACATACTCTTCTATTTGTTCCACATCGGTTCATATTGTGCTAATTAGCCGTGTTTATTATTGTGCGAAACAATGTATTTGCTGACAGGAAAGAAATGCCAACATGAACTTCCTCAAGCGTGTTTTTAATAATGGCTTATTAAATTAATTACAATACTAAGGTCAAACGTCAAAGTAAAAATCAAAGTAATCAATAATCGGCAGTAACAAAAATAACGCAATTACAATAGACGATAACGTTTCTTATTAAAATCATAGTAGGCTCTAAATACATGAAACATTTATACACGCTATTTAAAATGTACATATAAGCGCACATAACAGTCTTAGAGCTTATATTTAAACTAGTGCGAAATCTAATGGCGCAGCTTCGAAACTGGCTTAGATATGATGTTATGTAACATTGAAAATTACATCCTTTAGAGATTAGAGAGCCCACGAAGCACTTGTGTATGATGCCCACATACTGGTAATTCAGGGGGTGCTCTTGGCAGGCAATATGAGGAAGATTAACAGGGTTCTTCTTGTGCGTCATCAGCAAACCATTCCTAGTTTGCAGGCAAGGGGGCAAAGCGCAGTTCCATGCATCTATCCTCAAGATCATTGTGCCAAAGGTTAAAGTGATGGTCAAAAGCTGGTTGCTATGTGACTGAAGTTCCTTGTTTGTTTGGACAGGAGTTGACAAATTCCTGTATGAGAAAAGCATAAGTTTTCAAAGCTGAAACCAAAAACAAGGAATATTTCTAAAACGATAATTTCCATGAAAAAAAAATGTATATAATATAAATTGTGCATTTTAACGTGCTCTACATTTTTTGTGTTTTAAGTTTTTTTCCATCTCCTACGGTTTAGCAGTTATGCAAAATTCCGTAAAATTCATCCAGAATAAAGTAGTCTTCAGAGGCTATTCCCAGAAAATTCAAGATATACATTTTTTTGTCAGGCAAATTTCTTTAATATATTATATTTTAATCAAAATCGTTAGAGCCATATTTTAGAAAATCAAAAATTTCGCAAAAAGTTCCATGTAAAGGGTAGTTTTGGGTGGGGAAACTTTTCTCAAAATTTTCGTGTCGCATCTCTGGAAGATACCAATCTTAAATACCAAGTTTGGTATTTTACCGACTTTTCGTTTTTGAGTTATCATGTTCACAGACATACGGACATACGGACACACACACACACATGGACCTTTTTCTGAAAATTCTTTTTTTTTTTTTTGGCTAAAGGGGACGCTAAAACATATATTTCCGGTGAAATCTCGATATCGAATTTTTGGGTGGAGTGCAATACCTTCTCTATACACTATGTACACAGTACGTATAGAGAAAGTAAAAAAGGAACCAAAATAGGCAAACGCCAAGTACTATTGTTTACCTACGAGCTGCGCAACAAGGTACCATTTCGTTCTAGGGCCACAGCAACACTAGTGTCGCATTTCCACGCATGCGCACTCCTGTCTCTGCTTCGTTGTCTACTGACACCATTATAGCCGGATCGTGTTGAGTGTACAGCTCTTAGTGATCTTTCAAAATATTTAAGATACTTTCTTAATCCACTGATTGTGAAGTGCGTTGCGTAATACTTTTGTCAATGCAAGGAATAAATTTATTCATTGGAGTAAACTATAATTTTTATGTATTACTTTAATTGGGTAGACTTAAGTGAAAATAGAAAAAGGTCAGAATAATACATACGTAAGATATGTATTCCAGTTATTTTCGTTAATTCTCATAAGATATATCTTATTATATTCTTAAGGGTATTCCTTTTATAATCACAGATTTTAAACCAGCTGTATTTAATCGTTTACGGTAAAAATACAATGGCACGGAATAGTGAGAAACTAGACGGTCCAATGTTCATGACGAAGCACGGAGTGGGCGGCCTTCTGTTGTCACTGATAGTTTGGTTGAACATGTGAATGAGACAATTCGTGAAAACAGATGGTTTACTATAAGAATGCTTTGTGATGTGTTTCCACAAAACACGGAGTTCAGCAGCAGCTTTCTTTGAAAAGGGCATACAAAAGTTGATTCCCCGCTATGACAAATGCGGTGGTGGAAATTATGTCGGAAGGAATGCTCTTTCATCTAGAAATAAATTTGTTATGGAAGCAGATATTTTATGCCTTATTTTCAAAACCGGTAATTGTACTATCAACTTATGCGGTATTGTTGGACCACCTGGTTGAGATCTGTAAAGATGATGCAAAACAGATTTTTCTTTTCACACAAGTTGAACAGTCTCCAAAAGATCGCCACTACGAACCGCTGAGCGTGAAAATGAATAAAACACCATTAGCAGGGGCTATGAAGCCCACGCTTGTAGCGCCTCTGAATGAACCTAGGATACCAAACAGAAGCTAAAATGAATGACCTACCAGTTGGCTTAATACCAAAAATAATATCCTGTCTGGTACCTGGCATGGTGGATGATTCTGGCGGCAATAAATTTGTTTTTCACTCGCTTTAACAAATAGCAGGTGGAGAGGAAACTGTGTGAGAGACAGGATGCAATTTATTAAATGCTTACTTGCAGCGAAACTGACGAACTGCCCTTCGAATCCATCAACTGTTCATTTATCAACATGCGTATGTTTACAGTCCACTGTGATTGCGAAGTAAAGAACAGTATGAGGAAAGCGAAACAAAGACTTTTTTGGAATGTGACGGAGGTTGAACTAGATTTCATTAGATCTTACGCAGTGCCGACTGGAGAATTGTACTAATAATTTCTTTTTTGAAATACTTAATATGTAAGTTAATCATGCTGAAAATATATTTAGTAATGTAAGCTAAATTTACAATTCATTTATTAATTACCATGCCAACAAGCACTTTTAAGTACTTACAGTAAGAATTTGTGAGGTCATTAATACTTGCAGTACAATTACGTAATGACGTAACACTCAAGACATGTGCTACTTCAAGTAAAGAATCTATTGCAAAATCCATTCAAAAAATAGGGTGTATAAGAAGGCTTTGTCCACATAATTTAAAGGTAGCCTTTCATTTGTTCACACCGAGAATTCATTTTTACTTTCTCTATACGCACTATGTACATAGTGTATAGAGAAGGTATTGCACTCCACCAAAAAATTCGATACCGAGATTTCAGCGGAAATATTTGTTTTAGGGTCCAAAAAAGTATTTATAGAAAAAGATCCGTGTGTGTGTATGTGTGTGTGTGTGTGTGTGTGTGTGTCCGTGAACACCATAACTCAAAAATGAAAAGTCGGTAAAATACCAAACTTGGTATTTAAGTTTAGTATCTTCCAAGGATGCGACACGAAGATTTTGAGAAAAATGCCCCCACCCCAAACTACCCTTTACATGGAACTTTTTTCGAAAATTTTGATTTTCTAAAAAATGGCTCTAACGATTTTGATTAAAATATCGTATATTAAAGATATTTACCTGACATAAAATGTATATTTTGAATTTTCTGGGAATAGCCTATGAAGACTACTTTATTCTGAGTGAATTTTGCGGAATTTTGCCTAAATGCTAAACCGTAAGAGAGACAAAAACTTACCACACAAAAAATGTAGAGCACATTAAAACACACAATTTATGTTGAATACATTTTTTTCATGGAGTTGATTGTTTTTGAGATATTCCTTGTTTTTGGTTTAAGCTATAAAAACTTATATTTTTCTCATACAGGACTTTGTGAACTCGTGTCCATACAAACAAAGCAAGAAATAAGTTTTTTTCTGCTAATTTATTCTGATTAGCATAAAGTAAATAGAAGTATAAGCTTTTTAAGAATAATTTGTTGCAGGGATATAGAGAAAGTCATGTGAGTGGTACACATTAGATTTTTTCTTAATGTTCAATAAAATATTGAAAAGTAATTTTTATTTGTTATTGGTTTTTGCAGTTTTTCAGGTATTTAAAAAAAGTATTTGCTAACCACGAACTGTAGGTTACATACCAGATCTTGAACGCTTGGGAAAACTCAGCCCAGCGTTCCTCGTATTCCCAATATGCATTCTCAACCTGATAACTATAGCTTACAGTTCTTAGCACGCAATATACTATTATTTTATAATATTAATTAACTTCCTAACAACATTTGTTGCAGACAGAGAAAAAAAATCCCCTTTTGAACGTGGGCTCGAGTGAGTATACTTTTGGATGTTAGTAAAATTTTGGATTCACATATACGTATAATACGAACAAAATCTATACCTATCCAACTCCTCTCCTACAGAGGTCTATGTGAGAAAACAATTGAAATGTCACAATTGCCCATAATAGTTGGCTATACTATGAATCCTGGGACTTAAAGTAGCTACAACATTGTAGGTCGGCGTTGGGGTTGTCATCTCAAAATAACTTGAGATCGCCTTGTAGTTTACTGGGAAACATGTGAGTCAGCTGAGAAATTCAATGCCATGCCTGCATGTTGCCATGGTAGCTCAGTAGTAGAGCAACCGGCAAGAGACCGGGAGATCCGTGGTTCACATTGATTTTTCAGTCTGACTCAACCTTTCCAAAATCTATACAAGTTATGATGGAAATTAATCGAGACACGTTCAACTCACATGCCCAACTCAAGAAATAAAAATCTGATACGTTCCATTCATATGATTTTCTCTGCCTGTTCTGCAAACAAACTAATACAAAAGATAGTTAAATTACCTAGTTCATATTAACTGAGATAAATTTTGACAGAAATGTTCTTAGTTCCTTATATAGAGGCAAATAATGGGAATACATAAAGTTAAGGCTATCGTCAAATTTGTTAACACTGGTTGCCATGAGAATATTACTGACATTTTGTTCTCTTTCAATGACCTGGGTTAAATAAAACGTATATGAAACGGTCAAGTTTTTCTTATGAAAATACTTTGAAGTATTTTAAAATTGAAACCTTAACAGGAAGTATTTCGGAAATGGTTTGCTGTAAAAAAATGTGTAGACATAAATTTTGTGTTTTAATGAGATCTATATTTTGGTGTTTAAGTTTTGCTTTTCTTACGATTTACCATTCATGCAACAGCCATTCAGAATGTAGTGGATTTTAAGTGGATATTTGCAAAAAAAAATCATTTTTCATGAAAATATATTAAACCAATGTATCTTAATCAACAACGTTAGACCCATTTTTGAGAAAATCCAAATTTCTGGAAAATGTTCCATGAAAAGAGTAGTTTGGGTGGAAGGATTTTCTTGAAAATCTTAGTGTCGCATCCTTGGAAGATGCTAAAGTTGAATATCACGACCAATTCAACAAATTTGTCTACTTTCTCTATACGCACTATGTACATAGTGTATAGAGAAGGTATTGCATGCACTCCACCCAAAAATTCGATACCGAGATTTCAACGGAAATGTATGTTTTAGGGTCCCCTGTATCCAAAAAAAGCATTTTCACAAAAAGGTCCGTGTGTGTGTGTGTGTGTGTGTGTGTGTGTGTGTGGCCGTGCGTCTGTGAACACGATAACTCAAAAACGGAAAGTGAACTTTTTTCGAAAATGTTAATTTTCTTAAAATGACCCTAACGATTTTGATTAAAATTTCGTATATTAAAGATATTTACCTGATAAACAAAATGTATATCTTGAAGTTTCTGGGAATAGCCTCTGAAGACTACTTTATTCTGGATGAATTTTACGGAACTTTGAATAACTGCTAAACCGTAAGAGATGGACAAAAACTTGCTACACGAAAAATGTAGAGCATGTTAAAACACACAATTTATGTTATAAACATTTTGTTCATGTAGATGATTGTTTTTAAGATATACCTTGTTTTTGGTTTCAGCTGTCAAAAACATACTTTTCACATACAGGAATTTAACAATCCCTGTCCATACAAACAAAGGAAATTCAGGCACATAGCAACCAACCTTTGACTATCTCTTTAACTTATGATACTCCCTTATTTCGCTTATACTTACAAGGAAGCAAGTAATAAGACTATTTCTACTAATTTTCTCTACTTACTAATTGTAAGTAGAAGCATAGGCTTTTCAACAATAATTTTTTGCAGAGATATAGAGAAAGGCATGTGAATGGAACACATCAGATTTTTTAGCTGTGTTGTTCACACAGACATTTTTCTAAGGATGCTTTTTTATGGATTTAGAGGATCTCAAAACGTATATTTTTGGTGATATCTTGACATCAAATTTTTGGATGAAATGCAATCTTCTATCTAGAAAGTATGTGTCGAGAAAATAAAAAGAGAATCAGTTAAATAAGGCAGTATCACGTTAAGAGAGTGAAATACCGTACCATACATATTTTTATCAACCCATTTGAAAATTTGACTTGGGTCGCCTAAAAAGAAAATGGAAGCATACAATTAGCTTGGGAATGGGGCAACAATGAAAGTAAGGGGAATAAAGTAGAAAACAAAAGTGTATGCTTCCTATTTTTTTAAAATCTGATGTGTACCATTCACATGACTTTCTCCATATCCCTGCAACAAATTATTCTTAAAAAGCTTTTACTTTTATTTACTTTCTGCTAATCAGAAAAAAATAGCAGAAATAGTCTAATTACTCGCTTCCTTGTAAGTAGAAGCGAAATAAGGGACAACTGTAGGTTAAAGTGATAGTCAAAAGCTGGTTGCTATGTCAATGAAGTTCCTTTGTATATACAGATAGGAGTTGACAAGTTCCTGTATGAGAAAAGTATAAGTTTTTCATAGCAGAAACCAAAAATAAGGAATGTCACAAAAACGACGAACTCCACGAAAAAAATGTATACAACATAAATTGTGTGTTTTAATGTCCTCTACATTTTTTGTGTAGTAAGTTTTTGTCCATCTCTTACGGTTTAGCAGTTATTCAAAATTTAGTAAAATTCATCCAGAATAAACTACTTTTCAGAGGCTATTCCCAGAAAATTCATGATATACATTTTATTTGTCAGGTAAATATGTTTAATATACGAAATTTTAATCAAAATTGTTAGAGCCATTTTTGAGAAAATCAAAGTTTTCGAAAAAAGTTCCATGTAAAGGGTAGTTGGGGTTGGGGGAATTTTTCTCAAAATCTTCGTGTCGCATCCCTGGAAGATGCTTAACTTAAGTACCAAGTTTGGTATTTTACCGACTTTTCGTTTTTGAGTTATCGTGTTCACAGACACACGGACACACACACACACACACACACACACACACACACACGGACCTTTTTGTGAAAATGCTTTTTTTGGATATTGGGGACCCTAAAACATATATTTCCGGTGAAATCTCGGTATCGAATTTTTTGGTGGAGTGCAATACTTTCTCTATACACTATGTACATAGTACGGATGGAGAAAGTAAAAAATCGGATGTGTTCCATTCTACTTTCTATACCTACCATATGATAATCGAGATAAACATTAGCAGAAATTGTCTTAATTACTTGCTTCCTTGTAAGTAGAAGGAAAATAAGGGAATACACTAGGCTAAAGCGATAGACAAATCTTTTAAAAGCTTGTTGCCATGTGGTTGAAATCCGTTTCTATGCTGGGCTGGAGTTTACAGCTCTCCGTGTGAAAAAAGTTTAAGTATTTTCAATCTGAAACAAATAACAAGGAATAACTCACCAATGGTCAATTCCACCAAAAAAATGTATATGACATACATTGTGTTTTTTAACGTTATCTATATGTTTTGTGATTAAGTTTTTGTCTATCTCTTACGGTTTTTCAGTTACACAAAATTCAGCAAAATTGATTCAGAATAAGGAGGTTATATTTGCAATATAAATATCTGTAATATACATTATTTTAATTCAAATCCTTAGAGCCATTTTTGAGAAATTCAAAATGTTCGAATTTTTCCATGTAGAGAGTAATTTGGGGAGGGTGATTTTCTCATTTTTTTTTTTTTTTGTCGCCTTCCTGGATGATACTAAACGAAACACTTTGAAGCCCTGACGTTTCTTTACGCCTACTTTGAGCTATTATTTACAGTACATCAATCAAATCTGCCAAAAAGTATTGGGACAATCTAAAAGTGTGGTATTCAAGGATTTCTCAAAATGTAAGAAAATAATCATAACTTCCGTATTAATATTTTATTTTAAATTTACAAGTATTAAATATGAGTTTCAAAAAATCTGCGTAAAGCAGCTTACACTCCATTTATTGAAAGTTCGAAAAACGCTACCTCAGACTCAGAATTTTCCAGAGCTTTATTTGTATACTGAATTTCTTCAGTTCACAGAAGTCGAGGAAAATGTAGCATTTTAACATTTAAGAACACAAAACGTAAGAAATAGATCACCACCTTCAAGGAAAATGGCGAGACTACCCGCGAGCAACCAATATTACTAACTCTCCTAAATTTCCTAATAGTTGACTAAAGCAAGGACAAATGGTAGCTCAAATCAGACAACGAATGTATGTACTTTGCCGCATAGCTCAAGACCAAGTTACGGTCGTGGAATTGCATTAAACGCGTTAGAAATACCTGCCCGAACTATACTCGGGCTTGGGCTTCAATGTATTAAATATCAAGTTTGGTACTTTACCGACTTTGAGTTATGTTCACAGACAGACACATACACACGCACAAACAAACATGTGGACCTTTTTCTAAAAATGTTTTTATATAGAGGACCCTAAAACTTGTATTTCCGGTGAAATCTCGGTATTGAATTTTTGGGAGTAAAAATCTAAACACGCATGTACTCAACCACAAAACTCGGAGCAGATTTGGTAGGGGAACGTGGTAGCCATTATGTTATTGGGAAAAGGTTATACCACACTTGCGTCCCACTATTTTATTTAAAACGTTTAATTAAGTCGTGATAATAGCTTACCCTCAATGATGCGCCGTTTTGGAATTTGCAGGTGGACCCCTTTAACTCACGAGTTACTCGTTGCTCTTTTGGCGCGCACACAAGCAGAAACACCCTGGCCTATACTCTTGTCGTTTAATAATTTGTATTCTAACTACTTCTACGACAGCTTGTTTCATTATCTACTTCATTTTAATCAAATAAACCTTTGCGGAAATAGCTATAATTCACATTTATGGAATTAAATGTATTGGGATAATCAACTATTCAAGAACATGACTCTGTACATTACCGCGTTATATATCTATAGTGTTTCCATGCAATCGCGAGAATAAATATTACATCGAAAGGATGTTGAACAATTGAACTATTAATAACAAATATATCGGAAAGGGCTTATGGCACAAAAACATACTTGAAATGGATACATTCTGTGTTATATAAGTTTAGAATTTTTCTGTAATGAGTTATCACGTAACGTGTACATAACTAGATAATTATATAAATATATAACACATGGTAATAATAGTAAAGACAGAATAAGCTATAAAATGCTAAATATATTCCAGCTTGTAAATATTCCGATTATATACGAGTACATATAACATTTCTAACAAGAAAGAGGATTTCACAGCTATTCCCAAAACATTCAGATATGCATTTTGTCATGTAGATATACTTAATGTTTCGCATTTTAATCAAAACTACTAGTTATTTTTGAGAAAAAAATTTTAAAATGTGAGTATAATTTTTCCCCGCTGGGAGACCTGGCCCGGGGTGCACTCAGCCTCGTAAGGTCCCTGGGGGGCCAATTGAAGAGCTACTTGATGGAGAAGTAGCGGTTCCAGGTCATGAGGACCGCATTAACCGGCTGGGGGGACTCGAGGCGCTGACCACGTCTCACCATCCAATACTGCACCCCATCCATGACGTCTGTAGTGGACCGAGATGGGGGACGCAGTGGCTGGGCGGTAGGCCAAGGTCGTGACATGGAGTAAATCTTAGTTGAGAATAAGATTTTTCTTGAAAACTGCGGGTTGCATTTTTGGAAGATCCTAACAGTAATACAAAGTTTGAACTTTATTTCTATTTCGAGTATGCTATTCACAGACAAACAGTCAGACAGACTGAGAGACACACACAATCGGACCTTCTTCTAAAATGCTTTTTCTGTATTCAGGGGCCTTTAAACCAGAGGTCTAGCGAAATTTTTATATCGAGCTTTTGGGTGGAACGTATGTACAGCCAGGTACAAAAATACTTCTTGATACATCAGCTGTGTGTTAAGTGGTAAGGAATAAGTAAATCAGTTCCTCCCACATTCATGACCTCACCTGGTTCTGGTAAAAATGATTGGCATATTCTTCTTCACGATGGTGGAATTTCGAAATTTTTTTCCATGTAAAGAGTAGTCTGTATTATGGGGATTTTCCTCAAAAACTTCAGCTAAAATATTAAACTTAAATAAAAAGTTTGAAATTTTACAGCCGTTTTAGTTTATCGGGTTCACAGATACAGAGACATACACAGATCTTTTTCTAAATATGCTTTTTAATACAGGGCACCTAACAACGTGTATTTATGGTCACATCTCTGTATAACATTTTTGGGTGGAGTATATTAACTACTCTACCTTTGTACTGTGTAGGAAGCAGAGAAAGTAAAAATTATCAGAGTAAAAGCTTATAACAATCTAAAAAAAAAAATTAAAAAAAAAAAAACAGAAAACAAAGCGTATTAAAACAAAAACAAAAATCACAAATATGATCCAAAACCACGAATTTCAGTTGAATGCGTCCTTTCACTAAGGAATAATTTATTGACTATAAACCAACTTTTTGACTGCGTTAATGCTGATTGCGAAAAACGAGGAAGCTCATTAAATGTGCTTTGGCTGTTTAAAAATGTAGAATCATCAGCGAACATTTGGTAAACACATCATCATTTTTTGCCACATAACTTATCATAACTATAAAAAAATCTTATATATTCCATTCACATGACCTTCTCTACATCTCTGCAACAAATTATTGTTAAAAAGCTGATGCTTCTATTTACTTCATGCTCATCGAGAAAAAAAATTAGCAGAAATAGTCTTATTACTTGCTTCCTTGTAAATAGAAGTGAAATAAGAGAGTACCATAGGTTAAAGATAGGCAAAAGCTGGTTGCTATGTGACTGAAGCTCCTTTGTTGGTTTGAACAGCAGTTGACAAATTCCTGTATGAGAAAAGTACACGTTTTTAAAAGCTGAAATCAAAAACAAGGAATATCTAAAAAACGATCAACTCCACGAAAACAATATATGTATAATAAATTGTGTGTTTTAAAGTGCTCTACATTTGTTGTGTCGTAAGATTTTGTCTAACTCTCACGGTTTACCAGTTATACAAAATTCCGTAAAATTCATCCCGAATAAAGTAGCCTTCAGAGGCCATTCCCAGAAAGTTCAAGATATACATTTTATTTGTTATGTAAATATCTTTAATATACGATATTTTAATCAAAATCGTTAGAGCCGTTTTTAAGAAAATCAAAATTTTCGAAAAAAGTTCCATGTAAAGGGTAGTTGGGGGTGGGGGGATTTTCTTGAAAATCTTCGTGTCGCATCCTTGGAAGATACCAAACTTAAATACCAAGTTAGGTGTTTAAAGGTCTCTTCGTTTTTGAGCTATGCTGTCCACAGACACACACACAGGACCTTTTTCTGAAAATGCTTTTTTTTTTTGGATTCACGGGGACCCAAAACATGTATTTCCAGTGAAATCTCGGTATCGAATTTTTGGGTGGAATGCAATACCTTCTCCTTACACTATGTATATAGTACGTGCAGAGAAAGTAAAAAAGGGATGTGATCGATTACAGGACTTTTTCTACCTATTCTTACAAAGCTTATTCCTCTGTCAACTTTATACTAATCGAGAAACATTAAAAGAAATGGTCTTATTATGTGTTTTCTTATAATTAGAAGGGAAATAGGAGAATGCAATAGGCTAAAGGGCCAGTCCAAACTTTTAAAAGTTGGTTTTATGTGATTAAACTCGGTTCTCTTTGTAATGGCCAGATGTGAAACAAAATAGAAATAAATGACAAGTTCCCGTTTGAAAAAAGTTTTTAGCATTTTAAAATTGAAACCAATAACAAGAAGTATCTCTATAATGGTTAACTCCACAAAAAATTTGACAAATCGTGTTCTTCAAAGTAGTAAGCTTTTTTGTCTATCACTTACGGTTTACCAGTTATGCAAAAGTAATCTTAAATGAAGATGTCTTCAGAGGGTATTCCAGAAAAGTCAAGATATACGTTTTATTTTTCAAGTAGATATTTTTAATAATCATTTTAATCAAAATCGTTATAGCCATTTATACAAATTAAAAATCTTCACAATTTTTCCATGTGAAGTATAAAATCGTGTGAACCTAATTATCAAGTTTTGGAATACAACCGATTTTTCGTGTTCGAGTTTGTTCACGGAAACATCTAAAAAAGGATATTTTTGGATTTAAGGGATCCTAAACCGTGTATTTGCAGTGAAATATCAGTATTTAATTTTTAGGTGGAATGCAATACCTTCTCTACCTGTGTACTATTCAGGTACATTCTAGAGAAAGCAAAATGATACACTTTTAAATAGAGAAAGAAGCAAAGAATGTTTAGTAATATAAAAATCACAAATAAGGTCTAACACCACGGCTTTTCTGTTCACTATCCCTTTCATTGAGGAATAATTTAGTGGCTGTAAACTAATTTTTTGCCTTCGTTAGACCTGTTTCCAAAATATCTGAAAACTCATTAAAATGCTTTGGTTGTTTAAAAATGTATAATCAGCATACATGGTAAACGCATCAATATTTTTTCAGATCATTGGTCATAACGATAAAAAGAATGGCACCAAAAATTGAGCCTTGTGGGACACCACACTTAACTGTCATTATCTCAGAATAACTAGCATCTACATTCTGAACCACATTTCTTTCTATTAGTCAGACGATAAAAAACCTGCAATTGAATACCTTGAATTCCACAGTACTCCAAGTTACTAATTGGTCCACACAGTCAAAGGCGTTACTTAGGTCTAAAAAGGTCCATAGATATAGAAACACTTTCAAAAACATAATTAACTAAATCACTCACAATGCCGGTGGTATTAAAACCAGATCTGAGTGGGCGAAGTTATATTATTCACTTCAAGATGTTTACAGAGCTGAGTTTTAATAAACCTTTCAAAGACCTTGCATACTACGGATACAATAGGATTAGAATATGACCGCCAAAGCATTAGCCTGTTGACCTGGGGAAGCGACGAAAAATCCAGTGGGCAGTCGCCGGGATTCGAACCCGGGACCTCCATAATGCGGGCCACAGACTAATATTTAATAATTTTGATCTGAACTGTACCCTAAATGTTCATTTTACATGCCTTATAAAAAGGATAGACACCTTTATGAAACAATCTCAGCTTAGTGATGAATGGAATAGAACGAGAGAAACAATTAGCAAGTATCATACGCCTTTATATTAGTTTTGAAAACAAGGAGATATAACACGCGGTTTAAGTAAATAAATACGTTAAAATGTTAATTTAAAACCCTTTTTACTGTCACCACAGCCTTCTTCCGCACTCTCGAGAGGCTTTTTTTATTCGTTTCTGGTTGTCACTCTCGTGACGAACGTGCACGCATGGCAATTTAATTATCTGCGTAGAAACGCATGTAGAAGACGCGGGGACAGCTGGCTGTTTCTGACATGCGCGCTGAAAACAAAAGAACTGTCATAATGCGCCGGCAAAGGTAGGCAGCTCTAAGGCTGCTTTAAAACCGGCCAACGGCAATTCAAAAGTAAAGTGCATTTTCACTTTGTAGCACATACGAGACGGTTCATCCTTTTTTAATATCCCAACCAGCCTTTAAAATGTACACTTTTGAGCTTCATAAATGTATATTTTTGTGTAAAATATTTTAAACTACGCGTTACCAAACCAGTTTATACTACAGTTACTAATTTGATCAAATGTTTCATTCTGAAATTATGTTTTGATGTTACAAAGATGTTTAAAAGTGCTTTTCGGAAGATTAATTTTAGAACAAAGCCATCACCGCATCGGTAGTATAGGGGGCAGCGAACCCGCGACCTCTTGAATGTGAGTTACTCGCATAAGGTTTTTTTCGGGGATTTCCCTTACATTAAGAATACAAATGTCGAGCAACTTTAAGCCCCCATATACTCTGAGATTATTCGATCATTTCATCGATTTCAATCATCGTCATATATGCCCAACCAGGTTAAAGTGCGCTAAGCTAAAAACTTTGATGTGTTCCATTCACATGACTTTCTCTACATCTCTGCAACAAGTTATTTACTTCATGCTAATCGAGAAAATATAAGCAGAAATAGTCTTATTACTTGTTTCCTTGTAAGCAGAAGCGAAATAAGGGAGTACCATAGGTTAAAGTGATAGTCAAAAGCTGGCTGCTATGAGACTGAAGCTCCTTTGTTTGATGGACAAGAGTTGACAAATTCATGTATGAGAAAAGTATGTTTTTCATAGCTGAAAACAAAAATAAGGAATATCTTAAAAATGATCAACCCCACGAAAAAAATGTATATAACATAAATTGTGTGTTTTAATGTGCTCTACATTTTCTGTATGATAAGTTTATGTCCATCTCTTACGGTTTAACAGTTATCCAAAAATTCGTGAAATTCATCCAGAATAAGGTAGTATTCAGAGGCGATTCCCAGAAAATTAAAGATATACATTTTAATTGTCAAGTAAATATATTACATTTGTGAGGTTTTAATCAAAACCGTTACAGCCATTTTCGGATGGGGGATTTTCTTGAAAGTCTTCGTGTCGCATCCTTGGAAGATATCAAACTTAAATACCAAGTTTGGTTTTCAACGGTCTTTTCATTTTTGAGCTATACTGCCCACAGATACATACACACAGAGACACACACACACACACACAGATATTTTTCTAAAAATGCTTTTTTTTTTAATTCAGGGGGTCTCAAAACATATATTTCCGGTGAAATCTCGGTATCGAATTTTTGGGTGCAATACAATACCTTCTCTATACACTATGTACATAGTACGTATATAGAAAGTAAAAAACAACAAACAAAAGAAGAGTCAGTCACATAGCTGATGTGTACAGTTCTTCCGTTTTTACTTTCTCTACTTCATATAGGTAGAGAAGGTACTGCATTCCACCCAATGGCCCGGCGTGGCCGGGTGGTTAAACCACCGGTGGCCTGGTTCGATCCCGAGCTACCGCATACTAGATTTGTGGTGGACAAAGCGGCACAGGAGCGGGTTTTTTCGGGTTCTCCGCTTTCACCAACATCACATTCCACTGGTGCTCTATTTTATTCCATGTATCACCATGTTATCGCCTGCGGTGCCATTGTAGTAAAAGCGGGCGTTAAACACTATCCAAAAGAAAAAAAAAGAAAAAGCAAACAAAAGAACATTTCACCCAAACATCCGATGTCAAGATTTTGCCGGAAATGTATGTCCTGAGGTCAAACACTCTTAGAAAAAAGGGTTGTATGTGAGTGTGTGTTTCTGTGTTTTAGTTATTTTTATATTGTTTCGCCCGCTTTTACTATCATGGTACCGTAGGCGATGACACTGGAGATACAAGGAATGAAGATGGAGCACTGGTGGAATGCGATGGCGGGGGAAACTGGAGAACCCGGAAAAAACCTTTTTCCACCACAAATCTCATATGCGGTCTCTTGGGATCGAACCCGAGAGTGTGTGTGTGTGTGTGTGTGTGTGTGTGTGCGCGCGCGTGTGTGAACAGTACAACTCAAAACGAAAAGTCCGATAATATTAAACTTGGTATATAAGTTCACAATTTTTCAAAGTTGCGACGCGAATATTTTCAAGCAAAACCAAGACTTCAACCTACCCTTTATATGGGAACTTGAAAACAAATTTTGATGTTCTGAAAAATGGCTTTAATAATTTTGATTAAAACTGTATATGCTTAAGATATTTTCACCACAAATAAATGTATCTATCAGATGGCGCACCTGTCCCGTATATGGCGAGTGGAAATATTCCCTTGTGCGTTAAAAACGTTGAAGCATTCCACGGGGCTATATTAAGTAAAAATCTCTCAGTAAGGAATTGCCCAAAGCGACCTCCGAGCTTGACCTGTCCACCGTCTTCGCTGATAAGAAGGTTACTCCAGCCTGTTCCCCTCTGGCG
This sequence comes from Hymenopus coronatus, assembly GCA_030762935.1. Classification (NCBI taxonomy): domain Eukaryota; kingdom Metazoa; phylum Arthropoda; class Insecta; order Mantodea; family Hymenopodidae; genus Hymenopus; species Hymenopus coronatus. The sequence goes on along the minus strand of CM060888.1, from coordinate 45,673,448 downwards.
GATTTTAAATTGAACTAGTGCTATTAAGTTCTGCAAACCGTTTAACGCACAAACGGATACCTGTACAAGTCAAATGCGGGGTAGTTGGGTCAGCTGGTATGTTTGATTGTTTTGATAATTAGCTTTTACCTATTTGACGGCAAGTTTGGAAAGCTTTTTGGTGTCGTACTCCACCGGATTTGAACCCACGACCTTTGAACTAGCATACCTTTAAAACAAGGAGGACGACTACCGTGCTTTTACTGATATACGGCATAGAGATGCAAAAACCGTAACGACAGGACTACTCATCGACTTTACGCATATCTTTGTATCGTGCGATCCATTTAAACCTGAACACAATTTCTCTCTGAAAGCTCACAGAAATGTGAATTTAATTTTAATGATATCATTGGCCAGGGAGAATCGACACAATCACGGCGACAATCGAGTAATGCCATCTGTTGACTATATTGATGATTTCGATGGAAATTACGACTATTTTCATGACATTGTAGACTGTCTTTAGTTTGGATATGTAAAGTCAGACTAAAAAATTCAATCCCATAGCCGGGATCTCTAGCCGGTTGCTCTGCCACTGAGTTACCATGGCAACATTCCGGCATAGCATTGAATTTCTCAGTCTGACTCTATCTATCCAACTCCTATCCTACACACGGCTTGTGTGGAAAAAAAAAAAAAAATCTATGTGTTCCATTCACACGACTTTCTCTATATCTGTGCACCAAATTATTGTAAAAAAGCTTATGATTTTATTTACTTCATGCTAATTGAGAAAAAAAATTAGCATAAATAGTCTTATTACTTGCTTCCTTGTAAGTAGAAGCGAAATAAGGGACTATCATAGGTTAAATTGATAGGCAGAAGCTGGTTGCTATGCGACTGAAGTTCCTTTGTTTGTATGGACATCAGTTGACAAATTCCTGTATGAATTTCAAAGCTGAAACTAAAAAAAAAAAAAAAGAAATATGTTAAAAACAATGAACTCCACGAAAAAAATGTACATAACATAAATTGTGTGTTTTAACGTGCTCTACATGTTTCGTATGAAAAGTTTTTGTCCATCTCTTACGATTTAGCAGTTATGTAAAATTCCGTAAAATCTATTCAGAATAAAGTAGTCTTCAGAGGCTATTCCCTTAAAATTCAAGATATACATTTTATTTTTTTAAGATAAATATCTTTAATACATGAAATTTTTATCAAAATCGTTAGAGCCATTTTTGAGAAAATCAAAATTGTCGAAAAAAGTTCCATGTAAAGAGTAGTTTGTGGTGGGGGGATTTTTCTCAAAATCTTCGTGTCGTATCCCTGGAAGATACTAAATTTAAATACCAAGTTCGGTATTTTCCCGATTTTTTGTTTTTGAGTTATCGTGTTCACAGACACACGGACACACACACACACGCACGCGCGGACCTTTTTCTGAAAATACTTTTTTTTGGATACAGGGCACCCTAAACTTATATTTTCGGTGAAATCTCGGTATCGATGTTTTGGTGGAGTGCAATACCTTCTCTATACACTATGTATATAGTGCGTATAGAGAAAGTAAAAAACAATTAATCCAATCTTTAGTGGTCATAACAGTAACATGCAGTTCTCACTTCGAGAGCGTGTTTTCATTGTGAAAACATATTTGAAGACAAATTCCGTGGTAACAACACAATGGGAATTTAATCTACAGGATGTTCCGACAAAGGCAAACATTTTTATCGCTAGTAAGAAAGCTGGAGACAACTGGATTACTCGTTAGTGAGAGTGGAAAACATAGACCAATATTGAGTGCAGAGACTGTTACAAATATTCAAAGAAGGCTAGTGAACCCTCCAAACAATTCGTTGCGTCGATTGAGCCATGAATCAGGCTATTCATATGGCACATGTCGAACTGTCTACAATGCCATGAAAATTCTCGTAATTTCCATTGAAATCGTCATTATAGTCAACAGATGACATATATGAGGTACGTCCAGAAAGTAAGTTCCGTTTCAATTTATCTCCGCTGCAGCGCTGCGATCGCAGTTCCGCACATGCGTGGTAGACGCTCTGTATCAAGGAGAAGAAACGTGCGTCATTTTGAGATCGCTGTCAGCCACATACGCTTTGTTGTGCTTGTTTACAATGTCGGTGTTGATTGAAAATCCCGCCGCTTGTGAAATCAGATCTGTGATTCGTTTTCTGAATGCTAGGAAAGTGAAACCAATTGAAATTTATCGGCAAATTTGCGAAATTTACTGACAAAATGCGATGAGTGATTCAATGGCGAGAATATGGGTCCGACAGTTCAATGAAGGACGTAAGGAAGTGCGCGATGAAGAACGAAGTGGGCATCCATATTTGGTTACAGAAGAACTGGTTCACGCGATTGATGACAAGATCCAGGAAAACCGCAAGTTTACAATTAGTGCTCTCGCTATGGAATTTCCCCAAAGCTCACCATCACTAATTCATGAAATTGTTACCGAAAAACTGAAATTTCGTAAACTTTGCTCACGTTGGGTACTAAAGACACAGGCGGCAAACTTCTATGAAGAAGGTATACAAAAACTCGGCAGTTATGTGGAAAAGTAGTTACAGAGTTGTAGAATTTTGTGCAATAAATAATTATTCTGTATCTGTACACAATTTAATTTTATTACCAAACGGAACTTACTTTCTGGACGTACCTAGTATGATTTGTTGTCATGATTATTGTCGTTTCTCCCTGAGTCACTAGGATCATTAAAACAAATTTCACATTTCTACGAGCTTTCAGAGAGAAATTATGGGCTATTAAAATTGTTTAGTTTTGCACTGTATTTCTTACATTAACCACAATGTCTGTCTACTTTCAGATCTTTCAATAGCACACGATTGCGAGAAATCAGTGTTGAAATTTTGGACGCACTGTATTCCGGGACCTAATGAACGCAGTACATGGTGCCTGCAAGGACTCCGTATTTAAATTTGAGCAGCTGGAGTAGGTATCCAGGCAATTGATGTGGGGAGGCGTGCAGGTTTTATTACCCCCTCTCTCAGTCCTATTAGTTACGCGGGCTCTGCCCCATTGCACGCTGTACTTTTCGTTTTACTTTTCCTCGCCGCGCGCGCAAGAAATATGTTACCGTACGTTGTAACGACTAGCATATTTAAATGCACCCAGGCAGGAAATAAATTTCCCACGAGAACACCAGCTTCGTGTACCAACCCTCACTTGCTAAATGACATCATGGGTAGCACCTCGTTTCCTTCTTACCTTGCCACCAATAAAGAGGAATGCACTCCCAATTTCTAAACTATTTACCAGTTTCCGCGACTAAATGTTGCAGTGGTCTATAGTTTTCATTTTCTCTACATGAATAATAACTACGGAACTGATCTATTCCACCCTCAAAAAATCTGTAGTAATCCATTCACATGACTTACTCTACCTGTTCTATAAACAAATTATTCTTACAAAACATTACTCCTTTACCTACCTATGTTAATCGAGATAAACATTAGCACAACTTTTCTTGTCACTTGCTTCCTTGTAAGTAGAAAGGAATAAAGGAACACACTAAACTAAAGCGATAGTTAAATCTTTTAAAAGCTGGTTGCTATATGAACAATTGAAGTTCGGTTCGCTTTGCACTGCAAGCATAAAACAAAAGAGATGAAACGTAAGGCGACTTCCCGTTTGAGAAAAGTTAACGTAGTTAAAAGCAGAAACCAATAACAAGGATTTCTCGGAAACGGTCACACTACAAAAAAATATATGTATATATATATATTTATATATATATATATATATATATATATATATATAAATATATAAATTATGTTATATGGCATAAATAAACATATACATTTTATTTATGATGAAAATATTTTTAATGCAGACATTTTAATCAAAACCGTTAGAGCCATTTTTGAGAAAAGCAACATTCCTGAACATTTTTTCTTGAAAAGGATATTTTGTGATGAGGGAATATTCTTGGAAATCGTATGCATGCTTGGAATATACTAAACTTAAACATCAAGTTTGGTATTTGATGGTCCTTCCGTTTTTGAGCTATGCTGTCCACATGCACACATACACACAAATGGACCTATTTCTAAAAATGAGTTTTTGGACTAGCATTTTTTATAAGAACGGTAAATTTTTTAAAGAAAAGCAACATTTTTGAACATTTTATTTCAGAAGAAGTGTATTTTGAGGTGAGGGAATTTTTTTGAAAACCTTCGTGGACATGCTTGGAATATACTACACTTAAACATAAAGTATGGTATTTAACTCTTTTTGTTTTTGAGCTATACTGACCACATGCACACATACACACACATAGAACTCTTTCTAAAAATTAGTTTTTTTGCTCTCAGGGGATGTTAGAGCATATACAGGGTTACTACAAAAGAAATAGACAATTTTAACTGTCTGTAAAACAAAAGCTATTAGAGATAGCAACCTAATTATTTTGGAGGTATGTTGAGAAACTCTCAAAGTTTCGTTTGTTACTATTGGTAACGCTGTAGTGTTTTGTTTGTTGTTGCAGAAGCTGAAATGGCGGAAAATCCTGTGGAAAAGGCATATTGCGTGTTGGAATTTGCTAGAACGCAATCAGCAACTGTTGTCCAACGACATTTTAGAACACGTTACCACAAAAATGAAATGATGCGCTCACAAAAACCAGCATCGTCTTCATCATGTCGCAACATGTCGATGCAAAAGTCACGCCGTATGACCTTATCTTCTTCACTCAGAAACTGCAACATCTGTAATCTGTAAGGCATCATGTGCAGTCGCTTCCGCAAGCTTTTCCATACAGTTTACTGTGGAATTTGTAATTGCATGCTTGCACTAGATGTCGATTTCTGTGAGCTTCTTATGTAGGCAGAACGAACACGTTCAACGTTTTCTTCCGAAACTCTTGGTCTTCCCGAGCTCTTCCCTTTGCTCAAACATTCCGTTGTCTCGAATTTTCTATACCAGTCGTAGATTGACTGTCTAGTCGGTGGCGTTTTGTGGTAACGTGTTCTAAAATGTCGTTGGACAACAGTTGCTGATTGCGTTCTAGCAAATTCCAACACGCCATTTGCCTTTTCCACAGGATTTTCCGCCATTTCAGCTTCTGCAACAACAAACAGAAAACTACAGCGTTACCAATAGTAACAAACGAAACTTTGAGAGTTTCTCAACATACCTCCAAAATAATTAGGTTGTTATCTCTAATAGTTTTTGTTTTACAGGCAGTTGAAGTTGTCTACTTCTTTTGTAGTAACCCTGTATTTCCAGTCAAAATCTCGGTATCGATTTTTTACAATACTTTCTCTATACACTATGCACATAGTACGTGTAGAGAAAGTAAACACCTGATGTGTTTAATTCGCATGATATTCTTTACTTATCTTGATACAAATTATTCTTAGAAAAGCTTATTCTTCTATCTGCTTCACGCTTATCAAAATAAACATTAGCAGAAATGGGTTTTTTTACTTTTTTATTTCCGTGTACAAGTGGAATAAGGAATTACGATAAGCTAAAGCTATTAGCACCCCCCTCTCTCAATCTCCCTCTCTTTTTCTTTCTTTCTTTTCTCTTCTTGTATGCAGGGTTTACATCCCTCAGGATTTATTAAGCCAGCACTTGGGTTCAGACGCCTGTAGAGAAGCAGAGGTTTTGGATCAGTAAGAAACCAAATGGTGATCAGTCCAATGTTTGGGATGAAAGTGAAGAAATGGAGCATATGAAACACAATTTTGAACAGTTTCCGAGTCGTGCTCTTTGTCCTTAACTGTTCTTTGAAGAATGCATGCAATTTTATACGTTTTTGTACTTTAGAGCTGAGGTTTAGTTTGTTCTTCATAGCTGTAAGTCTTTTCTTAAGATTTATCTGTAATACAGCAGTATTATCATGTCCACCATCTTCATCTTGCTTCATGTAATTTGTACGGGATTTATATTCCTCCAAGTAGTTTATCTTTTGATTACATTAAAACGCACTATACTTGAACAGAAACTTTATATTGTAAGTGCCTAATAATAACTCCATGGCAGCTCACGGGGAACCTTTGCCTACCGTCCGGCCGCTGCGTCCCCCATCTCGGTCCATTACATACGTCATGGATGGGGAGCTTTCGACTATTTCTTTAACATATGATACTCCCTTATTTCGCTTCTACATACAAGGAAGCAAGTGAGAACATTTTTTAGTAGGAGTTGTCTTGCTATATATTTATCCAATATCTTGAATAATAGAATAACAAGATAACTCTAGAACTGCCTTGCGTTACGTTATCATTTTGCTTTCAAGCACCACCACAGACAATCAGACGACATAGCAAAGTGGTGCCAAGTGAGGTATTTAAAGCATATTAATTTATGTGACAAAAATGTCAACTGCTTCACAGCTCGTGGTGTTGAACTGACCCATCTCATAATAAGAACCAAGCGTGTAGCTGAGGTCATTGCGAGGTATGTATTTCAAATCCTGCTGCTATCGTTCTGCCTTACTATGGTTTATTTTGACTTTTTCTTCACGTACTATGTTCATAGTGTATAGATTAGATATTGTAGTCCATCGAAAAATTCGATACCGAGATTTCACCGGACAAATCTGATATGTTCCATTCTCATGACTTTCTCTACATCTCTGCAACAAATTATTGTTAAAAAGCTTTTGTTTCTATTTATTTCATGGTATTTGAGAAAAAATAGCAGAAATAGTCTTATTACTTGCTTTCTTGTAAGCAAAAGCAAAGCGAAGTTTTTTAAAGGTGAAATCAACAAGAAGGAATAACTCAAAAACGATCAACTCCACCAAAAAAATGTATATAACATAAATTGTGTGTTTTAACGTGCTCTACATTTTTTGTGATGTAAAATTTTTCCGTTTCTTAGGGTTTAGCAGTTATGCAAAATTCCATAAAATTAATCCAGGATAAAGTAGTCTTCAAAGGCTATTCCCTGAAAATTCAAGATGTCTTTTATTTGATGTACGATATTTTAATCAAAATCGTTAAAGCCATTTTTGAGAAAATCAAAGTTTTCGAAAAAAGTTCCATGTAAAGTGTAGTTTGGGGTGGGGGATTTTTCTCAAAATCTTCGTGTTGCATCCCTGGAAGATACTAAACTTAAATACCAAGTTTGGTATTTTACCGACTATTTGTTTTTGAGTTATCGTGTTCACAGGCACACGGACACACACACACACGGACATTTTTCTGAAAATGTTTTTTTTTTGGTACAGGGAACTCTGAAAGCATATATTTCCGGGGAAATCTCGATATCGAATTTCTGGCTGGAGTGCAATACCTTCTCTTTACACTATGTACATAGTACGAGAATTGGAGGGTGAGACGGGGTCAGCGCCTCGAGCCCCCCCGGCCAGTTCATGCGGTTCTCATGACCTGGAGCCCCTACTTCTCCATCAAGTAGCTCCTCAATTGCCCCCCCCCCAGGGACCTTACGAGGCTGTGTGCACCGCGGGCCAGGTCTCCCAGCGGGGGAAAAATCCCCACGCCGGTACTGGGGATCGAACCCAGGTCTCCCGCTACCACCGCGCTAATTGTATGTACCTAGAATCACAAACTATTTAAATTCTCAGATTTTCCTCCTAAATACGTGCCGATAACACAGAGAAATGTCGCCCTCCGTGGTGTAATGGTTATTATGCTAACTTCACTTTGACTGTAAAAATCCTTAGCATGGCTTCCTTCGGAAGGGAAGTAAAGCCGTTGATCCCGTGTCGTGGATTTACGGCATGTAAAAGAACCTCAAGCCTGATAGAGAGGCCTCTGAGCAAAATTAAGCGGTCTTTCTCGCCCCAATTTCGAATAGGACGCTGAGAACCACAGTAGTTAAAGAGCGTCCATAAATAACACGCCATTTTTTAACACAGAGAAACTCGCAAATCAAGGCCTCCTCTTAAGTTATTGGTGGTTCGATTTAAAAAAAAAAAATCTGATGTGTCCCATTCACATGGCTTTCTCTACAACTCGGTAACAAATTATTGTTAAAAAGCTTATTCTTCTATTTCATGCTAATCGAGAAAAAGTTATCAGAAACAGTCTTATTACTTTCTTTCTTGTAAGTAGAAGGGAAACAAGGGAATGACTAAGGTCAGAGTCAAATTTTTAAAAAAAAACTGGTTACCATGTGTTACAAGTTCCCGTATGAGAAACGTTTTAAATATTTTAAAACGTAAACCAATAACAAGAAATATCTGAAAAATTGCCAACTCCACGAAACAAAAAATATGTATGACATAAATTGTGTGTTTTAACGGGATCTACATTTTGTGCAGTAAGTTTTTGCCTATCTCTTACCTTTACCATGCATGCAAAATTCAGCAAAATTCATCCAAAATCAAGAACCCTTAAGAGACTATGTTCAGAGGATTCTAAAGAAAATGTTTAATTTTCATGTAAATATATTTAATATAGGCTATTTTAAGCAAAATTTATAGACGCTTTTTAGAGACCATCCAACTTTTCGAAAAAATTTTCAAGTAAAGGGTAGTTTGGGGTGGGGGGTTTTCCTCAAAACCTTCCTTTCGCATTAACTTGAATACCAAGTTTGGTGTTTTATCAACTTTTGTTCTTGAATTATCAAGATCACAGACACACCGACACGCACATGGATCTTTTTGTACAAATTTGTTTGGACACAGGAGACCATAAAATGTACACTTCCGGTGAAATTTCGGTACTAAGTTTTGGTTGGAGTTCAATATCTTTACTACCTACATAGCCTGTGATATGCAGAGAAAATAAGCATTTGTCATTCCTTTAAACTGCTTTCGAGTTTATTTGTTTTGCGCGATTGCAGAGAAATAGTTTGGAATGATAGGGAAGGCATCTAGGGCCGCACCGTGGCCGAGTGGTTAGACCTCTCGCCTCTCACCTACGGCTCGGGTTCAATCCCAAGCGACCGCATGTGAGATTTGTGGTGGACAAAGCGGCGCAGGGGCAGGTTTTCTCCGGGTTCTCCGGTTTCCCCCGCCATTACATTCCACCGGGGCTCCAACTTCATGTATCATCAGTGTCCTTACCTGCGGTGCCAGAGTAGTAAAAGCCGGCGTTAAACACTACAAAAAAAAAAAAAAAAAAAGGCTCAGTTCTTAAACAGTTGGTATTGTTGTTTCCTTTGTTTTTATAACAAAATGTGTAATTTCACTATTTCTTCAAATATTTATCCAAATTTAGATGAAATAAAGTTTTATGAGAACAGTTTATATGTAAACTAATAAATGGTATATGACTGGTATATGGTACTGAAAGTAATCCGAGTGTATTACATCAGATATTTTATGTGTAGTCGCCAGCAAGTTTGTTGTATTCTAAGGATAAAGTCATCCAGCGGGCTCTTAAAATCCCAACAGTGGAAGAAGGCAGTTATACATCGCTTAAGTGAAAAAATACAAACAAATCTACTGTCAAAATCAGGTGGATTTATTATATCGTTGTCTTTCTTTAAAGTTGTTTGCATATTTACTTTATTTCGGTTTAAACGACCTCGTTTTAAGGACTTTAATAAACAAATAGTTTCATCAACCTCTCCAGTACAAAAGATCTATATCATTTTTCAATGTTTCTTAAAATGTAAACATTAATAATATATATTCCGGACAATAACTTTTTAAATATTTGTAACTACGAAAATAATACACTGCATATCTTACGATTGATCTTAATGGTCTACATTCTGTCAAGAAAGTAGTTTAAAAGGGGATTCGAAATTATTGTTGTCGCTAAGTTGGTACAACTTTACCCTATATCCACGCGGAGTTTGATCGTCATCCATTATCTAGTTTGTTAACAGTACGCCATTTTGTTAGTTCATCTCAAAGATGATTTACGACAAATAATCTGTCTCAAATTTTGCATTGCAAATTGTATTTCGTGTGCCGAATCGCTGAAAGTGTTACAGAGGGCTTACGGTGAATCGACTTTATCAAAAACACGTGCATTTGAGTGGTACCGTGCATTCAAAAGTGGTCGAGATGTGGTGGAAGATTTGCCTCGCTCTGGTCGGCCATCAATGGTTTCAACTGAACTGAACATCGCTAAAGTGAAGAAAATGGTATCTGAAAATCGTCATTTAGGTCTAAGAGAGATTGCCGCTAAACTTTCTGTGTCTCACGAATCGATTCGTACCACTTTAAACATTTTTTGGGCATGACACGCGTTGCAGCTCGGTTAGTTCCAAAAGACTTGAATTTTCTACAAAAACTCAATCGCGTAAGGATTGCTCAAGACATGCTAGAACGAGCCAGTTTCGACCCCACATTCATGAAATGCGTTGTAACTGGTGATGAGACGTGGGTTTACGAGTTTGACACTCAAACCAGTCAACAAGCTTCCGAATGGCGCCTTCCAACTGAACCGAAACCTAAAAGGGCATGTCAAACTTGATCAAAACTGAAGGTCATGTTGACAGTTTTCTTCGATTATCGCGGTGTCGTGCACTCAGAGTACGGCGAAAAAGGCCAGATTTGTGTAACGACAACTCATGGATTCTGCACCACGATAACGCACCAGCTCACAAGGCTATTATTGTGAACGAATTTCTGGCCAAAAACTCAACAAATTTCATCGAACAACCACCGTATTCCCCTTGATATGTACCTGCTGATTTCTTTCTCTTTCCAAAACTCAAGTTACCACTTCGAGGTACCCATTTTCAGTCGATAGAAGACAAAGGAAAATTTGCGGCCACGATTGACATCGATTCCTAAAAGTGCCTACAAAAAATGTTTTGATGATTGGACTATTCGTTGGCATAAATGTATAATTTCTGAAGGGTCCTACTTTGAAGGCTATAAAATAAAATTGGATGAATAATTCATCATTTTTGTGTTTTATTGGCAAATTCCCGGAACTTTCTTGACACAGTAGTATGTTGTAGTTAACTGCAGGAGTTAAAATACGCGAAGTTGAGAGAACGATGTATCTGCCTAAAGATTAATATTTATATCATTTTATTATGCAAAACATTTCGTTATTGACCGTTCACATTTCACATATTTACCTTAAGCTATTATGTCATTAATGCTGGGATTCCTGGAATAAGTGTTTTGACTTTGCTTTGCTATCGAAAGCTAAAGTGCACCAGATCCTTGGTTTTTAAGTTACTGGTTCTCAGGTCGAGCAAGGTGACGCCGCGGTCCTCGTCGACCGCAAAATCTAAATTGGGGTTTCGCGTATTCCCCTCACATCACTTAGGCGTATGTTGGGTGTTTATTCCACACGACTTCCTATCGTTTCCTTTTCATGACATTTTCTCACCTTCTTTCAGATGGCTGTGCTGACAGGTGGCGAGCGAATATATCCACTTTGTGAATGTTATTCTCGGCGTTTGGGCGGCGCTACGGTTGCTGCCCTCGGAGGGGTGGGTACGATTCCGTGATCCTTCTGGGGCCGAGATAAAAAAAATATCTGCCAGAATGTTAGGGACTTCCGCATAACCGTCTGCACCCGGCCTTTGGTTTACTCACTTCATCCCTTCCGCCTGATGGTTACTAGGGTGCAATAGATCTTCTTATGTTGTAGAGCTGAGATGTTTCTCCGCCGTTGACTAACCTTTACCTTTACTAGTCCAAGAGAGAGAGAGAGAGAGAGGGAGGGAGAGAGAGGTCGAGCTAAGACGGGAAAGAATAGAAAACGAGAGGAGAGAGAGAGAGAGACCAAAAAGGGATGGAAGTCTGAAGTAAAGAGAGTATAATATGAGGCATCCCGATTTAGCTAATAATAAAGTGTTACATGTTATGTTGTTTTCAGGTATCGACCTTCGAGGGTTAACTCTTCCAACAAGCAACAGATGGCTCCATTTCTCAGGCGGAGATACCCGGTGGGCATGTCCATTACCTTCGATCACATGCTGACAACTAGGCTTCGGACTCGGTTGCACTTCAAACGGAAAATAGTTACGCACACAGGTTTCACTGGGACCTTTCCCTCCCCAAGCACTGCCGGTTATTCAATCTAAGCAAGGATCAGTGCATATACAGCTGTTCTCAAGATACGTAGTCTAAAAGAAAACGTCTTGCTTTTGTTATATTCAGAAAATATATTGCAATCTATTGCAAAAGTTGTCCACGCAAGTTAATCGCACATGAAACTACCACAATACAGATTTATTATTTTTTCATGTCTTTTATGCTTTGTAATAGAAAATTTACGTTCACTACAGAATTGTGTATTTACTTCTACGCCCACAAACTCAGTAGTGCATGGGATTTGCCTCTCCCGTTTCCGCTCGCTTGTAAACAACCAGTATACCAAAGTCAGGGAGAGCCAAACGCACAGTCTCAGCTGATAGGCAATGATGACATCCTTGTTGCAAGATGTAACGTACTCAATGTAGTTTCAGTTGGCGCGAATATTCACTTGCATTGCGCTATTTTGCCTTGCTACAGCCTTGCTGTAAAGTTGTGTTGTGTGCTAGCGTTTTAGTTAGTTTGTTTGAAAATGGCTTCTTGTCTTACTGCAAATGTGGCAACAGTGTGACGGAGCGACCACGAGATAAGACAACTGTCAACGATCTCTATGAACCTCTACGACTTTAGAAATAAGTTAAATCTAAAGTCAGATCCGAAAACGGGTGATGAAGTGGCAACAGTGTGACGGAGCGACCGTGGGTAAGGCAACTGTCAGCGATCTCTTTGGACCTTTACGACTTAATCTAAAGACAGGTCCGAGGGCTAGTGATGAGAATGGCGGCTAATGTCAGGACATAAGCTACACAACACTCACAACTCGGGCACTGACGGGCGGCCCAGAGAAATTTCGGTGCAGGCCCGCCTTGCTCTCGCAACGACAGAAGTGGATATGCCACTTGCGCGCGTCAACCCTACAAAGAGAAACACACATACATGTATACATACATACAGACATCGCACAATACCGCCCCATTGGTTTCGGAAACCATGCCCCACCGAGTCCAACCCAATTCGAACAGCTCCCTTTCGGGAGAGGCTCAGGTTCCTACGAAAAAAATATAGCGTGAACAACGTTACTCCTGAAGATACGCTGCATAAGCTAGTCAGAGATGAAGTGTGGATAGGTCGACTTAAAATCCCTACCCCAGATTCGGAAATCGATTTTCGGACCCTCAGCAAGAGAACAGCGAACGAAACTACTAAGATAGTAGTTATATAGTTACCACTAGGCTAGAATAAATAAACATTAAAGCTTTATATTGCATTGTTAACACAAGCTTTCAACTCACAATCTGTAGCAGACGCCCACAATGAAATATTCTCACTTTCTATAGAAAGGAGCACTTTAAGAAACGATAAGTGGAGAAAAACGTGTAAAAATGCATAACATGTCTTTATTTCTCAGTATTAGATTTCTTTGCTTTCACCTACGTTAAAAATAAAATAAATTACAGTAAAATAAACTTACAACGTTATTGTATTGCTGCTCTGTCAGCGAAAGTGAAATCGGAATTGCCTCCAATTCAATAATCCCTAATATGAGGAATGAATGTGTTTTAGAGCCAATTCTAACGGGTGACGGTGTAGTAATCTCGACCATATAGACCTGTTTGTACGCAGTTATTGAACTACCATTATGGCACATGTTCTCGACCGGAAACGTTTGTAGTGCAGAATCTCTAAACGCAGAAATTATTTGCAGCATAAATGCGTATAATACGGATATAAAAAAAAAAAAAAAAAAGGAAAAAAAAAAAACAACAAAATATTATTAAAAATATGTTCTGCTATTTACTTTATGATAATCAAGATAAACATTAACAGAAATTGTCTTAATTACTTGCTTCCTTGTAAGCAGAAGGGAAATAAGAGAATACACTACGCTAAAGTGATAGTCAAATCTTTTAAACGCTGGTTGCCATGTGGTTAAATCCGTTTCTATGCATTGTCGGAAGTTTACAACTTTCCCTGTGAGATACGTTTAAGTACATTAAATCTGAAACAAAGAGCAAGGAATATCTCAGAAATGGTCAATTCTACGAAACAAAAATCGCATATAACAAAAACTGTATGTTTTAAGGTGATCTACATCATTTGTGTAGTAAATTTTTGTGTATTTCTTACGGTTTAACAGTTACACAAAATTCAGCAAAGCTGATTCAGAATAAAGGGGTCTTTAAACGCTATTCCTAGAAAATTCGATATATACATTTTATTTTCCATAAAAATATCTTTAATATACGGCACTTTAATAAAAAATTTCGAAATTTTTTCCATGTAAAGGGTAGTTTGAGGTGGGGGAATTTTTCTCAAAATCTTTTGTCGCATCTCTGGAAAATACTAAACTTAAATACAACATTTGAGTTATCGTGTTCACAGAACGACAGACAGACACAGACACACTCACACACACACACTCACGCACACGGACCTTTTTCTAAAAACTCCTTTTTGGATTCAGGGGAACCCAAAACATGTATTTTCGGTGAAATCTCGGTATCAAATTTCTTGATAGAATGCAATACCTTCTCTATACACTATGTACATAGTACGCATAGAGAAAGTAAAAATCCCTTCAATCAAGGAAGGCGTACTTTCATTATAATCATTCCAGCTTGGTCAGACATATAAAATGTCGAAATGAAGTATTATTTAACAAAACTTTCCGAAATGAAAGAAACTAAATCAACTGTGATGTCTTGAATCCACATGCCTTTATACATCTGTTCTGAAACGAACTATTCTACGAGTTTAATTTTAATTTCTATTAACTTCACACTAATTGAGATAAATATTAGCAGAAACAGTTTTATTACATGCTAGGCACAATCAGAATAAAGGAATACATACGGCTAAAGCGATAGTCAAATATTTTAAAAGCTTCTCGCTATGTTATGGATTTGGAAACCTGTTCTTTTTGAATGGTCAGGGGAAAAATTACTTCCGATTTGAACCAAAATCAGCGGAAATTTTAAATCAATAACAATACCTCCGGCTATAGAGCTATAATTTCTACGTTCTCTAGCATGAAATACAATGTATATATTAGATAGAAAATGTATTGTATTCCACCTAACAATTCGATACCACGATTTACATAGAAATATATGTTTTGAGAACCCTTAAAGTACTTTCAGAAAAAGGTCCGTACTTAAAGGGGAAATCGACATTTGTTTTTCTTTTATTTGGCTCCTAACCATACAAAGAGAGTCAAATTTCAAACACATACCGATCAGCTTTTATAGAGGTTCACAATTGTTTTTAACTAATGTATAACGCAATTTCTCTTATACGTACTTACAAGAAACTAAGTGACAAAACTATATCTGGAGTAATGTGAGAATAGCTTTTGTAAGGAAAATTTGTTTGCTGAAGAGTTAGAAAATGTGAATGGAATACATTAGACATTTTCATCACTACACTGCAAATTTAATCGGTTCGATTAATCGTTTGAATCTACAGTTCTTTGAGTTTCTCTACGTAGTACATAATTATGTAGGAAGAGCTAGATATTGCAAAATACCACCCAAAAATTGATACCAAGATTTCTCCGGAATTATATGTTTTAGGTCTCCTGTATCCAAAGAAGCATTTTAAGAAAAAGATCCGCGCGCGGTTGCGTGTCCGTCGTAAACAGGATAACTCAAAAACGAAAAGTTCTTAAAATTCCAAAGTTGGTATTCAAATTTAATATTTTCTAAAGGTGTGACATGAGAAAAATCCCCACACTCCAAACAGCCCATTACATAGGAAAAAATCTGATGTGTTCCATTCACATGACCTTCTCTATAAATTATTATTGTTATAAGCTTATATTTTATTTATTTCATGCTAATCGAGAAAAATTAGCAGAAATAGTCTTATTTCTTGCTTTATTGTAAGTAAAAGCGAGGGAGTACCATAAGTTAAAGTGAAAGCCAAAAGCTGGTTGCTATGTGACTGATGTTCCTTTGTTTGTATGGACAGGAGTTAACAAATTCCTGTATGAGAAAGTATAAGTTTTAAAATCTGAAACCAAGAAAAAGGAATATCTCAAAACCGATCAACTCCACGAAAAAAAATGTATATAACATAAATTGTGTGTTTTAACGTCCTCTACATTTTTTGTGGGTTAAGTTTTTGTCCATCCCTTACGGTTTAGTAGTTATGAAAAATGCATCCAGAATAAAGTAGTCTTCAGAGGCTATTCCCAGAAAATTAAAAATATACATTTTATTTGTCAGGTAAATAACCTTAATATACAACATTTTAATCAAAATCGTTAGAGCCATTTTTTAGAAAATCATAATTTTTGAAAAAATTTCCATTTAAAGGGTAGTTTGGGGTGGGGGGATTTTTCTCAAAATCTTCGTGTCGCATCCCTGGAAGATACTAAATTTAAATACCAAGTTTGGTATTTTACCGACTTCTCGTTTTTGAGTTATCGTGTTCACAGACACACGGACACACACGGACCTTTTTCTGAAAATACTTTTTTTGGATACAGGGGACCCTAAAACATATATTTCCGGTGAAATCTCGGTATCGAATTTTTTGGTGGAGTGCAATACATTCTCTATACACTATGTATATAGTGAGTATAGAGAAAGTAAAAATGCCAACATTTTGTGTTTCTCAGAAATGTCTGTAATATTTTAATTAAAATACCGTGTATTAAAGTTATTTACATGACAAATAAAATATAGATGTTGAATTTTCTGGGAAGGGCCTCTGAAAGCTTCTTTATTCTGGATGAATTTTGCTGAATTTTGCATAATTAGTAAGCCGTAAGATATAGACAAAAATGTAGACCCAATTTATACGATAAGAGTTTTTTTTCGTGGAGTTACCCATTCCGAGATATTCGTTGTTAAGGGTTTCAGTCTGAAAATGGGTACCTAATATTCTTCTCATAAGGGAATCTGTAAACTCCTAGCCATGCAAAGAAACGGATTTCAACTACATATCAACCAGCTTTTAAAAGATTTGATTATCGCTTTAGCCTAGTGTATTTCCATTTTTACCTTCTACTTACAAGGAAGCAAGTAATAAGACTATTTTCTGCTAATGTTTATCTCTATTAACATGGAGAATATAGAAGAATAAGTTTTTTTTTAACAATAATTAGAGAAAGTCACGTTAATGGAACACATCAGAATTGTTTATGTCTTTTCGAGTATGTGATATGTTTTGTGTAGGTCAGGCACAGCGATCGCACGCAGTGCTTTCCAAAAGTAACGCATAACATTTTACTAGTGACCGTACATGTCGTTTAGCCGCAAAGCGATAGGGAGCGATGAAAGATCAGACCTTCTGCTAACAGCAGGTATGCCAGTCGGTCCGTTTCTGCGAGAGGATGAAGGCGTAGGAAACATTTTTTGAGTGGTATTTTCTATACTGGTAATTATGGAGTTTTCGTGAGAGGAACACCGTGCAATCACAAACATTTGTTGTGCAAAAGTTGAAATATTCATTGTGAACTTGTCTGGGTATGTGGGGCTAAAGCTATGTGAATAGGTGGCTGGAAAAGTTGAAAAACCTGATGCGTTCCATTCACATAACTGTCTCCACATCTCTGATACAAATTACTGCTAAAAAGTTTCATCCTCTATCTACTTTATGATATCCGAAATAAACATTAGATATTATCTTAACTACTTGCTTCCTCGTAAGAGGAAGGAAAATAAGGGAATACACTAGGCTAAAACGATAGTCAAATCTTTTAAAAGCTGATTGCCATGTGGTTGAAAACCGTTCCTGTGCAGGGCAAGGAGTTTACAACTTTCCGTGTGAGAAAAGTATTCTAAATCTGAAACAAATAACTAGGAATATCTCAAAATTGGTCAATTTCACGTGATCTACATTTTTGTGTACCAAGTTTTTGTCTCTCTCTTACGGTATATTAATCGTCAAAACTCAGAAACACTCATTGAGAATAAAGAGGTCTTTAGAGGCAATTCCCAGAAAATTCAAGATATACATGTTATTTGCAATATAAATATGTTTAATATAAGGCATTTTAATCAAAATCATTAGAGCCATTTTTGAAAAATCAAAATTTTCTAAATTTTTTCCATGTAAATGCTAATTTGGGGCGGGGGAATTTTTCTCAAAATCTTCGTGTCGCATCCTTGGAAGATACTAAACTTAAGTACCAAGTTTGGTATTTTTCCGACTTTTCGTTTTTAAGTTATCGTGTTCACAGATACCCGGAGACAGATCTTTTTCTAATTTTTTTTGGATACAGGGGATCCCAAAACATATATTTCCGGCGAAATCTCGACATTATTTTTTTGGAATACAATACGTTATCTATCCACAATGCACATTGTATATGCAGCTTAGAAAAATTAAAAATCATTGTGGATGATCGCCGTGAAACTGTTGAATAATTGTTTTCCAACATGCTTAAACACTGTAAAAGCGACCAGAATTGGTGGGAAATTTCATTTTGTATCAAGACAATGCCCCAGGGCATTTGGCACAACATGTTTCCTCGAACATAGTATTGTAGCACTCCGTATTCACCTGACCTTGCTCCCTGTGATTTTTGCCTGTTTCACACATTGAAACGTGGTCTTTGTGGGAGGCAATTTTCATCTGGGTTCTGCAGTTTACCAGTCTCTACCTGAAGAGTGCTACAAAATGGGTTATCAGAAGTGGGTTGGAACGCTGGCAGCTGTGCTTAGACAAGGGAGACTATGTAGAGGAGTAACTACTGTGTGTCAGACATCTATGTGCAAAGAAATAATTATGATAATTTTTAATTTTTCTACACGTACTATGTACATAGTGGATAGAGAAGATATTGTATTACACCCAAAAATTCGATACTGAGATTTCACCGGAAATACATGCTTTGGGTCCCCCCCCTGAATAAAAAATTTTTTTTTAGAAAAAGATCCGTGTGTCTTTGGACAGCATAGCTCAAAAACTAAGATACCGTTAAATACCAAACTTGATATTTAGGTTTGCTATCTTCTAAGGATGTCAGACGAAGATTTTAAAGACAATCACCCCACCGCCAACTACTATTTACATGAAAAAGTTTTCGAAAGTTTTAATTTTCTCAAAAATGGATGTAACGATTTTGATTTAAATCTCTTATATTTAAGATATTTACATGCCAAATAAAATATATATCTTGAATTTTCTGGTAACAACCTCTAAAGACCTCTTTATTCTGGAAGATTTTTATTGAATTTGCATAACTGGTAAACCGTAAGAGATAGACAAAAATTTATTACTTAAAACATGTAGATGACGATAAAACACACATTCTTTATCGTGAAGTTGGTTTCAGTTTTAGGCCATGCAAAGAAACGGATTTCAATCCCATAGCAACCACATTTAAAACATTTGACTGTCGGTTTAGCCTTGTGTATTCCCTTATTTCCCTTCTGGTTATATAGGAACTAAGTAATAAGATCGTTTCTGCTAATGTTTTAGTGTTAAATAGAAGAATAATTTGTGTCATAAATGGAAATAAAGTCATATAAATGAAGCACATCAGACATTTTATGCATTACTTTTGGAGAACACCTCATAAATATAGACTTATGTCAGTTTAATTCTCAAAAGGGCTATAATATTGCATGATTCCAAATGTCCTTAGCCGAGGCCAGAGAGTAAGAAATTAGGAATCTCGCGAAGTTGTAACGACTCTTCAGAATTATAAGGGAAATATGCAGGATCGTAACATTGGAATGTTGGCCCCTCACCAGAAAGGACTCTATATTTACGTGTCCTCATCTCGGTTGAAGTAATCTACATGGTCCACACGTAATAAGCTGCAGAGTCTGATGTTTAGTGAAGGGTCTAGAACCTGGCAACAGTCTACAAAAATATCTTAGCTCATCTTAACACACATCACAGCATTCTCTACTATGGATGGGCACTTTCTCACTTTAATGCTTGGGTTTTGGAGACAACTTAATCCCCTTAATTTGGAAACAAATGTATTGCTGTGATTATTATACAGGGGTTTTCGAAAGTACTTCCAACATTATTGTAGTTAAAAAGCTTATTCTTCTATCTACTTCTTGCTAATTTAGAAAAATAGCAGAAATGGTCTTATTACTTGCTTCCTTGCAAGTAGAAGACAAATAACAGATTATCATAGGTTAAAGTGACAGTCAAAAGCTGGTTTCTATGTGAGTGAAGTTCCTTTATTTTTATGGACAGGAGTTGACAAATTACGTATGAGAAAAGTATAAGTTTTTCAAAGCTGAAACCAAAAACAAGGAATATATAAAAAAGATCAACTCCACAAAAAAGATGTATATGACATAAATTGTATGTTTTAAAGCGCTCTACATGTTTTGTGTGTTAAGTTTTTGTCCATCACCTACGGTTTAGCAGTTATGCAAAATTCCGTAAAATTCATTCAGAATAAAGTAGTCTTCAGAGGCTGTTCCTTGGAAGTTACTGCACTTAAATACCAAGTTTAGTATTAACGGACTTTTCGTTTTTGAGCTATGCTGTCCACAAACAGACACACACACACGGACCTTTTTCTGAAAATGCTTTTTTTGGATTCAGGGGGACCCATAACATGTATTTCCGGTGAAATCTCGGTATCGAATTTGCAATACCATCTCTATACACTATGTACATAGTACATGCAGAGACTTTAAAAAAAGAAGGAAGATCAAACCCTATTGCTTGCCCATTACCTGTGTTCTTATGTTTATATCCTATCTCATGTAAGCAGTTTAAAGTTTGAAGTGGCTCTTGAAGCACCTTATAATATTTCTTTTACTTTCCTAAATACATGTAGAAATTAAGGATGAAGTGAGAGAACCGCAGGAGGTTACAGGACACAGGGACGGGTGTTTTTAACTTCGATCTATTTTCACTTAAACAGCCCTGTGCGATGTAACATAAAACTAACGATTGACTGCTTGTACTTTATCTACACGTACAATGTAAATTGTGTGTAGAGAAGGTATTGCATTCCACCCAAAAATTCATAGCGAGATTTCTCTGGAAACAGATGTTTTAGGGGTCCCTGTAACAAAATATGTCATTTTTGTGTGTCTGTGAACACGACAGCTCAAAAACCAAAAGTCGGTCATATACTAAACTTGGTATATAAGATAATTATCTTCCAAGAAGATTTTTAAGAAAATCCCCCCCTAGAACCCTTTATATGGAAAATTTTTCGAACAATTTTATTTTCTTAAAAATGTCTAACGATTTTGATTAAAATACCGTATATTAAAGATACTTACACGACAAATAAAATGTATATCTTGAATTATCTGGGAATAGCCTCTAAAGACCTCTTTATTCTGGATGAATATTGCTGGATTTTTCCAAAACTAATAAATCTTAAGAGATACACAAAAGCTTACTACACAAAATATGTAGATCTCATTGAAACACACAATTTATGTCATATGCATTTTTTCGTGTAGTTGTCCATTTTTGAGATATTCTTTTGTCATTCGTTTCAGTTTTAAAATACACTAACTTTTCACATACGGGAATTTGTCAACTCCTGGCAATGCAAAGAGACTGATTTCATCCTCATGGCAACCAGCTTCTAAAGGTTTCAAATTCCCTTCTGCTTACAAGAAAGCATTTATGCTAATGTTTATCTCAATTAGTATGAAGTAGATATAGGAGCATAAGTTTTTATCAATAATTTGCTCAGAGAAAGTCATGTGAATGGAATACATCAACTTTTTAGAAAAAGCTCCGTGTTTGTCCGTATGTCGGTGTGACTGTGAACACGATATCTCAAAAACGAAAAGTCAGTAAAATAACAAACTTGGTATAAACGTTTATAATCTTCAAATGATGCAACATGAAGATTTTGAGAGAAATACCCCCACCCCAAACTACCCGTTACAAGGAAAATTTTTTGAAAATGTTGATTTGCTCAAAAATGGCTACCAATTTTGAATAAAATACCGTGTATTAAAGATATTTGCACGAAAAATAAAGTGTATATCTTAATTTTTCTGGTATTGGCCTCTGAAGACCTTTATTCAGGATGCATTTTGCTGGATTTTGCATAACTAGTAAACCGTAAGAGAGAGAGAGACAAAACTTTATCTCACAAAACACGTAGATCTCGTTGAAACACACAATTTATGTCATATATATTTTTTTCCTGGATTCTACCATTTTTTTAGATATTCCATGATATTCGTCACAGTTTTAAGATATCTAAACTGTTCACATACAGGAATTTGTTAAATTCTGGCAGTAAAGAAGCGGATTTTATCCACATGGCAACCAACTTTCAAAATATTTGACTATCGTTTTAACCTAGTAAATCCCATTATTTCCCTTCTATTTACAAGGAAGCATTTCTGCTAATGTTTATCTCAATTAGCATGAAGTAGATAGCAGAATGAGCTTTTAACAATAGTTTGTTACAGAGATGTGAAGAAAGTCATGTGAATGAAACACTTCAGATTTTTAAAACATTATAGCATCATTAAGAATAAGGTGAGACATTTAGTCACCTTTTAACCCATGTAGCCAATTAGTCAATTATAAAAACACTGAAATTTTCATCTTAGTAAAGTTAAACTACTGCTGTTATGAAAGTATATATGGACCTATATTTACTTTTGGAACGGCTGCATTGAAGTAGGAATTAAACTCCCTTAAAAGTTATATTTAATGTACAAAACGTACAACAGCCTATTATTAACGGTATTAAAAATATAAAAAAACATGATGTGTTCCATTCACATGACTTTCTCTACATCTCTGCAACAGATTTTTGTTAAAAAGCTTATTCTTCTATATCATGCTAATTGAGAAAACATTAGCAGAAATGGTATTACTACTTGCTTCTTTGTAAGTAGAACAGAAATAAGGTAGTACCATAGGTTAAACTAATAGTCAAAAGCTGGTTGCTATGTGACTGAAGTTCCTTTGTTTGTAGGGACAGGAGTTGACAAATTCCTGTATGAGAAAAGTATGTTTTTCAAAGTTGAAACTAAAAATAAGGAATGTCTTAAAAAGGTTCAACTCCATAAAAGAAAAAAGTGTATATAACGTAATTTGTGTGTTTTAATGTGCTCTACATTTTCTGTGTGCTAAGTTTTTGTCCATTTTTTACGGTTTAACAGTTATGCAAAAATCTAGTCTTCAAAGGCTATTCCCAGAAAATTCAATATATACATTTTATTTGTCATGTAAATATCTTTAATATATGATATTTTAATCAAAACTGTTAGTCACTTTTTAGAAAGTCAAAATTTTAGAAAAAAGTTCCATGTAAAGGGTAGTTTGCGATGGGGGGATTTTCTTGAAAATCTTTGTTTCGCATCCTTGGAAGATGCCAAACCTAAATACCAAGTTGGCTTTTTAACGGTCTTTTCATTTTTGAGCCATGTTGCCCAAAGACACACACACATGGACATTTTTCTAAAAATGTTTTTTTTTTTTTTTGTATTCAGGGAGTCTCAAAACATGTATTTCTGTGAAATCTCGGTATCGAATTCTTGGGTGCATTACAGTACCTTCTGTATACACTATGTATATAGTACGTGTAGAGAAAGTAATAAAATAATTTATTTTATAGTTTATAACACAGCAAATTAATACATATTTGATGAAGGGCCAAAGACGGAAAATACATCAGTTATTTTCATTCCAAAATAACGATTGTGCTACTTCTTTACTGCTTCAGTCTTACACGTTGCTGATTCATCACTACAGAGCACATTTAAGTTAACGAAAAGCATGAAGTTCACAGTAAATTTACCTGTAGAGAGCACAAAGAGGCTTTTAGCAGCAAAGACAATGGCAGCTGGAACTACTTCAGTCTTAGATTAAAATTTTTCCGATTGAATTTTATACTGTAATAAATATTTGCACGTAAACATGGGAAGTTTATTTTACTTATTTATAATTCGTGTACATTATGGTATTATAGCATTACAACGTAAAGTATATATTAATGAATATGCAATTTACAATATTTATATGTAAACTTGTGGTTTGCAGATACAGTGGTTAATTTATGTGAACTACTTCAGTCTTTGTCATATTGACGTGTCATGGAATGGGCAATAGATAATACTTGTTATTATCTTTACTTTAATATTTTCTTAAGCACTGTATTTACGAAAAACAAAATTCTCTTCGCTTCACCATCAATAGATAGGAGCTCCGTTACAAAGTCTTCTGCAAATGACGTCATCGGTTTCGGCAAGATTTTTTTATAGTGTTTAACGGCGCTTTTACTACAAATGGTGCCGGTACCGGCCGGCATGGCGAATTTTCCCCCGTTGGGAGACCTGGTCCGGGGTGCACTCAGCCTCGTGAAGTACATGGGTGGCCCAATTGAGAGGTACTTGATTGAGAAGTAGCTTCAGATCGAGAAGTCCGCATTAACCGGCCGGGAGGGATTCGAATTGCTGATCACGTCTCACCGTCCAGCACTGCACCCCATTCATGACGTCAACGGGTCGAGATGGGAGATGCAGCGGTAGGCCAGGTTCGCTGTAGACTGTCGTGCCAAAGCGTTACGAGTTGCATCAAAAATCCATTTATTGGTTCAAATGCTGTTTAAAATAATTGTTTTTATCGCAATGCTTTATCTTACTCTACACGTACTATGTACATAGTGTATAGAGAAGTTATTGCACTCCACCCAAAAACTCGATACCGAGTTTTACCGGAAATATATGTTTTAGGCTCCCCTGTAACAAACAAAAACAAACAAAAAAGAACAAAAAAAGCTTAGTATCTTCCAGGGATGCGACACGAAGATTTTGAGAAAAAATCCCCCCATCCAAATCTACCCTTTTACAGGGACATGTTTTAAAAGTTTTTGATTTTCTCAAAAATGGCTGTAACGATTTTGAATAAAATAACATATATTAAATATATTTACCTGACAAATAAAACGTATATCTTGAATTTTCTGGGAATAGCCACTGAGGACTTCTTTATTCTGGACGAATTTTACGGAATTTTGTACTACTGCTAAACCGTAAGAGATGGAAAATTTATACTTTTCTCATACAGGAATTTGTCAACTCCTGTCCATACAAACAAAGGCACTTCGGACTATTACTGCTAATTTTTTTCTCGATTAGCAAAAAGTAAATAGAAGCATAACTTTTTAACAACAATTTGCTGCAGAGATGTAGAGAAAGTCATGTGAATGGAACACATCAGATTTTCTCTCTTTGCCACAACGCTCCTGTTGCATCAGTACTTCTCTACACTGCAGCTGTACGCTCAAAGCTCAGCTAAAACTGACAGACTGCGTGCGAGCGAGAGTTGGTAAACTCATGGTGATCCTAGGTGTGGGTACACAAAAATGTAGGAGATGGGTTAAGATTTGGTCTCGTGCAATTTAGATGGATAGTGTTAAGGAGGTAGCGCTACATGGTTAGGAGTACTTAGTTCAGCTTTTGCTGTTGGTTGGTTTGAAGCTATTGTTACTGAGGTTGCCCACAAGCTATGTACTGCAACGGTAGTATTCCCCTGGTGATCTGACAAGGGCCTTGGGCAAATCTCGTGTAGAAATTTTGAACCCGACGCCTAATTACACCTCCCACATATGGAAAAGCCAAAGCTTCGTGCAGTAGTCTCACTGGGAAGCGACCACATACAGAGTAAATGGACCGGAGCCCTCTATTCTGTTTTCGCTGTAACCAGAGAAGCCAGGAATCTGCTCATGGCATAGCAGGCTTGTAGCTCCGTTTTAATACCTTTCGATGACGTGGCAAAAAAAAAATCCAGAAGTGTGGCATTCCGAGGCTATAGGGTGCAACACCCGCTCTTCACGTATTAAATTTACGACCCCTGCGAAAATGAGTGCGGCTACGTAAAGAAAGTCGGCTACACACTGCTATAAACGATGGAAGGCAAGCCATTCACATAGTAAAGTAAGTTAGAAGGAAGGTATAGGCGCGTGCATTTGGTGCTCTGTTGGCTCACTATGGTCGTGAGCAGACAGTGAGTGTACCGCCCCCGTCTTAGACGTCTTCAATTTCCGTAGCGCTGTTAACTTGCAATCCCTCTAATGATACCCCGCCTGTTCTCTATTCATTACAATATCGTCACTTAAAATTAGAGGATAGTCAGGAATTGCGTGTACCTTTGAACAGCGCACGTGGTAAATATACAACCTTTTATTTATTTATTTTTATTTTGCATTCATTGATCACTGATTTAATATGAATTATTTAAACACTGAGGCACACTTCAAAGAACTCTTTTCGGGAATGTGAACCTCAGTTTGTAAGGTATTTTCTTCTGTATCCATATTTGAATATATAAAAGCATTCTTTAATGTCAACTATTATTTTCATTGTATCATTCCATTATATTTGCCATTTCCCGAGTAGCCCTTGTATGTATTTGAAACAATTTTTTTTTTTTTTTTTTTTTGAATGCTCTATTATCATCATCCTTGTCAGCTCTTTCGTTGCCATTTAAACAAAACTGCGCCGTTGTAACTTTATTTTTTATTTTTATCAATGTGTGTGCTTTCAAGTTCTGCAACCCGATATCCAACACTGAAAAAAACTTTTTATTGATGCGGTAATGCTTTAGTAAATCTCTGTGCATCATTTGCCACCGCTCGCTTTCCAAGCTATTAGCCCAAATTTAATAACAGATGAGACAATTTACCCAGAGAGGGTGTTTTAAGAAGTTCATGATTTTTAAACCCTAGAGGACACACGTATTTAGTAAATGTAATTAAAGACACCGTATTTTATTATATTTACATAAAATAATATTAAACAGTTAGAATGCAATATAAGTATTACAATAAATAAAATTTAAATAGTGAAGTAAATACACTTCAGTATATCTGTGGAACATTAGCAAGAAAATTACAAAGAAAAACAATGAAAGAAACACATGTTAATTGAAGTCGCCTTACATTTATAACAAAGAGAATTCGTCATCGTCTACATGAACTAAAGAACATGGTGTCTTCAAAATCTTCACTGTCTATACAGTATAAAAGACTATTATACCCTTCACTGATCAGACCTATATGGATGTACAGTTGCTGGGTTCAGCTTCACCTTCTCAAATCCCAAGAATACAAACTATTCAGAACAGATGTCTACGTTTAATCGCCAACCGACTTGGTATGTCAAACTCCACTATTCACTCAGATTTCAAAGTTCCAGAAGTAACGTTTGTCCTCGAAAGAGGTTACAAAGACCTCATAACTCGTTCGAACATCACAGTAACCCGCTAGTTAAACAAATTCCTCTAAATTACTCACTGTATCCAGAAAACAGAAGATTAAAACGAAAAAGACACTCGGATTTAAAACTTGTACCACATTAATTAGATCTCAATTATGTATTCGAGACTGCTGCTGGGCACGATACATGTTGTCCAATTCACAATTGTAATGTAGAAGGATCGGCTGATAAGTCCAGGGCCTCACACAGATATGGCACCACTAGGCCAGTTAGACGATAGCATCGTATAATTCAACTCTAAACTAGCTTGTATCCATAGTTATAGGTCAATAGCTTGTTTAGTTTTCGAATGACAGCATTTTAAACAAGACAACTTTAGAGTTTTCATGAAAATGGAGGATTTGGAAAAACGAGCAGTGATTAAATACTTCCATTTGAAAGGCTTAACGCCTAAAGAAATCAAGGAGGAAATGGACAGTACATTGAAAGACTCTATCCCTTCATATTCAATGAGCCTCGCTCTGGTCGCCCTGTAGAAGTGACATCTCCAGAGATGATTGAAAAAAAATTCATTGTTTCGTACTGGAAGACCGCAGATTAAAGTTGTTTGAGATAGCACAGGCTGTAAACATATCAAAAGAACATGCAGGTAATGTTTTAAGTAATGTTTTGGGCTTTCACATGGTGTGTAAAAGATGGGTGCCGCGTCTGTTGACACCTGATCAAAAGTTACAAAGAAAAACTGTTTCTGTAAAGAATATGGAGCTCTACCGTAAAAATCCCAGTGAATTTTTGAGACGGCTTATTACCATGGATGAAACTTTGATACATCGCTACACTCCAGAAAGTTAATCACAGTCAAAACAGTGGATTGCGCCAGGTGAACCAACCAAAAAAGGCAAAGTCAATTTTGTCAGCCAAAAAGCTTATGGCGAGTGTTTTCCGGGATGCTCAGAGAATTACTTCTATTGATTACTTGGAAAAGGGTAAACGTATCACTGGTGACTACTACCTAAGCTTACTGCAACGTTTGAGCGATAAGGTGAAAAGAAAAATACCTCATTTGGCAAAATAAAAAATCTTGCGTCATCACGACGATACTCCGCCCATCGTTCAGTCTTTTCAATGGGAAAAATGTGCGAATTAAAGTTCGAATTGCTTGAAAATCCACCCTATTCGCCAGGTCTAGCACCCAGTGACTGCCACCTGTTCCAAACCTCAAAAAAATTCTTGAAGATTTCACAGCAACGAGGAGGTCATTGATGCGGTAGACAGCTATTTTGAGGACCTTGATAAATCGCTCTACAGAGATGGTTTAATTACATTAGAACACCGAAATGACAAATGTACAAATGTATTAGATTTTCTGGAGATTATATTGAGAAATAAAGCAAAAAAAGAAAAAATGCTGTTTTCATAGAGAGGTCCGAAACTTATCAGCCGACCCTAGTATTGTAAACAATAAAGTTAAGACATTATTATTATTATTATTAATAATAATAATAATAATAAAAACCACGTGTAGGACACAAGTTGAATATATAGAGTCAGACTTAAAAATGCAATGCCATAGCCGGGATTTTAACCGCGGATCTCCCGGTCTCTAGCTGGTTTCTCAATCCCGGCTATGAAATTGGTATTTTTCAATTTATCTATCCAACTTGCGTCCTACAAACGCCTTGTGTTAAAAACAAGTAATTAACGTTAATTGACCTAACATTTAGTTAAACTAGGAAGCTTAGAGTACTAACGGCATTGTTAGCCGCCATTAGAATATGTAATCTAAAAACAATTTGAGATCATCTTGTCGTTTACAGGGAAACATATGAGTCAGTAGGGGAATTTAATGCTGTATTGGCATGGTAGCTCAGTGGTTAGAACTTCTGGCTAAAGATCCGGAAATTTGTGGTTCAATTTCCGGCTATGACATTGGATTTGTCAGTCTGACACTACAAAAGAAACACATTTAAAATGGCTGAACCATTTTTAATTGTTTCATTCATATAGCCTCCTGTATCATCTACGACCTAAGAAATAACTCGTTGAGTTTTTAATTATTTTCTTTTCTTCAAACACACGCACATTTACTCTCATATACTTACTTTCAAACTATGCGGATAGGGAAAAATTCCCCGCTCTCACCGGGAATCGAACCCGGAATCCCCAGGTGAGAAGTCAGTTCACTCGAACACGGAGGAAGCCTGAACCAATATTGATATACGATGTGAAGTATGGGGAATAAAAGATAATTAATGCAGCCGAAATGAGATACATAAGAGCAATTAAAGGAAGTCAATAATGGACAAAATAAAAAAAAAATTATTTCTTACATTTACATGACTTTCTCTAGGTATTCATAATAAAATTATTCTTACAAAAGATTATTCTTTTATCTAAATGCTAATCGAGATAACCATTAGAACAATTTGTCGTGTTACTTGCTTTCTTGTAAGTAGCCGGGAAATAAGAGAATACACACAAAGCCAGGTGGTTTCGTCTGCAACTGGTATTCTTCCCCCTGGTTGCGCTATTTGAGGCTAGGAACCGTTGTAGTGGCATTCTTCCGACGGCCTCCCGGCGCCTGTATGGCTCCGTGGTGCACCAGGACAGCCAAGTAGTGAAAGTGTTAGGGACTTCCGTGCGTCTCTGCGTTTGACTTCGTCATTTCCTGTGTACTGGCCTATGGTTTCCTCTCATCCCTTCCCCGGAGGGTGGGGTACGACACAATAGATCAATACTTGGTCGCAGTTGCCGAGGTGTCCCTGACGCTAGCATACTCATACCTCAGCATTTTATTTAGTAACCTTTTGTCCTCTCTCACAGTTTACCAATTATGAAAATTCAGGAAAATTCATCCAGAACAAGGAGGTCTTCAGGGGCTACTCCCAAAAAATTGCAGATTACATTTGATTTGCGATGTAAGTATCTTTAATATAAGGCATTTTAATCTAAATTTTTAGAGCGATTTCTGAGAAAAACAAAATTTTCAAAAAATGTTTTATGTAAAAGGTATTTTGAGGTGTAGGGATTTTCTTGAAAATCTTGAAAATCTAAACATAAATATCATGGTTAGAGTAACCACTGACTGAGAAGCAAAACATTCAGGGATAAATGCGATTCTGACGTCATCAATCGGTTTACATGCGTACCAAAAGTAACATAGTAAAGCCGGCGTTAAGGTGGCGTTGGGGTTCTGGGTTTAAATCGGGCAATCAGCTGTAGAACAGTCGGAAAGAAGAATCAGAGACGGAGATTTTAACCACAGATCTCCTTGTTTCCATCCGGTTGCTCTAACCAAAATTGAGTTATCATAGTAATCGATATTTATAGGTGTACAGATGTAATCAATATTTACTGATAACATTTTAACTGCCCATAGCGGTAATTATACATATTGTCGAGTCTTAATATTGAATAGCAAACAAATGTAAATAACTATATTCTCATTTTTATGAGAGGCTTGTAATAAGTCTTTACAAAAAGTTTTTTTTATCTTTACTTTCTCTACACGTACTATGTACGAGTACATAATGTACAGAGAAGGTATTGTATTCCACCCAAAAATTCGATACCAAGATTTCACCGGAAATATATGTTTTAGGGTCCCCTGTAACCAAAAAAAGCATTTTCAGAAAAATGTCTGTGTGTGTCAGCATGTGTGTCTGTCCGTGTGTCTCTGAACACGATAGCTCAAAAATGAAAAGTCGCTAAAATACCAAACTTGGTACTTAAGTTTAGCATCTTCCAGGGATGCAACATGAAGATTTTGAGAATAATTCCCCCATCTCAAACTACTCTTTACATAGAACTTTTTTCGAGAATTTTGAATCTCTTAAAAATTGCTCTAACTATTTTGATTAAAATACCGTAAATTAAAGATATTTACCTGACAATTAAAATGTATATCTTGAATTTTCTGGGAATAAGCTCTAAAGACTGCTTTATTCTGAATGCATTTTACGGAATTTTGCATAACTGCTAAATCGTAAGAGAGGGAAAAAGACTTAAAACACAAAAAATGTAGAGCACATTAAAACACAATTTATGTTAGACACATTTTTTCGTGGAGATGATCGTTTTTGAGATATTCCTTGTTTTTGGTTTCAGCTTTGAAAAACATACTTTTCTCATACAGAAATTTGTCAACTCCTGTCTATACAAACAAAGAAACTTCAGTCACATAGCAACCAGCTTTTGACTGTCACTTTAACCTATAGTAGTCTCTTATTTTGCTTCTACTTACAAGGAAGCAATTAATAGGGCTATTTCTGCTAATGTTTTCTCGATTAGCATGAAGTAAATCAAAGCATAACCTTTTTAACACTTGCAGAGATGTAGAGAAAGTCATGTGAATGGAACACATAAGATTTTTCAACATAATCTCTGTTTAGCTCGATCCAAAATTAGGATTTCGGAAAGTCCTCAAAATAGGCATCTGTTTGGGAGATGACCTCTTCGTTAGATGAACCGTTTCCTGCCGAGCCACTTTTTCAAGTTTGGAAATAAAAAAAAAGTCACTAGGGGTCAAATCTGGTGAACACGGTGGATGTTGTAATTCGAACTTTAATCCTACAGTGTGCACCCTTGATAGAAGAGAATCTTTTTCTTTGTCTTA
Organism: Hymenopus coronatus; assembly: GCA_030762935.1. NCBI lineage: Eukaryota > Metazoa > Arthropoda > Insecta > Mantodea > Hymenopodidae > Hymenopus > Hymenopus coronatus. The sequence goes on along the minus strand of CM060888.1, from coordinate 45,641,803 downwards.
TGAGGGTGTTCTTTTTTCCTTCATTTATCCGTTCAACCGGAGCATTAAAGGTGCCTAATGCTCTCAATTTATCGTCCTTCCTTTCTGCAAGTAATCAATGTAGATGACTCCACGTGCAGCCCACCTTAGCCATCTTTGGAGCCGGTTTGCCTTCAAAAATTCACTGTTTTGATGTACTTGTATGTCTGGATTGTAGTTATATAGATGTCCATGTCTCGACGCAAAAACTTGTCAGGATTGCGATGGAAAATGCCAAACTAGTTTTGAATCGATCACGCAATTGCGTTTATTTTCCATTGAGAGCAAACGCAGCACCCATTTTGCCGAGACTTTTGTCAGACCTAATTTTTGGTGCAAAATTGAGATCACTGTATCTTATGATGTGCTGTGGCATCTACTATTTCGCGAACTTTGATTCGTCGGGATTTTGTCAGTCATTTCGGAGAAAGTCACTTCTACTGCACGTCCGGAACGATGTTTATTATTAGTGGATGTACGGCCATGTTTAAATGGATTATCCAATTGTAAATTCTTGCAAACGCGGGAGCAGATGTGCTTTGAACTTTATCCACCTCGGTTTTTATCTCTTTCAGTGTTACGCTTTTTAAATAGAAGTGTATAATCAGCGCTCAAAACTACATGATGGATATAACTGAAAATTTAACTGTCATTTGCGTAGTAAGAGACGACGGTTACTAAATACAAACTTTTTTCGATACTACGTTTGTAATTTTTGGATTTTCTAAGGAGTTATTTAACTCTCTTAGTAGCTGGAACACGGAAGATTTAAGTTACTCAATACCCAACAGCACAACTTCATCAGTTATCGAATACACTGTAGTTTACATTTGTGTTTAACAAATTTCTACACGAAGACCCACAAACGAGCTTAATAATAGATACCTTCAGCTAACTGGAATAGAATACTCGTGTTATACCTGTTTCCTATCCTATTACACCACTATCTACAAGGCTCACCAACATGTATAACTACCGCTAAGGGCAGCCAAAATTATTGCAATAAGTATTGATTACACCTGACGTTTACATTGTAATTAATTTTGTATGTATCTACAATAAGAGGAATGGGTGACATAGGCTACATGAATTACCAGAGATAATCAGACACTTAGGTTAGAAGGCACATATTCCTGGTGTTTCGTCTTTCACAGCTAATTTGTTAGTGTGCGGTAACTCTAATACATAGATTGGCAAAGTTTCATCCAATTGCCACCAATAGCGCTACTGCAAGGTAAACACAAATGGCAACTCGTTCCACATAAGGAAACATTTTCTTCACCGCATTTTCACAACATGGAACTAATAGTTATTACTGAATATAGCGATTCTTAATTTGCTAATGGATGCAAAATCAAAAGCTAAGTTATTCATTCCAAAAATATTTGTAGGGGTTACTTTACATTTTTAGTTTCTCTACACCTGCAATGGTACATATTGCACAGAGAAGGTATTGTATTCCACCCAAAAATTCGATCAAGAAATTTCATCTGAAATACATGTTTTGAGACGTCCTGTATTAAAAAAAACTTTTTTATAGAAATTGTCTGTGCGTGTGCAGCATAGCTCAAAAACAAAAAGACCCTTAAGTACCAAACTTGATATTTATGTTTAGTATCTTCCCAGGATGTGACACGAAGATTCTCAAGAAAATCCATCCACATGGAACAACTTTCGAAAATTGATTTTCTCAAAAATGGCTTTAACGATTGTTAATAAAATTCGGTATAGTAAAGATATGATATACATCTCCAATTTTGTGGGAATAGCTTCTGAAGACCTCTTCATTCCAGATGATTTTTGAATAACCTGAAAACCATAAGAAAATGTAGGTCTCGTTAAAACACAAAATTTATGCGACAGACATTTTTTCGTGGAATTGAATATTATCAAGATATTCAGTTTTAAAATACTTAAAACTTTTCTCATATGGTTCTCAATATGGTCAACTCCTGGCAATGAAAATAAACGGATTTCAATCCCATAGCAACCAGCTTTTAAAAGATTTCGTTATCGCTTTATCGTGAGTTCCCTTATTTCCCTTCTACTTACAAGAAAGTAAGAAATAAGATCATTTCTGCCAAGGTTTAATCTCGATTAGCATGGACTAAATATAAGAATGAACTTTTCATCATAATCTTTACAGAGATGCAGAAAAAGTCATATAATTTTTTAAATTTAAAGGTCTAGTTAATGAGTAATCAAAATTGCTATATTGTTCTTATCGTCTTATTAATATATTATTATTAAGGCTATGTATTCAGCTACTGGAAAGCATTTACATTGTTGAGAAGAACTTTTAAGAACAAAAATGCTTACGTAATTTGCCAAGTGAGCTCCTCCAGAGCTTATTTTTAAGTTCATATATGTTGAGGTTTTATATCCTAACCACCATTAAGTTGAGTTTTTTTTTTTTTTTTTCAGAAAGTACACCAAATAAAACTCCACATGGTGCTGACGCTTCTTGACTACCAACCTTCTAACAGATGCATTCTGCAACAACTGTGCTGCCAGAATAATGTACATATATTCGTTCTTATACGGAATACCAACGTATGTGCTACAGATCGATACGATTCTTGGAGTGTGAAATATATTCAAGATCACGACTTCCCTCTGAGATTCGACAGCCGTTGGCCCTTTGCCATGAGTTACACTGAAAGGCTCTTAGGGTGAAATGTTATACTTCCAGGGTTGAGATATAATTTAGAGTCATCTCGAATACCTGGAATTTAGAACTCCATTTCCGAAATTATTAAATTTGTGGCGTACCTTCCCATTGTTTTAAACTGTCTGCAGCATTCCCTATAGTGTGCCTTATGCACTCTGTTATAAACGATCATTAAGTATACACGGGAGAACTATAACAGAACTGGTCGTTGGTTGATCAAACTGGCTGTTTTTACGTAGCTTTCTCTACACGTACTATTTACATAGTGTATAGAGGAGGCATTACACTCCAAAAAATCTGATGTGTTACATTCACATGACTTTCTTTACGTCTCTGCGACAAATTATTGTTAGAAAGCTTTTTCTTCTGTTTACTTCATGCTAATCGAGAAAAAATTAGCAGAAATAGTCTTATTACTTGCTTACTTGTAAGTAGAAGCGAAATAAGGGAGTAGCATAGGTTAAAGTGATACTCAAAAGCTGGTTGCTATGTGACTAAAGTTCCTTTGTTTGTATAGACAGGAGTTGACAATTTCCCGTATGAGAAAATTACAAGTTTTTCAAAGCTGAAACCAATAACAAGGAATATCTCAAAAACGATCAACTCCACGAAAGAAATGTATACAACAAAACTTGTGTGCTATAACATACTCTACGTTTTATGTGTGGTAAGTTTTTGTCCTACTCTTCCGGTTTAGTAGTTATACGAAATTCCGCAAAATTCACCCAGAATAAAGTAATCTTCAGAGACTATTCGCAGAAAATTCAAGATATACATTTTATTTGTCAGGTAAATATCTTTAATATGAGATATTTTAATCAAAATCGTTAGAGCTATTTTTAAGAAAAACAAAATTTTCGAAAAATTTTCCAAGTAAAGGGTAGTTTGGGGTGGGAGGATTTTCTTGAAAATCTTCGTGTCGCATCCTTGGAAGATACTAAACATAAATACCAAATTTGGTATTTTACCGACTTTTCTTTTTTGAGTTATCGTATTCAAAGGCACACGAACGGATGGACGGACGGACGGACACACACACATGGACCTTTTTCTTAAAATTCTTGTTTTGGGGGATACTAAAACGGGTATTTCCGGTGAAGTTTCGATATATCGAAATTTTGGGTGGAATACAATACCTTCTCTATCTACCTATTACGTAGAAAAAGTAAAAATAATTTATATGATTTCTCTTGTAACTCCATAAACAAACTTTTCTTCCAAATTATCAATATTCCTTTATCTACGTGATATTAATAAAATTAAACATTGTCAGAATTGATTATCTTATTACTAATTCCTTTTCAGTAGAAGGTAATTAAAAAAATTCACTATGCTAAAATAATAATCAAATCGTTTAAAAGCTGTGGGTGAGTGAGTGTAACATTTGAAATTCGGTATCTTTGCTTGGTATGAGTATATAAATGGTTAACTCAAAAAAAAAAAAAAAAAAAAAAAAAAGTATGACAAACTGTGTTTTAATGATATTTACATTTTTTGTGGAGTAAAGTTTTGCCTCTCTCTTAGGATCTACCCGTTATACAAAAGTCATATACACATCAGATTTTTTTTGGATATATGAAGTTCTAAGGCGTGTATTTCCGTGAAATTGTGTAATAGAATTTTTGGATGGAGTCCAATACTTCCTCTACCTACGCATTATGCAGAGAAATTAAAATTTTGATGTGTTCCATTCACATGACCTTCTCTGGCTGCTCCACAAGCTGTTTCATTACAAAATTTTATGTATGTCTTTGCTAATCAAGATAAATATTTCAGAATTGGATTTATTACTTATTCCTTTTAAGTAGAAGGGAAATAGGCGAATACCTTAGCTAAATTCAATTGAAACTCGGTTGTCTTTGCTTGCTATCAGTATACAAAAGAGAGACGTTTGTAAATAGTTTCCTTAAAACTGAAATCATAAACTCGAAATCTTTCGAAAACGGTTAACCATACAAAAAATGTGTTGACATAAATTGTGTGACCTCTTAGGGTTTATCGGTTATATAAAGATCATATATAAATATATGAGATTCTAAAGCGTGTATTTCCGGTGAAATCTTGTAATCAATTTTTTTACATTTACCTATGTACCGTGTACTGTGTTAATGAAGTAAAAAGAATAATAGGAAAGCAGACTATCCCGAATGGAGTTTTTTTTTATTTATGGACGCTCTTTAACAGCTGTGGTTCTCAGCTGGGCGTGAAAGACCACTTAATTTTGCTCAGAGGCCTCTTATCAGGCTTGAGGTAAATCTACGACAGAGGACCAACAGCTAAAGATTTTTACGCCTGAAAAAATCCATCGTCCTCCGCCGGGTTTGAACCCGCGACCTTGGGTGTATGAACAACAGAGAAAAACTAAAAAGAAATGTTAGCTTGGGAATGTTTCATACAATCTCGTGGTTTAAAGAAAATTGTCTATCTGTAAATAAGGAAAAATGCGTAGCAATTAGTTTCCACCGCAAAAACAACAAAAATTTGTATTCCCCAGCTGTATTATTTGAGGGAGAAGAAATAGAATATGCTGATAATACAAAATTTCTTGAGGTTTGGATTGATAAGAACCTGAAATGGAATGTCCATATTAATGAATTAGTAAAGCGATTTAGTAAGATATGTTTTCAAATCAACCATATTTTAGAGAGTTAAACATTCTGCCACATTATGCCACTGCCGTATATATATATTTATTTGTGTGTGTGTGTGTGTGTGTGAACTATTGTACAACTACAAACACGCACTAAAACAAGTCAAAATTACACATTACACCTCATAATTCCAATTTTTTTTTAAAATAGCTTCTATTATAAAGGTACCCCACCTGTACAATTATATACCTGGTAGACTAAAGAATATGAAATTATCCAGAGCTTTAAGAAATTTTTATAAAACTTTTTAATGACAAATTATTGTTATTTGATGAATTTTTGCTATGTTAGTTGATTGTTTACTCTAGCAACGTTGTAAAATTGTTGTATATTGTAATCCTTGATGTTGTAAATGTTGTGTAATTTACATTTGATAATGTTGTGTGTGTAACTATTGTATACATTTCAGGAGGACTAAAGATAGAAGTTAGCATGGTAACCAATACACCATGGTATCACTGTTTCTTCAAGCAACTGGAAGGTTGAATGTTAAGTGAATGTCGGTTTTGGACACACTACCTGGCAGTAATTGAGTTTGCAAGTTGTTGCACTGGCCACAGTGCTACAAGTGAAATGCATTTTGGTGGTTAACCGAGGGGGTGCATCTTTTGAAGTGCCGTCTCCGCCCCTTGATCTCTGACAAGCCAGTCCTCAATGAGATTTTGACAAAGGTTGTGGAGGGGAAGCTAGCTGTGTGTGGAACAATCAATAAGTTTGGTGGGGAGAACCCAAGTGGCTGGAAATTGCTCGCTCTGCTTCTGTTCAGCATCCAGTTTATTGTTATTATCACGATACACTGCTTCTGTACAACACCACTTTTTGTTTGTAATTACGTCACTCACCGCATGCTACTACCATTTTACATCAATACTGAAAACATTCGTATTTTTGGTTGCCTGAATTCAGTTAGAATACCATTTAACGCCCTTAATGAGATATATACAGAATTGTAATGCTTTTCAGCTACATGCTGCACGCATCCCAGTTGTACATTACACTTTTGTTTGCAATGCACGGCTTCGTAACAGTATTGAAGAGCCCAGTGATAACTAAACATACATTGACGCACTTTCATCTGCAACAGGCGGTCTTCTTTACTGACACTTCTTCTATTATCGGTGAGAAATTTCCTTCTGATTGTCATTTGTGGGGTGTGTCGTCTGCTGGCAGGGGCTCGTCAGGTTGCTGACCAATCATAGTGTAAGAATACATAACCGCCAGAGACGTGACGTCATCGGCGTTGCAACGCCTACGTGGTTCAGTGGAAATTTACGCGCGCGTTCTCATATCACGAGTGACACTGTAATTTGAAAATGTTTTACAGTGATAAGATGAGGTTATGTTAGCCGAAATAATAAAACTTTTCCGTTTAATAAAATACAGGATCCAATGTGGAAAGGATTATATGAGCTAACTAGTGAGAAATGGAGAAAATATTTCAACATACGAGAGATATGCATGGAGAGCAGAAGGCATTTTAGAGGAAGCAGTGGAACGTTTGTCACTGCAGACGAACAGCGAGTACGTATGGCAACAGCGTACCGAGGCGGTCACTTGTCAGCGGAATGTCAATCACAAGGTAATTTATCACCGATAATATCTGTGAATATGGGACCAAATTTTGATGTATTCCTTTTACACAACTTTCTCTATCTCTTCTGCAAACAAAACTAAGATTACTGTTTATCTAAAACTCCGTGACAGTGTTGCCAACTTCAAAGAAATTACTGTACATCTACAGAAATATCTGATAAATTAAAGAATCGAAGAAATATTTAAAGAACTTGCAGAAAACTTGAAAAATCAAAGAGTTTTGTAGACTATGCAAAGTAATATGTTTGTACACTAATTAGAACTAATATAAATATAATGTGGTAGATCTGTTTTTACATTCATTTGATATAAAACCGTATTTTGTTATCCGATACTTTTTGGAACTACATCACGTGGCTCACTTTTATTACAACAATAAATTTAAAGAATCATTCAAGCTAGAATTGGATAAATGTGTATAACAATTGCTATAAGTTTTAACATGGTATGTTACTTCTGTGGATTTTCCAAATTTCACAGATACCCCACCTTAAGAAATGCAGTGCTAAGAACCATAACATTGCTGCCCTCTAGCACCTAGATTTCTACCGCATTAGGTGTCATGAGTTAACTGTATTGTTAAAGTAAAGAAGCTTAGTCATGCGAACACGCTTTCCAGTGTGCACGCCGCGATGCATTTCCCCCATAAGGCAATTGCGTCATACCAGTCGCGCATGCGTATGAGCTACTTAAAACGTGCACAACTCAAGATGTACTACCGACACTTCATCGAGTTCAGAGCAGTAGCGTGTTATTTAAACGCCTTATATTTTAAGATACAGGCTGTTCGTTTCTTTAGCGAAGATAAAATGAGCCAGCCTCCCTTTGATAAACCGGTCAGCAAATAGTACATGTCTCAACTCTGCTTCTTTACGATTACGTTTTGAGAAAACACAGCATACAGTTTGGCTGCAAAGTTTTAACGAGAGATGCTTAGTTATAATGAAAATTACAGTAATTCAAAACAAGAAGACGGGGAAGAAATTTAGGGAATACAAAAAAAAAAAAAAAAAAATACAAGAAAATTAAGTGTAACGTATAGTGTAAGCAGTAACCGAGGTTGAGAGTGAAAACATTTGACTTGTGTCACTGAAGTGTGATATTTGCTTTGTAGTGTCTATACTATTGCAGCGCAGAAACATGAGAATAACGTGCTGCTGGAGAAGGTTAACATGCGCTTGGTCTTTGTTAGTAGAAACTTCTCAGCTATCGCACTGATTATTCTCGGAAGTCGCCGACGTTTTGCCGTTTTTGCCGTGCACCATTAAGCGCGTCACTTCAGCTAATGAATGTGTAGAAATCACATTCATGTAGTTTTCTTGTGAACAGGTGCAAGAGGTATTTACTGTGAACTCTTAAATTTGAGATAGTATGGACACGCCTTAAACATGCCATAAGGAAAGCGGAATGCGACTCCTCCTATAAATGACAGTGTGTGTGCAAAGTGTTGTGGGGAAAATGTCAGTACGCCATGCAACAAGAGCGAAAATCTCAACTGTGAGATGTTTCACACGACAATGCTTCGTTTGTGATACATGTGAGACAGCAAGGAAGGCGAAGACACAACGTAATATAGGTAGAAAATGTGGTTAGATATTATTAGCAATGTGTAGTACTCTCGTTGTACTTAGTAAGAACGTGCTAATATTATTATTCACTCGGTAATCTAAGAAATAAATATTCCATGTGTGTAATGCGAATTTACTTGGAGAAAATGTGACAACGTTGCTTTCTATGACAGTGAATACATGCAGTTTTTTATTAGTATTATTTTTTTTAGTGTTTAACGCCAACTTTTACTTCTTAGGCATCGCAGGCGATGACATTGATGATACGTGGAATGAAGATGGAGCACCGGTGGAATGTCATGGATGGGGAGCCGGAGAACCCGGAGAAAAACCACTCCAGCGCTACTTTATCCATCACAAATCCCACATGCGGTCGTCTGGGAGCAAACCTCGGCGGACTCGGTGAGACTATAAACACGGCCACGGTTCCTGTCATCTAATCGTAGCCTTTGATGCCGCACATGTTAACTTTTTTTCAGCAGCACGATAATACATCTGAGTGCCGTCCCTGCCTCTGTTTACCAATGTTCCAGTATAGGCGCGTAAGTGACTCGCAACTAAAAACGTCATTTTTTTTTAACCTTGTTTTTCTGTATTATTACTGGATTGCTGTTTTCTTACTTTTACAACGCACACATAAACACAAACATATAACACCCATGCCCAAGGCGGGGCTCGAACCCACGATCCCCAGCGCTACGAAGCACCAAAGCGGGACGCCTTGGCGAGCGCGGCCATGGGGACCGGCACATTCGTCAAGAACTGGCGCGCGACATATACCGCATACACAGGACATTAAACCATTCAGAGAAAAAATATCCAATAAATCAAAAAGGTGTAACAAGTTAGCGTACTCTTGTGCTCTTTAGAGCCGCCACTGATTGTAAACTTCCTTTGTCGACACTCGGGCGTTACACAGGTTTGCAATTCAAACATCTTGAACAAGAGGAAGGAAGGCGGCGGGCCAAATCAAAAGTACCCATAACGTAGCATCATGATGTAGGCTGCTTGGGGGTTGATGGCAGGAAGGAAAATAGGACGGCCCCTCTTTCTCCCCATGATGGAAGTGTAATCTCGAATTTCTTGACGTCTGGGGGAACATCCGGCAGAGGCTGTCTTTCTCACTGCTTGTAAATCTCGAACCCAGATATTATCATCACCCTTGGACTATTTTTTTCTGTAGTAGAGTCTGCTTTTGATTAGGGTGAGGCGCAAACTTTGTATAAATGTTTAAAGATAAAAATCTAAGGGACTACCGAGGTATTGAGGCAGTTCTACATAAAACACAGGAAAGGAGAAAGGTTATGCTACAGCAAAAAGCTTAGCAGCATTACCACGTACCTACAAACTGTGACAATATTAAGGCCAGAGGATATAGGGGAACATAAACCATGAGCAATTATTAAAACAAAAGTTATATAAAATCCTCAAATATTTAATGTTATTAATCCTCAAATTACTAAACTTATATGGACCACAGAAGAATAAGCAATTAAAGCCCTTATATCCACTTGACATAAACATATTAATCTAAGCAAAAATCTAGGTTTTTATTTTGGATTTTATTATTATCTTGAAATTTATTTGGTTAAATAGCTTAAAGCATACATTTAACTATTAATTTTTGTGTGAATTGTTATTGCTGAATTGTTTTACTTGTGTTATATATTTGGAAGACGTTGTGTTCATTCTAATACAAAAAGGTTTAAGTAAAGGAATTCATAATGTGTTGGCTGGAGACGTGACCAACAATAGCAACAATGATAGAAAGAGACGGAAAGACTTATTATACGTATGTGCATTGCGAAAACTTACATACATTACACGGACTTGGAATGAACGCACGGCAACAAAAATATTTCTTTTTATAATTGATGTAAAGAAAAAGGAAGATCGTTTTTTGGCTTAACAATGAAACAACAAGGAGTAAAAGATGTATTCTTGTGAAAAAAAAATCTGATGTGTTCCATTCACATGCCTTTCTCTACATCTCTGCAACAAATTATTGTTAAAAAGCTTATGTTTCTATTTACTTCATGCTAATCGAGAAAAAATTAGCAGAAATAGTCTTATTAATTGCTTCCTTGTAAGTAGAAGCGAAATAAGAGAGTACAATACGTTAAAGTGATAGTCAAAAGCTGGTTACTATGTGACTTATATTCCTTTGTATGTATGGACAGGAGTTGACAGATTCCTTTATTAGAAAAGTATACGCTTTTCAAAGCTGAAACCAATAACAAGGAATATCTAAAAAAACGATCAACTCCACTAAACAAATGTCTATAACATAAATTGTGTGTTTTAACGTGCTCTACATTTTTTGTGTGGTAAGTTTTTGTTCATCTATTACGATTTAGCAACTACGTAAAATTCCGTATAATTCATGCAGATTAGTCTTCAGAAGGTGTTCCCAGAAAATTCAAGATATACAATTTATTTGTTACTTAAATATGTTTAATATACGACATTTTAATATCGTTACAGCCAGTTTTTAGGAAATCAAAATATTCGAAAAAAGTTCCATGTAAAGGGTAGTTTGGTGTGGGGGAATTTTTCTCAAAATCTTGGTGTTGTATTCCTGGAAGGTACTGAACTTAAATACCAACTTTGGTATTTTATCGACTTTTCGTTTTTGAGTTATCGTGTTCACAGACACACGGACACATTGACACATGGATCTTTTTCTGAAAATGCTTTTTTTGAATCTCGGGGACCCTAAAACATATATTTCCGGTGAAATCTCGGTATCGAATATTTGGATGGATAGTACGTATAGAGAGAGTAATATGTGGAATAACTTGATTCTGTGTATGTTTATGTATCTGCAATGACTTACAACAAATTCAGAAAGAATAACAACAATATTTATTTATGGTAGTTGAAACCAAAATGAAGAACGCATCTCGTAAAACACAAACCAGAGAAGAGAGAAGAGTTTACATGGTAAAAATATAAAAAAAAAAGTAAATTAAATACACACGAACCAACGTTATTCGCTGCAATACTCTGTGCGTAAGTAAACCTAGGTGCTAGATTTACGGGGAAGCGAGAGCCGGTGGAAAGAAGAGAGAGCTGATCCGCCTGTCTTTCCTCACTGTTTTCATTCTCATGATTTTTCCCAGCTGTTCCAAATACGAACTATTTTTACAAAACAATATTCTTTTTCTACTTTCTCTATACTCACTATATACACACTTCACCAAAAGATTCGATACCGAGATTTCACCGAAAATACATGTTTCAGGACCCCCTGTATCCAAAAAAAGCATTTTCAGAAAAAGGTCCGTGTGTGTCCGTGTGTCCGTGAACACGATAAATCAAAAACAAAAAGTCGGTAAAACACCAAACTTGGTATTTAAGTTTAGTATCTTCCAGGGATGCGACACGAAGATTTTGAGAGAAATTCCCCCACCCCAAACTACCCTTTACATGGAACTTTTTTCGAATATTTTGATTTTCTAAAAAATGGCTCTAACGATTTTGATTAAAATATCGTATATTAAAATTATTTACCTGACAAATAAAATGTATATTTTGAATTTTCTGGGAATAGCCTCTGAAGACTACTTTATTCTGGATGAATTTTTCATTAACTACTAAACCGTAAGAGATGGACAAAAACTTAACCCACAAAAAATGTAGAACACGTTAAAACACACAATTTATGTTACATACATTTTTTTCGTGGAGATGATCGTTTTTGAGATATTCCTTTTTCTTGAATTCAGCTTTGAAAAACTTATACTTTTCTCATACAGGAGTTTGTCAACTCCTGTCCATACAAACAAAGGAACATCGGTCACATAGCGACCAGCTTTTGGATTTCACTTTAACCTATGGTACTCCCTTATTTCGCTTCTACTTACAATACAGCAAGAAATAAGACTATTTCTGCTAATTTTTCTCGATTAGCATGAAATAAATAAAATATAAGCTTATTAACAATAATAATTTACAGAGATATAGAGAAAGTCATGTGAGTGTAACACATCAGATTTTCTAATCGAGGTAAACATTTCGTAATTGGTCTTACTATTTGCTTCCTTTATATGGAAGGGAAATAAGGGAATATATTGGCCGAAAGCAGTAGTCAAATCCTTTAAAACCTCGTCCCTGTGTAAAACAATTGAGGTTCGGTTTAAAAAATCTAATGTTCTCCATTCACATGATTTTTCTACATCTCTGTAACAAATTAATGTTAAAAACCTTATTCTTCTATTTATTACATAGTCATCAAGGTAAACATTATCAGAATTTGTATTTATTACTTGCTTTCTTGCAACTAGAAGGGAAATAAAGGAATACTAAAGTGATAGTTTAATATTTAAAAGTTGATTGCCATTTTATAACATTGCCTAGGATTGACAAATGCTCGTTTGTAAAGTATTTTAAAACTGAGACCAATAAGAAGGAATATCTAAAAGATGGTCCACTACGAAAAAAATGTATATGACATAAATTGTGTGATTCAACGAGATATACATATTTTGTGTAGTAAATTTTTGTCTATCTCTTACGGTTTACTAGTTATGTAAAATCCAGTAAAATGCATTCAGAATAAAGAAGTCTTCAGAGGCTATTCTCAGAAAATTCAAGATAAATATGTATCTTTCATATGCGGTACTTTAATCAAAATCATTAAAGCCATTTTTCGAAAACCAAAATTGTTGAACATTTTTCCATGTAAAGGGTAATTTGGGGTGGCGAAATGTTCTCGAAAATCTTCGTGTCGCATCTTTGGGAGATACTAAACTTTAATACCAAAGGTCTTTTCGTTTTTCCATAGGCACACACACACACACACACACACACACACACACACACACACACACATACACACTCATCTCTTTCTAAAAATGCTTTTTTGGATTCAGGGGTCTCAAAGCATGTATTTCCGTTGAAATCTTGGTATCGACTTTTTGAGTGCTATACAGTACCTTAGTGCGCTACACATATGCGTTAGAGAAGGTAAAAAAAAGCGTTTTCAGTTTCAGTAAAAGGTCCGTGCGTGTGCGTGTGTACAGCATCACTCAGCAAAGCACACTGCGTTAAGTACCAGACTGATATTTAAGTTACAGCATTTCTCATTTTCACAAAAATGGCTGTAACGATTTTGATTAAAACACCACATATTAAAGATATATTCATTACAAATATAACGTAACCTTGGATTTTCTGAGAATAACCTCTGAAGTCCTTTCTAAACTGAAAGAGCTTTGCATAACTGGTAAACGGTAAAAAATATACAAAAACACCAAAACTGTAGAGCTCGTCAAAACACAGAATTTATGCCTAAGCTAATTTTGATTTTTTATAGAGTTAAGCATTTCAAAGATATTTCTTGTTATTGGGTTTTAGTTTATACTTTTATCATATGGAAATTTGGCTTTCGTTTCACTGCTGACCATGCAAAGGGAATGGAATTTCAGTATCATTTCATGTGAACCAACTTTTAAACTATTTGACAATCGATTTATCCTAGTGTACTCTTATTTACTTTTTACTTATAAGGGACTAAGTAACAACACCATTTCTGCTAATGTTTATCTCGATTATTTTGAATTAGATAGAAAATAGCTATTGCCAAAATAGTTTGTTGCATAAAAGTTATGTAAATGGGGCACATGCCATTTTTCTACATTTAATATCCTTGAAAGATGCTGGTAAAAAGAGTGGATCCGGCACAAGGATTTGAAAACAATGTTAAGCGGTTGATTGTCACAGACCAGCGTTATTCATTTTGTAACCGTTTCTCATAACCTTACACTGCTGACCTCCGCACACCAGTCATTTTCCCTTTCATCTCATTGGCCATTATATACGTCTTTGAAAGGTGATATACCATTTCTGTGCAGCATTAGGGATAGCATCTTGGGGACGGATAGCGGGACACATGCGAATAACCAGTTGCGTACCCACCGAATAGAGACCGACCTGAATTTGTGCGCCGCATGTAAACAACCGGTAGTAACGCATTGGGGAACAGCTCAATACAGCAGTACACCATGATGTATTTTACAATACTGTTTTACAGGTAATTAATGCCTTTGATGACAGTAAATGCTCTTCAATCAAGTTTCTAAAACCTCTTGCTTCAAATGGATTGCATGAAGATTTGCAATTCATACAGAAGACCTTTGCAGATATATCTACGACAGTAATATATATTTAGAAACATCGAAAATTGAAATGCCTCGAACCCTGAAAGCTGTCGATGAACTTGTACAAGCAATTGATCAGAGACAAGTGACACCCGTTTTAGACTGCATGAAAAAGAAAGTGAAGACACTGTTTGGGGAAAAAGTGTCGGATTTTCAATAATGCGCAAAATACAAAATGGTGTTTGTACGGATAATTGCTGATGCAGTATCTTACCCAATAGTCCATGATATTCCCTATTTTGCTCCAAATACATCTTGTGATATGGAGCGAAGCTTTTCACAATATATAGCCTGTTTACGTGCCAATTGGAGGAGATTCACATTTGGAACCTTACGAATCTATGTTGTGTATTTTTATCTATCTTGAGATAAAACGAAACGGATAACGGTTCTGATGACTTGTTAAACAACAGCAATTGAATGTATGCAAATATTAAAATTGCTAGTTTCCGTAAATTAGTGGTATTTATGTTTTCCACCCAAATTAATCGCCTTCCACTGCTAGTGAAAACATCCCAAACTACCACGCAACCACTCTCCATTTGCCTTCTATTAGTAACAATGCGCACACACTGCATTGTCAACACATCACAACTATATACCATGCTGCGCTAACTTCGATTCTGTCCCGATATCAGTCCCCAAGATACTATCCCAAATCATGGTGCACGAAATGAAGAAGGTAAAAGTATATGAACGCTGACCAATGCTCGTGTAGAACACTGTTTGCCAGGCGCGTATCGACGGCAACTCTGTACATTAGAGCACAGTAAATATTATTAAAACATTAGTATTTAACCTAATTGAGTGAAACATATATCACGTTATATCACTGGAACACCAAGCAGTTTTATCGGAGATATAAACAGTATATTTTCCTTTCTCTACCACGTACAATGTAAAGAGTAGGTACAAAAGGTATTGTTTTCCACCAAAAATGGATATTAAGATTGTCAAATGTAAATGTCAATTATAAATTTTACACTTCTTAATTCCCAGGTGTCTATCTTCCACATTTTTACAAACATTGTTTTATAAGTTTTAAAATTACTTTAATAACATCATCTTTTACCATTTTCTCAGTCACACACGTTTTCGATTCATTAGATTACATAAATATAAAAGATGTAAGATATAAAGATATTTTTGCGATGATGGTGATCTAAAGGAAGATAAACTTCAATGAGAATGTGAAATTAAAGGAGGAAAACAATTATCAAATAAAAATCACTAATGGTCGTTCATACAAGGTCAGAAGCTGAAAGCACAAGGACATTATCAATAATAACAATGTTAATATCGAACTAAAGTGTTTGCAAGTATCAAATTAGTTAATAATTATGTTTAAAGTTTTTAATTTTGAAATATTCCATGAAAACCTTTTCTACACTTCAAAAGCGGCAGCGTATTATTATTTCATTACCAGTTTAGAGGATATAGTTGTGGAAAATAATTTAAGTGTAACAATAAACAGAACTAACCATGTATCCTACAGCAATGCATAAAAATAATCCTTAGTCTGTTTACCACTGGCAGTCAACCTTATGAGGGACACGTTTCCAAATCGCATCGCTCTGTGAGTAGTAAAAATCGCAGAAATTAACAAATTCTAAAGCCCCACGTTGGTCGCCAAAAATATCTGCATTTAAAATAGGAGCATTCGTTTCTTATCATTAATACTTTTTTTTTCTACAGACGACACTGTTAAACAGTAATGCACGGTTATCATTTCATTCAGTTACTTCACGCACTTTCGACACATTAGGTATCTGGCGATATTATCTATCCCTGTAACACATTGAATGTGTTGACATCTTCCTTAGGAAGCAGGTTCCATAGACCGCTACAGCACTCCTGCTACAGGCTTTCCTTCTAGACGAAACACCTTTAACGAAAATACAGTGAGCTAGCTTTCCTTCTAGACGAAACACCTTTAGCGAAGATACAGTGAGGTAGCGTATTTTTGATAAATACTCGTAGGTCAGCAAATAGTTTATGTTACAATTACAAACAGCTTGCGTCCTTATGATTACGCGTATTGTACGCATGCGTCGATAACAAATGAAATTTGTTTCACGGTGATAGTTGATTTGCAAGAGGGAGACAGGCATTTTAGCCCAGTGATGCTATGGAATTAGTTCCACGACTCCTGATATAACAAAGGAGGCGAATGATAATAATTTACTTCCACAGAAGAAAAAAAAATCTACGAAAAGCTGTATGATATATTCAAGGCATGGAGAGTAAAATAAAAATATAAATTGATACTCGGAAAATGTACTCGTAGTATACTTTGAAGAAATGCTAAAACCAATGAAATCCCCAACCTTGTGGACAAATTATTCAGTATTGAAAACTACTCTAGATAGAAACATGGAATTGATACATCACAATATAAGAAGTTGTACTCCCTGTTAAAACAGAAATCGGCAGGTACAGTGGGAAAAATCGAAAATATTTTCCACAGATGAAATTAAAACCATCATTGATAAAGCACCTGACAATACGTATCTACTGATAAAGGTATGTAAATATAACTATTCTCGTAAAAATAAATATTTTGGTTGGAAGAAAAGCTAGCGCGCATGCCCTGGCTCAATGATTTCCTCGTCTCTGTGATGCCAATGTCATCACCTACTTTGCTTTGCTATGAGTTAAGATTCGGGAAATAATTATATATGCTTATTATTCTTATATAATTAAATATTCTTGGAGCTTATTGTACGTGTAAGATGTTTCTGTAATTTTGTGCTATTGAAATGAAAATCTGTATGGAAATGATTTTCATTTCGATATAGATTTTTAACTGTAAATGAACACATTTCAGTATATGAAAATAAAAAGTGGCTTGCATTATCGGTGTATACCATTGCCAGTGTTTAAACGAGAGACGTTTAGTTATTATTGAAAACGACAGCAATTCAGAAGAAGATGCAGAAATCTAGGGAATAGAAGGAATACAAGAAAATTAGGTGTAAAGTGCAGTGTAAGCAGTAACCTAGGTTCAGAATTAATACATTGTCTGACATCACTGGAAGAGTAATATTTGCTATGCAGTGACTACTACTGTAGCAACGAAATATGATAACGTACACAAAATCTGACTGTCGTTCCTGCTTCTCTGTACCAATGATCCAGTAAAGGTGAATAAGTGACTCGTATCTAACCTATTATTTAAAAATCTTATGTGTTCCATTCACATGACTTTCTCTACATCTCTGCAACAAATTATTGTTAAAAAGCTTCTACATCATACTAATTGATAAAAAAAAAAATAGAAATAGTCTTATTACTTACTTCCATAGAAATAACAGAGTACTATAGGCTGAACTGATCATCAAAAGCTGGTTGCTATGTGACTGAAGTTCATTTATTTGTATGGACAGAAGTTGACAAATTCCTGTATGTGAAATGAATAAGTTTCTCATAGCTGAAACCAAAAACAAGGAATATGTCAAAAAGACCAACTCCACGAAAAAAAAAATATACATGACATAAATGTGTGTGTTTTAATGCGCTCTACATTTTTTGTGTGGTAAGTTTTTGTCCATCTCTTACGGTTTAGTAGTTATGCAAAATTCCGTAAAACTCATCCAGAATAAAGTAGTTTTCTGAGACTACTCTCAGAAAATTCAAGATATACATTTTTTTTGTCAGGTAAATATCTTTAATACTTGACATTTTAATCAAAATCGTTAGAGCCGTTTTTGGGAAAATCAAAATTTTCGATAAAAGTTCCATGTAAAGGGTAGTTGGGGTGGGGGGATTTTCTTGAAAATCTTTGTACCGCATCCTTGGAAGATACCAAACTTAAATACCAAGTTTGGTATTAAACGGTCTTTTCGTTTTTGAGCTATGCTGTGCGCAGACACACAGACACACACACAAACACGGGCCTTTTTGTAAAAATGCTTATTTTTTTTTTATTCAGGGGGACCTAAAGCATGTATTTCCGGTGAGATCTGAGTATCTAATTTTTGGGTGGAATGCAATACCTACACTTTGTACATAGTACGTATAAAGAAAGTAAAAATGTCATTCATCAAGAACTAACGCGCGACGTATACTACTTTTAAAGGCGCGCATTTGTGTTTCCGAATGCACATACCTTGTTATGAGAGAAAACGCATAGGTTAGGAGGTATTGGACATATTTACTAGTTCAGGAACCAGAAGTAGTTCTTGACCTTCCGCATGCGACAAAAGATGCTGCCAAAGAGTACGTAACAATTATATATGTCCATGTATGACGTAGCCTTAGCCAGTAGTGGAGAGCGGCGACAAGATTCCAATTGGAAAGCCGCCGTGGCAGATAAATTATTGTTGGCCGTCCTTGTTGGCAAGAACTCGCTGTAATTAGAACTTATGTCCCTTTGAAAGAAAGTAGACAAACAACTGGACATCTGCACGAATAACAACGTTTTTTACTTTCTCCAGCTCGTATGTACAATGTACTTATTGGATACAGAAGGTATTAGACGTCATCCAAAAATGCGATGTCGAGTTTTCACTGGAAATGTATATTTTGAGCTTCCCCGAGTCCGATTTTTTTTTAGAAAAAGGTCCGTGTATGTGTGTCTGTGGACAGCATAGCTCAAAAACGAAAAGACCGTTAAATACAAAACTTGGTATTTGCCTTTAGTATCATCCAAGGATGCGACACGAAGATTTTCAAGAAATGACCCCAGCACAAACTATCCTTTGCATGGATAATTTTTTGAAATTTTTGTGTTCTCAAAAAAATGGCTAACGATTTTAATTAAAATACCGTACATTAAAGATATTTTCATCACAATTAAATTGTATACTCTAAATATTCTGGGAATATCCACTGAAGATCTTTTTATTCCTGATGAGTTTTGCAGAAATTTGTATAATGGTTAAGAGAAAAACTTGCCACACAAACATGTAGATATCATATAAAAAAACCACCCAATTTATGCCAAATACATTTTTATGTAGACTCGACCGTTTCTGAAATATTTCTTGTTATTGGCTTAAATTTTAAACTATTTAAACTTTCCTCAAACCGGAAGTGACGTTTCATTTCATCTCTGTTTTACTGCAGGCCATGCAAAGCACTGAATTTCAATTGTTTCACGTAAGACCAGCTTTTAGTAGATTTGACTATTGATTAAGTCTTGTATGTCCTTTCTACTTATAAGGAAGTAAGTAATAAGACAATTTCTGTTAATATTTACCTTGATTACACCCTCCGTGGTGTAAAGGCCTTAGCTTGGCTTCCTTCGTTATGGAAGTAAAGCCGTTGAACCCTTTCGTGGATTTACAGCAGGTAAAAGAATATTAAGCCTGAGGCCTCTGAGCAAAATTAAGCGGTATTTCACGCCCAGAATAGAATGGGACGCTAGAACCACAGCAGTTAAAGTGCGTCCATAAATATAACGTAATCTTATTTCATTTCGTGGATAAAAGAATAATCTTTTATGAGGAAAGTTGTTTGTGTAACAGCTAGAGAAAGTCATATGAATGGAACATATAATTTTTTTTCTTCTCTCTATCAGTACAATTTAAGATCAATGACACCAGATGGAACTCACTGAACCTCTTAATACAGAGACTGTAATCTTGAATTAATCCTGCAGACAGAAGTGGGTAGGATACATGTACGCGTAACCTCATATTTCCGCCTATCCATATTCTCATATGTAATTTAATTTCCATACACGAGGGCCGTTTTTTTTTTTCAACCTCCGATAGGCTATAAATAAAAGACAAGTTCATAGAAAACAATATTTTATTACTAAAAGTTTTGTACACTTAAAGTTACTTTTCAACATAATCACCGAAAAGATGTGAGCTTGTACCTGTGCACAAGCTTTGCAACACTCGCTTCAAAAAATGTTGCCGCCAATGATTTCAAATGAGCATTGACATTGTTTCGAAGATCGTCGTTGGTTTGAAAGTTCTACCGTCCTAGCCACGTCTCAGTTCAGGGAAAAGGTGAAAGTCGCTGGGTGCCAGGTCAGTACTGTACGGCGGATGATCGAAAATGTCCCATTGAAATTCTTCAAGGAGCCGATGGGTTGTGCCAGACGAGCGTTGTCATGGATCAGCACAATTCCTGAAGTCAGCATTCCTCTTCGTTTGTTTTGAATGACTCTCCGCAAACGTCGTAAAGTACGAAGGTCTTCAAAACAACGTCAATGCTCATTTGAAATCATTGGCGGCAACATTTTTTTTTAAATGGGTATTGCAAAGCTTGTGCACAGGTAAAATGTGTAACAAGTGTATAAAACTTTTATTAATAAAATAACTGTTTTCTATGAACTTGTCTTTTATTTATAGCCTATCGGAGGTCCTCGTAATTTGTTCTTGCCTTAGAACACTGTACTTAATGCTGTATGCATCAAACAGCCACAAATCAACTTGTTCTTAATCATGACTGTTATGGAGCAGATTCTTTTCAAATTTCTAGGGCTATCCGACCCTCAAACTTTTGTGAACTCTCACGAGCCGCTACTGGAGACTAGTTTGACAAAGAGCAAACCACAGACGTGTACTCTTGTAATAATGTTTTCATTGCACCTGTAAACGAGGAAAGAGAGGGAAAACACTAGACCTTGTTATAAAGAATCGCAATGTTACAAATGGGATTAGGCAGGACGAGAGGCTCGCAGACACATACACTGCGGCCGCCCCACTCCCTTCCATTGTTCACAGTAAAGTCTCGTGGAGTGCGCGCAGTAGACAGAGAAGGTAATTTCAAGTCTAGAAGGCAGAAAGAGGAGAAGAGAGAACGAGCTTCATTCAAAAGAAAACCCCATCCTGTTCTCTGTGTTATGTTATCGGCTCTCGGTCTATTATACGGCGACTATATCCTACATGACAGATATTTCAAAATTGTTCCTAATATCTAATGCATGTTTAAAATGAACTGCTACGCTTTCCGTGCCTTCTTCCAGCAAAATACGGAACATAAAAGGCCTATCTTTATCACTTGAGGTGTTTAAGAGAGCATAGTTGTGTTTTAGGCTCGCGAGACCTGTGGGGAGAGGTGGGGCCGTAACGTGGTTACGGGTTCGTATCCCGGGCACAAGTGTGGAATGATGTGGATTTGTGGGTGCCCTATATTAGGATTTTTACTAGCATGGAGACTCTTTTCAGGGTGTGGTACGACACAAAGGCTTTATTCAATTAGTTTGGCCTTTTTCCGCCGTCGAACACACGCGCATTCCTCCTAAATTTCTTACTGTGAAACTATGCTTTACTGGTCGCGAATATTATTACTTATTACTTTTGTTGCAGTGATTTATTCTGTACTCTGGTCAGTATTAAAATAACAGAGTGATTTATGTAGAACTGACACATCTTTCTTTAATTATTCTGTTGGAAATTCATTCAATGACCCAATTTCAGCACCAAATTAAGCAGAATGTTTTGGAGTCTCGATTCCTTGTCATCAGATGCGCAGATGTTTATGTTTTATTCCTAATTGCATCGTTGGCAGCTGTTTCGACATTTTGTTCTTGTAGTCAACGTGAAAATGCAGTACGACGTAGAGCTGAGTCAAGGATATTTTCAGCAAGATGGCGCTATATGTCATACATAAAATGAATCCATGAACCTAATTGCAAGTTTCTTTGACGACCGGATAGTTTCCAGGAACCTGTGGACACCGAGATCTCCGGATGTGACATCGTCGGACTTCTTTCTATGGGGTTACTTAAAATACAGGGTTTATGCCACACGTCCACAGACATTGGACAATCTGAAGCACAACATCACAAAGGAGATTCAAGCTATTGACAACAGAGTTCTCCAACGAGTGGCCAGTAACATGGAACGACGTGTTGAGTTGTGCCTTATGCATGATGGAAGACTTTTTCAACATTTGTTATAGAGGTAAATAATCTCCCAAAACTCCTCTACAATTTAGGTATAATAAGTTGTCGCTAGCATAACATGTTTTGAAACAATTAATGAAAGAAATGTGTCAGCTCTATATAAATCACCCTATATTTCCCTCACAACTAAAGGTAGCCTGTTCGGCTCCACCACGGACTCTAAATAATACATCTTTGTTCTGCCGATGTTCAACGCCAAGTGCCCCCAAACAGTGTCGCGGTAGCATTGTTTTCTCTATTCCCGTTATGTTCCCCTCGGGCAGGGTACTCTCACCCCTCGTGACAACTCGGCTACTTAGACGTGTTTGAAATCTTCCTTCCCTGCCCATTTTAAATGTCTACGTTTTTCTCCTCTTGGTATAATTTATATTATTTGCTATAATTTATATTTCCGTCTTAAATCACTCTTAGTCCCGTGACAACACATGTACTATCTCAGAGGGGATATCTAGTTACCAGGCGAGCTGTTATGCAGTAATCATTCCTGCAGATATGTGTATTAACCTAGCATAGCCTACTTAGCATAATAAGATGCAGAAGCAGTTCAATTCTGTAAGAAGATTTGTATTCTTTTCACCATGTCTGAAGTTAAGAAATGTAAGGTAGTGCATTCAGAAGGGCGTAAAATTATAAGTTATAGATAAATGTGATGAAGAATCTCTGAATAAACAGTATTTATATCCAGTGTCAGAAGCTACACAACGAGCTGTATGTTATACTGGTGTTTCCGTGTCAATGATAAAGAGTATTCGTAAGGAGAAGAAATAGTAAATGATATAGAGGAGAAAATAGTGTATTGAGCACTTTTGGAAATAGAAGAAAAACTGGAACTGAACATACTGTTGCGCAAATCAATGACTTTAATGCTACCGTTGTACGAAGAATAATGCGGTTAACTCATTTTATATTTATTTAAAAAAGTATGGCATAAAGTATGTGTTTTAAGGCAATCTACATGTTTTGTGTAGTGAGTTTCTTTCTCTTACTTACAAAAGTCTCCAGAATGAAGAAGTCCTTAGAGATTATTCCCAAAAAATTCAAGATACATATTACGTTTGCCAGAAAATATCTTGAACATTTAGGATTTTTATAAAAACCATTAAAATTAATCTTGATAAAATAAAAAATTTCGAAAAAATATCACATGCACAGGGGGGTGAAGGGGGATTTTGTTGAAAATCTTTGTGGGGCATCCTTGGAAGATTTTGAACTTAAATAAGAAGTTTGGTATTTAACGAGTATTTCGTTTTTCAGCTATGCCGCTTACCGACCACACGCACACACACAAAACTAATCTTCTTCTTCAGAAAATGAAACAGCGTCGTATTCAGAATTGGACACGCAATTGACACGACCATTAATCTATTAAGATAGGTTGCATGTTATTCTTCAATACAGCTTCTATCTGGTGTGTTGTATACGCATTCCTTTCAGGGTTCACGAGCTGGGAACACAGCTATAACATGCAATCTGCGAACCTAAGGTAAAAATCCGTCTTCCATTCACATGACTTTCTCTATCTGCTCTGCAAAAACCTATGTCTTATTACTTGCTTCCTTTGGTAGAAGAGAAATAAGAGAATATACTAGGCGAAAGCGATAGTGAAATTCTTTAAAAGCCTTCGCTATGCGACTGGCATTGAAATTCAATACTATTTCTATAACCAGGAGTAAAACAAAAGAGATATGAGATAGATGTCGACCTCCCATTTGAAAAATGTTAAGTATTTTAAAATAAGTATCTAAGTATTTTAAAAATAATGTTTATGGTATCACTGTGCGTTTTAACCTGATCAAAACTTTTTGTGTGGTAAATTTTTGTTCTAACTCTTAAGGTTTGCCATTTATGGGAAAGCTATCCAAAATGAATAGGACTTCAGAGGTTATTCTATTTTATTGTTCATGCCAATATTTTTAAATACGATATTGTATCATTTTGTGGAAAATAAACTTATTGAAATGTTCCCATGTAAATGACAGTTTAAAATATTCTCGTCACATTATTTTTTTACACATAGTGGCCTTCAAGCGAGGAGAAAGAATTGCCATCTGGAGAGAAATATAAAAACACACAAACACATCGGTGCGCGCGGACTCTTTTTAAAAATGCTTTTTGGGGTGTCAAGAGTCCACGGCATCGAATTATTGGGCGAAATACTTAGCTTCGCTATCCACTATCCACGTTGTTCTTTGTGCTACAGAAAGTAAAAACTAAAGTCTAAAAATATAATCTTTCAGGAGGTGAGAAATCTTAAAAGCCAACCGCAAGAGAAAACGGTTTAATGTATTTTAAAGTGTTACTTTGTACATGTGTGAAAAAAGAGTAAAGACATGCAAAGTCATTGAAGTGACGTCACGCAAGGGAAATAATGTGCCGAAAATGCGCGTTATAAATGTAATAATAAATACACACAAGATGTGAATAAAGAGAGCATTTAAGAAAATGTAAATTAAGGCTGAACCTATACAAAATATTTAAGGTATTAATAATTGTTCAGAAAATGTAAGAGAATTAAATTTAAATATGTTGCTATTATTTTATCATAAAAACAGCATGACGGATAATAGCTACGAGGGCCGATTTTTAACCTCCGATAGGCTATAAATAAAAGACAAGTTCATAGAAAACAATTATTTTATTACTAAAGTTTTGTACACTTGTGGTTATGTTTCAACATAATCGCCAAAAAGATTGAGACATTTATCGTACCTGTGCACAAGTTTTGCAATACCCGCTTCAAAAAATGTTGCCGCCAATGATGCAGCCCGGAACCACTTTCAATGTAGCTGTTTATTGTGAAACTTTACGACGTTTGCGGAGAGCCATTCAAAAAAAACGAAGAGGCATGCTAACTTCAGGAATTGCGTTGATCCATAACAACGCTGGCACAACCCATCGGCTCCTTGAACAATTTCAATGGGACATTTTCGATCATCCACCCTACAGTCCTGGCCTGGCACTCAGCGACTTTCTCCTTTTCCCTGAACAGAAGATGTGGCTAGGAGAGTAGCACTTTCAAACCAAAGAAGATCTTCAAAACAACGTCAATGCTCATTTGAAATCATTAGCGGCAACATTTTTTGAAGCGGGTATTGCAAAGCTTGTGCACAGGTACGATAAATGTCTCAATCCTTTTGGTGATTATGTTGAAAAGTAACCATAAGTGTACAAAACTTTTAGTGATAAAATAATTCTTTTCTATGAACTTTTCTTTTATTTATAGCTTATCGGATGTTGAAAAACAAACGGCCAACGGCCTTTTCTTCCAAACGGGTTTGAAAGCTTATCGGTTAGTATCGCTTGGAAATCGGGGGTCAAATTCCGACTCTGATCTTATTCTTCGGTAAGCAATTGAAGACATATTTTGGTTATGGAATATGATGAGCATAAAAGCAATTGCTACTAAATTGAAATTGTTTGTTCAGCTAAACGTGTAAACATGCGAGTTCGAATCTCGCTTAGGGTGAATCAGCCTAATACGGACCCCGAAAATAATTGAGCATCACTTCACCGATTTCATTCATCGACCGATATGACCAACTAAAGGACCTATATTCTCGTGCCACCTTACTGTTTGAATATTTTTCAATGAAATTCTGAGACTTCATCCTTTAGTTTCCTAACAGTTTTGATCACAAATCATTTGCACAAATATGTGCATCTGAAGATAATGTAGCACGAAACATTTCCAAATGGTTCATATTATGCTTTCTACTCTCACAATGTATTTTTATACCAAGGAATTTTCTAAGTTTCAGTTCTACTTCAGAGCTTACAGAATATATTTCCATTTCTCATAATCTTCAACAAACTCAATACAAATTTCTAGTCACATCTTGCAGGAGGCATTCTTTTGAAACATAACATGCAAATGTAAGAACAAAATAAAGATTAATTAGATAAAGGTTTGAATCTACACTATGAGAAATTTATATTCAGAACGCGCGCGGTATGTGTGATTTCTGTGGGGATTCCGCGCTGCAGTCATTGGTTATTATATGTCAAACCCCAGGAGAATAGGATGAGAGTAATATCAACAGGTGGACAAAACAGGACGGGGGAGGGGAGAGCCACCGTGGAGGGTCCCTAACAGATTCCAAGCAGTTCATCTCGACGCGGGGAGCTCCGGTTCTAAAGACCACTTCCAACTCGATCCGCCGCCGAGAGCCTTTTTCCAGAGCGTATTCACCACCACGGAAGGGCGCTACCATCACAGTACTTGCCGACACTTAAAGCTCAGGGGATTGAAGAAACCTCCCTAGTGTTTGCGTAGTGTAACCCCCCGGAAAAACCCATGCGTCATAGAGATGGGCCCGGGAATCAATCCGACGACCTCCGAATGCCAGTCTTAGACGAAGCGCTCGAGACAAATGGCTTGGTTTATGTTCAAAAGCATTTGTCTTAAAATATTTATTAAAAGTAAAATAGCGCGAGAATTAAATGAGCAGTAATGCAAATAACGCGTGTTTTACAAACATAGATATGCTATAACATAGCTATAAAAATGCATCTTGCGTATTATTACACCCAGATTATAGTGAAGTTGTCAGCTGTTTCGTATCTTGTTGTTGTAAAGACAAGCTTCATAGAGGGAGCACCAAATGCATGTGCAAGACAACCTTCTCGTCCTAATTACGTCACTATTAAACCACAACAAACTACTGGATCAGCTGTATTAAGGTCGTGAACAAAAACGCGTCTCGTAATAGCACAGCGTGGTTATGTCTCAGATTGACGCGTTATTCGCGGAGGTACACAACAAAAGCATTTAAGACGCTTTGAACACTGGGATTGGTGGCTGCGCCGTGTCCGAGTTTGATCCCAGGCGACCGCACGTGGGATTTGTGGTGGACAAAGCGGCGCAGGGGCAGGTTTACTCTAGGTTCTTCGGTTTCCCTCGACATCACATTCCACCGGTACTCCATCTTCATTCCATGTGTCATCATCAGATGCATTTACTTGGGGTGCCAAATGTAGTAAACGCAGACGTTAAACAGTATAAAAATAGGCTTGATTCAGGCGATAACTTCTGTTGCCCGCATTCGGAAGGTTCTGGCTTCAAATGGGCTAACCAATCCAGCTGGAGTTTTTCTTTTCGTGGATTTTCTCAGTCGCCTAGTGTAAATGTCGGAGTGGATATATATCACATCACGACTTAGAGGTAAAAAGTATAGCAAAACTGAAAATAATTGCCAATTACAACTACGCTACCAAATATCCGCAGACAGCGTGGGTTTAACAGCACTTTGCCATTATTTCAAATGGTATAATTTGACTGCGGCTGAACTTCACGTCGCACTGACACCATCTGCTTGGTGCGAAGCAATGTAGTACGGTTCGTGGATGAGACCCTTATAACGTTACCAGAAGTAGTCCGGCCGAACATCTGAGCCTCTCCCGGAAGGGAGGTGCTCGGATTGTGTTGGGCTCGACTCGGCATTGGCCCGATACCAACGGGTGGTTAGGCGCTTCAATGTCCTCCGGCACTTACCTGGAGAATAGTAGGCAGCTGCTAATAGCTGCCCCCTCTGAAGTTGTACGGTGATTCTCGGATGGGTTGACTCGCCTAAGTGACTTGACCACTTCCGAACCTTGCGAGAGCTGTGGGCCGGTCTGTATGCAAGACTTAATGGAAAAACACGGATAACACTAGGATCTCGCTATCCGACAGAATCCCTGGGTCAAAAAGTGGCAGACTTGAGTTAGCAGTGTGCTGCATAGTTTATGTTCACCACAAGGTATCTCCACCGGGATATTGTTAAGTTGTTAAAGCGATTTTGTGGAGAAAGTAAAACCTATATCATAGAAAGAGAGGAATGGTATTCCACTCAAAAATTCAATACCGAGATTTCACCGGAAATGTGTTGAGACCTCACGAATAAAAAAAAAAAAAAATCTTTCAAGAAAATCCTCCCGCACTAACTACCCTTCTTTACATGGAATATTTTTTGAAAATAGTTATTTGTTATTCAAGTGGTAAAAATTGTGCTTTATATTGCGAGTAGGCAGCTTGCGAAACGAACAATATGAAATAATTTAAACATGGGTGTCATAAACTATGTTTAGATAGTTCTCAATATTTAGATTGTTTTACCTAAATCACCGAGTTCAGGCTAAATGGTCTACGATATTCAGTTGCTGCCTTGCTTAGCATCAGTGCTGACAACATGACGAAAACATTCTAATCAACGGAGGCAATGTAGCAGTTGTAATTTTGCTCTCTCCGCTGCTTGCATAATTTTGTCTGGTTTAGCCGATTCCTTGTTCATGACAATGAAATCATCCGCCATTTTATGGATCGATACAAACTTTTAAGTGTCATAATCTAGTGGAATGAGGCCGTGGACGTATAAACCAAACTGGAGTATTATAAATTTATAGCACTGAGTGACAGAATTTTCTGCTTTTAACATTACTGACATCTGGTAAAAGTACTTTTAGCAACAACTGTCTAAAAATGTGATTTTCTCAAAATTGGCTGTAACGCTTTTGATTAAAATGCAATACGTTTAATATATTTTCATGACAAATAGCCTTTAAAGACCTCTTCGTTCTGAATGACTTCTGTATAACTAGAGATAGACAAACTTGTTACACAAAAATGTAAATCCCATTAAAACACATATTATGCTATATATAATAATTTAAACATTGTTGAATGATACAAACATTAAAACAAAACAACAATCAATTACGTGCTATTTTTCCTTTTTATTTATTTTTGAGTTAAGTGTTTCCGAAATATTCCTTGTTATTGATTTCAGTTTTTACACTACTTTACTTTCCTCCAGCGAGAAGTCGACGTTTCCATCCCTTTTGTTTTACTCCCGGAATGCAAATGAGAACAACGTCAATTATTTCACATAGCCCGATAGCTTTAAGAATAGGTATTTGACTATCCTTTAGCCTAGTGTATTCCCTTAGTTCCCTTTTACTTACAAAGAAGCAAGAGATAAGACCATTTCTGCTAATGTTTATCTGAATCAGCATGGCTAGATAAAAGAATAATCGTTTGCAAGGAAACAAGTAGAGAAAATCATGTGATTAAAACATATCCGATTTTTGAGTACTTTTTTTTTTCTTTTTCACAAAGAGACAGAATGATAAACACAAATCACACAAACGAACTTTTTTATTCATGTGTCTTCAAAACATGTATTTTCTGGATATTTTACAGTTCCTATATTAGCTTGGAAGTCCTTACATTTCTTATATTGATTTTCAGGACATTTTAAAGAGTTCTGTTTTCTTCAAATGCAGCTAATATTAGATACATAGAATTTGCCCTTAGTCCTCTCATGAAAATACAACAAAAGCAGATCGGCGGACTGGAGGGTTCTTTCCTTATCTTGTTCATCTTTCTTCCTTCAAAGCCTTTGATGACCAGTCATTGTATTTTCATCCTCAATGTGCATATTCAACATGGCTTATGTGAAGGGTTCAGTCAGTGAAACATTTCGGTGTTAATTTTGAGAATTTGGTGTCAAAATATTTACTACTGATGATGCTATGTAATGCGGCAAAATATACGAGGTGAAAGTTATGGCCGAAATCTTTCACATTTTCTAATTTTTATTGTGTGCATAAACTATGTATGTATTAGATAGAGAAGGTATTGTAATGTACCAAATTCAATGTAGAAATTACATCAGAAATGTATGTTCTGATGTCCCCTAAGTCCAAAAAGTATTTTGGAAAAATGTCCACGCGCGTGTTCGTCAAACCGATAACTCAAAAAAGAGAAGTCATTTAAACACAGCATCTTCCAAGGATGCGACAAGAAGATTTTCAAGAAAACTCCTCCAGCACAAATTACTGTTTACATGGGAAAACATTTTAAAACATTTTGATGAAAATATCCTGTTTTTGGGGACAGCCTCCGAGGATCTCTTCATTCTGGAGGACTTTCCCATTATCGGTACCTAAGCCACCTACTGCACAAAACATGTACATTTCATTAAAATACACAATTTATGTTA
This sequence comes from Hymenopus coronatus, assembly GCA_030762935.1. Taxonomy (NCBI): domain Eukaryota; kingdom Metazoa; phylum Arthropoda; class Insecta; order Mantodea; family Hymenopodidae; genus Hymenopus; species Hymenopus coronatus. The sequence goes on along the minus strand of CM060888.1, from coordinate 45,611,298 downwards.
GCTATATTTTTTGTGGAATTAGAGATATTCAGAAATAGCCTAGTTATTAGTTTCAACTTTAAACGTTTCACGGAAGTAGTAATTTATTTCAGATAGCATTTGTTTTACTCTTGGCAAGATGGGAACCGAATTTAACTTGAATTGCAAAAGATTTGGCTATTGCTTTAACCAGTGATTCCACTTTTCCCCTTCTAGTTACAAACAAGCAAGTAATAATGTTTATCTCGATTAGCATGAAGTGCATAAAATAATCTTTTGTAAGAATAATTTGTTTGCAGAACAGGTAAATAAAGTGATGATAATGTAACAATAAGATGTTTAGGTCATAGAGTTCCGTTCTCTAGTGCTTAATAATGTACACTGTGTATTATGTACATATAATCTGTTAGTGTTGCCTAGAGCAACAGGCGCTTTAGAGAATCAAATTTGCTGTCTGTCGGTTAACATCTCTGGTTAAACTTCTCTGTTCAGCAGACGATCTAATCTAACGGTGCGTGCAATATCGATCGGCAGCTTTTCACCTATAGTAGAGCAGATCGCCTTGCTGTATGGCTAAAGCAGATGTCATGTTGTCGAGGTGCAGGTGTTTCAAAATTATACTGTACCACCATGTAGGTTTTTAGTCAGATACTGTGTCAAAATATAGTTTTCAACGCCAATAAAGATACATTAATAAAACGCCTCATAATCAACTTGGATTAGGAAGTTACTCAGGAGCAAAGCCGCGCTCCTGGCTCACGCTATCTGAGGTAAGGCAGGTAGATTGGGAAACAACATGTTTTATTTTCGAAAACATCCCTACATGCTGCACAGGATCTAGCAAACATTATGACTGAATGAATTTATCTATTATCATAAATTACAATACAGATATTTGTTGCATTTCATACAATAACGAACACTTTTCCCTTCTTTTTCATTAAGTACATTCAGTTAAGTTTGTATTCTTGAGGTTGCTTGTTCCTATGGACTCTAAAACCCTCCAAACATTAAGGGATTCCTTGTCTAACGAAAGAACCTATACCTTTAGTTATTTGTTTATTCTTCCAACATACAAGTGGTCATTATTTCCTTACTGAGCTTATTACTATTATTATTGTTGTTGTTTTTAATAACTCCATGGCACGACAGCTCACGGGGAACCTTGGCCTACTGCCCAGTACACTACAGACATCATGGATGGGGTGCAGTATTGGAGGGAGAGATGTGGTCAGCGCCTCGAGCCCCCCGAACGTTAATGCGGTCCTCGTGACCTGGAGCCGCTACTTCTCCATCAAGTACGACCTTATTACTGTTATTAATATGATAATAACCACTACAACAATCTATTTCAAATACTACAGATTTCTCCTTTGTGTTCAGCTTTACAGTTTATTACGGATGCATGCACCTCAGCTATGATATCTTAGGATTAGGATTAGTCACACGGAGGTGGCTCCCAGTCATTGGGGCTCAGCTCTGCACGTAGGCCATTGACATCCTTTGCGACTTAGGTGATCTCTAGGAGGAAGAGATAGAACCGAAGGTCGCCCAGATCCGGATAACGACTGACGCAAGCATTGACGGGGTTCTTAACGTTTCCAGAGACAATTGATCCTTTGCGCTCCCTCAAGCCCGAAGGCACTGTAAAGGGACGCTCCACCCTATGCATCCCAAAATAAGTCCTAGCTCTGCGGTATTCGCAACGACACCAGGGAACAAACCTTTACTACAGAAAAAAACCTCTATCCACTAAACTAACTCAATCTGCTTAACACTGTCAACCCTGATAGATACATGAAATAATGAGAGTCGTGGTAGAACATGTAAGTATTTTATTTAAATATAGATAACATTATTTTAATTTGTTTAAATATTATGGAGAATTATGTCTTCAGATTGTGTATCATCTGTCACTTTATTTTAGGATTCTTAAAAAAAGTTCCTAATATACCCGCTCACGCAACAAAAACAAAATATAATATTCCAATGTCTTTATGATTTGTTGGAAAAATTAAAAGGTATAAATGACATAGAACAGAAAAAATAATTATTCCGTAATATTTAAATAGACTAAAATCAACGCATTTGGCTGACGATCCAGGCAAACCACGAAAAACACATCAGTCTGCCCAGCCTTAGGAAATAGAACTGGGACTTCCCGAATAGGAAAGTGTTATTAGCACGCTTGCGGATCGGTCACTATATTTTTCACATAGTCACATTTTCAGGACAGAAGCGGCTCCCATCTGCCCGCTCTGTGGAGCGGCATTGTCTGTGCGACATGTGCTGCTAGAATGAATTGCTCTAGCAGCCCTTCGTCCATCTTTACTGCTGCCGGCCTCCCTCGTGGAGCTTCTTGCCGATGACCACAGAGCGGTAGAGAAGGCTTTATCATTTTTATCTCAAGTGACATTCCCAATAAGGATTTAGGTTTTAGCTGTTTTATCCCGGCAGGTTTTAATGGAGCGGCGGTTATTGGATTTTTAAATGTTTTTTATCACTATTGACTTTTAACCCAAGGACTTGTTTTGGTTAATTACTTTCTCTATACTCACTATGTACATAGTGTATAGAGAATGTATTGCACTCCACCAAAAATTTGATACCGAGATTTTAACGGAAATATGTTTTAGGGTCCCCTGTATCCAAAAAATATTTTCAGAAAAAGGTCCGTGTGTGTGTGTCCGTGTGTCTGTGAACACGATAACTCAAAAACGAAAAGTAGGTAAAATACCAAACTTGGTATTTAAGTTTAGTATCTTCCAGGCATGCGACACGAAGATTTTGAGGAAAATCCCCCAAACCCAAACTACTCTTCACATGGAGCTTTCTTCGAAAATTTTGATTTTCTAAAACATGGCTAACGATTTTGATTAAAATATCGTATATTAAAGATATTTACCCGACAAATAAAATGTATATTTTGAATTTTCTGGGAATAGCCTATGAAGACAAATTTATTCTGAGGGAATTTTTCGGAATTTTGTATAACTGCTAAACCGTAAGAGATAGACAAAAACAAAATTTTAATGTAGAGCACGTTAAAACACACAATTTATGTTGTATACATTTTTTTCTTGGAGTTGATCGTTTTTTAGATATTCCTTGTTTTTGTTTTAGGGTCGAAAATCTTAACTTTTCTCATACAGGAATTTGTCAACTCATATCCATGCAAACAAATGAACTTCAGTCACATAGTAACTAACTGTTGACTATCACTTTAACCTATGCTACTCCCTTATTTCCTTCCTACTTATAAGGAAGAAGATAATAAGACTTTCTGCTAATTTTTCTAGATTAGCATGAAGTAAATAGAAGCATAAGCTTTTTAAGGATAATTTGTTGCTGGGATATAGAGAAAGTCATGTAAATGGTACACATATTTTTTACTTTCTCTATACCTACTACGTACATAGTGTATAGAGAAGGTATTTCATTCCACTCAGAAATACGATACTGAGATTTCACCAGAAATAGACTTTTTAGGATCTCCTGTTTCCAAAGAAAAGCATTTCTAGACAAAGATCCGTGTGTTTTCGCGTGTCCGTGAACACGATAATTCAAAAACGAAAAGTCGGTATGATACCAAACTAGGTATTTAAGTTTAGAATCCTCCAAGAATGGACACGAAGATTTTTATAAAAATACCCGCACCCCCAACTTCCGTTTACATGGAACTTTTTTCGAAAATTTTGATTTTCTAAAAAACGGCTCTAACGATTTTGTTTAAAAATATCGTATATAAAGATATTTACCTGACAAAATGTATATCTTGACTTTTCTGGATGTAGCGTCTAGAGACCGGTTTATTGTGGATGGATTTTTCCGAATCTTGTTCAACTGCTAAATCATAACAAATGCACAAAAACTTACTTCACAAAAAATGAAGGTCTTGCCAAAACACACAATTCATGTCCCTTACGTTTTTGTTGTGGAGGTAACCGTTTCCGCGAGACTCTGTTATTGGTATCAACTGTAAAGTACGCATACTTTTCTCAGACAGGAAGTGTCCGATTTTTTTTTTTGCTCTACTTCATGGCATTGGTAATCGCATAACGACAGCTTTTAAAACATTTGACTATCACTTTAGCATAGCGCATTGTCTTCTACTTATAGGGAACTAAGTAATAAGAACCTTCTGTTAATGTTTATCTCGATTAGCAAAGTGTAGACAGAAGACTTTTTTTACTTTCTCTACACGTACTATGTTCATAGTGTATAGAGAAGATAGTGTAATGCACTCAAAAATTCTATACAGAGTTTTCACCAGAAATACACGTTTTGACAACCCATGAATAAAAAAAAAGCATTTTTGGAAAAAGGTGTGTGTGGGCCTGGGTTTGTGTGCACCTGGGCAGCATAGCTCAAAAACGAAAAGTCCGTTAAAAACTAAATTTGGTATTTAGGTTTGGTATCTTCCAAGGATATGACACGAAAATTTTCAAGAAAATCCCCCACCACCAACTACCCTTTACATGGAACTTTGCTCGAAAATTTTGATTTTCTCAAAAATGGCTCTAACGAATTTGTTTAAAATATCGTTTACCTGACAAATAAAATGTACATCTTGAATTTTCTGGGAATAGCCTCTGAAGGCTATTTTATGCTGGATGAATTTTACGGAATTTACATAAATGCTAAACCGTTACTTACCACACAAAAAATGTAGACTACGTTAAGGCCCACAATTTATGTAATACACATCTGTTTCGTGGACTTGATCGTTTTATTTTAGATATTCCTTGTTATTGGTTTCAGCTTTGAAAAACATACTTTTCTCATACAGGGATTTGTCAACTCCTGTTCATACAAACAAAGGAAATACAGTCACATAGCAACCAGCTTTTGACTATCACTTTAACCTATGGTAGTCCCTTATAATAAGACTATTTGTGCTAATTTTTTTCTCGACGAGTATGAAGTAAATAGAAGCATTAGCTTTTTAACAATACTTTAATGCAGAGATGTAGAGAAAGTCATGTGAAAGGATCACATCCATTTTTTTTTTTATTTTATTCAGGGGGTCCGGTGAAATCTCGGTATCGAATTTTTGGAGGTAATACAATACCTTCTCTACACACTATGCACACAATACTTGTAGTTAAAGTAATAATCAAGAATCTGATTATAATCAGCTGTTTATTAGAATAAAAATCTGAAGCATTACTTACACTCACATGACGTCCTCTATCTACGCTACAGACAGACTTCTTACAAAAGATAATTCTTCTTTCAACACCATGTTAAACCGAGATAAACTTTGGCAGGATTTTATTGTTTAGTTCCTAGAATGGAACAAAGGGAATGCATTAGGCTAAAGTGATTCTCAAATGTTTTAAAAGCTGTCGTTATGCAATTGTCATTGGGAATCGCTTCTTTGCTTGGCCAGGAGTAGAACAAAAGAAAAACGGACTCTTCAGTCTGAGAACAGTATAAGCACTTCACAAGTGAAACTAATAAGAAGGAATACCTCAAAAAACGGTAAGCTCCACGAAAAAAAAAGTATATGACGCAACTTATGTATTTTAATAACTATATTTTTGTAAAGAAAGTTTTTGTCTATGTCTATTCCCAGAAAATTTAAGATATACATTTTATTTGCGATAGATATGGCTTTAATATGTGGTATTTTAATCAAAATCCTTAGAGGAATTTTTAAGAAAAACAAAATTTTCGAAAAAATTTCCATGTAAAGGGTAGTTAGGAGTGGGGGGATTTTCTTGAAAATCTTCGTGTCGCATCCTTGGAAGATACCAAACTTAAACACACACACACACACACACACACACACACACACACACACACACACACGGAACTGTTTCTGAAAATTCTTTTTTTTGGATTCACGGGATCCTAAATCATGTATTTCCGATGAAATCTCGACATTGAATTTTTGGGTGGAATACAATACTTCTCTATCCCCATGACAGTGTACATACGGAGCTAGAGAAAGTAAAAATATGGTTTTCTTTGCAATATGTCAGTTGCACAAGGCTTATCCAAGAATTCACTCCATTCCAGATTGGAATTCAGGACTCCGGATTACAATGCACCATGGAGGTAGGTTATGAATGACCTAGAACACGGAGCAGGAAATGACGAAGGTAGCGACGGAAACAATGGACGTACAGGAGGCAGAACGTACGGTGTAGGGAGCCAAGCTTTTTTATTATTGCACTTTATTACCGCCACTCTGCATTAGATATTTTGTTTACCAATAAAAGGTTTTGCCGAGACCGACACTTTTCCTGTGTTTATGACGTGCTTATCACGGGGTTAGCCCCGGCTTCCCACAGCCATGACAATTGCAGGCTTTGTCTAATGATAAAACGTACACCGCACATTAGCGCCGTCGTTTGTTCTTTTTTTCCTCTTTATAGCACACTCACTCCGATGTCAACCCTGCTAGCGTCGCAGAGACGAAATCTAGCAGCATAAAACAATTATACAAGGGTTACAGCATTTCACAACCCTCCGGACTTGGGTAAGTGCTTTCAGATTGTTGACCACGCGGTTATAAAGATAACATCGCTCATAAAACCTAAATTCTTTGTTTCCCAAAATGAGTTTTCTGCTTCTAGAAACTTTCAAGTTAACACTGGTTGCTACGCCACTCGCAATATGATTTTAGCTATTGATGATGGATATGGACCAGTGTTAACTGGTAATAGCCAAAAGTTTTATATTCTAAATTAAGAGGCACTGGGGGGAGTGAGATTTCAAATTTCTATATTTCTGTATACACTTTTCTCAAACTTTTATAGTGATTGCATTGTTTTTTACTTTCTCTATACGCACTATGTACATACTGTATAGAAAAGTATTGCACTCCACCAAAAAATTCGATACCGAGATTTCAGCGGAAATATATGTTTTAGGATCCCCAATATCCAAAAAAAGCATTTTCACAAAAAGGTCCGTGTGTGTGTGTGTGTGTGTGTGTGTGTCCGTGAACACGATAACTCAAAAAGGAAAAGTATGTAAAATAACAAACTTGGTATTTAAGTTTAGTATCTTCCAGGGATGCGACACGAAGATTTTGAGAAAAATCCCCCAACCCCCAACTACCCTTTACTTGGAACTTTTTTCGAAAATTTTGATTTTCTCTAAAATGGCTCTAACGATTTTGATTAAAATGTCGTATATTAAAGACATTTACCTAACAAATAAAATGTATATCTTGAATTTTCTGAGAATAGCCTCTGAAGAGTAATTTATTCTGGATGCATTTTACTGAATTTTGAATAACTGCTAAACCGTAAGAGATGGAAAAAAAAACTTACTCCACAAAAAATGTAGAGCACATTAAAACACACAACTTATGTTGTACACATTTTTTTTTTCGTGGAGTTCGTCGTTTTTGAGACATTCCTTATTTTTAGTTTCTGCTATGAATAACTTATAGATTTCTCATACTGGACTTTGTCAACTGCTGTCCATACAAACAAAGGAACTTCAGTGACATAGCAACTTGCTTTTGATTATCATTTTAAGTTATGGTACTCCCTTATTTCACCTCTACTTACAAGGAAGCTTGTAATATGGTTATTTCTGCTAATGTTTTACTGATTAGCATGAAGTAAATAGAAGTATAAGCTTTTTAAGAATAATGTGTTAAAGGGATATAGAGAAAGTCATGTGAATGGTACACATCAGGTTTTTTATAAATGTATTTATTTAAAGTCACTTTATAACAACAAAGGTCATCAGTGACCACAATATTCTTACAAGCTCAATGTATATACAAAATGTAATACAAATATATTACAACTGTGGTCATAAACTTAACTATTTGAACTTTGGTAACAGTAAAACATAGTACATGTAAACTGGTACAATTATAATTGTATCAAACTCTGGTTATATCAATTAAATTACCTTATATAAAAGACAACATCTGTGATATCACCTTTAACTTGATAACTTTTCTGCGTCCTTCGCTGGTGTTAAAAATCTGATGTGTTCCATTCACATGACTCTCTACAACTCTGCAATAACTGATTGTTAAAAATCTTATGCTTCTATTTACTTCCTGCTAATCGAGAAAAAATTAGCAGAAATAGTCTTATTACTTGCTTCCTTGCAAGTAGAAGCAAAATAAGGGAGTAAAATAGGTTACAGTGATAGTCAAAAGCTGGTTGCTATGTGACTGAACTTCCTTTGTTTGTATGGGCACGAGTTCACAAAGTCTTGTATGAGAAAAGTATGTTTTTTATAGCTGAAATCAAAAACAAGGAATATCTCAATAACAATCTACTCAACGAAAAAAATGTATATAACATAAATTGTGTGTTTTAAAGTGCTCTACATTTGTTGTGGTAAGCTTTGGTCCATCTCTTACGGTTTAGCAGTTATGCAAAATTCCGTAAAATTGACCCAGAATAAAGTAGTCTTTAGAGGCTATTCCCAGAAAATTCAAATATACATTTTATTTGTCAGGTAAATATCTTTAATATACGATATATTAATCAAAATCGTTAGAGCCATTTTTTAGAAAATCAAAATTTTCGAAAAATGTTCCATGTAAAGGGTAGTTTGGGGTGAACGGATTTTTTTTCAAAATCTTCGTGTCGCATCCCTGGAAGATACTAAACTTAAATACCAAGTTTGGTATTTTACCGACTTTTCGTTTTTGAGTCATCGTGTTCACAGACACACGGACCTTTTTCTGAAAATACTTTTTTGGATACAGGGGACCCTAAAACATATATTTCCGGTGAAACCTCAGTATCGAATTTTTTGGTGGAATGCAATACCTTCTCTATACACTATGTACATGGTGCATATAGAGAAAGTTAAAATTGTATACAGTTCACTTTTGAGGTTTAAGTTCCCTCTTTCATTCAGTAAAGCAGGGCACTCGAGGATAAGGTGAGATGTTGCTTGTACTGAACATTTTGGACAAAGATCTTTGGTTGTTTTCTTCATCAGATAACAATGGCTGAGGTTGAAGTGGCCGATGCGCAACGTGATGGGCAGGACGTTTTGTTTTCTTCGGAATTTAAAGTGTCTACTGTAATAGACTTCCTAACCAGTTGCGGTTTTCAGGGCGTAGATTTCCACTGTTTGTCCCAGTGGTCAACGATATTGCATTATTATATTAATATAAATACAACATTTCATGCAAATTGGATAAATTCTTTGCAAGATAGAAATTATTTTATAAATTTTATCATGTAAATATAATGCATAATCAAAATGTTCTACCTTTTGTTATTTTAAAGGTTTAATTCTCAAACTATAAAGATATTGACTGAATGACTAAAATGATAGAATTTTCATTTTATATATTATTTAATTTCTCTAGCCCGTATGTACATAGTGGAGAGGGAAGGTATTGTACTCCAGCCGAAAATTCGATACGGAGATTTCACCGGAAATATATGTTTTGAGGTTCCCCTGAGTCCGAAAAGACATACTTAGACAAGAAATCGATGTTAGTGTGTCTGTGGACAGCAAAGGTCAAACATGAAAAATGGACTACTGTTATCCACGAGGTTTAAGTTGACCCTTTTTCATCTGTACTTATTGTAAGGTACTTAATATGATAATTTTGAATAAATTATATTTATTTACCAAGAGGTAATATTGCACCAGTTTCAGCAATCGACATTAGTGAAAAGATGTCGAAATGCTGACATAGCTGTGTTATCGTTTCTCTTAACGCATTACTGCTGCTTATTCTAAACTTTCTTGCCGAAGATGCTGAAAAAAGGACTAAGCTACCCTTATTCACAATCCACTTAACCTATTATTGTGACTATCATGCTTCTCTGGTGGAGCTGGGGATGTGGTGGACGAAGAGAAGAAAAAAAACATTCTGAAAAATCGTGGAAGTATTTAGGCCTCACTTACGCCTTAAAAGAACGGTCCATGCGTCCGCCAAATCTAGGGTTTCCGCACCCTCTTTTCTCCTAAAGGAACATTACACGGCGACCAAAGATTGTGATTTTGCAGCCTCCTTGCGCATATGGGAATAATACCTGGCGCCTCAACAAATGTAGGATACACAGTGCAATGTATGAGTTACCCCTACATTGCGCATCGCTAGGAGGTAGTAGTTTCAGAGGTATAGCTAGTGCTTGCGCCTACAAGAGGGAAGCGAGTGGCCTTAGGGTTGAAGGTGCAGGAGGGTGTACATTTCGAGAGAAATCGGGAGCAAGAAATAAATATGCAAAGGTGCGAGGAGAGACGGAGCTTTTACTATCAAGTAGATGAATGCATGGTTAGGGACGAAAAGAGAAAAACCCCAAGAGATTATCTAAATCCCATTTAGCTCACCTGATTCATTGTGATTTTTGAAGTCAATATTTCTAAATAAAACTAGACCGGTTCGTTGGTCCGGAGTACGTTCTACAGCGTCAGCAGCTGAGATATAAAGCTTTTTGTGAGCTAGTTATTAGAGATTTTATAGTTAAACCTATGCTAAAGTTAGATTGCTTAAAGAGGACACAGATATGTCAGCATTTCGAATCTTGCCACTAATATCGATTGCTGAAACTGGTGCATCATTCCTCTTACTAAATGAAATACAATTTATTCAAAATGACCACATCAGGTATCCTACAATATTTCTATAGTGGTGTGAGAGTAAGAAGGCATTAAGGTGCTGCGACTTTTGCAAGTGAGGTACCGGCTGAAAACGTGCTGTAAACGTGCAAATTGTTTTTAGAATTTCAGAATTATGGGATTATTTTAAACATAGTGCTGGGGATTGTGCTAGTATGTGTTAGTTCTAGAAGATATGGGAAGAAAAGAAAAATCTACATCAGATGGCAGGGAAATTATGACCTATGCCCATAATCTTTTTTCCAGACATGTGTGAGGTCTTAAAATGAGGAAAACCAAATATATATGTGTCGAGCATAATTGAAAAAAATCAGATGTGTTCCATTCACATGACTTTCTCTTCATCTCTGCAAAGAAATATTATTAAAATGCTTATGCTTCTAGAAATAGTCTATTACTTGCTGCCTGTAAGTAGAAGCGAAATAAGGAAGTACCATAAGTTAAAGTGATATTCAAAAGCTGGTTGCTATGTGACTGATGTATCTTTGTTTGTATGGACATGAGTTGACAAATTCCTGTGTGAAAAAGGTATAATTTTTTAGACCTGAAACCAAAAAAATCAATATCTCAAAAACGATCAAATCCATGAAAAAAAAAAAAGGATATAATATAAATTGTGTGTTTTAAAGTGCTCTCTACATTTCTTGTGTGTAAGTTTTTTCCCATCTCTTACGGTTTAGCAGTTATGCAAAATTCCGTAAAATTCGTCCAGAATAAAATAGTCTTCAGAGGCTATTCCCAGAAAATTCAAGATATACATTTTATTTCTCAGGTAAATATCTTTAGTATATGATATTTTAATCAAAATCGTTAGAGCCATTTTTGAGAAAATCAAAATTTTCGAAAAAAAGTCCCATGTAAAGGGTAATTTGGAGTGGGAGGATTTTTCTCAAAATCTTCGAGTCGCATCCTTGGAAGATAAACCTAAATACCAAGTTTGGTTTTTAACGGACTTTTCGTTTTGAGCTATGCTGCACACACACACACGCACACACATTTTTCTAAAAATGCTATTTTTTTTATTCAGGGGTCTCAACACATGTAATTCCGGTGAAATCTCGGTATCGAATTTTTAGGTGCATTACAATACCTTCTCTATACACTACGTACTTAGTGTGTGTAGAGAAAATAAAAACTTCTACTACAGCTACAGATATTTCCTCTCGTACTGTAAAAAGAATACAGATGGGACAAAGCAAGGCGCAAGAAAGTGGTAGTTTTATTGATACTCCAGGAAAAAAAGCACCCAAATAGAAACTCCACAAAAACAGTTATAGACTTCTGCTTTGCCGGTGCAATATTACAGTCTATTTCTTCACCATAGCGGACTGGTTTTCTGTCTAGCTTAGAAGATAGCGTGACTTACTTCTGACTCCATCCGCAGGAGTGGAACATTCACAGGCTCTACACTTAAACACATAGTGTGCCAGCAATTCAAGCGCATACAATAAGCTCCGCATACATTGGAATAACAAAGAAAATATCAGAAGAGAAATTACTGCAATTTAAGAAGCATTAATGCATGTTAATGGAAATCTTCTTAAAAAGTGTGAGAGATGCGTGGCAACACAAGGACAAAATTCCCAAAGGTATGTGTTTATTGTATGCATGTAAATCTATGCGCTTTAGTTCAGGGTCTGTGATTATTCAACTCGGCCGGAAGGGGAGTTTGGTCCTGCGGTAACAGCGGACCGCGAAGCAGCCGGTCAGGAGTAAAAAAACATCTGATGTGTTACACTCACATGACTTTCTCTAGCTATTCTACAAACTTCTTACATAACATTATTCTTCTTTGTGCACCTTGCTAATCGAGGTACTCATTAATACAATATTCTTATTACTTAGTACCTTATAAGTAGGAAGAAAATAAGGGAATACACTAGGCTAAACCGATATTCATTACAAATAGCTTCGTTTCTTGGCCAGGAGTAGAACAAAAGAAAAACGGACACTGGCGTCTGAGAAAAGTATAAGTACTTCACAACTGAAACCAATAACAATGAATACCTCGGAAACGGCAAGCTCCACGACCAAAATATATATGACGTAAGTTGTGTATTTTAACAAAACATACATATTTTTATAGTAAGTTTTTGTCTATCTCTTACAGTTTACTAGTTATGACAAATTAAGCAAAATTCATCCAGAATAAACAGGTCTTAGAAGCTATTCCCAGAAAATTCAAGATATACATTTTATTTGTCAGGTAGATATCTTTAATATACGATATTTTAATCAAAATCGTTAGCCATTTTTAAGAAAATCAAAATTTTCGAAAAAAGTTCCATGTAAAGGGTAGTTTGGGGTGGGAAGATTTTTCTCTAAATCTTCTTGTCGCATTCCTGGAAGATCCTGAACTTAAATACCAAGTTTGGTATTTTAGCTACTTTTCGTTTTTGAGTTATCCTGTTCACAGACACACGGACACACGAACACACGGACACACACACGGACTTTTTTCTCAAAATGTTTTTTTTTGATACAGGGGGTCCTAAAACATGTATTTCCGGTGAAATTTCGGTATCGAATTTTTGGATGGAATACAATACTTGTCTATCGCTGTGTACATTGTACATACGGGACTAGAGAAAGTAAAAATCTGTGTTACACTCCCATGACTTTCTCTAGCTACTCTAAAAACAAACTTCTTACGTAAGATAATTTTTCTTTCAACACAGTGCTAATCGAGATAAACATAAACAGAATTTTATTACTTAAAATCTTTTAAAAGCTGTCGTTATGCGATTGTCAATGCAAATCGCTTCTTTGCTTAGCCAGGAGTAAAACAAAACAAAAAAGAAAACTTCCGTCTGAGAGAAAAAAATAAGTACTTCAACAATACCTCGTAAACGGTAAGTTTTTTTTTTTTTTTTTGGTAGTGTTTAACGCCCGCTTTAACTACTTATGGCACCGCAGGCGGTGACACTGATGATACATGAATGAAGATGGAGCACCAGTGGAATGCGATGGCGGGGGAAACCGGAGAACCCGGAGAAAACCCGCCCCAGCGTCGCTTTGTCCACCACAAATCTCACATGCGGTCGCTTGGGATCGAACCCGAGCCGTCTAGGTGAGAGGCGAGTGGTTTAACCACTCGGCCACGGCGCGGCCGTAAACGGTAAGCTCCACGAAAAAAATGTATATGACATATCTTGTGTATTTCAATAAGATCCACAATTTTATATAGTAAGGTTTTGTCTATCTCTTACGGTTTACTAGTTATACCAAACTAAGCAAAATTCATCCAGAATAAACATATCTTTAGAAGCTATTCCCAGAACATTCAAGGTATACCTTTTATTTGTGATAGAAATGGCTTTAATATGTAATATTTTTATCAAAATCGTTAGAGCCATTTTTAAGAAAAAACAACAATTTTCTATGTAAAAAGTGCTTAGGAGTGGGGGGATTTTCTTGAAAATCTTCGTGTTGCATCCTTGGAAGATACCAAACTTAAATACCAAGTCAGGTATTTAACCGTCTTTTCGTTCTTTGAGCTATGCTGTTCACAGACATACACACACACGGACCTTTTTCTGAAAATGCTTTTCTTGGACTGAGGGGGTCCTAAAACATGTATTTCCGGTGAAATCTCGGTATCGAATTTTGGGTGCATTACAATACTTTCTCTATACATAGTACGTATAGAGAAAGTAAAAATCTGATGTGTTCCATTCACATGAGTTTCTCTAAATCTCTGCAAGAAATTATTGTTAAAAAGCTTATTCTTCTATTTACTTAATGCTAATCGAGAAAAAATTGGCATAAAGGATCGTTATTGCCTGCTCCCTTGAATTAGAAAGGAAATAAGGGAGCACCATTGGCTAAATAGAGTCAAATCTTTTAAAAACTGGTTGCTGTGTGATTGAATTACCTATGTTTGTATGGACAGGGGTTAACAAATTCCCGTATGAGAAAAGTATAAATATTTTAAAGTTGAAACAAATAACAAGGAATTGCTCAGAAACGGCCAATTTCACGATAAAAAACGTATATGACATAAATTGTGCGTTTTAACGTCATCTACATTTTTTGTATAGTAAGTTTTTTACTTTCTCTATAGGCACTATGTACACAGTGTATAGAGAATGTATTGCACTCCACCAAAAAATTCGATACCGAGATTTCACCGCAAATATATGTTTTAGGGTCCCCTTTATCTAAAAAAAAAAAGCATTTTCGGAAAAAAGGTCCGTGTGTGTGTGTGTGTGTGTGTGTGTGTGTGTGTGTGTGTCCGTGTGTCTGTGTGTCCGTGAACACGATAACTCAAAAACGAAAAGTCGGTAAAGTACCAAACTTGGTATTTAAGTTTAGTATCTTCCAGGGATGCGATACGAAGATTTTGAAAAAAATCCCCCTGCCCCCAACTACCCTTTACATGGAACATTTTTCGAAAATTTTGATTTTCTCAAAAATGACTAACGATTTTGATTAAAATTTCGTATATTAAAGATATTTACCTGGCAAATAAAATACATATCTTGAATTTTCTGGGAATAGCCTCTGAAGAGTAGTTTATTCTGGATGAATTTTACTAAATTTTGAATAACTGCTAAACCGTAAGAGATGGACAAAAACTTGATACACAAGAAACGGAGAGCACGTTAAAACAAATAATTTATGTTATACACATTTTTTTCGTGGAGCTCGTCGTTTTTGTGACATTCCTTATTTTTGGTTTCTGCTATGACAAATTTATACATTTCTCATACAGGAATTTGTCAACTGCTGTCCATACAAACAAAGAAACTTCAGTGACATAGCAACCAGCTTTTGATTATCACTTTAACCTATGGTACTCCTTTACTTCACCTCTACTTACAAGGAAGTAAATAATATGGCTATTTCTGCTAATGTTTTACTGATTAGCATGAAGTAAATAGAAGTATAAGCTTTTTAAAAATAATTTGTTGCAGAGATATAGAGAAAGTCATGTGAATGGTACACATCAGATTTTTCTATCTCTTGCGGTTTATCAGATACGCAAAATTCAGCAAAACTCATTCATATTAAAGAGGTTTATAGAGACTGTCCCAGAAATTTCAAGATATACATTTTATTTGTCATATACATATGTTTAATATATGGTATTTTAATCAAAATCGTTAGAACCATTTTCGAGAAAATCAAAATTTTCGAACATTTTTCCATGTAAAGGTGGTTTGGGGTGTGGAATTTTTCTTAAAATCTTCATGTCACATCGCTGGAAGATGCTAGACTTAAATATCAATTTTGTCATTTTACGGACACACAGAAGGCCCGTTTTATAAAAAAAAAATGTTAATGGAAAGCGCGTATTTATGGAGTTTTCAAAAATTATTGCTAAAAATGAAATTTATATTCGTAAAGCACTCACGGTGAGGAACATTTCTAATAGAACGGCCAGAGATTGTTGGAAAAAGATACTCATTTCAAAGAAAAATTAAAAAGTTAATCTCTTTCAGTGCCCCTATTATTTAATTAGATGAAACATGCATCAATATAAACCACAAAATGTAGAAAAGCGAAGAGGATTATTTGAATACCTACTGCGAATCCCAATAAGCCAATGACAGCCTTTATTATAATTTTACGCATCGAAAATTAAACTGGTTTCATTCCCAACTCTGTGTTCAGTTCAGAATCAAAATAAAGCAAAAACTACCACAAACAAATGAAACATGTTCATTAATCAACTATTACCTAACACTGTTCCCAACTGTTCTAGTTATGGATAATGCATCTTATTCTACGTAAATCAGCAAGTCTCTGGGTATCATCATTGATCATCATTTAAATAAGTAACACAATCATTACTCTGGCATGACAATATTGCCACATTCCATCAAAGCTACATTATATGAGCATTACATGCATTGAGGCATTAGTATATGCTATCAACACACTAGTTTTTACATTTGTTTGTCATTATAATATAGTAGTGATAATTATTACAATAAATAATAATAATAATAATAATATGCACTTAAATTTTGTTTTAGAAATAAATCCTGTTTAAAAGGGGATTCGAAAATTATTGTAGTCACTAAGTTGGTACAACTTTTCTCTATACCCACGCGGAGTTTGATCGTCATTTGTCATCTATTTTGTTTACAGTACGCCATTTTGTTAGTTCATCTCAAAGGTTATTTGCGATTTTACGATGGATACAAATATTAAACAAAGAATGTGTCTCACATTTTGCATTGCAAATGGTATTTCGTGTGTCGAGTTACTGATACTGCTACAGAGGGCTTACGAGTGAATCGACTTTATCAAAAACACGTGCATATGAGTGGTACAGTGCATTCAAAAGTGGTCAAGATGTGGAAGATTTGCCTCGGCCATCAACGGTTTCAACTGAACTGAACATCGCTGTCTGAAAATCGTCATTTAGGTCTGAGAGAGATTGCCGCTGAACTTTCTGTGTCTCGTGAATCGATTCGTACCATTTTAAATGATTATTTGGGCATGACACGCGTTGTAGCTCGGTTAGTTCCGAAAGACTTCAATTTTCTACAAAAACTCACATCGCGTTTACGAGTTTGACATTCAAACTTGTCAACAAACTTCCGAATGGCGTCTTCCAACTGACCCGAAACCTAAAAGGGCACGTCAAACTTGATCAAAACTAAAGGTCATGTTGACAGTTTTTTTCGATTATGTCGGTCTCGTGCACTCAAAGTTCTTGCCAGAAGGTCAGATGGCAAATAAAGACTATTATCTGAGCGTTATGCGGCGTTTGAGAGAACAAATACGGCGAAAAAGGCCAGATTTGTGGAACGACAACTCATGGATTCTGCACCACGATAACGCACCAGCTCACAAGGCTATTATTCAGAACGAATTTCTGGCCGGAAACTCAACAAATTTCATTGAACAACCACCGTATTCACCTGATCTGGCTCCTGCTGACTTCTATCTCTTTCCAAAACTCAAGCTACCACTTCGAGGCACCCGTTTTCAGTCGATAGAAGACAAAAGGAAAATTCGATTCCTAAAAGTGCCTACAAAAAATGTTTTGATGACTGGATTATTTGGTGGCATATATGTATAATTTCAGAAGGGGTCTACTTTGAAGGTGATAAAATAAAATTGGATGAATAATTCATTTTTTGTGTTTTATTGGCAAATTTCCGGAACTTTCTTGACACAATAGTATATGTTTAAATTAGTTTTAGAATTACCCTGTGCTCAGAATTAGTACGTAGGTATATTTATACAATTTATTTATACATATATTTAGTTTAGATATTCATGAATTTAATATATTTATAAAAAGTGATTAATATTGCTCTCTGATGTTCTAAGTTTATGCAGTCGTATATTAGATGGTTAACTGTCTATTGGGCTCTGTTGCATTCGCACGTTGGGTCGTCTACTATGTGAAATCTATGTAAACAGGATATAATTTTCCCGTGGCCTGACAAAGAGGCTGCAGCTTCTGGAATTGTTGGGAGATTAATTTTCAATCTTTCTTTAATTACGGAAAAAAGGTTTTAGTTCCTGCTGCTTTTGTGGTACTATTTCATCTAGTCTGTCATTCCTCGATACTTGTCCTTATAATTTCTGATTTGATGATGGATTTGGGAATTTTATTGTATATTATTGTATAATACTTTATATGCATTATATGAACTAAATTATTTTAAAAAACAATTCCAAAATTTATGAAATTGACCTATAGCGTAAAACACACGATCATAGTATAATGCGACTGTTTCTATGTCATTGCTATAGAACTTATCTGCTTACTGATAAAATGCGATGTTGCAAAAAGCAATATCATTTAAGTTTAGTGATATAAACATGTTATTTGAAAACCGTAGTAGATAAAGTGACCGAGCAAAATTGGTGGCAGGCTTGAATATTTTGGAATTATGTTTTACTGGAAGAGAATATATTAAAGTAAGGATAATATATAAAATTTGTGATCGGTTTGAAATTAATTTAGAAGCGAATTTAGGTAATGTACGTGCACACGCATTCTGTGTGTTTGTTTACAGAGAGATCATAGATTTTTATTTTTATTTAAAAAACTTCCATTCACTTGACTTTCTCTAATCTCTACAACAAATTATTGTTAAAAAGCTTATGCTTCTATTTACTTCATGCTAATAAGGAAAAAAATAGCAGAAATATCTTATTACTTACTTCCTTGTAAGTAGAAGCGAAATAAGGGAATACTATAGGTTTAAGTGATAGTCAAAAGCTGGTTGCTATGTGACTGAAGATTCTTTGTATGGACACGAGTTGACAAATTCCTGTATGAGAAAAGCATAAGTTTTTCCAAGCTGAAACCAAAAACACGATATATCTAAAAAAACGACCAATTCCACGAAAAATATGTATAGAACAAATGTGTGTTTTAAAGTGCTCTACATTTTTTGTGTGATAAGTTTTTGTCGATCTCTTACGGTTTATTAGTTATGCAAAATTCCGTAAAATTGATCCAGAATAAAATAGTCTTCAGAGGCTATTCCCAGAATATTCAAGATATAAATTTTGTCTTTAGCTTTAATATACGATATTTTAATCAAAATCGTAGGAGCCATTTTTGAGAAAATCAAAATTTTTGAAAAAAAAGTTCCATTTAAATGGTAGTTGGGGTGGGGGATTTTCTTGAAAATCTTCGTGTTGCATCCTCGGAAGATACCAATCTTAAATACCAAGTTTGGTATTTAACGGTCTTTTCGTTTTTGAGCTATGCTGTCCATGGTCACACACGGACTTTTTTCTGAAAATGTTTTTTTTTGGATTCAGGGGGACCCAAAACATGTATTTCCGGTTAAATCTCGGTATCGAATTTTTGGTGGAATGCAATACCTACTCTATAGACTATGTACATAGTACGTGTAGAGAAAGTAAAAACATATACAATGAAAATTATTTATTAAAATAGACATTAACGTTAAGTGAATAGAAAAATAAACTTCTTCAAAGATTGTAAAGAGTGTGGGCAGAGAAATCAATTTGAATGTAACCCATCAGAGTTTTTCCGTCATTCAGTCAGTATCTTTATTGTGTTAGTGTTAAACCCTTAAGGGTATGTATGACTAAATTTTCATGAAAAGTCACAAAAAATCGACTTTTAAATTTAGTTCCATAAAATAATCTATTAATTCCTGAATATAAAAAAAAACATAATTGATCACTAGGTGGCATTTTTAGATCCTTAACTGGAGCTACAGCAAAGCATTAGAGGTGCAACTGTATTGGTCTGCAAGAAAAAGTTAAGTTCGGCGAGATCTCATTCGCATCATGCAAAGGAAAAAACGAATTTGTGCACAAGAAAAGGCAATAGCAGAGGCGAGGAAAAGGAAAGCTGACGGTCCAACCGAGCAACCTGGCGGATTTTAATGTGAGTCATGCATTCAAATCTTTTCTTGTTTTCTCGCTATTAATATTTTCAGCATTTTCCTTGCGGAGCAGTTTTTCTTTTACAAAATAAAATTTTCTGTACACATTTACAGAGATACAATGGATAAGAACTATCCTATGTTTTACAATGAAATGTATGTAAGGGTATGTTTTCAATTTTCAAACATAAAAATTAAATTTTTATGAAAAAAAAACACATTCATAACTTAAAAAAAAAAAAAAAAATTAAGCTTAAACCAAAGCAGACAGAGAAGCTTAAAGCAAGTTCAAAAAGTACATGTATTGTGAACCTAGGTTTAAATATTAGACCAAAACTTTAATTATTTTATCGCAAGGGTCTTTTTAATAACGTGACAATAACAAACAAATTTGACCATAAAATTTGTACTGTAACTTATTTGCATTATATTAAATCCGTGGTGTACATTTTAAAAATCTGATGTGTACCATTCACATGACTTTCTCTATATCCCTGCAACAAATTGTCCTTAAAATTCTTATACTTCTATTTACTTTATGCTAATCAGAAAAAAGAGCAGAGATAGTCTTATTACTCACTTCCTTGTAAGTAGAAACGAAATAAGAGACAACCATAGGTTAAAGTGATAGTCGAAAGCTGGTTGCTATGTCAATGAAGTTCCTTTGTTTATATGGATAGGAGTTAAGTTCCTGTATGAGAAAAGTATACGTTTTTCATAACAGAAACTAAAAATAAGGAATGTCTCAAAAACGACGAACTCCACGAAAAAAATGTATGTAACATAAATTGTGTGTTTTAATGTACTCTACATTTTTTTGTGTGGTAAGTTTTTGGCATCTCTTACGGTTTAGTAGTTATTCAAAAATTCAGTAAAATTCATCGAGAATAAACTACTCTTCAGAGGCTATTCCCAGAAAATTCAAGATATATATTTTATTTGTCAGGTAAATATCTTTAATATACGAAATTTTAATCAAAATCGTTTGAGCCATTTTTGAGAAAATCAAAATTTTCAAAAAAAGTTCCATGTAAAGGGTAGTTGGGGGTGGAGGGATTTTTCTCAAAATCTTCGTGTCGCATCCTTGGAAGTTACTAAACTTAAATACCAAGTTTGGTATTTTACCGACTTTTCGTTTTTGAGTTATCGTGTTCACAGACACACGGACACACTGACACACAGACACGCGGACACGTGGACCTTTTTGTGAAAATGCTTTTTTTTTTGGATAATGGGGACCCTAAAACATATATTTCCGGTGAAATCATGGTATTGAATTTTTGGGTGGAGTGCAATACCTTCTCTATACGCACTATGTACAAGTGCGTATAGAGAAAGTAAAACTTTAGTATTAGTTTGGAATTTCAAACTTTCAGTCATGCATGTCCTTAAAATAACAAAAAGTAGACGATAGAAATCAGAGCAGGGTCAATTTTAACTTGATTTTATATTTCTCCAAATAAAAAAGACAATAATATTCTCAAGCTCTTCAGAAGCGTTTCTCAGATGTAAAGCACGTTCAGAGATATAAAAATGCTGTCCTCATTTCTCAAAATTATATGGTTTACATACAAAGTTACTGCAATAAATTTAATGATGTAATACAAGGCGATAAATCAAATTGCCTGTAACCGAAACTGTGCCCTGTACCGTATATTATGTATACGTCATAGGCAGTCGAAACTGTTGAACACACATCAGGCATGGCAATGTATACAGACACTGTAATGAGAGCCCCTACTGCTCGCCCGAGTAGGCAACCCATTAGTCCCCTTGATGACAAAACAAAATATACTTACTGCATATTCCACCACAAGGGGACTCTGAGCATATGATCCAGAGTGTCTCGCAGGTTAGTTTATTAATGTACGTCAGTTATAAGAACGTTCTTTATGTGTGCATCTTACAGGGGATTTTCAAAAGTTATATGTCGAGATTTCACTGGAAATACACGTTTTGAGACCCCCTGAATCCAAAATAAAAACCGTTTAAAAAAAGTTCTAATATTAAATGTTTGAGTTTAAAATTCTTTTTGTTTATACTTTTTTGAGTATTTACTTTTAAATTAACTCATTCATATTGTTAAAAATCTATGTACATTACTCTTGTGATATTAGATACTTATATTGTTAAACTTTTTAAAAATCTTTTAAAAGTTTATTGATCAGTTCGTTTTCATTATTCACCACTTTTCTTCATATTTACTATTTTTACTTTCTCTACACATACTATGTACATAGTGTATAGAGAAGGTATTGTGTTACACCCAAAATTCGATACCGAGATTTCACCGGAAATGTATATTTTGAGGTTCTCTGAATCCCCCCTGCCCCCAAGAAAAATGTCCGTGTGTGTCTATGGACAACATAGCTCAAACAAAAGGTTCTATACCAAACTTGATATTTCAGTTCAGTATCTTCTAAGGTGCGACACAAAGATTTTCTAAAAAAAAAAAACTCCAGCTACACTTTACATGGACAAAATTTCGAAAATGTTCTCTAACATTGGATGTAACCATTTTGATTAAAGTCACCTTCCTATATTTAAGATATTTATATGACAAATGAAATATATATCTTGAATTTTCTGGGATAAGCTTCAGAAGAGCTCTTCATTCGGGATGAATTTGTCTGAATTTTGCATAACTGTCAAACCCTAAGAGACGGACAAAAACTTGCTATACAACAAATATAGATCTCCTTAAAACCCATACTTTTGTTATGTCACATACTTTTTTTCGTGGAGTTGACGGCTATCGAGATATTTCTTGTTATTGGTTTCAGTTTTAAAATACTTAAAACTTTTCTCATACATCAACTTGAAAACTCCTGTCCACGCAAAGAAATGGATTTTAACCTCACAGCAACCACATTATTTGACTGTTAAATAAACCTAGTGTAGTCACTTATTTTCCTTGTACTTATAAGGAACTAAGTAATAAGACCGGTTTTGATAATGTTTATCTCGATTAACACAAAGTACACAGAAGCATAAGCTTATTAACAAATTTTTGTTACTGAGATGTAGAGAAAGTCATGTGAATGGAGCCCATATAATATCATCTCCATTGCATGGGCAGGTTGAGTCTTCAAAAATAGTTGGTAGTTGACGTGGATGAACGCAAACTGGGAACAAAATGAAACATTACCATTGAAGTCACTAGATACTTCATGTCTCAATGTTGTCACTCTGCTCTGCTTCTGAAATTGCGCGAAATCTACAGAATGAAGACCAGGGAGCCGAGCGCCAAGAAAAAGAGCACGTATAGTAACTTCCAAGGCTGCAACACGAAGCTTTACAAGAAAATACTCTCTCCCCAAGCAACCCTTTAGATCAGCCCTGCAGGGTTTGCGCTCCCGAAGCCGGCTCGCAGTTCGCGAGCGGAGTTCAGGTACTGGCAGCGCTCTTGTTTACGAGTGGACAGAGAGGAGAGTTATCGTACACTATGTACACGACTATGACTTCTCAAAATATAACTTTTTAATTTATGGTTAGGAAAAATATTCATTTTAAACAAATTATTGCCTTCTATTGCAGATTAAATCCGCGTACAAATTAGTTATATTATTTCTCTTTACCAATACAAGAAAAACTTGGTTCTATGTGTTTGGCAGCTGAAAGAAAAAGGACTTACCTCAATGAAACGTTAATCATAGATGTTCGATACCTGTTTTATTGAGATCATTTTCGCAGGTAGCCTGTGTAGTCGAGGATACTTTTGTTGAGGCACAGTCTTGTAAAAATCATTCAAGTTAGTGTTATTGTTGAAACGATCTTTAGCTCTTACATCACGCTGAAGATCAATAAGTTCAAGCTGCAAATCATGAGACAGTGTTTCAACTGATGTTGAGAAAGGAATTGCGAGAATTTCACATTTCTCCTCAAGCGAATCAAGGTTTTGAAATCTTGAATAGCTGGTTCTGAGAACCACAGCAGTTAAAGAGCGTCAATAAATAACACGACATTTACATTTCTAATCCAGATACACATTAGGAGAAATTGTCTTATTAGTAGCTTCCTAAGCAGAAGGGAAACAAGGGATTACATTATGCTAAAGCGATAGTCAAATGTTTTAAAATCTATCGCTATGTGAAACTTTGAAATTGGTTTTCTTTTGCATTTCCGGAATTAAAATAATAAAGATGAAACGAAAGTTGATTTTCCGTTGAGAAAAGTTTAAGTGAGCTACCATGGTAGAGCGACCAGCTAAAGACCTGGAAATCCGTGGTTCAAATCTCGGCTGTGGCATTGCATTTTTCAGTCTAATTCTACCTATTCAACTCCTGTCCTACACACGGCTTATGTAAAAAAGCAATTAAATCAATATATGTAACATTAATATATAAATACTTGCTCTTTATGTGGAGTAGTCCTAAGACCTAATTCCATAATGTAAAATAGGAAATAGAGAATCCTGAAATAACCCAGAAATTGAAACACTGCCCGATCTGGCAACCATGGATAAGCCTGGACATGCTGTCCTAAATCTCCAGCGTTGCTATCGTTTTAAGCGTACAGCTCGTATTTAGTGTCAAAAGCTTTGAAGCTTCTCGACTTCTCCAGATTTCAACACGCCTCTAAAATATGTTTTGTAGCTTTATTCTCTTCCTCATTAATACTGCAAAGAAACTCGGCGGTTGTGCCGCCTCCACATCCCGCCGCCCCAGGCGGTCACCCAGTTCGCCTATGCGGCAGCGCCAGCCCTATAGAGATCGCCCATCTAACGCTTCTCGTGCTTCCGGAATTACTAAACCTCAGGCAGATTTCGTGTATAGTCAGCGGCGGCTCGTGAGTATTCATCCTTGGTGTTTATTCCATACTAAACATAGTTCTGATCATGGTCAACATCCCACAGAAAACTGCTTGATGCCCGAGCCGGATCTACCAATTTCTTCGAATCCCTCCGAAAATTAGAACGTCGTGAGCAAACAGTAATTACCCACCTCTCATTGGACACTGCAAACTGACACATTCCTTCATCATTAATAAATACCCAGAATCAAAATGTGAGACCTCCAACACACCACTTACTGTCCTACATATCCTGCTGCAGTGTACGAAATACGCCAAACAGAGACTTCAGGCCGGCTTCAGTAAGTGCTCTACAAAACCATCAGTCAATTAAAAAGACAATAATATTTATAAGACAATGTAAACTTTTAGAGTTATTGTGAAGTATAAATGTAACCATTTTGTATTTTACCAATGTGTAAATAACTATTTTATGTACAACTTGAAAGATCGCGATATGACCATGCTGTTAAAGCGACCCAAAATAAAAAAAAAAGAACAAAAAAAAACTGGGTGATGAGTGGTGTTTAAGAGCGCTCAACTTCGAGGATATTAGCGCTCTCTTAAAACTATTCTTAAACAAGATTATTCTTTTATATAACTCATGGTAATCCAGAAAAATTTTAGCAGAATTGGTCTTATTACTTGCTTCTTTGTAAGTAGAAGTGAAATAAAGGAATACACTAGGCTAAACGATAGTAAAATGTTTTAAAATCTGGTCGCTATGTAAAACAATTGAAGTTCAGTTCACTTTGCATGGCCAACAGTAAAATAAGAGTGAAGAAACGAAAGGTTTCTTCTCATTTGAGAAAGGTTACGTAGTTTAAAATTGAAACCGATAACAAGGGATATCTTGAACACCGTCCATTCTACAAGAAAATCGTATGAGATATAAAATATGTGCTTTAAAGAGGGCTATATTTTTGTGCAATAAGTTTTTGTTTTTCTTTCTACGGCTTATACAAAATTTAGAAAAGCTGTCCACAATAAAGAAGTCTTCAGAGGCTACTCCCAGAACATTCAATATTACATTTTGTTTGGGATATAAGTATCTTTAATATATGGTATTTTAATCAAAATTCTTAGAGCCGTTTTTGAAAAAATAAAAGACTGCGAATTTTATCTATATAAAGTGTAGTTTCAAGTGGGGGAATTTTCTTCAGAATCTTCCTGCCGCATCCTTGGTAGATCTAAACTTAAATGCCAAGTTAGGTATTTTACCAACTTTTCGTTTTTGAGTTATCTTGTTCACAGATACACACGGGCACATAAAGACACACTGAACTTTCTCTAAGAATGTTTTTTTTTTTTTTATGTAGGGACCCTAAAGCGTTTTTTCCCGGTGAAATCTGGGTATGAAATTTTTGGGTGGAGTGCAGTAGCTTCTCTACCTGCGTACCATGTACCATGTAGGGAAAGTAAAAATGAATCGTAAATGAAATAACTAAAATTAGATATTAAATCCAGTGCAAATAATGCTGCAGAAGCCACAGGGAATCTAAAAACTATTAAAAACAATGGAAATAAAAAGGTAAATCTAAAACCATTGCCAAAAGGCACACGTGTTAAAAAATTTAAAAACCTCAGCTATCACTTCTGAATCATGCGTGAAAAAATAGAATGAACATAAAACTAGATACTGCTCGTAAAAGAACGCGAAGATAACATTTTTAAAATACTATTCACAGCGATGACACTAATGCATAACTTTCTTACTAAAGAAAGGGTAAGTTTGTGCTCATATCATGAAGTGCAGCTGGCAAGAACAAAATTAACGTTTGAATTAAATTGCAGTTAAAAAAATGACTGTTGCAAACAGACAGTTCCGCGCGCAAACATAATTTTGCCAAAGTTGCAAGATGGCAAGATTAACACTCTATTACAGCCACGGAATTAAGAACAGTACTAATAAATGTTAACATTGCTGCCATCTAGCGACCTTGGCTTCTGCCGTGGTGAGCTCCTATCTGGTTTAAGTGTGCTATTGTACTGATACGGTACGGGAAACAAAGCCTCGCCATTCGAGCACACTTTGCAATTGCAGTCCGCGTCTGTATTTGGCCCCATAAGGCAATTACCTACGTCTTACCAGACACGCGTGCAAAAATCGTGCACAGTGCAAGATGTGCTATTGACATTGATGATACATTTTCAACGAGTTTAGGGGATAATTGCGGCTGATTTAAGGCAGACACGTTAGGTTACGTTTAATAGCATTAAAAAAATATGCAGTAAGTCCAGAAGGTATCAAAAGTTGGATTTTCGCGTACTCTTGTGCTCTTATATTGAAATGGCGCCCTCTCGCTGCTGCTGCCACCTTTGAGCAGCTGGTTCTTACTTCGATTACTATCGTCGTGTAACTGTTAGGGTTGATATGAATGAATGAAAATAAAATAAATCCATTATCTGCGTTCTCTATTCATATACGTCAATATATTTTATGATTTCAATATCCCACGATAAACTTAACACCGATTTCACATATACAAATTCACAAAAAGTATACATATCACTAAAAATGACGCAGTATTGGAGCTCAAATCAGCATGGACTTAACATAAAAACGTTGCATAACAAACAAAACTCCCTACTCTTACATACCTAAAGCTGACAAGAACTCTTGAGTTAATATCCTGTTCTGTTATTGGTTAATTTTTCGTGCCAACACTGTAGTCATACCGTCATATATTCTGCTTTATTGGTTGTCATCACATACGTGACATGGAAATTACTAGAAAATACCCTGTTTACTGAAGTTTAGATAATGTTCCTGTAATTGCAGTGACTTTGTTGCACGCAACCCGATACAGCTAAGCCATAAACTCCAGCGTTTGCTTGGTCTTTCCTGCTTTCATTAGAAAATGTTCATTTCTGTAGCCCTGCAAACTTTACCTTGCTTATATCTTATAATACATACAACTCTGCATTAAATGACTCGCCAAGCTTTCATTTAAATATTTCTGTGATCCAGAATGATTGCGCAAGCTATATAAATATAAGTGATGTTAGGTGTCCACCTGTATTAAGACATTTCTAGCATTCCTCACGAGGTTGTAATCCATACACAATAGTCACTTTGTCGCTCTTAAATATCCACTTGAACATTCTTGCCGCGCCGCAGGACTTTATTGATGAAGACTTAAGGCCTGCAACTACTTTTGACTCCCAGGGCAGGACCTTGTCTTTTCCCTTCGATGAAAACTACTAAACAATTAAATAAGTGGGTTGCAGCATAAGTCACGGCAATTTTGTTCTCCCTGAGAATAGCAGTGCGTGTAGAAAATGTGAAATATACATACAATCGAAGAGAGTATGAACAATATGGACTGTGAACAATATCTCAAAATTGTGCTTCGCATAATATTTATTTGCTTAGTTTACACGGCATTATTGGCTTCATGTTTCACACTGTTGCAGTACAGCAGGACCCCATCTTCTAAAGCCCCTCAACATAGTCCCCTTCAACATTCACAGCACGCTGCCAACGACGTAGCATGCAGAATACCATCGGCGTCACTATTTTCCTCTCATGTCGAAGTCTGGTCAATTGTAACTGCACAGCATTTTCGGTATGCTCACGCATTGCACACCACCTAACACGTAATGGTTCTTTTACCATGCCTACGAGGCCTCGAGTCACGTGGAGGCAGATTAGCATGGTGGGTGGTACAATTCTTCAGACACTCTCTGCCTTACCTATCCACCTCACGACTGCCCTAATGGCAGGGCAGGGCATCACTCCCAACAATCTCCACTAATTTGCTGCGACATTGTCTGGCAGTTCTCTCACATCCAACACGAGTTACATCCATCTGGCACGTCGGTTGGTGGACAACTGATTTCACATTGCTCACCGCGCTCTATAGGACACACAAGCACCATCTGACGTTAACACACATTTAGAACCGCCTCTCTTTCCTATAACATATACCATTTTGTGCTTCCATAACAGTTCGTCTCAAAATAAAATAGTTGCCATGACTTATACTTCAACCCTCGTAATTTCATCGCAAAACAGTCTTCATCTTTGTTTTGTAAACTCCACTTAAAACTCCATTTAATCGCATTGGAAATACAACGTTCAACAAGGATAGTGCCCAATGAGATACACTCCATTTGCAATTCTGTGAACAGGCCGGAGAATGCGGATATTTGCACACAGCAAGGCAAAAGACTACATGTTAATTGCTTCTTTTGCTGTCCTATTTTATTACAATCCAGATTTATCCAGCTATTCAAGTAAATTAAATAAAAAATAAGGATTAATAAAAATAGAAGAAACTCTATGTATAGCTAGCGCATTTGTTTCTGCACAGTGACGTTGATCCTCTTTCTTGTATTCCACAAGCTTGTACCTAGTGTTACTTCATGCAACACGCATTGAGAATCGACTGCCCTTGAGTACGTTTCGTGTAAAGTATTGACGTGTACAATGATGTTGGTGTGTTTTTACACTTGAGATAACTTTGCGAGAGAGGAAAAAAAAAAACCCCAACTTCAAAGTTAAAAGGAAAAACATTTAGAATCTAACTCATGAGGTGATTGGTTTCGTTTACGAATGCAAAAATGAAGAGGCAAAACATAAAGATAGGTTCCTTTCTGACCTGTTCAAAGAATCCAGAAACTGGCGTCTCACACAATTCTGTTCGTAGAATTTTACAAGAAAAGCAAACACATGAAAAGAAGGAGCATTTTAGGACTCATAGAAAAAAGATAAAGTCCAGACAATTATAATAGAAATTAAAGAAAAGTGGGAGAAGGACGGTCTAATGGAAGAAAGAGGTTAGGAATTATAATTGAAGACGATGGCATGCAGTGACCAAGATAATGACGGGATAGTGATCAAGATGTGAATATATGCTTATATCTGATTCAAAAGCATTAAAATGTAATACATACTCGGCTATTGTTGTATTGAGTGCAAAGTGTGAGGCAGGAACTGAAATCCTTACTATGGTATTTAATTTGGTAGTGACAGTGTGAACTCCTGTTTAGACAAGTGTGAAAATACTAAAACATTCCAGTGATATTGAAGCAGTGATATTGAAGCAGTGACTTCATCTTCTACTGATACACGTAAGGGCTCCTTTAAATGTTTCAGTGTTTAATAAATATAACGCGACCTATTGCGTAAAGTTTCAAATAAAGCAATATCGTAGGAATCAAATTTTCTCATCATTGAAGTCTTCAGCATAATTCAGCTATTTAGACTAGGTGCCCCACGCATGGGTTCTTCACTTGAATTACAATTCTTGAAAGTTTCATTACAAAATAACTTTTTTTTTTTTAATCAACGCAAACACCTCCTTCCGCCAAAAAAGATGATTTTCACACGAGCATTCCTTTAGTCATTATAAGGCGTTTTGCGCCTTATTGGATCTGGATGGGGTGATTCTGTGTACTTTAGGATTATTTTAGTACGCAAAACGTGTGTAAACGTGGTAATACTCAACAAATGTTTCTGACTAACATTAACGAACAGTTTGAAAGCAAATAAAAGCCTAAACCTGTCAAAAATGAATGATTTCTTTACCCTTTGACTGCCCAGATCAGAATTGAGCCGTGGAAATTTGGCGCGTAGATTGCCAAGATCCGATATGACTGGATGGTTGATTTTCACGTTAAAATAATTAACAGTTAATGCAATAAATGCAACATAAAATCTAGTAATATTAGAAACAATGATAGTGCCTAATAACAAGAATTATAAATTTGTTACACAAATCGTCACCCACCCAGTATTGTAAAGATGTTGAATTTCTTAGTCTCCGAGAGTTAACAGCAACATGAGGTGATGAAGGGGTGAACTCCTTTGATACAGTTCATGTGAAGAATGTTATTTACAGTGAATAATATTTACATTGTTTGAATTACGCAATTAACACCAAATTTATTTGTACAGAAATTCCACGCGCCGGTTTTTCAAATGTGCAAACTTTTCTATCACTCGGTGATTAAAGCATTTTATGCTGTTGACCAGTTTCTTCTCAATAGCAAGCATTGCCAGTGCTGAACGTCGGTCTTCACCCATCGTACTCCTAGTAAAGGTTTTAATTCTTTTTATTGTGGAAAAGCATCTTTCTGGTTCTGGTGTAGTCATGGTCGTAATGATAATCTACAGTAGCTCGGTTAGTTGAGGTTGTTTCCTGTTTTGAACTGCTTAACTCTCTCTTAAGCTTAACTCTCGCATAAAATGCAAATTACTAAGAAAAATAACGCCTCTCACAAAGACTGCAGTTGCACTTCCGGATAGTTTCAACTAAATCTCAAAGATAGCAGCACCTCCCGCTGATAAACAGAACCCTGGAGGTGTTAATGTGCACGGTCGCACTGTGCTCATTTCTGGCTGTAAAATTCCGAGCTGGTTTGTTGCCCGCGCAAGCGCAGAGCTACTAAACGTTAGTAAAACGCTACCACACGAGGCCTGTGCTACAAGCGTTGTTGTCACACACTCAGGTTCTCGGCTGTGTTCAATCTGAAGAGCAGAGCGCGGTATATTTAAACAAGTGGCACCGGATAGCGCATTTTATTAAATAAATGTTTCCTGAAAGAGAAAAAGGAGATCCACTAAGAAATATTGGAGGTTCTTGTGCTCCTACACAGCAGCCGCCGCTGAGTATACACATGGCATTCTTTGTTCTGTGGCGGGTTTGTTTGTTTGTTTAGTGCACTACAGGTACTTTTTGCAGTTTTCATTACTGAAGATCGGAATGGCATACTGGGAAAAGAAAGCAGAGAATGAAATTGAGGCATCATTACTAGAAGCCGATAGCGTTATTTTTGATAGTGTAGATGAAAATAATGGTAATATTGGAACAAGCAACTCAATGGAACCAAGGAAAGAGAATGTGGTGCTCTAGGAGGGATGAGAAGAGAAATAGATCTAGTACAGCGTGTAATATTGTTTATCATCATGCTCAATAGCTTTAGCCAAAAAAAAGCTCTTAAGTTATCGCGCAAAGAAACCACCTTCTAAATTTTGGCAATTTTAAACATAGAAACTGAATATTTTGGAGTTTAACACGATAAAAAATGTAAAAAGTAACAGTAGTAATAAAATCAGGATTTGAAAAACATCTTAAATGTAAAAAATGAGCTCAAGTTTGAAAATAATATTTGAAATTTAATAATAAAATATTTAATACACGAGCACAAGAGTAATATTGCCAATGGAGATGTGAAACAACAGATCAAGACCAATTACAGACCGAGTAGTTAGACCCCAGCCTCCCACCAAGGCGGCCCGAGTTTAATTCCAAATGACTTCATGTGGGATTTGTGGTGCACAAACCGGCGCAGGTGTGGGTTTTCTCCGAATTCTTCAGTTTCCCCCGCCATCGCATTCCACCGGTGCTCCATTTTCTTTCTATGTATCATCAGTGTCATCGCCTGCGGTGCAATTTGTCAAAAGCGGGCGTCAAAATACAAAAAGACCAATCAGAAAGATTCCTAACACAATAGCTTCAAAATTAAGGTGAATGAACACCTTTATATTAAACAAATGTCAGTTTAAGCAGTAGGGTAACATTTAAGCTGGAAAGAGTATTTGTTAAAAAACTTTAGCGGTATATGAAGACATATTTTTATAATTAGTACTCACAAACATATCATCTAATTTACTTGCTGATGTTTTCTCGTAGTGCGCCGAGAAAATATCCACGCCTTTTGGAATGTATTATCCGCTTTACTTCCACGTTTTCGCGCTACAGCACTGATAGAGAGCTGACTCAGATAGAGGTTATAACAAAAAGCTTTGGAACTAAGTTAGGCTTTAAAATAAGCAATGAATGTCTTGAAGACGCAAGCATAAGCGTCAAGTCCTCGATTAAACTATTTAAATCCTCTTTCGCATATCCTTCTCTATAAACATGTACATTTCAAAATACAAATAAAAACTTGTGCGCATATAATCTGTGACTATATCCTCCATTTGTTATTAATCTCATTCGTGTAAACTTGAAGTCCATATCGCGAGGCCTGCCCTTATGCTCTACCACTCCCAGCAATTATGGCTTGTGTGCGCCACGCATGTTTGGAAGTGCTATCATTCCTTTAATAAACAAAATTATTAGTCTGGAAACTACGGAAATATCGATGCAAAGTTATGAACTACATTGTTTTTAAATATCAGTGCCTATATATACACTTATACCCCTAGTAACCTGTATTAGTTTCTGTCGATAGTAATTAATTGTTTTGAAATTGAGGATAACAGATAAAAAAATATCTGATGTGTTCCATTCACATGACTTTCTCTACATCTCTGCAAAAAAATTATTGTTAAAAAGCTAATGCTTCTATTTAATTCATGCTAATCGAGAAACATTAGCAGAAATAGTCTTATTACTTGCTTCCTTGTAAGTAGAAGCGAAATAAGGGAATACTATAGGTTAAAGTAATAGTCAAAAGCTGGTTGCTATGTGACTGAAGTTCCTTTGTTTGTATTGACACGAGTTCACAAAGTCCTGTATGAAAAAAGTATGTTTTTTATAGCTGAAACCAAAAACAAGGAATATCTCAAAAACAATCAATTCCACGAAAAAATGTATGTGATATAAATTTTGTGTTTTAAAGTGTTCTACATTTGTTGTGTAGTTGTATGTTTAGCAGTTATGCAAAATTCCATAAAATTGACCCAGAATAAAGTAGTCTTCAGAGGCTATTCCCAGAAAATTCAAACTATACATTTTATTTGTCAGGTAAATATCTTTAATATATGATATTTTAATCAAATCGGTAGTCATTATTTATAAAATCAAAATTTTCGAAAAAAGTTCCATGTAAAGAGTAGTTTAGGCTGGGGGATTTTTCTCAAAATCTTCGTGTCGCATCCCTGGAAGACACTAAAGTTAAATACCAAGTTTGGTATTTTACCGACTTATTATTTTTGAGTTTTCGTGTTCACAGTCACACGGACACACACGGACATTTTTCTGAAAAACTTTTTTTTTGGATACAGAGGACCCTAAAACATATATTTCCGGTGAAATCTCGGTATGGAATTTTTTGGTGGAGTGCAATACCTTCTCTATACATTATGTACATAGTACGTATAGAGAAAGTAAAAATACCTGATGTGTTCCATTTACATGACTTTCTATAACAAATAAACTATTCTTTTGGCATATCATATTATTTGAGATGAATTTTAGTAGACATTCTCTTGTTACTTACCTCCTTGTAAGCAAAAAGATAGGCTAAAACGATATTTATATATTTCTTATCTGGTGACCATGTCAAAATCTCGGTTTGCTTTGCTTGGTCAGCAGTAAAAGCATACGAGAGATAAACGATAGGTGAGTTAGTGTTTCAGAAAAATTACGCAGTTTAAAATTGAAACGAATAGCAAGGAATACCGTTTACTTTACCAAAAAAGATGTACGCGACATAAATTGTGGGTTTTAACGAGATCTACACTGCTGTTTGTGAAAATTGCAACACCAAGGAGGAAAGGAATGAATTTAATATCACAGGTTGGGGACATGATAACAAACAAATGATTATCTTTTCAAATCTACGCAGGTCCTTTGAGGCTGAATATTCAGCATTTGGTGTGGCCTCCATGCTGTGCAATTAGAGCTGCTACACGCCATGGTATAGAATAAAAAAGGTTCTGAATATGTTTCTGGGGGGATCTTCCCCCATGCAATTTCTATGCGAGCCCACAAATCCTAGCACATTACCGAAAACCTTATCTAATGGCATTTGTTACGCAATTTTTATATTTTGATCCCTGATGGAGGAAGTATGCGAGGTTCTTCAAGCAATTTGTCTCAAACCAGTTTGCAATGTTCCAAAACGCAGATTTGTTGATCTTTAGTTAAATTCCCATTCATCCTGACACAAGACTAAAACAACGAATAAACAAATGACAAAAGAATACGCAAAAGACTAAGGGAGCAAGGCTGGGAAACTTAATAATGGAATAAGTATCCATAAAAATGAAAATTACTCATCTCAATCCATCAGATGCACCAATCATACAACTGTATACCTTCTTATATCTCAAACCTGACTCGCGAATTCTACGCCATGATGTAGCAGCCGCAGACAAAATCCTTCCCGGTTCGAAGTTCACATAACTGAGATACTGTAACATTGGACAAAACAATTACATTATTTGTTGATCAAAAAACATTCACTCAGTCAGAATCTGTAATACGTCTGCCTTTTACTTTCTCTACACGTACTATGTACATGGTGTATAGAGAAGGTATTGCACTCCACCCAAAAATGCGATACCGAGATTTCACCGGAAATATATATTTTAGGATCCCCTGTATCCAAAAAGGTATTTTCACAAAAAATTCCGTGTGTCTGTGAACACGCCAACTCAGAAACGAAAAGTCGGTGAAATACCAAACTTGGTATTTAAGTTTAGTATCTTCCAGGGATGCGACACGAAGATTTTGAGAAAAATCCCTCCACCCTAAACTACCCTTTACATGGAACTTTTTTCGAAATTTTATATTTTCTCAAAAATGGCTCTAAAGATTTTGATTAAAATATCATATATTAAGAATATTTACCCGACAAATAAAACATATATCTTGAATTTTATGGGAATAGTCTCTGAAGACGACTTTTTCTGGGCGAATTTTACGGAATTTTGCATTAACAGCTAAACCACACAAAAAATGTAGAGCACTTTAAAACACACAATTTATGTTATATGCATTGTTATGTAATTGATCGTTTTTGAGATATTCCTTGTCGTTTGTTTCGCCTTTAAAAATTATACTTTTCTCACACTGGCCTTTGTCAACTCCTGTCCATACAAACAAAGGAACTTCAGTCACATAGCAACCAGCTTTTGGCTTCACTTTAACCTATGGTACTCCCTATTTCGGTTCTACTTACATGGAAGCAAGTAATCCTATTTCTGCTCTTTTTTCCCGATTAGCATTAAGTAAATAGAACAATAAGCTTTTTAACATTATTTTGTTGCAGAGAGGTAGAGAAAGTCATGTGAATGGATCATATCAGATTTTTTCATACTGTATTACAGTGGCTACAAAATCCATACCTCTGCTTGTCATCCTCTCGGAGAAAGACATCACATTTGCTGTGTCTCAGTTGAACAATAGGGAAGACCCGACGATAAGGAACGCTTTCGCTGGCAAACTTTGTTTGACAACTTCGAATTGGATCTCCAAAGGTAGCACACAGACATGCAAGTGAAGCTCGTCCAAACTACCTCAGGTCCAAGACTGGTAAGGATATTCATTGTCACTGTTGAAGCTGAAATGTTCGAACCCAGCACTCATTTTGTGTTCCTTGGGCGTTCTGCTAGTTCAGGAAATGGCACAGGAAGCAACATGAACACTCTTTTAATGTTATGCAAGAAAACTGTCAGGGTACGATACCAAATTGAGATTGAGCTTCACATAAGGACTCTAACTGATATGGTTGCCAGCGTGCCATTTTATACTGGACGTGGCTCGGAGGCCTCTATTAATCTTGAGGTTCTTTTAAACGCCGTAAATCACCGGCTTTATTTTCCTTCTGAAAGAACTAAGAATTTTTACCCACGAAAACATCCACCGTCATCGCTGAATTTGAATCCGCATCCTTGGGAGCCAGAACTATGATAGTATAGCTATGCAGTTTGGATTTCAGCCTCGTCACTCGTCTTCAACGCCTTCACTGAAAAGTAGACTCCATTTTAGATACCAAATTAATCTGTTTGCTTTGATGTATTTATTGATACTACGAACGCTTTCAAAAACTGTGGCAAGGAGGATTGTTACACCAAATTAAACCTGTTTGATCAGAAACCTTTCACAAATAATATATTTCTAACTCAGCAAAAGAACACACTCAGTACAATAACGCCTGAATCATAACATAGAGTCACAAATGTTGGAGTACCACAAGGCAGTGTTAGAGGCTCAATTCTTTGTCATCTATGACCAAGATTTTCTAAAACGTGATTCATAAAAGTAGCTCAGTTTTCTGATGTCGTCCTATTAGGTACAGGCTCATGTCAAAATGAAATGAAAGCGAAATTACTCGTATCAACAAATGGTACAGCATGGAAAAAATGATGAATCCCCCCCAAAACGTAAAGTCAATTTCTCGCACAAACTCAAGACTATGTGTTCTCCCAATATTCTACAAAGAGAAGAAGAGTAAAAATGTAGGCCTGATCGCAGACAACATTAACTTTAATGTGTCATATAAACATACTTATAAAGGACTTTAAAAAACACTAGCTGAAAAATTTACTGAAGGGTCCATTACGTTGCCATCAAGACACTGGTTTATTCCTCCAACATCAAACCTATGTGGTTGCGAGGATATGCTATCTTGGCTTCAGCTCCAGCTTCCAGGTGAAAGAAAATCCAAAATACCAGACTTCGTTATACGCGATCAAGTAATGAAGATTCCCTTCTATTCTACGCAACAGCCACAATAGACTCCAGTCATCCCTATGTATAACAAACGCGTATATAACTCGGCACGCAAGTGCTCACAGTATCGTTTAGTGAATTTATGTTTCCGGTATCGATTGACGTGGCGCCGCGATATCGTGTGCGACACGCATTCGGGAAGTTCCGGTTTTGATCCCCGGCGATCACTCATCCATGGGTTCTTCATGGTCTCCCAGGGGTTGCCAAGCGAATTCTATGGTGGTTTTCACATCTTTTCCCGATTTGTCTATGATTTCTCCTTCATTCACTTCCCCTCTCATGTTTCAAGTATGATTTCAGATTTGTTGTGTATGGCAGTGCGAGCAGATGGTGTGGATCCATGCTCAATGAAAATGTTAATTCTTGTGAACGCTAGGTGACTGCCAGGTTGCTTACATCCTCTCTGGCGTCCCGGATGGGACTGGTCATCGGGTTTGGAAACCCCACCCTCATTCACTTAATCCCCTCTTCCTGAGGGCGGGGGTTGTTAGCCGCAATAGATCTGGATAAGTCGCAGTGCGCGAGCTGTCCCCTCCATTGTCTACCATTACCCCTTTATATTTTAGTTTCCAATGAAATATATTGCAAATTTTGTTTGTGAAGAAGGACGCAATTTTATTTTTCTTAAACATTAATTAATACCATTTATCATTTTCATTATCTACATACATGTATGTAATTATATTTCTTAAGCTACTAAAAATGGACACATAAGTGCTTTTACAGATAAAGCCACACAAACACGAATCATTTCCAATTTTTTGCACAGGGCCTCCG
The DNA here is from genome assembly GCA_030762935.1 of Hymenopus coronatus. NCBI lineage: Eukaryota > Metazoa > Arthropoda > Insecta > Mantodea > Hymenopodidae > Hymenopus > Hymenopus coronatus. The sequence goes on along the minus strand of CM060888.1, from coordinate 45,573,428 downwards.
CTCATACAATACCGTCCTCCGTGCTAATCTCTGGTTCCCAAGTTCGCGGGTTCAAACCTGACGGAGGGTAATGGCTTTTATCGGACGTAACATCCTTAGCATGGCCCATGTCGTAGATTTAGGGCACGTAAAAGAACGTTAAGCCTGATAAAGAGACCTATGAACAAAATTAAGTAGTCTTTCATGCCCAGAATAGGATGGGACGCTAAGAACCGCAGCAGTAAAAAAAGTGAGCGTCCATATAGAAAACTCAATTTAATTTAATGGTTCCGATCTTACTGTGCTGGAATTGAAAACCGTACCGAGTGAACAGAGGTAAGTTTATATCCGACGAGTGAGTTGCGTGATTTCCAAAGCCATATTCCCTCATATTTCACAACTGTTTGTGTTCTGATTGCCATTTGTTAATGTGTCTTCACTTGCTGCGAGGTTGCCATAGAAACAAATGACGGGTATGAAAACGCCTACCGTGATTTATCCATCGCAGCTACTTTTAATCTATTCATGCTTTTTCCCCCTTCACGTAAATCTAATGGACTTGTCTGAATTCCATGAAAAATCGAGTTTATTGCAGCTTTATGACGTAATTGGAACAGACAGTAATGATATTCTCGTTATCCACGTGAATTATTTTAAGCACAAGTTTTCGGTTACAAATTCTGTTTGATATCCACGGCCACCTGTGACCTGGCGGTGACAAATTACCAGCGTCCACATAATCATTACCGTGGGTAATTATTGCTTTTTTAATGCTGTTATCATTGTGTTCCTAGGTTCGTTTTCAGTGCATGAAAGTTAAAACTTAACTACGAGCGATCTCTGTTTTGTTTCATGCTTCACTTAGTTAAACACGGCTAACGAAACTTAATTTGCAAGTTGTTCTGCGTGTGTGTAAGGCTTCACTTTCACATTCATGGAGAACATTTAGCGGCGTTGCGTTTAGCTTTAGCTCCTGCATACGTAGTAGGTAGGAATGGTACTGCATTCCAACCCAAAAATGCAGTACCGAGATTTTATCGGAAATACATGTTTTTGTGGACAATCCAAGAAAGCATGTTTACTTCTCTAACACCGGAAATAAATGTTTTGGGGAACTCTTTATAAAACAAAAATCATGTTTAGAAAAAGGTACTTGTGTGTATGATGTATGTGTGTGTGGACAGCATTACTGAAAAACGAAAGGTCTGTTAAATATCAAACTTGATATTTAAGTTAAGTAATTTCCAAGGAGGGCGGCACCGTGGCAGAGTGGTTAGGCCGCTCGCCTCCCATCTAGGTGGTCTAGGTTCGTTCCCAAGCGCCCACATGTAGAATTTGTGGTGGACGAAGAGGCGTTGGACGGGTTTTCTCCGTATCCTCCGGTTTCCCCCACCACTCATTCCACTAATTCTTTATCATCACTAGAGCAACCCATATTATGTTTTATTTTTTATGATTATGTTTTATTTTTGTTATATATTTCTTTCAAACAAATAAACTTCAGAATCTTAAATGATTCCTTTTTGGTAACAGTAAAGCAAGTTTCTTACATAAAGTTATACGAGATCATACTACAATAAGAGAACAATGCTAAAAAATGAAAATCTAGTCACTTATGTCACTCTTAGTCTCCGTACCGCATTCTTGAGAATGATTAATTGCAAGATGAGATTCAAGATTTTCTTCTGTGAGACAAAACTGTTTAGAATTTACAATATAATTGAGCTTAGAAAAGCTTTTATCAACTGAAGCAGATGATGGGGTACCATTATTGGCTTCATTGCTAGCTTACTTAGTGTAGGCATCTTAGTGAATTGTTTCTGCCAGAAGGATAAAGTCTCCGAAGGCTCTGTACTATCCCCCACGCTCTTCAGCGTCTACATGGCCGACCTACCAACAGTGCAGCAAGTCAACATAGCCCAGTATGCTGATGACGTGCTGTTATTCTGTACAAAAAAAACACCTTCAATCCCATTCAGAGACACCTCGCCTTCTCCGAGAGTGGTGCGAGCGTTGGCGGTTGTCCATCAATCCGGAGAAAAGCCACGATATTCTCTTCACCAAGCGCCGCTTTCCCGTAAACTTACCTGCATTCACGTACCTCAACCGAAGGATACAATGAACGAACACCATAACTTACCTGGGGTGCAGCTTGATAAGGGCGTCACTTTTGGGGAGCACATCAAGGAGCTGAGGTGTCGGGGCAATGGGGCTGCGGCCTCCTTGTACCCGATGCTGAAGTCCACGATGCCGGTTCCCCTTAAGTTGCGCCTTTTGAGGGTCCTCATAGTCCCCCTATTAATCCACGCTTGTGAGATCTGGGGCATGGCGGCAGACTCCAGTCAGCTGTTGCTTCAGCGGGTGCAGAATAGATGCCTTCGAGTCATCTATTCTGTGCTTCGACGATTTCCTACGAGACTCCTGCACGAAGCCTTTGGTCTACCATACCTGGAGGAGGAGAATTAAGCGTCGGGCAACAAAATTCAACGAAGGGTCTCTTGGAGATTATAATCCCACAAACCGCCGCTTTAGGCGATACCGGCTTTCCCGTATGGCTTGCGGGCATGCCCGGTAACGAAGGAGCACCTCCAACAGCTGCTACGGCTAAGATCCTACAATCCCTCAAGAGTTTCCTGGATATCAACATTTAAAATCCCAAAAGAAAACATTTTTGGAAAAAAATATTAAACCAGCGGTACACAAGAGCCGTTGCACCATAATTGGCTATCGTTGAGAAGCAACATTTGTCTCCTCCTGTCGCTCAACAACCCCATCACTCACCCGCCGTCCTACAAACCTCACAATCCCGTCAGTACGTGGTTAAGTTCTCTCCGAGAACAGGGACACGTCTAACACCTCGGGCTGTCCTCAGCCTGCCATCTGTCGTGAGCGTGAGAAGGATAAAGCAGAAGTAGAATACAAATTTTCTTCCTGTACCATTGCTGCATATGTTGATATTTCTTTCAAAGAAACATCAGTGTTGGAGAAGTGTTTCAGTTCACCTGAAGTGAAGATGGAATAAATATGCTTGTTGGATCTAAAGTCCTTGTAGAAGCTTTTTGCAAAATGGCGTTCATTCATATATGTCTCAAGTTTTTTGCATGATACGCCAGAACTTTGAAGCATATGTAGAACTGATGACAGAATAAGCCAGGCCTTAGTTGCATCAATATTATCTCATTCAAAGACCTGCATTTGTTTGCAAATACCATCACAGATTTCAAAGATAGTTTTGAGTTGAAGTTTTTTTTGTTAACTACTCGTTTTAAATTTATTACAGCAGCACTACCTTCACTATCTTCCAGGTCGATCCAATGTTTAACTGCATTGAAATTGATGTAATATTTTCCTACCTTCAACCATGTGCCCCCACGAGTGATTACAGAAACTGTGTTAGATCAAATGCTTCCGATTCTTTTAAGCATTCCAATAATCTCTCTCGTGGCTGCAGTTTTCACTAAAGCTGCAGTGAATTCATCAGCAATCTCTTCAGCACAAAGATGCAACACATGCGCCCAACAGGTAGAATGTAAAAAATAGGCGCAACTCCAGCCAATCGCCTGCCAGCAGAAAGCATATATATTGCTCTGTCCGAAATAAAAATAATACAGTGAGGCCTGGGAACATCAATAAGATCTAGTGCTTCAAGTATTACATTTACATAACACTAGCATTGCAATGTACAATTTTGGTTTTCACAAGACAGGGTTTCTCCCCCAAAACACCCAATGGAGTAACAAGAATATTCAACATCTTACGGGTCTATCTATCATTTCATCAACCACTAGATAAACAGATTTTCCCCTCATATTTTGACTTGGTTTCCTGGGGGTCTTCTTCAGCACATTTGAAAAGATATCTTCTCAAAGGGAGCCGGTTTCATATTTGTAGCAGTTGCTAATCACTGACGAAACTGTTCGTTGCGGAAGACATGATATGGAATACCAGTAGAAGTGAATGCTTTGACCATTTCTTTGATATTATCCTTTGAACTTTCCATACACTGCCAAGAGGTATAGTACTATTATCGGTGAGAAATTTCCTTGTGATTGACACTTGTAGGGTATGTCATCTGCTGGCAGGGCTCGTCAAGGTTGTTGACTAATCATAGTGTAAGAATACATAACCGTCAGAGACGTGAAGTCATCGGCGCTACAACACCTACTGATTCAGTGGAAATTTACGCGCGCGTTCTCATGCATGACTGATCAATTGTTTGCAATATAATTGTTTGATTTCATTCTGTGTAAGGTTTGGTTGTGTTATACACAGTGATTCCGTAAGGCTTCACATTTATAATTGTTGCTCCTTTTTATACAGGGTTATTCAAAAAGAAAGAACAGATTTCGAATATTTATTGCTTCCAAACTACAAAAGATAAAAGCATGATTCCAATGTTCATGGAGATAGAAAAGTGTACATTTTTATAATATGCATTCAATATGAGCACCGTGTGTTACACGACATATGTCAAAACGGTGGCTCATTTCTTGCCACACACGAATCAGCTGGTCTCCAGTTATCGAATTTACAGCTTCAACAATTCGATATCGTAGATCTTCAAGAGTGCCAGACATAGGAGGGATAAAAACACGGTCTTTTACGTAACCCCATAGATAAAAATCACACGGAGTGAGGTCTGGAGACCTGGGAGGCCACCGGCGATAAAGTTGATCTGCTCCTCCTCTCGCAATCCAACGTTCTGCAAACGTGTTATTCAAGTGACGTCGGACGTGGTAAGAGAAATGAGGCGAGGCACCACCTTGCATGAAAAAAAATCATTGGAAAACATCAATCGTTAAGTAAAATTGTCTTCTTCCACATCTTCTAACATGCCAATGTACAATTCATACCGTTTGTTGTGGTCGTCAGGATTCAATGCAGTTTGTGTGTCTTCAGGTGCAACCGATGTTTTAGAACTCGCCATACCGTTGGTTGCTTGCTCGTGATGTGGATTTTTTTGGGCTCCTTTCGTTGAACTGCAACAATAGACTCTAGCTTTGCTAATTGCAGCACACAAAATGATTTCTCTTGAGGTGTCGCCGCCATTCCACTAGACAGACATACAACAACAGAGCCAATGCGGCCGTGATTGGAACTTCTACCCCCCCCCCCCCCCCCACGTAAACTTTTCTCTTTCCAAGAACGTTGGAATCATGCTTCTATCTTTTGTAGTTTGGAAGCAATAAAAGTTTGAAATATGTTCTTTCTTTTTGAATAACCCTGTATATCACGGACATTGCTCTTGTTCTCATCCTAGAAATATCATAAGTGACACTGTGATTTCAAAATGTGTTACATCCGTGATAAGTGAGGTTACTTTAGCCGAAATAATAAAACTTTTCCGTTTAGTGAAATACAGGACCCAATGTGGAAAGGAATAGATGAGCTAACTAGTGAGAAATGGGGAAAAATAATTCAACATACGAGAGGTATGCAAGGAGAGATACCATTTTAGAGGATGCAGTGGAACGTGTGTCGCTGCAGACGGGCAGCGAGTAAATATGGCAACAGCGTACCGACACAGCCACGTGTCAGCAGAATGTCAATCACAAGGTAATTTCTCACCGATAATAGTAAGTATGCTGCTAGGACTGCTTGGGGTTGTCCAGCACTGTTTCCGAGATCTATGTTTAAAACTTTCCACATGCTTTTGCACAATGGACTTCTTTTCAAAATGTTTGCATTCTGAACAAAAGATACATAAAATTTTCCTTTTTCAGCCACAAAATGATCTGTGGGAAACTCGCGAACTCTTGAATTGCATTTACAGCAGTTTTTGGCATGCTGGTGTTCAGATTGTATGCTGAATATAAAACCGTTAAACTTCACCCACAAAAAGTTCATTGTTGAACTTCCTAACTTTTCATTGTTGCTGGAAATAATGTTTAATTTCTGCAATGAATTTATTGTTGGACATAAACTGCCTGTTTAAAATCTTAGAATTATGCTTTATATTACATATTGTACTTTATTGCTTTATATTTTACTTTCTCTAGTCCCATATGTACAATGTACATAGGGATAGAGCAGATATTGTAATGCACCCAAAAATTCAATACCGAGATTTCATCAGAAATATATGTTTTGGGGTCGCCTGAGTCCGAAAAAAGCGTTTTTAAAAAAAGATCCGTGTGTGTGTCTGTGGAAAAGACTGTTAAATACCAAGGATGCGACACGAAGATTTTCAAAAAAAAATCCCCCCGCCACAAACTACCCTTCACATCGAAAACATGTCGAAAATTTTGATTTTCTTAAAAATGGCTCTAACGGTTTTGATTAAAATCTCGAATATTAAAGCTATTTATGTCCGAAATAAAATGTATATCTCGAATTTTTTGGAAATAACCTCTGAAGACCTCTTTATTCTGGATGAATTTTGCTTAACTGCTAAACCGTAAGAGAGAGAAAAAAAACTCACTGCACAAAAAATGTACATCACGACAAAACACACAATTTATGTCCTTTATGTTTTTGTTGTGGAGGTAACCGTTTCCGAAATATTCCTTGTTATTGGTTTCTATTGTGAAGTACTTAAAACTTTTCTCAGACAGCAAGTGTGTTTTTCTTTTGCTCTATCCTGGCCAAGCAAAGAAGTGATTTGCAATGACAATCGCATAACGATAGCTTTTATAACATTTGACAATCACTTTAGCATAGTGCATTCCCTTATTCCCTTCTACTTACAAGGAACTAAGTAATAAGATATTCTGCTAAAATTTATCTCGATTAGCATTGTGTGCGGAGAATAATTAATCTTTTGTAGGCGGTTTATAGAGTAGCTAGAGAAAGTCATGTGAGTGTAACACAAGATTTTTTAAAATTATGCTTTATTGTGCTTTTAAAGCTCATTTGTACCTAACTCTTAGACTCCCAAAATCATGTTGGGGGTAGCAACCACGTGTCTAAAGCTCTGTTATGCTTTTTATGCTTATTATGCTTTTGAGTTGCATTAATCATCTTTCCTATCATCAATTTCGCTTGCATTTTATACCATCCAATTCCTCACGCTCATACCTGGCTAAAGGCCGACCACTTTTTCCAGGTTCTGCATTCTGTGACGCAGTGACGTTGGCTCTCCAACAGGATTCTGACCAATAGGCACCCGCTTGTATGACCAGGTGGTTGTCAGTATAAAATACGGGGGGGGGGGTAAGTCAACTACGAAAAATACAAAAAAAAAAAAAAACAAAAAAAAAAAACGAAAAAACTTCAAAGGATGCTACACGAAGATTTTCAGGAAAATCCCCCACCACAAATCACACTTTACTTGGAATATTTTTCAAATTTTTTACTTTTTCAAAAGTGTCTTTAAAGATTCAGATCAAAATCCGTATATTAAAGAAATTTATATAACAAATAAAAATGTATTCCTTGAATTTTCTAGCAATAGCCTATGACTGAATTCTTCATTCTGGATGACGTTTGCGTATGACTGGTAAACCGAAGGAAATTGGACAAAAACATGTATATCTCGTCAAAACACAAGATTTAAGTCCCTTACATTTTTTTTTTATAGAGCTAACCGTTTCAGAGATATTCCTTTTACTTCTAAAGTACTTTTCTCAGACAGGACGTCGCCTGTGTTTCTTTTGTTTTACTTCCGACCAAACAAAAAAGGAAATGCTATTGGTTAGCATACTGTAGAAAGAATAATATATTTTTACTTTCTTTACACGTACTATGTAGAGAAGGTATTGCATTCCACTCAAAAATTCCATACCGAGATTTCACCGGAAATACACATTATATGGTCTCCAGTATCCAAATAAAGAATTTTTAGAAAAAGGTCCTGTGTATCCATGCGTCTGTGTGTCTGAAAACATGGTAACTCAAAAACAAAGAGTCTGTAAAATGCCAAAGTTGATATTTAAGTTTAGTATCTTCTATGGACGGTCGTCTCCTTAGCGCGGTGGTAGCGTTGCTGCTTACCAAGCGGGAGACCTGGGTTCGATCCCCAGTACCGGCGTGGGGATTTTTCCCCCGCTGGGAGACCTGGCCCGGGGTGCACTCAGCCTCGTAAGGTCCCTGGGGGGCCAATTGAGGAGCTACTTGATGGAGAAGTAGCGGCTCCAGGTCGCGAGGACCGCATTAACCGGCCGGGGGGGGACTCGAGGCGCTGACCACGTCTCACCCTCCAATACTGCACCCCATCCATGACGTCTGTAGTGGACCGAGATGGGGGACGCAGCGGCCGGGCGGTAGGCCAAGGTTCCCCGTGAGCTGTCGTGCCATGGAGTTATAGTTATCTTCTATGGACGCGACACGAAGAATTCCAGGAAAATCCTCCCACCCCAAACTGCGCTTTACAAGGAAAAAACTGCGAAAATCTTGATTTTCTCAAACATGACTTTGATTAAAATACCGTATACTACATGTCAAATTAAATATATATCTTGAGTTTTCTCAAAAACTTCCTTTAAAAACCTGTTTATTCTAGATGAACTTTTCTGGATTTTGTAAGACAAGTAAAGCGTAAGACACAACTACAAATTTGCTACACAAAAAATGTAGAACTTGTTAAAACACACAATTTAGGTATATATTAACCAGTTTTTAGATATTCCTTGTTATTGGTTTCAGGAATCTGTCAACTCCTGCCAATGTAAAGAATGAATTTCCTCCAAATTGCAATCAGCATTTAGCTATCGATTTAGCCTAGTTTCTCTTCTAGTTACAAGAAAACATTTCTTCTAACGTTCATTTTGATTAGAATGAAGTAGATAGAAGAATAAGCTTTTTAATAACTATTTGTTACAGACATGTCAGTGTAACGTAGACTTTTCTTCAAGTGTTATATAGATATTCTATTGTTTGGAACATCTTCAGAAATCGAAATGAAGCATATATTTAACCGTATACAGAATAACAGCTTTGTTGCTGTTGTTTGTATTCTCTGTTTTCTCTTTACGTTTCATTTCCACTTGTGCCCTCTTTCCTATGCAAAGTAATAATAAGAAAGTTAGTTCCCTTGGTGTTTATGAGTGACTGCAGTAGAGTTAGGTTAACGTGCTGTGAAGCCGCACGTCTGTTGAAGCAAAAGAAGTAAACTGCTGAAGGCAAACGCCTGCAGTTATTAAGGCAAGCCTGAAAGTTCCGCGCGCGCGGATGAAGTAGCATCCCCCTCCCCCCAACACCTCCTGAGGCGGGCACCTTACTCTCCACACCAGGTGTTTTCGTTGTCTCGTCTCCTGACAGCGTTTACTTTCCTGAAAAACCGTCGTGTCGCCCTCTATCTTCTTTGTTACAGCTTGTAACTACTTGCAATACAACTTTATCTTTTGACCGTGTGCTAAACTCACATCGTACTAATCTAGATAAATACTGAATGAGTTTTAGGTAGTGATGGGACAATACCATTAATTAATAACATTAAAATCATAAATAGAAATAAATTATTATAAAATGTATAGCAATATTTACATCGTTTTATTATATACGAATAACATATACACTATTAATAATTAAATATCCACATTACAAAAAATCTGATGTGTTGCATTCGCATGACTTTCGCTGCATCTCTGCAACAAATTATTGTTAAAAAGCTTATAGTTCTATTTACTTCGTGCTAATCGAGAAAAAATTAGCAATTGCTTCCTGGTATGTGACTGAAGTTCCTTTGTTTGTATGGACACGAGTTGGCAAATTCCTGTATGAGAAAAGTTAAGTTTTTCAAAGCTGAACCAAAAACAAGGAATATCTCAATAACGACATACTCCACCAAAAAAAATGTATTCAACATAATTAGTGTTTTAACGTGCTCTACATTTTTTATGTGTTAAGTTTTTCTCCATTTATTACGCTTTAGCAGTTATGCAAAATTCCGTAAAATTCACCCAGAATAAAGTTATCTTCAGAGGCTATTCTCAGAAAACTCAAGATATACATTTGTCAGCTAACTATCTTTAATTTACGATTTTTTAATCAAAATCATTAGAGCTATTTTTTAGAAAATCAAAGAGTTCGAAAAAAGTTCCATGTAAAGGGTAGCTTGAGTTGGGGCCGATTTTTCTCAAAATGTTCGTGTTGCATCCCTGGAAGATACTAAACTTAAATACCAAGTTTGGTATTTTACCGACTTTTCGGTTTTGATTTATCGTGTTCACAGACTCACGGACACAAGGACCTTTTTCTGAAAATACTTATTTTTGGATACAGGGGACCCTAAATCATATATTTCCAGTGAAGTCCTGGCATCGAATTTTTTGGTGGAGTGCAACAATACCTTCTCTATACACTATGTATATAATACGTGTAGAGAAAGTAAAAAGCAATAACATCAATTTTAAATAAAATATAAATGAATTGCTATGTATATAATACGTGTAGAGAAAGTAAAAAGCAATAACATCAATTTTAAATAAAATATAAATGAATTGAAATGAAGAACGTGAGACAAGTTATTTCAGCCAAAACAACAAAAATGAAATTAAATACTCGATATTGAATTCTGAATATCGATAGGTACATGATACTTACTCAGGGAATCAAACTAAAAGCTTTTCAAATTCAATGTGTCTTAAGCAATTTACGTAATCATTTTACCACATCCATCTGTTTATTTGTAGCTAATTCTGAAATTTTGAGACAAATGCATCAAGTAGATTTGAGAAAAAATGCTTTTAAAAATGTTGTACCAAAACTTCTTATTTACATCCCTGGAATATCACTTTAAAAATTATCGGAAGGGTTTCAAATTGATAAAGTATTGCTGCAGATAAAGCATTCGTTTATATATTTTTCATTATTGATATTTTTTGTTCACACAAGCCGTTGATGGGTCAAGCCAGACTGAAGAATGCAATGCCATAGCCGGGATTTGAACCACGGATATCCCGATCTCCACCCGGCCCTAAACTTCTCCTTGACATCACCTAGTGGCTTATCGGGGAACATGCGAGTAAGTTGAGGACTATAGTTCCGTGCCCGCATGGTAGCTCAGTGGATAGAGCGACCGGCTGGAGATTGGAAATCCTGGCTATGGCATTGAAGTTTTGTCTGACTATTTATACATTTTTCATTGTTTTTGTGTGTTAATTTTGTTAATACAAATTAGAAAGTTAATAATATAATTTTTACCTCTTATGATATTAAGGTCTCTGGTAGAAAAATCGAACTGATTGGTTAAAATGTGCACCGCAAGGAGCATTTCGAACATTTACATGTTTAGTTAAACGCACCTTTTAATATTTGAAGTGTTATTTGTTACCATTAAATCTTCCATTTTAAAGTTCACCCGGCAAGTGTTTAAATTGCAATGGCTGAAAATAACTTCGGGATATTATTCTACAAGAACCAAGATATGTGCTCAAATCCCCAAATCATCATTTTCCAAAATTTTGGTCTATTTTTACAGGTTTATCACCATAAATAACTAAAGGCTATAGTTTGTTCACTAAATTATGCTTTTAATTTCTCTATAACAGAGAAGACATGGCCTTTGTTATAAAATGTCACATGGCATTTTAATCAACTTGAGTCATGAAATTAGCCACAGAATTTTCACAGGTAAATGTATTTTTGAGATCTCCTGAATAAATAATAATAATAATAATAATAATAATAATGTTTATAGAAAAAGGTGTGCGTGTCTGTGTCAGTCTGTGAACAGCATAATCCAAATACAAAGGGTAGGATCTTCCCAAGTTCCCCCACCTCTAACTAACCTTTATAAGGACAACATTTTGAAGTCTGACTTTCTCAAAAATGGCTCTAACGATTTTGATTAAAATACTTTGATAAAGATAAATACATGACAAACAAAAATTTATATATATATATATATATATAGATCTGTGGAGTTAATTTTAGAGATATTCTTTGTTACTGGTTTCATTTTAAAATACTTAAACTTATTTTAAAAGGGAATTTGTCATTCCTATGTGTTTTGTTTTACTGCTGCCCGAGCAAAATCAACCGAATTTCAATCAGGTAACAATCAGTTTCTAAAAGATACGTCTATTCTTTTAGCCTACTGTATTTTCCTTATTACTTATGAGGAAATAAGCAATACAACTTATGTTTTTTGGATTAGCATAAAGTAGAGAGAAGCGTTAAACTTTTGTAAGAATAATGTGTTGCAGAATAAATAGAGAAAGTCATGTGAATTTAACACATCAGATGAAATAATCACTGTTTACATAGTGGAAAGGGATTGAGATTAGGCAGTCTGTTGGGAACTTTCTTGTAGAGATCCTTGGAAGGAAGCAAGCAAGGCAATACAATAAATAATGTCTTCCCTACCCTTTAATTTGCTACCCTCCCGTTTCCAAAATCACCCTGCTCTTCGTAACTTCTTCCCCCTCAACACACACACACACACACACACACACACACACACACACACACACACACACACACACATTCGTCTCTGCTCTCCGCCATCACACATTTCATTCAAAGCCTTCTGCCACGCAGGAGAGAGTGAGCAGGATAGAAAAATACAGGAGGCCGTGTATATCCCCTTGTAATTTCCTCCAGGGCGCCATCTATATGGACAATTTCCCTCAGAATTCATTACGCTCGTTATTCACTCACATAAGGAGGCTCAAACCTTCATGAAGATGTTATGGGAACTAAATAAGGGTGGATATAATATATAAAGAAATCTGAGGGAAGTTATTTTACTGATATCCGTAGGTTACTTCAATCTATAGGTTCTATATGGGGTAAGACGCATATATTTAGTGTTTGTGGGGTTACCCCTGCTCCTTGTTATCTCTGATTATTTTTAATGTTGTAAATTACGTTTTTAGTAGCTTATTTATATTTGCTCTGGCTAGTTGGGTTCCTCGGTCGAGCAAGTATTTCTTGACAGCACGTGAACAGTAAAAGGAAATATTTCAGAGTTTTGTATCTTTTAGTGTAAGCAATTGCCAAAAGATTTCATAGTTCTTGCATACATATTTCTATACGGCCATAGCTGAAACTATATTACGCGTTCACTTTCACGTGAAACTGAGACTTAGCATATCACGTTTGTTACGTGAATAACCTTTAAGACCTACATACTGCGAAACATAACTGAATGTACTCCCACCCTTGTTCTGCATAAGCATTAAAGCTTTGCTCTAATTGGTTAGCCTTCCCGCTCTCAGTAGCGTCCCTTCTCATAAGCCAATAAAAGCTATCCTACTATTTAACTTAGGCTGCTACTCCTAACTGTCTCATTTTTATTATCTACTCATCCTCTAAAGTTTGTGCTGTTTCTTTTTAGCTCAAGGACATTCTTCTATATTTTTTTACTCCAGCTCCCTGGTCTCACTAAGATCGCATGTAGGATTTGTGGTGAATAAAGAGGTGCAGGAGCGGGCTTTCTCCGGGTTCTCTCGCCATCGCATCGTATCGGTGCTCCACCTTCGTTCCTTGTAATATGCAGTGTCATCGCCTGTGGTTGTATTTTTATATCTTCAGACTCCGATGAAGATGTGGAATAATCTCGACTAGAGACGATTCCTACTCCCCCAATCGAGAATCAAACCCAGGACAGCACCAGGTGCTGTACCGACTGAGCTACGGGGCGAACATTTGTTCGAACTTGAGAAGGAAAACCAATACAGGGCAACGCGAGCCTTGCTGCATAAGCAATCATCAAAACGTATTAGTGGAGCGAGTAGACTAAAAAGCCGAAGCACGGTTAAATTCGTTTGACGGGACATTTGCAGACTAGCATGGGTGGCCTTCCCTGATTTATTGACGGTGGCAGCGATATGTAAATCCTTGTTTAAAAGTATATCAAAGGTCTGGAATTTGTTTGCATATAAGGATGAAAGATTAGTTTGACCAAAAACAATCAAGTGACTTTTTTTTATCAATTCATAACATTACGAAAATTAGTACCTAATTAATTTGTAATTTGGATAGGTAGAGTCAGACTGAAAAATGCAATGCCATAGCCGGGATTTGAACTACGTATCTCCCGGCCTCTAGCCGGTTGCTCTACCACTGAGCTACCATGACAATATGCCGGCAGAGCATTGAATTTCTCAACTGACTCAGACATTTCCCGGTAAACCACAAGATGACCTCAAATTATTTTGAGATAACAACCGCAATGTCGACTTACAATATTGTAAGTGCTTTAAGTCCCAGGATTCATAGTATAGTCAACGATTATGGACAATTAAGATAAATTTAATTATTTTCTCACAGAAACTGTGTGTAGGACAGGAGTTGGATAAGTAGAGTCAGACTTAAAAATGCAATGTCATAGCCGGGATTTGAACCACGGACCTCCCAATCTCTAGATGCGTCCTCTACATGTTATGCCGACATATTGCTATGATAGCTCAGTGGTAGAGCAACTGACTAGAGACCGAGAGATCCGTGATTCAAATCCCGGTTATGGCATTGAATTTTTCAGTCTACCTATACAACTTCTGTCCTACACATGGTTTCTGTAAGAACACAATTAAAATTATCATAATTTGGAGGTAGCGTCTGCTGTGGCCATTTCCTTCAAATATGATACTTAACAGGAGAACGCATTTTTTTATTTTGATGTTTGTTTATAGCTATGATTATAACAACTTGAAAAATTGCTTTCTCATTATTTCAGAGTTTATAACTATCGGTTATTTTTCATAAACGTAGTTTCAATATTTATGTGTTTGTTTATATAAAATACATGTCTGGCATGATCAGTTTGAAATATATGCACATGTATGGAAAACCTAATCATTTTTATTTATTTTCTGTACATACATAAAGACAGTTAGGCACCAAAAGTATTCCTGTAGCTCCTGAGATTCATTATTATCTATTTCTCCGAAAGCCGTACGGAGATTCTGCCTTGATTGAGTCATCATGTAAAGGAGAGAGTCTATTCAGTAAACGGGGAACAATTTCTAACGAATGCAGCTTGCCTCGCTCTAAAAAGCAAACTTCGGTAGCAGCGACAGTCGACAAACATGAAACGATGAACAGAGCGATTTTGCATGGTACTAATGAACAGCGCAACTATAAGCGAATGTTGCATACCTTCCAAACTTAAAATATAAGTTATAACTCTTAAAAAAGGAAGATGATAAATGTTATAGGGGTTTCTCCAGCTCATGTAATACGCCACATAGAAAAGCTATGATAACTTTTCCTTTAAACTACTTCTTCCACCATGCTTTAGGCATTTCTCTCAGCAGGGATCTACATTACTTGCCACTTTTTATTTGGCCTTACAGTATTTCTTTTCCTGACTGGTTTATAGTTGTAAAGTGGAATTGTAATCACTTTCTATTAATTTTTTTCCACTTGTATAGCCCACTTTTACTTATATGGTGGTATCGGAGGCTTTGACATGAGAAACAACTGCTGGTGTTTTGCTCGCTGAATTATAGATTTTATTGACTTAGGTTTTCCAGTTTTATATACACATATACACTCCCAAGTGCATATATCAGACTTAGTAGCGGAGGGAATGATTCTGACCAAAGAAAACTTCGCTGTTCCAGCCGGAATTCTAACTCAGGACCTCTGGATGAGAGGTGACCACTCGACCGCAGAGGCAGTCATTATTTTAATATGACTTATCCACCTAGTTACTTTCTGTATACATAATATGTACATAGTGCATAGAGAAGGTATTGTATTGTACCCAAAAATTTGATATCGAAATTTCACCGGAATAATACATTTTGAGACCCCCTGAATCCAAAAAAAGCATTTTTAGAGAAATGTCCGTTTGTGTGTCTATGTGTGTGTCTGTGGGCAGCATAGCTCAAAAACGAAAAGTCCGTTAAAAACCAAACTTGGTATTTAAGTTTGGTATATTCTAAGGATGCACACCCCAAACTGCCCTTTATATGGAAAAAAATTCGAAAATTTTTATTTTGCTAAAAATGGCTCAAACGATTTTGACTAAAATCTCGTATTATTAAGATATTTACTTGACAAGTAAAATGTATATCTTGAATTTTCTGGGAATAGCCTCTGAAGACTACTTTATTCTGGATGAATTTTACGGATTTCTGTATAATTGCTAAACTGTAAGAGATGGACAAAAACTTACCCCGCAGAAAATGTAGAGCGCATTTAAACACACACATTATGTTATATACATTTTTTTTTTGTGTGGAGTTGAGCGTTTTTAAGATATTCCTTGTTTTTAGTTTCAGCTTTGAAAAACTTATACTTTTCTCATACAGGAATTTGTCAACTGCTGTCCATACAAACAAAGGAGCTTCACTCACATGGCAAACAACTTTTGACTATCACTTTAACCTATGGTAGTCTCTTATTTCGCTTCTACTTACAAAGAGGCAAGTAATATGTTTTCTCAGTTAGCATGAAGTAAATAGAAGCCTAAGCTTTTTAATAATAATTTGTTGCAGAGAGGTAGAGAAAGTCATGTGAATGAAGCATATTAGATTTTTTTTTTATTTTTAATTCATATTGTGGGTATATGTATAATTTTTTCTTATATCTTCAACTGTTTTATAATCGCTCTTAAAAACTTTATTTCATTCAATTCGATTCTCTTTTTGTTTCCCTGTCTCTCATGATCCATGCTTCAATCATATAAAATAATTTTTTCACTGGTATTACTTTATAAAATGTCAATATTTGATGATTTCTTGCTTTGTTTCTCAGTATATTTTATAGTGGTGTAGAATTATTTCGAAGTTCAATTTTTTGAATTGAGCAATTCTTTTTATATGGCCAAAGAGTTTAATTAAATAAATATACGTTTGGCATTTTCCATTTCATATAACATATATAGCAACTGAGCCAGGTGGCTCAGTCGTTTGCAATGGATCTGACATTCGGTAGGTGTTTTGGGTTCCAGCGGGTCGAACTCTTTTTTTGGGTGTTTTCCTGGGCCACCAGGCAAATTCTAGAGAAGTTTCTTCATTCCCTTGACCTTCCTAGTCCTTTTATTTCATCTACATATTATTCAAATGGTTTTTTTTCAGGTTTGTAAGTGTCGACGAGCGTGGTGGCGCTTCTTCAAGTGGTAAATGCGCTTTGCAAATGCAGCTCTTGGTTGCGGGGTAGTGCTGGACGTGGATTTGTGGAGAATTCCGGCCCAAAATGAAGGCTCCTGGTACTCTCTGTGTTGAGATAAACTGCTTGGACTATATTAAGGAACCCCATGCTGAAATTATTGTTAAAAAGTTTATGCTTCTATTTACTTCATGCTAATCGAGAAAAAAAAAATAGCAGAAATAGTCTTATTACTTACTTCCTTGTAAGTAGAAGCGAAATAAGGGAGTACCAAAAGTTAAAGTGATAGTCAACAGTTGGTTGCTATGTGACTGAGGTTCCTTTGTTTGTATGGACACGAGTTGACAAATTCCTGTATGAAAAAAGTATGTTTTTCATAGCTGAAACCAAAAACAAGGAATGTGTCAAAAACGATCAACACCACGAAAAAAATGTATATAACATAAATTGTGCGTTTTAATGTGCTCTACATTTTTATGGTAGCTTGTTGCCTATCTCTTACGGTTTAGTAGTTATGCAAAATTCATCCAGAATAAAATAGTCTTCAGAGGCTATTCCCAGAAAATTCAAAATATACATATTATTTGTCAGGTAAATATCTTTAATATACGATATTTTAATCAAAATCGTTAGAGCCATTTTTTAGAAAATCAAAATTTTCGAAAAAAGTTCCATGTAAAGGGTAGCTTGGGGTGGGGGGATTTTTCTCAAAATCTTCGTGTCGCATCCCTGGAAGATACTTAACTTAAATACCAAGTTTGGTATTTTACCAACTTTTCGTTTTTGAGTTATCGTGTTCACAGACACACGGACAAACGGACACACACACACGGACCTTTTTCTGAAAATACTTTTTTTGGACACAGGAGACCTTAAAACATATATTTCCGGTGAAATCTCGGTATCGAAGTTTTTGGTGGAGTGCAATACCTTCTCTATACACTATGTACATAGTACGTATAGAGAAAGTAAAAAAGCCAAATCAGCAAATCCTGTAGATAAAATTCCTACACCGCAGTCGGGTACTATCATTCTATCCTCCTGAGTCTAACACATACTAAGCTTATGGAGGCAGCAGTGTGGAACCATTCCTGAATGTACTAACCATCCTCTCTCTTGAACTTTTAAGAAAACAGAATTTGAAGTCACAATCCTTACTGACAAGTAATTTTTCAGTACACTCATCACAAATACCTCAAAAGTGTTCCTGTGTCATCTATGCGGTGTAAGAAATCCATGCATCAAATATAAACAGTTGTTTTCAAATTGAAGAACCCTCAACTGAGTTGCCAACATCTTGGAACATAGAGGAAAGAACATAGCACTGTTAACACGTGAAGGAGACTGCACACGACGCAATTGTGACTGTAAACGAACTAGTGATTTAAACATTGCATCAATACCAGTCACTCTGTTCCGCTTACATCCCTGCAAGATGAACATGCGTTTCTGTGCATCCAGAAAGCCGGCCAACAGGTATAGCTTGGCAAGGTAATTAAAAATACTACATTTCGGTTCGCGCAGCTCAAGCCTTCAACTGCTTCTGCTCTTCCCGCTTTAACCGGCCGTATTCGGAGATGGTAAGAAAGTTGGGAATGGAGGGAGAGTTAACCATCACCCCTGTATATGCGCGTATATGGCTGTATGTATGGTAAGAACAAGTGCATATTTCCCAAGCAAGTGGCAACATTGTGAAGAATCTCCCTAGTCTGTCCTCTAAGGGACTCTCTACCGCATAACTTAGGTGTTGAAGTTCCCGACATTACTGTTAATAACTCTAAATTTATATACTCTTATAATAAACAGTACACTATGATTTTTGTGATTCCTCACTGTAGCTTGCAATTCCTTCTCTCCCACCTCTGACAAAACCTTGCCATGCGCACGTATCCCATGGACACGCGGAAGAAGGTAGAAGGGAAAATGACATAATCGGAAATAGTTGCACCCACAACGTTGTGCGCAGCTTTTTCATTACCCTGATGTCCCATTGCTTTGACTGGACAGTATCCAGGTTCGATCTCGGGTACTTCAAATTGACAATAGGATTACCTACAACAAATAGATGGTACAAATGTTTTTTTTTGGGGGGGGGAGGGTAATGTGATACGAGTGATAGGTTTAAAGCTTCAAGAAAGAAAAACACTAAGGTGCATAAAAATACCGCGAATCACAAAAAAGTATTTTTGAAGCATAGAACGTGTTATTCCTTTTTACGCATATGTACTGATAACAAAAGAAAATTAACTTGCAATACAAATGAATGAACATCTTTATCCGCATTTTACATAGAACTAAGATACTTTTATCACCATTTTGAAACAGTATTAAGGAATATTTATTTTTATGACATTTGGAAAATGAGTATAATTTCTAAAATGGCCGATTGTTGAATTTTAAAAATGCCACATGGGCAAAAATGGACAAAATATACTTTTCTATTGTTTTATTTATGTAGTCCCTTTAACTTCTTGGTCATATCAGGGGATTTGCTTTAGAAACAATTGTTGGTATTTTATCGTGAACCTTAGGTTTTATTAGTGTTATTTTTTCAGTATTATACTATTAAACATGCACACATTCACTTTCGCAAGTATACTTCAGGATGTGAGAGAATAGGGAAAATTCTATTTAAAGAAACATTTCTGCCCCAGCAGGTAATCAAACCCGGTACCTCTGGAAGATAATCCAAAACGCTATCGGCTCGACTGCAGGGACCAAATATACTCGTTTTACGTCGCTGAGAATGAAATCTTGATCGTTGTTGCATTGGATTCTTTTTTATAAAGAAATTATTATAATTATTTCACATGCATGACGTTCTATTTTTCCGTGTCTTTTATTGGATATCTTTCAACCTGCTTCCTAACTGTGTAATGTGCAATGTTTTTACGAACTTTTTCAATCGCTATCACTTTAATTGTAACACATATATAATAATAATGACAACAACAATAACAATAATAAAATCATTTACACAGCAGTAGTACGGTAAAACTAAAACTAATAACACTGTAAATTAAAAGTTTGGTCTAATTTCAACAGAACCCTTAAGTGTTTTATAAAAAGGAATAAAACTTCTAAAACCTGAAATCTTGGAGAGCGTAATAATAAAATAACAACCACTGTAGTGCGCTCTTAGAAACCAAACATTTTACACAAAACATTTAACTACACACAAACTGCAAAAACCGGTTTCTATATATTCTATCTATATTTATTGTTCTGCACACAGGAACACAAAACATCAGAAAGGTTACAAATTGAATGATAGCACAACCGTATTTATTTTCCTTTAGATGTGTTTTCACTAGTGCAAGGCGTATCTTATTTTGTTTTAAACAAGCAGTGACTTTTAACGATCACTGAAGGGGAATAATTTCGAATGATTTTCACGACAGCCTTTTATCCGCTGTTGCTTTGGCCACTCTGGCCAGAAGGATTTCATAATCTGCCTTTCCTTTCGCCCGCAATCTTTTGTGAGGTAGCATGTTACCATGTTATATTACAGTGTGTTCCTTATAATGCTGGGCCGCGGATAGCGCGTTGCGTGCTTCGTACACTGTCTGCTCTACTAGAAATAGGGGGGGGGGATTTCTTTGTATAGTATTTAACGCCCGCTTTTACTGCAAATAGCACCGCAGGCGATCACACTGATGAAACATGGAATGAAGATGAAGCACCGGTGGAATGCGATGGCGGCAGAAACCGGAGAACCCGCAGGAAACCCGCCCCTGCGCCACATTGTCCACCACAAATCTCACAAGCGTTCGCTTGAGATCGAGCTTGGGCCCTCTAGGTGAGAGGTCACGGCGCGGTACCAGAGGTAATATTTTGTGTCAGCAATTATTTTAAAAACTTGTCATTAATAATTTTAGTTGGTGGTGTTTTTTCTGTTAAATATTTTACCATAAATACTGAATAAACCAGAACTGACATGACTGAAATTAAGAATATCAATATAAAATAACATAACTAATATTAAAATAACATTAGTGTTAAAAAGAATTATTTCACAGAAAACGCGGCAAGACTCATCTTTTGCCTTCAATTCCAAGAATGCTGTTATTACATCTAAGTTGTTATCGTTGCTACACTGACCACTCGCCTCTCACCTAGACGGCCCGGGTTCGATCCCAAGCGACCGCATGTGAGATTTGTGGCGAGTAAAGCGGCGCAGGGGCGGGTTTTCTCCGGGTTCTCTGGTTTCCCTCGCCATCACATTCCGCCATCTTCATGTATCATCACCGTCATCGCCTGCGGTGCCAGAGCATTAAAAGCGGGCATTAAACACTACCCCCACCAATGGTCAATTGGTTAAATGCTACCACTACATGAAATTGTACAGTGTTCCATTCACATAACTTTCTCTAGCTGTTCCATAAACACCCTTTTCTTACCAAAGGTCACTCTTTCATCTACGTCAATGTAATCTAGATAAACAGCAGAATTTTTGTATTACTTGCTTCCTTGTAAGTAGAAGAGAAATAAGGGCATACACTAAGCTAAAGCGATACCACATCTTTTAAAAGATGGTCGCTATGTGAAACAACTGGGGTTCAGTTCACTTTGCATTGCTCCGTTTGAGAAAAGTTAATCAGTTTAAAATGGAAACCAATAACAATGAATATCTCGAAGACGGTCAATTCTACAAGAAAAGCGTACATGACATACATTATGTGTTTTCGCGAGATCCAAATTTCTGTGTAGTAAGTTTTTATCTACATCTTACGGTTTAATCATTATATAAAATTCTGCAAACTCAATCAGAATAAAGAGGTCTTCAGAGGCTATTTTCAGAAAATTCAAACTATACAATTTATTTATGATGAGAATATATTTAATATATGGTGTCATAATCAAAATCGTTAGTGCCATTTTTTATAAAATCAAAAATTTCGAAAGGATAGTCCATTTAAAGCATAGTTCAGGGTGGAGGGATTTTTTTGAAAAATCTTCGTGCCACATCCTTGGAATACACTGAACTTAAATACTACACACACATACCTTTTACTAAATTTTTTTTCGGATTCAGAGATCTCAAAACAAATACTTCCTATAAAATCTCGATATCAAATTTTTGAGTGGAGTACAATGCCTTCCCTATTCATTGTACATACGGAATATAGAAAGGTGTACTTGCGGTGAAATTTCAATATCGAATTTTTTGGGTGATGCACCATACCTTCTTTATCTATCTCTATCTCGTACCTCATATGTACATTGTACGTACAGCAATTGCATGAGATTTGACTTTTGTAAAACTAGTTAACAAACTGGTCATTATTGCAGAATTACTGTCCTACATATGCCGTTCTTTCTCTAATCACAAGCCGGTGTTTTTTTTTTCTTGTTTTTTTTTAAAAATACGGTACCGGAGTCTGATCAGGACTCCGGCACTGTATACCCTACTTTTATTTACCTTTTCTTTTTTTACCTTGTTTTTCTGTATTATTACTGGATTGCTGTTTTCTTACTTTTACAACACACACATAAACACAAACATATAACACCCATGCCCAAGGCGGGACTCGAATCCACGATCCCCAGCGCTACGAAGCACCAAAGCGGGACGCTTCACCGGCCACAACTGAAGCGGCTTGAATAACTGTGATCGTTAGTGCGATACGAAGCCGAACGTCGCGAGTTTTGAGTTCCAGCGATTACAGTCAATTGTTCCTCTGGTAAAGGAAGGGAAGGGCCCAAGTAAAACAACCGGCAGGATAGTATGCTCGGTATCGAATTTTTGGGTGCTATACAATACTTCCTCTACTTACACTACGTACACAGTACGTATAGAGAAAGTAAAAAATAAATAAATAAAAAATAAAGGCCCACTAAAAACACAAAAGTTTTGATTAATTATTTTTGTTATATAATTACAACACCATACAAATAAAAGGTTAAAACTCAAAGTTAAGGCAGTAACTGACACACCGTAATACAATTGATAAACGTAATCTTGTGCGGGCACTTCATGGTTAGTGCGCTGCGGAACAATTCTCAAGCGACCTGATTGCAGTGGAAGTTTTTATAAGGATATATTTGAGCAGAATCACGTTGTCGAGCAAGCTCCTAATTGTGAGATGGACACTGAAATGCTTCGAAATACAAGTACATTTGTTCTGCTGATTTAAAGAAAGACATTTTTAAAGGGTATGTTTCACAAACGTTTTAAATGCTAACTGGAAAGAAAATACACAGAACAAATACAACAAAACACTGAGTGTGGCTAACATGCAGTATGGCACTTACCTGGATTTAATTGTTGAATGGATATGCAGTGTTAAGTTTTCTGTATTTACTTCAAATACCACTCTATCCAAACGAGATACAGTACATCATAATGTAAAATGGTTAATTCTATAAAATCCTGGTCTCTATCCATCCTTACTTCACCAGTAATGTAAACTATTGTTGCCAACTCATTCAGTGAAATCATGCTAGCAAATTTAAAAACGGTACAATTTTGGCGAAAATAATACTACGTTTATTAAATCGTAAGTTTATTTCACCTCGGACTAACTGCATACGAAAATCTTTTAAATATAAATCACTATTTCATTATTTATTGCATCTGTATAGTTATTAGTTAATTCCTGTAGCTCCTAAGTGGAGCATAGGGCATCGTTACAATGTTTCCTTTATGGATTTGAATTTCTAGTACGTGAGCTGACCGCTATTCAAGATGACGAGGGATCACCTCGTCACACACAGATGGCACTGCCAGGATTTTACCTAGGAGTTTTCTTCTTTCAAAGTATGGGGTTCTTTTACTTGCAAAAAAACATACACGAGACCACCAGTTTTACTTCCTTTCTGAAGGAAGCCAAGTACGGAGTTTTGTAGACGAAAAAATCACTACACCACGGAAGGTGAGCATAAAATAAACAACGAATGAATAAAATCCATATCAGCTTATGCTCCCTTAATGCTAACACACGACTTCATATTCGAGATAAACTTACATTACACTTTTACATGATTATTCTGTGTAAGGAATGCGAAGAATGTCGTAGGCTAAAGCAATGGTCAGATTTGTTTAAAGAGCAGATTGCTATGTGTTGGATTTAACTCAAAATTTTAGAGCGATAATATTATGGATAATCTTCGACATTATTTGCAGTCTTGTTCAAAACTACTTATTAAAAAAATGTTACACAAAAATTAAATTACTCAAGGTGTTAAAATGGAAAACAATTTTTGGAAGGGAGTTCAATATTCTTAAAATGGTTATTTGTATAGTTTAGATCATAGTGTAGTATAATACAACTTTAAGACATAATTATTTTCTTGCCTTATGTTAGGACACTTTTTACAAATGTACAACAGGCGAAACAGTGCTCCCAGTATCTTAGTACTGCGTTCCTCTCCTATGGAATTGTGGACAAAAGCGTATCACTAAACCACAAAGGGACTTTTATCTCCTTAGGCGAGTAAACATTCCCACAAACATAATATAAATATGTTGTTCTGGAAAAGAATACCCAAGGTCAAAGCTCCACCTCTTTCTATTTGCCTTTCATTAAAGGAGAGAGAGAGAGAGAGAGAGAGAGAGAGAGAGAGAGAGAGAGAGAGAGAGAGAGTCAGACAGACAAACAAATTAAAAAGAAAACAATTGCCGCTTGCACAAACGTCGATAGCCAACTATCATCTTCGACCAATTCAATTGTTGGTGGTAACTTTTTTTATAACAGACTTTTTTTCTAAGTAAATTAAACCACACATTTAATCTACTTTGGCACAGAATAGTGAAAACGTTATGCTACATGCTGCCGAGCCCAAAATTACACTATGCTAGTTGGTAACCCTGATAAAACAAAAGCAACAGGCTACAACGGCTCTGATTGGTTACTGAACGTTTCGCCGCTCGTTTGTTTTTTAATCACAAAATGGTTCCTCTTAAATTGCTAGAGAAGTACGCAATTATTATGTAATGTATAAATAATGTAGTGTGGGTAATTGAGAAACGAAATTTACCTAAGTTTAATCACTATTCTTTTAGTAACGTGCATATTTTGTGCAGCAATAACTGTTCCAGTTAGCTGATATGAATGTGCGAATTCCGGTGTAATGAAACACAAGGAAATTCCTAAAAAGTGGCGAGAAAATAAAATTATTCTTTATGTATATAATAAGTAGAGTGAAAAGTACACTTTTGTTGCATTATAAAATATTCTCAGCTTAACGGCAGAATTTGAATAAAGTGTGCCAAACTTTCAAATTAGCCGAGGAACGACATCTTGTGCAAACAGCTTTTCAACAAGTGACAGTCAAAATTGAAGAGAATGTGTATAAGTTGTGAGTCAAGACAAGAGCAAAACGTTAAGTTGCGCAGTTCAACTGTTTATCCTGAGGGATGATAGTGGAAAAGTTGCGCCAACATATATGCGCAGAAGTCATAAAGTTTCTATCCACGAAGGAGTGAGGTATGCTAGCGCTAGTTTTAGTGCGGTATTCTTTAGAGCTTATGCAATAAATACTAGCAGACTTGGAATAAGACAGTGATGCCGACAATATCAATAGCAGTGATCTATAAATAATGATTAAAAGATTAAATTCCTCAGGGATAACAGAATAATTTTTTGAGAGTTCTTATCGAAAAGGAATACTGTGACTTCGATGTTGGATTAAGATTAGTTTTGGGTATAAGTGTTCATAAACTGGTTATGAGGACAAAGATGATGGTGCAACGAATGGTAGTGAGGAGCTGTAGAAACATGTTACGAGTACAGTAATATTAGCTATGTTCATGGTTGCAAATTCCGTCTCACGCTCTACATGTTTTTAATGACATATATGAATAAACTTAGCTTTATAATAAAGAAATCGATTTCGCTATAACTATGGATATCTGCCAACAATTAATTTTATGTGAACTGCAAGCATTGTTTAACGCTGCACGCTGTTGTGGTTGTGTTGCTCGCGCCAGGCTGACATCTCTACTACTCCTCTCAGCCGTTACAGAGAGGAACGCAAGAAAAGCAACTTTCCCTATGCGCAAGGTTTGTTCACGCCTCGCCTCACGACCTATACCTCACATTGTTCGGGAAGAGCAAACAAATTGGAATTTGGATGAAGTGGTGGACATTGTCGTTGCCCAACTAAATTTCGGTGATGACAGACTGTTGGAGTGCAACTGCAATAAATGACTCGAATCTTGAAGGAGTGGAACCACATTCACTTCAGATTAGTCCTTCTGGGTAAGTATTATTATGGCAGTATTATAATGGAATGTGCAGTTCAGTATTTTGCAGAACATAAATGACCCTGCCTCACTCTTCTTCCAAAGGCGGCATTTAAAGTTTGGGATTAGGGTGTGGAAAAGCAACTCTCAGTGTTGCCAAGCCTTCCACTTACTGGTCCCTTAACTGAGGCGCGATTTTCGACTTGCAAGCAGCAAACAGAGTTTTACTATGTTGCCTCTCGCCCCTAGTACAGGGTCACTTTTGTTCGCTAGTGTTTATTGCCCACTGGAAAGGGGAAGCGGTACCGTTGTCCATTTGTGAATGATAACCTCAAAATTCTGATGTGTTCCACTCACATGACTTTCTCCTACCGTTCTCTAAACGAACTTCTTACAAAGGATTGCTCTTTCTACTCCACACTAATCGAGATAAGCTTTATCAGAATGGTCTTATTGCTTAGTACCTTATAAGTAGGAGGGAAATAAGGGAATACACTAGGCTAAAGCGATAGGCAATAGTCAATTTTTTTAAAAGTTGTCGCTTCTTTGATTGACCAGTAGTAAACAACAAAATACTGCAACGATTTCCTATTTGAGGAAAGTATACGCATTTAAATTTAATATCTACCAATAACAAAATATATCTCGGAAACAGTAATTGTACAGCAAAAATGTATAATACATAATTGTGACGAGATTTACATTTTTTGTGTGGTAAGTTTTTGTCCAAAGACGCAAACGTAATTCAGAATGATATGCAATTTATTTGTCATGTATATACCTTTAATATACGATGTTGTAATCCAAATAGATAATTTTTGAGAAAATCAACATTTTCTAAAAGTCTTCCTGTGGTTTGGGGTGAGGGGATTTTCTTAAAAATCTTCGTGTCGTATCCTTGGAAGATATTCATCTTAGGACTTTTCACTTTTGAGTTATGCTGTCTGCACTCACGAACACATACTGATCTTTTACTAGAATTTTTTTGTGTTTTTTCTTGTTATTTTATTCAGGGGGTCTCAAATCATATATTTCTGGTGAAATATCGGTATCACATTTTTGGGTGAGATACTATACCTTCTTTATCTCTCTAGCCTGAAGAGAGTAAAAAGCTGTTGGAGTGATGTATGCATGCAATAGTTCAGCTAACTTTCAAAACAAGATGTCCAATTAGCAATTTGACGGGAAAAATTTAACATTTATACTAAACAACAACTCGTGTCTGTTTTGTATTTTATGTCATTATCTGTGAACTGTGAAAATCAGATGGCTGTTTTCCTATCAAATGAATGAAACGTAAGTTCTAAATTGTATAGCTTTACAACGAATACAGCTTAGCACACGCAGTGTGAGCACGTGCGTTCGCGGAAGAATACATTCTGGTATTTTACATTGCCGGTGGTTTAGGGAAGGATAGATATTATTATCTTATGGATTATTATCCACTTATATTTACTCAAACAAGAAATTAAAATAATTTAAAATAAAATAATACATTTATAATTAGCCAGCTTAAAGAAAAATAGGCTAAGGAACCATTGTCACATTGATGTGTTAAATTGAACTTCGATTTTGTATAGTGAAAATACATCTAAAACAACGATACAGTGTTTCGACTTTCTCTCCCATAGGGTCCCTATTCGCCGGGAAAGAAACTTCTAAAGTTTTAAGTTGTTATTCTATAAACTCCAAAATAATAAATTCCTTGTTGACTATAAGAATATAAATATAAAGTATAAGCAGCTCTAAAAATGAAATTATTATTAAAAATAATATAACTATTCATATTCAACTAATTATTCTATTTAATAAACCAATTTCTCCGAATACATTTAAAGGAGGAGGAGCTGCTATATTACAAGAAGATAATAAAATACTAAAAATTATCACAATGCCAGAACTGACTAGTTCTGTCTTCAGCTGCCTAGTACTATGCCAGACGCTGATAATAATCCTCATGCCGCCCCCTGTGCGCAAGATTGCACTAAGATATTTACAAACAACATTTCATAAAGCGAAGAGAAAATTGACCGCAGTTACATACCATTTTTTTCCAGTGATGGGTGCCTCGAGAGGGAAAATGAAGAGATGAACTGCAAATTCTTTCCCTTACATTTTACACTATATATGTATAATCTGTATAGAAGGAATTTGATATTATTTATGAATAATTTCAATTTATGGTTTTTTTTTTATTTGTAATTTTTGGCGGCACACTTGGATCTATGGGAAAGAAAGCCGAACACACAAGTATTTTTTATTGTCGCTCTACTTTCACTAATACTGCTTCAGTAGCATCAATGTGCCATTTACCACTTGCTAGATTTTAATGTAATTATTAAAGATGAGAGGTTTGTGTGGTTTGCCGTCAGGTTGCGTATACGTTATACAGTTGACTTCCGACGTAAACAAACCACGCGAAGCATACAGTCAGAAAAGGAGAAATGCAACACTCCGCTATGATCTGGCACTAACACATGGCAAGGAAGCATATGGATAACGTGTGTATTCCCAGTTGCATTTCTTTTGGGTGCACTGTCATTATTTATCTGTCTGCCCAACTAAGCTCACTGACAAGTCAACGTGTATTTCGTATCGTGCGCAAATCTCTTATCTTTAGTAATGTAATCATTAGCTCCTCGTAGAAAGAAGCTACCATTTAAATAGAAATCTCTTCATTTATTATTTTATAATACGGCATATGTGTTATATGGGCTGAAAAAATATAGCTTTCTTATTGCAACCATTTTCCCTGAAATTTGAAATTGTATTCCTTCAAAGATTTAATTTACCTTAGTTCAATTACTTTTATTTTGAAGCTCCAGAGAAGTGCTAGATGGATTTAAATAGCGTTTTATTTATGGCCACTCTGAACTTAGCGCTCCGTTCTATATTGGGGGTGAAAGACCTTTTAATTTTGCTCAGAGACCTCTTATCTTAGGTGCCATAAAATCTACGACACGGGCTTAACTTCTATTCGAAGCAAGCCATGTTAATGATTTTTACGCCCGAAAAAATCTAGCGTCCTTTGTCTGCTTGAACATTGGGGACCAAAGGCTAGCAAGTTACCTCTAGACCATGGAGGACGACAGCCGCTACATGATATGTGCGACAGATTTTCCAAAAGTGTAGTTTATTAAAAACTCTGAAAAGCTTCCTTTGGAAGTGACATTCCATATTCTATATTGAAGAAACTGAAACTTATACTAAAATATTTTTACCCTTGCATATTAGCCTATCGTGGCATATTGCGTCCAGTAGATCCCTAATATCCAGCATGCCCCTCATGTGGCGGCGATATAACTTCTTGAGTAGCAACCTTCTATCATGCACTACTTCCAAGAAATTTCCTCACTAGAGTGGACTTGGAGTATAGACTGCGCAATGTGGATGCGCAATTGCACAACGATACCAATTCTCCGAGAGAATCACCATAGAGAGAATTCGAGTTGGCATGTCCGGTGGTGAGTGAGACACTTTTCAGAGTTCCAAAAATTTGTAGCTTGGCAGTTAACATGGGAACAGTTTCAACTCTCTCTCCCTCTCTCGTACGAAATATTCTGCCAGACTCTTATTTGGTATATTTTCAAATAAGGCTAATTTCAAATCAAAGCCATGATTAAACACATTCGATCACTAAGTTTGTGTATTATGTGTCAATCTTTAAACTTATGTAAATTTATGTATAAAAATTCATGTATGTCGAGAATTATTTAAAAGGCTTACAAAAACTTTTACAAATGCAACGGCTACGCCTTTTGCCTAATTTTTATATTAAATGTACATTTATAGAATCAATATTATTAAATAAAATATTCTTAAATTGGTTATTTTTTAATGACACAGTAATGTGTTCTACTCAAATATTTCGTTCTTATCCACCGTTGTTTTTAGGTAACAGTTTTAAATGCCAGTTACACTGTGGTAACCTTAGAGTACGAATAAATAATTATTTATTTGTTTTCTTAGTTATGTTCTTAGTTACGTTACATTAATGGTTACCAGTACCAATTAGGTGTAACTACGTTTCAATATGAACAATGTGATTAGAGTCTTAATTTTATTATTTGATGCAATTTATAAGGACAATATCTTAAACAGTCTCAACGTTTTGATTTCTATGGTGATTTATAGTTGAAAAATGCATTTTGACTTGCTTATAAGGTGTCTAAAGATGAACTGAGGTACACGAGATCCTAAATATACATATTTCATACCTAATGCAGAAATAGGAAAGAAAATTACATTGTTGTCACCAACATGACAAACTAAACGCAACACAATTTAAATATTTTCGTAAAACATTGATAACACATGGCAATGGCATAGTGAAAGCAATATATCTAGAGAAGAGAAACATTAACGTCCAAGCACACATTATTGTCTATGATCACAACGGTAATATACAGGTAGAAGATGACTTAACCTTGAAAAGGATTATTCTTTGTGATGAATAGAAAGAAAACATGTTAGCTTTGTTGTTTTAAACTAGTTTTTGAGAAAAATTACTTTTAAATGGAGATTTTACGAAACTTTAATACTTTGAAACAGTTCTTAGGGGAGATTGAAACATACATATTTTCTGCATCTTTAAACACATTTTAAATAAAATAATTACCACTCAATCATTA
This sequence comes from Hymenopus coronatus, assembly GCA_030762935.1. Lineage (NCBI taxonomy): Eukaryota > Metazoa > Arthropoda > Insecta > Mantodea > Hymenopodidae > Hymenopus > Hymenopus coronatus. The sequence goes on along the minus strand of CM060888.1, from coordinate 45,542,690 downwards.
TAAGGTTTCCAAATCTGTCTTGTTGAATCTATATCGTTAATAACTAAGCTTGCACAAATATAAAATGGTTTAGAGGTAACATGCTAGCCTTTGGTTCCCGGCGGAGGGCATGGGTTTTTTTCGTGCTAAACACTCTTTAGCATGGATCTTTCGGAAGGGAAGTAAAGACTGAAGTTGGTCCCGTGTCGTATATTTACGGCACGCAAAAGAACCTCAAGTATGATAAAGAAGCCTCCCAGCTAAATTAAGCAGATTTTCACGCCCAATATAGAATGGAACGTTGAGAACTGCAGAAAAACAAAATCAAGTTTAAACAACATTTAATTTTTAAAAAGAAACGCACTTAAGTTGTTATCAGGTACAAAATGACTAACTTTACTAAAGCTTAGATCTTTGAAGTACTAATCGTTTACGGTGAAATATATCGTAACGCGGTAGCTGCGGCAAAAATTTGTTTTCATCTGTCAAAGAGTTTCAAATGCAAATAACTGTCTACTTCTGCTGGAGTTGGTAAAAGAAATCTTGCCCAAGGAGAAATCCTTCACTTAATGTAAGATGACACTTAAATAGCATTCGTGGTATAGGTCGGATTATCGACTCATTCCATTTAACTATTTTGAGAACATTATTGACATTCTCATCGATTTTTCGCTTTTGTTTCGCTTTAATTATTCAAAGTTTTACAATTCACAAAAGTAAATCAATTACACGACTATGTGCCCTTTGTTTGTGGATTTAATCTAGAGCTATAATAAATAATACCTCATTGAGGTAAGCTGGAATATAATCTCAATTTTTAGAAGCTTTACTATTTTGTTTCCGTTGTTTGAATTCAGAGCAATGTAATGAGAAGTAGTAAAAAATTGTTGTAGCAAAAAACGGAGTTGTATTCATTTTGATACTTTGGGAAATTTTATTTAAATGCCCTTTAATACATTTGTGATGAAACAATTTTTATGTTCGTAACTTTACTTTATCGCATTGAGAATGTTTAAAACTTCTACAGTTTTATCACGAAAAGTGAAAATATTGTAATAAATATTAATAATTTTTTTCTATTTTTGACATTATTTTATCTATGAATGTTCGTTATGTTCTTCTGCGCAGATCTATGACTGACGGAAAGCATTTCTTGCCTTCATTCCTTCTGCCACTAGCAAGCATCATAACGAAGTCTGTACTCAGGTTAACCTCATATATTTCGGACCATTTTATAATACAAATAGAGAGACGTTGAAAACAAAATAGTAAACATGCTATTACCTGGAATGAAGGCAGTTTTCCATGTCATTTTCTAGAAAAACATGCATCTTCAATAACCAACAACTCATCAGCTTACCTAAAACAAAAGAGAATGTGATATTAAACCAATCACACATTTAAAGGAAAAAGGTGTACTATATGTGTATATAACATGTAAATAGATATAAATACTTTTTCTCTCTGAATGCTGCAATACAAAATATTGGCTATATTTACATATGGACTTAATTGTTTTTTTGTTTTTTTTTCACACAAGTCATGTGTAGGAAATAAGTTGGATAGGAGTCAAACTGAAACATCTGATGTGTACCATTCACATGACTTTCTCTATATCCCTGCAACAAATTATTCTTAAAAAGCTTATACTCCTATTTACTTCATGCTAATAGCCATATTTCTTCATGCAGAAATAGCTATATTACTTGCTTCCTTGTAAGTAGAGGTGAAATAAGGGAGTACCATAGGCTAAAGTGATAATCAAAAGCTGGTTGCTATGTCACTGAAGTTCCTTTGTTTGTATGGGCAGCAGTTGACAAATTCCTGTATGAAAAATGTATAAGTTTTTCATAGCAGAAACCAAAAATAAGGAATGTCACAAAAACGACGAACTCCACGAAAAAAATGTATATAACATAAATTGTGTGTTTTAACGTGCTCTACATTTTTTGTTAAGTAAGATTTTGTCCAACTCTTACGGTTTAGCAGTTATTCAAAATTCAGTAAAATTCGTCCAGAATAAACTACTCTTCAGAGGCTATTCCCAGAAAACTCAAGATATACATTTTCTTTGTCAGGTAAATATCTTTAATATACGAAATTTTAATCAAAATTGTTAGAGCCATTTTTGAGAAAATCAAAATTTTCGAAAAATTTACATGTAGAGGGTAGTTGGGGGTGGGGGGATTTTTCTCAAAATCTTCGTGTCGCATCCCTGGAAGATACTAAACTTAAATTACCTACGTTTCGTTTTTGAGTTATCGTGTTCACAGACACACGGACACACACACACATACACACACACACACACGGACCTTTTTCCGAAAATGCTTTTTATAGATAAAGGGGACCCTAAACATATATTTCCGGTGAAATCTCGGTATATCGACTTTTTTGGTGGAGTGCAATACCTTCTCTATAAACTATGTACATAGTGCGTATAGAGAAAAAAGTAAAAATGTAATGCCATAGCCGGGATTTGAACCACGGATCTCCCGGTCTCTAGCCGGTTGCTCTACCAATGGCGACTTATAATGTTGTAAGTACATTAACTCCTAGGGTTCATAGTATAGCCAACTATTAGGGACAATTAATATGCATTTAATTGTTGTTTTTTTTTTTTTTTTCTTTTTTCTTTTTTTTTACACAAGCCGTACAGGAGTTGTATAGGTAGAGTCAGACTGAAAAATGTAATGCCATAGCCGGGATTTGAACCAAGGTTGCTCTGCCACCGAGGTTGTGGTTTACCAGGAAACATGCAAGTCAGTTGAGAAATTCAATGCAATGCCAGCATGTTGCCATGGTAGCTCAGTGGCAGAGCAATGGCTAGAGACATGGAGATCATGGTTCAAATCCCGGCTATGGTACTGAATTTTTCAATCTGACACTACCTATATTTACATAACCTTCTCTACCCATGTTTAAGCAAACTATACTTAAAAAGCTTATTCAGATATACACTAATAGAAATTGTTTTATTACGATATTATTTTTTTTTTTACAAAGAGAATAAGAAAATTCAATAACCTACAGTGATAGTCAAATTTCCTAAGATGCTACTACGGTGCTATTGGAATTCCTTTCACTTTGGTTAACCATGTTAAAAATATGAATAACAACTTCCCATTTGAAAAACATAATAGTATTGGAAAATTTAAATTAAAACTAGTGATATCTCGGAAATATTTAACTTTACAACAAAAATATTTGACATAAGCCGTGTGTTTCGACGAGATCAACATTTAATTTTGTATCTATTTTCAAGATTCATCTTGTGAGATGGATCCCGAATATTTTCAGAAGTCAAATATATGCAGACCTCAATTTAACCCTGACTACGGGCTGGAATGCGCAAAAGCAACGGCAGTCATCCCAACCTTTCCTTACATCATGAGTATATAATCAAGATTCATCTAAATAAATTATGTCACCTTTTCTGCATGTCACAATCGTTGCTGATTCAATAATCACGCGCCTTTTACTTAACGTGCGAGAGTAGGACCCTAACTTCACCAACAACTGTCTAACCGAATTCCTTTTGTAATTAAAACTAGCAGAAATAGTCTAATTACTCGCTTCCTTGTAAGTAGAAGCGAAATAAGGGACAACCGTAGGTTAAAGTGATAGCCAAAGCTAGTTGCTATGTCAATGAAGTTCCTTTGTTTATATGGATAGGAGTTGACAAGTTTCTGTATGAGAAAAGTATACGTTTTTCATAGCAGAAACCAAAAATAAGGAATGTCACAAAAACGACGAACTCCACGAAAAAAATGTATATAATATAAATCGTATGTTTTAATGTGCTCTACAGTTTTTGTGTAGTAAGTTTTTGTCCATCTCTTACAGTTTAGCAGTTATTCAAAATTTAGTAAAATTCATCCAGAATAAAGTACTCTTCAGAGACTATTCCCAGAAAATTCAAAATATACATTTTATTTGTCAAGTAAATATGTTTAATATACGAAATGTTTATCAAAATCGTTAAAGCCATTTTTGAGAAAATCAAAATTTTCGAAAAAAGTTCCATGTAAAGGGTAGTTTGGGGTGGGGGATTTTTCTCAAAATCTTCGTATCGCATCCCTGGAAGATACTAAACTTAAATACCAAGTTTGGTATTTTACCGACTTTTCGTTTTTGAGTTATCGTGTTCACAGACACACGGACACACACACACACACACACACACACACACACACACACACACACACACACGGACCTTTTTGTGAAAATGCTTTTTTGGAATATTAGGGACCCTAAAACATATATTTCCGGTAAAATCTCGGTATCGAATTTTTGGGTGGAGTGCAATACTTTCTCTTTACACTATGTACATAGTGCGTATGGAGAAAGTAAAAAACAGCGAAGATGTTGCAAGGTTGCGCTTTACTCCACGTGTAGTTGACGTCTCTCTGTCATTTGTCATTTCTACGCTTTCATTGGCTGAAGTGGCGTGCTCACTAGTGCATTGTAAAACGTCGGCGACTTCCCAGAATAATCAGTGCGCTATCTGAAAGGTTTCTATTAACAAAGATAAAGCGCATGTTAACCTTTTGAGTAGCTCGGTATTACTAGATGTCTTGATTGCCTGTAAAATCCAAAGTAAGAGGGACCAGCTAAATATTGATTCTTTATGAATTCCCGAAGGTATAGTTGTGTTCCCAGCTCGTGGACCTTGAAAGGAATGCGTATACAACACACACATGAGTACAGATAAGGTGACACTAGCAGATAGAAGCTGTATTGAAGAATAACATGTAACCTATCTTAATAGATTAGTGGTCGTGCCAATTGCGTGCCCAATTCTGAACACAACGCTGTTTCATTTTCTGAAGAAAATTAGTTGTGTGTGTGTGTCCAAACTTGGTATTTAAGTTCAAAAGATTTTCAATAACATACCCCCATTCCCATTATTCTGTACACGAGTCATTTTTTCGAAAATTTCTGTTTTATCAAAATTAGCTTTAATTTTTTTTTATTAAAATACTATATGTTTGAGATATTTTCTGGCAAACGTACTCTATACCTTGAATTTTCTGGGAATAGGCTCTAAAGACTTTTTCATTCTGGAGACCTTTGTAAGTAAGAGAAAGACAGAAACACTCTACAAAGCATGTAGAATTCATTACAACACATACTGTATGGCATAGAACTTTTTTTAAATAAATAAATAAATATAAAATGAGTTAACCGTATTATTCTTCGTATAACGGTAGCATTAAAGTTGATTAGCGCAACAGTTTGTTCCTGTCCATCTTCTCTTCTTCTTTCAGAAGTGTTCAATATACTATTTTCTCCTCTTGACCGTACCTTTTTCTTCTCACGAATTCTCTTTATCGTTGACACGGAAACACCAGCAGCTGGTTGTGAGCTTGTGACACTGGATATAAATACTGCTTATTCAGAGCTTCTTCATTATATTTATCTAACGCTACATACAATTTCACGCCCTTCTGAATGCACTACCTTACATTTCTTAACTTCAGACATGTTGAAAAGAATAGAAAATCTTCTTACAACATTGAACCTTATTATGCTAAGTAGGCTATGCTAGGTTAATACACATTTCTGCAGGAATGGTTACTGCATAACAGCTTACCGGGTAACTAGATATCGCTTTCCTCTCCCCCCTATGGGCTCGCGAGCCCAAAACACAACTATACCAACCATCATTGCTATACAAAAAAAATCTGATGTGTTCCATTCACATGACTTTCTCTACATCTCTGCAACAAAGTATTGTTAAACAGCTTATGCTATTTACTTCATGCTAGCAGAAATAGTCTTATTACTTCCTTCTGAGCAGAAGGGAAGTAAGGCAGTATCATAGGTTAAAGTGATAGTCAAAAGCTGATTGCTATGTGCCTGAAGTTCCTTTGTTTGTATGGACAGGAGTTGAGAAGTTCCTGTATGAGAAAAATACAAGTTTTTTAAAGCTGAAATAAAAGACAAGGAATATCTCCAAAACGAACAACTCCACGAAAAAAAATGTTTATAACAAATTTTATGTTTTGACGTGTTCTGCATTTCATGTGTAATAAGTTTTTGTCCATCTCATATGGTTTAGCAGTTATGTCAAATTCCGTAAAATTCATACAAAATAAAGTAGTCTTCACAGGCTTTTCGTAGAAAATTCAAGATATTCATTTTATTTGTCATGTAACTATCTTTAATACACGTTAATTTAATCAAAATCTTGAGAGCCATTTTTGAGAAAATCAACATTTTCGAAAATTTTTCCAAGTAAAGCGTAGTTTGCGGTGGGGGGATTTTTCTCAAAATCTTTATGTCGCATCCCTGGAAAATAGCAAATTTAAATACCAAGTTTGATATTTTATCGACTTTTCGTTTTTGAGTTATCGTGTTCACAGATACACAGACCTTTTTCCAAAAGTGCTTGTTTTTCGATATAGGGGATCCTAAACCGTATATTTCCCTTGAAATCTCGATATCGAATTTTTAGGTGGAGTGCAATACCTTATCTATACACTATGTACATAGTACATATAGAGAAAGTAATTAATTTTGATATTTTTTTTTCTTTTCTTTTACCAACTGTAGTCAAAATTTTATTCCTTGTGTGCGTTAATAATAAAAGATTAAAGATTATCCGATATATTCTAATCACTTCTGTGACTTCATTATTTAAATTTGTAATGCGAGAGTAGTTTATGAGCAGATCATTTTTCACGGGATGAAGTGATCATGTAAACACACAATAAGGTGTTTATGTTCTCTGACGCTTCTCTATTGAAAATATTTCCACACCACTGTGAACACAAATCACTTCTTTTTTATAGCAATGTAGAAACATAATGACATCTTTCCATATTGTGAATGTTATTGGAAAAGCTGGGGCTTCGTGCAAGTGAACCATTTCCTCGTCATCGCATTCCACCGCGAGGGAGAAGCCATCAAGTGGGGAAAACGTGTATGCTTCTCCGTAACCAATAATATGATCGTTATTCAAGGGCCTCTTATCCGACTTCCTATACGGCAGCGGGGATCATATAAAAGACAACAAAAACAAACCAGAGAGAATGACTTGGGAAAAGAAGAGACGATTGGAGGATGGATGCTGCCCATTTCGAGGTTAACGATTTGTTGCTGCTGCTGCTCTGAAGAATGGATTCTTGACACTTTTCAGTTCCAACGAGGGCAGGGGCGTGCGAGACAGCCGGTGTTGCCACGTCTAGGGCATTAGGGGGTGAGGTTACGACCTCCACAAAGGACTCAAACTACATAAACCCTTCATAAAATTAGAACTCATTGCTGGCTGCTTTATAATGAAACGAAAAAAAGCAGTACATACACTAGACACACTAACTCATTCTTTAAACATTCTATACACCACATTCACATGACTTTTACCATTCTCTGCCTTTTATAGTGGGTATACAAACTATTTCTAGGAAAGTTCATTGATATCCCTATACGTGCTATGTACATAGAATAGACAGAAAGTACTGCATTCCACCCAAAAATCCGATACCGAAATTTCAACAGAAATACACGTCTTAGGGTCTCCTGTATCCAAACAAAAATGACTCATGTGTGTATGTATGTATGTATGTGTGTGTGTGTGTGTGTGTGTGTGTGTGTGTGTGTGTGTGTGTCTCCAGTCTGTGAACATGACTCAAAATAAAAAGTCCTTAAAATACCAAACTTGGTATTTAAGTTTAGTATCTTTCAAGGTTTAGTACCTTTAGTATCTTTCTACAAAAATTTAGAGGGAAATTCAACCACCCCAAACTACACTTCGCAAGGAAGATGATTTTCTTAAAACTTGCCCAAATAATTTTGATTAAAATGCTATTTAACATATTTTCATGTCAAATTAAATGTATATTTTAAATTTTCTGGGAATAAACTCTGAAGTCCTCTTCATCCTGAATGCCTTTTGCACAACTGGTTAACCTTAAGCGATAGACAAAAAAATGAAGGTCTCGTTAAAACACAGAATTTATATCCTTCATATTTTTGTTGCAGAGCTAACAGTTTCCACGCTATTCGATGTAATTGTTTTCAATTTTAAAATACATCTTTCTCAAATAGGAAGTCATCCGTGTTTCTTTTGTTTTAATCCGGTTTATGCAAAGAAACGAATCTCAATGGCATTCGTGTAGCGTCAGCTATTAAAACATTTGACTATAGCTTTAGCAGAGGTATTCCCTTATTTCGCTTCTACTTATTAGGTACGAGTCAGTTGCGGAATTTAATGTCATGCCGGCATGTGGCCATGGTGGCTCAGTGGTTAGAGCGAGCTGCCTAGAGACCGGGAAATCCGTAATTTATAACACTGAATTGTTCAATCTGACTCTACTTATCCAACTCCTGTCCTATACACGGCTTGTGAGAAAAAAATGCATTTACTCGATTACCATGGATTAAAAAGATAAATGATCTTTTGTGAGATGTTTGTTTGTAGAACAGTAGAGAAAGTCAATTGAATTGAACTTCAGATTTTTACTTTTTCTACACGTACTATGCATAGTGTATAGAGAAGGTATTGTATTGTACCCAAAATTTCGCTGCCAAGATTTATCCGGAAATATGTGTTTTGGAATGCACTGAATCAAAAAAGAGGCATTTTTAGATAGAAAGTCCCTGTGTGTGTTTGTGAGCAGCAGAGCTCAAAAACGAAAAGTAAAGTATCAAACTTGATATTTAAGTTCAGGATATTCCAAGGATGCGACGCACCCCCAACTACCCTTTACATTGAAACATTTTTGAACATTTGGTTTTTCTCAAAAATGGCTCCAACGATATTCATTCAAATATCTTATATTTAACATATTTACATGGCAATTAAAGTGAATATCTTGAATTTGCTAGGAATTGACCCCAAAGACCTGTTTATTCTAAATGCATTTTTCTGAATTTTGCATAACTAGTAAACTGTAAGAGATAGTCAAAATCTTACTACACTAAACACCTTAAAACACACAATTTATGTTAGATACATTTTGTCGAGGAGTTGAGATATTCTTTGTTATAAGTTTCAGTTTTAAAATACAAACTTTTCTCATACGGGAACTTGTTAACTCCTGGTCACGCAAAGAAACGGATTTCAATCCCACAGCAACCTCATTATAAAACATTTGACTGTCAGTTTAGCCTAGTGTATTCCCTTATCTCCCTTCTACTTATAAGGAACTATGTAATAAGATCTTTTTTGCTAAGGTTTGTCTGGATTGGCTGAAGTAGATAGAATAATAAGCTTATTAATAATTTGTTACAGAGATGTTGAGAAAGTCATGTGAATGAAACATTTCAGGTGGTTTAAGTTACATTCCTTAATACCTGTGAAAGAAACCCTTTGTTAACATTTTCCTATAGTGGATAACCTTTAAATATTTGTTCTATATAATAAACTGGAAAGCCAACGTATGATTACCTATTTTTATTACTTTCTCTATACGTACCATGTACATAGTGTATAGAGAAGCTATTACACTCCACCAAAAAATTCGATACTGAGATTTCACCGGAAATATGTGTTTTAGGGTCCTCTGTATCCAAAAAAAGTATTTTCAGAAAAAGGTCCGTGTGTGTGTCCGTGTGAACACGATAACTCAAAAACGAAAAGTCGGTAAAATACCAAACTTGGTATTTAAGTTTCGCATCTTCCAGGGATGCGACACGAAGATTTTGAGAAAAATCCCCCCACCCCAAGCTACCCTTTACATGGAACTTTTTTCCAAAATTTTGATTTTCTCAAAAATGGCTCTAACGATTTTGATTAAAATTTCGTATATTAAACATATTTACCTGACAAATAAAATGTATATCTTGAATTTTCTAGGAATAGCCTGTGAAGAGTAGTTTATTGGATGAATTTTACGGAATTTTGAATAACTGCTAAACCGTAAGAGATGGACAAAAACTTACTTCACAAAAGATGTAGAGCACATTAAAATACACACTTTATGTTATATACATTTTTTTCGTGGAGTTCGTCGTTTTTGAGACATTCCTTATTTTTGGTTTCTGCTATGAAAAACATATATTTTTCTCATACACGAACTTGTCAACTACGATCCATATAAACCAAGGAACTTCATTGACATAGCAACTAGCTTTTGACTATCACTTTAACCTACAGTTGTCCCTTATTTCGCTTTTACTTACAAGGAAGTGAGTAATAAGACTATTTCTGCTAATTCTTTCTGATTAGCATAAAGTAAATAGAAGTATAAGCTTTTTAAGAATAATTTGTTGCAGGGATATAGAGAAAGTCATGTGAATGGTACACATCAGTTTTTTATTTTAATACTAATCTATGACCAATTACTGCACACATTCTGGAGTGCTTAAAGAAGAAGTTTCAAATCTTTAATTGTGTTTTTGTGGAAGCAGATTTTGAATATGAACAAATAAGAACGCATTGACAAATGTAACTTTTAAAGTTTGACAGAGTAACTAAATTAGTGCGACGCTTTAAAAGTTCTCAAAATGTTTATTTTATACAGCCTAGGAGAATCGAATATTGCAAATCTTTATATTAAAGTAGTTTTTGTAGCAAAAATCCAAAATGTAACATCACTTTAACAGCATTTCTGTAGTCTCTTAGTCGAGATACACCATTGCAGATATAGCTGCATTACACATTTCGTGATAAATATAAAGGTAATGTGTTATCAAATGTTTTAAGAACTGGACGCTATATGCTGGCCGTAAAATTCTACACTGTTTCCGTACATCTATGAGAAACAACAGCAAATCGGCAGGACTTTAAAAAAATGACATAGTATTGAACAACTAGAGCAAATAATAACGAATATCTTGGACATAACTTGTCAGAAGAAAGGATAAAAGGAATAAACTTTTTGTTTAGAAGAATTTCTAGCGTTTCCTATAGGAGAGATCTACCGTTTCGGGAGGTCGTGGGATCGATTCCCGCAGCGGATCTCTCTGACCCATGGAGGTATTCTGGGGGTTTACCCGGATCACCAGGATGGTTTTTTCATTCCCTCGAACTTCTGGTCCCTTCATTTCATCACCATTTCATCAAACAATGTGTCTTTCAGGGTTGTGAGTGTCGGAGAGAAAATGATATGAAACGAAATGAAGCTTTATTTATGGATTCTCTTGAACTACTGTGGTTCTCAGCGTCTCATTCTATGTTCGGAGTGAATTTGTCTCAGGTGCCTGTCTATCAGGTTTGAGATTCTTTTACGTGCCGTCAATCTACGACACCGGACCAACGCCTTTACTCCCCTTCTGAAGGAAGCCATGCTAAGAATTTTTACCCCCGAACAAATCCATCCCCTCCGCCATGGGGGGTGGGACGAAGGTGTCAGCGAGGACAGTGGTGGTAGCGCCCTTTCGTGGTGGTGAATGCTCTTTGGAAATAAAGATTTCAGTAATTGGGTGGCGTTAGAACGTCTGTTGAACACGAGGGATTCGGTCAGGCTTATCGAGTGGGCTCCTAGCCCTCCCTGAGTCGGGATGAAGAACAGCTTAGACTATGTTAGGGACACATCATTGTGGCTCTTTCCCCGCGGTCCGGTATCGACCGCCCGTCAATAACACTGATATCTCCTATCCTACTGGGTCTGTCGCACTGTAAACTCATGGTACAAGCTTATACAAACATTCAATAGAAACATTTTATTTTTAAGACAAATCATTTTAAAATATATTTCATTTTAATAAAAACCATTAGAACCATTTTTGAGGAAATTGAAAAATTCCAAATAATTTCATGTATCGCATCCTCAGAAGATATCTAACCTATTAACTTTTAAAATTATGTAATATATACCGATAAATATATATTACATTATTATTTTTAAAAATACCTGGTATAAAACATATACTGTGAAACATGTAATATAATACAATATAATATAGAAGGAGTAAGTGTAATACAATATAATACAACAATATATAATATATAATTAAAACGTAGAAATGAAGACGAAGTTTAAGAACCTATCGGTTTTTCTTATTTTAATGCCTACACTTAAATCTCATTTTCATACTAGGCTACCGCTTCCTTACTATCCGGATTCTATAGCGGTTCGATGGGTGCAATAACTTTAACCTAGTCTCCATGTAGAGATGAAGCCTTTTATATAAATGTCGTCCAGTTTAACGACGCATACAACTTCTCTTCTCCCTTTGTTTAGGCCACCTTGTGTGTACCTACAAACCGTAGCGAAATATTCTCACACTGTTGGTATACAAACAATTGACTATCATTGTTAATTGATTCGTTTTGTGTCTCTGAACTGTTTTTGTCTAAACTTAGATAACTGGTACCAATGATTGGGATCAAAACTTATTCAACTAAAGGTGGAAACATTAAGGAAGGAAAAACACTGTGATCTAAGGGAATGGATAGCTTTTATGCATGTTAGGATACCTTGAGTATACTTAGATAAAAGCAAAATATGAAATTGCATATACTAATTCAGACTTACCAACCCACGTGGTTCCGTGCTAGAGCTTGCAGGAGTAGCCTTTTTGAAACTGAAATAAATAGCACGGAATATCTCGGAGATGGTGAACTCCACGACAAAATGTATATGACATAAATTGTGTGTTTAAATATGATCTATATTTTTGTGTGGAAGATTTTGTATATCTCTCACGGTTTACCAGTTATACAAAAGTCATCCAGAATGAAGAGGTCTTCAGAGGCTATTGCTAGAAAATTCAAGATATTATATATTTTATTTGTGGTGTAAGTATCTATAATATACGATATTTTAATCAAAATAGAGCTATTTTTTTTGAAAATCAAAATTCTCGAAATTGTTTGCATATGGTGGGAGATTTTCTTGAAAATCTTAGTGTCACATATTTGGAATATATACACTTAAATAGCAAGTCTGATATTTAAAGGACTTTTCGTTTTTCAGCTGCCCACAGACACACATACACGCACACACACGGACGTGTTTCTAAAACTTTTTTTTTTATTTTTTGGATTCGGAGGTTCTAAAACGTGTATTTCCGGCGAAATCTCGAAATATAATTTGTGGATGGAATACAATGCTTTCTATATGCACTATCTGGACTGTAAATAGAGGTTAGAGCAAGTAAGAATTACCAATCCAAAATTAAGTTTCTAATAATTGTACAGTCATAATATAGAATATCCTAAACATTGCAACAAATCCTTTCAAAGAGTTCCACAACAACTGTATTTCAATTCATATTTTTTTTTAATAATATTATAACTATACTGAGGTTTGTTTTGCTCAACTATACAAAAACTATACAAAATTTTCTCACATTTTGTCTTCCTCTTAATAATGAGGAGTGTGGTGAACTTACGAGATGTGGTGCAAGTCTTTATGGCTGTTTCGTGCGCATGCGTGGGATGCGTGGGTCTGCATACAAACTCTAATCGTATGAATGCATGCTTTGACACTATTATACATTCTTGGTACTTGGTCCTGCTGTTGACCATGACGATAAACTGAGCCCTTTCTCTTTGTTGGGAGGTTGTTATTGCTGAACAACAGGCGTAGAGAATCTATATTTTTGTTTTACAGTTCTGTGGCATGCGTTTCTGGTAACCTCGCTTTCTGTGACGGTTTAAGCTAGGGCCTATCGTATTATGTTTTTCACATCCTGCGCTGTTTTAATCGTCCTCCTTCATGGCTTGTCCTGTTTCCTGTCTCTTGACTGAATGTTGAAAAAAAGACAATACAGGCAGTTTCCGAAGACCAAAATACACAAAGATACAACACGACTTATACTTTCTCTACACGTACCATGTGTATAGGGATTAGAGAAGATATTGCATTCCACCCAAAAAATCGATCCAAGATTTCACCAGAAATAGACGTTTTAGAATCTTCTGTACACAAAAAAGCACTTTTAAAAAAAAGTACGTGTGTGTGTGTGTGTGTGTCCATGTGCCTGTGAACACGATAACTCAAAAACGAATATTTGGTAAAATACCAAACTTCTTATATAAGATTAGGATCTTCTAAAGATTCGACTCGAAGATTTTGAAGAAAATCCTCCTAACCAAAACTAATCTTTATATGGAAAAATGTTTCGTGAATTTTGATTTTCTAAAAAATTACTCTTAGAATTCTGATTAAAATGCTTATATTAAAGATATCTACATGTAAAATAAAATTTATATCTTGAACTTTCTGGGAATACCCTCTGAAGACCCATTTATTCTGGATGAATTTTTCTGGATTTTGTAATAGATGTAGATCTCGTTAAAACACACAATTTATGTCAAACATTTTTCTTCGTGGAGTTGACCATTTTCGAGATATTTCTTGTTATTGCTTTCAGTCTTAAAACACTTAAAACTTTTTATATACGGGAATTTGTCAACACCTGGCAATGCAGAGAAACGGATTTCATCCACATGGCAACCAGCTATTAGAAGATATGACTATCATTTTGGCTACTGTGTTCCATTATATCGCTACTACTTACTAGAAAACATTTCTGCAAATATTTATCTCGATTAGCATGAAGTAGGTAGAAGCATATGTTATAAGCTTGTTCTTTTATCTATTTAATGCTACAACATTAGCAGAAACGTCTTATTACTCAGTTCCTTATAAGTAAAAGGGAAATAAGGAAATACACTAGGCTAAATCGGCAGCTAAATGATTATAAATGTGGTTGCTATGGGGCTAAAATCCGTTTCTTTGCGTGGCCAAGTGGCGTTAACAAGTTCCCGTATGAGAAAAGTTAAGTGTTTAAAAACTGAAATCACTAACAAGGAATATCTCGAAAACGGCTAACCCCACGAAAAAAAAAATGCACATGACATAAATTGTGTACTTTGTCGTGATCTACATTTTTGGGGTTTAAGTTTTTGTCTGTCTCTTACGGTTTACCACTTATGCAAAATTCAATAAAAATCATCCAGAACAAAGACATTTTTAGAGCTATTTCCAGAACATTCAAGACATACATTTTGTAAGGCATGTAAATAATTTATTTAAGAGATTTTAATCAAAATCATTAGAGCTAGTTTTGAGAAAATCAAAGGGTAGTTGGGGGTTGGGACGGGTTGTCGCCCAGGTGAATAAGCGCATTGCCTAAATTTTAATTCATTAAATTGTTTAGGTTAATTACTAAGTAAGATATGTATTTACTGTATATTGGATGTTCAGAGAGATTGCTCCAGGAAAGCGTTTCTAACTTCAACCCGAGAGTTCTCAAGCAAGTTCAGTTGTTTACGCTATTTTTTTTGTACATAGCAAGAGGGGAAAGACGCTATTATGTAGTCACGTCTCCGAAAGAGAAAGTGGAGGTGACAAACAGGGGAACCACGAGGGGCCAAAAATGGGCCAAAGAAATTACAAGTTGAGAGTTTTGCGCGTGGGTAGAATTTGCTATAAATGTAGAGTATTCGCCCTAATTTTCAGGCAGTTGGAACGTAACTCCACGCGAAATCTGTGACGCTCTAAACAAGAATCCGCGCAAGTATAGTCAAGTTCTTACAGTGATTCACGCAGTTGAAACGTAATGTCACGCGTAACCTACGACGCCGGAAACAAGCCACGGCAGAAAGTTAAAGTGTCTACAATTATTCTGCACGTAACAGTTGCACTCGTCGCCGCGTAAGTTTCAGTTACCTTTGTGCGCGTTATGCCCTTGTTCGAGGGAAATTATCAGAACACAATCGCGCCACGAACTTTCTCGGGAACGCCTGTGAAAGGAAATAAACCTTTCACTGAACGAAAAGTCCCGTACCATCTCCTTGAGATCACCGACACTCAATACCTGAGCTAGATATAAAGAGTTCTCAATTGCCCGTCGCTGAGTCCACAAATAGCCGAGGAGCCTCAAGAATCGACTTCAGCACTGCAACTCCGGATAGAGGACCAGTCGTCGCTGCGCAGCCCAGCACCAAAGGTACGTCTCCCAGACCTTCACCAGTTACGCCTACAGGGTGGAGGATTTTTCTCAAAAGCTTCGTGTCGCATCCCTAGAAGATACCAAACTTAAATACCAAGTTTGGTGTTTTACCAACTTTTCGTTTTTGAGTTATTGTGTTCAAATGCATACATTACATACATGCGGACATACAAGGACCTTTCCCAAAAATATTTATTTTGATTCAGGGGACCTTAAAACCTATATTTCCGGTGAAATCTCGGTATCGAATGTACATGGTACGTATAGAGAATGTAAAACTAATACTTTAAAGTTTGTTTAATTGAAATTTTGCTAATCAAAGAAATGTTATGTATCATTCTAAAGATGGAGGTATACTATATATAGTATATCCACTTCCATGTAAATGCACCATATGCATACTTGTATTTTGAGGTGCTGTAATGCATATTATGTGATTCACGCTACATTCTAAAAGTTAATGCAAAAATATTGCTAATGCATCAGGAGAATTATTATAAAATTTAATGCAACATATGTTTGTAATGCCATTTCACACATTAGTTCATGCAACAACAACTATAACTTAGATGTGAAAACCTAACTTTAATGTGTTTTTGTGACTGCCATTACACAACATTTGTGATGCTTAGGATTAAAATTTGGATCGTCTCCATCGTACGATGGATTCTACGTCGCTCATTGCATCATCATTACTCCGCTACAAGCGCCTACCTAAACCTGCTTGAGAGCTAGCCAGTGGATCCAGACTTTCTGCGCATGCCTGGAGACGTCATGAGTTCCCCTAATGGAAGGGGGGCGGAGGATCTTGGCTCTCCGCTCTGCCACGAGCGCCATTAGATCGGATCCTACCACTCATCGGGGTCATCCAGGAGTGCGCAATTTCTGTAAAGCCACTTGCGCCGTGTTATATCATTGTGGAGCGAGCTTTCGGTACTCAAACCTTTGGGTACTCAACCTTGTAATATTTTGGCTTTAACTTTGCAAAATGTATTAACCTTCTCGCTCTCATATTATGATACATTTTTCTGGCCGGTCTGAATTGACCTTATAGATTTTTATTTGTGGCAAACACGAGTCTTTTGTTAATATATTTGTGTTTTGTCTAGTAATGGTGCATATTGTTAAATAAATGGGTGAAGTTGGGTTGTATTCTTTTAATTTGAAGGTTCACCTTAATTCTGCTTTTACTTGTGCATGGATACCAGCCTTGGGGTTTTTATTTAAATTGTACGTTTCCACAAAAATGGTTTTATCATTAGGGGTCAGTGGAACAAATTCTAAATCATATAGACAGTGAACAATCGAAATAAACAGTCTATCTGTATTTTAAGAATGATAGTAAACTTAAAATCTATAACAATTATGTTACTTACCTTACTAAGCCTACAGTTATTTGCAAAAGATGAGACAAATTATTAGAACAGGATCCAAAGGACTAACATGTAACTTCACATGACAGCCATATTGCATCTACGTGGAATAAACACAACCCAGTGATACTAACTTGAAAGGACATTTAGTTATTCTAATACAAATGTTCAACTACACTAAAATGTTTGACTGTAAACTTCGGTGGATAGAATGATCCATCACCAGAAATGGTTTTATTTTATATTTTCTTTTAGGTACAACGGAAATAGGGGATGCACTAAAGGGTGCATTTTCAGTTCTTAAAAGCGGGTCGTTGATATTGAAATTTAGTTCTCCTTGCACGAACAGAAGAAAATGATTTCAATTTAAGAAAAATCTGAAGTGTTCATTTCACATGACTTTCTCTACATACCTGAAAGAAATTATTGTTAAAAAACTTATTATTCTATCTACTCCATACTAATCGGAATACAGATCAGCAGAAATAGTCTTATTGCTTGCTTTCTTGTAAGTAGAATAGAAGTAGGCTAAAGTCAAATATTTCAAAAGCTGGCTACCATGTGGTTGAAACCCGCTTCTGTGCATTAAAGTATTTTAAATTTTAAACCAATAACAAGGAATATCTCAAGAAATTGTCAACTCCACGAAGAATATGTGTATGACAAATTGGTGTTTAACGAGATCTACATTTTTGATGGAGTAAATTTTTGCCTGTCTCTTACGGTTTACCATATTATGCAGATGTTATCCAGAATGAAAACGTCTTCAGAGGCTATTCCCAGAAATTTAGGAAAATACATTTTATTTGCCATGTAAATATCTTTAGTATACAATAATATACAGTATGGTAATAAAAATTCTTACAGCCATTTTATGAAAAGATCGAAATTAAAGAAAAGACAACTTCATTTAAAGGGCAATTTGAAGTAGGGGGATTTTTCTCAAAATCTTCTTCGCATTCTTGGAGGATATTAAACTTAGATACCAACTTTGGTATTTTACTTTTAGTTTTGAGTTATCCCATTCACGAGCACACGCATGAACCTTTTTCTAAAGCGTGTATTTAGCGAAATAGACTTTTTGGGTGAACATATAAGAATTAAAAATGTTGGACCAATGAT
Source organism: Hymenopus coronatus (assembly GCA_030762935.1). Taxonomy (NCBI): domain Eukaryota; kingdom Metazoa; phylum Arthropoda; class Insecta; order Mantodea; family Hymenopodidae; genus Hymenopus; species Hymenopus coronatus. The sequence continues at coordinate 45,524,364 of CM060888.1, read as the reverse complement.
TAAGATAATCTCAGAAATGGTATCATACATAAATTACGTGTTTTGACGAGGTCTACATTATTTGTGCAGTAAACCGTTGTGTATCTGTTTCAGTATACTAGTTATATAAAAGTCATCCAGAATGAAGAGGACTTTAGATAATACTCCCATAAAATTCAAGACATACATTTAATTTCACATGAAAATATCTTAAAACATTTTAATCAAAATCGTTTCAGCCAGAGAAAGAAAATGTTAAAAAAAAAAATCCACGTAAAAGGTAGTTTTTGTGGGGGAATTTTCTTTAAAATTCTTGCGACTTCCTGGACGGTTGTAGAACTTATATCAGGTTTAGTATTTGACCAGCATTTCGTTCTTTAGTAGTTTTTCTCAGACACACAGATATACAAACATGGAGATTTTTAGAAAAACAAAATTTTATTCAGGAGAGCTTTAACATAAACAGAGTATTTCAAGATCTTTGCAAGATACTCTGACGAATAATACGAGTTACGTCCAGAAAGTAAGTTCCGTTTCAATTTATCTCCGTTGCAGCGCTGCGATCGCAGTTCCGCACATGCGCGGTAGACGCTCTGTATCAAGGAGAAGAGAGATCGCTGTCAGCCACATACGCTTTGTTGCGCTTGTTTACAATGTCAGTGTTGATTGAAAATCCCGCCGCTTGTGAAATCAGATCTGTGAATGTTTTCTGAATGCTAGGAAAGTGAAACCAATTGAAATTTATCGGCAAATTTGCCAAGTTTACGGACAAAATGCGATGAGTGATTCAATGCTGTCAAAATGTTTGTTTTTCTTCACGACAACGCACGACCACACACTGCAAATGTGACGAAAAACCTCCTACAGGGATTTGGCTGGGACGTGTTTGACCATCCTCTGTACAGCCCTGACCGCGCTCCTAGCGACTTTCATCTGTTCTTACATCTTAAGTCTTTCCTTGGCGGTCAACACTTCAACAATGATGAAGAGCTGAAAGAAAATGTTTCCAACTTTTTGAAGACACAGGCAGCAAACTTCTATGAAGAAGGTATACAAAAATTTGTGCCACGCTATGACAAATGCCTGCAAAATTTCGGCAGTTATGTGGAAAAGTAGTTTAAGAGTTGTAGAATTTTGTGCAATAAATAATTATTCGGTATCTGTACACAATTTTATTTTATTACCAAACGGAACTTACTTTCTGGACGTACCTCGTATATCTCACAGAATAGAAGAGTTTCTATCAATCTATCAACGTCCTCCGACGTATTGATTTGGAGTTCTGAACATCGGGCAACATCAGTAATATATTGGGCAACACTTACTCACTGGTATATCATTTAACAATTACGCGACAGCAAACAGAGGACAGTTCAGTATGGAAGGTGTCTACCGTGAGCACGTTTACATTCATTATGCAGTGATTGTCGGACACGTTCGATTAGCTAACGCATTTGGCGAATTTCATAAAAAAACAGCGACAAGCCCGCCCTTGTAGTGTAGGGGTGTATGCTCACATTCAAGAGATTCTGAGTTCGAATCTTGGTTGAAGCGAGTTATCTGAATAAGGTTTTTTGGGATCTTCCTTATCCTAAGAAGAAGATATTCCAGTACCTTTAAGCTCAATGGAACCCGTGATCATTTGAGGTAAATTTCATCAACTTCATTAATTGCCCGACATTGCCGCTGTTAACTTGAAAAAAAGGAACAACAGCGATAATTTGCACAATCAATTCCTCCTAGTTTTCATTTGGGGCGACGTACTCGATATTCTTAACCTGTCCCCACAAAAAGAAATCTAGTGGGCTTGATAATCGAGCTGGCTATGAAACAGGTTATCCTTTTCCTATCCACTGCTCCCCGAGGGCGTATTTTATTTGTCTTTGTACAACCTAGCTAAAATGTTCTGGAGCGCAATCATCAGGGACCAGACTTTCCTTCAGACTGCAAGGTACTGCACTTGATTCAGGAGATTAGCTATGACCTTGTGGTTGACAGAAGTAAATCTAAGATAGTGTCTATCGTTCCTTCTTACTCAAATGTTTTCAAAAATAACAGCCTTTCTGTCCGAGACGCAACATTGCAAATTCTAGTTCCGTTTTAGATTTGAACTCTGCCATTGGCCGATAGACCAACACGGCTGCGCATGCTCAAGCAAACAGATCAAATGGAAGACTGTGCATTTCGTAATGGAAAGAAGAACCGATTTTCAGAAACTCCATTTTTACGCACTCCTAACCTAACCTCGACGAAATCTCGAAACCTGTCAGTTCACTTGACCCATAGCCAAACTGTCTCAGCTTTTTCCAAAAGCTAGACATATCACTAATGAACTATGTTAATTGGAGACTCAAAAGTTATAACTAAGTTGCTACAATGACTCTGTACTGTTGACGGTAATTTTGAACTGCTAGTGTTACGCCATTTGCATTGTATCAAACAGCTTTCTACTCCACAGCACGATTGCAGTTCAAGGACAGAGATATTCTCCTGAGTAAACGAAGTACATTCTCCATAAGAAGCGGAAGTGTGTTTTGCAGGACATCCTTACAAACGGTTTTGCAAAACGAAAGGTCCCAGCAGATAAACAATAAGGATTCCAGCACATAGTTTATGGAATATAGTGGAGGTAAGCAGAGTCGAAGTACTGGCAGTTTCTCTCATGTATGAAATGTTTGCTTTATTTAATTTGTGGGTATATATTTAAGTTATATATTCAAGTTAGAGTATGCTTAATAATTAAAAAGAGCGGAAACTATTAAGATTAGAAATCGGCGAATAGATACTGTATATTAGCTGAGAAATGTATTGTTCTCGATGGATGCAGCCTATGTCTTTCCCAAAGAAGTTAACTGGGTGGCCTGGGAGCAAAAAATCTCGCTTCGTTGTACATGTTAAGGGTTTTTGCATGATATTAAAATTACTTTAACGTTATTAAGTAACTATTGTACCAAAAGATGGTACAAATATTTAACATTTAACCAATTTAATATAAGTTTATTAATTCTCTGTTTAATTTGGGGGGAGGCACTTGGACACTGGTCTGCACTTACGCCGATCGACTGCTTCAGCTGATACAATATATAGTTTCCACAAAAAAGGCGAATGTTCTCAAAAGAGATGGTTTCTCTCAACCTCGTAAATCCTGGATTTTTGCAGAGGTGTGCGCGAAGTATAGCCTTTACGTAACCGCAGGATTGATGGAAATGTGGACATGTGTCCGCGGTATCAGAGGAAAGCATATCGACTCCTTTACATACCCCTCTGGTTTGTTGCAGGTGCCTGCCATCCTTAGTTTACATGAACCACAACAATGATCTATAAAAACGCTTTGTGTGCGCTCTGGAAACTTCCTTAGCCGGAGGTTGAGAGAAACCATCTCTTTTGAGAACATTCGCCTTTTTTGTGGAAACTATATATTGTATCAGCTGAAGAAGTCGATCGTTGTAAGTGCAGACCAGTGTCCAAGTGCCTCCCCCCAAATTAAACAGAGAATTAATAAACTTATATTAAATTGGTTAAATGTTAAATATTTGTACCATCTTTTGGTACAATAGTTACTTAATAACGTTAAACTAATTTTAATATCATGCAGAAACCATTAACATGTACAACGAAGCGAGATTTTTTGCTCCCAGGCCACCCAGTTAACTTCTTTGGAAAAGACATAGGCTGCATCCATCGAGAACAATACATTTCTCAGCTAATATACAGTATCTATTCGCCGATTTCTAATGTTAATAGTTTTCGCTCTTTTTAATTATTAAGCATACTCTAACTTGAATATATAACTTAAATATATACCCACAAATTAAATAAAGCAAACATTTCATACATGAGAGTTAATAGAAGTTTTTTGTATCCAGAAACTAGTGGACACATCTATAGAATTAGAATGGAAATTATTTCGAAGTTTCATTGTTTGATTATATACACATATGTAGTATTTGATTATGGAAAATTAAACAAGCAGATATAATACAGAACTGATTGTCGCTTTTTAATTTCTAGTCTTCTATAATATGGTCTTTGATGCATATTCTTGCAATAAAATGTAACCAGACTTTTTTCTCATCTGCAAAGACAAAACTCTTTATATTATGTGGATAACTAACTATTTTTTTTTCTTTTTGTTTTTTACTCCATAGCAACTTAAAGTCAAGGCCTTCTTCGTAAGCATAATCTTTTATAACTTCAGTGTGATTGTATTTAGAAATCGTTTTCAATGTTTTATTAATGCATAAAATGCAATTAGGTTTCTGTAGTCCCGTCTGAGGTTTTCAATGTTGAAATACTTATTTAAACAGTTGAATGGTTTGGAAGATTGCAAATGAACACACATTTCCTCTATTTACAATACCAACATAGATATAGTTTATTTCAACACATAACCGGGAGCAAAACATTGTTAGGAGTACATTTTAAAGCATTTTATGGAATTTCTGATTCTAGACTGCCCTTTCGTTTGTTTATAAAAAACGTTTTCTCGATTTTTAACGGCTTACTTCAAAATCGTAGTAGCATATTTAATTTTTCTATTTCGTACATAGATAGAGAAGTTTTAGCATACCATCCTTCAATTTGATGCAGAGATTTCGTTTATAAATACGCGTTTTAGGCTCCGATAAATTCAAAAGCGCATTTTTACTTTCTCTATACGTGCTATGTAGAGAAGGTATTGCACTCCACCAAAAAATTCGATACCGAGATTTCACCAGAAATGTATGTTTTAGGGTCCCCTGTATCCAAAAATAAGTATTTTCTGTGGACACGATAACTCAAAAACGAAAAGTCGGTAAAATACCAAATTTGGTAGTTAAGTTTAGTATCTTCCAGGGATGCGACACGAAGATTTTGAGAAAAATCCCCCACCCAAAACTACCCTTTACATAGAATTTTTTACGAAAATTTTGATTTTCTAAAAAATGGCTCCAACGATTTTGATTAAAATATCGAATATTAAAGATATTTACATGACAAATAAAATGAATATTTTGAATTTTCTGGGAATAGCCTCTGAAGACTACTTTATTCTTGGTCAATTTTACGGAATTTTGCATAACTGCTAAACCGTAAGAGATGGACAAAAACTTACCACACTTCAAATGTAGAGCACCTTAAAACACACGATTGGAGTTGATTGTTTTTGAGATATTCCTTGTTTGTTTTTTCAGCTATAAAACTTATGCTTCTCTCATACAGGACTCTGTGAACTCGTGTCCATGCAAACAAAGGAACTTCAGTCGCAGAGCAACCAGCTTTTGACTATCACTTTAATCTATGGTACCCCGTTATTTCGCTTCTACTAACAAGGAAGCAAGTAATAAGACTATTTCTGCTAATTTTTGCTCCATTAGATGAAGTAAATAGAATAATTTGTTGTAGTGACAGATAAAGTCATGTGATTGGAACACATCAGATTTTTAGAAAATAGACCGTGTGTGTGGGTGTGGATAGCATAATTCAAAAACAAAAGTTCGTTAAATACTATATGCGATATTCAAGTTCAGTATCAGGATACGACATGAAGAATTTAAACAAAATCGCCACATCCCAAACTTTTGTAATTCTAAAAATCGGATAAAATGCATTTTTTAAAAATACCGTATATTACATGAACAAAATGAATACATTGAATTTGCTGAGAATTGCATTACGACAACATTAAACTGCAAGAGATGGACAAAAACTTACTGCACAAAAAATATAGAGCTCGTTAAAACCTACAGTTTATGTCATACACATTTTACTTGGAGGTAAAGTTTCCAATATATTCCTTGTTAATGGTTTAGATTTTTCAATTCAATTTTGGCCAAGAAAATAAAATGGCATTTCAATAACGTCACATAGCAACTGGATTTAAAAAAAATAATATCACTGTACTTTATTGTATTTTATCATGCCCCATGTATAAGGAAATAATACCGTAATAAGACTATTTATACAAATGTTTATCTATAATGATTTTGTTAGTAGCAGAATAAGATTTTGTAAGAATAGTTCACTATAGTATAGGTAGATAAAAATTATGTCAATGTAGCAATTTGTTTTGTTTCATTTGTATAGCCCCCTTTAACATCTGCACATTTTTGTTTACCAGGCAGAAGGTACATTATAGTCAGTAAATTGTCATATCAAGTTCTAAAAATCTGATGTCTTCCATTCACATGACTTTCTCTATACCACTGCAACAAATTATTGTATTTACTTCATCTAATGGAGCAAAAATTAGCAGAAATAGTCTTATTACTTGCTTCCTTGTTAGTAGAAGCGAAATAAGGGGGTACCATAGGTTAAAGTGATAGTCAAAAGCTGGTTGCTCTGCGAGAAAAGTATGTCTTTATAGCTGAAAAAAAAAACTAGAAATATCTCAAAAACAATCAACTCCACGAAAAAAATGTTTATAACATAAATTGTGTGTTTTTTAGGTGCTCTACATTTGTTGTGGGGTAAGTTTTTGTCCATCTCTTACGGTTTAGCAGTTATGCAAAATTCCGTAAAATTGACCAAGAATAAAGTAGTCTTGAGAGGATATTCCCAGAAAATTCAAAACATTCATTTTATTTGTCATGTAAAGATCTTTAATATACGATATTTTAATCAAAATCGTTAGAGCCATTTTTTAGAAAATCAAAATTTTCGAAAAAAGTCCCATGTAAAGGGTAGTTTAAAGTGGGAGGATTTTTCTCAAAATCTTCGTGTCGCATCCCTGGAAGTAGTTTGGTATTTTACTGACTTTTTCGTTTTTGAATTATCGTGTTCACACACACACACACACGGACCTTTTTCTGACAATACTTTTTTTGGATACAGGGGACTCTGAAACATATATTTCCGGTGAAATCTCGGTATCGAATTTTTTGGTGGAATGCAATACCTTCTCTGTACACTATATACATAGCACGTATAGGGAAAGTAAAATCTGATATGTTCCATTCACATGATTTTCTCCACATCTCTGTAACAAATTATAGTTTTAAATCTTGTTTTTCTATTTACTTTTTTCTAATCGAGATAAACACTAGCAGAAATTGTCTTATTACTTGCTTTCTTACTAGTTGAAGGCAAATAAGGGAATACACTAGGCTAAAAGAATAGTCAAGCTTTTTACATCAGGCTTCTATGGCATTGAAATCAGTTTCTTTGAATGTCCAGGAGTTGACAAGTTCCCATATGAGAAACTTTAAGTATTTTAAAACAAACTAATAACAAGGAATATCTCGGAAACGGTCAACACTACGAAAAAATGTATATGACCTGAGTTATGTGTTTTAACGAGATCTGCTATTTTTTGTGCAGTAAGCTTTTGTCTATCTCTTATGCAAAATTCAGACATATTCATCCAGAATAAAGATGGTTTCATAGGCTATTTCCAGAAAAATCAAGATATGCATTCTATTTGTTATGTATATATACTAAATATAAGAGATTTTAATCAAAATTGTTAGTAATTTTTTAGAAAACCAAAAGTTTTGAAACTTTTTCCATGTAAAGCGTAGTTGGGGGTGGGAGGATTTTCTTAAAAATCTTCGTGTCGTATCCTTGGAAGATACTGAACTTAAATATCACACACACACAGCTAAACATACGCGGACCTTTTCCTAGAAAAGCTCTTTTTTTTAATTCAGGAGGCGCCAAAACATGTATTTCCGTTGTAATCTCAGTATCAAATTTTTGGGTGCACTACAATACCTTCTCTATACACTATGCACATAATAAAAAGTAGATTACTAAAAATAAAATCAATTGTACAAATAAGAAATCAAATATATGGATTTTCATACACTGCGCGCTGTTCGTTAAGATGTAGAGTCACACAAAATTAAACCATCTGCTAAGTTTGACTAGGTCACTGATATAATGCAATAGATTCCCTTTAACTGCTGTGCGCATGTGCACTAGAGGGCAGGTAGGTGAGTCATAGGGTGGTTTATATGGATTTGGAAAGCGGATCAGCTCTCCAGCGATCCATTCATCTCAATCTGTCTCTAGAGGCTCCGGATTACCTCCCTCTAGGTAATTTGCTAATGAACAATCACACTGAGTATGCGTGTTACACTGCCATAGTAAGACTGCTCAACTCTTACTCCTTTAGTTTACGGAAAACATGATGGACTCAGTTCGATTCTCTCTAAGTTTCCCAGAAATACTCAGTAACTAGGCTTCCTGTGGAGCAGATGCTCTTACTGGAAATTGAAATACCTACCAGAAATTAAACCAAAAAATCTGATGTGTTTCATTCACATGACTTTCTCTACATCTCTAACAAATTATTGTTAAAAAGCTTATGCTTCTATTTACTTCATTCTATCGAGAAAAAATTAACAGAAATAGTCTTATTACTTAGAAGCGAAATAAGGGAGTACCGCTACCGGCGCTGTATCCCCTATTTACATCCCCCCCCCCTGTATGATTACTGGCTTTACTGTTCCTTTACACAAACACATACACATTGCACAAACAAATAATATCCATGCCCAAGGCGGGACTCGAATCCACGATCCCCTGCCCACGAAGCACCAAAGCGAGCGTGGCCATGGGGACCGGCATATTTGAGAGGTAAAATATCTTTAATATACAATATTTTAATCCAAATCATTAGAGCCATTTTTAAGAAAATCAAAATTTTCGAAAAAGTTTTAAGTAAAGAGTGGTCGTGTCGCATCCTTGGAAGATATCAAAATTAAATACAAGTTTGATTTGTAAAGTACTTTTCGGTTTTGAACTATGCTGCCCACAGACAGACACACACACACACACAGGGAAGGTTTTTTTTGGAATCTGGGAGTCTCAAAACATGTATTTCCAGTGAAATCTCGGTATCGAATTTTTGGGTGCATTACAATCAATACCTTCTCTATACACTATGTACATAGTACGGGTAGAGAAAGTAAAAATTAACTGTGGTGATTATAACTCTTTATTTGTAATGAAAATAAGCTTCTCGACATTCCCTCTGAACAGCCAAAATCTGTCTTGGCTATGGCCTTTAATTTTACGTAAACAACAAGCCAATAATGGTAGATGCTCAAGAGAACCCCAACGTAGTAATTTTAGGTGCTTCACCTGCACCGTGAGCTCTATTATTATCCCCACGCGGCGAGATTTAAATTTGCAACACTTCATTTTACTGTCCAAAGTTTGAAGCCGATTTCATTCAGGCATTTAATTCCTTTCAGCTTATACTATTTATAGTCATTATACCATTAATAAGTTATTGCAGTTCCTCCTGAATTAAGGCAAGCAGTGAAGGGAATGGACATTTGAGTGAAAAAATAAAAACACCAAAATTTAAGTATACTTAATAACGCGTTTTTTTCTTTCTTCTTACGTTTTTCGTACACCGTACATAAATAATGTATTGCATGCATCCAAAAAGTCGATACCGAGATTTCACTGGAAATACATGTTTTAGGGACGTGTGTGTGTGTGTGTGTGTGTGTGTGTGTGTGTGTGTGTATGTGAACAGCATAATTCTAAAGCAAAAAGTTGGTTGAATAACTAACTTGGTATTTAAGTCCAGTTTCTTCCAAGGATGTGACACGAAGATTTTAAAGAAAATTCTGCCTCAAATTACAGCATTTTTCGAAAATTATTTCGTTTCTGAAAAACCATTCTAAGACATTTCCTTATACGCTTTAAGATATTTAAATGAAAATTAAATGTGCATCTTGAGTTTTGTGGGCATAGCCTCTGAAGTCCTCATCATTCATGCTAGGTCTCATAAAAACACAGAATTTATGAGTAATAGTTTATTTGTGGAGTTTACCATTTCCAAGATATTCCCCGTTATTGGTTTGTAATTTCAAATAATATTTGTCTCAACTCGGAAGTCATTCTTTATATCCTCTTTTGACAATGGAAATAGAGCAAAACTTCAAAGTCATGACATAGCGACCAGCTCTTAAACGATTTGATTCGCTTAAACTATATGGCATTCCTGTAATCCATTGATACAAGGCAATTTCTATAAATGTTTGTTCTGATTAACATGAAATATATAGCACAATGAACGTTTGTAAGAAGAGTTTAAAAAAAAAAAATCTGATGTGTTCCATTCACTTGATTTCTCTACATAGCTGCAACAAATTATTGTTAAAAAGCTTATACTTCTATTTACTTCATGATAATCGAAAAAAAAATAGCAGAAATAGTCTAATCATTTGCTTCTTTGTAAGCAGAAGCGAAATAACGGAGTAAGTACCATAGGTTGAAGTGATAGTCAAAAGCAGGTTGCCTTGTGACTGAAGTTCCTTTGTTTGTATGTATGGGCAGGAGTTGACAAATTCCTGTATGAGAAACGTGTAAGTTTTTCAAAGCTGAAACTAAAAACAAGGAATATCTAATAAACGATGGGCTCCACGAAAAAAATGTAAGTGGCATAAAGTCTGTGCTTTATCATGATCTACATTTTTGGTTTAGTGAGTTTTAGTCTATCTCTTACGGTTTACCAATTATACAAAATTCAATAAAAATCATCCAGAGTAAAGAGGTCTTTAGAGGCTATTTCCAGAAAATTCAGATATACATTTTATTAGGCAATTAAATATCTTAAATATAAGGTATTTTAATCAAAATTGTCTAAATTTTTGAATTTTTTTCCAAGTAAAGTGTAGTTGGGGAGAGGGGATTTTCCTGAAAATCTTCCTGTCGCATCATTGGAAGATACAAAAATTAAATAGCAAGTTTGGTTTTTAACGGTCTTTTCGTTTTTGAGCTATGCTGCCTACAGACACACACACGGACATTTTTCTAAAACTACTTTTTTTTAGATTCAGGGGGTCTCAAAACATATATTTCCGGTGAAATCTCGGTATCGAATTTTTGGGTGCAATACAATAACTTCTCTATACATTATGTACATAGCACGTGTACAGAAAGTAATAATGGGAAGAGAAACTCAATTGAATGGAACACATTAGGTATGTTTTGTACCAGACAGTGCTCGTGTAATAGAGTTAGCTTCAGCCAGGCCAAAAAAGCACAAAAATATGACTGTTGTCCACAAGCACCCTCTTGCTTTATAAAGGCTGTCAGCGTTGCTATCAATGTTCATAAATAGTTAGACCTGCTTATAGCTCACAAACAACTTTTTACTTTCTCTACGCGTATAATGTACATGGTGTAAAAGATGGTATTGTATTCCACCAAAAAATTCGATTACGAGATTTCACCGGATATAGGTACATGTTCTGGGTCCTCCTGAATAAAAAAAAAGAAGATTTTTTGGAAAAAGGTCCGTGTGTCTGTCTGTGGGAAGTATAGACAGTTAAATACCAAATTTAGTATTTAAATTTGGTATCTTCCAAGGATGCGACACAAAGATTTTCAAGAAAATCCCGCCTCTCCGAACTACCCTTTACATGGATATTTTTTTGAACATTTTGATTTGCACAAAAATAGCTCTAACGATTTTTATTAAAATTTCTTACATTTAAGATATTTACATGCCAATAAAATTTATATCTTGAATTTTCTGGGAATAGCATCTAAAGACCTATTTATTCTTGATGATTTTTATTGAATTTTGCATAACTGGTAAACCACAAGAGATAGGAAGAGATAATACGCACAATTTATGCCATATACTTCTTTTTTTGTTTTCGTGAAGTTGAAGGTTTTTGAGATATTCCTTGTTATTGGCTTCAGCTTTAAAAAACTTATACTTTTCTCAAATAGGAATTTGTCAACCCCTGTCCATACAAACAAAGGAACTTCAGTCACATAGCAGCCACTTTTGACTATCTCTTTATCCTATGGTAACTTTTTCTGGATTAGTATGAAGTAAAACGAAGCATAAGATTTTTAACAAGGTTTTGTTGCAGAGATGTAGGGAAAGTCATGTGAATGGAACACGTCAGATTTTTCTAGAATATGATACAACTAAAGGTATAAATGTTTTTAATGTAAAAAGTATAAGGCGGATATATTATGTTATCATAGGTGTCTAATATGGTTGTTTTGAATAATATATATTTCATTTAGCAAGATGTAATGTTGCACACGTCATATACGGGTCAGTAGGGCCACCTGTTGGAGAATCATTGTACCAGCGCAACGCTTTAAAATGGCTTCCAAAGCAAGTGTTACATTCGCCCTAGGAGAATAAACATTGCAAATATGTAGGGGAGACCGGGGCAAGTTGACGAACTGGGAAACATTACTTAATTTAAGTTCATATTATTAGGTAGCAAAATCTTACCGATATTACCAACTCTCCGCATTGCCTCACATTAAAAACTCGTACAGCGAATTACGAGTGGCACCGCAGGCGATGACACTGGTGATACATGAGGTGAAGATGGGGCACCGGTGGAATGCGATGGCGAAGGAAACCCGGAGAAAACCAGCCCCTGCGCCGCTTTGTCCTCCACAAATCTCACATGCGTCGCTTGTGATCGATCCCGGGCCGTCTAGGTGAGAGGCACGGCGCGGCCAATACGTTTCTCTTTGAGACAAAACACAGACTCCTATATTAAATTAGTGTTGGCTGATTTTGTATTAATAGAAATATGAGGCAGGGAAATAAAAGAATCAAGGGCATGTAAATAAGTTGTGAATAATTTATAAGCTAACACAAAATCTTCTCAAGTTTTGAAGTTAAGAATTGGCTGGAATGGATCTGTAAAATTCGCAAGGTCACTCAGAATTGCGCAGGTTGCCGACAGGTAGGCACCCAGTCTTTTGTATTTCAGCGAGGGTGAAAACGGCAACTTCTTTTGTTAAATCAGGTCCTGTTACTGCAGTGTGAACCAGAGTTACGTAGGCCCATGAACGAGCAAAGTAACGGAGAATGATCACATGACAAAGTTAAACAGTCGAATCGTGTGCTGGGAATAAGATGACGCGTTAGTAGACGCCAATAATAGCGCGAAAAAATCACCAATTCTGTAAAAGTAAAGTCATAAACGTCACGAATCTCAAATCACGCACTTTTCTGGAAGACACTGAGGGCGAAACTATGTCCAGACGGGACAAAGTGTGCAACTTGAGTTTAAATTTTCGTAAGTTGCGAAATAATTAAGCGCGTCGGACAGTTAATTAGCGCGCGGTGAGAAATTTCTATTGTTGTGATACCCAAGGTTACCTTCAAAATAGATTTGAGTTTAAACCGGCGTGAGCCAGGTTGGTTTCTATCTTTGATAGGTTAAATCCGTTTAGCGTTATGAAACAAGTCCCATCCCGGAATATAACTAAAACTGACAATGGCTTCACTTTGGCGCATTTCTTAGCGTCCTTTTCTTTAGCCAAATTCTTTAGTTACATTTACGCTTTCTATCTTTGAGCTCAAGGTGTGCTCATTTGTAACATCCGCAACCCTCCGAGTTCACATTGTTAGAGAAATCTTGCAGCATTCTTCTCGTAGGCATCCGCGGCCACGTGCATAATATGACTGGCTTCTGGTTGCCGACGCGTCATCGTAATCTGTCAACGTTTCGACCTCTTGTTGCGACACCGTCTTCAGGACTACACAGCAACCAGAAGCCAGCCATATCTTACAGCTTTCTCTTTGTCTCAGCTAGCATCGTGTTTCTGCACAGCACCTTACCACTAAAATGTCTTTAATATGTCCACCTGAACAATTTTCAAAAGTTACCACTATAATATTAATTATGTACATCCTGGATTTGGATCGTCTCCTTAGCGTGGTGGCAGCGTTGCTGCTGTGTTTGATTCCCAGTAACGGCGTGGGGATTTTTCCCCTGCTAGGAGATCTGGTCCGGGGTGCACTCAGTCTTGTAAGGTCCCTTGGGGGCCAATTGAGGAGCTACTTGATGGAGAAGTAGCGGCTCCAGGCCATGAGGACCGTATTTGCGGTCGAAGGGGGTGCTGACCATGTCTCACCCTCCAGTACTGCTCCTCATCCATGACGTATGCCATGTACTGAGATGGGGGACGCAGCGACCGGGCCGTAAGCCAAGGTTCCTTGTGACCTGTCGTGCCATGGAGTTGTTGTTGTGGATTTATAATTACAATATTTTTCAGGACATGACATCCCAGCACCACTCTTCTTACAAAGTCAGTCTCCTATCTTTAAAGTTTACGGTTAGGGGGTTTGCCAAGTCTTCCCCTTACTGATTCCTCAACTGAGGCGCGATTTCCACTTACAACCAGTGTATTAAAAAAAAAAAAAAAAAAAAAAAAAAAAAAACAGATTTTACTACGTTGCCTCTCACTCCTAGTACAGAGTTGTCTTTTGTTTGAGGGCCACCGTGTTTTGGAAAGAACTATATGTTTCTCCCTGAATCTGCCTAAGCATAAAAACTGACCATGGATTTACTTTGGCGCATTTGTGAGCGTCTTATTTCTTTAGTCAATTTTTAATTACATTTTTAATCTAATCTTCACTTTTTAGAAGTATCACAATGAACCTACTTTTCTCAAGGTCTGCTCATTTGCAACATCCTCCAACTCTCCAAGTTCACATTGTTAGAAAAACCTTGCAGCTCTACAGTTGCGGCTAGCATTGTATATCTACACAGCAACTTACCACTAAAATTTCTTTAATATGTCCATCTGAATTATATGCAAAAGTTACAGCTTTGATATTAATTATGTACAACCTGGATTTATAATTACTAGGACTAGCACCTTGGGGACCAATAGCGGGACAGAATCGAAGTTAACGCAGCATGGTATATAGTTGTTTTGTGTTGACAATGCAGTGTGTACGTAGTGGTACTAATAAAAGGAAAATGGGGCAGTGGTTGCGTGGTAGACTATGATGTTTTCACTAGCAGTGGAAACCGATTGAGATTGGGTGGGTGGTAAACATAAGTTCCACTAATTTACGGGAACTAACACTTTTAATATTTACATACATTCAGTTGCTGTTGTACAACAAGTCATCAACATCATTATACATTTCATTTTCTCTCAAGATACACAGATTACAATGCACTAAATACATTCACGACGTCTCAAATGTGAATCGTTTCCGATTGGCACGTAAAAAGGCTCAGACTTAATATTATGAAAAACTTCACTCCACATCACAAGATGTGATTGGAGCGAAACGTAAATAGGCCACATCATCGACTGTTGGGTAAGATACTCTATCAGCAATTATTTCCAAAGGAGCACCTCGTAGCACATTTCGTATTTATGCATTACTGAAACTCCATTTTTTCCAAACTTTGTCTTCACTTTCTTTTTCACACGGTCTAAAACAGGTGTCACGGGTCTCTGATTAATTGCCTGCACACGTTCATCGACAGCTCTCAAGAGCTCGAGGCATTTCAGTGTTCAATATTTCCAAATGTGTGTTATTGTCCTATATTTATTTGCAAAGTTCTTGTGAATGACTTGTAAATCTTAATGCAATCCATTTTACAATCTTCATTGAAGAGCATGCACTATCATCAAACACATTATTTACCACTAAAACTGTATTGTAATACACAGCATAGTTTACTACTGTGCAGAACCACGTTACTACAGGTTGTTTATATGTGGCGCGTGCAGGTGCTAATGTAAGTCGGTCTCTACTCGGTAGGTATGCAACTGGTATTCTTGCATGTGTAACGCTATCGGTTCCCAAGATGCTATTCTTAATAATTATTATTTATTGTATTTAACTGCCTTAGTGAGAGTACGGCAGACTTATGTTGTGGAGTATTATACTAATCACCACGTTCGGAGCACTTGATGCAGCGTTCTTGGCTTCGTGCCCAGATTTATGGTGACGTTGCGGTGCTCTAAGACTCACTCCTATACCAATGATTAGACCCACGTACCTGTTGATGTAAATCTACTACCGGTGAGATACCTCGGCTTTGCTCAGTTTGCACGATAGTCGACTCTCTCGGGGTGGTACAGCTAATGCGGGTAGTTCAGGGAGTGAACTTATAAATGATGCAGACATACTTGAATTTATTGTAACTAGGAGGCGTGAGACAAGCACTTTGCTTCACAATTCTGCTAACTCAATTATTTTCTAGGGATTTTGAAACTTGATTATTCACACGTACTTATTTATACTTCTTTCTTGATTCCGCTTTACACAATTTAAATATACTTAACTAATAAGTACAGTTAAGAGTTACAATGCTTGACTTTATGCGAAGATGTAACTTATGTGACGTTCAGCATGACAACCGACAACATGACAGTATTACAAGAGACAGCGACCGAGCCCCGATGTGCCGCACTCTTCTTATATACTAAAACTGCTGTCATGGCGGCTTCTTCCCGATTAGACAGAAAGGCCGCGCAATTGACGTATATATTACCCAAAACCCACTGTTCCCATCCCAGGGTTCCCCACAACACCCACGTGATACATGTTATACGATGGAAAATTACTCTTTTCTGAATTTAAAGGTTTTGACCCGGCGTAAGTCGTTGGTACGTGCCTGGACAAAAGAAACTCTTAACAATGAGCCCCTCACACCACTTTCCTAGCTTGGCGTCAACTTTCTGCTTTGCTTTGCTACAAGCTGGTCTTTACACTGCTAAATACATGAGTTAATAAGTATTTGTACTCTTTAACTATACACTGCTAAATACTTAATATACTAACAATAGTTACTGTAGAGGAGCTAATTAACGTTCTCAAGAGAATAATTGTAATATCTCGATATTATAGTCACAATACCTATTCAAACTAGTTTCTAGTATAAGCTTCGGTAATGCTGAATATTTCACCTACTGACTTCTAACTGGGAGAACCAATTCTCCCCGAGTTCTATGTATAAGCATTTCTGCTCCTAGACAAATTGCGTTCGCACACTTTTCTAGTTGAGCAGATGTATGCTTTTGGGAAAACAAGAATAAAAAGGAACTTTCATAAGAGATCAGATGAACGAATGACATCATCAAGCAACAAGTGTGGAATAGATTGCCGAAAATTTTTTGTTGGGCGCATTTAAAAGACACAAGGGTATTGTGCACAAGTTTCCGGTTGAAAAGCGTTCTGAGCAATTTATCAACTGCTCCCCCGGAGAATTTCAAACAGTTTACGATACTCTCTGCCTTTGTTTTATGGAGGAAAATGTTAAACGAGCTCTTTAAAATGCCCTTAAGCTCTGCTATGACCATTTCTTAGCAGAGATATTTCGGCTTTCTGCAGCGACTTTCTTTAAAAGTGATGAGCACACATGAGTGTATGTATATCTTTATGTAGATGCAGACTCCAAGAGAAGCGATCGAAGCTGTAAAAAGAATAAACTAAATAGTTACTAGAGGTCTGCAAATCCAAGTAATGTGAAAGCTGAATAAGGTGTGAAAAAATCTAACGTGTTCCATTCACCTCCACCTTTCCCTGCTATTCTGTAATAAACCATTCTTACAAAATCTTATTCTTCTATCCACTTTATGCTAAACAAGAAAAGCATTAGCAGAAAAGACCTTATTACTTAGTTCCTTATAAGTCGCAGGCAAATAAAGAAATAAACTAGGACAAACTATAGTCAAATGAATTAAAAGATGTTGCTATGTGATTTAAATTCCTATCTTTGTATTGCCAGGAGTAAAACAAACAAAAAAACAAACAAACAAACAAAAATGACAAACTCCCGTTTGAGAAAAGTTTACATATTTTAAAACTGAAACCAGTAACAAGGAATTTCATAGAAATGGTTAACTACAAAAAATGTATTTGACGAACTATGTATTTTAACGAGATCTACAGGTTTTTGTGTATTACGCTTTTGTCTACGTTTTACGGCTTACCAATTTTACAAAAGTCATCCAAAATGAAGAGATCTTCAAATGCTATTCGTGATATAAATATAATTTTTCATAAAATGTTTCTAACGATTTTGATTAAAATACCATAATTTTGAGCCTTTTTATAAAATAAAAATATTGGATGAATGTTCCCTAAAAAGTGTATTTGGTGGTGGGGAGCTTTTCCTGAAAAGTTTGGTATTTAACCGACTTTTCGTTTTAAGTTGTGCTATCCACACACATATACGCACGCGCACACACAGATCTATTTCTACAAGTGTTTGGATTACAAGAAAAATATTTTGAGGAACACTGAGTCAAAGAAAAAGGAAATAAAAGAGAGAGAAAAAACGCATTTTAAGAAGAGATATACATTTCTGCGAAAAGCACTATTAAACAAAACAAAACAAAAATCGGCTAAATATCAAAGTTAACATTCAAGGTAAGTATTTTTTTAAAGATGAGCTACTATGGTTTTCAAGAAAATATCCTCTTCCAAAAGTACACTTCAAATGGATTTTTTTAAAACTCTTGATTTTCTCAATAATAGCTCTAACGGTTTTGACTAAAATACCGTGCATTAAAACATTTTACATGATAAACAAAATGTATATCTTTAATTTCCTGGGAGTAGCCTCTAAAGTCCTCTTCATTCTGAATGGGTTTTGCATAAGCAGTAAACCATAAAGGATAGATTAAAACTTACCTCACAAAAAACTTAGATCTCGTATAAACACACACACACACACACACACACACACACACACACACGCATTTACAGATACATAAATTTGTGGAATTAAATATTTCTGAGATATTCCTTGTTTTTGGATTACCTAATATTCCAATTCTCATGCAGTTCTAAATTGGGAAGTCGCTATTCACGTTTTTCACTCTGGTCATAAATAGTAAATTTTAAATTCAGCGCTTAGCCACCCGTTCTTAAGAAAATTACTATCACTTTAGCTTAGTGTATTTCCTTATATCTACCAGGAAATATGAACTAAAACAGTTTCTGCTAAAGTTTATCTCCGTTAGCATGAAAAAGATAGAATATTAGGCTTTAGTAGGAATAGATTATAGCTGAAAAGGTGAATGTGACAAACAGGAGTTTTTTACTTTCTGTAGCCCCATAAGTACAATGTACATAGGGATAGAGAAGTATTGTATTCCAACCAAAAATTCGATACAAAGATTTCACCGTAGATACATGTTTTAGGACCCCCTGTATCCAAAAAAAAAGCATTTCCAGAAAAACTTGGTATTTAAGTTTAGTATCTTCCAGGGATGCGACACGAAGATTTTGAGAAAAATCCCCCCACCCCAAACTACCCTTTACATGGAACGTTTTTCGAAAATTTTGATTTTCTTATAAATGGCTCTAACGATTTTGATTAAAATATTATATATTATAGATATTTATCTAACAAATAAAATGTATATCTTGAATTTTCTGGGAATAGCTTCTGAAGACCTGTTTATTCTGGATGAATTTTGCTGAATTTGGCATAACTAGTAAACCGAAAGAGGTAGACAAAAACATACTATACAAAAAATGTAGGTCTTGTTAAAATATACAAGTTATGTCATATACATTTTTTCGTGGAGCTTACCGTTTTCGAGGTAATCGTTGTTATTAGTTTCAGTTGTGAAGTACTTATACTTTTCTCGGACAGGGGTGTCCGTTTTTCTTTCGTTCTACTCCTGGCCAAGAAAAGAAGCTATTTGTAATGACAATCGCATAACGAAGCTTTTAATACATTTGACTAGTGTATTCCTTTATTTTCTTCCTACTTATACGGAACTAAATAATAAGAACATTGTGCTAATGAGTAAGGTGCAGAAAGATGAATCTTCTTATGAAGTTTGTAGAATAGCTAGAGAAAGTCATGTGAGTGTAACACATCCGAATTTTCTAAAACGTAATCTAACTTAAAATTACTCGGACAAATACAGCTAGAAGATCTCTCAGTTACATGTTCACGAGCACACATGGATCTTTTTCTAAAAATGTCTAGATTACAACGAAAATCTGTGTTTTGAGGAGCCCTGAGTCAAAAAAGAAAGAAAACAAAACACATTTTGAGAGAAAGTGGTATGTATGTATGCATGACTGCGAAAAGCACAACTAAAAGAGAATTAGCATTCAAGTATCTTGCAAAGATGAGACACATGGTTTTCAAGAAAATATTCCCTTGTACCCACCTACCAGGAAATATGAGCTAAAACAGTTTCTGCTTGCTATGTTTATCTCCGTTAACATGTGAGTGTAACACATCCGATTTTTCTAAAACGTAATCTAACTTAAAATTACTCGGACAAATACAGCTAGAAGATCTCTCAGTTACATGTTCACGCGCACACATGGATCTTTTTCTAAAAATGTCTAGAATACAACGAAAATCCGTGTTTTGAGGAGTACAACTAGAAAAGAATTGAAACTAAGCATTCAAGCATCTTGCAAAGATGAGATACGATGGTTTTCAAGAAAATATTCCCTTGTACCCACCTACCAGGAAATATGAGCTAAAACAGTTTCTGCTTGCTATGTTTATCTCCGTTAACATGAAGTTTTAGTAGGAATAGATTGTTGCATAGGTAGAGAAACTCGTGTGAGTGTGCCAAATAAATGTCCACAGGGGAAGGTTCTTAACATTGCCGCCAGGCTGTGCTGTATGCACACAGCAGAAACGTTATTTAAGAACGCCCGAGGTAAAAAATGAAAGGAAAATACAGGAGCATATACATGAAGACAGAATGGTTTGTTACAAGCAACAGTACATACTTGGTTTTCTTTTTTCCGTAAGGCTTGCCGATAAGAACATAATATTTTACTGGAAGCTGTTGGGAATCCCTCCTCTTTGTCTGCAAACAGAAAAATTACAACAGAAGCATGTCACGAGACTCTGCTTTATGGTGATTCCTTTAACCGTAGTCCACATGCGCTCTTTCATCGAACACATATCCATTACCGTTTTACACGTAGCCCTTGTTTATTCGACTACTCATAAAATATACATACACAAGACATTTCCTAATCTAGTACCCCATATTGTATACATATTATTGACAGTTTCTACAAAATCTTATATGTGCTTTCTCTATTATGTAAAACAAGCAAGGAATATTAATATAGACAGTTCACCTACATATTAAAGCGCCAATGGATGGCCGAGATTAGGCTATTTCAACCAATCGCGGCCATCTGACTGGAGCGATATTGTCGAAAAATCTTATCGCAGCTGATATTCATTTCTTTGATATCTTGTCGCACCTGAAGATCGTCTGTTTAGTCTCCTGTATTGGTTATTGGTAACAAGGTGACCATCCAGGCAGCTAACCTCACTTTTAATAGCTGTCAGTTCCACAATTGTACTTTTAATTATTGAGTTACAATTTTTATTTAAAGTTTTATGCAGTTCATAATGTAGTTAGTTATAAACGGAGTGAAAATAATCATTGTTTGTATTTCTTATGTATGAGATGAGTAAAATGACCTCAAATAAAATAACGTATGTTTCCGTTTCATGTATTACTTATTAAAAGCTGAGATGAAATAAGTATTCCCTATTTCTATTGTTGCTGTCGATATTCGTACATTGGGTGTTGACATGTCGGCCATGTCATAATTCAGGAGCCTGAGGAGAAAGAAACATTAATTCGGTAAATAAACATGGTCGGATGCGTTGTTTACAATTTCTATTGCCAGAAAATTGCAGATAAGCATTTTATTTGTCATGTAAATATCTTAAATATTAGAGATTTTAATATACATCGTTATAGCCATTTTTGAGAGAATCATAATTTTAGAAACATTTTCCAAGTAAAGGGTAGATGTGGGTGGGGGATTTTCCTGAAAATCTACGTGTCGCATCCTTGGAAGATGATAACTTGAACTATGCTGTCCACAAACATACATACGAACATTTTTACAATACCTTCTATACACAATGTATATAGTACATGTAGAGAAAGTAAAAAGTCGATTTTTTTGTGATTTTTCATGAAATTTCAGTCATAGATAACCTTAACCAAAGATATATCGACACAGTTTTGTCTTCTCTGAGTAGCGCTTAGAACAATTTTATTTAGCGAGGAAGCAAGGTACTCGCCTGCTACAAGCATTACCAAATCGTTATTGGAATTGAAGCAAGCACGTTATGTGTGTTGTTAAAAGTTTGGAGCGACAGACAGAGAAAAGAAGGGGGACATCGACCCTAGAGAGAGACATGTTACATACAAGGCACGTATAGTATCAAGCCTCGAACTCCAGCCTGTGTGTATGTATATCTGTACGCATCTCGCAAGCAAGTCACGATTCCCTCCCCACCGCCGGCCATTTCCTCCATTACGCTTCCTGCTTGTGATATGATACGCCGTTAAAAGCGAGCGCTTTATTCTCAAATCCACACCACAAATTAACGGTAATGTACCAAGTCCGGATATTACGAGCTGGCTCACACACACTGGATCATGTTCCTGCATACAGGCAGATCCATTGCTGCGGCAACCGTACTGCGACATTGCGCTGCCAACGGCCGGTTAACAGTTTCTTAGTGACTGGTTTCTTTTTATTTGATCTACACGTACACTCAAACACATTAAAAATACGCCTGGGAATACTTATCACAAGACGGAGTCTTTTCGCTGACTCCACCCATGTCCTTCACCTGTCTGCTATGCTCTTTAAAGCGTATTTGAGACACCTCATCACTAGGTTGGCAGACCACGGATTCCACCACCTGATATGCAAGAACACAAACTTCCGTGAACTAAATATAGATTGTAAATGTATGCTATGTGAAAATACGTGACCGATATCACATTGAGCCTTGCAGAAAAAGAACAAACACAATATGTGAATATGGAAAACTTTAAATTTAAATGTGTTCCTTCATTAATCCTGGCTATGTGGCTGCAATAAAATTGATTATTTATCCGAATTGGTCAGGCAACGCTACCAAAGTTCGCTGAAAGACACTAAGAGCAAATCGCAACAAAAAATGAAACAAAAGAAGAATAACACCGAAGTGACGTTGAGAAACTTGTTGGAATAACAACACTCCAGGCATGGAAGCACAACGAGCATAACACCACCAGAAATCACCACATCAAGAGTCACAACACCAAATAACCAGGCAAGAATCTTAACCTCAAATACAGAAACACCAACACCCAGCGAAGACCACACCACATCTTCACATCACTCTTCTCACACTCACGCACACGCACGCACACACACACATACGGCAGAGCCCCGCATAGAACACCACAATACCAGTAGCTTCGGACACTTTAATGCAGTAGCGATTGGGGTACATCCCCAGCTGCCAGTGCGGTTCTTCCTGGAGCAGACCCAGTATATCTGACCTACCCTCATGAGGCTGTCCGAATTCACAACTAGAGTGTACCGACACTACTCGACCGTCTCATCTTCAAGGACATAGAACAGCACACCACAACACTACAAACCAAAATGACTTCTTGGAAGAGAAGTGCGAATAGAGGAAAGTCACACTACCTGGACACCACCATGCAGAAGATGCTGCCAGTATGGATACACCGCTGAAAACTGCTCAACGCCACGCTGCCACTATTGTGGAGCCTCAAGTCTAACATCGATATGCAGACAACACGACCTCACCAGACGCCACCGTTACTACTCCACCTGCTGCCGACATAATCACTACACCGGCCAGAACTGCAGCCCATACTACCCCCGACAAGAAATACGAAAACCACAAGGAATCAACGACGAACTCCACAAGAAAAGAAGCATATACAACAACCCAGAACAACAGCAAGCAGAACATCTAAGCATTCGAACCAATATCCGCCAACTCCACAAGAGCCACAACCAATCATCAAACAACCACCACGGAAACATCAAAATGGCATTGCAACAACAAAGATGCCCAGATTACGCAAGACATCGACACCAGCCATAGAAAAATGAAATGAAATGTCCTGTTATTTATGGACGCTCTTTAACTGCTTTGGTTCTCAGCGTCCCATTCTATATTGGGCGTGAAAGATCGCTTAATTTTGCTCAGAGGCCTCTCTTATCAGGCTTGAGGTTCTTTTACGTGCCGTAAATCTACGACACGGGACCCACAGCTTTACTTCCCTTCCGAAGGAAGCCATGCTAAGGATTTTTACGCCCGAAAAAATCCATCGTCCTCCGCCGGGTTTGAACCCGCGACCTTGGATATATGAAGTTAGCATGGTAACCATTACACCACGGAGGGCGACTACCAGCCATAGAAAATACTTACAAATAGAGAAATACAAACCAGCATAAAAGGCATTACGACTTACATCAGCAAACTCAAAGGAGACACAGACACCAAACTAAAACCCTAAAGAGCCTCACCGAAGAAAGAGACAGCATCAAAGATCTAAGGGTCTAACACAAGGAACTCGCAGACAAAATCAACATCATGCACACAAGAAACAGCAATGGCTTTCAATAACTCAAAGAAGACCACACAATATACGAGTCCCTCCTTGAAATAGCGCGAAAAACAAACAAAAAAGATGACACAAATACCCTTCAAAACAAAGTATTGTATTGTATTAATTTTGAAGTAATTAAAGAAAAATAAAGTACCAGCCAGTCGGAACAAACGAGTCGCCCACGAGATTTAAAGTCATGACAGAAAAATTTATGAAGCTGAAAAGAGAAAACCCTTAAAACAGTCTTAGGTAGGACCCTAAATACTTTTATCTATTCATCCACGTTACCGAAGGGAATGCATTTCTGAGTTGCAAACTGGTGATTCCCAAACTCACTGATTGGACAGTAGTAGGTCTCTCTCACCGGGTGATACAAAATTAGTTACTCTTTTCTCTGCGCTACATACCGAAGCTCTGTCAAGGTAATTCGCGCATGTGTGAACTAAATTAACACACTATTTATACAAGTTCAACCTGTTCTAAGGAGGCATCGAGCAGGGTTGAGGGATGAAGGGGTGGATTGCCCAATCGGTTTCGTCTTCTTTTAAGCGCGTGTTATTTTGTACCAGAATAGTACAAATGAAAATCGTGGTAAGATACGAGTCTCCGTCAAACGATCACATTTTCTGCAAAATCATAGCGTCAGGAGTATTTTTATTGTCTTGGAGTGTACAATGTACCCAGCCAGGTGGCTCAGGCGTTTCCTCTGGCATGGCATTCGTGCAGTTGTGGAATCAGTTCCCCGCGACCAACCTCTCGGACTCAAGGTTTTTTTGGAGGTTTCCCGAGACATTAGTAAAATACTGGAGAGGATTCTTCATTCCTCCGAACTTCCTGTCCCTCTATTTCATCCCATCTCATCTCTTATGTCTGTATGTGCAGACGAGAACTGTGGAAGAGGCGCCATTTTGTGGAGGTGACTGCTCTCTAAAATACAGCTCCCAGCGGCAGGATGGCGCTAGTAGTCTGCGAACTGGCTCCTGATGCTCCCCGCGGTGAGACGAAGAACTGCTTGTGAATTATTAGGGGCCCTCCACGATTGCTCTCTCCCTGTCCGGGTGTGGGCCGCCATCTGAAATTATTCTCATCTCATCCTTCCTCCAGGAGTCTGAAGTACAATAGACCCTAGGCTGCAGTGCGGAATACCTCTCTGTAACGTTCACAAACACACACGTGTAGAAAAGATGTAAGCAGAAAAGATGCAAATTCGACCCAAAAAGTCACTGCGAGTTTTCGCTCAAAATTGAAGTTTTGAGGACTCAGTTTCCCAGTTTGTGTGTAAACATTGACATTTGTTTATGGACGTCTTTAGCCGCTAAGGGTCTCAGCGTCTAATTCTATATTGGTTGTAAAAGACCGCTTACTTTTACACAGAGGATTCTTTATCAGACTTGAGATTCTTTTACGTGTCGTAAATGTAAAACACGTGACCACCGAAGTTTCCTTCCCTGCGGAAGGAAGACAGGCTAAGGATTATTACGCCCGAAAAATTCATCTTTTACCGAGTTTGAACCCAAAAACTTCAATTTGCGTTACCTATATATGAATAGCCTAAACCAAAACCGAAAAATCTGTTAGATACCAAACTTAGTATCTCAGTATGTTTCACAAATACGAGACGAACATTTTCAGATAGTCTACCTTTCCAATCTACTCTTTACACAAAAAACGTTTCTAGATGTTCAATTTTTACAAAAAATATGGCACTAAGGATTTTAAAAATAGATATATTAAATATATTTACATGATAAATCAAATGTATATCTTGAAATTTCTGGAATTACCCTCTGATGACTTGTGATACACAAAAACAAAACATGTAGATCTAATTAAAATAAACAATTTATTTCGCACATTTTTAAAGTAAATTATTTCCGAGATATTCTTTGTTTTTCTGTTTAAATTCACAAATAAATACTTTTTTTTTCCAAATGAAAGTCATTTGTTTTTATTTCGCTTTCATTACGTTTTACTTACTATAGCAAGTAGAGACAATATTGCATTGCACCCAACAATTTTCTGTCGAGATTTCACCATGAATAAAGTGAGGTCCGTGAATCAAAAGAAGCATTTACAGAAAAAGATCTTGTATGTGTGTGTGTGTGTGTGTGTGTGTGTGTGTGTGTGTGTGTGTGTGTGTGCCCTTTAATATCATAGCTCAAAACCGAAAAGTCGATTATATACTGAGGCGACAATCTCGCTAACTAAAAAAATAGGAGGACTTAACAACTATTATTTTCAAAATAATTAGAGATTAATTAATATTAAAATTGAGAAAAATGTGCAATTTTTTAATAATTTAAACTATAATTATATCATATGCAGTGCATAAAGAACTGTACAAAGGCTTTTAATTTGGACGAAATTTGTAAATGAATAACCCTGTGAATTGAGGTCAGTTTCGCACAAATATTGCTTAGAATTAACTTTCTGCTCGCTAGACCCGAGATATAGGGAGGTGGCCACAGTGACGCTGACCTGGTGGCGCCAGATCAACCCCCCCCCCGACCGGAACGCCAACAGAGGCATCACGCTAAAGTAGAACCAACGGGAGGAAGATAACCTTCGACTATACTGACCAACAGAGTAGCATGGGTCATGGTTCGGTATAAATACGACAACCCCAAAGGTCCAGCCAACAGCATCTAGCTGAACTAAGTACTCCCCCTTTCTAACAATGGGAGTGGTCAATCTAAATTCAACTCCAACAAAAACAAAAATTCAAACAATTTAAACACCAGCGGAATAGAGGAAAAGGATGCTGCAACTAAAAAAATCTGATGTGTTCCATTCACATGACTTTCTCTGCATCTTTACAACAAATTATTGTTAAAAAACTTATGCTTTTATTTACTTCATGCTAAAGGAGAAAAAATTAGCAGAAAGAAACTTATTACATACTTGCTTGCTTGTAAGTAGAAGCGAAAAAAAGGAGTACCACAGGTTAAAGTGATAGTCAAAAGCTGGCTGCTACGTGACTGAAGTTCCTTTATTTTGTATGGACACGAGTTGACAAATTCCTGTATGAGAAAAGTAAGTTTTTCAAAAGTGAAATCAAAAACAACGAATATCTCAAAAACGAACAACTGCACGAAAAAAATGTTATAAAACATGAATTGTGTGTTTTAATGTGTTTTACATTTTTTATCTGGCAAGTTTTTGTCTATATATTACGGTTTAGCAGTTATACAAAATTGCGTAAAATTTGGTTAAAACAAACTGGTCCTCAGAAGTTATTCCCAGAAAATTCAAGATATACATTTTATTTGTCAGGTAAATATCTTTAATATATGATATTTTAATCAAAATCGTTAGAGCCATTTTTTAGAAAATAAAAATTTTCGAAAAAAAGTTCCATGTAAAGGGTAGTTAGGGGTGGGGGGATTATTCTCAAAATCTGCGTGTCGCATCCCTGGAAGATGATAAACTTAAATACACACACACACACGGACCTTTTTGTGAAAATGATTTTTTAGGATACAGGGGACCCTAAAACCTATATTTCCGGTGAAATCTGTGTATCAGTATGCACATAGTAAGTGTAGAAAAAGTAAACATGTTTAAAAGTGCGAATAGAATTAATCAGTTGCGAAAATGCCAGATAAGCTTTTAAAGTAACTAGGAAGCAGCGAGCGGTAAATAAAGATGAATTTCGAACTGTTAAATTTGATGAGTTTTAGGAACACGTCGCATATTTTAAAGAACGAACAGCAGCAGCCTAAGTGATTACTGTTATTATATGGTGTGATCAAAAAATAACAGGACATGTTTAATTTCGTGGGCTTTATACAACCGATTTTTAAAACTGTTTTTTACTTTCTCTACACGTACTATATACATAGTGTATAGAGAAGATATTGCATTCCACACAAAAATTCAACACCGAGATTTCATCGGAAATTAGGATCCCCTGTATTAAAAAAAAAAAAAAAAGTATTTTCAGCAAAAGGTTCGTGCGTGAGTGCATCCGGTGTGTGTGAACACGATAGCTCAAAAACGAAAACTTGGTAAAATACCAAGCTTGGTATTTAAGTTTAGTATCTTCCAGGGATGCGACACGAAGATTTTCAGAAGAATCCCCCCACTCCAAACTACCCTTTACATGGAAAAAATTTTGAAAATTTTAATTTTCTCAAAAATGGCTATAATGATTGTGATTAAAAGTTGTAAACTCCTGTCCCTGCATAGAAACGGATTTCATCCACATAGCAACAGGCTTTTAAAAGATTTGACTATTGTTTTAGCGTATATTCCCTTATTTTCCTTCTACTTGCAAGGAAGCAAGTAATTAAGACAATTTCTGCTAATGTTTATCTCGACTATCATAAAGTAGATAGAAGAATATGTAGAGTAAGTCATGTGAATGCAGCACATCAAATTTTTTTATCTTGTACGTAAACATGTTCCTGATTATATTTGCATTTTCAGCTGTTTTAAATACTTAGTTTATTGTTGACAGTTGAAAAGATTATACGTGCTTACAAAGGCTCAGGGAATTTGCTTTAAATTTTGCTTGAAAAATGGAGTGTTCGAAATGTTGGCTGTGACTTTACACAAATCTAATAAGAGTTAGGCAAGGGATTTCGAGTGGTATCGACGTTTCAAAGAGTCGAGAAGACCCTGAAAACGACGGTATCCTGGACATCAATTACTGTCGACAATGTGAAAGATGCAAAGAAATGGTTCTGTTATATGGTTATGCAGTCAATAAGGAATACCACCAGAAGTTATACACCGTTTGCATGAAGTATTCCGAAGAAA
This sequence comes from Hymenopus coronatus, assembly GCA_030762935.1. Classification (NCBI taxonomy): domain Eukaryota; kingdom Metazoa; phylum Arthropoda; class Insecta; order Mantodea; family Hymenopodidae; genus Hymenopus; species Hymenopus coronatus. The sequence goes on along the minus strand of CM060888.1, from coordinate 45,495,498 downwards.
ACGAGCAACATTTTTAAAACAACACTTGTGGATAGTGCTCCTGCTGACACCTCAATGCTTGTTCGTGATTTTTTGGCAAAAACCAGAAACGTTATGTTGCCTCAGCCACCTTATTCGCCGGACATAGCTCCCTGCGTCTTCTTTCTGTTCCCGAGGCTGCAGAGAGCATGAAAGGACGTCGTTTAGCCACTATTGGTGAGCTAAAAACAGAATCGCTGAAGCTGAACATCACAAGGAAAGGCGAGTTCCAGAGTTGCTTTCATGCTTGGAAAAAGTCCTGGCACAGGTGTATTATATCTGAGGGAGTTTATTTTGAAGTAAATGCATAAATAAAGATTGTTCGGGGCCTCGTATATATCTCTTTTACGCATTTTTACCTGCGAGAAACAGACCTTTGTCGCGTAGGCGTTGAAATTACCAACTATTTAAAGAAGCTCTCATCCATTTCTTCAAGCACACTTCACAACTCGTTTCCTAGTCTTAACACTATCTAGCCAGAGCAACAGATGATAAGATCCTGCCCGAGATCGCCTAGCCTAGGACCGAACCCAAGGACTTCTAGAACGTTCAGACGCCCGAAGCCATCTTACGCTTCAACAATCATCTTGGGGGCACAAAAAAAACGTAAAAACTACTCGCATTTAACCTTGGAACTTCAAAAGGCAAACAGGCAGCTGTCGGATACCCTCAACTGGATCATATTTGTCATATATAAGGGCACAACACCCTTGAACAACTCACGAAAGACACCAAAAGCTTCACAGAACTAAATACCTCAAACACCAATCAAATTGCTGACTGCGTCCTGGAAGTTCAAACAACCAACGAGGAAGAACACCTACGAAGAGAACTCACCGAAATCACGATAAAAGTTCTTCAATTAACACCTGGGCTTAACGAACTCAGCACCACGTTCAACGAAGAACTGGCGGAAAACCTCAGAAACATACATTCCAACATTAACCAAAACATCGCTCGACAATGAGAGAGCACAAAACATAGTCAACATTCAGAATTTCTGCATTCTGAAAAATCATCTTAATCTTTATACATATGGTTTTTCAATAAAGAACCCCCCCCCCCAAAGGAAGGAAGATGGAAACAACGCTCAATGGCAACTTCATAAAATAACTAATAAACTAACAAAATCCCAATGGCTGAAGAGGGCAACTACGCCCTAAAACAGCCCTGGGGGTGAAATAAACACCCTAAATTCCCCGATTGCTTGCTTGGAGACGCGGCACTGCTAACAGACTTCCAGATAAATCCGGAAAGAGCGCTATCGCCCCCATCACAGTTCGGCACATAGAATCCCCCTCCCCAATTAAAAAGAATACAAAAAATAATAAACGAAAAAATAAAAAAAGAGAATTAAAAAAATGCACTAACAAATAAAGTTGTACAAAAAATAAAAAGAAAGTTTAAATTATTTATGAAGTTTATTAATACTAAAGTTTCGATACTGAGATTTTACTACTTTGAAAACCCTGATCGCATAAATGGAAGGAAGGGAAAAAAAAAGAATTTTTACAAAAAGAAAAATTTTAAAAGTTTTCGCTATGCTCTATCATTGAAAGTTACATTCGAGGGACAGTAAAATGCCGCAATACCAAAGTTGAGATTAAGAGGTTTGCAATCTCCAAGGACGCGACACGAAGAGTTTCAAGAAACCCTTCCCCCAAATGCCCTTCTTTCAAAGTCCTCTCGATGTTCTGTTGCTTCTGGCATAGCATGGAATTTTAAGGGCAGTATAAATAGCGTCCAATCGTTGAACATTTGGCTATCGCTATTGTTGTATCTATAACGAAATCTTTATTGTAGTCATTTCTAGATGGTTTATCTAAATTAAAGTAAAGTAAACGTTCGTAAGAATACGTTTTATTCCCACTGTTAAACAATAGAGAAGTAGAGAAAGTCATGCCAATAGAATATTTTTTATATTTAGATTTCTATCGACAATCTCCTTCTAGGTCAACTAAACAAAGTGAAAAACATGTGGTTAGAGACAATCAATACGAAAGTTAGAGATCTGGATGTTTGGCTCAGATTGCTGCTTCATCTGACTGGTGGTGATAACTACTACTTACTCTAGCACGTACGTAAAATTATTGTTAAGAAGCTTATCTTTTATTTATTTCATGCTAATCGAGAAAAAATAGCAGAAATAGTCTTACTTCTTGCTTTATTGTAAGTAGAAGCGAAATAAGGGAGTACCATAGGTTAAAGTGAAAGCCAAAAGCTGGTTGCTATGTGACTGATGTTCCTTTGTTTGTATGGACACGAGTTGACAAATTCTTGTATGAGAAAATTATAAGTTTTCTAAAGCTGAAACCAAACACAAGGAATATCTCATAAACGATCAGCTCCACGAAAAAAAAAAAAACATATATATATATATATATATATATATATATATATATATATATAACTTAAGTTGTGTGTTTTAGCGTGCTCGACGTTTTATGTGTGGTAAGTTTTTGTTCATCTCTTACGGTTTAGCAGTTATACAAAATTCCGTAATATTGGCCCAGAATAAAGTAGTCTTCAGAGGCTGTTCCCACAAAATTCAAAATATACATTTTATTTGTCAGGTAAATATCTTTAATATACGATATTTTAATCAAAAACGTTAGAGCCATTTTTTAGAAAATCAAAATTTTCAAAATTTTTTCCATGTGAAGTGTAGTTGGAAGCTTGAAAATCTTCTGTCGCATCTGTGGAAGAGACTGAATTTGAATACTAAGATTGTTATTTTACCGACTTTTCGTTTTCCAGTTCACAGAGCCACGGACACACACAGGCAAACACACACACACACCTGGACCTTTTTCTTGAAAATGTCTTTTTAGATATGGGGACCCTTAAACGTGTATTTTCGATGAAATCTCGGTATCGAATTTTTGGGTGGAATGCAATTCCTTCTCTATACAATATGTGCATGGTAAGTGTAGAGAAATTAATAATAATGGTCAGTAAAGTTCATCATATTTTAAGGGTAGATAAGACTGAAATTTCATGAAAAATCATAAAAGATCGGATTTTTATTTTAATTCCATAAAATAATTTAAAAACTCCTGAATACCAATAAAGGTACGTTTGGCCGCCAGAAATAATTTTTAAGTGTCTTAAATCACTAGAGCTACAGCAAAGCATTAGACTCGGCAAGAAAAACTTCAGTTCGACGAGATCTCATTCACATCATGCAAAGTAACAAACGAACTTGTGCACAAGAACAGGACAGAAAAGGCAGCAGCAGAGGAGAGGGAAAGAAAAGCTAAGAGTCTAACCTACCATACTGGTGGATTTTAAGTGAGCCATGTATTTAAATCTTTTCAAACACAAAATTATATTTTTATGACAAAAAAAAAAAAAACTGACTCATAAATTTAAACATTTTTGGAACTTAACCAAAAGAAGACAGAGTAATCTGGAGTAAAAAAAACTGATGTGTTCCATTCACATGACTTTCTCTGCATCACTGTAACAAATTATTGTTAAAAACCATACTCTTTTACATACTTCATGATAATCGATAAACATTACCAGAAATTTTCTTAATTACTTGCTTTTTTGTAAGTGAAAGGAAAATAAGGGAATACACTAGGCTAAAATGATAGTTAAATCTTTTAAAAGCCATGTGGATGAAATTTGTTTCTATGCATAGCCAGAAGGTTGCAACTTTCCGCGTTAAAAAAGTTTAAGTATTTTAAATCTGAAACAAATAACAAGGAATATATTAGAAATCGTCTATTCAACGAGAAAAAACGTATATGACATAAATTGTGTGTTTTAACGTAATCTACATCTTTGTGTAGTATCTAAGTTTTTTTCTTATCTCTTACGGTTTGTTTACGCAAAATTCATTCAGAATAAAAAGGTATTTCGATGCTATTCTTAGAAAATTCAAGATATACATTTTATTTGTCATATAAATAACTTTTAATATATGCTAATTTAATCAAAATCGTAGGAGTCATTTTTGACAAAATCACAATATTCAATTTTTTCCATGTAAAGGGTATGTGTATTTCCATGTAGTTGCCATATAAGTGTCTTTAATATATGGTAATTTAATCAAATTTATTAGACCCATTTTTGAGAATATAAAACATTTCGAATTTTTTTCCATGTGAAGGTTAGTTTGAGGTGGATGGATTTTTTTCCAAAATCTTCGTGTCGCATCTCTGGAAGATACTAAACTTAAATACCAAGTTTGGTACTTAACAGACTTTTCGTTCTTGAGTTATCGCACACACACGCACACACAGACCTTTTTATGAAAATACTTTTTTTCGTGATGCAATGGATCCTAAAACCCTATTTCCGGTGAAATCTCGGTATCGAATTTTTAGGTAAATGCAATAACTTCTCTATACACTATGTACATAGTACGTGTAGAGAAAGTAAAAATTAGATTAATTGTGAAACTAGGGTTGAAATATTAGACCATAATTTTATTTATTTTATTTATTTTTTTTTGTCGCAAGGGACTTTTTAATGACGTGACAAAAACAAACAAATTTGATCATAACCTCCAATCCAACAAGTAAACTGCATTGTAACTTACTTGCATTATATTACATTCTTGGTATAGATTTTGAAAAAGTAGCATTATTAGTTTGAAATCTATAGCTTTCAGTCATACATGGCCTTAAATGAAGGTGATAAAAGTTAAAATTTTAAGATTTCGGGGCTGATATTCCACAAGTTGACTGTCCTAAAAGCTCATAATGTCCGATAAATGTAAATGGCGTGTTATTTATGGACGCTCTTTAACTACTGTGGGCCTCAGCGTCCCATTCTAAATTGGGCGTGAAAGACCGCTTAATTTTGCTCACAGGTCTCTCTATCAGGCTTGAGGTTCTTTTACGTGCCGTAAATCTACGACACGGGACCAACGGCTTTACTTCTCTTCCGAAATAAGGCATGCTAAGGATATTTACATCCGAAAAAAATCCATCGTCTTCCGCCGGGTTCGAACCCACGACCTTGGGTATATGAAGCTAGCATGGTAACCATCAGCGTGAGTATATCACATAAGAAGCTCAAATGTAAGCTGAATTGGCGCACAGGAGCATGAAGCATGCGCACTACGCCCACACCATGGGCAAAATTGAAACTGAGGTTTGGACCCCGATCGCCTACGCTCAATTGCTGCTGAAATGTCAAACAGCCCTTCCGTCTGCTAATGTCAATCTTCTCTCCTTTCTGCTTTCCGAACTGTGAGTAGGCGTAATACGTTTCAGCTAGGGAGGTAAGACATCTTTCAACCCCAAAGTCGTGCCTTAGGAGCTTCAAATTGCCTTCCCGCACTCAGTCGCTCAAACCGCCTACATTCCTTTTAGCTTTCTGATATTTATTAATTTTACTTTTATCACTTTCTCCACGTAGAGAAAGATTCAATGACAAAATTTTGTAGGAAATATATTTTCACATCTTCCTAGAAAAAAATCGAATGTGTTGCACTCACATAACTTTCTCTACCTGTTCTGCAAAAAAAACTATACTTACAAAGAATTATTCCTCTATCTACATCATGCTATGCGAGATATATATTAACATAATTGGTCTTATTACTGGACCTTAAAAGCAGAATGGAAATAAGGGAATAAAACGATAGGCAAATATTTGTATTTCCAAAGAATATGTATAATTTAAAATTGAAGCCAATAACAAGGAATATTTCGGTCAAATCTGCACCAGAAATGTATGACATAAATTGTGTGTTCTAACAAAATCTATATTATTTGTGCATCAATAATGGTCTAGCAGTTATGCAAATTTTAGGAAAATTCATCCAGATGAACACATCTTCAGAAGCTATTCTCAGAAAATTCAATATATACATTTTATTTGTGATGTAAATAGCTTTAATATACGGCACTTTAATCAATATTGTTCAGCAATTTTTGATAAAAACAACACTTTAAAACATTTTTCCATATAAAGGGCTCTTTAGGGTGGGGGATTTTCCTGAAAATCTGTGTGTCGCCTTCTTGGAAGATACCAAACTTAAATATCTATTTTTGAGCTATGCTGTCCACAGACAGGGAGACACACACAGACATTTTTCAGTGGACCTCAAAACATATTTCTGGCTAAATCTCGGTATCGAATTTTTGGGTGGAATAACTTCCTCTATCAGTATGTACATAGTACGTGTAGAGAAAGTAAAAATCGGTTGTGTTCCATTCAGTTCCATTCACATATTCTCTACAAACTATTTTTACAGCTTATTCTTCTAATTGGTGATAATCAAGAAGACATTAGCAGAAATGATCTTATTAGTAGTTTTTTGTAAGCAGAAGGTAAATCAGGGAATACATTAGACAATAAACAAATCTTTTAAATGCTACAAAATTGAAGTTCCATTCTATTTGCATGGTCAGGAGTTGACAAATGAGAAAGTTACAGTATTTTCAAATTGAAACCAACAACAAACAATTATCTCCAAAACATGTGTGTTCCATTCACATGACTTTCTCTACATTTCTGTAACAAATTATTGCTAAAAAGATTCTTGTATATACTTAATACTAATTGAGATAATCATTAGCAAAACTGGTCGTATTACTTGTTTCCTTAAAAGTAAAGGGAAACAAGGGAATACACTAGGCTAAAGCGATAATCAAATCTCTTAAAATTTGTTGCTGTGCGATTGAAATTCTTTATTGTTTCATTTATATAGCACCCTTTAACATCTAAGGTCATACCGGGGGCTTTGCACTTGAAACAACTCGTTGTCCGTTGATTCTTTTACGTTTGGTTTAAATACCTTTATTTTCCTCAAGTACACACACACACACACATTCACTCTCACATACATACTTCCAGACTCTGTGGGGATAGGGAATAATTCTGTCTAAAGAAAAACTCCCCCCAGCCGGGAATCGAACCTGGGACCTCCGGGTGAGAAATCAGCTCGCTGAGCACTCGACCACAGAGGCAATAGAAACTCCTTTGTTTGTTGGCCAGGAGATGACAAATTAGCTTTTGAGAAAAGTATAAGTATTTTAAAGCTGAACCCAATAACAATGTATATCTACAAAAAAAAAAAAAAACACGCTTATGACAAAATTGAGTTTCAACGAGATCTACTTCTTTTTTGCTTATTTCTTACAGTTTACTAGTTATGCAAAATTTAGTCAAATTCATCTAGAATGAAGAGATCTTTACAGACAATTCCCAGAAAATTCGAGATATACATTTCGTTTGTCAAGAATGTATCTTAAACATATGAAATGTAAATGGCGTGTTATTTATGGACGCTCTTTAACTGCTGTGGTTCTCAGCGTCCCATTCTAAATTGGGCGCGAAAGACCGCTTAATTTTGCTCAGAGGCCTCTCTATCAGGCTTGAGGTTCTTTACGTGCCGTAAACCTACGACTCAGGACTAACGGCTTTACTTCCCTTCCGAAGAAAGCCATGCTAAGGATTTTTACACCCGAAAAAATTCATCGTTCTCCGCCGGATTTGAACCCGCGACCTCGGGTATATGAAATTAGCATGGTAACCATTACACCACGGAGGGCAACGTTAAACATATGACATTTTAACAAAAATCATTAGTCATTTTTGGGAAAATCGAAATTTTCTAAACATTTTCCATGTAAAGGGTAGTTGGGGGGTGGGGAATTTTCTCAAAAATCTTCGTGTCGCATCCTTAGAAGATGCCAAACTTAAATACGAAGTTTGGTACTTAACCAACTTTTCGTTTTTGAGCTACACTGCGTACACACACGCACACACACACGGACATGTATCTGAAAATGCTGGTTTTGGATTCAGGGGGTGTCAAAACTGTATTACAGGTGAAATCTCGGTATCGAAATTCTTAGTGGAATACCAGAACTTCTCTATCCACTATATGCATTTTACGTACTGGCTAGAGAAAGTAAAACTGTATACGGCATAAGTTGTGTGTTTTAACGAGATCTACATTAAATGTAGTGCGTTTTTATCTGTTACGGTTTACTAGTTATATAACAGCCACCCAGCCATCGTCTGTAGAGGCTATTTTAAGACAATTCAAAGTGTACATTGTATTTTATATTTGAATATATTTAGTATACGATATCTTAATTAAAACCGATAGCTATTTTTGAGAAAAAAACATTTTCAAAATTCTTCCGGTGTAAAGGTTTTGGGCATTTTTCTGGAAAATCTTCGTTTCACATCTTTGAAGATACTAAAGTTAAATACCAAGTTTGATTATTATAAAACATTTCACACACAGACACATACACGGACCTTTTTACTTTATCTACACCTAATATGACGTGTTCCCATGGTCACGCTTGCCAAAATGCCTAGTTTTGTTGCTTCGTTGCGCAGGGGATCGTGTACTCGAGTCCCGCTTTGAGCACGAGGAGCGTTATTATTTCTGTTTAAAATTACATTTCAAACAAACCTTACCTTTTTTAGTGCTAATTTTCTCCTTTTTCTGCATTAAGCTGGTTCTAACTAAGAATGAAAAATATTGTCTTTCTCACCCCATTGTCTATTGGACGTTAAAGTTTAATTATTCCTGGTCAACTTGTTACATCCAAAGTGGCAACATGATCCGCTTCTTCTTGCTCCTTAGTTCCTCTCTTTCTCGTCACAATTTGGTTTTAGCTGTATGTAATACTAAAATTGGAAACCTACTTTCTCTCAATAACATTTCGTATTTGGGAGTCTTGTTTGATCCTCTCATTTGCACCAAAAGCTAACAAAGAAAACACAAGGAGAGAACTAAATCGAACATACGCAACCAGCGATTAAGGTTAATACAAAATCCTTATAAAGAGAGATTGGGATTCTAAAGGTTTCTACCCGCGTCCCGATAAGTGTTCCGACAGTCCGAAAGTTCAGAGCACTCTCGTATCTCCTCTCCTGCAACCAAACATATGCACAAATTATGCCCTGCTCTTGGCGGTGTAAGCAGCTTCCGTATCTCTCTGTGGACTAAATTATAATGCTAAATATTTACCTCAGACTAATGAGCGAAAACAGCAAGAGAAATGTGGAGTAAAACATTATGTAGGAAAGTGTCTTCAATCGCGGGTACTTCTTTATGCTTTCTCTGCATTTAATATGTAGATACTGAGATTTCATCGGAAATACATGTTTGCAGACCCCCTAAATCCAAAAAACAGAATGTTTAGAAAAAGGTCCCTGTGTATCTGTCAATGTGTGAGTGAGTGTCTTGGACAGCATAGCTCAAAACCGAAAGAACCGTTAAATATCAAATTTGGTATTTAAGTTCAGTATTTTCCAGGGATACGATACGAAGATTTTAAAGAAAATCCCTCCACCCCAAACTACCCTTTACATAGAAAATTTTTCGAAAATTTTGATTTTCTCAAAAATTGCTCTAACGACTTTGAATAAAATACCAAATGCTTAATATATTTTTGTGGCAAACAAAATGTATATCTTGGATTTTCTGGGAATAGTTCCTGAAGACCTCTTCATTCCAAATGACTTTTGTATAACTGTTAAGCGGTGAGAGATATACAAAAACTTACTATACAATATCTCATTAAAACACACGATTTGTCATATACATTTTTGTTTGTAGAGTTAACCGTTTTCGAGATATTCCGGATTATGTTTCAATTTTAAGCCACTTAAACTTTTCTCAAACTGGAAGACACCTTTGTTCTCGCTTCTCTTTTGTTTACTGCTGACAAGCAAAGAGATGAAAATTTAATTGTTTCACATAGCTACCGGCTTTTATAGGGCTAGATTATCACTTTTTCTTATTTCCCTTTCTTACAAGGAAGCCAGTAATAAGACTAATTCTGCTTATGTTTATCTTGATTAGTATGCTGTAGACAACAGATTAACGCTTTGAATAAAAGGTTTGTTTACTGAAAAGCTAGAGGACATTATGTGAATGAAACACATTAGATTTCTCCTTCTATTTACAATGAACCAAGTAATAAGGACACTTTCTGCCAATGTTTATATCGATTATCATGAAGTAGAAAGAAGAATAAGCTTTCTAACAAGAACTTGTAACAAAGATGTAGAGAAAGTGGTGTGAATGGAGCACATCCGATTTTTTGTACATTACTTTTGTCATTTACTTCCAATAGAACGTACCTTAATTTTATCTTACGTTAGCAGTGTCATTTTAGTTAGAAACTCTTATGCAGCTCATTTTGTTTCCGTTTAGAAAGACTTCTTCTTTGTTGGAAAACAATTATCCTTAGCTAACGTTTCAAGGAGGTGGTGAAACGTAAACGACAGTTAATATCCGTGTCACACATTCTTTGCCACTGCACTTCTCTCCAATATCCTTTATTACGAGCTTCCAAGAGATATAGTTAACAGGTTATCGTAGACCTTATACAGAGTGCTTTATGTAAAACTGACACATTTCTTTCCTTAATTATCACCAATTTTATCACCAAATAAAGCAGAAATTACTTGTCCCTACATGCACAGATGTTTATGTTTTATTCCTAATTGCATTGTTGGCAGCTGTTTCGACATTTTGTTTTTGTAGTCAACGTGAAAATGCATCAGAGCTGAGTCAAGGATATTTTCAGCAAGATGGCGCTATATGGCATACATCAAATGAATTCACGAATCTAATTGCAAGTTTCTTTGACGACCGGATAATTTCAAGGAACCTGTGGCCACCGAGATCTCCGGATTTGACATTGCCGGACTTGTTTCTATGGGGCTATTTAAAAGACAGAGTTTACGCCACACGTCCCCAGATAGTGAACGATCTGAAGCACATCACAAAGGAGATTTAAGCTATTGACAACAGAGTCATCCAACATGGAACGACGTGTTGAGTTGTACCTTATGCAGAATGGAGGACATTTTCAACATTTGCTATAGAGGCAAACAATCTAAAATTTTGGTATAATAAGTTATCGCTAGCATAAGACGCTTTGAAACAATTAATGTAAGAAATGTGTCAGCTTTATATAAATCACTACAGGCTGTCTAAGGTGACAGCGTATTACAGAAGATATTTACATATCGCTGAACAAACTTACATAAATTAACATTTTCAATTGGTAATAAACTAGTCAAAACTATCTAGAACGAATATTTACATGCGTAAAATGTGGTCCATAATGGAATGGAGCTGTATATAATAGTAAGGATAAAATCTTGCACCACCTCCAACAAACATGCCCCCCTTTTGTTCGCCAAGCATTACCCAAACCACTGGATTGACAGAATACTTTATTTTACTAAACTTTTCCATTGTAACCTAAGCTGTCGTCCACGTTTACGATCCAAGAAAATGTTTCACCCTTCCTCTAGAATGCTAAGTAATACAACTTGTTTAACCTTTCCTTGTATCTATACCAATCAAAACACAATTCTTTTATAGATCCGCTACCCATGTCTACATTCCACAATGGTTACATCTTTCATTGGTTAGTCATTAATGTTCTTGAATAAGTAGAGCAAGACTGAAAAATAAAATTCTATTGTCGGATTTGGTTCACGGATTTCCTGATCTCTAGCCGGTTGCTCTACCACTGAGCTACCATGACAACACGCCGGCATAACATTAAACTTCTCAACTGAATCACATGTTTCCCGGTAAACCACAAGATGATTCCAAATTATTTTGAAGCGACTTATATTGTTGCAAGTACTTTAAGTCTCAGGATTCATAGCATACTCAAATATTATGTCAATTGAGAAGTTTAATGCTATAGCAGCATGTTGCCATGGCAGCTCAGTGCTAGAGCAGCCGGCTAGATACCGGGAGATCGTGGTTCTAATCCCGGCTACGGCAAAGCATTTTTCCAGCGCCTGTTCTACACACGGCTTGTGTGAAAAACAATTAAATAAATATTAATATTCTTCTTGTTTTTCAGGTCAGAGACATAGTGGAAGGAGTCAAAGTTTGAATTCCTGAATTTGGAAACTTTACGCCAGGCGTCTCCAGAGATACTGTACCGCAATACAAAGGATTTGGGGGGGGGTAGTTGATGGTAGCGGATAGAGCCACAGTGCTGCACCGTAAATACCTACCACACGTCACAGGGAAGAATGAATTTGGTTGAGAAATTATGACACAAGAGTATTCAAATCCATATCACTGTCACTTTCTACTACTTTTAAATACGCCCCTGAAATCCTCTTCATTTTGAATGTCTTTTGTATAGCTGCTAAACCGTAAGTGATACACAAAGCCTTATTTCACAAAAACTATTATTTCACTTTTATCCCTCGTCTGCTTTGTATCTGTTTTCTTATACTTCTGGTCATGGTAAGAGAGCCGAATTTCAATGACAATCACATAGCGATAGATTTTAAAGGACGGACTGTTGCTTTAGCCTAGTATATCCCCTTATTTAATTTCTACTTTAAATAAGTAGTAAGACCATTTTGGGTACTTTTTACTTTGATTAGCATAATTTAGTTAAAGGGTCTTTTGTAAGAATAGTTCGCAGAACATATAGAGAAAGCTACGTGAATGGAACACCCGAGTTTTTATATATAATTTTGAAACATTGAGAAACTATCACTGTTTGTAATAATATTTGTAATATTATTATTTTATAAGTGTTTCATCTATATATAGCCCCCTTTAACATCTAAGGGCATACCGGAGGCTCTGCATTAGAAACAACTCGTTGTGTGAAGGTTGCTTACGTTGGGTTTAAATCGCTTTATTTTCCTTAAATATACGCACATTCACTCCCACTTACGTTCCCCTCCGTGGTGTAATGGTCACCATACTAACTTCACATACCCAAGGACGATGGATTTTTTTCGGGCGTAAAAATCCTTAGCATGGCCTCCTTCGGAAGGGAAGTAAAGCCGTGGGCCCCGTGTCGTAGATTTACGTCACGTAAAAGAACCTCAAGCCTGATAGAGAGACCTCTGAACAAAATTTAGCGGTCTTTCACGCCCAATGTAGAATGGGACGCCGAGAACCACAGCAGTTAAAGAGCGCCCATAAATAAAACGCCATTTCATTTTTACTCTCACTTACATACTTCCAGACAGTGGGGGATAGGGAATCATTCTGGTTAAAGAAAAATTCCCCGCCCCAGCCGGGAATCGAACCCGGGACCTCCGGGTGTGAAGTCAGCTCGCTGACCACTCGACCTCAAAGGCAGTCTGTAGTATTATTTTGAAAATGATAAGTAGTTGGAAAAGCACCGTGAGAGCATAGAAAAGGTAGACTACCACAACTATTACTTAAAAAAAAAAGCGGGAAAAATAGTAGACCACAAATGAGGATTTGCTATTAAAGCGGAACGGGTATCAAGCCTAATTGTGTGGTCAGCAAAACGAATAAGAACATAATGTTGTGTAATTTCGTTGCTCTTCAAAGGAAGAGAGTCGGTGCCGCAAAATAATTGTAAGCTATCCTTATAATGTTTGCCGCGTGTTTAATACGCCATGCTATTTCATTATCGGCCTTTTCTCTGCACCTCTACGGTAATGTGCTTTATTTTTCATCATGAGGTAGTTAGAAGTTTAAAATGTCAGGTTAAATCTATGAGTTATTTGCACTTAACTTTCTCTACCTATTCTAGAACAAACCATTCTTAAAAAATCTGATGTGTACCATTATCATGAAATATATAGAAACACAAGCTTTCTAACAATAATTTGTTGCAGAGATTTTCACTTTCTCTAGCCCCATATGTACAATGTAAATAGGGATAGGGAAGTATTGTATTCCACCCAAAAATTCGTTACCGAGATTTCACCGGAATTACATGTTTCAGGACCCCCTGTATCCAAAAAAAGCATTTTCAGAAAAAGGTCCGTGTGTGTGTGTCCGTGTGTCTGTGAACACGATAACTCAAAAACGAAAAGTAGCTAAAATACCAAACTTGGTGTTTAAGTTAAGTATCTTCCAGGGATGCGACATGAAGATTTTGAGAAAAATCCCCCCACCCCAAATTACCCTTTACATGGAACTTTTTTGAAAGTTTTGATTTTCTTAAAAATGACTAACAATTTTGATTAAAATATCACACATTAAAGATATTTACCTAACAAATAAAATGTATATCTTTAATTTTCTGGGAATAGTTTCTGAAGACCTGTTTATTCTGGATGAATTTTGCTTAATTTGGCATAACTAGTAAATATAGACAAAAGACACAGATAGACAAAAGCTTATTATACAAAAAATTTAGGTCTTGTTAAAATACACATGTTATGTCATATACATTTTTCTCGTGGAGCTTACCGTTTTCGGGGTATTCATTGTTATTAGTTTCAGTTGTGAAGTACTTATACTTTTCTCAGGCGGGAGTGTCCGTTTTTCTTTTATTCTACTCCTGGCCAAGAAAAGAAGCGATTTGTAATGAAAATCGCATAACGACAGCTTTTAAAACATTTGACTATTGGTTTAGCCTAGTGTATTCCCTTATTTTCTTCCTACTTATGGGGAACTAAATAATAAGAACATTGTGCTAATGAGTACCACGATTAACAAGGTGCAGAAAGAAGAAGAATCTTATGTATGAAGTTTGTAGAACAGCTAGAGAAAGTCATGTGAGCGTAACACTTCACATTTTTTTTATCTTATAGGTACACTTGTTCCTGATGTATGTTTGCATTTTCAGCTGTGCATTTTGGCTGTGACTTTTGGTAAATCTACTAAGAGTAACACAAGGGGTTTCGAGTGGTATGGACGTTTCAAAGAGAGTCGAGAGGACTCTAAGACAACGATCCGCTGGAAGATGCAATGAAATGGTTCTGCCACATGATTAAACAGTCCATAGGGAATACCACCTAGAAGTTTTGCACCGTTTGCATGAAGTAATCCTTACAAAACAACCAGAATTTTTACAAAACCACTTGTGGATAGTGCCCCTGCTCACACCTCAACGCTTGTTGGTGATGTTTTGGCAAAAACCAGAAACGTTATGTTGCCTCAGCCACCTTATTCGCTGGACCTGACCATCTGCGACTTCTTTCTATTCCCAAGGCTGAAGAGAACATAAAAGGACGTCGTTTAGTTACTATTGGTGAGCTAAAAACAGAATCGCTGAAGTAGCTGAACACCATAAGGAAAAGTGAGTTCCAGAGTTACGACTTCCAAGATTGGAAACATTACTGGCACAAGGGTATCATATCTGAGGGAGTTTATTTTGAAGGGCACAAAGTTGATGTAGATGCATAAATAAAGATTGTATAAGTAAAATAAAAATTCTTGTTATTACTTTCTCTATACGCACTATGTACATAGTGTATAGAGAAGGTAATGCACTCCACCCAAAACTTCGATACCGAGATTTCACCGGAAATATATGTTTTAGGGTCCCCTTTATCTAAAAAAAAGCATTTTTGGAAAAAAAAAAGTCCGTGTGTGTGTGTGTGTGTGTGTGTGTCTGTGAACACGATAACTCAAAAACGAAAAGTCTGTAAAATACCAAACTTGGTATTTAAGTTTAGTGTCTTCCAGGGATGCGACACCAAGATTTTGAGAAAAATGCCCACCCCCCCTAACTACCCTTCACATGGAACTTCTTTAAAACATTTTGAGTTTCTTAAAAATGGCTCTAACGGTTTTGATTAAAATTTCGTATATTAAAGATATTTCCCTGACAAATAAAATGTATATTTTGAATTTTCTGGGAATAATCTCTGAAGAGTACTTTATTCTGGATGAATTTTACGGAATTTTGAATAACTGATAAACCGTAAGAGATGGAAAAAAACTTACTACATGAAAACTGTAGAGCACGTTAAAACACACAGTTTATATTATATACTTTTTTTTTTCGTGGAGTTCATCGTTTTTGAGACATTCCCTGTTTTGGTTTCTGCTTTGAAAAACATACTTTTCTCATACAGGAAATTGTCAACTGGTGTCCATACAGACAAAGCAACTTCAGTAACATAGCAACCAGCTTTTGATTATCATTTTAACCTTATTTCGCTGCTACTTACGGGGAAGCAATTGCTAATTTTTTCTGGTTAGCATGAAGGAAATAAGAATAGTTTGTTGCAGAGATGTAGAGAAAGTCATGTGAATGGTACACATCAGAATTTTTTTTTGATGACACCTCATTTATAAGGATGTAAGCATTGTTAGTGGCACAGGCTGTAACAGCCAAGTGATGCAATTGTTAATGTTTAATGCCGGTTAAGTTTTAATGCACTTAAAAGTATAAGATCTTTACTATTATATTTGTAATTTTGTATGCTTTGACCTGCTTGGTCATCATAACCTATAGAACGCAATCTAATATAATCTATAGACTATCAGTTTGCTGATCTATTTCAGATGTCGAACATTGCTTTTCCAATAGATGTTCTGTAAACTTCATTGTGTGGATGAATGTCATTTAAATTTATTGTGTGACCTAGCTTTGAGCGAAAACATTTTTCTGCATATTTTACACGCTGCTCTGATGTTATTGGTACTGTCAGCTTTTAAATATTTCCATACTTCATCATGTTTTATTCAATAATATTATTGGCAATTGGTAAAACAAAATATTTATGGAAACTAGTCATACGGTTTACCTGCAAGTTACTCTCGTGACCAGAGTTTGATTTGGG
This sequence comes from Hymenopus coronatus, assembly GCA_030762935.1. Classification (NCBI taxonomy): domain Eukaryota; kingdom Metazoa; phylum Arthropoda; class Insecta; order Mantodea; family Hymenopodidae; genus Hymenopus; species Hymenopus coronatus. Next base: position 45,478,995 of record CM060888.1, on the reverse strand, counting down.
TAAATACGAGCTAACAGAATGAAGAAAGAACAAATATTTCCATACGCTGTGTTATCTCACATATTTTAAGTTCTGATTTATTTCCGCTGTCACAGGTTTTTTTCGCTGTACTGTCTGTCCAACAGGTCATGGTTTCAGGGAACTGAAGGGGAGAGGAAAGCCTTTCTTGCGCGCATTTTGTTGCTTAGTTGCCAACCTACTTTGATTTTGTGTATACTGAAAGTTCTTATACTCGTTCTTATAATATTTCAGAATAGTGCGTTAAAACTAAATATCTGCCGTTACCGTTCCTGGTAAAAATAATCTTATGTGCTATAATTATATGACTTTCTCTAGCTATTCTTAAAAAAGCTTATTCTTCTATCTACATCATGCTCATCGAGACGAACATTAACAGAAATGGTTTTATTACGTATTACCCTGTAGGTACAAGGGAAATAAGGAACGTAGGCGATCTTTTATTAGCTGGTCTCAATGTGATGCCTTTGAAATGCTGTTCTAATAATAACTCCATAAAATGACAGCTCACAAGGAACCTTGGCCCAGCCGCTGCGTCTCCCATCTCGGTCCATGCAAACGTCATGGTTAGGGTGCAGTATTGGAGGTTGAGACGTGGTCAGCGCCTTGAACCCGCCCCCCCCCCCCAACCCCGTCCTCATGACCTGGAACCTCAATTGGCCTCCCAGGGACCTCACGAGGCTGAGTGCACCCCGAACCAGGTCTCCTAGTGGGGAAAAAATCCTCACGCCGGTACCGGGAATCGAACTCAGGTCTCCCGCTTGTATGCATCTGCGCTACCACCGCGCTATGGAGGTGACCGTTCTATTTCATTACCAGGAGAAAGAAATCTCTTAAAAATAGTTTGAAATGGAAAATTCAGACTAAAACAAAACATAGTTTTGGAAATGGTTAACTTTCCAAATGCAATAGATTATGTTTTAACAAGATTCATATATTTTATTTGTAGTAAGATTATATATTAAGCTTTACAAGTTATACAAATGCCATTCACAATGAAGAGGCCTTCAGAGGGTTTTAATCAAAGTCATTGAAGTCCAGTGCGCTTTTTCGCTTTTGTTTCGCGACATTTTTAGCGACACCATCGCATTATTCTAGCGAGAATACCTATTCCAAAGTTGTACTGCCTTAACAGTAAGCAGAAGTGTTGGTTACCACAATATACTTGGAATTGCTTAGTGAACCTCCGACCAGGGTTGTCAGATCTGGAAAAGTTAAATCGGAAGTTTAATAAGAAAAATAAGATTGCGCGAAAAAAATCCGTATTTTATAATTATGATGGCAAATGCTTAAAAGTCTTCAGTATGGATAGTAAATAAATAAAGGTTATGAAACTACGCCAGTGAAGTTACACAACTGTACAATAGTAGTTTAACTCTTTCGTCAGAAGCTACTACTTAACATATTGCTTTTGACGTCACACAATAAGACGCGTGTTCGTTAAAGATGACAAACTGACATTTTGGCCAACATTTGAGTATAAAAAACGCATTAGAAATATAATTTTGTCCCACTTTGATTTTCCTGCACACTGCTGAGTTTATTTATTGTTCTCTTCCTGTGCATTTTTGTACATTTCACGAAATTTCTGACGTCCTTGTGTTAACTCAAATGATGAAATTGCATCACAATCTCGAATATTACAAAATCCAAATCTCATCATAATATAACTCCTAAAATATTATTAAATTTAATTTGAATAAAAAATTCCTCTAAATTTAAAAACAGATTTAAACTCAATGAAAATCAAAACCAATTTATAAAGAGAAATTAATATTAAAAATCTGATATGTTTTATTCCATGACTTTCTCTACATCTCTGCAACAAATTATTGTTAAAAAGCTTATGCTTCTATTTACCTCATGCTAATCGAGAAAAATTCACAGAAATAGACTTATTACTTGCTTCCTTTTAATTAGGAGCTAAGTAAGGGAGTACCATAGGTTAAAGTGATAGTCAAAACCTGGTTGCTATGTGACTGAAGTTCCTTTGTATGGACCGTAGTTAAATTCCCGTATGAGAAAAGTATAAGTTTTTTAAAGGTAAAACCAATAAAACCAAAAACAAGAAATATCTCGAAAACGATTAGCTCCACGAAAAAATGTATATAACGTGCTTTACCTTTTTTTTTTCTTTTTTTTTTTTTGTGGTAAGTTTCTGTTCATTTGTTGCAGTTTAGCAGTTATGTAACATTCCGTAAAATTCATCCAGGCTAAATTAGTTTTTAGAGGCTACTCCCAGAAAATTCAAGATATATATTTTATTTGTCACTTAAATATCGTTAATATACGACATTTTAATAAAAATCGTTAGAGAATTTTTAGAAAATCAACATTTTCGAAAAAAGTTCCATGCGAAGGGTAGTTTGGTGTGGGGGGATTTTTCTCAAAATCTTCGTGTCGCATCTCTGGAAGCTGCTGAACTTAAATACGAAGTTTGGTCTTTTATTGTCTTTTCGTTTTTGAGTTATCGTGTTCACAGACACACGGAACTTTTTCTGAAAATGTTTTTTTTTTTTGGGATATAAGAGACCCCAAGACATATTGGCAAAAGTGAGCCAACAAGTCAAGAGTATTTTAAAAACGTAATTTACTACGTCAGCCAATACAGCTTCATTCACAACTCAGTTAACCTCTGCTCCCATTATTTTGCATGTTTTCAATTAGGCACAAGAGCCTCTAGAAAATTGTATTGATTAATCCACGGAAAACGCAGTCAAGGTCCAAAATCTCCTTGAGGACATATTTCTGGACACCTTTCATTTCTTGTTTAGCATAAAGTTTAACGCAATAACCTTCAATAATGTTAAACTTAAAAAAAAAATAAATAAATAAAAAAAAATCTGATGTGTTCCATTCACATGACTTTCTCTACATCGCTGTAACAAATTATTATTAAGTATTAGCAGAAATTGTCTTAATTACTTGCTTCCTTGTAATTAGAAGCAAAATAAGGAAATGCACTAGGCTAAAACGATAGTCAAATATTTTAAAAGCTTGTTGCCATGTGGTTGTCATTTGTGTGCCAGGCCAGGAGTTTACAACTTTCCATGTCTGAAACAAATAACAAGGAATATCTCAGAAATAGTCAACTCTACGAAAAAATGTATATGGCATAAACTGTGTATTTTATCGTGATCTACATTTTTGTGTGCAAGTTTTTCACCATGTCTTACGGTTTAACATTTATGAAAAATTTAATTAAAATGAACAGGACTTTAGAGGCTATTCCTAATAAGTTCGATACATTGTCACATCCTGACTGTGTGCACAAGATGTGGTAACATTGTATTTTATAATTGTTATAATGTTGGCGACATTGCGAACTTGAACGTGGCAATTTGTGTATTTTTTATAACGTGAACTTTTGTGTATCCCCTACTGACATTCCCCCCTGTTAGATTACTGGTTTTACTGTTCCTTTACACAAACATTTACACATTGCACAAACATATAACACCCATGCCCAAGGCGGGACTCGAACCCACGATCCCTTGGCCACGAAGCACCAAAGCGAGACGCCTTAGCGAGCGTGGCCACGGGGATCGGCGAACTGCGGATGGTATAGTTATAAAGACGGAACATCGGCTCCTCCGGGGCGCCAAACTTGGCTTCGCGCCAACATGGTGGTATGTATTCAGTACAAGGTAACAACATATTTGCTATTGATTTTGAAGTGTTTGTTTTTACATAGTAGCTTAGTTTACCCATCTACGTCCTTCTTTATTGAATTGGTTTTCCCCTAATGTATAAGATTTTGCATATACGGGTGCGTCCCTTTATGTCCACCCGTAGTAAAAAGTATATTTTGTCTCAGCAGCGAGTTGCTTGTATTAGCGTTGGGTGTGAAAATATTTGTCATATAAATATCTTTATTATACGGTATTTTAGTCAAAATCGTTAGAGCTATTTTGGAGAAAATTGAAAATTTCGAAAAATCTTCTATTTAAGGGCAGTTTGGGTAGGGAAGATTACAGAAAAACATCGAGTTGCATCCTTGGAAGATGCTAAACCTAACTGCCAATTTTGGTACTAACGACCGTTTCGTTTTTTAATTATGCTGTCCCACCTGACACACATACACACGAACCGTTTTATAATTCTCTTTATTCAGGGATCTTCAAAACATATATACTTTCTGGGTGAAGTTCACTTACTTTCTACATACTATTTATGCACGATGCACACATTACTTGGTAGAGAAAATGAAAACTCTCTTTTTACTTTCTCTAGCACCCACATACAACGTAAATAGAGGATAGAGAAGGTATTGTATGCCTAAAATTCGATACCAAGATTTCAGCGGATCGCTTTAGGCTAACATATCCACTTATTTCACTTCTGCTTAAAAGGAAGTAAGTTATAAGAAAAAGTCTGCTAATTGTTATCTAGATTAGCATGACGTGGATAAAAGAATAATCTTTGAGTAAAATTTGTTTGTGGAACAGGTAGAAAAAGTTATGTGAATGGAACACATTAGATTGTAATTAATTTCTCTACACGTAGTATGTACATAGTGTATACAAAAGGCTTTGTATTGCACCCAAATTCAATACCGAGATTTCACCAGAAATATATGTTTTGAGACCCCCTGAATTAAAAAAAGCATTTTTAGAAAAATGTCAGTGTGTCTGTCTTTATGTCTGTGTGTATGTGTGTGTGTCTGTGGGCAGCATAGCTCAAAAACGAAAAGACCGTGAAATACCAAACTTGGTATTTAAGTTTGGTATCTTCCAAGGATGCGACACAAGATTTTCAAGAATATCCCTCCACCCCAAACCACCCTTTACATGGAAAATGTTTCGAAAATTTTGTTTTTCTTAAAAATGGCTAACGATTTTGATTAAAATACTATATATTAAATCCATTTCCATCACAAATAAACTGTATATCTTGAATTTTCTGGGAATAGCCTCTGAAGACTATTTTATTCTTGATGAATTTTACGGAATTTTGCATAACTGCTAAACCGTAAGAGATGAACAAAAGCTTATCACACAAAAAATGTAGAGCACATTAAAACACACACTTTATGTTATATAATTTTTTTTCGTGGAGTTGATTGTTTTGATGATATTCCTTGTTTTTGGTTTCAACTTTAAAAAATATATATTTTATCCTACAGGAATTTGTCAACTCCTGTCCATACAAATAAAGCAACTTCATAGTAACCAGCTTTTGACTGTCACTTTAAGTTATGGTACTCCCTTTAAGTGGTAAGACTATTTCTACTACTTTTTCTCGACTAGCATGAAGTTAATAGAACTTAAGCTAGTGAGCTTTTTAAGAATAATTTCTTGCAGAGATGTAGGGAAAGTCATGTGAACGGAAAACATCAGATTTTTTAATTAAAATTTAATTTACTTGATATTCGATGCTTTGCATGTACACTGTGTAGAGTTATCGAAAGAATGATGCACTACTTACTGTAGATAGCAGCATAAACATATTGGATTTGGGTAGATGCGTCTCTTTTACTGTTACAGCGCGACTTTTCTGGTTGTAACACGAACATTTTGTTGAATGTCAACTCCGAAGCGCTTCTCAAGAGGTTTAGATGCGCTTAATCCCAGCGGAAACAAAAAACAAGTGAAGGAAAACGTCCCGTTACTTATTCATAAGACGCAATGCTGCGTGGCTGATGATGATGCCTCTAAGTTGATTTTAGACTCTTGTGCCGTTGAGATGGGATTACATGGCCGCCTCTCGGATATCTGATTGGCGAGTAGTGCAGAGAGAGCGAGTGAGAGAGACCGGCAATAACTCATCCATGATGTAAAAACGAGAGCAAAAGAAATGAAGAGGAAAAATGTGCTGCGCAGTGTGAACACTTTCCCATGGAGTGGCAAATGCATAGCTTTTAGGGAAATATGTTCTTTAGCATTTGGCCTCGGGAATAACGACACCTTTACAATCCTGTTGCTCCTTTCTGATAGGTGCGCTCTGGATGCTTTATTTATACCCTAATGTTTGCGATCAACGTGTCTTTAAACATTTATAAACATGGCTATAAATCTGATCATTATTTTGTGTAGTAATTTTAACTTTTCTCAACACGTACTATGTAGATAGTACGTAGAGAAAATATTGCATTTTACCCAAAAATTTGATACCGAGATTGCACCGGATCTATCAATTTTAGGTTCCCTGTATCCAAAAAAAGTGTTTTTAGAAAAATATCCGTGTGTGTCTGTGAACATGACTCAAAACTGAAGAGTTAGTAAAATACCAAGCTTGGTATTTAAGTTTAGTAGCTTCCAAGGATGCAACACGAAGATTTTGAGGAAAATCCTCCTCCCAAACTACCCTTTACATGGACAATTTTCGAAAGTGTTGATTTCCTCAAAAATGGCTGTAACGATTTTGATTAATATACCGTATACTAAGCATATTTACATGACAAATAAATTCAGGGAATAGCCTCGTAAGACCTCTTATCTGAATGACTTTTTCTGAATTTTGCATAACTGCTAAACCATTAGAGATAGATCTTTAAACATTTATAAGCATGGTTATAAATATGATGAGTTGCATTTTGTACTAATTTTTACTTTCTTTACAAGTAATATGTACATAGTGCATAGAAAAAATATTGCATTTCACCCAAAAATTCGATTACACTGGAAATACACATTTTAAAGTCCCCTGTATCAAAATCTTTGGGTTCCATTCACATGACTTTCTCCACATCTCTGTAACAGATGATTGTTAATAAGCTTATTCTTCTTCTACTGCATGTTAATCGAGATAAACATTAGCAAAAACGATCTTATTACGTAGTTCCTCATAAGTAGAAGGGAAATAAGCGAATACACTAGGCTAAACTGACAGTCAAATGTTTTAAAATGTGGTTGCTATAGGATTGAAATCCGTTTCTTTGCGTGGCTAGGAGCTGACTAGTTCCCGTATGAGAAAGTTTAATTTTTAAAAATTGAAACCAATAACAAGGAACGCTTCAAAACGACAAAGTCCACGAAAAAAATATAAATCATATAAATTGTGTGTTTAAAGGTATCTACATTTTTGTGTAGTAACTTTTTGTCTATCTCTTATGGTTTATAGTTACGTAAAATTCAGAAAAAAGAAATATCCAGAATATAGAGATCTCCAGAGGGTATTATTGCAAAATTCACCATTTTCAGATTTTCTTTTTCGTGTAAATATCTTTAATATACGAGATTTTAATCAAAATCGTTACAGCCATTTTTGAGAAAATCAAAATTTTCGATTTTTTTTTCATGTAAACGGTAGTTGGGGTACAGGGATTTTCTTCAAAATCTTCGTGTCGCCTCGTTGGAAGATACTGAACTTAAATATCAAGTTTGGTATTTAAAGGACTTTTCGTTTTTGACTCATGCTGCCCACACACACACACACACACACACACACACACACACACACACACGGACATGTTTCTAAAAATGAATTTTTGAATTAAGAAGGTCCCAAAACATGTATTTCCGAAGAAATCTCAGTATTGAATTTTTGGGTGCAATACAATATCTTCTCTATATAGTATGTACATAGTACGCATAGAGAAGGTAAAAAATTAAAATAAATAAAAAAACACAAGGCTGCCAGTATAGCATATAGGTCGCAGTCTAATATGATTTGTGATAAGGTGTATAATGACTATTAGTATTGTGAATAGATAATGCGAACGACATGAAAAATAACTTGCGGTGTTCCATTTACAAGACTTTCTCTGGCTCTACCACAAACAAAGTTCCTTACTCAGGTTTATTCTTTTATCTACGTCATGCTAATCGAGATAAACATCAGAAATTATCTTATTACTCGCGTCCGTGTAAGAAGAAAGGAAATAAGAAAAATGATAGTCATTTCCTTTAAAAGCTATTGCTATGTAAACAATTGAAACTCGTTTCTCTTTTGTATTCCCTGAGAGTAAAACAAAAGAGAGGAGACGAAATTTGAACCACGCTTGAGAAAAAGTTTAAACAGTGTAACATCAAAACCCATAATAAGGAATATCTCGGAAACGAATAACTCTACAAAAATAGACTAAAATCGTGTTTTTAATGAGATCTACATTTTTGTACAGTAAGTTTTTGTCCATCTGTTGTGGTTAATGAGTTACATAAAAATCATCCAGAATGTAGTGGTCTTCAGGGGCTTGAACCATGCCTGTCCCCATTTTACCCCAAAAGGCGCATACGCGAATCGTCACAAAGGAAAAGGTGCCCTTAATGGATATTAAGAAATCAATTGAATTTTAGCTCTCAAAGATGTAATAATTCATAATTTCCGGCAATTTTAGGAAAACCCCTTCTTGAATAAAATTTCATATCAATAATAACAATAATGATGTTGGATGAGAAAATCTCTTGTATAGAGACAACCCGGAAATCATTTTTCCTGCACAACAAACAAAACGAATACTCGCATCGAGTTAAACGAATAGCAGGGAACTCCGACTTCAACCTCCAGCTGTTTTGCTCAAACATCGAGGTCTGACGTCACAAGGTAAAACTTTTAGTTAAGAAAGACTCCTGAGCCGAGAGAGATTCTTAAAATGATACTCCGGATTCATTCTATTTCAGAAAGATCAAGATAAGCATTACGTTTGCAATGAAAATATATTAAACATATGGCATTTTAATAAGCATTGTTAGCCATTTTTGAATTTCTCTAAAAATGCTTAATGTATAGGATAGTCGTGGGTGGAGATACTGAACTTAAATATCAAGTGTGGTATTTAACGGGCTTTTCGTTTTTGGGCAATGCTGCCCGCAGGCAGACAAAACACACAAGGACACGCTTAAAAAATACGTTCTTTAATTATGGGGGTCTTAAAACATGTATTTTCGGTGATATCTCACTGTCGAATTTTTAGGTGAAATACAATACCTTTTCTTTCCTTTGCATTATACATACGTGCTAGAGAAAATAATTAATTGTGTAAAATGATATAATGAATAGCAAAACCTAATGATAACAAGCCGATTATTGTACATATGTAAATAAAAAGTATAATTTCATGCGTTTGTACATGAAACCGAATTTGGTCACAACGGCGTGGTATACATGTTTATTGCAATAATCGCTTTTAGTTTGTTATACTTGTTAAAAAATTCTGCTTTTGGACCTTGCTGTCTAAAAACATATTTTTACTTTCTGTACGCGTACTATATACAGTGTATAAAGAGGGTATTGCACTCCACCCAAAATTTCGATACCGAGATTTCACCGGAAATATATATTTTATTAATTTTAAAAAAAAGCATTTTCATAAAAAGGTCCGCGCGTGTGTGTGTGTGTCCGTGTGTCCGTGAACACGAAAACTCAAAAACAAAAGGTCGGTAAAATACCAAACTTGGTTAGTACCTTCCAGGGATGCGATACCTAGATTTTGAGAAAAATCCCCCCACCCTAAACCATCCTTTACATGGAACTTTTTTCGAAATTTTTGATTTTCTCAAAAAATGGCTCTAACGATTTTGATTAAAATTTCGTATGTTAAAGATATTTACCTGACAAATAAAATGTATATCTTGAATATTCTGGGAATAGTTTATAAAAACTTACCACACAAAACATGTAGAACAGTTAAAATACACAGTTTATGTTATACACATTTTTTTTAGAGTTGATCGTTTTTGAGATATTCCGTGTTTTTTGTTTCAGCCAGGAAAAAACTTAATGCTTTTCTCTTCTGTCCATACAAATAAAGGAACCTCAGTCACATAGCAACCAGTTTTTCTATCATTTAAAACTATGTTACTGCCTTATTTCGCTTCTTCTTACAGGGAAGGAAGTAATAAGACTACTTATGCTATTTTTCTCTTAGTTAGCATGAAGTAAATAGAAGCATAGGTTTTTAACAATAATTTGTTGCAGAGATGTAAAGAAAGTCATGTGAATGGATATCATAATTTTTTTTTTATTAATATGCAGTATTAAAGTTCACACTAATTACAGAAGTTGTAAATAAAAGTTATGTTAATTATAATTACTGTGAAAAGTTTTTGCAGTTACTCATGTTTGTTAGTAATTGGTAGTGTTGGCGGCGGTGGCTTCACCCTAGCCTCATTAGACATGAATTAAAAGTGCCCGAGCACATAAGAAAGTTCGATAGAACTGATGTTAAGGATAGCTTGGAGTGAGAGGAATTTTCCTGAAAAATCTTCGTTTCGCATCCGAAGATACTATCTTAAATACCAAATTTGGATTTTTTTTGTTATCTTATCCACACACATACTAACTTTTTTAATCTAAATAAACCATTTTTGGATTCAGGGTACCTCAAAACATGTATTTTAGGTGGAATTTAGGTAACGAATCTTTGGGTGGAATATAATACCTTCTCTAACTACTATGTACATTGTGCATACAGGCAAACTAGGTTTTTATAATAGTGTTCAACGCTCGCTTTTCTTACATATAGCACCGCAGCCTATGCCACTGATGATATATGTAATTAGGATGGAGCTCCGGTGAAATGCGATGGAAGGGGAAACCGGAGAACCCAGAGAAAGCCCACTCCTGCGCCGCTTTAACCACCACAAATCTTTAGTGAGAGGCGAGTGGTCTAACGTGGCCATACGTACTAGAGAAAGTAAAATAGTGTACTACATTTTTTTTTATTATAAAAAATACAGTTGTCAGGTTTGTCAGGTCTCCAGCGCTGTATTCCTCTTTCCTCTGTTCCTACATTTCCTTAGTTGACCTATTAATTCTTAATATTTTCCTTTTACATATAAATACAAGCGAGCGCGGCCACCGGGATCAGATAAATCCATTGTCCTTCGCCGGATATGAACCCGCGACCTTAGGTACACGAAGTTAGCATGGTAACCATTACACCACGGAGGGCGACTTGAACCGGACACTTTTGCTTAACACTAATGCCCACTACCAAATGTTGAGAATGTAACGCCATTCCTATGATTGATTTTATTGTAATACTTCCTCTACTTGAGGAATAGGAAATAAAAATCTTGTAATTACAAGAAAGGGTGTAATTAACTTGTGGCGCTGCCAACCTCTGCCATTGATTAGTGATATTTCCCCTCAAGAACAGTGTGAATGGGCCGCCCTGAATGTCTACAAATCAATTAAAGAGGGTCGGGTGAAGTTAAATTCCTTTGGAAGCTGTTCCATGTCACGATACATATTCCACAAGGGCAACTGATATCCCCCCTTCTCTCCGCCGCGCCGTACTGATCGATTTCCACTCGAGCACATGCACCTCGACAGTCCGCATCGCTAAGGTGCTTTGCTACACAAGTCTATCATCCCATTGCTTCTGTCACCAACTACGATTTTCTCAACAGAGTTCAAAGACTAGTAGTATGCAACCTACCCAACCATGTCTGTACAAATAAAGAAATAAACAAAAATCTTACCTGTGTCTAATTACTAAAACGCGCATGCATTCTAAATACTTATTCCTGTTTTCTTCTTCAAAATTAAATTATACATCCATATAACATAATTTTACAAGTATTAATTAAACTAAACTTAAGAAACAAAACTATACATTTGAATAAATATTTTCTTTGTTTCCGGATTTTAAAAAAAATGTTTATTATCATTTATTATCTTTAATTACTATATATGTATTACAGTTTATAATATTTACTTATCTTCATTATTAATTTATTTTAATGCTTCTTAATTCACTAATTACTTCAATTTAAACTATTAAAAACACTTTACTGTTGCATATATTTAATATACCGTTTATTATTGCTTATATATGCATACATATTATCTTTTTATTTAATATACCAATCACAAAGCATATCACATCAAATATTCTACCGTTAATTAAAGCTGATATCCGGCCATATTTACCGTTAACACTTTCTGTGCTAAATAATTTAATGTACACAGTAGGTAGAGAGGTATTATACTCCACCCAAAAATTCGATTCCGAGATTCCACTTAAAAACATATTTTAAGAACACATTTTTAGAAAAAGGTAGGTGTGTATGTGTTGTGTATGTATGTGGATAACTTAAGACAAAAAGTCCGCTTAATACGAAACTTAATATTTAAGTTTAGTAACTACTAGGAATGCGACAAAGGGCTGTTCAGAAAAATTTCTCACCCCGAACTACCCTTTATCTGAAACATTTTTGGATGTTTCCAACTTTCTAAAAAATTTCCTTTGTAATTTTGAATAAAATGTCGTCTACTATAGATGCTTAGGCAGGAAATTTCTTGGGAATAGCCTCTGGAGCCTTATTCCTTCTAAATGCCTTCTGCATGACTGGTGAACCATAACACATAGACAAAAACGTATAACACAAAACTATAGATTTCGTTAAAACACACAGTATATGTTACATGCATTTTTACTTTCTCTACACGTACTATGTACATAGGCATAGAGAAGGTATTGTAATACATCCAAAAATTCGATATCGAGATTTCACCGGAAATATATGTTTTGGGTCCCCCTGAATCAAAAAAAAGCATTTTTGGAAAAAGGCCCGTGTGTGTATGCGTGTGTGTGTGTGTGTGTGTGTGTGTGTGTGTGTGTGTGTGTCTGTGGACAGCATAGCTCAAAAACGAAAAGACCGTGACATACCAAACTTGGTATTTAAGTTTGGTATCTTCCACGGATGGGACACGAAGATTTTCAAGAAAATCCCCCCACCCCAAGCTACCCTTTACATGGAACTTTTTTTTATTAGCTCTAACGATTTTGAATAAAATATCCTATATTACAGATATTACTGACAAATAATATGTATATTCTTGAATTTTCTGGGAATAGTCTCTGAAGACTACTTTATTCTAGATGAATTTTACGAAATTTTGCATAACTGCTAAACCGTAAGAAATGGACAAAAACTTACCACACAAAAAATGTAGAGAACATTAAAAGACAACTTATTCGTTTTTGAGACATTCCTTGTTTTTGGTTTCAGGTTTAAAAAACTTATACTTTTCTCATACAGGAATTTGTCAACTCGTTTCCATACAAACAAAGGAACTTCAGTCACCTAGTAACCAGCTTTTGGCTTCATTTTAACCTACGATACTCCCATATTTCGCTTCTACTTACAAGGAAGCAAGTAATGAGACTATTTCTGCTAATTTTTTCTTGGTTAGCATGAAGTAAACAGAAGAATAAGCTTATTAACAATAATTTGTTACACAGAAGTAGAGAAAGTTACGTGAATGGAACACATCAGATTTTTTGTATAGTTAAACATATCCCTGCTATTGCTTTTGATTTTAAAATACAATAATTTTCAGAACATGATGACACTGCCTCACCTTCTTCCAAAGTTTGGCATTAGGATGTGAGTTGTTAGAAGCCAACCCTCGCTGTTGCCGAGTCTTCCACTTATTGGTCCCTCAACTGAGGCGCGATTCTCGACTTGCAAGCAGTATCTCCAGGAAACAGATTTTACTTCGTTGCCTCTGGCCCCTAGCTCAGGGTAATCCTTTGTTTGCTAATTGTTATACCCAGTGGTAGGGGGAGCGGTCCCGTTTGTCGGCCTCATGTTTTGGAGAAAATTATACTTAAACTTTTCTAATACAGGAAGCTCTCATCCTTTTATTTATTTTACTTCTGGCCATGAAAAGAGAACTCATATCAAATGAGAATCAGCAGCTTTTTAAAGGTTTTTTACTTTAGCCCAGTGTATTCCCTTATTTCCCTTCTACTTACAAGGAACTAAGTAATGAGACTATGGCTGGTAACGTTTTTCTTGATTAGCATGATGTAGATAAAATAATAATCGTTTGTAAGAATAGTTTGTTTGCAGAACAAATAGACGCATGTGATTGGAACACATCAGGAACAGAACAGACGATTTGGCATAACTAAATGATAACGAAATATAACAACCCAAAGCTTTATTTACATAGTTAAGAGTGCCTTACTGGATTTCTCAACGTAATCTCCATTCTGTTAAGACATTCTTTGTCACGTGATACCAGTTTTTCACGATGTTACACTTCTCTACTCCCAAAGAACTTATTCGTTTTTTTTAATGTACAAACTGTTCGGCCAATAGAATTTTATAGATACATAACCCAATGTATAGTAATAACAACGAACGAATCTTCAGTGAGGAAATAGCGCATAATTTACGTTATCAAGGAAGAACCAGAGAGTACGATAAAGACCGGAATGCAAGTTTATCAATCGTTATGGAGGAGTTGAAAGCAAATGTTGATGAAAGAATCAAGACCGCTGTTTAAGAAAATACTTTCAGGTAATTTTCTGGAAATGTCACACTTTGGACACCGTACATGACTTCTTGGATGGAAAAGATTTCCCAACCGAAGAAGAGCTCAAAGTGTCAGTGACATCTTGCCTCATATCTTTAGCGGTGGAAGAGTAAGTATGTATGTATTTATTTCTCTGCAAGTGGGTATCACCCGGTGGCAGAGTTATATATGTATACAAGATATATAAACAATAAATCACAGCTGCCAGTTTATGGCTTTGTAAGCTAGATATAATAGTTATTTACAACAAATATGAAAACATTAATTTTTCTCTCAATTCAGATTAATTAATTTCATAATTAGAATCACCAACCAATTTAACATTTGTATTTACAAAAATATAAAATCACAAACATTTTATTTAAGGAATATTTACAAAAATTATCCAACATTAATATCAAGAGTTTTCCTAAATTTCTTCAGAGACAGGGGACAACCCCGAAAGGCTGCTCCAGGCAATTCATTCCAGTCTTTTATGGTTCTATTTACAAAGGAGAACTTTCCCACGTCAGTTCTGTATCTTCTACCCTTAATTTTGAACGGATGATCGTTTCGTGCATAGTAAGTTGGGTTTTCCAGTTTGTCAGTAACGTCCTCCCATGCGTTTAAGCCAGCGTAAGCTTTAAATAAAGCGCACAACCTCTGTTTCTCACGCCTAACTTTCAACGGCTCCCATTTTATTTCAGCGTTTGTAGGCCCAAAATATTTACCCCTTTTTATGAATTTTATAGCCCTTCTCAGGATATTTTCTAACGAATCAATTTGATTTAATATGCCAACAAGTTACTCCAAATTCCATGACCGGCCGCACTAAGGACTTGTACGCGATATGTAACATCTGCATTGAAAACCCGGTACCACGCGACAATAGATACCTTGATGACGATTACGTTGAAAAATAAAGTAAGGTATTGTAACTTTGTAAATAAAGTTTTCTGTTGACTATTTCATTCATGACGCGTGATCGTAGAAAATGGCCAATCCAGTACATTGATGCATACAATTCCAACCAGTCGGAACTGCATTTTAATCGTTTCTTTTATCACACCCAGGTGCAATAGTTTTTTTAAATTTATCGCAGCCTCGTGCATCTGATTTCTCTCTGAACTAATGTTCGTCTCATAATAATAGTATCAGTGGGCAATGATATTCTCGTACATAATGGCGGAAGTTCCAAAACCTTTTGGGGAAGGATCTTTTGCTGAAATAGACACATTATATGAAAACTCAAAGCTCCAGAATACTACAAACAACAGTGTCTGGAACCAGTTCAACGACTTTTGTAAGCAACGAGGCCATGATTTGGACATCAAGTTGCAGTGATTTCAGTGCAAATATACGTCAAGACAAATGGCTTTAGGAATATTATTCTTCGTGTCGATATAGACTAATCATTGTTATTTTATTCACGAAACAAGCTTATTAAATACAACTCGAGCTACAACTCTGCTCTAGAGCTCTTGTTATATTACTTATAACTTTCGTTGTTGTTTAGTTAAGGCAAATCTCTTGTCACTTTCTGTATGGTTCTCGTCTATATAAGATGTGTATGCTAATTTGTAATGAAATGAGAATATTTTGTGACGTAATCGTTGTATTTTATTGTACCGGAGAGTGAGTTTTATGTGCGGTACTAATTGATTTTGAGACAATAATTATGCGATGCAGGAGGGACAGTTAGCCATATGATGTAGGAAACAAGGAAGGTCACTGCCCGATTGCTTCTCTTGCAACACAAAGCTTGTTTCTGCTATCAATAAACCCGGCACTTGCAGCTCATGGAATTTCCTCCCAGTTACTGACCGCCTGAATATGCCGTTTATTTTCCCTCTTCGCTCTTCTCCACATTCCGCTCCTTCTTCCTCCTTTCCTTCCTTGCCTCTGCACCAACAGTATAACGCATGAACACTAGTCAACTCCCTAGCTTAGTTTGGGCGTTGATTCCTGGCCAGCCAAACGCATGCGTCCAAACATACGTAATGGAGTGAAATCTGGCCACCAAAGAGCGCTACGATTTTGTTAAAATACCTCTGTTTTTGTCACTAAAACGATAAACAACATTGTACATGTGTAATGCTATCTGCAGAGGCAAGATGTATTAAAAATCTGATGTGTTCCATTCACATGACTTTCTCTATATCTCTGCAACAAATTGTCAAAAAGCTCGAGCTTTTATTTACTTCTTACTAATCGAGAAAAAATAAGCAGAAATAGTCTTATTACTTGCTTCCTTGTAAGTAGAAGCGAAATAAGGGAGCACCATAGGTTAAAGTGATAGTCAAAAGCTTGTTGCTACGTGACTGAAGTTCCTTTGTTTGTATGGACAGGAGTTTTGCGTAGTAAGTTTTTGTCCATCTCTTATGGTTTAGCAGTTATACAAAATTCCGTAAAATTCACGGAAGTAGTCTTCAGAGGCTATTCCCAGAAAAGTCAAAATATACATTTTATTTGTCAGGTAAATATCATTAATATACGACATTTTAATCAAAATCGTTAGAACCATTTGTGAGAAAATCAAAATTTTCGAAATTTTTTCCATGTAAAGGGTAGTTTGGTGCGGGGAAGGGGATTCTTCTCAAAATCTTCGTGTCGAATTCCTGGAAGATACTAAACTTAAATACCAAGTTTCCTATTTTACCGACTTTTCGTTTTTGAGTTATCGTGTTCACAGACACATGGACACACGCACACACACGGACCTTTTTCTGGATACAGGGGACCCTAAAACGTATATTTCCGTAGAAATCTCGGTATTGAATTTTTGGGTGGAGTGCAATACCTATCTATACACTATGTATGGTAGTACAAGATTAGAAAGTAAAAATCTGATGTGTTGCACTCACATGACATTCTCTAGCTGCTCTACAAACAAAATTGACACAAAATATTATTCCTCTTTCTACGCAATGCTAATCGAGATAAACATTAGCAGAACGTTCTTATTACTTAGTTCCTTGTATGTAGAACGGAAAAAAGGGAATGTGCTAGGCTAAAGTAGTAGTCAAATGTTTTAAAAACTATCGTTACGCGATTGTCATTACAAATCGCTTCTTTGCTTGGCAGGAGTAGAACAAAAGAAATACGCACACCACCTGTCTGAGAAAAGTATACGTACTTCACAATTGAAATCAATAACAAGGAATATCTCGGAAAAGGCTACCTTCATAACAAACCCGCAAAGGACATAAACTGTGTCTTTGGAAGATATCTACATTTTGTGCAGTAATTTTTTATGTACCTCTTACGGTTTTAGCAGTTAAGCAAATTCAATATATACATTGTATTTATATACATTTTATTTGTGTTGTAAATATCCATAACATATGGTATTTTAATCAAATTCATTAGAGCCATTTTTGAGAAAATCAAAATTTTTGAAAATAAAGGGCAGTGTGTGGTGGGGGATTTTCTTGAAAATCTTTGTTGCGCATCCTTGGAAGATACTAAACCTAAGTACCACGTTTGATATTTAACGTCTTTTTAAACTATGGTGTCCATACACACATTTTCTAAAAATGCTTTTTCAGACTCAGGGGACCCCAAAACGTACATTTCCGTTGAAATCACGATATCGAAATTTTGGGTGCAATGCAATACCTCCTCTATCCACTATGTATATACATTGTACATGCGGACTAGAGAAAGTAAAAAGCTTGTTCTTCTATCTGAGATCTTCTATTTGTTAATCTAAATAAACATTAGCAGAAATTGTCTTTGTTACTTGGTTCCATGTAATTAGAAGGACAAAAATCTAATGTGTTCCATTCACATGATATCCTCTAACTGTTCGGTAACCAAACCCTTTATTTAAAAAATTAATCTTTTATCTACATCATGCTAATCAAGATAAACATAAGCAGAATTAGTGTTCCTTGTTAATAGAAGGAAATAAGAAAATGCACAGGCTAAAGCGATAGTCTCGTCCTTTAAAGCCTGTCACTATGACAAACAATTGAAATTCCAATCTCTCTGCTTGCCAGGAGTAAATAAACGAGTAACGAGAAAAAATATGTCTTTATGTTTGAGAAAATTTTTAGTGGCTTAAAATGGAAACCAATAATCCGGAATACCTCGAAAAGGATTAACTGTATAAAAATTGTATATGCCATAAAGTGTGTGTTTTAATGAGATCTAGATTTTTGTGAGGAAGTTTTTGTGTATCTTTTACGGTTTGCCAGTTATATAAACGTCATCCAGAATGAAGAGGTCAACAGAGGCTATGCCCAGACAATTCAAGATATACATTTTATTTGAAAAACGTATCTTATACATAAGGCAATCGTTAGTCATTTTAAAGAAAATAAAAATGTTCGAAAAAATTTCCATGTAAAGAGTAATTGGGGTTGGGGGGATTTTCTTGAAAATCTCCGTGTCTCATCCTTGGAAGATGAAAATCTTAAATACTAAGACAGACACACACAGACGGACCTTTTTATAAAAAGTTGTTTTTTGGA
Source organism: Hymenopus coronatus (assembly GCA_030762935.1). NCBI lineage: Eukaryota > Metazoa > Arthropoda > Insecta > Mantodea > Hymenopodidae > Hymenopus > Hymenopus coronatus. Next base: position 45,460,309 of record CM060888.1, on the reverse strand, counting down.
CTTAGGGGGCCTCAAAATATGTATTTCCCGTGATATCTCGACATCGATGTTCTGGGTGGAATACAATACCTTCTCTATTGACCATGTACATAGTACGTGTAGAGAAAGTAAATTTTTTTTAAAATTTGCATTCAGACGATGCATTTGTGAAATTTGAGCGAAAAAGTAAAAAAAATAATATATATAATACAAAATTAATATTAATTTTACACTTTAAGAAAGAATATCGTATTTATACTGGCGCGTGGTTTCTTAAGACCGTTTCGAATCTTGTTGCATTATCGAGCATTGCTCACTGCCTGACTTCGTTCAGTCCCTGCTAGTAGTTAAGCTAGTGAATACTGAAAGAAATCGCAGATTGAAAAATGCCGAAAATATGAAAGGGAAGGCGTTCGACACTGAACACACTTGTGGGTAATTAAAACATATTTTGAGTGACTTGAGGAGAGTCTTTTCTTTCGTTACAGTAAAGACGTATTATGTAATTCACTGCAATGAATTCTGAGCGAATTTGGTTGATTTAATTTCATTTTCTTTCAAAAGTTTGGCACATTATTATGTTGATATTTTTACTAAGCTTTGTACTTTTATTAGTAAAAGTAGAAGACGTTTTTAATTACTAATCATATTATGAAATAATTGTTTTTCTTGTATTAGTTTATGGATACTATGTCAATGCATTTAATGAGCTACTTTTGGAATAGATTATACACCAACATGCGCATATTTGCACTGCAAACTCCTCCCTACTACCCTCTCCTTATCCACCAACTGCTCTGTGTGTTCGTAAATGTGTGCGCTACGGAATCCAAAACCGCACTCTACTTATTGCACTCCCAAATTTGGACCTATATTTCTCGGTATCTTTTTCCTAATACTTTTATGTATTCAAAATGCAACTGTCTTTCAAAAGCACATTAAAATCAATGGACCCTAGTGTTTGAATTAATTGGGGCTGAGGCTACCTCGGATTCCAAAAACTAACTGTATGAAATTGTCCAAAATAATGGGTAACCATGAACAAATGTTTAATAAGCACGATAATGGTTAAAAATAAACAGACAAAAAGGTGCATACCTGTATTATATGTACAAGCTTTCATAAAAGTAAACACTCACTTTCCGTTTGAGTGTGCGATGGGCCACCTAATTCTCAGGCGTTCCTACATAAGTGATATGAGAATGTAATTTTGTCATATACCTCCCTTTCCTTTGTGTGTGTGTGTGTGTGTGTGTGTTTTTTTTTTTTTAAATACAGTACCGGAGTCTGATCAAACACTGTATATACTACTTTTATTTACCTTTTTCTTTATACCTTGTTTTGCCGTATTATTACTGTTTTCTTACTTTTACAACACAGAGCAGTTAAATATTGTATGAAAATCGTTCACGGAAACCAATCTCTAATTAGGGCAGTCTGCTACCGTGAACAGTTGCGAATGGAAGTTAATTTGACGTGGGCATCAAAATTAAAGAAAGGGTTGGAAACCATTGGGATGGGAGACATTTGGATGGCGAGGCAGGAAAACAGGCGAAGTATTTGGAGAAAAATTAAGAACCGCCTCTGTGATATTGACAGACAGCAAATAATTGCGCAATGCACAGAGAAGGTGTCATTAGAAGTACAGTCTGGGCTGAAATCGTATGGAGCAATACATCAAAACAGGCACCAAACTCATTAGAGAGGGGCTCGCGTGGATTAGACTAGGAGCATGGAGGAGCACGAAAATTTCTGACGAGAATGGTATAAGAATCTGTCCCATTTGCGAGGAGGAAAGAGTCGTGGACTCACATCTTGGCAAGATGTAGGTGTACGGAGGAATGGCGGGAAAAATATTTGCCGCGATTTTTTACCACTGCGAATGTAGGGATAGAAGCATGTTGGACGCTACTAGCAGGCACGGCAAACATGGACGGGCTAGGTAAATTTATACTTAAGGCAAGACAGCTGAGATCTGAGGAGGCTGCCAATAGAGAAGGGGGGGGGATAAGATCAACTAAACAAAAGTGACTACAATGTTCTACATACATGTATATTATATCATACTTAGGTCACTGTTGTGCTAGGGTTGTATATATTATGTGTATATATGTCTTTTAAGTGTAATTATCTATTATAAGAGGGTGCATTTATGGAGGTGTACTCTGTGCTGTAAATTTAAATTGCTATATTTGAATATCTTTGTATCTTTATTTTCGGATTCACTCTTAATTTTATTGTTGTTTAATATTGCTTTTGACTGTGTATTTCCTTTGTCTTTTTATTTTCGTGTTTACTCTTTTAATTCTTTGTTGTGGTTGTTGTTTTAATCTTGCTTCTATTGTGTATTACTAAAGCACGTACGGTCTGTGGACCCGTGCGACTGTTGAAATTCTATGTATGATATTGCTATGTTAATAAATACACTTATTCATTCATTCATTCATACTTTTACAACACATACATATAACACCCATGCCAAGGCGGGACTCGAACCCACGATCCCCATGCTACGAAGCACCAAAGCGGGACGCCTTGGCGAGCGCGGCCATGGGGACCGGCATACGTGTTCAAGAGGCCACAGTAGCCACTCAACTCGCCGCAGTGTCGCCCTCCGTGGTGTAATCTTCATGTACCCAAGGTCGCGGGTTCAAACCCTGCGGAGGACGATGGATTTTTCGCTTCCTTCGGAAGGGAAACAAAGCCGTTGCTCCCGTGTCGTAGATTTACGGCACGTAAAAGAACCTCAAGCCCGATAGAGAGGCCTTTGAGCGAAATTAAGCGGTCTTTCGCGCCCAACATAGAATGACACGCTGAGAACCACAGCAGTTAAAGAACGTCCATAAATAAAACACTATTTCCATTTCCATCTTGCACTTTTGGAAACCAATACTTCAACAATCATTGTAAACTAACGAAAAATATTGCGAATTCAACTTCAATACACTTTCAAAAAATGTGTTATTTACTGCGTTTCGATTAAGTAGTGGATCTGAAATAAAACGCTCTGCTAACAAGGGTAACTTTAATCTGCGGCAACTGTTGCTGCGAATGGAATAGCGAAGTGGTTAAAATGAGCTTCTGCGGAATACCATCAAAGTCGGAAGGTGGATCAATCTCGTAAAAAGTCCACATACCTGTTTCTTCTTTTTTTTCCCCCTGACCTCTGCAAAATATAAGTTTGACATATTAATAGAACTCTTTATGATAAAACTCCTCCTTTCAGTAAATTATATGATTAGTTTTATTTCGTTTTACTTTTTCTCAAAAATGGTTCTAACGATTTTGATTAAAATATCTTACATTATACATATTTACATCACAAATAAAATGTACATCTTGAATTTTCCTAGAATGCCTCGAGAAGATCTGTTCGTTCTCGATAAATTTTTCTGAATTTTGCATAACTAAAAATAGCCAAAAACTTGCCACATAAAAACGTAGATCTCGTTTTTTAAAATACACTTTTCACAGACAGGAGGTGTCCGTTTTCTTTTGTTATATTCCTAGCCGAGCTAAGAAGCCAATTTAAATGACAATTCATAACGACAGCTTTTAAAACATTTGACTGTCGCTTTAGCATAAAGCATTCCTTTGGTTCCCTTCTATTTATAAGGAATAAGTAAATTCTGTTAATGTTTATGTTAATTAATATAGCGTAGAAAGAAGAATCATCCTTTCTAAAAAGTTTGGTTGTAGAATAGTTATGGAGTGTAATACAACGGATTTTTATTACATTACTTCGAATAGTATCACTCCGCAGGAGTGAGTGTTTTGTTTCCTGGAGAGAGTCCTCTAACTTATGTTAGATTTTGTACTTGTTTTTTGGACAGAGCACCAGTGCCTGGTACGGCGATGAAGATATCCTATCTAAGAGTGTCGGCGTATTTCTGTAGCTCCTGTGGCGTGTCTACGGGGTATATTTCCTCTTTCTGTTTAGCTGCAGACAATCGTTTTCGATTTTATCGAAAGAACTTCTGTTTTACATCCATAAGATTCGATAACAGAAACATTTCTCTTCATGCGAACAGGTACATTATATGCGGCACAAAAATAAGACGGAAACGTTGGAGAACCGCTAGTATTTCACCGATTTAAACTAAATTTGAGACTGTCAATGAATTTATGTAAACCAAAAAAGTCACCCGAGGTTTACACTACACCATTTCTTTCTTTCTTTTTTTTCTCTATGGTAGCATCTCATTACTATTATGTTTGTCAGGGCTGGGCCTTTTTCTTACGATAAACGCCCTTAGCTAGTTATATTCTCGCTATGTTACCTAGTTAGTAGGTACGTATGAGTGAAGTAATTAAAATATTACAAGGTAGCGGAAAATGCTTAATAGCTTCGTGTGTGTGTACATTACGTTGGAGTATTACAAACTGTAGCCGTTTTCAGAGGGCGGCGGAAATCCGGACAGGGAGAGAGCCGCCGTGGATGTCATCTTGAAGCGGGGAGCGCCAGGAGCCCTCTGGAGCTCATTCAGGATAGCCTACCTGAGTCCGCAGACAACCACTAGCGCCGTCCATCCGCCGAGAGTTGCATTTCTCTATCTTCCGAAAGAGCCCGGTTGGGATGGCAAGCAAGGATGTTAGTGGATAATCCACTTACGTGCGTCAGCCTCAAAGGGGATGACTACTGAAGAGCTCGGCAGGGGCGACAAATAACAGATTCTGTCTATTAACTTTCCAGGTTAGTGCTGGAGGACAACGGGGCGTCTAACAGTCCCGCCCTGGCGGCACCGCAATGACACACTCAATTTCCCCGGGTATCGGGCCAGTGCCACGTCGAGACCAACCCAATCCAAACAGCTCCCATTGCGGGAGAGGCTCAGATGTTCAGCACGGCTACTTAGTAATGTCAGAAGTGCCACGGATGCTCGCGGTCCGCAGAATGGAGAGGAAGAGAGAGGAAGTTCGGGGGAATGAAGCACCTAGTAAAGCCAGTCCCAGACAAAACGTCTGAGTCACTTGTTTCTGTTTTAAAGCTTCATAAAAACAGAAGATGTATAATGAAACATCGCGCACTGCTGCGCATAATTGTAAAAACCCCGTGTTTCTAACCGTTAGTTCTACTTCAACGAGCGTTTTCAACTTAGATTACATATAATAGAGGCAAAAGCTCTTAATATGGCTTCCTTCGGAAGGGAAGTGAAGTCGTTGATCCTGTGTCGTAGATTGGCGGCACGTAAAACAACTCAATCCTGATAGAGACCTTGATTAAGCGACATTTCATGCACAATACCTATATAAAAGCAGTTAAAGAGTATCCATGAATTAAATTCAATTTAATTTCTTATGTAAGAATTTCTTTATAGAACAGGTGGAGAAAGTCATGTGTATGGACATATGAGACCTTTTTATAACATTTTACATAAATGTATCATCAAATGATGGATGTTCTATACGTTGAATTCAGAGAACCGAAGTAATGAATTGCCTTTTTTTATAGAATATTTAAAGTAATCTTCTTCAATGTGCTTCTAACCCTCAGGCATCCACTTATGACCTAGGGGGTTAGAGACCTAAACACGGTGAGGGTACGCCTACTACTAAAAGCGAATCTGCTGTAAGCAATCCTAACATTAAAACTGTTTTTTCTGACGGCATAAATCTTGCGAAATCCCCTATTTCTGATACCAATGCCAGAAAATAAATGACGTAATTCCCAAGAGAATAAGACAGCACGACATAATTGCCTGTAAGAATATCTGCAATCGTCACTCTCGCAAGTGCAACAATATTCAAACACAAGAATCGTCTAATAAAATGCATTTTACAACCAAAACCAACAATACACATATACATTGATTTTTCTTGAATTAATAAACTCTCAGCACCCTAGGCTTCCTTCAAAATGTTGAGCGGATTACAAACCATATTTTAAATAGTTTATCTTTACCTTCCATTTTCTTCTATAAGTGTTGAAACAAACGACACATCTGCTTAACCATACTGCGTCGTATATCTGTAATCTGATACATTATACTTTTTACTTTCTCTACACGTACTATGTACATAATTTATAGAGAAGGTATTGCACTCCACACAAAAATTCGATTCCGAGATTTCACCGGAAATATACGTTTTAGGGTCCCCTGTGTCCAAAAAAAGTATTTTCAGAAAAAGGTTCGTGTGTGTGTGTGTCCGTGAACACTCAAAAACGAAAAGTCGGTAAAATACCAAAGTTGGTATTTAAGTTTAATATCTTCCGGAGATGCGACACGAAGATTTTGAGAAAAATCCCCCAACCCCCAACTACCCTTTACATAGAACTTTGTTCGAAAATTTTGATTTTCTAAAAAATGGCTCTAACGATTTAGATTAAAATGTCGTATATTAAAGATATTTATCTCACAAATAATATGTAGATATATTTTGAATTTTCTGGGATATCTCTGAAGAATACTTTATTCCAGATAAATTTTACGAAATTTTGCATGACTACCAAACTGTAAGAGATGGACAAAAACTTACCACACAAAAAATGTAGAGCACGTTAAAACATACAATTTATGCTATATACCTACTTTTTTTTTGTGGAATTGATACTTTTTTAGATATTCCTTGTTATTGGTTTCAACTTCGAAAAACTTATGTTTTTTCAAACAGGAATTTGTCAACTCCTGTCCATACAAACAAAGGAACTTCAGTCGTATAGCAACCAGCTTTTGACTATCACTTTAACCTTCTACTTGCACGGAAGCAAGTAATATGAGTATTTCTGCTAATTTTTTCTCGACTAGCGTGAATTAAATTTGAAGCATAAACTTTCTAATAAGAATTTGTTGTAGAGATGGAGAGAAATTCATGTGAATAGAACACATCAGATTTTTTTTTCATATATTTAATGCTAAAATTGCATAAAGCGTTGTATGTAACTTGTGTATGGTCTCACCGCTTCACTTTCCCCTCAATATTTACTCATGTGAAATATTTACTTGTGTCGCATATAGATTATACCTAGTTAAATAATACTTTACTAGTGTTAAAAGACATAGGGGTAGTGATGCAAGTATTACCCTATCCTATGCTCTAACACTGGGAGGGAGTTTTTCCTATGGGCACCAATTGCCTTTTATACGCGTATTTATTCTAAAGCTAAGGATCCATTCTAACTGCGCTGCGTAGCAACTCGACTGGCAGGTTGTCGATATATGTACAAAATACCGGGCTTCTTTTGAATGACGCGACTGGCATCTGCCACTACCACGGCACTGCCATAGAAATACGTTCATGCCGTAGTAGGGGATCAAATGCCGTTTCTCCGGAAGTGTAGTGTTTACTAAAGTTCATCCGAAGTCACGAAATTGCCGTATTGAGATTCGGAGCACACAGAGTACTATGGCGTGATGAAGTAGGAGTGATCTCTATAGTCAGTTTCGTAACGTGTTGTACTGTCTAGCATTGCTCACTGCCTGGCTTAGTTCAGTTCCTGCTAGTAGATAAACTAGTGAACAATGTCGAAAATAAGAAAGGGTAGGTATTCGACGTTGAACAAACTTGTGGATAATTCAAATATATTTTGGGTAACAAAGGAGAGCCTTTTCTTTTGATACAGTATAGATGTATCTTGTAATTTACTGCAATGAACTCTGAGTGAGTTTGGCTGATTTATGTTCATTGTCTTTTCAAATCTCTACGCATTATATTAATTTTGTAATAAGCTTTTATTTATACCGCTGACTGCTTCGGAATCCAAAACAGAGATTTAAATCTAAAACCCAAGATTGCAAGTTCAAACCTATCGGAGGGTGATGGATTTTTTTCTGACGCAAAATTCCTTAGTATAACTTCCTTCGGGGGAAAGTAAATATAGTAGTCCCGTTTAATGTTCATCTGTATGTAAAAGAAAAACCTACACCTTGAAAGAAGAAGGAAAAATTCCGTAATTTCGGATCGGCAGGTCGATATTTCCTCCTACAGTGACATCTGTGGGCGACAAGCTGATCTCTAGACTTAATGCCGCGTGGCGGCGAACTCACGAACTAGAAATTCAAATACTATCACGGAAACATCGTAACGATGCCGTATGCTGCATTTAGGAGTTACAGGAAATGACTAACTGTGTGGTCGATTCTGCTTTAGACCAGGAATTGATGTAAACGAATCGTTTTCCATTCCAGCCTTGTGTTCGCATCAGCTGAGTAACAAGCTTCCCATACTTATCATATTAACGTAGAAGAGAGACGAACGACATCACACAGAATTAAACGACAGCTTCCACCTTCTTTACTTGTACTGTTCATATTATTTACTATTTCATATACGGGGTACTGGAATTTTCTTAAAATTTACTGCGTTTGCACTGTTGTGTTAATACTGTAGCAAAAACTTTCTGTAACAAACAGGTTGTTATTTTTCTACAAACTGATTACAATTTCCTCTCAATTGTAACAATTCTCTTGCATTCTCTTTTCGACGTTCGCGAACGATAGCTCTATACAATATCCCGTCGAACTAGTCCGTTGCATGTAATGCATTCCCTGTGAAAACTGCATAATGTCTCTTTTTATATATGTAGTTGTGTTACTGGAAAGTTCCAGAAACCACTGCACTTGCAGTACATGCACAAACTCACTTATCTTAACAATATGCTGTTCACTCTCGCGAGTGTAACAATCATAACTGCGATGTCAAAAAAGTTTGAGCGGCACAGGTGTTCACTAATGCACGCGTGAGCAATGATGCCAACAATCAGCTATGACTTAAAAAGCTAGCAGCACACACATGTTCGGCGGTTACGGCTGCAGGATGTAGTCATAATGCCAAATTTGATTAAAATTGGGTAAATATTTTGAAAGTTATAAATTAATTCATAAATAGTATAAGGTGAAATTGCATAAACGAAATGTCTCACTCGTCTCAAAATTTTGAGGAAATTTGTTAACGTTTTCTGAATTGGAGTCTTGAATCACACAGAATTTTAAAGAGGGATATTTCTATAGCTTTGGTTGCTGCATTAATATAATTTTTAAAAAGGTTAGGAACTTTAATCTCTAAGGTAATATTTTTTCAAACAAATTTTTATTTAAAATTACTAATGGTTGTTACAATAATTTTGGACATGTATTATTATAGCAGATGCTTTTGCAACTTTTGGGAAATTTTAATTGTATTTAAGGACATACTCAGAAGCGTGGAACATTTTAAAAGAGTGAAAACGTAGTTTTGAGAAAAGATGTTGTTTAATTGTTCAGTGTTTAAATGGCTGTTGAGCCCGGAGCTGAGTAGAACAATTAAATGTTAGTTTTCTATAGATCCCCAAAGCTTCCAAATACTATTTGCAACAAAGAGAAATTTTTTCTTTTTGACCTATTATAGTCAAAATTCCCTGTTTGATTAACATCACTTTAAAAACGGATAATGGTGCTAGTTATGATACTACTAACCTCTGTATTTGGGCACTCCTGTATATTAAGACACCCTTTTATTTTGGACATATTTTCTTGGAACCGGACAAACTCCTATTCTTTTACATTTCCAGCATACTCTGTTTGTTAGATATCCCTGTATCCTGAAAGTTGGACACCCCCAAAGTTCTATCTTGGACAATTAATTATGTATTTCTGCTATGTACATACCTGTCATTGTTAAATTGTGTTCAACCTCTTTTATTTTGCTCTCAGAGAAAGGTTTTTCTTTACAACTGTCAACCTACTTCTACATTCCTAGAATTGCTCACTAGCTCCTTTTGTAGCTGTCTGTACTGCGACTAAAATTGAGTGAAGTGCACATTTCACTGCTATTGTGTCCTTGTGACCATTAGTGCAGTTTAATGACTGGGGTTTTTCCATGCAAACGTGAACTGATATTTCTAATTTCTGAAATTGTACTTTTGGTTCTTTTGCACGATTGAAGTTGAGTTTTCAAAGACGGTTTTACCAACCTAACACAAGAATGAACAAATACACGATGCTACTTCTGATTCAGAAAATTTACTCATCCATTAACGAGTTCTTGAGTACATAAAACAGATTGAACTGTTATTTGGACTTTAACAGATATTGAGGTAAAGTAGCCCCTGTTAAGATTTAAGAACCCAAAAAGTAGTGACAATTAGCAAGTCAGACACACACATATATTATTATTATTATTATTATTAGTTTTTACTATTATTACTATTATTATTATTATGAAATGGAAAATTAAATGTCAAGCAAGTGTTATAAGCATAATATATATATATATATATATATATATATATATTATAACATTTATAAATACTGTGTAATTATATTACTATATTATATTATTATTGTGGAACAGGTAATCAAAGAATCATGCATAACAAATTTAGAGTGAATAAAGGCATTTGTTACAGTATTTTATACGGTGTTTTGGTTTCCCATCTGTACTGAGCTAGTTATTAAAATTGAGATTATCAAGTATGTATGTGAGAGTGAATGTGTGTGTGTGTGTGTGTGTGTGTGTGTGTTTAAGGAAAAATCTGATGTGTTCCATTCACATCACTTTCTCTATACCTATCTATGTTAATTATTATTGTTAATAAGCTCATCTTTTATTTATTTCATGCTAATCGAGAAAAATTAGCAGAAATAGTCTTATTTCTTGCTTTATTGTAAGTAGAAGCGAAATAAGGGAGTACCATAGGTTGAAGTGAAAGCCAAAAGCCGGTTACTATGTGACTGATGTTCCTTTGTTTGTATGGACAGGAGTTGACAAATTCCTGTATGAGAAAAGTATGTTTTTCAAAGCTGAAACCAGAAAAAGGAATATCTCAAAAACGAGATCAACTCCACGAAAAAAATGTATATAACATAAATTGTGTGGTTTAACGTGCTCTACATTTTTTGTGGGTTCAGTTTTTGTCCATCTCTTACGGTTTAGTAGTTATGAAAAATTCATCCAGAATAAAGTAGTCTTCAGAGGCTATTCCCAGAAAATTCAAAATATGCATTTTATTTGTCAGGTAAATAAATTTAATATACGACATTTTAATCAAAATCGTTAGAGCCATTTTTTAGAAAATCAAAATTTTCGAAAAAAGTTCCATATAAAGGGTAGTTTGGGGTGGGGGGATTTTTCTCAAAATCTTCCTGTCGCATCCTTGGAAGATACTAAACTTAAATACAAAGTTTGGTATTTTACCGATCTTGCGTTTTTGAGTTATCGTGTTCACAGACACACGGACACACACACACGGACCTTTTTCTGAAAATACTTTTTTTGGATACAGGGGACCCTAAAACATATATTTCCGGTGACATCTCGGTATCGAATTTTTTGCTGGAGTGCAATACATTCTCTATCCACTATGTGCATAGAGAGTATAGAGAAAGTAAAAATACGATTTAAACCCAACATTAAGAACAAGGTGTTTCTAGTGCAAAGCCCCCGATATGACCTTAGAATTTAAATGGGGCTATATGAATGAAACAAAAAAGAACAAAAACAAAAACAGATAGTCTATACTGACAGGCGTTTAAGACCATGCAAAATATATCAGGTAATGAAACTGTTACATGAAGAGGGGCGGCAACTATTATGTCGAAGAGGATATATATTACTTTATCATTTATCAACATATCGTATATGCCCCTTTCACTGTGTATTTCTGAGATGTAGGCTACAAAGTATGGGCCAGTGATCCAATCGGTAGAAAAGCTTGAAAAGGGGTTTCTGCTTTCAAACTTAAAAGCAACCGGACAGAGAGACGCACATAGCAGCAGTCACACCTAAAACATACCGGTATGTGGGCTGTAATTGGACAGTCGTTGCAGAAATCGGAATATCGATATCTGGAAATCTCGCGCACCGTCAGATGTTTCTATCAAGCTCTTTGTGCATGTGAAACGTGTATATTAATTTGTATCGTTTAAACACTTGCCACACCCTGCGTTTTGTGACTTTGTAGTGTCTTGCAATGACAATACGTATAATTATCGTTGCTCCCTCCCGTAATGCCGGTAGGCAAGCCGAAATTACCTTGTAATTCGTAACCTAGGCAACCGCTAGAGAGAACCACTGTCCGCAGTGCAAATGTTTATCACCAAACATCAAAGGTTGTACGTGACCTCAGATATGAGGGCAGGTGCTAGCCTTGTGCTGGTAACCCTGAGTTTAAAATTAGATTTATGTTGCGCCGAGCTTTGCCACCAAAAATAACATCGCTTGTGTTTCTTTTGTCACAAAAACGCTTCTTTTGTTTACTGACCAATTATAGTCCAGAGATTAACAGGCACAATTTTAGAATATCCTGTAGCTAAGTTTAGATACACATTTTAAAATCTGGTGTGTTACACTCACATTATATTCTCTATCTACTATTGTTGTCTCCGTTCTATAAGGTTCTTTATATATTCGCAATCTTTAAACATGTAATAACTAGAAGAAATAGCATCAGGAACAGTATTAGTGAGCCGGAGGGGATTCTATACCTCAGTCATTGATTGGCTTTTTGTACGTCAGACCCCAAGAGGATAGGACGACAATATCAATTACAGCGGGCAGCCACACAGATAACGGAAGGGAGCCATCGAGGAGGATCCCTAACAGTTCATCTCAACGCGGGGACCACTAGGAGCCTGTGTCTCATCCTGACGATCCCCAATGGCATACCGCCGCCGAAATCTGAGTTTCCAAAGCGTAGTAACCTCCACGAGAGGGCGCCCCCACCGCAGTCCTCACTGACACTTACAAGCCTGAAAGGGATCGGTTGTATGAAATGGAGATGAAATTAAGGGATAGCAAATTTGGAGTAATGAGAAACCTTCCCACTATTCGGCCAGTAACTCGAGAAAACTCCCGAAAAAAAATCATGGATCAGAGAGTTTGGAGCGAGGAAACATCACAACATACCGAATGCCAGTCCCAGATGAAACGCCTGAGTCACCTGGCCCGGTGTGAAATAACTAATCAAAAACATCTTTCTTTATTTTCATCCTCATACACTCCCACTGTCTCGGACAGGCAGTTACTCAGTCTAATAACTTCGTGGTGTCCATTTCACAGACACTTTGAATTTCTTCTTGAAGTTGAACTGTTCACGTAGACATTGAACTTCACATACCTCCATAAAGAGAAGTCACACGAAGTAATATCTCAAGATCTTGGAGGTCATTCCAAGTCGCCAAAAAGTAAGATCACAGATTGAGGAATTTTATTTGTAACGGACCCGGATTCCTCGAATTTATTTATCAACCGCAGGTTCCTTTGATATTGCTACGGTAGGATCAATATTACATCCGAACTTCTCATGAAGTCTACGAACAGTGTAAGCATAGCACCCATAGCTGCCGTCTGTTGATAGTAGGTGGAATGACTCTCTTCCAAGCAAAGCATCTCCGACGCAAGGACAAAAGGGTGGAAGTAACAGAGCAACCTTCATCGGAGGAGGGCAACAATCAGCTTGGGACTAACGGGCCATTTTGCTATATTTGGTAAATTTTCAGCAAGGACGAAATTGGGAGTTCAACATGTTTGGCGAGTCTAAACTATGTTATTTTATCAACAGCTTTTGGAGAATCATTCTAGTAAATTTTGTTTGAAACAAGAAAGGGAACAGCTATTACCATCAATATTACGTTATTACGTTACGATACCCTCTCTATATGTAGGACCGACACCCCTCCCCGCCCTCAGGACTAAAAGCGAGTGCCTAGGGGTCAGAAGCCTTACTACCAACAAATGTTAAAATATATTTTCAGTTAAATGTTCTACCTTGTCATCACGATTCTGATTCATTTTTCAAACAAAAGAATTACGCCCGCCTGGGTAGCGTGGTGGTAGCCTCTGCCTCACATTCAAAAGATCGCGAGTTCGAATCTTGCTTAGGGCGAGTTACCCGGATAAGGTTTTTAACAGGGTTTTTCCTTATCCTAGAAGACTAATGTCAAGTAACTTTAAGCTCCATGGACCCCTAGATCATCTGAACACCACTTCACCGATTTCCTTCATCGTCCGATAGCACCAACCAGGTAAAAGTTCTTTAGGCTAAAAAATGCTTAAAAACTTGTATCCTCTCTATAAGTCAGAAGTTACTACATTATGACAGCTGAAGGGATTTACGAAAATTCTTTGCTACCTAATATTCCTTCCTTAGGTCCGTAGTGGGGTTCTAATTTAAAATCTCCTGTGAATGTTGAGAGTATATTCATTTTGGAACGTTTTATGCAAAAGAACAGTAACAGCAGTAAATCTCGCAATATACTAATGCCTATTTTTTTCCTACCTTACCCCGGATATTGATACCGTTGTTTGGCTTCCCTATAATAACCATTGTAATGTTATTAATTGCTTATCAGTTTACATTTAAAGAGTGCCAATACTCCATGTATTAGGAGTGCAAAAATCAGCTTTTAATAAGAGCAGTTGAGAGTTGTTTACGCCAAACTTGGAAGTGGAAAGTCCATTTTAGTTTGGAAAAGAGTATTTTTCCATTGTGTAACACTTGTCACGTGGGTGTTAAGTTGCATCCTGGGAAGAAAATGATGTGTTTTGGGTAATATCGACTCCAGTTTCGCGGCCTTTCTGACCAATCAGAAAGAAGCCGCCATGACAGCAATTTTGCTATATAAGCAGAAGATTGCCGCACATCGGGGCTGTCCCATAGTTGCATCGAAGCAATGATACGTCAGGGCTGTCGCATAGTTACATCGGCTTTCAAGTTAAACAACGCAACTCTCATAGATAGCTATTGGCGCCCTCAGTACTGGATGGATAAAGTCATTGACGCGCATCTACACTTAATTATATAAAGCTAACGTAAAGAGAAAAGAGTTATAACTAAAATACGTGTGAATTGTCGAAAAAGAAAGCTCCTAGTAAATAATTGACTTAGCAGATTGTAAAGCAAAGTGCTTGTCTCGTGTCTTCTAGTGACATAAAATTGAAGAAAAGTAACGTGTGTCTAAGCAATCTCATAAGATCACTCCCTAAACTACCCTCATTGCTTCCGCCCTGAGTGAGTCAAACCAGCATGCAGGCTGAGTCTAGCTGAAGACATCTCAACGGTAGTAGATCTACTCATCTGGTAGTGGACTGAATCTATTTGGCTTTGTACAACTTTGGCCTACAACTCTCCAATGTCAACGGTATGACACGCTATAGTCTTCTCTTATTGGCTAACAGGCTTATAACTGTATAACGCTGTAGAATCTAATCCCTATATAATTTATTTTCTTTATTCAGAAGATTTCAATGAAATCACTTTTCTTTCCAGCAATGATGCATCTGTAGATTATAAATCTAAGATACTAGAGAGAGTTTTCAATCTTTTTATATTGGAGTGTTTGTAACAGCAGGACGTGCGTTATTAACGCATCTCCACTGACCAAACTGAGCTGAAGCTCCAGTTTCTTAGCAGTCGTTATTCACAGAGAGTGTACCGCCTGCGGTGCCATAAGTAGTTAAAGCGGGCGTTAAACACTACCAAAAGAAAAGAAACAGAGAGTGTAAAGTGCCTATTTCTTATTGTGTGAACAAATCAGGTATGATGGCAAGAAGAGAAAAAGAGGCAACAAAGTTGAGTGGCGTAAAGAGTTAGTGAAAATTGCTTCGTGGCAACAAACATTCAAACTGCTAGAGGTTAGGGCGCTGCTTACTACAGCATTGTCACAGGATAATGATAATCAATTTGAAAGGAGCAATTACTCACGTGGTCAAAGAAAAAATAAAACATGGGTGTCGAATGTCAATATGGCCAACATTATTGAAGCGTTGTCATTAACCTTACTGAAAAAGTTTATCTGACAGCAAAAGACGTTGCGAAATCAGATTCCAAAAAGGGAAGATTTGCTCCATTACTGGATACTCCGTAACTGTGTGTTATATATTCGTGATGCATTTGATGCATGCTTCCAACATTTAATTTGCATGAGTCACACGTGTTTTTACTTTCTCTATACTCACTATGTACACAGTGTATAGAGAATGTGTTGCACTCCACCAAAAAAGTCGATACCGAGATTTCACCGGAAATATACGTTTTAACGTCCCCTGTATCCAAAAAAAGTGTTTTCAAAAAAAGGTCCGTGTGTGTGTGTCCGTGTGTCTGTGAACACGATAACTCAAAAACGAAAAGTCGGTAAAATACCAAACTTGGTATTTAAGTTTAGTATCTTCCAGGGATGCGACACGAAGATTTTGAGAAAAATCCCCCCACCCCAAATTACCCTTTACATGGAACTTTTTTCGAAAATTTTGATTTTCTAAAAAATGTCTCTAACGATTTTGATTAAAATATCGTATATTAAAGTTATTTACCTGACAAATAAAATGTATATTCTGAATTTTCCGGGAATAGCCTCTGAAGACTACTTTATTCTGGATGAATTTTTCATAACTACTAAACCGTAAGAGATGGACATAAAACATGTAGAGCACGTTAAAACACACAATTTATGTTATATACATTTTTTTCGTGGAGTTGATCGTTTTTGAGATATTCCTTTTTCTTGGTTTCAACTTTGAAAAACTTATACTTTTCTCATACAGGAATTTGTCAACTCCTGTCAATACAAACAAAGGAACATCTGACTATTTCTGATAATTTTTCTCGATTAGCATGGAATAAATAAAAGATAAGCTTATTAACAATAATAATAATTTACAGAGATATAGAGAAAGTCATGTGAATGGAACATATCAGATTTTTTAGATTTCTATTTAATTTATGTCATCTGTTCACTCCTGTGCTATATAAGCTATATTTACGGCGGGAACAGCCGTACAACGAGAAGGCAAGTTGAATGGATACAATTAGGTGTGTTTACATGTTGGCAAAGTTTATAAAAAAATCTAATGTATTCCATTCACATGACACTCTCTACCTCTCCTTAACAAATTATTGTTAAAAAGCTTCTATTAACTTCATGCTAATAGAGATAAACAAGAGCAGAAATGCTTTCTTGTAAGTAGAAGGGAAATAAGGCAAATTACTAGACTAAATCGATAGTAAAGTCTTTTAAAAGCAGGTTGCCATTGTTTGAAATCCATTTCTTTGCACTGCCAGGAGTTGAAAAATTTCCGTGTGTGAAAAGTTGAAGTATTTTAAAACTGAAGCCAATAACAAGGAATATTTAAAAAAATGTTCAAATCAAATGAATATGAATATGACCTATATTACTTGTTCCAACGAGATCCAAACTTTTTGTTTAATAAACTGATTCATCCAGAATAAAGAGGTCTTCAGAAGCTATTCCCAGAAAATTCAAGATATACATTTTAGTTGAGTGAAAAGGTCTTTAATATACCCTATTTTAACCAAAATTGTTATAGGCATTTTTGAGAAAATAAAAATGTTCGAAGTTTTTTCCAAGTAAAGGGTGTTTGGGGTGGGGATGACTTTCCTCAAACTCTTCGTGTCACGTCCTTGGCAGATAATGAACTTAGGTTGGTATTTTACCGACTTTTGTTTTTTGAGCTACTGTGTTCACTGACACACACGAAGCTTTTTTTTTAAAAAAAAATTCTTTTTGTATATAGGGACCCTAAAACGTGTATTTCCGGTAAAATCTGAGTAGCGAAGCTTTGGCTGCATTACAATGCCTTTTCTATACACTATGTACATAGTAAGTGTAGAGAAAGTAAAAAACGAGCAGTTCTTTTAGGAGGTGGTTGCTAAGTTTCTATCTCAGGACCAAAGAATGGAGTTTGTATTCCACTGGTTTGTCTGCAATTTGTGCCATTCAAAGTTAAAACATTTTTTACTTTCTCTATTCGAACTATGCACATAGTGTATGGCGAAGATATTGCATTGTACCCAAAAACTCGATCCCGACATTTCACCGAAAATACATGTTTTGAGACTCCCTGATCCAAAAAAAAACATTTTTAGAAAAATGTCCGTGTGTGTTCTGTCTGTCTGTGTGTCTGTGGGCAGCATAGCTCAAAAACGAAAAGACCGTTAAAGCCCAAACTTGCTATTTAAGTTTGGTATCTTCCAAGGATGCGACACGAAGATTTTCAAGAAAATTCCCCCACCTCAAACTACTCTTTACACGGAAAAAATTTTGAAAATTTTTATTTTCTTAAAAATGGCTCTTACGATTTTGATTAAAATATCGTATATTGAAGATATTTACCTCACAAATAAAATGTATATCTTGATTTTCTGGGAATAGCCCCTAAAGACTACTTTATTCTGGATGAATTTTACGGAATATTGCATAACTGCTAAACCGTAAGAGATGGGGAAAAACTTACTGCACAGAAAATGTAGTTGACGATAAAATACGCAATTTATTATGTCGTGGAGTTGATCATTTTTAAGGTATTCCTGGTTATTCGTTTTAGCTTTGAAAAACTTATACTTTTCTCATACAGGAATTTCTTAACTCCTGTCCATACAAAGGAATATCTCAAAAACCAGTAACTCTACGAAAAAAATGTATATAACATAAATTGTGTAATTTAACATACTCTACATTTTTTTGTCCATTTCTTACGGGTTAGCACTTATGCAAAATTCTTCAGAAAATTCAACATAGGCATAAATTTTATTTGTCAAGTAAATAAATATCTTTAATATACGATACTTGAATCAAAATCGTTATCCACTTTTGAGAAAATCAAAAGTTTCGAAAAAAGTTCCATGTAAAGGGTAGTTTGAGGTGTGGGGATTTTCCTCAAAATCTTCGTGTCGTATTCCTGGAGGATACTAAACTTAAATACCACGTTTGGTACTTTACCGACTTTTCGTTTTTGAGTTATTGTGTTCACGGACACTCACACACAAACAATGCTGAAAAATGTTTTTTTATCGATACAGGGGATCCTAAAACGTGTATTTCCGGTGAAATCTCGGTAGCGAATTTTGGGTGGAATGCAATACCTTCTCTATACACTATGTACACAGTACGTGTAGAGAAAGTAAAAATCGTAAGGCGAAGTGCTTCGGCTACTGCACAACCAGCAGACGCCAGGTGTGTTTACAAGCTTATAAACAAGGTTTAGTGTGCCGCGGAACACTCGTTGGGAACCATAGAACTAGACGGCTACCTTTGCTTATGTTTACTTCTTCTTCCAAACTCGCTGTAAACAAAGCGTAACAGCAATTTGGTAATGTGAAGGTCGTGTTGTACGAGGGGAGGATGAAAAATACTCCAAGGGAAAACACGGATATGTGGAACAGCACGCGTCACACTAGGGAAATATTCTGATACTCCATGTAATTACAGCCGAGGACAGGCTTACCACTCCAACTGTTTATCACTTTACACAACACACGTTAACTGTTTTATTAGCGCGTGCCAACAATACCCACGAAACAAAAAATATATGCAAGGGAAAGGATTTTAATTCAATTGTTGAGGAATTAGGACCTGTGAAAATACATCACAACCTCTTGACGCACTTCAATAGCAGAAATGCCTGTATTAGCTCCTTCTAACTCGAAGGAAAATAAAACAAAACACTAGTCTTAAACGACAGTCAAGCATTTAAAAACCAGGTCAGTATGTGAAACTTTGAAATATGATTCGCTTTGCACGGCCTGCAGTAAAACAAAAGAGAGGTGAAACGAAAGATGAGAAAAATGTAAGCTAACAATTGAAATCAAGTAACAAGAAATATCTCGGAAACGGTTAGCTCCACAGCAAAAATGTAAATGTAATTGCGTGCTTTAAATGAGATCTATATTTTATGGAATACGTTTTTGTATATATCTACGGTTTATCAGTTACGTAAAAGTAATTTAGACTTTAAGAGACGTTTCCTAGAAAATCCAAGACATACATTTTATTTGTCATAAGTATATATAATGTACTGTATTTTAATCAAAATTGTTAGTCATTTTTAAGTAAATCGAAAGGTTCGAAATCTTTTCCATGAAAAGCGTAGTTCGGGTTGGGGGATTTTTCTGAAAATCTAAATGTCGTGTCCTTAAGAGACATTAAACTTAAACACCAACTTTGGTATTTAACACATCTTTCAATTGCGAGTTATGGTGAACACACACACACACACATCTTTTACTAAATATTATTATTATTATTATTATTATTATTATTATTATTATTATTATTACAGACGCCGTGGCAGAATAGTTAGGCTGCACGCCTCCCATCTAGGCGGTCCGGGTTCGATCCCAAGCGCCCGTATGTGGGATTTGGCATCTGGGTGGGTTTTCTCCAGGTCCTCCGGTTTCCCCCGTCACTCATTCCATCAATTGCTCCATCATCATCACCGCTCCTACCATCCATTTCGCTTTCATTTCATATTATCCGCTTCTTCACGCTCATACCCTCGATTCAGGTTCTCCATTCTACCGTTGGCTCCCCGACAGGCTTTTGACCCCTAGACACCGCTTGCAAGTCCTAGGGTGTCATTCTTACATACAGGAAGGGTAAGCCGAATACGAATTATTATTATTATTATTATTATTATTATTATTGTTATTGCTAGACGGCGCTGTGGCAGAGTGGTTACACCGCTCACCTCCCGCCTAGGCGGCCCACGTTCGATCCCAAGCGCCCGAGTGTGGAATTTGTGGATTAAACGGCGTCTGGGCGGGTCTCCCTCCGGGTACTCCGGTTTCCCCAGCCACTCATTCCACCAGTTGTTCCAGCATCATCTTTCCTATCGTCCACTTCCTCACACTCATGTCTTGCTACAGACGGACCGCTCCTTCAAGGTCCCTCATTTTATGGTTCGTACTGTTGGCACCCCGACAGGCACCCTTAGAGAGGTGTTATCAGGATAGGGTAAGCCGACTTAAAAAAATATTACTGTTTATTATTATCATCATTATCATTATTAATCCAGGGACCCTCAAATATTTATTTCCGGTGAAATTTCAGGATCGAACTTTTGGGGCGAATTTTTACCTATGTACACTATACAAAACTACGTGTTAGAGAACGTAAACATGTACTAATGATATGAAAATCCTCTTATGACTATAATGAAACGTTTCGGGCGAGTTTTCAGAAAACGCAGAGAAATTAAGGCAACTGGAGATTCCAGTAAGTTTGCGTTAACATTAAAGCTGGCTGCATGTGTTTTACAGTATCCAAGGCAAACGGCCTCATGCGCACTTTCTTTTAGAATGTTGTGTCTGCTCGGAAAAGTTTGTGTCTTCCTCTCCAAACAGAACAGTATGTCTCGTTTCTGTCGTCGCCCTGGAGATGTGGGGGGGGGGGGGGGGGAAACAAGCCAATACAACCGGTTCCCTGCATCTCGTCCTCGGCATAGAG
Organism: Hymenopus coronatus; assembly: GCA_030762935.1. NCBI lineage: Eukaryota > Metazoa > Arthropoda > Insecta > Mantodea > Hymenopodidae > Hymenopus > Hymenopus coronatus. The sequence goes on along the minus strand of CM060888.1, from coordinate 45,439,172 downwards.
ATGAGCGAAGCAAAGTGATAGCGTGCATCACCACTTCGTGATTACCATCCACTACAACAACAACCCAAAGTTTATTTGCAGTAAGGTGTTTAATTACCTCTATTGGCTAGTAAAGATTACACACATATGAAAATATAACACAATTTGATGTTTTATATTTCTCTGCACTATTGAAACCTTATTTATTCACTACTACTTATAATAAACAGAGCAAATGTAGCATTCCACCCAACATTTTGATACAGAGATACAAGTTTTGAGCATTCCTGAAATGAAAAGAATGAATTTTTAGAAAAAACCGTGTCTGTTAAATACCAAATTGCCTATTTAAGTTCAAAAGCTTCCAAAAATATGACTCGAAGGCTTTGAACAAACTTCCCTACCCCGACTACCTTTACATGCAAGATATTTCTAAATTTTCAATTTTTTTAAGAATGACACTAACAATTAAGTTTTAAATGACATTATTAAATATATCCAATTGTATAATAAAATGTATATATTGGATTTTCTTGGAATAGGCTGTGAGGACCTTTTCTTAAGGAAGATATTTAGTTTACATGTTAAGCGACATATTAAAACGCATTACACAAAAATGTTAGATGTGTTTACTAAACACAAGTCATTTCCGAACTATGCAACATTAATGGTTCCAATTATATACATGAAACATTTTCGATGCTGTCAAAATGACCAACGATTTTTATTGAAATTCTGTATATTAAATGCATTTATATGACAAATGAAATGTGTATTTTGAATTTCTTGAAAATAGTCTCTGAAATCCTCTTCATGCTGAATGACTTTAGCATAATTGGAAATCTGTAAAAGATAAACAGAAATTTGCTACACAAAAAAAATGTAGATCTCATTAAAACACACAATACTTAGGCTGTCCCAGAAGTATCCGACCTGACGTATAGATAGCGGTTGTTGTTTCAAACAACTACAATGATAAAGAGTAGAGAGCTTAAGTTTGAAGTTTGACGATTTTATATTGGTTAGCATTTGGCAGTGCGAAACGGTAAGTCGCCAAGCTGAGTGAGCGCATCAGCACATGTTTTAGTTAATTAGATTGTTTAAGTTAATTACTAGGTAAAATAGAATTTATTTATTGTCACAATGTATATTGAAAGTTCCTGGAAAGCATTTCTAACTTTAAACCCGAAGTTTATTTCAGTGTTCAAGATATTTGCTTTAGTATTCCGAGAGGGGAAAATATGCTATTGTTTAGTCACGTCTCGGAAAGAGAAAGTGGATGTGACATAAAAATAGGGGAATCACGAGAAACTTGGGGTCAAGAATCACGTGAAAGATGTGTTGACCAATCGAAAATAATCACGTCACGTCACGTCAGAAGGGCACCCCAAGCTATTTTCCGCGCCAAAATGGGTCAATGAGAGAGTTGAGAGCTATGCGCGTGGATAGGATTTGTTATAAATGTAGAATATTCGCCCTAAAATTCAGATAGTTGAAATGTAACTTCGCGCGGAACCTGCGACACCCAGAACAAGGAATCCACGCAAAATAGTAAAGTATCCGCAAAGTCTATTATTGTGATTGAAGCAGTTGAAATGTAACTTCACGCGGAACCTGCGACCCCTGTGATAAGATATCCACGCTAGAAAGTTAAAGTGTCTACAATAATCCTGCACCTAACAGTTGCAATTATCACCGCGTAAGTTCGAGTTTCCTTTGTGCGCATTACGCTCTATTGCGAAATAGAATAGCGCCAGAAACTGTCTCGAGAACGCTGAAAAAGGGAAATAAACCTTGATCAAATAAAAGTGCCGACATTTATTTTGAGCCAAATTTCCGTTCCACGACTTGAGATCAGCGCCGTTCAATACCTTGAGCTAAACTAAGAGATCTCAATTGCTCGCCGCTGAGTCCGCAAATAGCCGAGGAGCGTCGAGAATCGACTTCAGCAGCTGCGACGCCGGAGAGAGGAAGGGGGAGAGAAGACCAGTCGTCGCTGCGCAGCCTAGCACCAAAGGTACGTCACACTGATCTTCCCGATCCCACGCCTCAAGTGAACGCTCTCAGCGAATTTGTAAACATGGATAAAACTGGTCATCGTTTTGTGATACAATAATTTTATATTGTATTATATGAGATACAACACTTTCTTGCTCCAACTAATATTAAAGCTGAGTTAGATACTGCTTTGGGGGAGTCTGCTCCTTCGTTTACAACAGTGAAATATTGGGTGGCTGAGTTTAAGCGCGGCCGTAAGAGCTGCCAAGACAAACACCGCAGTGTTCGACCAAAAAAGGTTACCAGTCCAGAGATTGTAAAGAAAATCCACAAAATTGTATTGGATGGTTGTCGCCTGAAAGTGCGCGAGCTAACAGACATTGTAGGCATATCAAAAAGTTCACCGGAATTACGGGCTTCAAGATTCCCTGATTAATTTTTTTTTTTGAAAATGATCCATGCGAGTGTGTATGTTTGTGCGCCTGTACACAGCACAACTCAAAAAATCTGTTGTGTTCCATTCACATAGCTTTCTCTACATCTCTGCAACAAATTATTGTTAAAAATCTTATGCTTCTTTTTACTTCATGCTAATGGAGAAAAAATTAGCGGAAATAGTATTATTACTTGCTTCCATGCAAGTAGGAGCGAAATAAAGGAGTGGCATAGGCTAAAGCATTAGTCAAAAGTTGGTTGGTATGTAACTGAGGTTGCTTTGTTTGTATGGACAGAAGTTGACAAACTCCCATATGAGATAAGTATACGTTTTTTTTAAAGCTGAAACCAATAACAAGGAGTATATAAAAAATCTGATGTGTTCCATTCACATGACTTTCTCTATATCCCTGCAACAAATTATTCTTAAAAAGCTTATGCTTCTATTTATTCCATGCTAATCTAGAAAAATTAGCAGAAATAGTCTTGTTTCTTGCTTTATTATAAGTAGAAGCGAAATAAGGGAGTACCATAGGTTAAAGTGAAAGCCAAAAGCTGGTTGCTATGTGACTGATGTTCATTTGTTTGTATGGACAGGAGTTGACAAATTCCTGTATGAGAAAAGTATAAGTTGTTTAAAGCTGAAATCAAAAACAAGGAATAACTAAAAAACGATCGATTCCACGAGAAAACTGTATATAACATAAAGTGTGTGTTTTAACGTGCTCTACATTTTTTGTGGGTTAGTTTTAGTCTATCTCTTACGGTTTAGTAGTTATGAAAACTTCATCCAGAATAAAGCAGTCTTCAGAGGCTCTTCCCAGAAAATTCAAAATATACATTTTATTTGTGAGGTAAATAACTTTAATATACAATATTTTAATCAAAATCGTTAGAGCCATTTTTAGAAAATCAAAATTTTCCTAAAAATGTTCCATGTAAAGGATAGTTTGGGATGGGGAGACTTTTCTCAAAATCTTCGTGTCACATCCCTGGAAGATACTAAACTTAAATACCAAGTTTGGTATTTTACCGACTTTTCGTTTTTGAGTTATCGTGTTCACAGGCACTCGGACACACGCACCTTTTTCTGAAAATACTTTTTTTGGATACAGGGGACCCTAAAATATATATTTCCGGTGAAATCTCGGTATCGAATTTTTTGGTGGGTGCAATACATTCTCTATACACTATGTACATAGCGAGTATAGAGAAAGTAAAAACCGAACAACTCCACGAAAACATAAATTGTTTTAACGAGCTCTACATTTTCAGTTAAGTGAGCTTTTGTTTGTGTCTTAAGTTTGCCAGTTATACAAAATTCAGTAAAATTCATCCGGAATAAAGTAGTCTTCAGAGGCTATTCGCAAAACATGCAAGATATATATTTTATTTGGCAGGTAAAATATATTTAATGTAGGATATTTTAATCAAAAGTTTCAAAAAATTTTCCATGTAAACGGTAGTTGGGGGCGGGCGGATTTTCACGTAAATCTTCGTGTCGCATCCTTGGAATATACTGAACTTAAACGCCAGCTTTGGTATTTAATGGGCTTTTAGTTTTTCAGCTGTGATGTCCACAGGCGTGCGCACGCACACAGAGACCTTTTTCCAAAAATGTTTAAGTATCTTCCAAGGATACGACACGAAGGTTTTGAGGAAAATCCCCGCACCCCAAACTACCCTCTACAAGAAAAAAAAATCGAAAATTTTGATCTTCTCAAAAATTGCTCTAACGATTTTGATTACAATACCGTTTATTAAAAGCGTTTAAATGGCAGATAAAATGCCTATCATGAATTTTATGGGAATAGCCTCTGAAGACCTCTTTATTCAGGATGAATTTTGCTGGGTTTTGCATAACTAGTAAACCGTAAGAGATAGACAAAAACTTACTACACAAAAAATGTAGATCTCGTTAAAGTGCACAATTTGTATCTATACATTTTTTTTTTTTTTTCGTATAGCTGACCACTTTTAAGATATTGCTTATTATTTATTTCAGTTTTAAAACTCTTAAAATTTTTCACATACGGCAATTTGTGAATTCCAGGAAATGCATAGAAACGAAATTCATCCACATGGCAACCAACTTTAAACGTCGTTTCATCCTAGCGTGTTCCCTTATTTCCTTTCTGCTTACAAGAAAGCGTTTCTGCTAATATTTATCTCTATTAGAATGAAGTAGATATAAGCTAAAGCTTTTAAACAATAATTTGTTAAAGAGATGTAGAGATAGTCATGTGAATGGAACACATCCGATTTTTTTCCAGGCCTTGCAAAGAGAATTGAATTTCAATTGTTTTCATAACGATAGCTTTTAAAATATTTTACTGTCACTTTAGCCTAGTACAGCCTTTATTTTTACTTCTATTTATAAGGAACTAAGTAAGAAAATTTCTGATGTTTATCTTGAGTAGCATTGTGTAAATAAACAAAATATGTTTTAATTCACATGACTTTCTCTACGTCTCTGCAACAAATTATTGTTAAAAAGCTTATGCCTCCATTTGCTTCATGCCAATCGAGAAAAAATTAGCAGCAATAGTCTTATTACTGGCTTCCTTGTAAGTAGAAGCGAAATAAGGGAGTCCATAAGTCAAAGTGATAGTCAAAAGCTGGTTGCTATGTGACTGAAGTTCCTTTGTTTGTATGGACAGGAGTAGACAAATTCGTGTATGAGGAAAGTATGTTTTTCAAAGCTGACCGAAGGTCGCGGGTTCAAACCCGGCGGAGGACGATGGATTTTTTTCGCGTGTAAAAATCCTTTGCATGGCTTACTTCGGAGAGGAAGTAAAGCCGTTGGTCCCGTGTCGTAGACGGCACGTAAAAGAGTCTCAAGCCTGACAGAGAGACTTCTGAGCAAAATTATTTGGTCTTTCACGCCCAGTATAGAACGGGACGCTGAGAACCATAGCAGCTAAAGGGCATCCAAAAATAACACTACATTTACATTTTTTTTTCAAAGCTGAAACCAAAAACAAGGAATATCTAAAAAACGATTAACTCAACGAAAAAATGCATATAATATGAATTGTGTGTTTTAACGTGTTCTACATTTCTTCTATGGTGAGTGTTTGTCCATCTCTTACGGTTTAGCAGTTATGCAAAATTCAGTAAAATTCATCCAGAATAAAGTAGTCTTCAGAGGCTATTCCCAGAGACCTAAAGATATACATTTTATTTCTCAGGTAAATATATTTAATGTACGATATTTCAATGAAAATTGTTAGAGGCATTTTTGATAAAATCAAAATTTTCGAAAAAAGTTCCATGTAAAGGCTAGTTTGGGGTGGGGGATTTTTCTCAAAATATTCGTGTCACATCCCTGGAAAATACTAAACTTAAATATCAAGTTTGGTATTTTACCGACTTTTCGTTTTTGAATTATCGTGTTCACAGATACACGGACACATCCATCCACACAGGGCCTTTTTCTGAAAATGGTGTTTTTGGATGGAGTGTAATACGTTCTCGTATGTGCAGAGAAAGTAATGAGAATAATTTGTAATTATAGTTTTAAGAACAGATAAAGTCCTGTGAATGGAGGGGTTAGATTCTTTTGTTTTGTTGTTTGTTTGTTTTGTTTGTTTGTAAGGAATGTATTGCTCCCTCTCTCAGTGTGATAGATGAAGTAAAATGACTTGTACTTTTCAGGACAAGCTTCATATTGAGAAGAGCACATGCTTTGTTCTGCTAATACTTGACACTCGGGGGATGTTATGTCAGACAGTTAGTTAACTGAGGTGTGGAGGGCGCGTCAGTAAAACAAGCCAAGTTTTGTGGGCGGCGACTAAAGGCGAGACCAATGGGGCCTACATTTACCGCCTCTTCTGCAGAGGTCCGGGAAGTTAACATAAGGCATAAAAAAGTAACAACCCCTACTAGAAAAGTGATTTACTGTCGCTCGCTGCGAACGAAGAAGGAAATGAAAGGAAGCGAGAAAATGGAATAAGATCTCACGCTGGAGGATGAGGACAAAGGATCGATGTGGGGAAGAAAGAAAGAAAGAAAAAAGAAAGAGAGAGAATCCTTGTCGTAATATCGTGAAGAGCTTTGGGAACCAAATGGTTACTTTGTTGCTTGCACAGGGTAACAACAGTTTTCTCTTCTTTATATCAATTAAGGGGATTAAGAAAATGCTTTCTAGAAAAATTAAAACGCCATTTCCTGGCAGCATTTTGAAATGGCGGAAGAGCTGTTGCTTATTGTTCAGTAGGTTCAGTTCGAGTCTATCTCGATATCGAACAAGATCGCTCCACGGTTAATGGTGTGCTCCCATTCTGGAGATCGCAACCTCGATATCCGTAGACGGCCTTCCTAACCCATAAGATTTTTCGGAGTTTCTCCGGATTGCCAGGCGAATGCTGGGAAGTTCATTACATCCCTCGACTTTTCAGGTCTGGCTTTGCAAACCAAGCAGTAGTTCGAGTGATTTCGTCTGAGGCCCGCATTTAAGGGGTTCGATCCGCGCGGCAGTCCTATTAGGCCCATGGGTTTTTTCGGAGGATTCCCCGGATCACCAGGGAATGCTAGGCATTATATTCACACACTGATTACAATCAGAATCTGTTTTTCTCGAATGCTTTCGAAACAAATCTGCCTTATAATTTCTTTTCAATGTTCGTTGCGGCGATGACTAATACTGCTTGCTACGAATTTCCCGTCAACTGCTGCACGGTATACATTTCCAGTTGAAACTGGGTTCCCCCTTTTCTACCTACCGGTAACGCCGTATGTGTCACAAACTCACTCAGGTGTAGCAATGCGCGGCTTCAATAGCTTACGTGTCCACTAACACAGGCGTAACAATCAAAAGAACTCGCCAACGAAGCATCTACTAATGCTAGTAACAATGGACGCCAACAATCAGCGAAGCAAGACGTTTACACACGTCCGGCGGTTACGGCCACAGACCGAGTTTAGCGGGTTGGGTGTTATTTGCTCATTATAAAAGGTTGTCCTAGCGACGCCGTCGGAAACACTCAATTGGGCCCCGTCATTCGGTTTCAGGGCTCCTCGAGAGGACTCTATGGAAGAGTCAGGGATTCAGACGGCGCCGGAAGCGCTCCAGCTGTAACCGATAAGGCTTGTGGCGGTCATCATCCTGATCTGGTAGCCTTTCGAGTTTCTTTCCTCATGCCTCCTTGCCTGGCGTCACTTAAGAAACAGGGGCCACAATCCGGTACTCTGCCCTTGTTTTTGTTTTACAGCTGAAGGACCGAGACGATGTTCTGCAGGTTTGGCTGGGTGATGGCTTCCGCACTTTCTGGCGTCGTCGTGGATCCAGTCTATCGGGAACCACCTTCGGGTGCTTTCAGGCTAGGACCCTTTCGGTGAACCCTCAAAGGCTTAGGGCTTGTGGATTGGACCGGGTGGCGTCGGAAAGGTTTAATCTGAAACCGTCAAGGACTCAACCCACTCATGAGCCTGTAACCATTTGTATCTGGCTCGAGTTTCTCTCCTCATCCCTCTTTCTCTGGTGTCAGAATGAGCTCCTAGAGCCTACTTACGGTACTCTGTCTCAGTGGCTGATGACTTCGTCCTTGCGTTAATCCGATCAAATCCTACACCACCGTAAAATAAAATGTGTACTCTTCGGTAAGCTTGCATGGGGAGAATCAACTGGTTGATTGACTCTTTGCATATACATATGAAAGAACTCAGGAAGCACTGATGAAAAGTGTATCTTATAATACCCAATCACAGCGAAATGTAACGCGGAGACAGCATAAGCCCAAGACTTTGCACCCATGATATACAATGTAAGCATTCACATAGACACACACGCAATAAAATGCGAGTTTGCAAACACCACTTTGCCTTTCGTATAAAGAGAAAGAGTTTTGCATTCCGTCCACATTATGCATGTATATTATGCATACCTTGCGCGCCATCTCTCATTTCCCTCAACAGGTTATGGTAGTCTCCGTGTGAATGCTAGTTTGATTTAATGGATGTACCCACCACCTGCGTCTAGAATTCTTGGCACTCAAATTCTTCTTTTAACTTTAGGATCTGCGGCAGTTATTCAGTCACATGTTTTTGCAGTCTTAGAAACATTATGTTTAGATAATGCCACAATATGCAGATCGTCCTTAAATCGTAAGACGCGAAGACAGTTCAATTTTATTAAATGTGCATTTAATTCTCCCTGCTTTTCTACAAACAATTATTGCGACGTTACTGCCGCGAGCGCCAGTTGTATGTATTTATTTTCTCTAGCACGTGTACATACAATGTACATAGTAGCTAGGGAAGGTATTGTACTCCACCCAAAAATCGATGTCCAGATTTCACAGAAATATATGTTTAGAGGTCCCCTGAACTTGGTATTTATATTTAGTATCTTCCAAGGATGCGACACGAATATTTTCAAGAAAATCCTCTGGTCCTAACTTACCTTTACAAGGAACTTTTTCGAAATTTTGATTTTCCCAAAAATAGCTCTTAACGATTTTGGTTAAGATGCCTTCCATATGTTTAAAACCTTTTTATAACAAATGAAATGTATATCTTAAATTTTCTGGGAATAACTCCCATTAGGCCATTTGTTCTAGATGAAATTTGTTAAACTTTAAATAAATAATAAACCGTAAGAGATAGACAGAAATTTACGCCACAAAAAATGTAGAACTTATAAAGACAAACAATTTATGTCATAAACATTTTTTGGTAGAGCTAACCGTTTATGAGATATCCCTTAGTATTGGTTTCAATTTTAAACTACTTAAACTTTTCTCAAGTGTGAATGCAAAAGAGAACCGCATTTCATTTGTTTCACATAGCGATAGCATTTAAGCTTTAGCCTAGTGTATTCCCTTATTCGCTTCTACTTATAAGGAAGCAAGTAATAACACCACTTTTGCTAATGTTTTATCCCCATTAGCATAAAGTAGATAAAACAATCTTTTGTAAGGTATGTTTGTATAACAGTTAAAGAAGGTCATGTAAATGGAACTCATCAGATTATTTTTAAAACCTATTTATTTAATTATAAAAAATTTAGTGAACTTTCTTATGATATAGTTGGTTATGTAATTCAATTTGAAACTTGTGGAGCGCTTGGAAGATATCCTCATGTAATTTACACATCTAGAAGCCTGTGCCAGTTTCTTGAGTTACGCTTGACAGCATTGTGAATGGTCTTTCTTTGCGCATGCGCTTATGATGCGTTACGTATATGCTTGCATCTTATGTGAATGCAGCTTAAGATGGTTACCGTTAGATAAGGAATATGTAAATATTCTTTATGCAACAATTGAACATTTTAAGATCGATTCGATATTCACATGCAGTAAAACCATTAATATTTCCGCTAATGTTTCATTCCACAAGAAAAAAACCAATATATTACGTTCACTGACTGCCTTTTGCTATAAACTATTCTTCTTAAGACATACCAAATTGTAATTTAAGTTTATTTTTTATTTCATTATAATCGAGGTAAATCTTTCTGAAAATAGCTACATTACACATTTCTTTACCACTACAAAAGGAATAGCGATAGTAAATTGTTTTAGAATGGACGCCTTAAGTTACAATTTTCTTTTCATACCATCGCAAGAAATAGGACTTAAAAGAATGAATAAGTTACAGTGGCGACTCGCACTGATATTTCCAGGATGGACAAATATGTGCAATTGGCAAATTATAGATCTAACAAACGTTTTGCTTAGGTACCTTTACTTGTAAAGTAGATCAATACGTCGATCCTTCATGCAGGCATATCGCTTGATGACGTCATCGTACCATGTCTCCTGTTCTTCCAGCGAATGTAGTAGTTTGCGTCCAAAAGACGCTGTCCAAACCCTGATCTGTCCTGCCCTTAAGTAAGACTTCACTCTATTCAAGCAAGAGAAGCTTCTCTCGACACTGCAGCTTGTGGGAGGAATTGTTGCAGCTAAGGTAAACAGCCTGTATGCTTCCGACAATACACTTTGAATATAACTTTCACAAATAGTTTTATAACTTCAGTTACTCTTTGAGACCAGAGCTATTTTCTCAATCTTGAAAAGTCAAAGTACATTGCGTAATAATTCTATAATGAAACTAGTACCTTGGCAGGGATACATTTTCTAAATGCAGTTGGAATATTATTTCACAATGTAATGCAGTCATTATTAGAGTATAAAATGTGCATTTCTATTCAATAGATACTTAAAAAATGAATTTCACTTTAATTTTCTGTGTCTTTAAAACACACGATTGTTAATACAGTAATAAATGTTTCGCACACAAACTTCGTGTACACGTTCATAGCCCGTCAGCAATCGGCAGGGCAGGCAAATTTACTGTCTGCCGGTCTTGATGTATAACCCATGCGCGCCACTCCAGCATTTGTAAACAATACTTTCCCTAAGGCTTACTTCGGGCGCCAAATACTTGGATCGACAACATAGAAGGCAGACTAGCTCAGGATTTGACTGTCCTCCATAGACAAGCGACAATCGCCTTTGAGTCGTCCAGTGTCTAAACGTGTTCTCGTTGAAAGATCGCTCTTTCTATCCAGAAGAAAGCGGACCTATCGAATTTTCAAGAATCCTGTGATTTAAATATTTGTAACTATATGGAATGGAATATTACGTGTAGATTTTGTTTTGTTAAGTGGAAATAATTCGTTTAAGCTTCGAAACGCATACATTTCTTTATGAGTATTATTTAACTTTTTTTTTAAAAAATATTTTTGAAACTGTTAGAGTAGGCTTAGCCTGCCCTTCCTACCCTGAAGAGCCGCCTCTAATAAGTATTGAACAATTTGGTCGTTTAAGATGAGTTACAAGGACAAGTTTTTTTTCTCGGAAATTTCCCTTATTCTGAGAACACTAATGTCAAGTGTCTTTAGTGGAATTGACCATTTCTGAGATATTCCTTGTTATTTGTTTCAGGTTTAAAATACTTAAACTTCTCTCACACGGAAAATTGTTTAACTCCTGGCCCTGCATAGAAACGAATTTCAACCACAGGGCAACCAGCTTTTAGGATATTGGACATTCGTTTTACCTAGTGTGTTCGCTTATTTTTCTCCCACTTACAAGGAAGCAAGTAATTAAGAAAATTATACTAATGTTTATCTCTATTATTATAATTTGGATAGAATATGATTTTTAACAGTAATTTTTTACAGCAGTGTAGAAAAAGTCATGTAAATGGAACACATACGATTTTTTTTCTCAAAAGCTAGATATAATGGGCTGAATCCCTTTCTGCATGCAAGGAGTCAAATACAAAATACAGAAGAGTTCCAAAAGGGAAGTACCATCATGCTGGTGGCTTTAATATTGCGCCGAGAAATGGTCCTTTTTGAAGTTTAAAAGACACACTGGCACATCGAGTGGCTCTTTAGAAACACAGACAGAGGTTAATTGCTGGCGTAGTGTTGGAAACGGAGCCGTGTAATTTCTATCAGATTTGTTGTCTTGGCATTCAGCTGAATAAACCCTCCCCCCCCCCCATTCCAGAAGCACTTACCTCTCAACCTTACAATTTCATTTTCTAGGCTTCCTCATCCTCCTCCTCTCCAGGAAACGACGCGCGCGCTCTAGAATTGACAGACAAGACAATCACATTTCGCACTGTTGATGTGTACCATCTTCAGTCTCGCTCGAGTGGTACTGTGGATGTATTGCTGCTTCAGACGGTTGGTCTTTTGGTGTAGCGACTCTGTTCCGTCAAACGTTTAGGCCCGACTTCTGTGTTTTGCCTGTATTGGTACACTACTATTTCCCTTTAATTCAGGTTTCAAACTGCATTTGTACTAAAACTAAATGGGAATAAACATATAAAATAAATAGAGAAAATAGAAATGAAAATAACTGTAGACCCTTTATTTATCTTTTCTTCCCAATTAAAAGTTTAAATTCTTCTAAACCAGTTTTCATAATCCCGCCAAAGGCACTACTAAAAATCTAATGTGTCCATTTATATGACTTTCTCTACATCTCTGTAATAAATTATTGTTAATATATTTATGCTTCTATGTATTTCATGCTAATCGACAACAAATTAGCAGAAATACTGTTATTACTTGCTTCCCTGTAAGTGGAAGCGAAATAAGGGAGTAACATAGGTTAAAGTGATAGTCAAAAGCTGGTTGCTATGTGACATGTTCTTTTGTTTGTATGGACAGGAGTTGACAAATTCCCGTATGAGAAAGGTATAAGTTTTTTAAGGCTGAAACATAAAACAATGAATATCTAAAAAAACGATAAACTCCACGAAAAAAATGTATATAGGTAACATAAATTGTATGTTTTAATGTGCTCTACATTTTTGTGCGGTAAGTTTTTGTCCATCTCTTACGGTTTACCAGTTACACAAAATTCCGTAAAATTCAACCAGAATAAAGTAGTTTTCAGAGGCTATTCATATGAAATTCAAGATATACATATTATTTGTCAAGTATATATATGATATATTAATCAAAATCGTTAGAGCCATTTTTTAGAAAAGTTAAAACACACACAGGCATTTTTCTAAAAATGCTTTTTTCGGATTCAGGTAGTCTCAAAACATGTATTTCCGGTGAAATCTCGGCATCGATATTTTTGGTACAATGCAATACCTTCTTTATACACTATGTATATAATACGTACACAGAAAGTAAAAAGTGGTTCAAATGGTCAGAAAGGAGTGTCAAAGCCAAATCTTGTAAGTTCAAATCCCAGTGACTGTTTTAAAGGACGGGGAGAGCCCAAGTAAAATAGTCGGTGTGATGACAGCTAATGGGGCTATATTTGACTGTAGTTATGTGGGTTTTACTCTTTTATTTAAAAAAAAACTACTGCAATTTTTGGGTAAAAAGTGCATATAAGCAGTGTTGATTACTTGTCGTTTATGGTTGAAGGTTAGCATAATATGAAATCAATTCTAGAGTACAACTCTATTTGTATAGTTACGTTTAAAACAAGATTAACTTATAGGTACCGACAGCCAACAAAGGGTTAAGCTTACGCTTCGAAAATACTTAATTAGAGGCTGTATTCTAGTTCTAAATAATCCGAGAACGTAATCAAAACAGAATCGAGAGGGGAACCAATTCTGCGTATACGATTTTGGTTCACCGAAGAACAAGAACGCGAATGCATAATTATGTAATATATTAATCATATTTTTAAAAAAAATCACAACAGGAATTATTATGTTGAGAATCTTGAGCTATAGTGTCACTAAGGATGTGCTGATGAAGGTGTATTATGCTCATATTTATTCGCATGCTAATTACGGTTTGTTTCTTTGGCTGAATCACTCCTTGGCAACGAAGATCTTTTTATTACAAAAAAGAACTGTTAAGGTTAATTTTTGGAGTTTTCATCCAAAAGAACATTGTAAACCACCTTTTATTGATTTAGGTATCTTAACTTTACCATCGATATGTGCTGAACTGTCTCTTGTATGTTAAGGAAAATTTTAGCAGTTTTAAAGTTTGCTCGAAAATTCATAATTGTACAACACGAAACTGTCAGAATTTATGTATATAAACAAATTTAATCACACGAAAATTCAAAACAGCTTCATAGTTATTTTCATTAAACTTTATAATATTTTACCCCAAAAATTGAGAGATCTCAACTTTCAAAATGACTATTCGCGATACTTTGGTGGCTAACCCATTGTACTCTACAAATTATTTTTAAGCTTTAGCTTGGTAGCTTTTAAATTCTGACGTTGCTATACTGTAGTAGTTATTTGCAATAAACTCCCTCCCTCCCTCCCAACCTCACTCCCTCCCTCCCACCCTCCCTCCAATCATCCATCGATAACCATATCGATATCTATTCACCTCCTTTAAGGGAAGTCGAAATGCTCTATCTTGCTAATGTTGACCCATCATCTCAGTAATTATTTAAGATAATGAGCTAAATGTTTCAAGGCAATACAACTACAGTTAGTTGACATAAAATAGAATACCTCTGTTCATGAGAAGGAAAGATATGATTTTATTAATGCAACACCTAAAATTTAATTGAAAAAGTATGGTTTTTAAATGTTTAAAAAATGACTAATCCATATACATATTTAGGTGCAAATGTGTGGTAAAAATGTCAGACTTTAGTGTTAATTAGTTTCTGAGATAATAGGACATTTGAATAAAAACATTTACTTCTTCAGAAATTGCTTTCAAACATAGAATTAAAAAAAAAAAAAAAGTAACCAAACTTTCACAACACAACTTCGTATACTTCGAAACTTTCACATGAAGGAAATATGAGCTGGATGCCAATGTTGCCAATACTCAAACTAAAGCTTTCCAAGCAAAAGAAAAAACATCTTCTCTAACACTAATATTTATAAAGATATCGATGTTTTACTAAGTCGCTGTACAAACATGTTATAAAAAAACTGCTACGCAGCATTATATTTAACAATATTTTTAAAACTATTTACAAATAGCGTACCTCTATGAAAGTTATACAAAAATAAGCGGTAGGTACGATATATTCATATGCAAACAAAACTTGAAAAAGAAAAAAAGTTATGAAAATCCCATTTCGACTCCCCTTAAGTTGATCCGCGCCAAAACAAAACCCAGAGTACCGTTATAATGTAACCTTCCGCGCCAGAAATACTGATAAGTAACGACCACGTGAGGAGTACATATTGCATGTAAAGTAATAAAAAATCTTATGTGTTACACTCACATGACTTTCTCTAGCCGTTCTACAAACTTCTTACCTAAGATTATTCTTCTTTCTGCACCTTGTTAGTCGAGGTATTCAGCACAATGTTCTTATTACTCAGTTCCTTATAAGTAGGAAGAAAATAAGGGAATACACTAGGCCAAATCGATAGACAAATGCTTTAAAAGCTGTCCTTATGCGATTGTCATTACAAATGGCTTCTTTTCTTGGCCAGGAGTAGAAGAAAAGAAAAACGGATACTCCCGTCTGAGAAAAGTATTAAGTACTTCACAACTGAAACTAATAACAATGAATACCTCGAAAACGGTAAGCTCCACGAAAAAAATGTAAATGACGTAAATTGTGTATTTTAACAAGGCCTACATTTTTTGTATAGTACGTTTTTGTCTATCTCTTACGGTTTATTAGTTATGCCAAATTAAGCAAAATTCATCCAGAATATACAGGTCTTTAGAAGCTATTCCCAGAAAATTCAAGACATACATTTTATTTGTCAGGTAAATATCTTTAATATACAATATTTTAATAAAAATCGTTAGAGCCATTTTTAAGAAAATCAAAATTTTTTAAAAAAGTTCCCTGTAAAGGGTAGTTTGGGGTGGGGGGATTTTTCTCAAAATCTTTGTGTCGCATCCCTGGAAGATACTGGACTTAAATACCAAGTTTGGTATTTTAGCTACTTTTCGTTGTTGAGTTATCGTGTTCACAGACACACGGACGCACACTCACACACTCACACACACACACACACACACACACACACACACACACGGACCTTTTTCTGGAAATGCTTTTTTTGGATTCAGGGGGTCCTAAAACATATTTCCTGCGAAATCTCGACATCGAATTTTTGGGTGGAATGTAATACTTCTCTATCCCTATGTACATTGTGCATACGGGGCAAGAGAAAGTAAAAATCCAAAAGCCACGTTCATAAGCGCAAGCGCGAGAACAGCTACATCACAGTGATTTAAGCGTAACGCATAAAGTTGGCAGGGTTTCTAGATCTGTAAATCTTCCGTGTCCCATACGCTCCGCAAGTTTCAAATTAATTGTTAATCCAGCATGTAATTTCAATTCTTCCTTGTTTTAGCCATGTAATATTCAGACAGAACTAGATTCCCTTAAATTAGATCTGTGATCTCAATTTTCTTTGTTTGAACATGTAACTTATTATATTGTATTGTGGACGTAATATTTACAGTTATTTGACCTGTGTTAATGTTAAATATGTGCCACTTTGTATGTAAGAATACATTATCTAAATAAAAAGTCTGATGTGTTCAATTCACATGACTTTCTCTACAACTCTGCAATAAATGATTGTTAAAAAGCTTATGCTTCTATTTACTTCCTGCTAATCGAGAAAAAATTAGTACAAATAGTCTTATTAGTTGCTTCCTTGTAAGCAGAAGCGAAATAAGGGAGTAGCATTGGTCAAAGTGATAGTCAAAAGCTGGTTGCTATGTGACTGAAGTTCCTTTGTTTGTATGGACACGAGTTTACAAGCTTTTTATAGCTGTAACCAAAAACAGGGAATATAAATGTATGTAACATAAATTGTGTGTTTTAAAATGCTCTACATTTGTTGTATGGTAAGTTTTTGTCCATCTCTTACGGTTTAGTAGTTATGCAAAATTCCGTAAAATTGACCCAGAATAAGGTAGTCTTCAGAGGCTATTCCCAGAAAATTCAAGATATACATTTTATTTGTCAGGTAAATATCTTTAATATACGATATTTTAATAAGAAGCGTTAGAGCCATTTTTATAAAATAAAAATTTTCGAAAAAAGTTCCATGTAAAGGGTAGTTTGGGGTGGGGGGATTTTTCTCAAAATCTTCGTGTCGCATCCTTGGAAGATACTAAACTTAAATACCAAGTTTGGTATTTTACTGACCTTCCGTTATTGAGTTATCGTGTTCACAGACACACGGACCTTTTTCTGAAAATATTTTTTTTTTTGGATACAGGAGACCCTAAAACATATTTCCGGTGAAATCTCGGTATCGAATTTTTTGGTGGAGTGCAATGCCTTATCTATACACTATGTACATAGTGCGTATAAAAATGAACATAACCGCCAATAACAGATAAGAAATTTCACTAAATCTTTTATACATAAATAAATCTGTTATCAAAATTACATACAAACAGCTGACGCTCGCGGTGGTGCGTCAATAATAATTGATTGACCAAAATATTGAAAATGAGAGTTGGAGTTGAAAAGTTTGGAGAGTGCAGAGTGGTAAAACTGCACATTTAATGACATTGGAATTAGCTGTAGTGTAGTGGTTACACACAAGGTCGCGGGTTCAAATCCGGGGGAGGACGATGGATTTTTTCGCACGTAAAAATCCTTCCTTCGGAAGGGCAGAATAGCTGCTGATCCCGTGTCGTAGATTTACGGTATGAATTTAAAAAAAGCATTTTTAGAAAAATGTCCATATGTATCTGTGGTCAACATAGCTCAAAAATGAAAAGACCGTTAAATACCAAACTTGGTATTTATGTTTAGTATCTTCCAAGAATGCGACACGAAGATTTTCAAGAAGAATTCCCCACAATTACCCTTCACATAGAAAACATTTTGAATATTTTGAATTTCTCAAAAATGGCTAACGATTTTTATAACAATACAGTATATAAAGATATTTATATCTCAAATAAAATTTATATCTTGAATTTGTTGGTAATAGCCTCTGAAGACCTCTTTATTCTGGATGAATTTTGCATAACTCATAAACCATAAGAGATATACAAGAACTTGCTGCACAAAAAATGTAGATCTCGTTAAAACACATACTTTATGTCCTATTTGTTCTTCTTGTAGAGTTGAACCGTTCTCAAGGTATTCCTTATTATTTGTTTAACTGTTAACTCTTCTCAAACAAGACTTTCATCTTGTTTCTCTGGCCAGGCAAAGTAAACGTAGCAATCAGCGTTTAAAACATTTGACTATCACTTTAGGCTATTTTATTCCCTTATTCCCCCTTTACTTACAAAACATGCAAGTAATAAGACAATTTCTGCTATTGTTTATCTCGAGTAGCATGATGTAGATGAAAGAATAATCTATTGTAAGAATGGTTTATATGTGGAACGGCTGAGAAGGTCATGAAAATTGAGCACATAAGATATTTTGTATGCCTTCAATGCAGACAACCTAAGGTGGGTTAGTAAATAGATAAGTTTATTTGCCAGAACAAAGTACATTGTGTAGCAACGTCAATTATGAATGATATCAAAAACAATTGGCAGTTTTATACGTAAAATTCATCCAGACAATAAAATAGATTTAAAACAAAGTGCGCTTCACTGACCTCTTAAAAGACTCAATGGAGAGAGCTTTAGTTTTGTTACTAAGTCTGTTAAATAGATTTAATGATATTATTTCAAAGGAATTTTGTATCTTACTATATTTACGTCCATTTATGTAAATATTGGAACTCAAATTCGAAAGAATTTTGGCTAAAGTGAGCTCAAGCAGCTGTTTTATGTTATGGTCACCTAGAGCTGACCGATTCTGTGCAAATATTACTGTAACGGATATAACTGTCGTGAAATGTAAATGGATGCACTTTAACTACTGTGGTTCTCAGCGTCCCATTCTAAATTGGGCGTAAAAGACCGCTTAATTTTGCTCAGAGGCCTCTCTATCAGGCTTGAGGTTCTTTTACGTGCCGTAAGTCTACAACACGGGACCAACGGATTTACTTTCATTCCGAAGGAAGCCATGCTAAAGATTTATACACCCGAACCCGCGACCTTGGTTATACGAAGTTAGCATGGTAACCATTACACCCCGGAGGGCGACCCTACCGCTGTGGCTAAGTCCTGCCGCGCTGTTGCATTATGAGAGAGACAGCGACAGAGACATAGAGAGGGGGGGGGGCTGGCATGCTGTGCAGCAGTACGATTATTATTTATTAATTCGGTGAATAGAAACATTACCTATCTTATAGACATCTTTGTAACTCTAAAAAAACAGTTTTCGATCAAACATTCCTTTCCACAAGTTGCGAGAGAGATACGTCACGCATTTATGGGATAAACAATACCTCCACCATCTTAAGCGTGATGTATATGAGGTTCAGCTGCGCCTGGTGAGAAAAATTCAACTACTTATTTCTCCGCTCTTCGGTGGGCCTTTGTGGGAGAGAGTCATTCAGTCTAGCAGAAAACTGGGGACAAATCGTCTTTAAGAGCACAGCGAAATTTCAGTGCGTAGCCGCCAAGCGTAGGCAAAAGTGGGATTTCTTTCGCCTTGGGCAAAATTCTGGGGTTAAATATATTTCAGGTAGTCTAAATTATTATTTTTTATTATTATTTATTATTATTATTATTATTATTATTATTATTATTATTATTATTATTACGAAAGCCCACTTTGCTAGTTGGAACAATCAGGCCTTTCTTTGATCACAAGATTTATGCACCATATTTTTAATTTAAAATCAGATACAATTTAAATGGCTGCTTGTTAAAAGATTTAAAGTTAAGGCTGTAAAGTTAAAAGTTGTACCTATATTTGTAAGAGCTTAATCTACGGAATGAAGGGATGGGTTAGGGAGGTTTCGTGGAGTTTAGATTCATGTTAAGGAAGTAGATCTACAAGAAGACTCCTCAATAGTATTTTTCAGTAGCAGCATCCTTGCCGCTGATCCGGTTGTGTTTTATTTTTGATTTGTTTCAATCTTGGTTTTAATTATGATGATCACCATAATAGGAAGTAGGAGTACTTAGTTCAGCTTAATTACGGTTGGTTATTTTGAAGCCGTCGTTACTGGGGGTGCCCAAAAGCCATTCGGGGAACGCGGAACTGCCTGCATCGGCGTCTAGTTGGTAATTAATCCCCCAGAGATCTGACAAACGCGTTCCAATGTTGGGCCAATTTGGCGCAGCGATTTTGTGCCCGGCGCCTAATCACATCCTCCACATATGGGAGAGCCGAAGCTACATGTAGTAGCCTTACTGGGAAGCCACGACATACAGAGTAGACGTTCCGGAGTCCTCTCTTCTGTAAAAATCTGATCCATTCACATGGCTTTCTCATTATCTCTGTAACAAATTATTGAAAAGCTTTTTCTTCTATCTACTTCAAGATAACCAAAATAAACATAAGCAGAAATGGTCTTATTACTTGCTTCCTTGTAAGTAGAGGGGAAATGAGGGAGTATATAAGGTTAAATCAACAGTCATCTCTATAAAATCCGGTTGTTATGCGATTGAAATTCGTTTCTTTACATGGCCAGGAGTTGACAAATTCCCGTATGAGTAAATTTTAAGTATTTTAAATTTAAAAGCAATAACAAGGAATGTCTGGAAATGATCAATTCTACGAAAAAGATGCCACAAATTGTGCGTTTTAACGAGATCTATATTTTTGTGGAGTAAGATTTTATCTATCTTGTACAGTTATCCAACATTCATCCAGAATGAAGAAATCTTCAGAAGCTATTCCCAGAAAATTAAGAAATACTCAAAACTCAACCAGAATAAATGGGTCTTCAGAAGCTATTTCCAGAAAATTCAAAATACACATTTTATTTGTGATATAAATACCTTTAATATAGGTTATTTTAATCAAAATGGTTAGAGCAGTTTTTGAGAAAAAAAAAGTTTTGAAAACTCTTCCATGTGTGGGACGGGGGAATTTTCTTAAACATTTTCGTGTTTCATCTTTGGAAGACACTAAACTTATCAAGTTTAGTATTTTACTGACTTTTAATGTTTGAATTATCGTGTTCACACACACACACATACACACACACTCACTGAGCCGTTACCTCTTTCCACAGTTCAAACCACATCTGCTGATAACTACTGACGTTGCACAGAAACAAGATCTCTGCTTCTTGCCAGAATGACGTAAATTGCGATTTTGCTGCGAGCTGGTGGAAAATGGTCAAACTATATTTCCTCCACTGCCCCAGCAAGCCCTCGTGGGAGTGAAGTTAATCAGTCAGCTGGAAAACTCGACGTGGAATAGACCATCTTCAAAAACCACAGGTGCCAAGGAAGGCAAAAGTGGGAATTCTTTGGGATTGGGAAAACTTGGGCACACTGTTTCATTGCTTATGATTTTTGTTGTTTCATTTATATATCCACCTTTAACATCTAAGGTCATATCGGGGCTTGCATTAGAAACAATTCTTTGTCAGCAGGTTTTTTACGTTGGGTTTAAATCGTTTTAACACACGCACAGGCAATCATTCCCAAATACATACTTCCAAACTCTATGGGGGATAGGAAATAATTCTGGTTAAAAAAATCCCCGCCCTAGCCAGGAATTGAACCCGGCACCTCTGGGCGAGAGTTCAGGTCGCTGCGCTTGTAATTTATGAGTACTAAAATCAGATATCTGTTTATTGACTGAGAAAACAAAAGCTTACTTTAATAAATATGTTAAAGCCCTGCTGGTGTTTATGCAGTTTCCTAGAAAAATGTTCTTAGGTCTTTAAGAAACTTGTTTACTTAAAGATTCCCTCTGGGGTTTTTCGTACATTAGTTTGCCTAGGATTACTAAGTACAACACACACACACACACACACACGCGCGCGCGCGCGCGCGCCTTTTTATAAAGTTGTTTTATATACAGGGGACTCTAAAGCGAGTATTTTGCGGTGGAATTTAGGTATCGAATTTTGAATGGAACTGCAATAACTTTTCTATCTAGTTCGAAGTACAAAATCTGATGTGTACCATTCACATGACTTCCTCTATATCCCTGCAACAAATTATTCTTAAAAAGCTTATGCTTTTATTTACTTCATGCTAATCTAGAAAAATTAGCAGAAATGGTCTTATTAGTTTCTTCCTTGTAAGTAGAAAGGAAATAAGGGAGTAGCATAGGTTACAGCGATAGTCAAAAGCTGGTTACTATGTGACTGAAGTTCCTTTGTTTGTATGGACATGAGTTGACAAATTCCTGTATGATAAAAGTTAAGATTTTCGACCCTGAAAATAAAAACAAGGAATATCTCAAAAACGATCAACTCCAAGAAAAAAATGTATGCAACATAAATTGTGTGTTTTAATGTGCTCTACATTTTTTGTGTGGTAAGTTTTTGTCTATTTCTTACGGTTTAGCAGTTATACAAAATTCCGGAAAATTCACTCAGAATAAAGTAGTCTTCAGAGACTATTCCCAGAAAATTCAAAATATACATTTTATTTGACAGGTAAATATCTTTAATATACGATATTTTAGTCAAAATCGTTGGAGCCATTTTTTAGAAAATCAAAATTTTCGAAAAAAGTTCCCTGTAAAGGGTAGTTTGGGATGGGTGAATTTTTCTCAAAATTTTCGTGTCGATACTAAACTTAAATACCAAGTTTGGTATTTTACCGACCTTTCGTTTTTGAGTTATCGTGTTCACAGACACACGGACACACACACATACGGTCCTTTTTCTGAAAATACATTTTTTGGATACAGGGGACCCTAAAACACATATTTCCGGTGAAATCTCGGTATCGAATTTTTTGGTGGAGTACAATACCTTCTCTATACACTGTGTACATAGTGCGTATAGAGAAAGTAAAAAAAGTAAAAATACTAAACATATAAATGTATTTAAAATTGACGGGCTGTTAGTGGTTTTCGTAAGCAGATTGAGGAAGCCTGCTTGTCGAGAGCGATAAGGCAGCTTTACGGTAAAGCAAGAGATAGATCATGTTGTAGAAAAACAGACACTGTCCCACTCTTTACCGCGCCACCAAGTTATTGAACCGGAGAGGATGAAAATCAAGGACCTGAGGGAATGTCAGTCCTCCCTCTTCCCTCCACCTCCTCCTCGACGCAGGGGGAAAAAGCGTAGCAAGAAGTTTAATCTGGGAACGTAGCGCTTTTAGCGCCAGTCTCTCCCTCTCTCTTCGTGCCGTCAATTTGAAAACGAGAACAAGTTACAAGTGCTTTGTTGCCTGCAACAAGAATTTCGACGTGTTCATTTCTGTCATCGCACTGCCGGCACAAATTATATTCCAGTAACTGAATTAGATTTAAATTAGCGAGTATGCATGCCGCGCTAATGTTTTGGCGCTGAAATGAATGGGGAGAGACTGAGCTTTCTGTTGGCAATGAAAAAACAACACAAGCACTTTTCAAGAAAATATTAACGCAGCTAAATGAAGAGAGAAGTGGTCTGAAAGTCTATTTGTTCAGATTTCCTAATTATAAGTCACACCAAAAGCCTGAGAAAATGTCTCAAGTTTCATACTGCCCTCTACATTTATAAGAAACCATTATAAGAGTTCAATGGCTATCTGATTATCTTCACAACCATTCTTAAAATTTGGAACCGCGCCGTGGTCGAGTGGTTAGGCGACTCAATTGTTTCACATAGCGACCAGGGTTAAAAGATGCGAGTATAGGTTTAGCATAATGTATTCTCTTATTTCCCTTCTACTTACAAGAGGCAAGTAATAAGACCAATTCTGCTAATGTTTATCTTCATTAACATGATGGAGATAAAAGGACAATGTTTTGTAAGAATAGTTTATATTTGGAGTAGCTAGAGGTGATTACGTGAACGGTACATCTCAGATTTTTATATTAGATATAATTAGTTAGAAAAATTAGTTCGCGAGTTCGCCGCTATGTGCACATGGTGACGAAGGATCAACTAATCGCTCATAGATGGCACTTGTGCACGTAAAACATGACAAATTTAGCTCATGGTCCTTTTCTTTCAAGATATGGAGTACTTTTACTTGCAAGTAAAGATTACACGGGACAACGGGTTTTCTTCCCTTCCGAAGGAAGCCATACTAAGGATTTTTACGTTTAAAAACTTAAACGGACTGCAAAGTTAAAATTTGCGGACAGAATTCCTAACATGGACCTTATACTCGGCGTATTGGTGCACTTTCCATTTAAGCTACCATTGTGAGGTATGCGTATGTGTATTCAACTTTTTCATGTGAATCAAATATCCCAAGGTATACTTCAAGAGACGATTTGCAATGCAAATGCACTTAATGTTGCGGCTTTATAATTAAACTCATTGGGGATTAATTTATGTAGTTGCTCATACTATAGTAATTTCATTTAGAATAGGCGGTCCAAGGTCACGTCTGGCTTACCACGCATCCCCTCCACAAAGACTTCTGTTCGCCTGCCTTCCTCCCTAACCTCCCTCCCGCTCTCCCTCCCTTCCACCCTCATGAAGTACCGCCCTCTCTGTCTCTCTTCAAGGCATAAACAAAGAAAGTGCTGCATAGAGAAGGTAATGCATGTGCGCCCTATGAAAGGAGAATATGACATTGAACCGCCTATTCTAAATGAACATAGTATAGCTCTGTTTATGAAGTATTTAAAAAGTAAGTTCACACGTAACTCACTCGGTAGAGCACCTGCCAGCTGTGCAAGGGTGTCGGGTGCGATTCCTGGCTGAGGATGGACATTTTCTTTCAGCCAAGATTATTTCTTATTATCTTCAGGGTCTGGAAATAGGAGTGAGAGTGTGAATATGTGTGTATGATGTGATGTATGAGGGGCGTTCAATAAGTCCTTAAAAACATATAGAAAAAGATAGAAAAACAAATTATTTTTGTTATATGTATTCCAAAACATCTCCTTTTAGCTTCATAACATTTTCCCAGCGTTTCTCAAACTATTTTAAGTCTTTCAAACATTAGGATTTCAGAAAATCCTCAAAATAGGTATCTCTTTGGGAGATGACTTCTCAGTTAGAAGTAAATCGTTTTGCGCCGAGCCTTTTTTTCAAGTTTTGAAATAAAAAAAATCACTGGAGGACAAATCTGCTGAATAAGGGATGTTGTAGTAATTGAATCTTAATTTTACAATTTTCGCCATCGAAACTATGCAGGTGTGCACCCTTGTATTGTCTTGATATAAGAGAATATTTTTCTTTGCCAGATGCCAGTGTTTTATCTTGATTTCTCTATTCAACCTATGCAACAGCGATGCATAAATACTCTCTATTTATCGTTCTTCCCTTCTCCAAATAATTAACGATTCCGATGACTCCGCGTGCATCCCAAAAAAAAAAACGGAGGCCATCACCTTGTCTGCAGGTTTCACCACCTCTGCCTTCTTCGCAGCCGGTTCACCTTTAAAAGCCAACTGTTTCGACTGTATTTTTGTCTCTGGATGTAGTAGTGTACCCGTGTTACATCTTCAATTATGTATCGACGCAGAAACTCGTCAGGATTGCGACGGAAATGTGTCAAACCAGCTTCCGAATAGATCACACTATTGTGTTTATTCTCCATTGGCAAGACCTTTGTCAAACTTAATTTTGGTGCAAAATTGAGAAATCTCTATCTTGTGATATGCCTGTGGCCTCTACTATTTCATCGATCAATCAAAACCATATCATGATTTTGTCAATCATTTCGGAGGAAGTCATCTCTCCTGGACGTCCGGAACCATGTTCATCATTTGTAGATGTACGGCCACGTTTAAATTCATTTATCCAATTGTAAATTGTTGCAAACGCAGGAGCAGATGTGCCATGAACTTCATCCAACTCAGCTTTTATCTCTTTCTGTGTTAAGTCTTTTAAATAGAAGTGTTTAATCACCGCACGAAACTTTTTTTCCATCTATCTAAAGAAGCACAAGATTGTCGCTTCGTACAGTTGCTCAATTTGGGGTTCAGCTTCACGTCTCAAATCCCAAGAATACAAACTATTCAGAACAGATATCTCCGTTTAATCACCAATTCACCATGGTATATCAGAAACTTCACTATTCACTCAGATCTTTAAGTTCCTGAAGCTTATAGAAAACTCCATAACTCGTTTGACCATCACAACAGCCCGCTTGTTCAACAAAGTATTGCAAACTGCCTAACAGGTTCAGAAAACAGAAGATTAGGAAAAAAAAAAAAAAAAAAAAAAAAAAAAACCTCTTGGATTTAAGACTAAATTAGTCTTAATTCTGCAATCGGGACTGCCGCTGAGCAGAACCCCGGACACATGTTTCATGTTGTTTGTTTGTTTCTAACTGCTCACAAATGCAATAAAGTTAAGACATTGGTTATAACAAAAAGATGGCGGATTCAATCGTCTATGACATTGAAACCAGTGATGGATAGCTGAAACTTTATCCACCATCTAGTAAGAGACGACGGTTACTATATACATACTATTTCAATCAAAATCGTTAGAGCCATTTTTGAGAAGATCAAAATTTTCGAAAATATTTACATGCAAACGGTAGTTAGGGGTGGGGGGATTTACTTGAAAATCTTCGTGTCGCATTGTTTAAATATACTGAACTTAAATACCAAGTTTGGTATTTAATGAACCTTTCGTCTTTTAGCTATGCCACTGACACACACACACATACACAAAAATGCATTTTTTGGATTCAGGGGTCTCAAAACATACATTTCCGGTGAAATCGGAGCATCGTATTCATTAATGCAATAGAATACCTTCTCTATATAGTATCTATGTATATAGTGCGTTTAGAGAAAATATGAATGGACGAAAATATATTTTAAATAGATATGATGACCAAATTGCTTAATTTGTATTAAGCTGTTAGAAAATTTAATTCTTAAAACGCTTAAAATTAGGAAACAACTGAAAGGATTATTGTTAGTGATATGTATTTCGTCCTGTGGAGTGTTATTATTGATAATATTAAAATTTATGGGAAATTTTTATGTAAGTTAAACAAAATAGACGCACTGGAAGTTTGGAAAGTGTGAAAATGTAGTTTTGGCAAGGACTCTGTTTAATGGAATATGCTAGAAGTAGGTGTATTGTACAATTCCTTTTTACTTTCTCTATAGGCACTATGTACATAGTGAATAGAGAAAGTATTGCACTCCACCAAAAAATTCGATACCGAGATTTCACCGGAATTATATGTTTTAGGGTCCCATTTATCTAAAAAGAGCATTTTCACAAAAAGATCCGTGTGTGTGTGTGTGTGTCCGTGTGTCTGTGAACACGATAACTCAAAAACGAAAAGTCGGTAAAATACCAAACTTAGTATTTAAGTTTAGTATCTTCCAGGGATGCGACACGAAGGTTTTGAGAAAAATCCCCCCACCCCAAACTACCCTTTACATGGAACTTTTTTCGAAAATTTTGATTTTCTAAAAAATGGCTCTAACGATTTTGATTAAAATATCATATATTAAAGATGTTTACCTGACAAATAAAATCTATATTTTGAATTTTCTGGGAAAAGCCTCTGAAGACTACTTTATTCTGGATGAATTTTGCATAACTACTAAACCGTAAGAGATGGACAAAAACTTAACACACAAAAAATGTAGAGCACGTTAAAACACACAATTTATGTTATATACATTTTTTTCGTGGAGTTGATCGTTTTTTAGATATTCCTTTTTCTTGGTTTCAGCTTTGAAAAACATACTTTTCTCATACAGGAATTTGTCAACACAAACAAAGGAACATCAGTCTCACATAGCAACCAGTATTTACAATAAAGCAAGGAAAAAGACTATTACTGCTAATTTTCCTCGATTAACATGAAATAAATAAAAGATAAGCTTATTAAAAATAATTTGTTACAGAAATATAGAGAAAGTCATGTGAATGGAACACATCAGATTTTTTACTTTCTCTATAGGCACTATGTACATAGTGTATAGAGAATGTATTGCACTCCACCAAAAAATTCTATACCGAGATTTCACCGGAAATATATGTTTTAGGGTCCCATTTATCTAAAAAAAAACATTTTCGGAAAAAGGTCCGTGTGTGTGAGTGTGTGTGTGTGTGTGTGTGTGTGTGTGTGTGTGTGTGTAGCAGTTCGGTAATTAAACCTTTTATTCAAAACATTAATCTGTTATCTACATCACACTTATCAAGATAAACATAGGTACGTAGAGTTAGTTTTATTACTAGCTTCCTTTTATGTAAAAGGGGAATAAGAAAAAGCACGGGTTAAAGCGATAGTCTCGTCCTATAAAAGCCGGTCGCTATGTAAAACAATTAAAATTCCAATCTCTTTGCTTCCCAGGAATAAACAAACGAGAAATAAGATGTCTTCTCATTTGAGAAAAGTTAAATGGCTAAACTTGAAACCAATAATCCGGAATATCTCGTAAACGGCTAACTCTACAAAAAATACATGTCATAAATTGTGCGTTTTAATGAGATCTACACATTTTGTGTAGTAAGTTTTTGTATATCTCTTACGGTTTGCCAGTTATATAGAGGTTTTCAGAGGTTATTCCCAGAAACTTCAAAATATACATTTATTTGTCATAAAATATCTTAAACATAAGGCATTTTAATCAAAATCGTTAGTCATTTTTGAAAATTTTTTTTTTTTTGAAAAATGTTCCATGTAAAGGGTAGTTAGGTTTTAACCAACTTTTCGTTTTTAAGCTATGCTGCTCACATACACACAGACACGGAACTTTTTCTATAAATGATTTTTTTTTTGGGATTCAAGGGTTCTCAAAACATATATTTCCGTTGAAATCTCGGTATAGCATTTTTGGGTGCAATGCAATACCTTCTCTACACACTATGTACATGATACAAGTAGAGAAAGTAAATATCTGTTATGAAACTAAATGAAAACAATGCGAATGAATTATAGCTGGTAATTATGAAACTAAATAATAATAGATAAAAGTCATTGGTGGTTATACACCAACATTTTGTTCTCTGTCTTATAGCCCCAGTTAACATTCTGGCGAAGTGTCAAGGTCATATAACAATACTAACAGCTGTGTTGAGATATTTTTTGACACGCCAGCTGCTCCAGGGCGAAACATTTAGCAACATGTCCAACGGTTTATGCTTTCGAGCACCAGAGGGAATGAAAAAACAAAATATGTATCTTAAATGAACTCTAAAGAACATGCACCTGTTGTTTACATCTCGAATTCTTTTTTTACTCAGAAAACAGCTGATTCTACATTACAACAGTTACTCACTTCTCTATTTTAAGAGTAAATAAGGTACTCGAGAATGTTTTAAAATATCGGATGTGCTGCATTCGCATATCTTTCTCAACGTTTCTTAACATATCATTGTTAAACCGCTTCTTCTTCTAATTACCTCGTGCTAATCGAGATAAATAAGATTATCAGAAACGGTCTTATTACTTGCCTTCTTGTAGGCTAAAGCGACAGTCAAATATTTTAAAATCTGATTGCATGTGGTGGAAATCCGTGTGTATGTATTCCCAAAGGTTGAAAAATTCCCGTATGACAAAGGTATTTTTAGACAGTTGATGCTAAAAGCAGGTCAGTTGTGTTAAAAGCAGAAAACTCTGTCACTCAGTGTTACAATATTATAACGCTCCAATGTAGCCAACTGTGGTTTATACGTCCACTGACTCTGAAAGCACGCATCAATCCATAAAATGGCGGATGATTTCAATGTCATGTATATGGAATCTGCTGAACCAGACGAGATTATGCAAGCAGGGAAGAGCACAAACTCACAACTGCTACACTGGCTTCGTTGTATAGAATGTTTTCGTTCTGTACAAGTTTCATATTGTCAGCAGTGATGCTAAGCAAGGCAATAACTGAATATCACGACTGTTAAGCATGAACTCCGTGAAATAGGCAAAAAATAACTACCTATAATTATAATATGTCTATAAATATTGAGAGCTATCTAAAAAATAGTGTATTACACATCTGTTATAATTGTTCGTAAGATTACGAAACTCGGTCTACGATATCTCAAAAATGGTCATTTCCACGAAAAAAAAGTATATGGCATTAACTGTGTGTATTAACGAGATCTACATTTTTTGAGGAGTAAGTTTTAATCTATCTCTTACGGTTTACCAGTTATGCAACATTCTTCCAGAATAAAGAGGTTCTTCAGAGGCTAATCCCAGAAAATTCAATATATACGTTGTATTTTTCCTGTAAATATATTAATATAGGGTATTTTAATCAAAATACTACATTTTTAAAAACATAAAACATTTCTAACATTGTTTCATGTAAAAACTAATTTGGGGTGGGGGGGATTTTTCTCAAAATCTTCGTGTCGCATCTGTGGACTATATTAAACTTAAAATACAAAGTTTGGTAGTAGTTTACCTACTTTTCGTTTTTTTTAATTTATTTATTTGTTTTTTTTTTTGTGGCTTAACGTCCTTTAACCTAGTTGGTCATATCGAACGATGAATGAAATTATTGAAATGATGCTCAAATGCTCTCGGGGTCCATGGAGCTTAAAGTTACTCAACATTAGCCTTCTCAGGATAAGGGAAAACCCTGAAAAAATCTCACACTAAGCGAGATTCGAATTCACGACCTTTTGAATGTGAGGCAGGCACGCTACCACCACACTACCCAGGCGGGCTTTTCGTTTTTGAGTTATCGTGTTCACAGACGTAGACACACACACACTTCTTTTTCGGATACAGTGACCCATTAAACGTGTATTTCCGGTGAAATTACGGTAATGCATTTTTGGTGGAGTGGAATACCTACTCTATCTAAGTATCATGTACTATGTAGACAAACTCAAAAGATTTTACATTAAATCTGGAAAAAAGTGAGACATGGTATGGTATGGAAGCATCTTGTATTAATGGATATTATGACATTACTATGGCGAGAGCAGCACTAATTATAATGCAATAATTACTATTGCTCGAAGGTTGCATATAACGCTATTTTGATCTCCAAAGATAGGGAAAAGAAATGATGAGTCATTTAAGAGGATCTGGATTACAGCGATAATAAACGATATAAACGTAGATAAATCCATATCTTAATTAAAATCTGTATCAAAATTAACAGCATCACTATTATTTTTTAAGAAATCTGGTTTTGCAACAAAATAGCAGGTAACACAAGAGAAAATTACCACCTTCGTACCATTTATTGACTTAGGGTAGAGTTACAATTACATTGCCTGTAAAATTCAATATCGGGATTACATTGGAAAGCTCACTGAATTCCCCGCCCCCCAAAATAGCTTATTTAATACATTTTTGTTGCTTTCTCTACCAATGGCAATTTCACATAGTGTATTATGCATTGCTGAGTGGTTATACCGCTCGCTTCCCACCTAGGCGGGCCCGCATTTGCGAATAAAGGTGGATGAAAGGTGTCCAGGCGGGTTTTCTCCGGGTTTTCCGGTTTCCTCCGCCACTCATTTCCCAATTGCTCCATTTCCTATCATCCATTTTGTTTTCATTTCATCATCTACTTCCTCATGCTCAGGCCTGGCTACGGGCAGAACACTCGTTCCAGTTTCTTCATTCTCTGGTTACATGCTGTTGACTCCCCAATAGACTTCCGATCCCTAAGCATCCGCTTTTAAATCCTACATACGGGCAGGGAAACCCGACTACGAAGGAAAGAATAGTCATATAAAACGTGCTTTTTCTACCATACTCCATATAATATCGTAATATTTTACCTTAATAGAAAATGCTTCAAATTAAACAAGAAGGGTTTGAAATGTTTATTTAGTAATGATGTCTTGCGATGGAGAAAAAAAAACAACATCTGATCATTCTATTCAGACGACTTTCTCTAGTAGCTCCAGAAGCAAACTTTCCTTACAAAATTATTTTTTCGGTGTGTCGCGCTAATCGATATAAACATTTCCAGAATTGGTCTTAGTATTTGCTTCTTTGTAAGTAGAAAAATAAATGAGGTAATACACTAAGCTAAAACAATATACAAATCATTTAAAACTGGTGCTAAGTGAAACAATGGAAATTCGGTTATCTTTGCTTGCTAGTAGTGAATAAAGAAAGACAAAAAGAAAGAATTTCCCGGTTGAGTTAATAATCTAAATAGTGAAACTAATAACTCGAAATATCTGGAAAACGGTAACTCTAAAAAAAAAAAGACACTTAACGTCAATTGTGTTTTATTGAGATCTATATTTTTTTGTGTAGTAAGTTTTTGATCTCTCTTACGGTTTGCCAGGTATATAAAAGTCATCCAGAATGAATAGGTCTTCAGAAAGTATTCCCAAAAATTTTAAGATATACATTTCGTTTGTCATAAAATATCTTAAACATAACGTATTTTAATCAAAATCGTTAAAGCCATTTTTGAAAACGTTAACATTTGGAAAAAAAATTCCACGTAAAGGGTAATTCGGGGGGGGGATTTTCTCAAAAATCTTCGTATTCCATCCTTATAAGATACCAAAATTAAATATCAAGTTTGGTATGTAACCTTTTTTTGCTTTTTGAGCTATGCTGTCCACACACTCACCCACACACAGGACCTTTTTATAAAAAAAACTTTTCTTTTATTAAAGAGGACCCAAAACATGTATTTCCAATGAAAACGCGGTATCGAATTTTACATGTTACAATAAATAAGCAATATATAAGCATTTTTTTTAATCTACTTTTCAGATTTATTATAAAACTTTTGAAACAAGATAATGAAAAATTGCTTCGTGAGGAGCATTTTGAGAATGGAAAAGTGTTTAAAAACAGTTATTGAGAAAATGAAGTTTGGAGTACCTATAAGTAATATCTATTTATAGCTTAGTTAATTGGTAGTTAAAATTCGACAAGTAGGAAAAACTATTAGAATAATTGTAACTACATTACAAACATTTTAATTTTTCACAATTTTTGGTCAAATTTCACAGATGCATCACTTAATTGGAATCCACTCTGAGCTCGAAACAAGCGCTGGAACAAAGTTTTGTTAATAATTTCTGTAACAATTTCTGATAAATATTTAATCTATATCTACAATATCACATGCTGGTTTAATGGATAAGTTTTAATTTAAATGTTCTGCAACTTGAAGCAATATTATATTTATTTACGGTAAACACTTAAACATTGAGTCCTTTTTTTTTTCTCACTACAAGCTTATAAGTATATCACATTTATTCAATTAAATAAGAAGTACAAGATATTCTAAGCTTCACACCTTTATTCTGCGAATAATAATAAAAAAACGCACTTGATTTTGATCAATTTAAGGTATATCTTGCACTTCAATAAACAGGAATTTCTAACTTTTCAAAACTAAGAATAGTATTACAGGACTTATCCGCTAGAGGCGTAGTAGCTACATCAACTCACGGTCCAACCTCCGGGATATAGCACACCACTCGCTCATACCTGTAATAAATAACAATTACTATTATTTGGGATTTATACACAATTATATAGATATTAATCTATTATCCATCTAAAATGACATCTTTTACTTTAAAATGTATTCAAAAATAAACTATTATGGTTGCATTAAATTAATAATTATTTTTCAAAGAAATAATGTAAAAATAGAGATATAATTACAATAAATAACTTCATATATGAGGCGTGTCCTGAAAATAACTACCGCTTTGAAAAAAAAAATATTTGTTTTCACAACAGCATTTATTTATACATGAAAGAGCATTACTTAACCTAATTTTCGACATAGTTGCCACATTTTTCAGGCACTTATCATAGTGGAGAATCAACTTTTGTACACCCCTTTCAAAGAAAGTTGGCGGTAGAGACGACAGTAACTGCTGAACACCGTATTATTGTGAACCTGTTCAACCAAACCATCAATGACAAAAGAAGGCCGCCGTGCTTCGATATGAACATTGGACATCCATCATTGAATTGCCTAACCCACTTTCTCACCATTCCATCTGTCATTACATTTTCACCGTAAATCTCTAGAAGTAGACAGGAATTTCAGCTAGCTTAATGTTTTACATTCCATTTTTACGAAACGCACTTCACAGTGCGATATCAGAATAACATCTGTAATAACATCATTGTCTACTGATGTAATAACATCAGTAGACAATGAACCAGAAGGAAAAGTGTGCATGGAATGTGATACTAACGTTGCGATGGTGGTTGAACGAAATGGTATGTCTCTCCGGACATGCCTCGTAGTAAATTAAAGGAATTATTTGAACTAAATAATTTAGAATTTTACTGTTATGTAAGAGTCATTAGTAAGGGCAACTTACGTTGGAGAAAGTAATTTGCCCGAAGTTGGAGTGATGAAGGGAACTCAATTCCGTGAATCTTAGTAGCCAAGCTCTCTATTAAGGTCAGAATTTGGTTCACAAGAATGTATATTTTATAAAATCTAAGACTAGAGAGTGGAAGGATACCTAGCATTGAGCAATTAAAGAGAATGAATAGGGGGTAAAATTTGGCAACGCAGAATTATAGTGGGGTAGTCAGTACTAGGCGGGACTTAGGTTATTAGTATTGGGATACCATTCACGGTAAGAAATTTTTTACTGTACTACGGAAACAAATTCTCCCTACAACGTAAACTACGGGGCAGTTGTATTCCTCTTTCGGGGAAGCTTTATTATTTAAATAATGCAATCGAAAATCGTTCCAAACATTCCATTATTAGCTCCTATTAAGTATTCTCAGCAAATTTAACTGGTGGTGTCCATTCTCGTTCTACTTGCACGTACTTTGAGACAAAGGACTGCCTAATACTGAACCAGCTATTTGGATACGAAACAGTTCACTTCATGTTAAAACAACAATTGTATTCAAAACAATTTGATAGCGATAGGCTAGAATTCAAATTTTAAGAGCGTCATTTAGCGTGCACCAAAGTCCAACACTTTTATGAAGTTCTCCATGTAAAATATTCTTTACTTACCTTTATCAACCTTTGTTTGAAAAACATCTACAAATATTTAAGTTTCATATATCAATTGCAATACTGTGCAGTTAGCAGCTAACTTAAGGTTATAAAAAGAACTTATCAAAGATGTCATACCACAGAATTACGATGACGATTGATCCTTTTTACTTTCTCTAGTCCGTATGTGCAATGTGTTTAGTGGATAGAGAAGGCATTTTATTCGCCCCAAAAGTTCGATGCCGATGCATGTTTTGAGACCCTCTGAATTAAAGAAATTAGAAACATGTCCGTGTGTGTCTCTGTGGACAGCATGGCTCAAAAACGAAAAGTCTTGTTAAATACCGTACTCGGCATTTAAGTTCAGTATCTTCCAAGAATGCGACACGAACATTTTCAAGAAAATCCCCGCAACTACCGTTAAATGGAATATTTTTCTAAAACTTTGATTTTTTTAAACATTGTTCACAGTATGTTTATTAAAATCTCATATGTGTAAGATGTTCATTTCCTGTCATAAAAAATATCTTGAATTTTCTGGAATAGCTTCTAGAGACCTATTTATTCTAGATGCCTTTTATATAACTTTTTATAACTGGTAAACCGTTAAAGAAAAAATATGTGTACCATTCACATGACTTTCCCTATATCCCTGCAACAAATTATTCTTAAAAAGCTTATACTTCTATTTACTTTATGCT
Source organism: Hymenopus coronatus (assembly GCA_030762935.1). NCBI lineage: Eukaryota > Metazoa > Arthropoda > Insecta > Mantodea > Hymenopodidae > Hymenopus > Hymenopus coronatus. The sequence goes on along the minus strand of CM060888.1, from coordinate 45,403,879 downwards.
AATCAGGAAAAATGAGCAGAAATGTCCTTATTACTTGCTACCTTGTAAGTAGAAGCGAAATAAGGGACTACCATAGGTTAAAATGATAGTCAAAAGCTGGTTGCTATGTTAATGAAGTTCCTTTGCTTATATGGATAGGAGTTGACAAGTTTTTCATAGCAGAAACCAAAAATAAGTAATGTCTCAAAAACGACGAAATTAAAAAAAAATGTATATAACATAAATTGTGTGTTTTAACATGATCTACATTTTTTGTGTAGTAAGTTTTTGTCCATCTCTTACGGTTTAGCAGTTATTCAAAATTCAGTAAAATTCATCAAGAATAAACTACTCTTCAGAATCTATTCAAGATATACTTTTTATTTGTCAGGTAAATATTTTTAATATACGAAATTTTAATCAAAATCGTTAGAGCCAAATCAAAAATTTCGAAAAAGGTTCCATGTAAAGGGTAGTTGGGGGTGGGGGATTTTTCTCAAAATCTTCATGTCGCATCCCTAGAAGATACTTAACTTAAATACCAAGTTTGGTATTTTACAGACTTTTCGTTTTTGAGTTATCGTGTTCTCAGACACACGGACACACACACGGACCTTTTTGTGAAAATGCTTTTTTTGGATATTGGGGACCCTAAAACATATATTTCCGGTGAAATCTCGGTATCGAATTTTTGGGTGGAGTGCAATACCTTCTCTATATACTATGTACATAGTGCGTATAGAGAAAGTAAAAAAATTAACTGCACATGGCACACATTAGACTTTTGTATGTGTTTACCCTTAATTTTGCAAACGTTGCAGTCAAATTTGAAACGTTTCGAAAAATACTTCGTGGTATTATTGAAAAACAGGGAAAGTATTTCAGCTTGTTATCTAAAAACCGAGAAACATAAGACTCACTACAATTCATTGGATAGAGAACAGTATTAGGTCTTAAGGTTTTATTCAGGTTAAAGCCGTATGCGCTCGTATCTCATATCCAGCTTTCGGTTTGCAATATAATAAGTGTTCTACTTTCTGTAAATGAACAGATAGAAAGTATTCTTGCTCTGCAGTTTGTATAAATCCATCTTTCAAACAAGTCATTTCTGTAAAACATTCCATTAGAGTTCCCTCGTAATACGTAAATTTACATGCACTTAAAAAGTTATGTTTATAAAGATACAGTTGATTTTCTAGTGCCAAGAAATAGATTAGCAGTTGTGTTCTTGCAAAATTAAAGACATTTCTTTTCAATTTCTCTACTATGTATATTTCAATTCATTCTATCCAAAATATCGAAATTTTCGTATATCATTTACGGGGAAAATTTTGATTTTCTCAAAAATGGCTGGTGACTTTGATTAAAATACTATGAATTTAAAGATATTTACATGACATAAACTATACATTACACATAAGCAGAAATTGTTCTATAACTTACTTCCTTGTAAGAAGACGGGAAATAAAGGAATGCACTAGACCAGAGCTATAGTCAATCTTTCAAACGCTATCACTATGTGAAAAAATTGAAATTCGGTACTCTTAGTGTTGATGGGAACCAAACAAATAAGCTATGAAACCAATAACAGGGTAAAGTATATGACATAAATTGTGTTTTTAACAAGAACTATAATTTGTGTGCAGCAAGTTTTTGTCCATACCTTACGGTTTAAAGTTACAGAAAAGCCATCCAGAAAAAAGAGATCTTATTCCAAGAAATTCAGGATACACATTTTATTTGCCATGTCATCTTTAATATTTCGTTTCGTAATCGGCTTACACTCGCCGTAATGGTAGGACTGACACCCCCTTAGGACTTACAAGCTAATGCCTAGGTGTCAGAAGCCTATCAGGGAGCCTACGGCACAGAATGGAGAACCTATAACGAGGGGTCGGTCCGTAGCCAGGCGTGAACAGGAAGAAGGGAATGATATGAAAGGTGACCGAAATTGATTATTGATGAACCAATTGGTGGAACGAATGGTGGGGGAAACCGGAGGATCCGGAGAAACCCCAACTAGGCACCGCTTCGTCCATCACGAATCCCACTTGCGGACGCTTGAGATCGAACCCGGGCCACCTAAATGGGAGGTGAGCGGTCTAAATAATAAAATTCCTTAGAGCTTCTTTTTCCAAAATCAAACATTTCTAAATAACGGGTAATTAAAGTTGAAGGATTTTCTTGTAAATCTTTGTGTGACATCCCCGGAAGATCTTGAGTTAAATACCAAGTTTGGTATTTAAGTCAAATTTTCGCTGACCTTTTTCTATAAAATTGTTTTGAAATTCATAGGTCCTCAAAACATGCATTTCCGTTACCTCGGTATCGCATTTTTGGATGGAATTCGATACATCCTCTACCCAAATGTACATTGCACATACGCGCTATAGAAAACGATATACTTTCGTAAGAAATGTTTTTATAGCCATTAGAAATTACAAGAGGATAGAAAAAGTTACGTAGCTGTATTGCATCACATTTTCAGAAAAAGTCCACGCGCATATTAAACAGTAATATTCAAAACCAAAATTTCGGATAAATACTAAATTTGGCATTTTAAGTTCGACACTTTCTACAGATGAAATACAGAGTTTTAAGGACATTTCTCACTCTAAAATTACTGCTTACATGGTAAACTCATTGAAAGTTTCGAATTTCTGAAATATTTTTTCAGTGATTTTTCTTAAAATACAATGTTGTACTGTTGTTTACACGACAAACTATAACAGTCATCTCCCATCTCAATCACAGATAGATATAGTGACGTTTATAGCAAATTTGCAGAATGAAAACACCTGCAAAGAGTATTTTCAATTACGTTTAGAAGGTGTCTTTTCAGCTGCAACCTAATTTTAAAATCTGATTCTCTTCGCTACTTTTACAAATATTTGTTCAGTTAATTTACGCTTTTACTTTGCCACTAATGTATGTACATAATAGATAGAGAAAAAATACAGAGAAATTTTACTGAAAATGCATGTTTTGATACTACTTGAATTTTCCTCCAAACAGTTTTAGAAACATGTGTGTATGTGTGGGAGGAGGGGATAGCTCAGAAACGAAAATTTAGCTAAATACCAAACTTGGTGTTTAAGTTCAGTATATTTTTAGGATAGAGCACGAAGATTTCCAAGAAAATCCCACAGCCCTATCTACTCTGAAAACTTTGATTTGCTCAAAATGCCACAGATATTTTCATGACGAGATATGTCCATCTTGGACACTCTGGATATAGCGTCTGAAGAGCTCTTACTGCACCAAAAATATAGATCTCGTTAAAACACACAATTTATTTCATATGATTTTTTTGTAGAATTAACCGTATCCTAAATATTCCTTGTTATTAATTTCAATTTTAAGCTACTTAAACTTTTCTCAAACGGAAGTTTTGTTTCATCTTTCTTTTGTTTGCTAATGACAAGCAAAGAGAACCGAATATCATTGTTTCATAGAACGATCAGCTTTTATAATATTTGACTATCACTTTAGCCTAGTGTATTCCCTTATACTTACGAAGAAACAAGTAATATCAGTTCTGCTAATTTCTTGTTTAGCAAGATGTAGATCTAAGAATAATGCTTTGAAAGAAAAGTTTGTTTAAGGAAGAGCTACAGAAGGACACGTGAATAGGACAGGTCAGATCTTTTATCCAATTTAACAAATAAAATTGAATCTCCATAAGCGTCTATGTTACATTCTTTTATTTGTAGGAACGCCAGTTCAACGAACAAATCAATACAACGAAAATTAATTTTGAGCATATACCGATTGATCGAATTTTAAAAATGTTTTTCAAAATTTACTGAACTATCACGGCGTCTTTTCTGTCTTTGTTCATCCTTGAGCATACAACGTTGCACGCGAAGTGGTTTGTTCATCCCTGACGATAACGTGATTGCCTCAGCTTTAGTTATAAAACTTGAATATAATTTGATATTCCAGTAGTCTGTTTAAAAGGTTAGTTGTACCTAGTAAACCTTTGCTACGTGTGGATATTGTACTCTCTCATTAATCTATATATAAGACGGTAATTTCAGTGTACTCAGAACAGATCTAATTTAAACAGTCTTACCTACAGGAAGATTTAAAAATCTTAGAAATTGATCAAGGTCTAAAGAAATCGGATATAGCGAAGTAATACACAATCAGTGCATTTAAGCTTTCGGCACATGTTAAGGACCGAAAGAAAATAGAGGAAAATATTGAGTCAGATTCCACGTTTTCTTAACGCAAATAAAAAAAAAAGCTGATGAATTATGAAGAAATATACAAAGTATTTATGCGTGGTTCATATCTATGTATGAAATTACGTTAGTAGCAAAACTCTTGCATATAGATTCCTAATGTTTATGTTCATACATTCTACTTAAATATAAAGTATCGTAATATATTTAAGGCTTACAATTATGGCCTATTAAAGATAAGTTAATAATGCCGTCCGTGTATATGACTGCTCTGATGTTCGCCTTGATATGCGAGTCATAACTGCTGGGATGTGTAAATAACACCGAAATATCTGATGTGTACCATTCACATGACTTTCTCTATATCCCTGCAACAATTATTCTTAAAAATCTTATACTTCTATTTACTTTATGCTCATTAAAAAAAACTAGCAGAAATAGTCTTATTACTTACTTCCTTGTAAATAGAAGCGAAATAAGGGACTACCATAGGTTAAAGTGATAGTCAAAAGCTGGTTGCTATGTCAATGAAGTTCCTTTGTTTGTATGGATAGGAGTTGACAAGTTCCTGTACGAGAACAGAATAAGTTTTTCATAGCATAAACCAAAAATAAGGAATGTCTCAAAAACGAATAACTCCACGAAAAAATGTATATAACATAAATTGTGAGTTTTAAGGTGCTCTACATTTCTTGTGTAGTAAGTTTTTGTCCATCATTTACGGTTTAGCAGTTATTCAAAATTCAGTAAAATTCATCCAGAATAAACTACTCTTCAGAGGCTATTCCCAGAAAATTCAAGATACATATTTTATTTGTCAGGTAAATATCTTTTAATATACGAAATTTTAATCAAAGCCGTTAGAGCGATTTTCGAGAGAATCAAAATTTTGGACAAAAGCTCCATGTAAAGGGTAGTTGGTGGTGGGGGAATTTTTCCCAAAATGTTCGTCTCACATCCCTGGAAGATACTAAACTTAAATACCAAGTTTGGTGTTTTACCGACTTTTCGTTTTTGAGTTATCGTGTTCACAGACACACACACACACACACACACACACACACACACACACACACACACACACACACATGGACCTTTTTGTGAAAATGCTTTTTTTTTTTGGATTTTTGGGACCATAATACATATTTCCGGTGAAATCTTGGTATCGAATTTTTGTGTGGAGTGCAATACCTTCTCTATTCACTACGTACATAGTGCATATAGAGAAAGTAAAAATGCGCGACGTAAAAGGGTCCTGCGGTGCGCGAGACACTTCCCGCGGCATCGTGATTCTTCTCGATATTCGAGATGTTTTTGCAAGCTTCGGCATCCGGTATCTTCGACACATTTCCAGAAAGTTTATGACCTCATTTTCTAGCTATAATAGCGGGGAATTGCAATGCAGTGCTATGAGTTATTTGCAGCAATTAAATTAAGATTTTTATTGGTAACTATATTTTGGGTCAATAAAGACGTTTGTTACAACAATATTGTAACTAGGCCCTGCGGCTGAAATCGCATGTGTAAACGGCTTGCATCGTAAGTCATAGATGATCGTTAGCGTCCACTTTTACACCTCCGTGTGCCGGTGGCAAGTTCTTTTAACGTTGTACCTGCTTGTTACATTTGCGCGAGTGGTAAAATGTGGTGTCGGGGAGTATACTTCTTTTTTTACCTTCGTTTGCACGTGCGACTGCTTCTGTCAGTTTCCTGCCACGTGACAGATAGCTACAAAAAGGAGGAGCGAAGCCTGCGTAGAGAGCGTTTCACTCCCTCCCGAGACTCGAGAGGGCCAGCATCTCCTCTGCAACCACGGCACCACCTACCGGCGGATCTGGCAGCAGCGGCAGGAGCCACGGCAGCATTCCCCCAGCGGCAACGCAGTGGGCACTCGTCCCTCTTCTAGCTTGCAGCTCCGACGCCTGCGGGTGTTCGGCTTTTACACAGCGGCAACGCAGTGGGCTCTGACCCCCTAATAGCTTGCCGTTCCGCCGCCAGTGTGCGAGCGGCCCCGACAGCTTGCTGTCAATTTATAAAGAGCAGGAACTCCCCTACTTTCCTACTTCTCTTCTACTGTCATCTTTCTTTTCATTGACCTGACTAGACCGACAGACAACGCATACAGCGGGTCCGTAAGGCCAAAGCCAAGGGTGAAGGCCATTGGCCTGAAACCTCGAGCCGATATGGCTCGCACAGGCGCCTCCTCTAAGGAGGTCCGGTCCTCTGCGAACAGCCGTAGGGCAACCGCACCGACCCTAACTAACGATGACGGGCAACAGCCACGACCCAGCACAAGTATACCTACTCCCTCACCAGAGACGGCCGAACCTTCGCGCAAGCGAAGCAGGACGTCTATTGGCGGCAGCAACAGGCGCAAGCCATCCTCGCCTCAACGCCTCGTAGCGGTTGAGAGTGATCAAACCGGGCAGGACCCAACCAGTCCTTACGCCATTCCTATGCCCGACTCTGACACCGACGTCGAACCTGACGGGCCGTGGATAACTGTCCACGCAGGGGGCCGCAGAAGCGGTCGTTCCTCCCCCAACCCAGCTGCACCACCACAGGGAATAAACCAACCCCCAACCCAAGGGGGGAGAAAAATACCGCCTATAGTTGCCGACGCTTTCCGCAACCACGTTGTGGTTATGAGAAAGCTGGCAGCGAAGCTTAGGGGCCCCCTTCGAGGCCCGGCGGAAGCAAAGGAAAGTCCACCTCCATACCTCCTCGGAAAGGGATTTCGAGGCAGCGAAGGCAGTACTACGGGATGAACAAATCCCGTTCTACAGCTACTCGCTGCAGCGTCCCTACGTGGAGCGTAGGATAATTCGGGGCCTTGACTCCGACTGCACCCCTGAGGATGTCAAGGCGGCTCTTCAGGACGAGTACAACATCACCCCTTCCACCGTGGCACGTCTCAGTAAGACGGTGGCAACAGACGACGGCACTCAGCGAGTGCCCATGCCCTTATTCCTGGTCGTGGTACCAAGGGAACGCGCCCAGTCAGTTCAGCCGATAGACGCCGTCCGTCGGCTTATCTTCACCGTCGTGCGTATCGAAAGATACCACGGCAAAGAGGGACCTGTGCAGTGCCATAGGTGCATGGGCTTCAACCACTCTAGCAGTGTGTGCGAGCGCAAGCTCGCATGCCTGCGGTGCGGTGAAGCCCATCTACTGAGGGACTGCACAAAGCCCCATGAAGCTCGCCACTGTGTGAACTGTGGTGAGGCGCACGTGGGCTCATATAAAGGATGTAAGGTGCGGAAGCGCCTTGTTGAGAGCCGCCGTGGAGGCCCCCAGGAGCCAGCTAAAGTGCGCCCTGGGGTGTCCTTCTCCTCGGCACTGAACCGCGCTGAGGGAACACTGCGCGCCGCTGAGGCAGCAGCAACTCCCAGCCCCGCAGTCACTGCAGAGACCGTGCCAGCTCCGTCCTTGACGGAGACCACAACGCCCCAACCTGGTCCGCCTACTTCAACGGAGGAAGCCGCCCCGACGCCCTCGACAGAGGGCCCACGCCGGACTTCTCCAAAAAAGAAGTCCAGGAGGAGAGGAAAAAAGAACCGTCGGGCGGCCGGCCAGTCGGGCCAAACAGAGGCTCCCACCTCTGTGAGACCCGAGGCCACGCCCCCAGCACTCCAGCAGCTACCAGTGGCGGAAGCTCCAGTAGCGGCCGCCACAGTACCTACTCCAGTAGCAGAGGCTCCTGCTGCACCTACCACCCCAGCGGCTTCCTCGGCCTTTACAGCGGCCATCCCACAGGCGGACCTGGATGAACTTCAGGACCTAGCCCTGTGGTTCGGTGACCTCTTAAGTAAGGTCCTACCTGTACTGCGAAACTTCAAGTTGCAGTACAGCAATCCCAGACTCTCCCCCCTCCAGAAACACACCCTGTTCCTCCAAACCTTGGAGCAGTTGTACCCGGGTTCCGCTAAGTAATGGCCTCTAGATTCGTTCGGAGACCATTGCGACTCGCGTACTGGAACGCGAACGGCATCCGGGGGCAACGCCCAGGCGTCATTGAGTTTGTACAATCGTACGGAATTGACATCCTGATGGTTTGCGAAACCCATCTGGATGCTGTTACTGACTTCTCGCTGCCTAGTTACGTCACCCATCGGTCCGATCGGGTCGGCCGACAGGGTGGCGGTACAGCTATCTTCATTAAGAACCACATAACCCATACTCCTGTCCAACTCCCAGCACTACAGCACGTGGAGGCCTGTGCAATCCGGCTTGCCGTTGCCGGGCTAGACGCGCTGCTGATAGCTGCATATGACCCACCAAACCACCGCTTCCATGAAGCGGACTACACCACCCTACTCAACCTTCACCCAGTGGTATGCATCGCAGGAGATCTCAACGCGAAACATGCCCTCTGGCACAGCCGCACCAACAACCCCCGAGGCCGCGGGCTCTACCGCCTCATCAGCGGCAACCCCGCCCTCGTCGCGCACGGACCGAGAGGACCTACGTGTCATCCGGCTCGCGGCAGACCGGATGTTCTTGACATCATAATCACCAAGAACACACCATTTCATCTAGACCTCTCGGCGGTCAACGAGTTGGACTCCGACCATGACCCTGTCGTGGTGGATACAACCGAGACCGTATCAGCTCTGGTAACACCACACTGGATAAATGAGATCGACTGGGAAGCAGCCGTCCTAGACCTAAACCAAACCGTGGACCCGCGACCGCGCATCGATTCCATCGAAGCGCTGGAAGCGGCAGCCACGGCCTTCTCCCGCCAACTCCTGAATGTGGTACGCGCGCATACCTACCGCATCCCATCTAACAAACCTAACCCGAGAACCATACCGAATGAACTCCGGCAGCTGCTAAAAGCCAAGGCAACCGTACGGAAGCTATGGCAGCGCTTCCGCCATCCCAGGATCCAAGCAGTGTACCAGCGGTTAAAATCCCTGGCAAGGCGCCTGCTTCGCGCGCACCGCAAAGCGGCCTGGGAACACACAATGGCACATATAAACCTGGAAGAGAAACAACCCTGGAGGATCATCCGATCCCTCAGGAAAGACAAAAGTCAGTTTCAGCATCCCATCCATGGCTCCCGTGGGAGACTCTCTTTTGAGCCCCAGGATAAAGCCACGGATTTCGCAGATTATCTGGAGTCCCAATTCGAACCCCGTGAAGACCCCCAGGATGAGGACTTTACTGAGCTCGTGGAAGCGACGGTAGACTACCTCTATGAGGAGCCCCCGCCGCCCCATGAGGAGATCCGCATTCCTTTAGTCACCCCGAAAGAGGTGGCTTCCCAACTCAACCATCTAAAACCTAACAAAGCCCCTGGACATGACGGCGTTACGGCGCCTATGCTCCAGCACCTACCCAGAAAAGCCGTAATCCACCTGACGCGGATTTACAATGCATGCCTTCACCTACGTCACTTTCCAACGTGTTGGAAGGAGGCGCGGGTGGTATGCATTTTGAAACCCGGCAAGGACCCGGTCTTCCCGTCAAGCTACAGATCTATTAGCTTACTTCCGATCGTCTCGAAAGTATTCGAGCGGTTACTCCTACCTCGCCTCACCCCTCTCTTCGAAGAGAGACTCCTACTCCCGGATCATCAGTTTGGTTTCCGTACTGGACATTCCACAACCCTGCAGTTGCTGCGACTGGCTGAGAAGGCTGCCCTGGGCTTCCAGGACAACTTCAAAACAGTCGCGGTGCTCTTGGACGTGGAAAAGGCCTTCGCCACCACGTGGCATCAGGGACTCTTGTACAAGCTCAAGAACGCAGAAATTCCTCCCCCCTACCTTCACCTGCTTAGTAGCTTCCTTCGGGACCGCACTTTCAGGGTGAGGGTGGAGGGGAGGCATTCCACAGTCAGACCCATAGCGGCGGGAGTGCCGGAAGGCGGCGTGCTGTCGCCGTTACTCTTTGCTGCCTACATGTCCGACTTCCCCACAGAACCCAGTACAGTTACGTGCCAGTATGCCGACGATGTCCTCATAATGGCGCGTAACAAGAACGACCGATATTGCTTCCCCCCGCTACAGAGACAGCTCCAGGCCATAGGCAGATGGAGTGAACAGTGGCGGATGGCCATCAGCCCGCAGAAGAGCTCAGCTCTACTGCTGGCTAAAGTCCGTGGCTGGCGACCGGAGAGGTCGCTGAGGTTGCGGCGGCGGCGGATCCCCTGGGTCCGCTCCGCCAAATACCTCGGAGTCCTCCTCGACCGCGGCCTTACTTTCACTCCACATGTCAGGGAGAAGGTCGGCTTGGGACACGCTGCCCTGCGGCAGTTGTTTCCCATCTTCCGCTCCACCATGCCCACACACCTTAAACTACGGCTGTACCGCGCAGTCATCCCGCCCCTGATGCTGTACGGCTGTGAGGTCTGGGGTTCGGTGGCTCGTTCCACCATCCGCAGGCTGCAGGCGGTGCAGAACAGGGCATTGAGGATGATATACGGCACAGACCGCAGATTCCCGTCCCACATTCTCCATTCCCACTCCGGAATCCCTTACATAGTGGACGTTGTGCGAGAAAGAGCTCGCACAATATACACTAAACTTGCTCCCCACCCAAATCCCCAGGTGAACACTCTCGGTCTTTACGACCACACGCTACCAAGGAGACGCGTAAGCTACCGCCTTCCCAAGGACGCCTTGGGATGGTAGTTTTCCGGCCGCCTCTCCCTTTATTGTTCTACCCGCCAAGTTAAGCAGCATCGGGCATGGTCACGACTCGGACGGGTGACCATCCAGTCGTACTCCGACCAGATCTGCAACACTGGCTTCCCCCACCCCGTACCTATATCCCTTCATGTCTCCCCGCTAGCCGGCACTGCTTTCCTTGACAGCCCGCAAGCGGCTGGCCAAGGTAAGCAGCATCGGGCCTGGTCCCTCTCTGGGTGGGTGGCCACTCAGATAGGTAAGCCAGCCCGCGCCGGCTGCACAGAGGGAACACCCTGCCCAATTACTTTGACATTGACAAAAACGCTTGCATAAGACTACATCTACTTTATCACACGGGTAAATCCGCAAGAAAAGCGGATAGATACCGTGGTGATTTGCCCCCGCCCGAGTACACTCGGGCGACTAGTTCCTGCTCCTGGCTCCTGGCTCCTGGCGTAGAGAGCAGTTTCAACTGAGAATACCTACATAGCAAGCAGCAGCAAAGTTCGATGGGGAATTCGTAGTAGTAATCGCCGTAGCGAACGTCGAAAGGAAACAATATGACAGAATTGTTACGAAAGTATCAAAGGAAGCAGATTCTGCTTGTACTTAATTTGTGGAAGAAACAAGGGATTGTTTGTTGGTATAAACCAAGAGTTTTTGTTACAATATTAAATAATCTATTTATATTTCAACATAACACAACATGCAGTACAGAACTCTGGACCATTCCAGAAAACAGCCGACGGTCTATGCTCGTATTCTGGGATAAAGCCATCTCTCAGAAGCTAGGATTGTCAACCGAAGAGCAGCGCCACTAGCAGAGACTCAGGGAACTATTTCGCAGGAAAATTGGTATATAAAGCCAGGGCAGTATGGTAGGTAATTACGGTATTTTGACGCGGTCCATCATGACCCTGTGCAACATTTAGTATTCAGTCTGTATACACGAGCGACTCCTCGACACTACTCGGCCCTACTCGCTTTATCGATTACACTTTACCAGCCCGCACTCGTCTGAAAGGTATTTAGGAGTTAATCAGAGAAGCTTCCACGTGTAATGCCCCCCCTCTCCATGGAGAAAGAACTTCCTAACAGAACAATAGCAATTAGTGGGGTAATATAATCACATTCCATTACAAGTGCCATATAGTACGTTGACAAAAACGACGCAATAGTCACATATGGATTTAGTAATTGCAGCAACAAAGGTATTCGGATATCACTTGTTCCCAGGATTCTTAGGTTCTGACCTATTTTATTCCTGACCTCCTACACTCCAAACTTCGGTTTATTTTAATGTTTTAGTTACCAACGAGTAATATACTTCAGTTTTATAGAGCCTAAATTGACCTAATTTTACGTTAGGACCTAATAAAACCTATTTTTACTTTCTCTATACGAACTATGTACATGTTCGATACCGCGATTTCACAGGAAATATATGTTTTAGGGTCCCCTTTATCTAAAAAGAGGTATTTTCGGAAAAAAGTCCGTGTGTGTGTGTTTCCGTGAACACGATAACTCAAAAACGAAAAGTCGGTAAAATACCAAACTTGGTATTTAAGTTTAGAATCTCCCAGGGATGCGACACAAAGATTTTGAGAAAAATCCCCCACACCCAACTACCCTTTACATGGAGCTCTTTTCGAAAATTTTTATTTTCTAAAAATGGCTCGAACGGTTTTGATTAAAATATCGTATATTAAAGATATTTACCCGACAAATAAAATGTATATTTTGAATTTTCTGGGAATAGCCTCTGAAGAGTAGTTTATTCTGGATGCATTTTACGGAATTTTGAATAACTGCTAAACCGTAAGAGATGGACAGAAACTTACTACAAATATGTAGAGCACGTTAAAACACACAATTTATGTTATATCATTTTTTTTGCGGAGTTCATCGTTCTTGGGACATTCCTTATTTTTGTTTCTGCTATGAAAAACTTATATTTTTCTCATACAGGAACTTGTCAACTCCGATCCATATAAACAAAGGGACTTCATTGACATAGGAACCAGCTTTTTACTATCACTTTAACCTACGGTACTCTCTTATTTCGCTTCTACTTAAAAGGAAGCAAGTAATAAGACTTTCTGCTAATTTTTTGTGATTATCATAAAGTAAATAGAAGTATAAGCTTTTTAAGAATAATTTGTTGCAGGGATATAGAGAAAGTCATGAGAATGGTACACATCAGATTCTTACTTTCTCTATAAGAACTATGTACATACTAAAAATTCATTACCGATATTTCACCGGAAATATATGTTTTAGGGTCCCCTTTATGTAAAAAAGGTACTTTCAGAAAAAGGTCCATGTGTGTGTATCCGTGTGTCTGTGAACCCGATAACTCAAAAACGAAAAGTCAGTAAAATACCAAACTTGGTATTTAAGCTTAGTAACTTCCAGGAATACGACACGAAGATTTTGAAAAAAATCCCCTCACCCCAAACTACCCTTTACATGAAACTTTTTTCGAAAATTTTGATTTTCTGAAAAATGGCTTTTAACGGTTTTGATTAAAGTATCGTATATAAAAGATATTTACCCGACAAATCAAATGTATATTTTGAATTTTCTGGGAATAGCCTCGGAAGACTACTTTATTCTGAATGAATTTTCCGGAATTTAAATAACTGCTAAAACGTAAGAGATAGACAAAAACTTACCACACAAAAAATGTAGATCACCTTTAAACACACAATTTATGTTATATTCATTTTTTTCGTGGAGTTGATCGTTTTTTAGTTACTCCTTGTTTTTTGGATTCCAGCTTTAAAAACATACTTCTCTCATACAGGAATTTAACATTTCAGGTGCATACAAACAAAAGACCTTCAGTCACATAGCAATCAATTTTTGACCAACAGTACTGCCTTATTTCGCTTCTGCTTACTAGGAAGCAAGTAACAGGCTATTTCGGCTGATATTTTCTCGATTAGCATGAAGTAAATAGAAGCATAAGCTTTTTAACAATACTTTGTTGTAGATAGAGAAAATCATTTGAATGGAACACATCAGATTTTTTAATTTAACGCCCTTTAACCTAGTAGGTCATATTGTCGTATGTGTCACTGGCGAGAGTTTAACTTACATTGTTTTATTAATTAAACATTAATTAATCTGAATTTATTGGTATTTCATTCTTACATATTCTTGGAAGAATACAAGTTTTATTGCAAACTGATTAAGTAACAGGATAAAAGTGACTAGCCTCTTCCGATGGCACTCTCAGTGGACTTTTCGATGACGCCAAAATCTGTTGGGCTACGTGCACATTCGCACTTTGACGTCACACCGGATATTCTAGAACATTTAAGCATTCTGTGCTGATTGGCTAAGACTACCGATCTCCATATTAGGAGAACGGCCACCATGTTGGAATGGCCTTCCGGGTTGCCGCTAAATTTGTTTAAGGGACGGCAGACCCAACCATCAGATCTTGTCTGACTATGAGGGAACATTTGCTTGCTTGTGTGCGTCTTGAGGCGTCGCTCCGGGCTCAACCGCTCTACCGCCTCGACCATTTCATCTCTTACATCGCCTAGACACAACAGGAGTGCATTTCTTAAGTTAAGGCTTTATGTTAGTAACCCCATAATCAGAATAATATTGGCCAGGATGATTAATGCAATAGTTTGCAATCCTCCACCTTTGTAAACTAAACATTCGTTATCAACAAATTATTTAATCTTATATAATATATTAGCTTAATTTAAGTCCAGTTGTTATCATTGCTTCACCACCCTAAAATAGCTATCCCCAATAATCTTGTTCGTGATAATATCAGACGTTGAATGAAAACCTTATTCGGGCAATTCAACTTAATAGATTCGAACTCGGACCTTTTGAATTTGAGGCAGACACGTTACAAGTGCATTACAGAGGCGGGCTAATGTTATTGAAATTCGTTTCTCCTAGCATGGCCAGGAGTAAAACAAAAAATAAAAGTATGAGAAATTCCCGTTTGACAAAAATAAGTTGAAACCAACATGATATATCTCGGAAATGGTTAACTCCACAAAAAATGTATAGTACATAAATTGTGTGTTTTAACGAAATCTACATTTTTGTTATTTAAGTATTTTTTCTGTCTGTTACAGTTTATCAGTTATGCAACAGTCATCCAGAATGAAGTCTTCAGAAGCTCTTCTCAGAAAATTCGAGATATACGATTTGTCATGTAAATATTTTAATACCCGATAGCTTAATAGATTAAGCTTTAGAGGCTTTTCTGTGAATTCTGGGGGGATTTTTTTCTAAATTTTCGTGTCATACCTTGGAAGATGAACTACATTGTAAAGTTTGCTATTTAACCAGCTTCATAGTGTTCACAGCGCACACCCACCCACTCACCTTTTTCTAACAACTTTTTTTTTTTAGTATAAAGGCGGCTACCCTATATCACAACACTTGTAACGTAATTTCCAGTGAAATCCCGGAATTCAAAACTAAAGTTATATAATATATCCCCTATTATCCTCTATTTAATAACCTTCTTCTGATATTATATGAGCTGCAGGATGAATAAGCAATTAAAGCTCAGTCATATCAACTAGCCGCAAATATATTAATGTAACTAAAGCACTATGAAATACATCATCTCTATGAACTATGTACTAAGTAGAGAAAGTAAAAAAAAAGTAGTGTGCTTTTTTAAAGTAAAGAATAAATGATGGAAATTGATAAAAAAGATCTGATGTGAACCATTGACATGACTTTCTCTACATCTCTGCAACAAATTAATGTTAAAAACTTATGCCTCTATTTACTTCATGCTAATCAAGAACAAATTAGCAGAAATAGTATTATTACTTGTTTCCTTGTAAGTAGAAGCGAAATAAGGGAGTACCATACGTTAAAGTAATAGTCAAAAGCTAGTTGCTATGTGACTGAAGTTCTTTTGTTTATATGGACAGCAGTTGACACATTCCTGTATGAGAAAAGTATAAGTTTTTCATAGCTGAAACCAAAAACAATGAATATCTCAAAAACGATCAACTCCACGAAAAAACTGTGTATGACACAAATTGTGTGTTTTAACGTGCTCTACATTTCTTGTTTAGTAAGTTTTTATCTGTTTTACGGTTTAGCAGTTAAGCAAACTTCCGTAAAATTCGTCAAGAATAAAGCAATCTTCAGAGGCTATTCCCAGAAAATTCAAGATATACAGTTTATTTGTCAGATGAATATCTTTAATATATGATATTTTAAGCAAAATCGTTAGAGCCATTTTTAAGAAAATCAAAATTTTCGAAAAAAGTTCCATGTAAAGGGTAGTTTGGGGTAGGGGGATTTTTCTCAAAATCTTCGTGTCGCATCCCTGGAAAATACTAAACTTAAATACCAAGTTTGGTATTTTACCAACTTTTCGTTTTTGAGTTATCTTGTTCACAGACAACGGATACACTGACACACGGACACACGAAACACACACACACACACACACACACACACACACGGATCTTTTTGTGAAAACTTAGATAAAGGGGACCCTAAAACATATATTTCCGGTGAAATCTCGGTATCGAATTTTTGGTGGAGTGCAATACCTTCTCTATACACTATGTACATAGTACGTATAGAGAAAGTAAAAAAAGAATTCAGTTCTATAAACTGGAACAGCGGCTATGATCCAAACCTCTGGAGGTCGCCATTGGAAATCAGCAAGAGAAACAAAGATAAGCAGCGCTCTCGCCCATTTAGAAGTTTTAGATATTAGAATAGGACATGTTCGAGTCATCCAAATATAATTTTGGTAACTCCACAGAGTACAATGTAAAAACTGGCTTTTGTTTTTACAAAAGCCAGTTATGTATTGTTTTAGTCAATGGAATATACAGAGATGACCACGTTGTAACGGCTAATCTTTGAAACAAACGACTCCCGGATTCTGCTTTAATGGTACAATGTATGCATAAGGCAGTTGGATTCTTTGAATGATAGCAGAAGCTTCTTGAAACACCCGCAATTCAGCACATCAAAGATCTTCGCACCCATTCAGTTGAATTTACACTCCAGTACTCTCATACTGTTCGCATCGTTCATTACTCACAAGAGCTCATTACTGAACGTGATTCTATAGAACACGCCGAAACAATGTCCTTCATGCAAACTGAACAGAAAGGTCACACAGAACTTCACGACTTATAAATCATTTTTGTAGTATTTTACATTTTATTATTATTTTGTACTTGCTACTGTACTCATTGTTCTCCTTTAGATTTTGAGGGCACTTCTTGAATTATATCACCAATACAAGTGCTGCAATTTTGTGGAACTGTTATATTTTAACTGGCACAAATATGCATAATAAAGTTTACCAAATTTAAAAATCTGACGTGTTCCATTCACATGACTTTCTCCACATCTCTGCAACTATTTACTGTTAAGAAGCTTATGCTTCTGTTTACCTCATGCTAGTCGAGAAAAAATTAGCCTAAATAGTTTTATTACTTGCTTGCTTGAAGTAGAAGCGAAGTAAGCTAGTAGCATAGGTTAAAGTGATAGTCAAAAGTTGGTTGCTATGTGACTGAAGCTCCTTTGCTTGTATGGATAGGAGTTGAAAAATTCCTGTATGAGAAAAGTAAGTTTTTAAAAACTGAAACCAAAAACAAGGAATATCTAAAAAACGATCAACTCCACGAAAAAAAATTATATAACATATATTGTGTGTTTTAACGTACTCTACGTTTTTTGTGTGATAAGCCTTTGTCCATCTATTACGGTTTAGCAGTTATGCAAAATTCCGTAAAATTCATCCAGAATAAAGTAGTCTTCAGAGACTATTCCCAGAAAATTCAAGATACACATTTTATTTGTGAGGTAAATATCTTCATAATAAATTATATTTTAATCAAAACCATTAGAGCCATTTTGAGAAAATCAAAAATTTCGAAAAAAGTTCCATGTAAAGGGTAGTTTGGTGTGGGGAGATGTTTTCTCAAAGTTTTCGTGTCGCATCCCTGGAAGATGCGTAACTTAACTTAAATACCAAATTTGGTATTTTACCGACACACACGGACCTTTTTCTGAAAATGCTTTTTTTGGATACAGGGGACCCTAAAACATATATTTCCGTGAAATCTCGGTATCGAATTTTTGGGTGGAGTACAATGCCTTCTCTATATACTATATACATAGTACGTATAGAGAAGTATAAATGGCTTATTTTCTCTAAGTAAAACCTTTCTTACAAAAGTTCATTCTTTTATCCACTTTATGCTGAGGTAAATATTGCTAGAAACTATTTCAATACATACTTCCTTGAAGGTACAAAGGGGATAAGGAAATAAACTGGGGTACAACAATAATAAAATCCTTTATGTGCAGGTTGCCATGTAATGGCTTTGAAATTCCGTTCTTTATGCTTACCCAGGAGCAAGAAGAAAGAAAGCCAGAAAGAAAACTACAACATTTCTCACTTGAGGAAGGTATAAACACTGAAAAATGTAAACAAATAACACGGAATCTCTCAGAAATGGTTAAGTAAAATAAATATATAAATAAAGTAAATAAATTTGTGATAAATTATATTTTTACCACTTTTAATATGGTAAGATGTTTCTGTAGCTTTCCGTGGTGTAGTGGTTATTCTGCTAGCCTCTAATAAACGAGATTGCGGATTCAAACTTGGTGGAGGGTGATGCACTTTTTAGACTTAAAGATCCCTAACATGGTTTTCTTCTGATGGAAGAACTGTTGCTTTCGTATAATGTTTATTTGCAAGTAAAAGAACTCTACACCTTGAAAGCAGAAGGTTTCTGGGCAAAATTCTACCATTTTGCATCCGCAAGTCGTGATTTCTTCCTACGATGCCATCTATGGGCGACGAGTCGTTCTCTTATGACCACGATGCAAGGCGGCGAACTCACGAACTAGAAATTAAAATCCAAACAAGGAAACATCGTAACGTTGCCCTGTGCTCCACTTAGGAGCTACATGAGCTAACTAAAATAACTCCATACTTTAAAAGAATAAGGTTCGCCACGTTTCACGTCCACAAGTCATGGCGCGATGGAGGTTTAACTTAATCGCTAATAAAAGTGCTGTAATTCTTATTCTTAATTAGCATAACTGCAAAATGCACAATAATTCACATTAAGATTAAATGAATTTTAACAATGTTACATTTATATGTCTTTCTCTACATATTCTGCAACAAGCCTCCTTGTAAAAGCAGATGTGTTCTAATCACACGACTTTCTCTACATCTCTGTAACAGATTATTGTTAATAAGCTTATTCTCCTATTCACTACATAACATTCGAGACAAACACTAACAGAAACGGACATATTACTTAGTTCCTTTTAAGCAGAAGGAATATGAGGGAATGCACTAGGCTAAACAGACAGTCATAGGTTTTAAAATGTGGTTGATATGGGATTGAAATTCGTTTCTTTGCGTGGCCAGGATGAGAAAAGTTCAAGTATTTTAAAGCTGAAACTAGTAAGAAGGAATATCTCTAAAACGGCCAATTATAGGAAATATGTGTATGTAATGAATTGTGTGTTTTAACGAAAACTACATTTTATGTGTAGTAAGTTTTTGTAGGTACCAGAATAAAGAGGTCTTTGGATGCCATTTCCGGAAAATTCAAAGTATACATTTTATTTGTCATGAAAATGCCTGAAGTATAAGAGATTTTAATCTCAATCATTAGTCATTTTTGAGAAAATTTAAAAATAGAAAATTTGTCCATATAAAGGGTAGTTTTAAGTCAGGTATTCTTGGGAGATACTGAATTTAAATATCAAATTTGCTGTTTAGCATATTTTTCGTTTTTGAGCTATGTTGTCCACAAAGACACAGACATAGATAAATCGGACCTTTTTCTAATTTTTTTTTGGATTTAGGTGGTTCCAACACATGTATTTTTGGTAAAATCTCGCTATCGAATTTTTGGGAGCATTACAATACCTTCTCAATACACTATGTGCATAGTATGTGTAGAGAAAGTATAAAGCTCATTTATGTTAATTGAGATAATTAAGAGAAATTATTTTAATACCTACATATTGGTTGCCATGTGTTGCCTTTGAAATTTCATTCTCATTGCTCGACCAGATAAACAAAGAAGGAAAGGTTGCCATTCAGAAAATATGAGCTTTGATAAGTAAATGGAATATCTAGGAAATTAATTCCACAAAAACGATTTTGGCATAAATTGTGCACTTTAACAGTATTTAAATTTTTATGTAAGGTTTTCTCTATCTCTTATGCTTTATCAGTTATGCAGAAATCACTCAGAATGAAGAGGACTTCAGATTATTCCCATAAATTTCAATATATAGATTTTATTTGGCATAAAAATATCTTAACATGTATATTAACCAAAATTGTTATTTCTCAATATGTTCCAGTGAAAGTTAGCTTCGGTTTCAAAGATGACCTTGATAGCATTCGTGTTGCATCCTAGGAAAATGCTGTATTTCATATTTAAGTTTGGTATTTAATAGACGTCATTTTTACTTTCTCTACATACCAAAAATGTTATAGGTAGCGAAAGTATTACGCTTCACACAAAAATTAGATTAAGATATTTTACTGAAATACATGTTTTAGTGTCCCCTGTATAAAAAGCATTTTTAGAAAAAGCTCCCCGTGAAAAAACAATTAAATTATCACTAATTGACCATAATAGTTGGCTATTCTATGAATCCTGGGTCCTAAAGTACTTGCAACATTGTAAGTCGCCATTAGGGTTGTCATCTCAAAATAATTTGAGATCACCTTGTGGTTTACCGGGAAACATGCGAGTCAGTTAAGAAATTTAATTACGTATCGGTACGTTGACATGGTAGCTCAGTGGTAGAGTTAGCGATTAGAGGCTGGGAGATCCGTGGCTCAAATCCTGACTATGGTATTGCATTTTACTTTCTCTACACGTACTATGAACATAGTGTATAGAGAAGATATTGTATTCGACCCAAAAATTCGATACAGAGATTTCACCGGAAATACACATTTTGGGTTCCCCTGAATCCAAAAAAAGCATTTTTGGAAAAAGGTCCGTGTGTGTGCGCCTATGTGTCTGTGGATAGCATAGCTCAAAAACGAAAAGACCATTAAATACCAAACTTGGTATTTAAGTTTGGTATTTTCCAAGGATGAGAAACGAAGATTTGCAAGAAATTTGATTTTCTCAAAAATGGCTCTAATGATTTTGTTTAAAATATCGTATATTAAAGATATTTACCTGACAAATAATATGTATATCTTGAGTTTTCTGGGAATTGCCTCTGAAGACTACTTTATTCTGGAGGAATTTTGCATAACTGCTAAACCGTAAGAAATGGGCAAAAACTTACCATAAAAATGTAGAGTACATTAAAACACACAATTTATGTTAAATGGTTTTTTTTCGAGGAGATGATCGTTTTTGAGATATTCCTTGTTTTTGGATTCCGCTTTGAAAAACTTACACCTTTCTCATACAGGAATTTGTCAATTCGTGTCCATACAAACAAAGGAACTTCAGTCACCTAGTAACCAGCTTTTGACTTCACTTTAACCTATGATACTCCCATATTTCGCTTCTATTTACACGGAAGCAAGTAATAAGACTATTTCTGCTAATTTTTTCTCGATTAGCTTGAAATAAATGGAAGAATAAGCTTATTAACAATGATTTGTTACACAGAAGTAGAGAAAGTCACGTGAATGAAACACATATGATTTTCAGTCTGACGCTACCTATCCAACTTACTACAGGTTTAGATGGATAATCTTAATAAAACTATATGTTTCCACAAGGTCAACACTATAAAATTTAGAGATACTACCCTTAACAACAGTAACATTTTAGTCCTAAACCATAATAAATACATATCTGTGATCTGGAGCATGACATTTCATCCTTAGCGACGAGGTCGTTTCCAAAGAGATCAGAAATATCAAAAAGGAACCAGCAAAAATAATAATTGAGAGGTTTATATCTGGGCCGCACACACATCGGCTCTCGTATATAATACAAGGCTAATCTTTCGTACCGCTTTTCCAAAGGCATTGAAATACCAGCAAAAAGCAGGAAGAGAGGGACACAAACAGAAGTGGAGAGGAAAAGAGAAGGTAAAGAAGAGGAAGAGAATGTAATTTCACGCATATTGAATTCCAAAATAAGGATACGACCGCTCGCGCGCGCGCGCGCATCTCCCACATACATGGTAGGGATGACTTTCTAATTTTAGTTTGGTGGAAGCAGTTCGTGATGTGGGACCAAAAATACCGAAGTCAGGAATCCAAAACAACATCTCATTTCGTAGTCAAGGACACCGCTTTATAGGGCAATCATCGTAAACATGAATCGATATCAAAAACTTCCTTCGTAACTTTGAGCATACATTTTTACTTTCTCTATCACGTACACTAACGTGTATAAAAAGTTGCCCAGTCCCTTAGATCAGGTGTGGGCAAACCTCAAACTTCTTGACACGCAACACGCAAAGTCTGCACATATTCTTATTCAGTTTTTTTTAAGACAGCAAAGGAAACCCCAAGTTGGCAACATGTCGGGACTTTGTTTTAGCACAATGCAGCTACGCCACATTCTTATCTCATCCTTCCACTAACCCAGAGACTGGCAAAACAACAGTGTTTAATTGGATCCCATATATTTATTATTACTTTCTCTAATCCGTATTTACAATGTATATAGTGGTTAGAGAAGATATTGTATTCCACCCAAAAATTCAATATCAAAATTTCACCGGAAATACATGTTTTGAGATACCCTGAATCCAAAAAAGCATGCTTAGGAACATCACCGTGTGTGTCTATGTGTCTATGAGCAGCATAGCTCAAAAACCTAAAGTCGGTTAAATACCAAACAATGTATTTAAGTTGAGTATCATCCAAGAAAATAGTCGTCCACCCAAGGTCGAGGGTTCAAACCCGGCGTAGGAATTTTTTCGGGTGTAAAAATCCTTAACATGGCTTTCTTCGGAACGGAAGTAAAGCAGTTGGTCCTGTGTCGTAGATTTCCGGCAAGCCTGATTGAGAGGACTCTTAGCAAAATTAAGCGGTCTTTCACGCCCAATTTAAAATGGGACGCTAAGTACCACAGCAGTTAAAGAGCGTCCATAAATAACACGCCATTTACATTTTTATACAAGAAAATCCCCCCACCCCAAATACCCTTTACATGAAACTTTTTCCGAAACATTTGGTTTTCTCAAAAATGGTTCTAACGAATGTCATATGTTTAAGACATTTTCATGAAAAACGAAATCTATATCTGGCAAACCGTAAGAGATATACAAAAACTTACTACTCAAAAAATGTAGGTCTCATCAAAATACACATCTTATGTTACATGCATTTTTTTGTAGAGTTAACAGTTTTCGATATATTCTGAGGTTTCAGTTTTTATACTTCACACTTTCTCAAACGGAGACATTTTTCTTTTCGTCTCTCTGACTATCGCTTTAGTATAGTGTATTCTCTTTATTTCCTTTATGCTTACAAATAAGAACATAATAAGACCAATTATATTGATTAGCATGATGTACATAAAAATAATATTTTATAAGGCAAGTTTTTATAGAACAGCTAGAGAAAGTCATGTGAGTGGAACACAGAAGCCTTTTACTTTCTCTATCACGTACACTAACGTGTATCAACAGCTACCCAATTCCTTAGATCTGGTATAGGCAAACTACTTAACACGCAACACCTTCTGCTAACACCACATATTCTTCGGTCAGTGTTTTTCTTGGACAGCAAAGGGTAAAGGTAGGAAGCCCACGTCGGTTAAATGAATCGAGACTTTGTTTTATCTACTATGTAAACCGTGACATACTTATCTCCTCCTTCCACTATTCCACAAGGTTTACCAAAATAGTTTTTAGCTGCATCGCGCATGCTATATTTTTACTTTCTCTATACGCAGTATGTACATAGTTTATAGAGAATGTATTGCATTCCACCCAAAAATTCGATACCGAGATTTCACCGGAAATATATGGTTTATGGTCGCCAATATCCGAAAAAAGTATTTTCACAAAAAGGTCCGTGTGTGTGTGTGTGTCCTTGTGTCAGTGTGTCAGTGGGTCTGTGAACACGGTAACTCAAAAACGAAAAGGCGGTAAAATACCAAACTTGGTATTTAAGTTTAGTATCTTCCAGGGATGCGACACGAAGATTTTGAGATAAATCCCTCCACCCCAAACTACCCTTTACATGGCATTTTTTTCGAAAATTTTTATTTTCTCAAAAATGGCTCTAACGATTTTGATTAAAATTTCGTATATTAAAGATATTTATCTGACAAATTAAATGTGTATCTTGAATGTTCTGGGAATAGCCTCTGAAGAGTAGTTTATTCTGGATGAATTTTACTGAATTTTGAATCACTGCTAAACCGTAAGAGATGGACAAAAACTTACTACACAAAAATGTAGAGCACATTAAAACACACAATTTATGTTATATACATTTTTTTCGTAAGTGCGTCATTTTTGAGATATTCCTTATTTTTGGTTTCTGCTATGAAAAACGTATACTTTTCTCATACAAGAACTTGTCAACTCCTATCCATATAGACAAAGGGACTTCATTGACATAGCAACCAGGTTTTGACTATCATTTTAACCTATGGCAGTGCCTTATTTCGCTTTTACTTAAAAGGAAGCAGGTAATAAGACTATTTCTGCTCATTTTTTCTGATTAGCATAAAGAAATAGAAATATAAGCTTTTTAAGAATAATTTGTTGCAGGGATATAGAGAAAGTCATGTGAATGGTACACATCAGATTTTTATTTATTGTTTGCTAATTAAATAATTTAATTCCTTTATTATTTGGATATGCAGTCACACTAAAAATGTACTGCTATGGCCGGAATTTGAATCATCTTCGATCTCTAGCCGGTCACTCGAACCACTGATATACCATGGCAACATGCTGACATGGAATTAAATTTCTCAACTGACTCGCATGTTCCCCGGTAAATCACAAGGTGTATTAAAATTATTTGAGATGATATACCCCAATAACTTACAATGCTTACTGTAAGTCCCGGCTTCATAGTTTAACCAACTATGAGATACATTAATTAACACTATTTATTGATTTATTTATTTACTTACTCATTATCAACGAGCGTAAGTCTCAACTACAGAAAGTAATTGTCAAAAAGGTAAGCCAAATATTTAATATACAGGTCTAGGATTTGCCATGACGTCTTTCCAATTGGAACTCTGCCGCGGCCCAACACTGCTTGCTAATAGGCTACGTCATAGTGTCACGTGTACCGAACCTCCACAATGACATCATCTGCAGTATGGGCGAGAGGTCAAGAACCACTTCAGGCTCCCGAATTAGTAAATGCCCTTGCTGACCCAGACCCATATCAATTCTCTATGTGACTGTCCTGAAAAACAAACAGGACATAAGAACTCACGAATAAACTATGTTCATAATTATGTGAAATGAAGGGAGATTTGCATAGCATCTCTATGAAAGTTCCACTACGAATGGTAACAAGGCAAGACTAATCCAGTTGCAATATAATTCGGTCTTCTAGAGGAAGGGGTGAAACATTATTTGCAAGTGTGACTAAACCGGACAAGGTTAGACATTTATACGAATGATTTTATTAGCGCGCCATGGAGACGAATGTTAAAGTTATTATCTCCAATAAAAGGCAAATACGTAGGAACCGAATTAAGAACCGTAGCGTAATATGTAAATATTAGGTTAAGGTTTTGAGTTGTAAAGCTACGCTTCCGTAGTTCGGACATATTTGGTAGGAGGTGAAAGATCCCATCAATCCAATGGTTAGAATTATGCTCAGAAAATAAAAGGTGGTCACATTGGTAAGGGTGGTGCTAGGCTTTGTTAGTACCAACATGAACAGCCTTCTATATTATCCCACATCTTGTTCACGTCAGTTTACATAGAAGAGAAAGTTTTACGTTCCCCAAAATTAGATATCAAATTTTCACTGGGGATGCATGTTTGAGGCACCCTGAATAAAAACAAAGCCCTTAGTTGAAATATTGTTGGCATTTTGTTTTCCCGAAAAGCCTATAACGAGTCTGATTAAAATACCATACATTAAAGATATTTATATGAAAAATTTGATGTGTTCCATTCACATGACTTTCTCTATATCTCTGCAACAAATTATTGTTAGAAAGCTTATGCTTCTATTTACTTGCTATTAGCAGAAATAGTCTTATTACTTGCCTCCTTGTAAGTAGAAGTGAAATAAGCTTAAAGTGATAGCCAAACTTTGGTTGCTTTGTGACGGAAGTTCCTTTGTTTGTATGGACAGGAGTTGACAAATTCCTGTATGAGAAAAGTATAAGTTTTTCGAAGCCGAAACCAATAACAAGGAATATCTAAAAGACGATCAAGTCCAGAAAATAATGTATATGACATAAATTGTTTCTTTTAACGAGCTCTACGTTTTTTGTGCGTTAAGTTTTTGTCCATCTCTTGCGGTTTAGCAGTTATGCAAAATTCCGTAAAATTCATCCAATAAAGTAATCTTCAGAGGATATTCCCAGAAAATTCAAGATATACATTTTATTTGTGAGGTAAATATCTTTAATACACGATGTTTTAATCAAAATCGTTAGAGCCATTTTTGAGAAAATCAAAATTTTCGAAAAAGGTTCCATGTTAAGGGTAGTTGGGGGTGGGGGATTTTCTTGAAAGTCTTCAAGAAACCTAAATACCAAGTTTATTTTTAACAGACTTTCCGTTTTTTGAGTATGCCGTCCACAGACAGACACACACACACACACATACACACAGACAAACAAACAGACACACACACACTGACATTTTTCTAAAAAATGCTTTTTTTTTTGGATTCAGTGGGTCTCAAAAATGTAATTCCGGTGAAATCTTGGTGTCAAATTTGTGGGTGCATTACAATACCTTCTCTATACACTATGTATATAGTACGTACAGAGAAAATAAAAGTGCATTCTATCCTGGATTTTCTGAGAATAGCGTTGAAAGCCCTCTTCATTCGGAGGTAATTTTCTATAACCTTGTGTAATAAACATTAAGCATAGATGAGAAGTTTCACAATAAAACACAAATCTCTTTAAAACACGTATTTTATTTCAAATATTTTTTTTGGGGGTCTAAACCATTTCCGAGGTATCAGAAAATCTACTACCAAAGCAAAATTTGTTTTTTTCTCATCCTGATTATAGTTTAGTTCCTTTCCCTACTGTTTCTAAAACAGAATCATCACTTAGTTTGGCTTCCAGTTTACGTGCTATATAATTACATTTCGAATGCTCTGTCGCAATGCTCTAATTGTTACTTTAAACACATAGATTTACTCCCATTCTGTAGTTCTATATAAGCTCCTCAGAAAATACATATTTCCTTTTCTAGTAAAAATCTGTTTTGCCATTGTTATTCAACCTTTAGTCTAAATCGCCCTCCGTGGTGTAACGGTTACCATACTAACTTCGTATACCCAAGGTCGGAGTACCTGGTGGAGGAGGATGGATTTTTTTAACGTAAAAATCCTTAGCATGACTTCCTTCGGAAGGGAAGTAAAGCCGTTAGTCCCGTGTCGTAGATTTACGGCACGCAAACTTAAGTGGTCTATCACGCCCTATATAGAATGGGACGCTGAGGTTAAATAGCGTCCATAAATAAAACGCCATTTCATTTCATTTCGCGTGCGTCGTGTAGGACTGGCATGTCAGCCTCACATTTAAGTAATCTTGAGTTTGAATCTGGGTTAGGAATTTTCTCAGAATTTTCCCCCTCATCCCGAGAAGAATATTCTAATGACCTGAGGCTCATTTGATCATCATATCACACATTTCTTTCATACGTTATTTTAAACTATTACGTTAAAGGGTGTTATATACAC
This sequence comes from Hymenopus coronatus, assembly GCA_030762935.1. Taxonomy (NCBI): domain Eukaryota; kingdom Metazoa; phylum Arthropoda; class Insecta; order Mantodea; family Hymenopodidae; genus Hymenopus; species Hymenopus coronatus. The sequence continues at coordinate 45,376,223 of CM060888.1, read as the reverse complement.
CTATGTTAAAAAGGTGAAAAAAAAAGAAAGAAAATAGCTGGTTACTAACTGTGGTATATCCTAACCATCCAAGCAACTTTTCTCTCTTAAACTTCCTTCGCAACTGTCTCTTCTTTAAATTTCCTCCAATAACAATAAGCACCTATTATTACCTTCTCTTCTACATACATATTAGGTGGCACAACAGCCATGAGTGAGCGACCTTCAATTTACCATCATGCTTAGCTCCGGAATAGTAAGGCGAGTCGTTTTAAACTTGAAAAAGCCCCGTTGAGTTCTGCAACTCCTTTAACGAACCAAGGGTTATGTGTACATGTCAAATACGAGGCAGTGAGATCACCCAATATAGGAGGAGTATTGTGTTATACTACACATTTGAAACAATTTGAGAATTCACCGGAAACACACATTTTGAGGCTACCTAAATCCAAAAAGAAAATATTTTTAGAAAACGTTCGGAGAGTGTGAGTGTGTCTATGTGTGTATCTGTGTGTAAGCAGCATATCTCAAAAGGAAAACTGAGTTAAACAACAAAATTTATATTTATGTTTAGCATCTTCCAAAGATGCAACACGATTATTTTGATCAAATCCCGACTACTTCTGCAAACGAGAGAAACTTCCGTTGTCTAGAGGTAACGCGGTTCCCAAGGTTGCGGGTTAAGACCTGGCGAAGGGCATTGCATTTTTTTCGGGCGTAAAAATCCTTAGCATGGCTTCTTTCGGAAGGGAAATAAACCCATTGGTCCCGTGTCGTAGATTTTCGGCACGTAAAAGAACCTCAAGCTTCAAAAAGAGGCCTCTGAGCAAAACTAAGCGGTCTTTCACGCCCAATATAGAATGTAACGCTAGCAATCGCAGCAGTTAAAGAGCGTTCCATAAATAAAACTCAATTTAATTTAATTTCTGAGATTGAGTAAAACAGTTCTGGTTTCTCAACCCAGAAGTTGGGGCGCGAGAATTCAGGAAGTATGAATGTGAAAGTGAATATCTGACTGAAAAAAAAAACTAACGTTTACAAGCCCTAGAGTACAGTGAGCAAAACACCAGCAACTGGTTTTCAAATCAAAAACCGTAGAAGTTAAAACGGGCTAATAAATGAAGCAATTAAAACACTCTCCTTTACACCAAAGCTTTCACAAAGTTTTTGATGATCAAACATCTGATGTGTTCCATTCACATGACTTTCTCTACATCTCTGTACAATTTATTGTTAAAAAGCTTATGCTTCTATTTAGTGCATGGTAATTGTGTAAACATTAGCAGAAACAGTCTTATTACTTGCTTCCTTGTAAGTAGAAGCGAAATAAGGGAGTACCTTTGTTTGTATGGACAGGAGCTGACAAAATTCCTATATGAGAAAAATGTGTTTTTCAAAACTGAAACTAAAAACAAGGAATATCTTAAAAACGATCAACTCCACGAAAAAATGTAAATAACATAAATTGTGTGTTTTAATACGTTCTACATTTTCTGTGTTGTAAGTTTTTGTCCATCTCTTACGGTTTAGCAGTTATGCAAAAATCCGTAAAATTCATCCAGAACAAAGTAGTCTTCAGAGGCTATTCCCAGAAAATTCAAGATGCACATTTTATTTGTCAAATAAATATCTTAAATGTACGAGATTTTAATCAAAATCGTTAGAGACATTTTTAAGAAAATCAACATTTTCGAATTTTTTTTCATGACTTTCTCTAGCTGCTCTACAAAACTCCTACAAAAGATTATTCTTCTTTGTACACAATGCTAATGAAGATAAATGTTAGCAGAATGCTATTACTTAGTTCCTTATAAGTAGAAGGGAATAAGAGAATGCACTATGCTAAAGTGATTGTCAAATGTTTTAAAAGCTGCTGTTATGCGATTGTCATTGCAAATCATCTCTTTGCTTGGACAGATGTAGAACAAAAGAAAAACGAACACTTCCGACTGTGAAAAGTATAAGTACTTCCCAACTGAAATTAATAACAAGGAATAACTCTAAAACTGTAAGATCCACGAAAATAACGTATATGACATAACGTGTGTATTTTAACGAGATCTACATTTTTTGTATAGTAAGTTACGGTTTGCTAGTTATTCTAAATTAAGCAAAATTCATCCAGAATAAACAGGTCTTTAGAGGCTACTCCCAGAAAATTCAAGATATACATTTTATTTGTGATAGAACTGGCTTTAATATGTGGTATTTTAATCAAAATCGTTATAGGGGTGGGGGGGATTTACTTGAAAATCTTCGTGTCGCATCCTTGGAAGATACAAAACTTAAATACCAAGTTTGGTATTTAACCGTATTTTCCTTTTTGAGCTATGCACACACAGACACACATACACACATACAGATACACACACACGCACCTGTTTCTGAAAATGCTTTTTTTGGACCCAGTGGGTCCTAAAACATGTATTTCCGGTGAGATCTCGACACCGAATTTTTGGGTGGAATACAATACTTCTCTATCCCTATGTACATTGTACATACGGGGCTTGAGAAAGTAAAAATGATTTTTTCGGAACTCAGGGGACCTCAAAACATATATTTCCGGTGAAATCTCGGTTACATTACAATACTTTCTCTACGCCTATGTACATGTAGATATGGGCCTAGAGAAAGTAAAAAATTTAGATTTATTAAAACATACAATTTATTCCAAAAACAGTTTGTTGCATAAGCCATTGCTGAGACCTTGTTATTAACGGTCGGAATTATTGAAAACTTAATGTTATTCTTTTAATGTCCTGTCAAGGTACATTACTTTGTATGGAAAGAATAGAATTTTAAGACCAGCGTATACCGTCAGTTTTTATACATTTGACTATCGCTATTCCCTTATCACTGATAACGGAATATGTAGAGTGTCATTTTTAAAAATCGGTTTTTCAATGTATTTTATTCACATTATTTACTCTAACCATACAGCAATAAATTATTGTTATTAATGTTTATTTTTCTTTCTGATGCATACAAGATAAAATTATTATTATTATTATTATTATTATTATTATTACTTTATTTATGTCTTATTACTTGTTTTCTGGTAAATAGAAGGGGAATAAGGAAGTATACTAGGCTAAATAAATAGTCAAATATCTAAAAAGCTAGTCGCCAATGTCAACTTATAATTATCAAGATATAAAACGTCAATTAATTCCCATTTGGGAAGTGGGAAATTTAAACCCAATAATAAGAAATATCTCGGTAACGGTTAGCTCTACAAGAACTGTTTCGATTTGTTATCGCATTACACTCCCTCTAGTTAGGACTGACACCCCCTAGAACTTACAAGCGAATACGGTCAGAAGCCTATTGGGGAGGCAACGGCACGAAACCACAGAACCTGGAACGAGTGATCGACCCGTAGCCAGGCATGAGCGTGAAGAAGTGGGTCATATGAAATGAAAGCGAAGTTGATGACAGGAAAGGTGGTATTGGAGCATTTGCTGGAATGAGCGACGGGGGAAACTGGAGGACCCGGAGAAAACCCGCCCAAACGCCGCTGCGTCTACCACATGCGGGCGTTTGAGTTTGAATCCGGGCCGTCTATATGGGAGGCGAGCGACCTATAAGAACCTTATATGACAAATTGTGTGCTTTAACGAGAATTGCTGAAGTAATATTTTGTCCAGTATCAGTTGTTCAGATTGAAGAGGAATTTAAGGGTTATACCCCAAAAAATATTTGCCATGTAAATACCTTTGAAACACATAACTTTTCATAAAAATAGTTAGCTATATTTGAGAAAATCGAATACTTGAAAAATGTTTATGCAAAGAGTGCTTTTAGGTTACATGATTTTCCTGGAAATTTTAATGTCGGATAATGAGTTTACATACCAAGTTTGGTATTAATCGACTTTTCTTTTGAGTTATACCACACACATAAACACACACACATATACGTATGCGGAACCTTTTTTAAAACTCATTTTTTTTTATCCGGAGACTTAAAGCATGTATATCCTATGAAACCTCGGTATCAAATTTTTGGGTTGAATATAACTCTTCTCTACCTATTGTATGCACATTGAACATACGTTCTAGAGAAAGTAAAAGGTTTACTTATCTTGATCAAAATGAAGTTCATATGAAGATTATGATTTTTAATTGTTTTCTCACAGAAAACGTGTGTAGGACCGGAGTTGAATTGGTCGAGTCAGGCTGAAAATTTTAATGCCATAATCGGAATTTGAACCACGGATCTCCCGGTCTCTAGGCGGTTGCTCTACCAATAAGCTACCATGGCAACATGCGGGCATAGCATTCAATTTCTCAACTGACTCGCACTTTCCCGGCAAATTATTTTGAGATGACCACCGCAATGGCGACTTACGTATGTACGTAGATTAAGAACAAACTCTTGTGACGATAAAGGGTAGGGAAAGTGATAAGAGTTACATAATATACCTTCAGGTCATAGTGGACTAGGATTCCACACTGAACACACTATATTGCTACTGTAAGTCTGGAAGCGCGAGATGAAGACAGACATCAGGTGTGCCGAGCAAGAGCGCGAACGAGGTGGGCCCTATAAGATCCTGGCAGTTCTTCATCCCTCCGCTAGGTTTCGCCAGGCATTCACCAGGCCACACGGGTTTTGACACCTCCCCACCCCAGCGGAGAGAACAGCAGAGGCGAAGCGAAATATCATCACCTCGGTCGCAGCACAACCGCTCATTTTTACTTTCTCTACACGTACTATGTACATAGCATATAGAGAAGGTATTGTAATGTATCCAAGAATTCGATACCGATATTTCACCGGAAATACATGTTTTGAGAGCCCCTGAATAAAAAAAAAAAACATCTTTGGAAAAATGCCCGTGTGTATCTGTCTGGCAATGTGTATGTGTGTGTCTTTGGGCAGCATAGCTCAAAAACGAAAAGACCGTTAAAACAAACTTGGTCTTTAGATTTGGTATCTTCCAAGGATGCGACATGAAAATTTTCAAGAAAATCCCCCCACCCCCAACTACTGTTTACATGGAACTTTTTTCAAGATTCTTTGATTTTCTCAAAAATGGCTCCAACGATTTTGATGAAAATGTAATACATTAAACATATTTACACGGCAAATAAAATGAATATCATGAATTTTCTGGGAACAGCCTTGAAGACTACATTGTTCTGGATGAATTTTACTGAATTTTGCATAACTGCTAAACTGTAAGAGATGGACAAACACTTACCCCATACAAAATATAGAGCACATTAAAACACACAATTTATGTTATAGACATTTTTTGTGTGGAGTTGATGGTTTTTAAGATATTCCTTGATTTTAGTTTCAGCTTTGAAAAACTTACACTTTTCTCATACAGGAATTCGCCAACTCGTGTCCACACAAATAAAGGAACTTGTCACATAGCAACCAGCTTTTGACTGTCACTTTAACCTATGGTACTCCCTTATTTCACTTCTATTTACAAGGAAGCAAGGTATTTCTATTACTTTTTTCTCAATTAGCTTGAAGTAAATAGAAGCTTAAGCTTTTTAACAATAATTTGTTGCAGAGATAGAGAGAAAGTCATGTGAATGGAACACGTCAGATGTTTCTTTTTGGAAAGACCGAATTAAAAAGATGAAATGGAAGGAAATTAAGGGACGGAAAATGGGGGATGAAAAAAACCTCCCCAGCATTCGCCTGGTGGCCTAGGAAATCTCGGGAGCTATCCAACTCAGTTCGGGCCATACTCCGGTAATTTATCCTCTTCACATGCAGTCCTCTTCCGCTATGAGATCCACATCTTCTATATTCTTCTGCCTCCTGTTAATAAAACGGTACTCTGTGTATACGTATGTGTAAATTTTAGGTCATTCATAACCAATTTGATAAAAAGAAATGTCATATTTATGAGGATGGGTCATAAGTAACTTACTGGTGAATGAACTCCATAAAGATTCCACGCTACCTGGTTGTAAGGTGATTTATGGTTAGCAGATGTAAATGTATGTAAAGTTATACAGCGGGTAAAGTTATTGTTCCTTAAGTCTGGACCATGGCTAATTGGCCTATAAGAAAAGGGATCACAGAGAGTCTAATACGGTTGACTAACAAGATCGTTATTTCATTATCACCATCTTCATCTTTTCCTGCATAAAGATACACTTCTGGCTTTTTAACGAGCAAATTTCTCGGACGATTAGGTGTGTTTAAATAACGTTATTTCTGGGAGCTAATAAAGAAACATCGATTTTATTTCATCTGAAAATGGCACTTGAATACTCGAAATACTCGATGCTACTTAGAAATAAACCTTTTGATAGTTTTTCGATAGTTTCAAATGTTTTAACTTATGCATTATTATATGTTGTTACCTTTAAGTTTTTTTTTTTTTTGGCGATTTTGGTTTAAAAACATGTCATATTTTTACTTTCTCTGCATCTACTGTGTACATAGTGTATAGACAAGGTATTGCATTCCCCCCAAAAATTCAATACCAAGATTTCACCGGAAATATATGTTTTGGAGTCCCTGTATAAAAAAAATTCTTAGAAAAAAGTTCGTGTGTGTCCCTGGTCCTTGAACACGATAACTCAAAAGCCAAAAGTCGGTAAAATAATAAACCTGGTATTTAAGTTTAGTATATTTCAAGGATGCAACCCGAAGAAGGACCCAGAATAGATCCTTGAGGCACTCCCGTTGTTAAATCTCCAACTGTAGACATTTGGTTATTACTTGATACTGATGGCTTTCTATTGCTAAGATATGATTGAATGAGAGACAAATTCTTTATTACTTTCTCTACACGTACTATGTACATAGTGTATAGAGAAGGTATTGCGCTCCACCAAAAAGTTTGATACCGAGATTTCACCGGAAATATATGTTTTAGTGTCCCCTGTGTCCAAAAAAAAGTATTTTCAGAAAAAGGTCCGTGTGTCCGTGTATCCGTGTGTCCATGTGTCCGTGAACACGATAACTCAAAAACGAAAAGTCGGTAACATACCAAACTTAGTATTTAAGTTTAGTAACTTCCAGGGATGCGACACGAAGATTTTAAGAAAACCCCCCCCCACCTCAAACTACCCTTTACATGGAACTTTTTTCGAAAATTTTGATTTTCTAAAATATGGCTGTAGCGATTCTGATTAAAATATCGTATATTAAAGATATTTACCTGAAAAATAAAATGTATATTTTGAATTTTCTGGGAATAGCCTCTGAAGATTACTTTATTCTGGGTGAATTTTATGGAATTTTGCATAACTGCTAAACCGTAAGAGATGGACAAAAACTTACCACACAACAAATATAGACCACTTTAAAACACACAATTTATGTTATATAATTTTTTTTTCGTGGAGTTGATTGTTTTGAGATATTCCTTGTTTTTGGTTTCAGCTATAAAAAACATACTTTTCTCATACAGGACTTTGTGAACTCGTGTCCATACAAACAAAGGAACTTCAGTCACATAGCAACCAGCTTTTGATCATCACTTTAACCTATGATACTCCCTTATTTCGCTTCTACTTACAAGGAAGCAAGTAATAAGACTATTTATGCTAATTTTTTCTCGCTATGTGGCAAGTTTCTTTGTTTGTATGGACAGGAGTTAACAAATTCTGTATGAGAAAGGTATAAGTTTTTCATACCTGAAAACAAAAACAAGGAATATGTCAAAAACGATCAACTTCACGAAAAAAATATATATAACATAAATTGTGTGTTTTAATGTGTTTTACATTTGTTGTGTGTTAAGTTTTTGACCATCTCTTACGGTTTTGCAGTTATGCAAAATTCCGTGAAATTCATCGAGAATAAAGTAGTCTTCAGGGGCTATTCCCAGAAAATTAAAGATATGCATTTTATTTGTCACGTAAATATCTTTAATATACGATATTTTAATCAAAATCGTTAGAGCTATTTTTATAAAACCAAATTTTCGAAAAAAGTTCCATGTAAAGGGTAGTTTGCGTTGGGCGGATTTTCTTGAAAATCTTCGTGTCGTACCCTTGGAAGATACCAAACTTAAATACCAAAGTTGAGCTATGCTGTCCTCAGACACACACACACACATACACAGACATTTTTGTATACATGATTTTTTTTTATTTGATTCAGGGGGACCCAAAATATGTATTTCCGGTGAAATATTGGTATGGAATTTTTGGGTGCATTACAATACCTTCTCTATACACTATGTACATAGTGCGTTTAGAGAAAGGAATAATAACCAGAGTCAATGTAGAATGTTAACATACAAGACAGAAGAGGTGGAAAAGATAAACGCTAGACGAAGAGATACATAATGAAGTCAAGGTTACCTCTGGTTGGGTTTACTTCTTCAGCAACACATTGAAAGAATACTCAGTCACACTTATGTATTTGCATTGTCACATTCCACTTAGCCGTGCCAAGTTATTTGCATTTGACTAAGCTGTGAGTTCATTTGTTTTGAATAGTACTGTGATACGAATATAAATGAAATATCCATGTACATATACAGTTTCGTTGTCCACGTCTAACTTCTGCAAGGTATGCGCTTTGTAGGGTATTCAACATAAAACATACTAAAGCAACCAAAAACTATTTCTCTAGCCCGTATGCCCATACAATCTACATAGAAACCATTCAAAAATGCGATGTCGAGATTTCACCGGAAATATGAGGTCTTCAGAGTCCAAAAAAATAATTTTTCCGTGTGTGGGGGCCTAAAAACGAAAAACGACTTAGTATTTATGTTCAGTATCTTCCAAGGATGCGACACGAAAAGTTTCTAGAAAATCTCCCCACACCAAACTATCTCAAAAATGGCTCTAAGGATTTTTGTTTTATTGTTTAACATCAATGGTCATACTTGTGAAACTAGGTTCAGAACATTAGGTTAATAAACTTTATATTAATAAACACACACACATTCACTCTCACATTCATACTTCCAGACTCTGTGGGGGGATAGGGAATAATTCTGGTTAAAGAAACATTCCCCGCCCCAGCCGGGAATCGAACCCGGGAATCGAACCCGGGAATCGAACTCAGCTCGCTGACCACTCGACCACGGAAGCAGTCTCTAAGGATTTGGATTAACATATCGTATATTACAGATATTTACATAACAATAAAATGCATAACCTGACTTTTCTGGGAATATCCTCTGAAGACCTCTTTATTCTGGATGAACTTTGTTGAATTTTGTACAATTGTTAAACAAGTAAGAGATACACAAGAAATGAAGGTCTTGTTAAAAAATATAATTAATATCATACAAGCTTTTCTTATAAATTGACGTTTATCGAGATATTCATAGTTATTGGTTTCAATTTTAAACTCTTTTCAAACATGAAGTCTTCTTTCGATTTGTCTATTTAGTTTTACTGCTGGCCATGCAAAGCGAACCGAACTTCTATTGTTTCACATAGTAATCACTTTTATAAGATGTGACTGACTATTGCTTTAGCCTGGTATATTCTTTTACTTCCCTTCTACTCAGAAAGAAGCAAGAAATAAGACCAATTCTGCTGTTTATCTCGATTAACATGAGGTAGATACAAATATCTTTTCTTAGAATAGTTTATATGTAAGATATCTAGAGAAAGTCAAGTGAATGGAATACATCAAATTTTTCTACAACAATTAGGGATAAATATAAGAAATATAGATGTAAACTATAATCAGTCTAGTTGCAAATTTATTCATTGTAAATCTTAAATTTCTGATGTGAATAGTTTTAAAAATGCATAGCATGGAACATTAACAATAAATATGGCAGTAGAACGTTATTTAAACAATCATTCATGCCAGAATTTTGAAACGTGACAAAAATATCAAGTATGTGCGTGTGTGTGTGTTTGTGTGTGTGTACTAAATTTCAACAACATATAAATAAAGGTTTTATGAGTATTTCTAAAGTCATAGATGAAAATCAACTTAATATCAGTGCTATGGCGATTTCGAAAACATTTAAATGTTTTTACTTTCTCTTCACGTACTATGTACATAATTTATAGAGAAAGTATTGTAATTCACCCAAAAGTTCGATACCGAGATTTCACCGGAAATACACGTTTTGGGTCCCCCTGAATCCAAATAGAGCATATCTGGAAAAAGGTCCGTGTGTGCGTGTGTGTGTCTGTGGTCAGCATAGCTCAAAAACGGAAATACGGTTAAATACCAAACTTGGTGTTTAAGTTTGATATCTTCCAAAGATGCGACAGGAAGATTTTCAAAAAAATCTCCCCGCCCCTAACTACCCTTTACAAGGAAAAAAATCTCAAAAATGTTGTCTTTCTTAAAAATGGTTCTAACGATTTTGATTAAAATACCACATATTAAAACCATTTCTATCAGAAATAAAATGTATATCTTGAATTTTCTGGGGATAGCTTCTAAATACTTGTTTACTCTGGATGATTTTTTGTTTAATTTGGTATAATTAGTAAACCATAAGAGATAGGCAGAAATTTACATAAAGGAAAAGGTAGAACACATTAAATTACACAATTTATGTTATATACATTTTTTTGGTGGAGTGGATCGTTTACGAAATATTCCTTGTTTTTGGTTTGAGCTTTGAAAAACTTTTCTCATACAGGAATTTGTCAACTTATGTCCTTACAAACAAGGGAACTTCAGTCATATAGCAACCAGCTTTTGAGTAATACTTTATCCTTATTTCCATTCTACTTACAAAGAAGCAAGTAATAAGACTATTTCTGCTAATTTTTCTCGATTAGCATGAAGTAAAAAGAAACATAAGCTTTTTAACAATAATTTGTTGCAGATATGTATAGTGAATGGAACGCATCAGTTTTTTTTTTTTTTTTTTTTAGTTGTTTTAATCAAATCAAATTCTGAAGCTATGCGTTGACAATTATATAGAAGAAGGTGGTTCTCATGCAATACGAGAAATTTGGCCTTAGAATAGAACCTTAGTACAGAAAATGAGTTGCAGAACTGAAGCATATTTGTACCATTCGTTCCGAAATGTGTGTCCGTCCCAAACATTCACATTAGTGCTTTTATCGAATATGCTGTATTTTATGTATTAACAAAAACGTATTATTCAACAATGTGTTATTAGCATAAGCAGGGCATATTTGCAAAGCTACTTGTTATTGACATGTGCCACAATCAGGTGTTAGTGAACAGAACGTATAAAAAGCAAATTTATTCAGCGGGAAACCATTTATGACGCACAAAAGTAAGCTATTATTGTAAACCATTGTGCATACTACAAACCGCTCTGACACTAATCAGCCCAGTACCCTTAGAGACAAGCGCGACGCCATAATAAATGGTAGGTACACAATTTTTTACGTTCTCTAGCTCTCAACTTTGCGAGCAAACATTTTATTCAGCGTAAACTCATTATTGGATTTCCTCAGTTTTACACGTATCGAGATTCAAAATAGAAAAAGGAAGAGTGAAAAAAAAAAAATCTTGCATGGTCCAATAGTACATTCACAAGACTTTCTCTACGTGCTCTAGAAACAAGCTATTTTTACAAAATATTTATCTCATAACTACTTCATCTTAATCATTAGCAGAATGATCTTAGTACTTAGTTCGTTATAAGTAGGAGAGAATTAAGGGAATACACTAGGCTAAAGCGATAACAATCTATTAAAAATTGTTGCAATGCAATTGACTTTGAAATTAGGTTCTCTTTACCTGGTCAACGTATAAAATGTATTTTAAAATTAAAACCAATGAAGAAGACTAAGAAATCGTTAACCCTAATAAAAAAGGAAGGGGATAAAAAAAGATGTGGTTTAACGACGTATACTGCTTAGTGTAGCAAATTTTGTCTACAGTTATGCAAAATTCATTTAGAGTGAAAAAGACTTCAGATTTTAGTACCAGAAAATTAAAATAATACGCTATATTTGTAATGTAGATATCTTTAATATGCAGTATTTTAATCAACATCGTTAAGAGCATTTTTGATTGAATGGCATTTTCGAAATGTTTTCCATGTAGAGGAAATTTGGGGTAGGGGACATTCTTGAAAAGCTTTTGTCTCTTAAATATGAAGTTTGGCATTTAACAGACTTTTCATTTGACTATTGTATTCACCGATGCATACACACACAAAGAAACGTCTTTCTTTAAAAATGCTTCTTTGGATACAGGGGATCCTAAAACGTGTATTTCCAGTGATATTTCGGTATCGAATTATGAGGGAATGCACTACTTTCTCTGTCTATGAAGTAGAGAAAGTAAAAGTGTTATAAAAATAATAATTATAGAGAAATAAATAAATAAGTATATACACGTGTATATATTTAAATAAATAAATAAACATTCTCTTCGTTCTCACTATTGCCACTTTCTTCGCAGTATAGGTCTTATTCGGATAAATTACTTGCACTCACTGCACTCACTCGGAGAATGGCACCTTTTGTCACACCACAAATGTAGTAACTCATCACTAACGAACGGGCATGTCCAAGGGTAGCTCTGGCGTTTCCAATCAAAGTTGGCGAGACAGACACACTTTCACATGTAGAGTGCTTGGCAGGGAATGTGCTGTTTTAAGCAAACAGTCAGAATATTCTACTTCAAAATACGGGAAGTATCAGTTTTTAAACATTTTCAAAGGTTCCATATGAACTGAAAATAAAATGACATACTCTATTAAATTACACGAACATAAAATGTTCGAAAGAAAGAGGTTTGGAGTTACTTAAATCATTGCCTAAGGATTCATTTTCCAAATTGCGATTATTTGCATCACAATTTAATCACAAAGTTTGGCTAAATATACATTTGCGAACATAGTTTCTAAAACAGAAGTACTTTAAAATCCAGCATCGCCTAGACCACGCGACCATCATCTGTTCCTTAAGGCAGCAGACATTGATAGACTGGTCCAAAGTAAAACATATCACCAAAGTAAAGATACAACACTAGATGCAGGTAAAGAAGTTCTTGTGTTTGCAAACATTCCATAATGTTGCATAACGATATGTCCCAATGCTTCATACGGAGTGGAATGAATTATTACGTCTTCTTCTTTACGCATATGATTTCGATGTGCCTGTTCTAAAACGCTCTGGGAGCAAAAAAAGTAAACTTCCACAACATTCTGATTGTCTATATGATGTTTACGTTGGAGAGAGCGCTGCTTATCTCTTAATAGTGGGCTGATCGATGCCAGCCAAGTCGTAGTTCATTACATAGTTGTGTTACTTTTCATTAAATTACAGCATTTTCCTAGGATGCAACACGAAATTTCTTTAACTACTATTTGCATGGAAAACTGTATTTTGGTCTCCCGTCAGGTGCTAAAGACTGATTAATATTATTACTTTGTCCAGATTTAACTTCACTCTCTGTGAAGAAATTCAATTTGTCCCTTCTCATCTAGTAGTGTGATGGATTGTCTTTCCTTACATTCAAGAGGTCCCGAGTTCAAATTTCGGTTGAGATAACCGGATTCAATTTTTTCCCGAGTTTTCCCTGGACGAACGTTGAGTAACTAAGCTCTCTGGCTACCGGATTCATTTGAGCCAGTACTAAGAACTGCAAGGTGTAAACAATTAATAAGCAAGATAATGTAAATAAATGTATGTAATATAAAACTAAGATTATATTATTACAGTATGTTAGCATAAACTTAGTTATAACGGAGTAGATATGGCTGAAACTGTAGGTAGATGTCATAAAAGAGAACATTTTCGCAAGTTGTTTGTAGACAGGGAGCCGGGGTGTAACTTATAAAAGAATGTCCTTGAGCTAAAAAGACACTGCGCAAGTTTTAGGAAATGGGGAGAAAATAAAAACATGAAAGTTACTCGGGAACTAGTAGCCTAAGTTAGACGCTAGAATAGTTTTATTGGCTCATGGGAAGAGACGCTACTGAGAGCGGGAAGACTAACCAATTAGAGCACAGTTTTAATGTTAGGAAGAACCGGAGTATTCGAATTTATTCCACAGAGATGAAGTTCTCAATACAGTTCGTCTTTAGGTAGCAATACATTCAGTTGTGTTCCACAGTATGTTGAACTTAAAGATTTACATAAGAAAGAAAATTTTTGCATTGTCACATATACCTTATTAAATTAAAGGACGTCAAATTAAAAGAAAAATATTCTCTCTCTTTGCTTTCTGCCTATCTAAGCGGCGTAATGAAATACAGGTAGTTTCCTCTTCTGGACGGTTTGCTCGCTTGGGATTTGAACATAAGACTTCCCCAATTCCTCCAGCACATCAAGACTCATTAGCAGAACAACACTTTTTGTCGCATCAGAAACACACTCGCTCTTAAATCACTCACACGCGAGAAATCACGCTTATATAGCTCATTCTAGAGCATTCTGGATGAAAACTTCCAGAAGATTCTCGATAGCCCCATGTTTACACTTGGCGAGAGCGATGTTTTTTTACTCCTCCAGCTTCCCGATGTCAAAGCTTAGGCAATAGCTGGTTGTGCACAATATGGTTGTCTTATTGGCATTATAAAAGGCGATTGTTAATTATGCGTGAATTGTCTATAAATTCCCCTCTTTCTGGCTCATTGTTTTTTACTTTCTCTATACGTGCTATGTACATAGTGTATAGAGAAGGTATTGCATTCCATCCAAAAGTTCGATACCGAGATTTCACCGGAAATGTATGTTTTAGGGTCTCCTGTATCCAAAAAAGTATTTTCAGAAAAAGGTCCGTGTGTCCGTGAACACGACAACTCAAAAACGAAAGGTCGGTAAAATACCAAACTTGGTGTTTAAGTTTAGTATCTTCCAGAGATGCAACACAAAATTTTGATAAAAATTCTCCCGCCCCCAACTACCCTTTACATAGAACTTTTTTCGAAAAAATTTATTTTCTAAAAAATGGCTCTAGCGATTTTGATTAAAATATCGTATATTAAAGATATTTACCTGACAAATAAAATGTATATTTTGAATTTTCTGGGAATAGCCTCTGAAGACTACTTTATTCTGGGTCAGTTTTACGAATTTTGCATAACTGCTAAACCGTAAGAAATGGACAAAAACTTACCACACAACAAATGTAGGGCACCTTAAAACACACAATGTTATATACATTTTTGTTCGTGGAGTTGATTATTTTTGAGATATTCCTTGTTGTTGGTTTCAGCTACAAAAACTTATATTTTTGTCATACAGGACTTTGTGAACTCGTGCCCATACAAACAACGGAACTTTAGTCGCTGAGCAATCGGCTTTTGACTATCACTTTAACCTATGGTACCTCCTTATTTCGCTTCTACTAAAAGGAAGCAAGTAATAAGACTATTTCTGTTAATTTTTGCTCCATTAGATGAAGTAAATAGAATCATTTGTTGCAGTGATATAGAGGAAGTCAGATTTTTATATATGTGGCCATGTACGAAATAAATATTTTTTGGTAGAAGTGAAAGCCCGTAAAATATGCAATATACATTTTAGAAATATACGTTTTGAGGCCTCACGAGTCCGAGAAAAATAGTTTTAGAAAAAGATCCGTGCATGTGCGTGTCAGTGTAACTCAAAAACGAAAAGCCGGTTAAATAACAGAGTAGGTATTTAAATGTAGCACCTTCCAAGAATGTGACACGAAGATGTTTAGGAAAGTTTCCCACCGCAAAGTACTCTTTACATGGAGGCTTTTTTTCGAAATTCCAAATTTTCTCAAAATGTAATGACTCATTGATAAAAATATAATACCTATATTAAAGATATTTACTTGGCAAATAAAATTTATATCTCGAATTCCCTGGGAACAGCCTCTGAAACCCCCTTCGTTCTGGGTGACATTTTTAAATCTCGTGAAAACACACTGTTAGTGTCATATACATTTTTGATGTAGAGTAACCGTTTCAGAAATATTCCTTGTTATTGGCTGCAATTTTAAAATGTTTAACACCTTCAGAAACAAGTCATGCGTGCTTTTTTTTTTTTTTTTTTTTTTTTTTTTTTTTTTTTTTTTTTTTAATTTAACGTAGTTTAATCTGGTTGGTCACATGAATGAAAATGGCGAAATGATGCTCAAATGATCTTGGGGTCCATGGGGCTTAAAGTTACTTGACATTCGTCTTCTCAACATAAGGGAAACCCCCCGAAAAAAGCACCTTATCCGGGTAACTCACCCTAAGCGAGATTCGCACTCACGACCATTTGAATGTGAGGCAGACACGCTACTACCACACTACCCAGCGGGCTATTTCTTTTGTTTTATTCCTGGCCACGAAAAAAGAACGGAATTTGAGTCACAATCGCATAGCGATCGGAATTATATGTTTTAGGGTCCCCTGTGTCCAGAAAAGCGGTTTTCAAACATTCGGATAAAGATCTCGGTATCGAATTTTTGGGTGGAGTGCAATACCTTCTCTATCCCTATGTACATTGTACATAAGGTATTACATTTGTAAAGTGTAGGAAAGGCATGCGAAGTACCACATAAGCTTTCTGCCATCAGCTTACACGGTTGATTTAGATTCGGCTTGCTAAATAAATCAGCATTTTTTCTATTTTAAACCATTTCCGAGAAGTACTTGTTATGATTAACAGAAAGAGAATAGCAGAAAATTGCTAGAATGGTGGAGCCAATATCTGTGCACATTACGGTAAAGAAAGTCGCATTAATGTTGCATGTTAGAGTTTTCTTTCCTCTTCTATCATGCTGCAGGTCTTGTGGTAAAAATAATTTCTCTTGGGAAAACGTTGTAAAATATCTTGGATTTTTCTATTACAATTCTCGTTTCTATTTCAGACTAAGTAGTTCATTCTTTAGATACAATCCTCCGTCTACACGCCCAAATGTGTAATATTTCGTTTTCTTTAAATGTAGCTTTAACATATAGTGTGCTTCTTAAGGTGATTTATCTGCTAAATGTGGAAAATTCACAGTTATATTTCTATTGCACGTCAAAATGGACGTTTAAAAAGTGTAATACGAAATCTTTGTTTTTAATAATGCTTCTTTCGATAACTATATATCAGTTATGTATTTAATACAATAAGCGATAAAGATGCAATATATATAAATACTAGCTTGCATGGCTGCTTAAACAAAAATCTGATGTGTACCATTCACATGAGTTTCTCTATATGCCTGCAACAAGTTATTCGTAAAAAGTTTATACTTCTATTTACTCTATGCTAATCAGAAAATAAAAATTAGCAGAAATAGTCTTATTACTCGCTTCCTTGTAAGTAGAAGCGAAATAAGGGAAAGCATAGGTTAAAGTGATAGTCAAAAGCTGGTTGCTATATAAATGAAGTTTCTTTGTTTATATGCATAGTAGTTGACAAGTTCCTGTAAGAGAAAAGTATACGTCTTTCATAGCAGAAACCAAAAATAAGGGATGTCTCAAAAACGACGAACTCCACGAAAAAAATGTATATAACATAAATTGTGTGTTTTAATGTTATCTATATTTGTTGTATAGTAGGTTTTTGTCCATCTCTTAGTAGTTATGAAAAATTCATCCAGAATAAAGTAGTCTTCAGAGGCTATTCCCAGAAAATTCAAAATATACATTTTATTTGTCAGGTAAATAACTTTAGTATACGATATTTTAATCAAAATCGTTAGTCATTTTTTAGAAAATCAAAATTTTCGAAAAAAATTCCATGTAAAGGGTAGCTGGGGGAGGGGGGATTTTTCTCAAAATCTTCGTGTCGCATCCCTGTAAGATACTTAACTTAAATACCAAGTTTGGTATTTTAGCGACTTTTCGTTTTTGAGTTATCGTGTTCACAGACACACGGACACAAACACACACACACACACACGGACCTTTTTGTGAAAATACTTTTTTTGGATACAGGGTACCCTAAAACATATATTTCCGGTGAAATCTCGGTATCGAATTTTTTGGTGGAGTGCAATACCTTCTGTATACACTATGTACATAGTACGTATAGAGAAAGTAAAAAAGTGTAATATGAAATCTTTGCTTTTAATAATGCTTCTTTCAATAATTATCAAACATGTTACTGTAATTCATATCAGTTACTAAATTCAATGTTATAATAAAACGTATTTTTACTTTCTCTAAAAGTACTATGTACATAGTGTATAGAGAAGGTATTACATTTCTCTAAAAATTCTATGTCGAGATTTCAGGGTAAATACACATTTTAGGGTCCTCTGTATATCAAATATATTATAAAAAGGTCCGTGTATCCATGAACACCATAAATCAGAAATGAAAACTCCGTAAAATACCAAACTTGGTATTTGAGTGTAGTATCTTTCAGGGATGGAACACGAAGATTTTACGGGTGATTCCACCACCACAAACTACTCTTTTCATGAAAAATTTTGATTTTCTCAAAAATGGCTAACCATTTGGATTAAATTACCGTATATTAAAGAATAACAAATAAGATTTATATTTTGAATTTTCTGCGAACAGCCTCTGAAGACATGTTTATTCTGGGAATAAAATTTGAATAAATTTTATCCTAACCAATAAACCGTAAGAGATACATAAAAACTTACAGCACAAAAATTGTAGATCTCGTTAGAACTCACCATTTGCGTCACATTCATTTTTTTCAAGCAGTTGAGTATTTTGGAGACATTTTTTTGTTATTTCTTTCAGTTTTAAAATACGTAAATTTTCTCGCACGAAATTTGTAAACTTCTGGCCATTTTTAGGAGCGGAATTCAACCACATGGGAAAATATATGTCCATCGTTTTAGTCTAGTGTATTCGCTTACTTCCCTTCTAATTACAAGGAAGCAAGTAATTCTCGCA
The DNA here is from genome assembly GCA_030762935.1 of Hymenopus coronatus. Taxonomy (NCBI): domain Eukaryota; kingdom Metazoa; phylum Arthropoda; class Insecta; order Mantodea; family Hymenopodidae; genus Hymenopus; species Hymenopus coronatus. The sequence continues at coordinate 45,357,568 of CM060888.1, read as the reverse complement.
TTTCTAGTGTATTCCCTTATTTCCCTTCTACAACGAATAAGTAAGAAAGACAATTGCTAATGCTTATCTCGATTATCATAAAGAAAATAGCAGAATAAGTTATTTAACAATAATCTGTTATAGTGATGTAGAGAAAGTCAAACGAATGGAACACATCAAAAGTTTTAAAATATTCATATAAAATCAAGTTTTACATCAGTTTAAGATATATCAGTCAAATTATATCGTTTTACATTATACTTAATTAGTGGATAAAAATTATTACTTTTCTTACTCTCCAAAACTATTGATTTTTCAAAGCTTTTATTATTTTTTGTTTTTTTGTTTTGTTTTTCTTTATTAAATTGTAGTGTTATTTCGAAAAACGTAATGTAACCATACACTTAAATGTCCTTAGCATGGACATTTTGAAACAAATCAATGAAAAATTTGATGTATTCCACTCACATACGTTGTCTACATCTCTGTAAAAAGTTATTATTATAAAGCTTAATCTTGTATGTACTTGTTGCTAATCAGGATAAACGTTATCAAAATTGTCATTACCTGTTACCTGCTTTCTTGTTAACTATGTAAAAGAATCTCAAACCTGACAAACATACCTCCGAGCAAAATTAAGCGGTCCTTCACGACCAGTATAGATTGGGACTGAGAACCACAGCAGTTAAAGAGCGTCTATAAATACTACCCTTTATACCCTTTAGCGTCTATAAAACTACCCTTCAGATGGAACTTTTTCGAAATTTATGATTTTCTAAAAAATGGCTCCAACGATTTTGATTAAAATATCGTATATTACAGATATTAACCTGGCAAATAAAATGTATATCTTGAATTTTCTGTGAATAGCTTCTGAAAACTACCTAATTCTGGATGAGTTTTACGAAATTTTGCATAACAGCTAAACCGTAAGAGATGGACGAAAACTTAAAACACAAAAAATGCAGGGCACTTAAAACACACAATTTATGTTATATATTTTTTTTTCTTGGAGTTGATGGTTTTGGAGATATTCCTTGTTTTTGGATTCAGCTTTGAAAAAATTACCTTTCTCATACGGAACTTGTCAACTCGTGTCCATACAAACAAAGGAACTTCAGTTACATAGAAACCAGCTATTGTCTATTACTCAAACCTATGGTGCTCCCTTATTTCGCTTCTACTAATAAGGAAGCAAATAATAAACCTATTTGTACTATTTTTTTCTCGATTAGATGAAGTAAATAGAATAATTTGTTGTAGAGATGTAGAGAAAGACATCTGAATGGAACACATCAGGTTTTTTTATCCTGAATTTTATTTCCTGCAGCTTTATTGACTGATAAAGATAGTTGCCATGACTTGTGAAATGACCCTCGTATAGTTTCTAGAAGATACATAAAATAAACGAGATGGGTAGAGAATGCCATGAGTAGAAAACATCAAACATTTATGCCATTATTAGCATTAAATCTTCCCTTAATTGGTGCCACGATCAGCCATTACTAGATTAGCTCGCAAGTAAGCAATTTAAACATTTAAACGCTCTAACTCGATAATAAGTTTCCTAAAGCGTGCGTTCCTCACAGAGTCAAGGCCTTCTGTTGAAACACAAAGTTGTCGCGCGAGGTTAAAGAACTCTGTTTGTTTGAGATCAAATCCCCACATGTTTTCTTACAGTACCAACCAGCTCGGCAGCAAGGCTTCCATTAGGAACACAATAGCCTACCAGCGTTTGTTCCACCGAATGTTTTCACATTAAAACACAGTTGAATAATCTAATGAGTAACAGTCACACCACTTTTTCCACTTACATTTATTGATGCCGACATTTCATTCAGTTTTCTTTGCTTAAGTAAGTCATAGAAAAAACTAATAACGAATTCCCATTTAAGTGTTCGGAAATTAAAACCGATAACTAGGTATATCTAAAAATGGTTCTCCATAAAAAAGGAAACCTGATGTGTTCCATTCACATGACTTTCTCTACATCTCTGAAACAAATTATTTTTAAAAAGCTTATGCTTCTACTTACTTCCTGCTAATCGAGAAAAGATTAGCAGAAATCGTCTTATTTCTTGCTTCCTTGTAAGTAGAAGCGAAATAAGCGAGTACCATAGGTTAAAGTGACAGTCAAAAGCTGGTTGCTATGTGACTGATGTTTATTTGTTTGTATGGACAGAAGTTGACAAATTCCTGTATGAGAAAAATATAATTTTTTTAAAGCTGAAACTAATAACAAGGAATGCCTCAAAAACGATAAACTCCACGAAAAAATGTATATATCATTTACTGTGTGTTTTAACGTGCTCTACATTTTTGTGGGGTAAGTCTTTGTCCATTTCTTACGGTTTAGCAGTTATGCAAAATTCCGTAAAATTCACTCAGAATAAAGTAGTCTTCAAAATAAACATTTTATTTTTCAGGTAAATATATTTAATATACAATATTTTAATCAAAATCGTTAAAGCCATTTTTGAGAAAATAAAAATTTTCGAAAAAAAGTTCCATGTAAAGGGTAGTTTTAAGTGGGGGGATTTTTCTCAAAATCTTTGTGTCGCATCCCTGGAAGATAAATAAACTTAAATACCAAGTATGGTATTTTACCGACTTTTAGTTTTTGAGTTATCGTGTTCACAGACACAAGGACACACTGACACACGGACACACACACGGACCTTTTTCTGAAAATACTTTTTTTGGTTACAGTGGACCCTAAAACTTATATTTAAATCTCGGTATCGAATTTTTTGGTGGAGTGCAATACCTTCTCTATACACTATGTACATAGTGCGTATAGAGAAAGTAAAAATGGTTCTCCATAAAAAAGAAAATCTGATGTGTCACATTCACATGACTTTCTCTATATCTCTGCAACAAATTATTGTTAAAATGCTTATGATGCTATTTACTTCATGCTAATCGACAAAAAATTAGCAGAAATTCTCTTATTACTTGCTTCCTTGTAAGTAGAAGCTAAATAAGGGAGTACCATAGGTTAAAGTGATAGTCAAAGCTGGTTGCTTCCTTTGTTTATATGGACACGAGTTGACAAATTCCTGTATGAGAAAGTTATGTTTTACCAAGTTAAAAACAAAAATAAGGAATATCTAAAAACGACCAACTCCACGAAAAAATGGTATATAACAATAATTGTGTGCTTTAAAGTGCTCTACATTTTTGTGTGATAAGTTTTTGTCCATCTCTTACGGTTTAGCAGTTATGCAAAATTCCGTAAAATTCATCCAGAATAAAGTAGTATTCGGAGGCTTTTCCCAGAAAGTTCAAAATATACATTCTATTTGTCAGGTAAATATCTATAATATACGATATCTTATCAAAATTGTTAGAGCCATTTTTGATAAAATGAAATGTTTCGTAAAAAGTTCCTTGTAAAGGGTATTAGGGGTTGGGAGAATTTTCTTGAAAATCTTTGTGTCGCATCCTTGGAAGATAGCGAACTTAAATACCAAATACACGCATTCACACACGCGTACATTTGTCTAAGAATGCGTTTTTTGGATTCATGGGATCTCAAAACATGTATTTCTGGTGAATTCTCAGTATCGAATTTTTAGGTGTAATACAATACCTTCTCTATATAATATGTACATAGTATGTGTAGAGAAAGTAATATGACAAGTTGTGAGTCTTAAGGAGATCTACTTTTTGTGTAGTAAAATTGTGTCCATCTCTTACGATTTAACAGTTATTCAAAAGCCATTCTGTTTGAGGGAGCACCAAAGTAGCAAAAATAATTTTCTAAGTATTAAACGTGGAGCTGTAGCTTTTTGTGTAATTACTGAAAATAAAATAATATTTCATACGAAATTTCAATGGAATATGTTTGTTTTTTTTTTTGTTTTTTTTGTTGTTTTTTTCATTCTGGACATATATATTTATTCCATTTAATTAGCTAACATCAAAACTATCTTCTCCTACAGATATTGAGCTATATGAACCATTTCTACTTTGTAAGTAGTAAGTAGAAAATGTATTGCATTACACTAAAAATTTTGATTCTAAGATTTCACACGAAATACATATTTTAGGCTCTAATGTATCCCCCCAAAAAAAATAGAAATATTTTCCCGTATGTATGTCTGTGTGTCTCTGAAAATGGTAACTCAAAAATGAAAAGTACGTAAAATATCAAGCTTGGTATTTAAATTTGCTGTCTTCCAAGGGTGCAATACGAAGATTTTCACGGAAATCCTACCATCCTAAACTACTATTTATGTGGAAAAAAATTCAGAAACGTAGACTTTCTCAAAAATGGCAGTGATTTTGATGAACATACCGTATATTTACGATATCTATAGCACAAATAAAATAGATATTTTGAATTTTCTGGATGTATTTTGCTGAAGTTACCATAACTGCTAAACCTTAAGTGACAGACAAAAACTTACCACACTGAAAATGCAGATCTCGTGGAAACCCACAATTTAGGCCATATACATTTTTTCGCGGAGATGATGTTTTCCTTGTTACTAGTTTCAGTTTTCAAATACTTTTCTCATATGGAAATTTGTCAACTTCTGACCATGCAACGAAACGAATTTCAATCACATAGCAACAGCTTTTAAAAGATTCGACTATACTTCTAGTTAGTGTATTCTATTATTTGACTTCGACTTATAATAGAGAAAAGTTAGAGAAACTGATGTGAATGAAGCACAAGATTTTTTAAAACTTCATTCTTTAACTTCTTTGTAACAAATTTTCTCGTTAAAATTTTTCCGAAGTGGATATTTTTAAATATTTTAAATTAGGAAAACCTGCAAAAACGCACACGATTATACCAATTAATTTTTAAAAACTGGTCAATGGCTAATATAAACATTTCAACTACAAGTTTTATTAGTCACAATTTGAAATGCATGGAGAAAAATGTCGAGACGTTTATTTGTATTGTTGTAGGATAAGACAAGTGCTCAATATGGAAAAGAGTAAACAAAAAAGTAACCTAGAAAAATCTGATGTGTTCCATTCACACAACTTTCTCTACATCTCTGAAACAAATAATTGTTCAAAAACTTATTCTTCTACCTACTTCATGATAATCAGGATAAACATTAGAAGAAATGGTCTTATTACTTGCTTCCTTGTAAGTAGAAGCGAAATAAGGGAGTACCATGGGTTAAAGTGATAGCCAAAAGTTGGTTGCTATGTGACTGAAGTTCCTTTGTTTGTATGGACAGGAGTTGACAAATTCCCGTATGAAAAAAAGTATAAGTTTTTTCAAGACTGAAACCAAAAACAAGGAATATCTCAAAAACGATCAACTGCACGAAAAAAATGTGTATAACATAAATTGTGTGTTTTAATGTGCTTTACATTTTTTGTGTGGTAAGTTTTTGTCTATCTCTTACGGTTTAGCAGTTATGCAAAATTCCTTAAGAAGAAATTAGTCTTCAGAGGCTATTCCCAGAAAATTCAAGATATCCATTTTATTCTTCAGGTAAATATATTTAATATACGATATTTTAATCAAAATCGTTAGAGCCATTTTTAAGAAAATCAAAGTTTTCGAAAAAATATCCATGTAAAGGGTAGTTTGGGGTGGGGGAAATTTGCTCAAAATTTTCGTGTCGCATCCCTGGAAGCTACTAAGCTTAAATAGCAAGTTTGGTATTTTACCGACTTTTCACACACACACACACACACACACACACACACACACACACACACACACACAAACACACACGGACTTTTTCTGAAAATACTTTTTTTGGATTTAGGGACACCCTAAAACACGTATTTCCGGTGAAATCTCGGTATAGGACTTATGGGTGGAATGCAATACTTTCCCTATATTCTATGTACATAGTACGTGTAGAGAAAGTAAAAATGACTTTAAATTTTGAGAGTCATTAAGCAGCGTCACGCTTTAAAAATGGTATCTCTACCTGTTCTGCAAACCATCTTACAGAAGAGTACTGTTTTATGTATATCATGCTAATCCAGATTTTATGCTAGCACTTCTCTATAAGTAGATGGCAAACAATGGAATACACTAGGCTAAAGCGATAGTCAAATCTCTTAAAAGGTGGTTGCTGTGAACATTTTATCATTTCGCTTTTCATTACCAGCAGTAAGTAAAGCAAATTAAACGAAAGGTGACAAGCGTTTGAGAAATTTACGAGTTTAAAATAGAAACAAATAACAAGGAATATCTCAGATACAGCGAACGCTACAACAAAAATATGATGTGTACCATTCACATGAAATTCTCCATATCTCTGCAACAAATAATTCTTAAAAAGCTTATACTTTTATTTACTTTATGCTAATCAGAAAAAAAATAGCAGAAATAGTCTAATTACTCGCTTCCTTGTAAGTAGAAGCGAAATAAGGGACAACCGTAGGTTAAAGTGATAGTCAAAAGCTGGTTGCTATGTCAATGAAGTTCCTTTGTCTATATGGATAGGAGTTGACAAGTTCCTGTATGAGAAAAGTATACGTTTTTCATAGCAGAAACCAAAAATAAGGAATGTCACAAAAACGACGAACTCCACGAAGAAGATGTATATAACATAAATTGTGTGTTTTAATGTGCTCTACATTTTTTGTGTAGTAAGTTTTTGTCCATCTCTTACGGTTTAGCAGTTATTCAAAATTCCGTAAAATTCATCCAGAATAAACTACTCTTCAGAGGCTATTCCTAGGAAATTCAAGATATACATTTTATTATTCAGATAAATATGTTTAATATACGAACTTTTAATCAAAATCGTTAGAGCCATTTTTGAGAAAATCAAAATTTTCGAAAAAAGTTCTATGTAAAGGGTAGTTGGGGGTGGGGGGAGTTTTCTCAAAATCTTCGTGTCGCATCCCTGGAAGATACTAAACTTAAATACCAAGTTTGGTATTTTACCGACTTTTCGTTTCTGAGTTATCGTGTTCACGGACACACGGACACACACAGGGACCTTTTTGTGAAAATGCTTTTTTTTTTGGATATTGGGGACCCTAAAACATATATTTCCGGTGAAATCTCGGTATCGAATTTTTGGTGGAGTGCAATACTTTCTCTATACACTATGTACATAGTGCGTATGGAGAAAGTAAAAATGTGTAGGACATAAATTGTGTGCTTTCACGAAATCTATATTTTTGTGCTGCAAGTTTGTACAAAATTCAGCAAACTTCTTCCAGAAAAGTTCTTCGAAAGCTATTCAAGATACACATATCTTTAATATATGATATTTTCATCAAAATTGTTAGAATCTTTTTAAGGAAACATTTTCAAAATTTTTCCAAATAAAGACTCGTCTTTCTTGAAAATTTTTGTTTTGCATCCTTGGAAGACACTAAATTTAAATACTAAGTTTTGTATTTAACGGTCTTTTAATTTTTTTCGCTATGCTGATCACAGACCTTTGTTTTAAATATATTTTTTTTTGACTCAGGAGATCTCAAAACATATTTCCGGTGAAATCTCGACATCGAATTTGGGGTCTAATAAAATGACTTCTCTATATATTATGTGCATAGTACGTGTAGAGAAAGTAAAAATAGCGTCCCAAAGCATGTGTTAAATCCGCTTTCGGAGAAGCAAAATTCCAAAATTGTACCTTTAACAATGGTGCAATTCTTGGTTTAAATCCAAAAGTATACTTCCTTTTTTTTTTTTATCAAAAGCTTAAGAGGAACTCAGAATCTATTTCCAGAAAATTAAAAGACATTTTTCATGCAAATATATTCGACATACCTATGGTTTTATAATGAAAATCATAGAGCAATTGTTTGGATATACAACATTTTAAATAAATATTACTTTTAAAATGTAGTTTGAGATGGGAAACTTCTTTGAACTTCTGTATCGCATCCTTGGAGGACGCTGAACTTGAGTATTTAACATTCAAATTTGGTATATAACATTTATTTTTAAAGTTCTCTCTGTCCCTTTCTCAAAAACTTTTGTTTCCAAAAGAATTAATTTTTGCAAAATGTGTATATCCGGCGGAATCTCGATATTGAGTTTTTGCGTAAAATACATACTCCCTCTTGTTATAAATAGTTAATAAAAGAAGTGAAATATCTCTGAAATCCAAGACATGTTCTTTATATTTAATATGCATTATGTGGAGAGATATATAACTTGTCAAGTAATTAAAAATTCTACAATATTTCGGTCCGCGCAGCTCACACCTTCAAGTGCTTCCCCTCTTCCCGCTTTAGCTGGCCACCGTTCGGCGATGCAGAAAAAGTGGGGATGAAGCGAGACTTTCCCATTTGTTACAATGGCTGAATGTTGGATGAGAAAAAGTATTTGTTTTCGCAAGAAGGTGGTAAAATTGTAAATAATCTCCCTAACCTGTTCTCTAAAAGACTTCCAGAGGAGAAGTTTCCAACACTACTGTTAATAGTTCTCAGTTTATATATTCTTGTAATAAACAGTACACGATATTTGCATAATCACTCTCCCTCCACTGACAAAAAGACCTCGCGATGCGCATGCGTGTCTGCTGTCACATGGACTCGCGGGAGAGTGATCGGCAACAGTTGCGCCCACAACGTTCTGCGCCGCTTTTGTAGTACCATGAAAGAGTATAGTTATTTTAATTTCACAAAATGTTTCCAATTGAATTTTCTTTGTGAACTTAATGTTTCTTCCACGCCGATCGAGTGTAGAACATAAGTTGTAGAGGTAGAGTCAGACTAAAAAATTCAATTACACATCCGGGATTTGAACTAGGATTTCCCGGTTGTCATCCATTTGTTCTAAATTACAGTTGATTAACCATGAAGCCTGGGGCTTAAAGTACTTACCATTGTAAGTCGCTGTTGGGGTACATGCTCTCAAAATAATTTAAAAACTCCTTGTCGTTTAGCGGGGAAAAACGCGAGTCAGATGGGACAATTTAATGCTATGTCATGTTACCATGGTTAAACGTAGGCATATGGGGTGCAGGATGAATAAATTATGTATTTATGGTACAACCTTGTGGCAAGTCTGATTCACCATCGTTTGATTAATGGTTTAATACGTACAGTTCATTCGTTTTCTTTTCGGCTAGGGCATGTAGAAGGGTGAAGGGTGCTGATTGATGCAGGAACTCGTCTTTCCCCCTCTTTCACACCTATTGGCTGAAGAGAATGCAATAAAAATCGTGTATCGCAGGTATATGATGTTCAGGATGAATAAATCACGGATATATGATACACCTTTTCGCCAGAATGAGTTAGCATCGTTTGATGGTTGAATGAACGGCGCAGGTATATGGCATAAATAATGAATACATCATGGATCTATGATACAACTTTGTTGGCAAGGCGCATTTATGATAATATAATGAATAGTTCAATGAAGTACACTGTATAGCGCAGGTATATGGCGTAAAGGATGAATAAATGTTGGATCTATGATACAATCTTGTGGACAAAATAGATTTACAATAATCTGATGAATGGTTCAATGAAGTACACTGTATAGCGTAGGTATATGTCGTAAAGGATGAATAAATGATGGATCTATGATACAACCTTGTGGACAAAACAGATTTACAATCATCTGATGAATGGTTCAATGAAGTACCCTGTATAGCGCAGATTATGGGGTATAGCATGAATAAATCATGGATGAATCTATGGTACAACTTGTGACAAAACAGATTTAGAATCTGTTGATGAATGGTTGAATGAAGTACCCTGTATAGCAGGGGTATATTGCGTATAGCATGAATAAATCATGGGTCTATAATACAACTTTGTGGGCAACACAGAATTACAATTATCTGATGAATGAATGAAGTACCCTGTATAGATTGCGTGTAGCATGAATAAAGCATGGGCCTATAATACAAGTTTGTGGGCAAGACAGAATTACCACAGTCTGATGAATGAAGTATGCCGTATAGCGCAGGTACATGGCGTAAGGATGAATAAAATGGAGGATCTACAGTACAACTTTGTGGGTAAGACGGAATTACCACAGGCTGATGAATGGTTGAATGAAGTATCCTATGTAGCGCAGGTATATGACATACAGGATGAATAAAACATGGATCCATGATACGACTTGTGGACAAAACTGATTTTCCATCCTGTGATGAATGGTTGGATGAGGTATTCTGTATAGCGCAACCTTGTGAACAAAACACATTCACAATCATCTGTTGAATATTTGAATGAAGTACCCTTATAGCGCAGGTATATAGCGAATAGATCTTTGATACAACCTTGTGGACAAGAAACATTTTCCATCGTCCAATGAATGGTTGAATGAAGTATCCTGTATAGTGTAGGTATATGTCATTTAGGATGAACAAATGGTGCATCTATGAAACAACCTTAGGAAAAGATTGGGTTACCATTGGCTTGGTTGAATAAAGTATCACGTGTAACCCGCTATATGACGTACAGGATGAATAAATCATGATACAACCTCAACTGATTTACCATCGTCTGATGAATGGTTGAATGACGTACCCTGTATATAGCAGCTATATGTCTTGTAGGATGAATAAATCAGGTATCTATGATACAATCTTGAAGGCAGCAATCTTGCATTAAATTTTGCTTTTACTACCTTGTTAACTACCTCCGTGAGTACTTGCGGTTATGTTGGCAACACAGCTTCTAGAACCCGCCCACCCTGTCTCCAAATAATGGGCTAATCCAAACCTCCCTTAACTGAGAGTAAACATAATACACACAGTGTTTGAACGTGCGGCTTGAAATGTTTTGCACACATATTTAACAGTCTGTCATGTGGAACGATAGTCAATTATTCAAAGCTCCAAATCGGCGTTACTTACACTTTTCATTACCCGCGGAAGTTTAGCTTTGGGTTTCCATTATACATGAGAAGTGTGCTTCATACTCTATTTTCTTCCTTCCTGCTCGCTTAAGAAACGAGTTTTACATAGTAAAAGCTAGGATCGCTGCCAAAAACACTAGCTTTTGGTAAAGTAACAAGTGTAGGTCCTACTTAAGACGTTTGACCTAGATTCTCTCTAGAGAGGAAGTAGTAGTATTGTGTAAATTCTGATCGTTTCACACTCCTGTAGATAGGTTGTCCGAGTATACTGCGAGTGTCTGTAGTAGATAGGGATACGATACAGGGGTTTAGGGTTCTACCCATTGCTGCTTTGGGGGGGGGGTTTCCTCTTCAGCTGCAATTTCATTTAGTATTAGTTTTAATTTTTGTGAGACACATTTATCGCGAGCGGCAGACACCTTCTATTCTTTTTATTCCCTGTATCTAATTTCCAACGCGGTGGTAGCGCAGCTACCTACCAAGCGGGAGACCTGGGTTCGATCCCCAGTACCGGCGTGGGGATTTTTCCACCGCTGGGAGACCTGGACCGGGGTGCACTCAGCCTCGTGAGGTCCCTGGGGGGCCAATTGAGGAGCTACTTGATGGAAAAGTAGCGGCTCCAGGTCGTGAGGACCGCATTAACCGGCCGGGAGGGGCTCGAGGCGCTGACCACGTCTCACCCTCCAATACTGCACCCCATCCATGACGTCTGTAGTGGATCGAGATGGGGGACGCAGCGGCCGGGCGGTAGGCCAAAGCTCCCCGTGAGCTGTCGTGCCATGGAGTTATTATCTAATTTCCAAATATATATAGAATTTGCTTGAGAACATTTTTTACTTTCTCTATACTCACTAGGTACATAGTGTATAGAGAATGTATTGCACTCTACCAAAAAATTCGACACCGAGATTTCACCGGAAATATATGTTTTAGTGTCCCCTGTACCCAAAAAGGTATTTTCAGAAAAAGGTCCGTGTATGTGTCCGTGTGTCCATGTGTCTGTGAACACGATAACTCAAAAACGAAAAGTCGGTAAAATACCAAACTTGGTATTTAAGTTTAGTATCTTCCTGGGATGCGACACGAAGATTTTGAGAAAAATCCCCCACCCCAAATTATCCTTTACATGGAACTTTTTTCGAACATTTTGATTTTCTAAAAAATGGCTAACGATTTTGATTAAAATATCGTATATTAAAGTTATTTACCTGACAAATAAAATGTATATTTTGAATTTTCTGGGAATAGCCTCTGAAGACTACTTTATTCTGGATGAATTTTTCATAACTACTAAACCGTAAGAGATGGACAAAAACTTAACCTACTAAAAATGTAGAGCACGTTAAAACACACAATTTATGTTATATAATTTTTTTTCGTGGAGTTGATCGTTTTTGAGATATTCCTTTTTCTTGGTTTCAGCTTTGAAAAACTACAGGAATTTGTCAACTCCTGTCCATACAAACAAACGAACATCAGTCACATAGCAACCGGCTTTTGGCTTTCATTTTAACCCATGGTACTCCTTTACTTCGTTTCTACTTACAAAAGAGCAAAAAATAAGACTATTTCTGCTAATTTTTCTCGATTAGCATGAAACAAATAAAAAATAAGCTTATTAACAACAATAATGTACAGAGATATAGAGAAAGTCATGTAAATGGAACACATCAGATTTTTTATTATCCTTTTTGGTTTATTTTTATTTCTTTGAGTTGCTCTTGTATTGTGTAGTGAATCTTGCAGTTGCTTGTATGTATCATTTGGAGATTTATTCATGATTTGTGTGGCGTATGCGGTATTTATTTCTTTGGCGTTGTCTGTTATTTCTTCGGTAAAGCTCTTAAGGTTTTCGATTTGCATTCTGTGTTTTCTTTGATGTCTGCGTTGAGTTACTTAATGGCAGTTATGAGGTCTTTAATGCTGCTCTGTATGTCTGTCAATGCTTTTGAAGGTCCTTTAGGTTGCGGTCTTTGTAGTCTGTTGTGGTCTGTACTTCCTTGATGCTTTATTGTATTTCGTGTAGTGCTGTTCGGTCTTTTTTGTAGTAGGCGTCAATGTCTGGCGTAATTTGTGGTTATTTGATGTTGGAGTGACGTTTTTGAACTTCTCATTGTGTCTGTTTCTGACTGATTGTAGTTCCTGCGTAGTCAATGGCGATTGTTCCGACGTGGTTTGGTTGTGTTTGGTTGTTGTGTGCGCTTCCAGTCTTGTAGATGTACGTCGTTGATTGTTCTTTGTGGTGTTTTCCAGTTGGTGGTTCTCGGTGGTTCTGCTGTTTGTCGAGGGTGGTTTTGGGCAGCAGATCTGTAGGTTGAGCAGTATCGGCAGCGTCTGGAGAGGTCATGTTGCCTACAAACCGATGTTAAATTTGAGGCTCTACAATAGTGGCAGCGTAGTGTTGAGGTGCACTTTTCAGCAGTGAGTTCATCCTGGCAACATCTTCTACACGGCGGTATCCATGTTGTGCGACTTTTCTCAATTTCTACTTCCTTTCCTAGAAACGTCATTCCAGATTGCGGTCCTGAAATATCAGTTTAGATGATCGGTTGGTACTCTATTGCTGTAGATTCTGATGGCCTTCACCAGGCCATCCAGCTAAACTGAGCTTGCTCCAGACAGAATCGTACTGGAGCTGAGGATGCACGCAGGCCGCCAGTTCGCTAAAGTGCCCGAGACGACCAGGAACATCCTCGGCTGGCGTTCTTCGGTGGTCCTCTGAGGTGTTTACGAAGACGGTGTGAATTTATGGTGTGGTCTTCGCAGGGTGTTGAAGTTCCGGTGGATGGCGTGCGTTGTTGGTTGGTGCCGAGATCTAGGTGTGGTGATCTCTGGAGAAGATGTGGTTGTGCTTCTAGGCGAGCTGTGTTGTGATTCATTGAATACGTTTTTCTTAGTAACTGCGTCGTTTCTTGTCTTCTTCCTCCATCTTGGTGTTGGGTTGTGTACTCCTCGGTGTCTTCCAGCGAACCCTGTCCGTAGCGTCACGATATTGTTGATACTGCAACAAAGCCAAGTTATATACGCAAAAAAGTATTGTGACTACGCCCTGAGGCTGTAACCGCTGATCGTGAGTGTACGGCTATCTTTGTAAGTCATAGGTGATTGTTGGCATCTCTGTTACACACGCAGCTGTAATTGTTACACCTTTCTGGTAGAACACCTGAAGTTGCGTAAGCCTGAAAGAGTTTTGTGAACACCAGCGTTGGATTCTGGAAATTTCCAGTCACATGACAAACATACATAAAAAGGGACAAGGAATCCCTGCCCAGCGTGCAGTTTTCACTGGGAATGCAACGACTGCAAAGGTTGAGGAAGTTCGACGAGAATTTCCTAGCGAACATTGAAAAGGATCAGAGTTGTTACGAAAGTTAGTACTTTGTAAACAGTTTGTGGAAAAATAAACATTTGGAGAAAACAAGAGTTTTTGTTACAATGATTATGTCACATTAACTGAAAATCCTCTATACATTAATTTAAAATTACAATATACATTTTGCTGCCAACAAGCTTATTTTAGAAATCGGTTTGCTTTTATACGCTTTCTTTTATTCAAGAACGGCTGAATTGATTGATAGATCTAAGATTAGAACAGACTATACATATATATGAAAACAGACCTTTAACAAGTTACACGAGATAATGGAGAAAATTGAAATTAAAATTAATTTGGATTCTTTATTAATGTTCTCTTTTCAATTAGAAGTTTATATTGGTTATTGGCGTTCATATTTATTATTAATATAACATTTATTACCTTTAAAGTTATTAATTTTAAAACAACATTTTGTATTGATTTAGTTTTAAGCTTACTTAAGAAGTTTAATTAAAAATTATGATTTAGTTGGAACTGATTAGAATGAATTTTCTTCTTACTTAATTTAAGGAAACTTGAAAATAATATTTTTGAGTAAAAATCAAAGGTTATATTTAACTAGGTATATAATTTATGCTGTTATATTCATGGAATGATATTAGAATGCAATTTTGATGGTATAATTAAGTACTAAGGCTTAACAGGAGTATTATAATTTTGAAGGTTTACTTAACAGCCTAAATATATTAAAGATTAATATATTAATAAAATTACGGTGTAGACTCCAGTTTTAACTTTATATATATAAAAACATAAAATGTTGTTTTAAATTGAATTGTTTTAAATTGAAACCAATAGAGGTAAGTCACATTTAATTTTATTTTAATTTAATGATAAAATTGAATAACAATAATCCCATTAAGAAGACGTGATACCTTTTCCAAATACGATATTAAAATCTAACAGTCATTTCGTTTATTACCGCCTTTTTCTAAAATATTAAAATATGAGTTTAACCGCATTTGCGACAGGTGTGCCTTTACTGCAAATAAAATGTATTTAAACATAAAACAAATGCATTTTTTTCGGCAGGACGATCGATCAGTACTAGTTATTGCAACTGTTTAATGAAATAGTTTATTATTTTAGATTAAATATAACTTTAAATTATTTATCTCTGAATTGGTTATGATAATGTTTGATTAGTTATGTTTTAACAGTATACATTTACTTAATAAATTGTAATTTGTATTCTATGTGTTTATTTTTATAGATATGAAATGTTAGTTTTAGTAAAACCAACTTTTAATCTTGTATTGCCTGCTTTGCTAATTTTATTCACTACAGATTGGAGAATCTAATATTCAGGCGTTCAGCTCCAAGAACGAAATCATGGTAAATCTAATAGAAGATAAAAACTATACACAGCAAATATGTACAACAGAAAAATTGTAAGATTGCCGTTTATTGGCAATAATTGCTTTAGATAAACAGGAAAGCATGTAGCGTTTGAAAATATTCCAATATTAAGAAAATGGAAATTTAAAAATAATACGACTACAATAGACATATTACATTTTACTTCCTCTAGCCAGCATGTTCAATGTACAGAGTGGATTGAGAAGGTATTGTATTTCACTCAAAATTCGAAGTTGAGATTTCACTGAAATTACAAGTTTTGAGGCCCCCTGAGTAAAAACATTTGTAGAAATATATTCGTGTATGTGTGCGTGTGTGTATGTCCGAAAAACGAAAAGTCGGTTAAATACCAAACTTGGTATTTATTTTCAGTAATTTACAAGGATGATTTTCAAGAAAATTCCCCACTCTAAAGTACCCTTTACATGGAGCATTTTTCGAAAATTTTAATTTTCTTAAAAATAACTATTATTAAGACGTAGATAGCACTAAAAACAATTTAATTCATATACATTAAAAATATTTCCGCAAATGCATCACATTTCATTTTAAAATCAAAGAAAATAGCGATAATAAAAATTTGCTATAAAACTGAACGCTTTAATATTGCATATTCTTTCCACGACATCTATATTTAATTAAACGTCGTGAGGACCTTTAACGAAGGTAAGAGTTGAAAAAGTTGAACGTTTAAAAATGGTTATCTCGGAAATGGCAAGCTCACAAAACTCTTATTTGAAATAAATTGTGTGGTTTAAAGAGAGATGAACGTTTTATGATACGTTACCACTTAATTTTACCAATATTAATTTCTTCAGAACTAAGAGAACGCCAAAAGGTATGTCAAGTAAATAGGTTTAACATATTTTAATCAAAATCGTTAGAAACATTCAGAAAATTAAAAATGTTGAATAATGTCCTATCTAAACGGTAGTTTGCAGTGGAAGTTTTTCTTAAATCTTCGTATCACATCTCTGGAAAAGAATTAAACTTAAAAAAATCAAGTTTAAAACATATATTGCCATCTACACATACAATTTTTGGGTGGAATATATACTTCCGCTACTACATTTACGTAGCTAGGTTAATTTTCTGTAGTTCCTATATGCGGCATAGGGAATCGGTACGATGTTTCTGTGATCGGATTTGAATTTCAAGTGTGCGAGTTCGTCACTTGCGACAGATGGCACTGTAGGACTAAATCACAACTTGCGGACGTGAAATTCCAGAATTTTGTTCAGGAATCTTCTTGTTTCAAGACATAGGGTTATTTTACGTGCAAATAAACATTATACGGTGCTACCGGGTTTACTTCCCTTCCAAATGAAGCCATGTTAAGGATTTCTGCGTCGGAAAAACAAAAAATCCATCACCCTTGGACTTAACGTTGCAGAGAAAGTAAAAATGTATAAGCTAATTCGATACAAAACTGAAATGTGAGAAATTATTCGTGACTCCATTCGAGTACATTAACATTCGAAATAAATTGTTTTATAACACAAGAAAATGCAAAGAGCAAATTCTAGGAATTCAGCAGTCTCACTCACATAGATTTACTCGGTTATGTGTAATTCGGTGAAGAAAAAATCTGATGTGTACCATTCACATGACTTTCTCTATATCCCTGCAACAAATTATTCTTAAAAAGCTTATACTTCTATTTACTTTATGCTAATCAGAAAAAATGAGCAGAAATAGTCTTATTACTTGCTTCCTTGTAAGTAGAAGCGAAATAAGGGACTACCATGGGTTAAAGTGATAGTCAAAAGCTGGTTGCTATGTCAATAAAGTACCTTTGTTTATATGGATCGGAGTTGACAAGTTCCTGTATCAGAAAAATATAAGTTTTTCATAGCAGAAACCAAAAATAAGGAATGTCTGAAAAAAGACGAATTCACGAAAAAAATGTATATAACATAAAGTGTGTGTTTTAACGTGCTCTACATTTTTTGTATAGTAAGTTTTTGCCCATCTCTAAAGGTTTAGTAGTTATTCAAAATTCAGTAAAATTCATCCAGAATAAACTACTCTTCAGAGGCTATTCCCAGAAAATTCAAAATATACATTTTATTTTTCAGGTAAATATCTTTAGTATATTAAATTTTAATCAAAATTGTTAGAGCCATTTTTGAGAAAATCAAAATTTTCGAAACAAATTCCATGTAAAGGGTAGTTTGGGGTGGGGGATTTTTCTCAAAATCTTCGTGTCGCATCCTTGGAACATACTAAACTTAAATACCAAGTTTGGTATTTTACCGACTTTTCGTTTTTGACTTTTCGTGTTCACGGACACACACACACACTAACCTTTTTCTGAAAATACTTTTTTTTTGGATACAGGGGACCCTAAAACATATATTTCCGGTGAAATCTGGTATCGAATTTTTTAGTGGAGTGCAATACATTCTCTATACACTATGTACATAGTACGTATAGAGAAAGTAAAAAAGTACTCACTCCCACGAAGTCAAGTAATCGGTATAATCTTGCCTATACCAATAACTAAGTACCTGCAAGTTCTATTGTAATATATTGATGTGTTCCATATATTCTGCATATATATTATTTTAAGATTGATTGGACACATCAATAATGATATTAATAAAGTACGTACCTATATCACAGGAAACAATATGGACCCGTTTACATAACAGGCACAGAACGGAAGCGGAAGCCCATTACATTTTCCTCTTGTGTTCAAATTTTATTAGTGCTTTCCAGAGCATTATGACATGGACCTGTGTGTAATGAGAGGGGCAGATAGAGAGTAATGGCATACAAAAGGGGTTAAGAGAGGGGAGAGGGGTACACCTGCAGTTAATGTAGTAATAAAAGTGGAGCTGAGGATTTTGATACTAATCTAAATAATACCGAGATTATTTATGCATGTATTTTTTACTTTCTCTACACGTACTATGCATATAGTAGGTAGAGAAACTATTGTACTCCACTCAAAAAATCTACGTCGATATTTCACCGGGTTTATATAGGCCATGGCCGCAAAGTAGGATTTATTTCGGACCAATCGCTTGTGTTCCAGCCACGCTATCCTTTCCTTCCTTATCGCGTTTTGAGCGAAACGTCAGGAATAAATCCCACTTTTCGATCACGGCCCAAAAGCCCGGAAGAAATTTTACTTAGAATGGACGCCACCCATGAAAGCCTTAGTACACACTTTGGAAAAATAGGTCCTGTTACTTGGTTTATCGTAGGTAAGGGAGAATAGAATACACCAGGATAAAGCAATAGATCTTCTAAAAGCTAGGCGCTATGAGAACAATTGTAATTCGGTTCTCTTGTTTGCTAGAAGTAAAAAAAAAAAAGAGTTGAACTGAAAAATGACTTCCAGTGAGAAAAGTAAGTACCTAGTTTAAAACTGAAACCAACAAAGAAAACCTCTGAAATGCTTTAATTTACTATAACCAAATACATTGTGTTTTAACAAGACCTACAGTTTTTGTGTAGCAAGTTCTCTCTTATTTTTCAGTTATACAAAATTCATACAGAATGAAGAAAATTTCAGAGGTTATTCCCAGAAAAATGAGAATATAATTAAATACATATATTTCAATCAAAATCGTTAGCCCTTTTTTAAGAAAATCAAACATTTGGAAAAATCTTTCACATACAGGGTAGTTTGGGAGTCAGATTTTCTTGAAAATATTCGTGTCGTATTCTTGGAAAACAATGAACTTAAATACCAAATTTGGTATTTAACCAACTGTGCACGGACACAGAGGATCTTTTTTTTTAAAAATAATTCTTATTCAGGGTACCCAAAACGTGTATTTCCGGTGAAATCTCAGTACTGAATTTTTGGCGAAATACATTATCTTCTCTATCCACTATGTGCATAATACATACGTGCTAGAAAAAGTAAAACTTGGGAATAAATAATTATGAAATTATACAATGATGGCATTGTTAAAACCATGCATTTTGAACGCCTTTAAGCTGCAAGATAATATGTAACCGTTTTAATATAAATGATATCACCTAAAAGCATATATCAGTTTGGAAAGCTCAAAACATTTTAGAACAATGCCAATGAGATGCTTCAAAGGTTTTCAGAGGGTTAAGTGGTATAATTTCAATGTCAGTTTTGAGCATATATTTAAAGAAAACAAATTAAATGTAACAGACCTATGCATTAGGATGTAATAACATGCATCACAACATACAGCCTGTTTTCTACTATGGGCCAGAGAATGAAAGACAGGTCTCCCATAAACCTCTCTAAACTTTCCTTCTGCCTCACTAATATAAGCCAGGGTTTCCTTAACATTCCGAGCAATAAGGAACCCCACCTGCTAGTGCAAGAGACAAACATCTCGGAATATTTTACAGAAACATTTGAAGTTCCATCCACACGTCTGCAATTGTTACAAGCGACAAAACCAAGCGACAGTCTCCCTGTGAGGAAAGTAAATGACGTGTTATTTATGGACGCTCTTTAACTACAGCGTCTCATTCTAAATTGGGCGTGAAAGACCACTTAATTGTGCTCAGAGGCCTCTCTAATAGGTTTCAGGTTCTTTTACGTGCCATAAATTTACGACACGGGACCAACGGCTTTAGTTCCCTTCCGAAGGAAGCCATACTAAGGATTTTTACACCCGAAAAATACCATCGTCCTTAGCCGGGTTTGAACTCGCGACCTTGGGTATATGAAGTTAGCATGGTAACCGCTGCACCACGAAGGACGAATTTCCTGTGAGGAGATGCAACTCAGAATGGAAACTGAAGGTTTCATCAAATCATTGATGTTTTATGATAAAGTCACGTTGCATCCGTCAGGAAAAGGGCCCTAACAGAATGCTTTGGAAAATCTTAACATTCATATGGTACATGTATGTGGCTCCTCGTCCATACAACTCATTTCCGTAAAATCTTCCACACAGTTTGTTGCGGGATGTTTAATACACGTTCCACATTTGCCTTACTTACTGATGGAGACCTGTTGACTTCCGCTTACAAATACAACACTTCCGGATACTGGGCTCATTGGGTGGGTCATCACCAAATTTTCTTCTAAAATTGTGTTGTATAACTGACAACAGACTGGAACACGTGAAAATCTAGCACACAAAATGACCTCATCTTCTTTTACAGCCATTTTTACTTTCTCTACACTTACTATGTACATACTACAGAAGAAATTGCACTCCACCAAAATATTTCATACCGTGATATCACCGGAAATATGTTTTAGGGCCCCCTATACCCAAAAAAGTATTTTCAGAAAAAGTCTGTGTGTCTGTGTGTCCGTGTGTCTGTGAACACGATAACTCAAAAACTAAAAGTCGATAAAATACCAAACTTGGTATTTAAGTTTAGTATCCTCCAGGGATGCGACACGAAGATTTTCAAGAAAATCCCCCACCCCCAACTACCCTTTACATGGAACTTTTTTTAGAAAATTTTGATTTTCTCAAAAATGGCTCTTAACGATTTTGATGAAAATATCGTATATTAAAGATATTTACCTGACCAATAAAATGTACATCTTGCATTTTCTGGGAATAGCCTCTAAATACTGCTTTATTCTGAATCAATTTTACGGAATTTTGCATAACTACTAAACCGTCAGAGATGGACAAAAACTTATCACACAAAAAATATAGAGCATTTTAAATCACACAATTTATGTTATATACAATTTTTTCGTGGAGTTGATAGCTTTTTAGATATTCCTTGTTTTTGGTTTTCGTTTGGTAAAACACTTTTCTCATACAGGAATTTGTCAACTCGTGTCCATACCAACAAAGGAACTTCAGTCACATAGCAACCAGTTTTTGACTATCACTTTAACCTATGCTACTCCCTTGTTTCGCTTCTACTTACAAGGAAGCAAGTAATAAGACTATTTCTGCTAATTTTTCTCGATTAGTATGAAGTAAATTGAAGCTTTTTAACAATAATTTGTTGCAGAGATGTAGAGAAAGTCATGCGAATGGAACACATCAGATATTTTCACACAAGCCCTGTGTAAGACAGGATTTGGATAATTAGAGTCATAGTGAAAAGTTCAATACCATAGCCAGGATATGAACCACGGATCTCCCGGTTTCTAGCCGGGACTAATCTGCAATAATAGTTGGCTAAAGTATGAAGCCCGGGACTTAAAGAAGTTACCATATTGTAAGTGTCATTAGGGTATGTCTGTGGTTTACATGCGAGTCAGTTGAGGAATTTAATTCTGTGCCGGCATCAGTGCATTTTTACTTAAATCTGCTTAATTCAATAATTAATACACAACACTTAATTTATTCCAATGGATAAAATTTCCTGAAAAAAAAAGAAGAATGAAAAGAAAAATAATAATATTTTCTTCCAAACGATTTATTAATAGATGGGAGCTCAGTGGTGGATCAACCGTTTAGAGACCGGGAGATCTGTGGTTCAAATCCCGGTTATGGCATTTAATTCTGTGCCGGCATGAGTGCATTTTTATTGAAATCTGCCTAATTTAATAATTAATACACAAACTTTAAATTTATTCCAATGGATAACATGTCCTAAAAGGAAAATATATATATAATAATAATGAAAAGCAAATTAAGAGTATTTTCTTCCAAACATAAGCATGTATTAATAACATTATAGCTCAGTGGTAGATCAACCGGTTAGAGACCGGGAAATCTGTGGTTCAAATCCCAGCTATGACATTTAATTCTGTGCCAGCATGAGTGCATTTTTACTTAAATTTGCCTAATTTAATAATTAATACACAAAACTCTAAATTAATCCAATAGATAACATTTCCAAAAAAGAAAACAAAACAATGCAAGGAATTCATAGCATTTTCTTCCAAAAGTAAGCATTTATTAATAACATTGTAACTCGGTGGTAGAGCTACCGTTTAGAGACCGGGAGATTCGTGGTTCAAATCCCGGCTGTGTTATTTAATTCTGTGACGGCATGAGTGCATCTTTATTTAAATCTACCTAATTTATTAACACACACAATTCCAATGGATCAAATGTCCTAAAGGTAAAAAGAATAATGCAGAGAATTCATAGTATTTTCTTCTAAACGTAAGTATTTATTAATAATATGGTACATCAACCGGTTAGAGCCCTAGATCAGTGGTTCAAATCCCGGCTGTCAAAGGACTTCATGAACACACTGTATCTGTGCACCATAATCCCATTTCATTAAAATACATTAGTCTATCGCATGGATGCGCAGAGTGAATTAATATTACTTTGTATGTAATTATCAGACACAAACACCGAGTTTTAACCATTTAGTAACGGGGTCGAATGGAATTTAATTTTGGAACCAAAAGTATGTATAGTCGATTCTTTACGAGCGAGTGGAAATATTTTGAGAGACACTACGCATTTAGCGCGATTCACTAAAACAAAAATTCAATCCACTTTCTGCAATCAAACTCTTGCGGCGGAGCATATTGTTCTATTTCATTATACACTGTCGAGCGCTTAATGCTGCATGGTAATGCAATCAAAATGTATAGCTTACGTATTAGACGTCATGGTGAATAGATTACTGGTGAATGAATGTAAATTCATTTTTGTGTTTATTTAACGATGGCTCATCGAAACCAAATAGAAAGTGTGATGATAACTACATCCACACAGGGCTTTATTGTATTCCGTTGTCATTAAAGTTTAATATGCATATACAGACACAGTGCAATTTGCATTTAACCGTGATAATTCGTTTGGACATGCATGCAAACGTCATCCTGCATTCTGCACCAGTAACGACTTTAATAAGATGCGTGCGATATTAATATGTTTAAATTGCCTCCCTTCATTTAAATGTTTACTCGCATTTCAACTTTGTAATTTTAGTATTAAAACAGTTTACAGTTAAAATAGGTACACTTACATGAATAAAATGTGTCCCGTTTAGCTAAAGTCTGTTTTTCTTTACCTTACTCCACATGACAACAGATGGCGTGCTATAGTCCTCTCTTTTTTGCTGTTGGACTTGCAACTGCAAATCAAGATAAAAACTAGTTCCCTAGTTAAAATATTATTATATTTTTTTTTGCATTTAAAGCATTTAAGTAACATCATTTTTCTTTAAAGTAATGATACAACTGTATATTATTATTTATTTATTTATTTATTTCTCTGCAAGTGGGTATCACCCGGTGGCAGAGTTATATATGTATATAAGATATATAAACAATAAATCACAGCTGCCAGTTTATGGCTTTGTAAGCTAGATATAATAGTTATTTACAACAAATATGAAAACATTAATTTTTCTCTCAATTCAGATTAATTAATTTCATAATTAGAATCACCAACCAATTTAACATTTGTATTTACAACAATATAAAATCACAAGCATTTCATTTAAGGAATATTTACAAAAATTATCGAACATTAATATCAAGATTTTTCCTAAATTTCTTCAGAAACAGAGGACAACCCCGAAAGGCTGCTCCAGGCAATTCATTCCAGTCTTTTATGGCTCTATTAACAAAGGAGAACTTTCCCACGTCAGTTCTGTTATTATATTATTTGTTATATTATTATCATTATTATTATTATTATTATTATTATTATTTGAGAGAGGTTTATCACTCTTTTTATATTGAATGTTTTCATAACAGCAGCACGTGGGTCATTACTGCATATTCGCTGACTAAGATGAGCTGAAGCTTCAATTTATTAACGATCGTTATTTACAGAAGGAAAAAGGGTGTTTTTCTTATTATGTTAATAGTCTATAATAGCAAAAAGAGGAAAAGAAGGAAAAACTTTACTCGAAAAGTGTGATAAGTGAATAGAGTGACGTGATAAATTTGTGGAAACTATTTCATACCTACACACATTCAAACTGCTAGAGGTTAGGGCGCCGCTTAGTACATTGTCGCAGGTTAACGCATCATCAATTTGAAAGGAGCAATTACTCACCTGGTAAAAGAGAAAACGAAACGTGGAGTTTGGATGGCAATATTATTTGGAGCGTTGTCATTAACCTTAGCGAAAGTTCATCTGACAACAAAACTGACCTCGCAGAATCAGATTCCGATAAAGAAAGGATTGCTCCATTACCGGATATTCAGTAATTGTGAGTTAAATATTCGTTACACAATTGTTGCACTTTTCATCTGTCATCTGTTCAGTCCAAGAGCTATATAATACGGCGGAAACAACTTCAGCCAATCAACTAGAAAGGAACACTGGTAGATATATTTAGGTGTGTTTATATGTCGGGTAAGCTTATAAAAAACAAAGTCTAGATTATAATATTATTTTTCTCCCGCAAGGTCTCCGCCTTCAGTAAACAAACCAAACTTTGACTCCTCCCAGCGGGTATCAGTTGTTTATATGAGTGGACTACACAACAATCCAGGGGCAAAAACACAACCGATGCACGACGCTATAATTGTTGTAAAGAGTGGGTCGCACACTGTTGCTCAGAAAGAAAGGCTAAACCAATTATATCATAATTCGGAAGGGGTACTGAGCTTCCTACATACGATCTAATGTATTGCGAAAGTTCGTTGCACGTCCATGTATGGCGTAGCCAGAGCACTGTTCGGGCCACAATATCCCACTTTCCATTGTAGATTTTGCATCTATGAATAAATATGCGTGCTTCCTTGTTGACAATTATTTTCTGCAATTGTGACTTACATTCTGTCAAGAAAGTACCGGGAATTGATCATTTAAAAATCCTGTTTAAAAGGAGATTCGAAATTATTGTTGTCGCTAAGTTGGTACAGCCTTCCTCTATACCCACGCGGAGTTTGATCGTCATTTGTCATCTAGTTTGTTTACAGTACGCCATTTTGTTAGTTCATCTCAAAGGTGATTTGCGATTTTACGATGGATACAAATATTGAACAAAGAATCTGTCTCAAATGTTGCATTGCAAATGGTATTTCGTGTGCCGAATCGCTGAAAATGTTACAGAGGGCTTACGGTGAATCAACTTTATCAAAAACACGTGCATATGAGTGGTACAGTGCATTCAAAAGTGGTCGAGATGTGGTGGAAGATTTGCCTCGCTCTGGTCGCCCATCAACGGTTTCAACTGAACTGAACATCGCTAAAGTGAAGAAAATGGTATCTAAAAATCGTCATTTAGGTCTGAGAAAGATTGCCGCTGAACTTTCTGTATCTCACGAATCGATTCGTACCATTTTAAACGATTGTTTAGGCATGACACGCGTTGCAGCTCGGTTAGTTCCGAAAGACTTGAATTTTCTACAAAAACTCAATCGCGTAAGAATTGCTGAAGACATGCTAAAACGAGTCAGTTTCGACCCCACATTCATGAAACGCATTGTAACTGGTGATGAGACGTCGGTCTACGAGTTTGACACTCAAACCAGTCAACAAGCTTCGGAATGGCGCCTTCCAACTGAACCGAAACCTAAAAGGGTAAGTCAAACTCGATTAAAACTGAAGATCCTGTTGACAGTTTTTTTCGATTATCGCGGTGTTGTGCATTCAGAGTTCTTGCCAGAAGGTCAGATGGTAAATAAAGACTATTATCTGAGCGTTATGCGGCGTTTGAGAGAACAAATACGGCGAAAAAGGCCAGATTTATGGAACACAAACTCATGGATTCTGCACCACGATAACGCACCAAGTCACAGGGCTATTATTGAAAATTAATTTCTGGCCAAAAACTCAACAAATTTCATCGAAGAACCATCGTATTCACCTGATCTGGCTCCTGCTGATTTCTTTTTCTTTCCAAAACTCAAGTTACCACTTCGAGGCACCCGTTTTCAGTCGGTAGAAGACATAAAGGAAAATTCGCGGCGACAATTGACATTGATTCCTGAAAGTGCCTACAAAAATGTATTGATGATTGGATTATTCGTTGGCATAAATGTATAATTTCAGAAGGGGCCTACTTTGAAGGCGATAAAATAAAATTGGATGAATAATTCATTTTTTGTGTTTTATTGGTTTCCGGAACTTTGACACAGTAGTATGTACCGTTGAAAAGGAGTAAATAAATACACGCACAAGTACTTAAATGAGCTTAACTAAGAGGAAAGGAAAAAAAATATACAAAACGTATACGATGTAATTAAATCTTTTCCGTGCAGTTAGATCTATATATCACTCAACCCCAATTTGCAATCCCACCAAAATAAACGAGAGCAAGACATTTAAAATAGTATACTCCCTTACTAGAAAACCTAAAGAACAAGCGATTTCCGGAAATGATTGACGTTTTTGTAAATCCTATATATTTCGAACCTGCAACTCTCACATCCGGTCTGTTGGGATCGAACCCTGGCCGTTTAGGTAAGAAGCGAATGGTCTAACCACTCGGTCACGGCGCGGCCCGCCTAGGTGCTTCGTGGCGCATGGGATCGTGGGTTCGAGTCCCGTCTTGGGCATAATGTATGTATGTGTGTGTATGTGTATGTATGTATGCAAAGTTGTGCGCGGAAGGTTACGTATCAGTTGAAGAAACGTTTAAAAAACAAGACTTTGCTACAATTAATATCCATGTATTATGAACACGTTTTTAAAGTGCTTCTGCCACGGTAAACATGGTGTTGGTCTATTGAAACAGTTATAAGTTGCAAATCTCAGCCAAATAACACTATTTTCAGCTAAAATTTAGGCTATATTTGCTTCTACATATTTGTATGAACAACTGTGTTCACAAATAATTATACCAAGTCAAAGTACAGATCTCGTTTGACTCAATAACATTACTCAACGCAGGTGAAAATATTTCTATTGAAAGAAATCCAGATTTTAACGAAATAAATGCAAATTTTGAAGAATGCAATTGAAAATAGGGTGTTGTTTGATTTCATTTACTTCGGTCGAATCTGTTTACAAAATAAATCACTATTATTCATGTAATAATCATCAACTATTTTTCTACCAATTCCTGCTTCTTGCTCCACTTATTGGTTCGCTTCAGACTACTTTTCGCTTTTGATTAATGCTATTCACGCACACACACACACACACACACACACACACACACACACACGGGATGGATGGGTGGGTGTTTTTACTGCCAAAGACAGCAAGGTAAAAAATCTGATGTGTACCATTCACATGACTTTCTCTATATCCCTGCAACAAATTATTCTTAAAAAGCTTATACTTCTATTTACTTATGCTAATCAGAAAAAAATCAGCAGAAATAGTCTTATTACTTGCTTCCTAGTAAGTAGGAGCGAAATAAGGGACTACCATAGGTTAAAATGATAGTCAAAAGCTGGTTTCTATGCCAATGAAGTTCCTTTGTTTATATGGATAGGAGTTGACAAGTTCCTATATGAGAAAGGTTTTCTCATAACAGAAACCAAAAATAAGGAATGTCTAAAAAATGACGAACTCCACGAAAAAAATGTATATAACATAAATTGTATGTTTTAAGTGCTCTACATCTTTTGTGTAGTAAGTTTTTGTCCATTTCTTACGGTTTAGCTGTTATTCAAAATTCAGTAAAATTCATCCAGAATAAAGTACTCTTCAGAGGCTATTCCCAGAAAATTGAAAATATACATTTTATTTATCAGGTAAATATCTTTAATATACGATATTTTAATCAAAATCGTTAGAGCCATTTTTTAGAAAATAAAAATTTTCGAAAAATGTTCTATGTAAAGGGTAGTTTGGGATGGGGGGATTTTTCTCAAACTCTTCGTGTCGCATCCCTGGAAGATACTAAACTTAAATACCAAGTTTGGTATTTTAGCGACTTTTCGTTTTTGAGTTATCGTGTTCACAGACTTACGGACACACGGACACACACACGGACCTTTCCCTGAAAGTACTATTTTTGGATACAGGGGACCCTAAAACATATATTTCCGGTGAAATCTCGGTATCGAATTTTTTGGTGGAGTGCAATACATTCTATATACACTATGTACATAGTGAGTATAGAGAAAGTAAAAATAGATAATTATCACCAATCAATCGCAAAAAAAGGCAAATTCCTGGAATTTATACAGAAGATAATTTCTTAAAACTGTTCAAATCGTGAAAATAACTTAAACGTGTGCAATTTAAATAAAATTCATGAATTTAGTTTTTAGAAAATCACAGTTTCCAAAACTTCTTGAAATTCTTCGTGTTGCATCTTTAAAAGATGCTAAACTTTAATATCATGGCATATGATATTTTACTGAGTTTTCGTTTTCATAAGGACGCACACGGAACATTTTCTAAATATACTTTTTTACTCCGAGAACCTCTAAACATATTTCCGGTGAAATCCCGACATCGAATTGTAGGCTGGAATACAATACTACTGCTACCTACTATGCATAATAAAGTAAAAAGGTGTTTTGATTAAAGCGGCGGCAAAACTGTATTTTTAGTGAAATCTACTTTCGAAATTTGGGTAAATTGCGCCTAGTAGAAAGGAAAAACTAAAAGTTTGATTCAGCTAAGTTTTGAGAATTAGAAATCAGGAAATGAATCTTCCTTCCGCGTCTATTTTAACTGTGTACTCTAGATGGCAATATATAGATATCTTTCACGTAATGGTAAGCTAGGCTGTATTTTATGAACGGGAAGTAATACCAACAAAGCAAGAAGATTACTAAGTTCTAGTGATTATAGCGGGCTTTTGTTTCATATTATCTTCATTAAATTAATGAATGAAGGTAACGAAGTCGTTGGAGAACAGAATTAGCTTTGCTGCTACTTGATCTGTTCTTAGTAAAACAAAGCAACAGCGGTTGTTAAAGGCGATTTCTGTGGCGCACACGTTGAAAGGTAAGCTATGTTTTCCTGTTAATATACTTCGATTAGCCTTTCACGAACATGCTATTGCTACTTGAAACCAATTAATTATAATGCGCTCTACCACAGGCTGTTCAGGTTTGGGTGCACCAAAGCGCAGCAGGTTACTCACGACGCACAGTTATATGCTGAAAAGCGTATTTTGAGTAAAACAAGATATTATATAAGTATTAGTACTTAGTACATAATATATATGTAGAGAAAGTATCACATTGAACAAAAATTTTGATAATATTTCACCATAAATACACGTTTTAGAGCCCCCTGTATATAAAAAGGATTTTTAGAAAAGGGTTGTATTTGTGAACACGATAAATTACTCGGTAATATGCCAACGTAGTATTTAAGTTTAATATCTTCCAAGCACGTGACACGAAGATTGAGGAAAATCCCGCCACCCCAAACTACCCTTTATATGAAAAAAAAATATCGAAAATCAAACGATTTTTTGACGATTCTGATTAAAATATGTATAATTTTGATTTTTTCAAAAAGGCTCTAAATATTTTCATTTAAATACTGTATATTAATGGAATAGTCTCTGAAGACCTCTATTTTGGATGAAGTTTGCATGACTGGTTAACCGTAAGTAATAGACAAGTTAGTACAAAAAAATATAAGTCTCGAGAAAACATAATTTTGATGACATATACAAAGTTTTCGTGGAATTAATCATTTCCGAGCTATTCCTTGTTATAGGTTTCAATTTTAAAATACTTGAACTTTTCTCATACGGGAACTTGTTAACTCTTCGCCACGCAAAGAAACGAATTTCAATCATATAGCAACAGCTTTTAAAATATTTGACTATCGCTTTAGCCTAGTATACTCCCTTATCTACCTTTTACTTACAAGGAAGAGATAATACGACTATTTTTGCTGTCTTCTGTTTATCTTCATTAGTACGAAGAAGATAGAAGAACCAGCTTTTGTAAGAATAATGTTTTATGAAGTCATGTGAACACTGTAACATTCAGAGTATGTAAGAACAGTTTTATAAAAGTTAATTATCTGTAAACTTCATTTAAAGAATTTAAACTTTTAATTGGAAAGAAAAAAATAATAAAGGATCCACAATTATTTATATTTTTATCTTCTCCATTATTTTATATAATAACTTTATAGACTTATTGTTGAAATTTATACTAAATGTTGTACACAATAACATATTTTTGTAATTTTCTAAAATCTTAACTTGCACTTGTTTGAACAAAAATTTAGCCTCTGAATTAATTATTCTGATCAAAATGCACCAAACTATAGTTTTCAAAACTATTCATATAAAACTACAAATTTTACAGGAAATATACTGATATATATCATAACAGACTTTTATATTAACCCTCGATTATATTTAGAAAATAAAGATTGGGTTTTATACTCTAGAAACCCTTGATTTTTAAAAGTTATTACCTTATTTCTCAAACCTGTAGGTTTAATACTAAAAAGCATAGTCATTTTATTTAATGGATTTTAGAGAAACTGTAAATATTGAAACAAATTAGTATAAAATTGAACACTTTAAATTTTACACATCCATTACCTTCTTAACATTTTGGGTGCTTAGGCTCGGAAACAAGTTTTATCTTAATCAGAAAATAACTTAATTATTGTGGCAAATAATTAAAGATATTGAATAATATTATGATTATTCATTATCAAGAGATTAAGATTCTGTGCCTTAAGAATATTTCAAACAGACTATGAAAAATTAAATACTTACCAATATTCATTTCTGTCTCAACAGAGTCAAAACGTTTTTATAATGCAGTATGTATTAAGTGGCTTACTGTAATATACTGTGTATAGTACGAGTGAAAAGAACCTGATGTGTCAGATTCACATTCAAGATTAACATTAGAAGAAATAGTCTTGCTGGTTAGTTCCTTATCACTAAAGAGAATGATAGAACACACCAGCCTAAATCAAGTCAAATCCTTCAACAGGTGTTGCTATGTGAAACAATTGAAATTCAGTTCAGGTTCCAAAGGTCAGGAGTAAAAACAAAAGACAGCTGAAACGAAAGTTAACTTCGCGTTTGAGAAAAGATAAGTAGTTCAAAATAAAAATAAATTTTAAAGAACATCTCGAAAACGATTAATCCCCCCCCCAAAAAAAAAGGTGAAGAAAAAATGTAAATTGTGTTTTTAACGAGATCTACATTTTAGTGTAGTAAGTTTTTTTTTCTGTATCTTACCGTTTGTCAGTTGAACAAAGATCGTTCTAAATAAAAAGGCTATTCACAGAAAATACAATATATAGATTTTATTTGTCATGAAAGTATCATTAATATGTGATATTTTAATCAAAATCGTTGGCCGTTTTTGACAAAATCAAAATTTTCAAACACTTCTCCATGTAAAGTGTAGTTGGGGTTGGGGGGGGATTTTCTCGAAAATCTTCGTGTCGCAATCTTGGAAGATACTGGACTTAAAATACCAAGTTTGGTATTTAAAGGACTTTTCGTTTCTTTTTTGGATTCAGGGATTCTCAAAACATATATATCCGGTGAAATCTCGGCATCGAATTTGCGGGTGCAATACAATACCTTCTATATAAACTATATACATAGAAGGTGTATTGAAAGTAATAAAGGAATAGCTTCTATGTATAAAAATACTTTACTTATCTTTAATTACATGCGTAGAAGTTCTTAAAATCTTCAACACGTGGCCGTTAAAATGTCCAGCAGCAAACGGTCTGTATTTTCAGATATATTCATTTACCATGATAAATGGAGAACAATGCATAATGATTATTGACGAATCCATTTCAGAGAAGTTGACAATTTAAGGGGAGAGAAACCAGTTGCCAGGCAGTAAACAAGTGCAGAACTACTGAATGAGGTTGTGTATCTCACTCTTGTCCTTCCGCGAGTGAGGCATCGTGGCGTGAGGGGCGCTCTTCCTGTCACATGGTTACTTATCCTTACCGCGCAGCATTTCTGTCAAGATATTTTGATACACTTGTACTTAAACTGTCTTTTTTACTTTCTCTATACGCACTATGTACATAGTGTATAGAGAAGGTATTGCGCTCCACCCAAAATTTCGATACCGAGATTTCACCGGAAATATAGGTTTTAGGGTCCCCTTTATCTAAAAAATGCCTTTTCGGAA
Organism: Hymenopus coronatus; assembly: GCA_030762935.1. Lineage (NCBI taxonomy): Eukaryota > Metazoa > Arthropoda > Insecta > Mantodea > Hymenopodidae > Hymenopus > Hymenopus coronatus. Next base: position 45,325,237 of record CM060888.1, on the reverse strand, counting down.
AAGGGTGTGTGTGCATGTGTGCATGTGTGTGTGTGTGTGAACACACTAACTCAAAAACGAAAAGACGGTAAAATACCAAACTTGGTATTTAAGTTTAGTATCTTCCAGGAATGCGACACGAAGATTTTGAGAAAAATCCTCCCACCCCAAACTACATCGAAAATTTTGATTTTCTCAAAAATGGCTCTAACGATTTTGATTAAAATTTCGTATATTAAGGATATTTACCTGACAAATAAAGTGTATATCTTGAATATTCTGGGAATAGCCTCTGAAGAGTAGATACTTTATTCCGGATGAATTTTACGGAATTTTGAATAATTGCTAAACCGTAAGAGATGGACAAAAACTTACTGCACTAAAAATGTAGACCACGTTAAAACACACAATTTATGTTATATACATTTTTTTCGTGGAGTTCATTGTTTTTGACATATTCATTGTTTTTGATTTCTGCTTGGAAAGACAAACCTTTCTCATACAGGAATTTGTCAACTGCTATCCATCCATACAAACAAAGGAACTTCAGTGACATAGCAACCAGCTTTTGACTATCACTTTAACCTATGGTACTCTTATTTCGCTTCTACTTACAAGGAAGCAAGGAATAAGAGTATTTCTGCTAATTTTTTTTTTCTTTTCTGATTAGCATGTAGTAAATAGAAATATAAGCTTTTTAAGAATAATTTGTTGCAGAAATGTAGAGAAAGTCATGTGAATGGTACACATCAGATTTTTTTTAAACTCGACTTCATTTTTGTCAAACTTTTGCTTTTAAAGTGTGCCTTAACATGAAATTTTAAGCAACTTTCTTCAAATTTTGTACAAAAATCATATGTAATGAAGCTTAAAAAAATCTGTGTTCCATTTACACGACTTTCTCTACATCTCTGCAACAAATTATTGTTAAAAAGCTTATGCTTCTATTTACTGCGTGCTAATCGAGAAAAAATTAGCAGAAATAGTCTTATTACTTGCTACATTGTAAGTAGAAGCGAAATAAGGGAATACTATAAGTTAAAGTAATAGTAAAAAGCTGGTTGCTATGTAACTGAAGTTCCTTTGCTTGTTTGGACAGGAGTTGACAAATTCCTGTATGAGAAAAGTATGCGTTTTTCAAAGCTGTAACATAAAATAGAAATATCGAAAAGACAATCGATTCCACGAAAAGATTGTATATTACATACATTGTGTGTTTTAACGTGCTCTACATTTTTCGTGTGGTAAGTTTTTGTCCATCTCTTACGGTTTAGAAGTTATGCAAAATCCCGTAAAATTGATCCAGAATAAAGTAGTCTTCAGAGGATATTCTCTGGAAATTCAAGATATATATTTTTATTTTTCAGGTACATTTCTTTAATATACGATATTTTAATCAAAATCTTTAGGACTATTTTTAAGAAAATCAAAATTTTCGAAAAAAGTTCCATGTAAAGGTTAGTTGTGAATGGGGGGATTTTCTTGAAAATCTTCGTGTCACATCCTTGGAAGATACTGAACTTAAATACGAAGTTTGGTATTTAATGGACTTTTAGTTTTGAGCTTATGCTGCCCCCAGACACACACACACACACACTGACATTTTTCTAAAATGCTTTTTTTGTATTCAGGGTGTCCTAAGACATTATTTCCGGTGAAATCTCGGTATCAAATTTGCGGGTGCATTACAATATCTTCTATATATAGTATGTACATAGTATGTGTAGAGAAAATAATACTACACATACACACCTTTTGTTGTGCTCTAAGGGTAAAGAAAACAGCAACTTTGCTCGATGCTCTAATGAATGGCTACAGTGCACTGTGCAACCAACTGCTCGGAACGTAAGCACAGTTGACTCTTTCACTGCTGAGGAAGTATGCAACATTTTCCATTTGAAATACGTAACCCACCTTTCATAGGTTAATATAACTGTTGTAGGTTCTTGATCGTACACCAATTGCTGAATTATACCTCGTGCACTGTCATTTGCGGATATGAACAAATATAATGTATATTATATCTAAATAGGTTTGGTAATAATTGGTAGTCGTAACATAAATTATTGCAAAGATTGACAGTTATTAAAATACATATTAACATAAAACAAGCTCGTTAACTTAGATAATATCATTGCAATTGTATTGTATCACTAATAAGTGAATACACTAGAAATGAGCATTAATTTGTAGCGTAAAACTTTTACATTTATAGCACTGAATATGAACAGTCATTTTGGTAATTAACTGGTATGAATAATGGCTACTGAAGATTCTAAAATAAAGGAGAATCCGTGTAATAAGGAGTAAAGGTAAAAGATATATTATTATTCTACCACAATTTTAAAGAAAGGTCCTTTTCCTTGGAATTGCAGGAGTTGCATCATGATACTACATTTGTTTTTAGTGCAACATTTTTTCTGTAAACTAAACTGTTATTCCGCCACTTTCTGTATAGTAGAACGATTTCTTCTATGTAGGCAAAGATGTAGGAGTCAATGAATTGCGTATTGGCTTACTTTCTGTTTCCAATTATTATAAACTGGCTGACGACGCAATATACAAGTTACGTGCTTTACCCAGTGCATGCACGGAGCAAGACTGGTTGCTGCAGACAAAATCAAGCGAGTTATTGACTTGACGCCTGCTCTAGTAAAATAGATCATGTTGTGTTTACTCAACTTGTCAAGATGTTTAAATATACGTTGTAAAAGGAGCTTACTCGTTGGGCTTACTCTCCCCGTATTTAGGACTGACACCGCCCTAGGACTTACAAGCGATGCCTAGGGGTCAGAAGCCTGTCGGGGAGCCAACGACACAAAGCCACAGAATCGAGAATCTGGAACGGGTGGTCTACCTGTAGCCTGGCATGAGCATGGGGAAGTTGATGATATGAATTGTAAGCGAAATGGATAATATTAAAGCTGCTGATGGAACAATTGAAGGATTGAGAACCAGTGGGCCAAGCACCCTTTTTTAAAAATTGAGAAATAGAAGTTCAATGTTTTTTCAATATCATAATTTATTGAGCCAAGTTACACATAATAAATAAATGTCACAGCAATCTAAAATGTATTTTCTATCTTACAACATTAATGTGGCTTTATGCAAAATTAGGTTTTACAGTTATTTATTGGGAGCTATTTTCCTTTCCTGGGATTTGGCTCAGCCTAAAGAAATGTAACTGGGCCATTTCCATACGTCTAATCAATGTCCTGCTGATCATCATTATCGACTTGCACACGCAAACTCTTGTAAAAATCAAGATTCACTGGAGAAATAAATGGTAGCATGGACACAAGACCATCATATGCGATAGCGTGATTTTCTCCATGGATTTGGACCACTCTGACTCTAACAGAATTTGTAGTTTCATTTAGACCGATATTTTGATGCTCTACTGTTTGTAAACGGGACATGCTGTACGTGTATAACCATAAACTATACCGACAGATGGCAGTAGTTCAATTTTGACCTCACATAGAGGTGGCCCACTATGGCTCTTCAATTGTTGGAATGGGTTGCAGGGCAAACCGGAGAAACCGGAGAAAACCCGCCGAGACTCAATTCCAATATGCGGGCGCTTCGGATCGAACCCGGGTCCCCAAGGTGAGAGGCGACTGGTGAAACCAGTCGGCCACCGCCTTCTAAAGACTTAATCTCATGTAAACTGAACTGCTTTTCCTATTACCAAAAACCGGTTTTACTTTCTCTACATGCACTACGTACATAGTGTGTAGAGAAGGTATTGCGTTCCACCCAAAAATTCGATACCGAGATTTCACCGGAAATACATGTTTTAGGTCCCCCTGAATCCAAAGAAATGAATTTTTACAAAAAAGTCCGTGTGTGCATGTGTATGTGTATGTCTGTGGACAGCATAGCTCAAAAACGAAAAGACTGTTGAATACCAAACTTGGTATTTAAGTTTGGTTTCTTCCAAGGATGCGACAATGATTTTCAAGAAAATCCCCCACCCCACCCTTTATATGGGACTTTTTTCGAAAATTTTGATTTTATCAAAAATGGCTGTAAAGATTTTGATTAAAATATCGTACATTAAACATATTTTCCTGACAAATAATATGTATATCTTGTACTTTTGGGAATAGCCTCTGAAGACTACTTTATTCTGGATGAATTTTGCGGAATTTTGCATAACTGCTAAACCGTATGAGCTACACAAAAACTTACCAAACAAAAAGGTAGAGCAATTTAAAACACACAATCAATGTTATATACACTTTTTTCGTGGAATTGGTCGTTTTTGAGATATTCCTTGTTTTTGGTTTCACCTTTAAAAATTTTATACTTTTTTCATACAGGAATTTCTCATCTCGTGTCCATACAAACAAAGGAACTTCAGTCACATAGCAACCGGCTCTTGACTATCACTATATCCCTTATTTCACTTCTACTTACAAGGAACATGTGAATGGAACACATAAGATATTTTACCGATGCAATTGACAGAATTGTTTCGTGTCTACAAGAAACCTTTTTGAGTACGAGAAGCACAATAATTACACGATGATCAAGGTCGGCCTGGGTCTACACGCGGTGTTGCGGTATTAAGTCTGGTATATAACAACTGACATAACATCGATGTTCAACATGAACCTAATTTGTTAAATCACCATCACCCGTGTTATCTAGGATAAGATAACGAAATTAACTGTTAACCTTACAACTAGATTTATATATTAAATATTTAAACTTCCATATTATATTTGCGAATGCTTTAAAATATATTTAACGCTCCATTTTGTCCACAGTTTATATATCAGAGCAAACTAAATTATCTTTATATATTTCCATATTTCATTTTATATGCTTTTTAAAATCTTATCACATTTAGCTTTTTTAGGTTTTCTGCTTCGTACAATCGATAACATGAAGTAGATAGAAGAATAAATGTTATAACAATAGTTTGTTACATTGTCACCCGGAGGTCCAGGGTTTGATTCCCGGCAGGGGAAGTATGTATGTGAGAGTGAATGTGTATGTGTTTGAGAAAATAAAAATGATTGAAACCAAACGTAAAAAAAGGGCCTACAGACAACGAGTTGTTTCAAGTGCAAAGCCCCCGATACAGAGAAAGTCATGTGAATGTGACACGTCCTCTATTTTTGTTCTCCTACATACAATTAGAATAGTAACATAAATTCTGAGCATTTGAATAAATCTATTATTTTTGAGATTATGTCAATTTAACTCTATGAACCAATTTTACAAACACCAAATTTTCCCATTTGGCTCTCTATAATATGATAGTAATAATTCAAAATATTTAATATTGGATAAATGCAACCTTGAAAGTTAGTTGACAGAACCTGATGTGTTCCATTCACATGACTTTCTCTACATCTCTGCAATCAATTATTGTTAAAGAGCTTATACTTCTATTTACTTCATGCTAATCGAGAAAAAATTAGCAGAAATAGTCTTATTACTTGCATTCTTGAAAGTGGAAGCGAAATAAGGGAGTACCACAGGTTAAAGTGATAGTCAAAAGCCGGGAGCTATGTCAGTGAAGATCCTTTGTTTGTATGGACTGGAGTTGACACATTCTTGTATGAGAAAAGTATAAGGTTTTCAAAGGTGAAACCAAAAACAAGGAATATCTCAAAAACGACCTACTCCACGATAAAAATGTATGGAACATAATTGTGTGTTTTAACATGCTCTTTAGTTTTTGTGTAGTAAGTTTCTGTCCATCTCTTACGGTTTAGCAGTTATTCAAAATTCAGTAAAATTCATCTAGAATAAATTAGTCTTCAGAGACTATTCCCAGAAAATTCAAGATATATATTTTATTTGTCAGATAGACACCTTTAATATACGTAATTTTAATCAAAATCGTTAAAGCCATTTTTGAAAAAATCAAAATTTTCGAAAAAAGTTCCATGTAAAGGGTAGTTGGGTGTGGGGGGGATTTTTCTCAAAATCTTTGTGACGCATCCCTGGAAAATACTAAACTTAAATACCAAGTTTGGTATTTTACCTACTTTTCGTTTTTGAGTTATCGTGTTCACAGACACACGGACCTTTTTCCGAAAATGCCTTTTTTAGATAAAGGGAACCCTAAAACATATATTTCCGGTGAAATCTCGATATCGAATTTTTTGGTGGAGTGCAATACCTTCTCTATACACTATGTACATAGTGCGTATAGAGAAAGTAAAAAAGCTCTACAACAATAATTCATTACAGGGATGTAGAGAAAGTTATGCGAATAGCACATGAGCTGTTTTAAAATTAATTCTAGTCTTTATAACAAACTCAAATATGTAGCTATATAGTTGTGTAATTCATGAGCATATTATTTTGCATGTGTTTATTTATTAATTGTGAATTAGCAAATATGAACAGATGAGTTAACATCTATATATATTATATAATTTCTGAATGCGTCATAGACAGTTGCCGGAGTAGCAGCATGACTATTAAATCAACCGCGAGCAAGCTAGACAGTAGATGTATGTAAATACATTGGAAATAGTAGGCATAAATACACAAATTCTTTTTTCTAGGTATAATTGAACCAATACGTTACTCCGCTACAATTGTTTATTCATATTTGTTAACGGCAAACAATTAAAATGTCATGATTTTAATTGTTCATCAGAGAAATCAAGCCAGACCCTAAACTTCTAGAGCGAACACCAAACAAAGAGCGCCATTCAGTTATAACAACTCAAAATTACCAAGTTAGGTTTAAAGTTGTTGATACTATGCAACTTGCGTGGTATTCTATGCGGTTACTTAAGAAATATTCATAAATAATGGTTCAGATTGAAACATTACTGTTGAAATCAGATCTAGTGAGATTAAAATTGTAAGTTGGCAATCTTTCCGATTTCCTAAGAATCGTCACGTTTTTTATTAATTAATTGAGGTTAAATATTTGAGATGGTGCATAGATAGTGTTTCGTCGTCCATAACGAATTTAGTAGTGTGCGGTAATTCTAATATATGCGGTTGGCAACTGTGCAGAGCTACAGCCAAGTGCCACCTACAGCGCTACTGCAAGTTAAATATTAATGGTGACTCGTTTGGAAAACTGTCTCTCGAAGAAATACGCTCATTTATTGAATTTCTGTGGACGAAACATTTAACCGCGGCTGACATCCAGCAACAGCTGGTACAGGTTTATGGAGAGACTGTAGGCCGGTAGGAAAAACATCACCGACGATGATCGCAGTGACCGACCCATACCGACGACAACCCACAGCTTTGAACACAGTTCGCGTGGAGGAGCTATTTCTGGGCTAGAGGAGGATCACGTTACGACATATGGCGGCAGAACTTGAAATATCTTTTGGAAACATTCATCAGATGGTCACAATATTCTGAAGTACCGGAAAGCTTGTTCCCAGTGGGTTCGCTGAAGGAAGGGACCAGTTTTCTTCACCGCATTGTCACGGATGACGAAACACTGTACCCCCAGCAGTAAGCGGTCGTCAATGGAGTGGAAATAAGCCTCTTCTCCAACGATGACCCCTCCTCTCATGAACGATGGCACGATTCCCGAAGCAATCAGGAGGAAATACCAGGTTTCCTCAAGTGGGTGTCATCTTCCTTCGTGACAATTCGCGAGCTTATACAGCCCAGAATACCATCATACTGTGTAAGAAGTTTCGCTGGGATACCATAAATCTCACTTCCTACAGCTGCAAGCGATTTTCACCTTTTTACTGACTTGAAGAAACACCGAGGAGGCCGACAAATATTCAAACACATCCCATGAAGTGACAAACGTCTCAACCGACATGTAGACTATGTGTAAAAATAACCTAACGTAAGAACTGTCAGGTTTTGATCGTACTAAATAAAATATACTCATTTCACTGCAGGGTTTATAACCTTACTTTCCGTCCATCGCTCGTATATTGCCGATAACCTCACAACTTGCATAAGCTTGTTAAAAAGGTTTGTTTCTGGAAAACGATGTATTTTAAAATATATTCCTCGACGTATCTGATTGCTGTTTGATAGAATTTTGAATTGAGCCGTAGCGTAAAATATGCGGGAATTTTTGAACACACTCCATAAGTTTCAGCATTAATGATTTGTACTTATGATGATGATCTGAGACATTTTAAAAATCCACAATACGTAAGATATGTCATTGAAACTTACACCCATTATTACACAAAAATAGTTATATTGTTGTTATGCTTGAAAATTCTTGCTTACACGATTATTTAAAATAACTTTGCACGGTCTAAATTCATTGTAATAATAAAAATCTGATGTATACCATTCACATGACTTTCTCCATATCCCTGCAACAAATTATTCTTAAAAAGCTTATACTTCTATTTACTTTATGCTAATCAGAAAAAATGAGCAGGAATAGTCTTATTACTTGCTTCCTTGTAAGTAGAAGCGAAATAAGGCACTACCATAGGTTAAACTGATAGTCAAAAGCTGGTTTCTATGTCAATGAAGTCCCTTTGTTTATGGATAGGAGTTGACAAGTTCCTGTATGAGAAAAGTATAAGTTTTTCATAGCAGAAACCAAAAATAAGGAATGTCTCAGAAACGACGAACTCACAAAAAAAATTAATATAACATAAATTGTGTGTTTTAACGTGCTCTACATTTTTGTGTAGTAAGTTTTTGTCCATCTCTTACAGTTTAGCAGTTATTCAAAATTCAGTAAAATTCATCCAGAACAAACTACTCTTCAGAGGTTATTCCCAGAAAATTCCAGATATACAGTTTATTTGTCAGGTAAATGTCTTTAATATACGATATTTTAATCAAAATTGTTAGAGCCATTTTTGAGAAAATCAAAATTTTCGAAAAAAGTTCTATGTAAAGGGTAGTTTGTGGTGGGGGATTTTTCTCAAAACCTTCGTATCGCATCCCTGGAAGATACTAAACTTAAGTACCAAGTTTGGTATTTTACCGACTTTTCGATTTTGAGTTATCTTGTTCACAGACACACGGACACACTGACACACGGACACACGGACACACGGACACACGGACACACACACGGACCTTTTTCTGAAAATACTTTCTTTTGGATACAGGGAACCCTAAAACACAAAAATGGAAATGGCGTGTTATTTATAGACGCTCTTTAACTGCTTTGGTTCTCAGCGTCCCATTCTATACTGGGCGTGAAAGATCGCTTAATTTTGCTCAGAGGCCTCTCTTATCAGGCTTGAGGTTTTTTTACGTGCCGTAAATCTACGACACGGGACCAACGGCTTTACTTCCCTTCCGAAGGAAGCCATGCTACGGATTTTTACGCCGGAAAAAAATCCATCGTCCTCCGCCGAGTTTGAACCCGCGACCTTGGGTATATGAAGTCAGCAAGGTAACCATTACACCACGGAGGGCGACTGGATCCTAAAACATATATTTCCGGTGAAATCTCGGTATCGAATTTTTTGGAGGAGTGCAATACCTTCTTTATACAGTATGTACATAGTGCGTATAGAGAAAGTAACTAGATGTATAAAGTATGATTTTATAAGAATCTTAATTATTTTATAAAAGTTCATAAGAACTAATTTGAGTATAATCCAGGTTTTACTCAGCATGAAATTAATACAATTAATAAATACATAAGTATTATGTATTAACTATTATTTGTTTGAAATGTGGAATTTTCAATGTTTGAGTGAAGTGTGCAGGTTTATTACTTGTACAATGTAAATAGGGATAGAGAAGTATTGCATTCCACCCAAAAATTCGATGTGGAGATTTCACCGGAAATACACGTTTTAGGCCCCCTGAATAAAAAAAAACATTTCCAGAAAAAGGTCCATGTGTGTGTGTGTGTGTGTGTGTGTGTGTGTGTGTGTGTCCGTGTGTCTGTGAACATGATAACTCAAAAACGAATAGTAGCTAAAATACCAAACTTGGTATTTAAGTTCAGTATCCTCCAGGGATGCGACACGAAGATTTTGAGAAAAATCCCTTCACACCAAACTACCCTTTACATGGAACGTTTTTCGAAAATTTTGATTTTCTTAAAAATGGCTCTAACGATTTTGATTAAAAAATCGTATATTGAAGACATTTACCTGACAAATAAAATGTGTATCTTTAATTTTCTGGGAATAGCTTCTAAAGACCTGTTTATTCTGGACGAATTTTGCGTAATTTGGCATAACTAATAAACTGTAAGAGACAGACAAAAACTTATTATACAAAAAATGTAGGGCTTGTTAAAATACTCAATTTACGTCATATACATTTTTTTTCGTGGAGCTTACCGTTTCCGAGGTATTCATTTTTATTAGTTTCAGTTGTGAAGTACTTATACTTTTCTCAGACGGGAGTGTCCGTTTTTCTTTTGTTCTACTCCTGGCCAAGAAAAGAAGCGATCTGTAATGACAATCGCATAACAGCTTTTAAAACATTTGGCTATCGATTTAGCCTAGTGTATTCCCTTATTTTCTTCCTACTTATAAGGAACTAGTAATATGAATATTGTTCTGAATACCTCGATTAACAAGGTGCAGAAAGAAGAATAATCTTATGTAAGAAGTTTGTTGAACGGCTAAAGTCATGTGAGTGTAACACATCAGATTTTTGTTGTTGTACGCACCTTGCCATATTGGTCCAGACCCACAAAGACGCACGTGGTGGCAAAATACATATCATAGTTAAGCTCCATGCTACACTTTAGAAATGGACAAAGAAATATTACGTAGCTTATACGATTACTTTCTCTATACGTGCTACGTACATAGTGTATACTGCACCCAAAAAGTCGATACCGAGATTTCACCGGAAATACATGTTTTGAGACCTCCTGATTTCAAAAAAAGCATTTTTAGAAAAATGTCCGTGTTTGTGTCTGTCTGTCTGTGTGTATGTGTGCGTCTGTGGGCAGCATAGCTCAAAAACGAAAAGTCCGTTAAAAACCAAACTTGGTATTTAAGTTTGGTATCTCCCAACATTATTCTGAAAGCCAGAATCTGCCAGATACCTAAAAAAAAGTTTTGTTTTTTTTCCCCTTCAGAGTTCAGTGCTCCTCCCCTCCTTCTTCTCGGTTGCCAATAAAATAAATACATAACCACTCCACATTCTGTTATTCAATAGATGTAATTGTTTGAAATTGAATCTCTAGGCCGTAAACTTTTACTAAATAGGCGAAGTTTGGGGAAATGTATATGAAGCAAACTTTTCCTACGTTTTTTGCATAACATGATAGAACATTGAGCTAATTGTTTTTTGTTTTTTTTTCGTTTTTTTCACACAAACCGTGTGTAGGACAGATGTTGGATAGGTAGAGTCAGACTGAAAAATGCAATGCCACAGCTGATCTCCCGGTCTCCAGCCGGTTGCTCTACCACTGAGCTACCATGGCAACATACCGGCGTAGCACTGACTTTCTCAATGGTAAAGTAACCGGCTATAAACCGGTAGATTCATGGTTGAAATCCCGGCTGTGGCATTGAATTTTTCAGTCTGACTCTACCTATCCAAATGATAGTATATTCTAAGGGAGGAAGTAAAACCTGTTGAACTGTTATTGTACTAAGAGGAAAAGCATTTACTCCTCTATGCATTGCTCGTAGCATTTCCTTTCAAAATCTTAGGAAAATAATTTACTACATTCTATGCATACGGCTTATTATATCAGTCGTGTCTGAGTTATCAAATAAACACAGCCATGATTCACAGGAAATTTATGGAATTTTGTTTATCGCCTCTTCAGAAGTGGTCCACCTTCCACTTTCTAAAGCGTTTCTTTAAACCCCAAACACGTCGGAGAAGTTCTTTGCAGTTCGTCGCTAGGAGAAAGTTTGAACAAACGTGTAGCTCTGGGAAAACCTCTGTTTTATTTTCTTATTGTAAGAACTTTAGCTTCTCTTTTGAGGTTAAGTATACTCTCATTTCCACTGTTTGTATTAACTGATTTCAGTGAGAGTATCTTAAACAATAGAGCTTCTGTCGTTAGTTTGGCTGCTGTGGCAGGTTACTTAGACCATCTAGTTTATAACTATATGTATTTGATAAATATATAACAAATGTTTATAATGACAACTATTAGTTACCAAAACAGTCTTTGAACACAGCTACAAATCATTCACTAGACGTTTTGACGCATAGACACGTCGTTCATGGCTCGCGCTCCACTGCATGGTAACGCTCACGACTCAGTACAATTCACAACACAACACACTGCACTTCAATTCTTCCTCCTTTTATAACTAGAAAATGATGTCACAAACTTTCTAGAAACCTGTTGAAGGAACTGGAAGACGAAGTTTGGAGAAACAACTCGAATATCGAGAAGAATCATGATGTTTCAAGTTCCGAAAGTTCCGGTGTTGTCCTCTTCCGTGTTGTTTACGCATCCCACATACCAAGGTGAACACGATATGTATAATAGGCTGATGATAATACTGTTTCATTAGTTTTTAACAAAAATAAAATCATGGTATAATGATAAAAGATGTAAATAGATGTAAATATAATAAGATACAAAATTCCTTTGAGATAATATCATTAAACCTATTCAACAAACTTAGTAACATCACTAAAGCTCTCTCCATTGAATGTTTTAAGAGGTCAGTGAAGCGCACTTTGATTTTAAAACCATTTTATTGTCTGGACGAATTTTATGATACTACCAATTGTTTTTGATCTGACTTGTATTTGACGCTGCTGCGCAATGTATTTTGTTCTGGCAAATAAACTTATCTATATAATAGTAAAATAAAAATAGTGAGTGTGTATATACTTTCCTTATACGCTTCGACGTCGTTGCATTGATTTCGATCAAGCTTGACACACAACTTTTGACACAAGAAGATATTTTTTTTCCTGTAGCTTGTCGTCCTTTAACCTGGTTGCTCATATCGGACGATGAATGAAATTGGTGAAATGATGCTCAAATAATCTCAGGGTCCACGGAGCTTAAAGTTACTCGACATTCGTCTTCTCAGGATAAGAGAAAACCCCGAAAAAAAAAAGTTGCTCATATCGGACGATGAATGAAATTGGTGAAATGATGCTCAAATAATCTCAGGGTCCACGGAGCTTAAAGTTACTCGACATTCGTCTTCTCAGGATAAGAGAAAACCCCGAAAAAAAAAAAAACCTTATCCGAGTAACTGAAGATTATTGTCCTGCTTAAATTCGAAATCCTTTCCCATTTCATAGGATTAATTATTTAATTAATGTAATGCTAACTTTCTCAGCAGTCATCGTAACAGATGTTTTTTGGTAGTGTTTAACGTCCGATTTAACTACTTATGGCACCGCAGGCGGTGACACTGATGATACATGAATGATGGAACACCGGTGAAATGCGATGGCGTGGGAAACCGGAGTACCCGGAGAAAACTCGCCCCAGCGCCGCTTTGTCCACCATAAATTTCACATGCGGTCGCTGAGAATCGAACTCGGTTTAAATTGTGCGTTTTAATGTGCTCTACATTTTTTGTGGGGTAAGTTTTTGTCTCTGTCTTACGGTTTAGCAGTTATGCAAAATTCCGCAAAATTCATCCAAAATAAGATAGTCTTCAGAGGCTTTTCCCAGAAAATTCAAGATATTCATTTCATTTGTCAGATAAATATCTGTAATATACGATATCTTAATCAAAATCTTTAGAGCCATTTTTGAGAAAATCTAAATTTTCGAAAAAAGTGCCATGTAAGGGGTAGTTGGGGGTGGGGGATTTTCTTGAAAATCTTCGTGTCTCATCCTTGGAAATAACCAAACTTAAATACCAAGTTTGGTATCCAACGGTCTCTTCGTTTTTGAGCGATGCCGTCCACAGATGCTGAACATAGTATATAGAGAAGGTATTTTATTACACCTAAAAATTGGATACCAAGATATCACCGGAAATATGTTTTGAGACCCCCTGAATCCAAAAAAAGTTTTTAGAAAAATGTCCGTCTGTGTTGTGTATGGGTGTGGGCAGCAGAGCTCAAAAACGAAAGGTCCCTTGAATACCAAACTTAGTATATAAGTTCAGTATCTTCCAAGAATGCGACACGAAGTTTTCGAGGAACTCCCCCACCCCTAAACTACCCTTAACATGGAACAAATTTTGAAAATGTTGATTTTCTAAAAAATGGCTGTAAAGCTTTTGATCAAAATGTCGTATATTCAAAATATTTACGTGACAAATAAGATGTATATCATAGATTTTCTAGGAATAGCCTCTGAAGACTATTCTGGATGAATTTTATGAAATTTTGCATAACTGGCAAACCGTAAGAGATAGACAAATACTTACTTTACAAAAAATGTAGAGCTCGTTAATACACACAATTCATGTTATGTACATTTTTCGTGTGATGGATCGTTTTTTAGATGCTCCCTTGTTATTGGTTTCAGTTTTAAAAACATACTTTTTACTTTCTCTACATGTATTATGTACATAGTGTATAGAGAAGGTATTGTATTGAACCCAAAATGAAGATGCCGAGATTTTACCGGAAATACCGAAATACTCGGTACCTAGATTCGTCAGAAATACATGTTTTGGGTCCCCCTAAATCCAAAAAGAGCATTATTCAGAAAAAAGTCCGTGTATGTGTGTGCGTGTGTGTATCTGTTTGTGTCTGTGTGTTATGGACAGCATAGCTCAAAAACGAAAAGGCCGTTGCATACCAAATTTGGCATTTAAGTTTGGTATCTTCCAAGGATGCGATACGAAGATCTTCAAGAAAATCTCCCCACCCCAACAACCCTTTACATGGAACATTTTTGGAAAATTTTGATTTCCTTAAAAATGGCTCTAACGTTTTGGATTAAAATATCGTATATTAAGGATATTTATCTGACAAATAAAATGTATATTTTGAATTCTGGGAATAGACTCTGAAGACTACTTTATCTGGAGGAATCTTACGGAATTTTACGTAACTGCTAAACTGTAAGAGATGGACAAAAACTTACCACATAAATAATGTATAGCACTTTAAAATACACAATTTATGTTTTATACACTTTTTTCGTGGAGTCGATCGTTTTTTAGATATTCCTTCTTTTTGGTTTCAGCTTGTAAAAACTTATACTTTTCTCATACGGGAATTTGTCAACTCGTGTCCATACAAACAAAGGAACTTCAGTCACATAGCAACCAGCTTTTGACTATCAATTTAACCCATGTTACTCCCTTATTTCGCTTCTACTTACAAGGAAGCAAGTAATAAGACTATTTCAGCTAATGTTTTCTCTATTAGCATGCAGTAAATGGAAGCATTAGCTTTTTAACAATAATTTGTTGCAGAGATGCAGAGAAAGTCGTGTGAATGGAATGCATGAGATTTTTTATTTCATAGAGGAATTTGTCAACTCCTGTCCATAGAAAGAAATGAAACATAGCAACCAGCTTTTGACTAATACTTTAGCCTATGCTAATTCCTTATTTCCCTTCTGCTTGTATGAAAGGAATTAATAAGATTATTTCTGCTAATTTTTTCTCGATTACTACGAGTAAAAAGAAGCATTAGCTTTTTATAAATAATTTTTTGCAGAGATATAGAGGAAGCCAAGTGAATGGAATACATCATATTTTTTTCGTGGAGTTGACCGTTTTCGAAATTTTCTTGTTATAGGTTTCAGTTTTAAAATAGTTAAACTTCTCTCATACAGGAACTTGTCAACACCTGGCTACGTAAGGAAACGATTTTCAAACCCATAGCAACCGCATTTTAAAACACTTGACAATCGGTTTATTCTAGGGTATTTTCTTATTTCCCTTCTGATTATTAGGAACTAAGTAATAAGACGGTTTCTGCTAATGTTTATCCCGTTTAACGTGAAATAAATAATTTATTACAGAGATGTAGAGAAAATCATATGAATGGAACATATCAGTTTTTTTCTATTATAACTGTTACAGACCGTTTATATAAAATATAACCTAGAAAGACTAATAATAAGAATAAGCAGAACAACAATAATAACGAACAACGATTAAAATTTCCTTTCTCGAATCACGTGCCAAAGTTGTAGGAAGAGGTCATTGTGTAACAAACAGTTTTTCTCGTCATTGTCAGCGCTATATGTACTGAAGAGCTAAGCAACAAAAGCGCCGCACAAAGCCCACCCGGGCGCATCACGGAGCCAAAAATGCATCGCTGCACTTAATCCGTTTGTATGCAGGATGGGGAGCCAGCTCATTATGTATTCCTGTGCCGTTTTAATAGCTGTTTGGTTATTCCGCAGGGTCGGATGACAACCAGAGATAAACATTACAGGAATATTTCCAGCGTGCTGCCTCGCTGGTGCCCGCAACAATTAGTTTGCTGCGAACAAATAGTGAGGAAAATACACAACTTCAGAGGTGAGAGTAATACAACTTTGACCAGTCAAATGAGGCAACAGTAGTTGAATGGGGAAAAAAGAGTTTTGTTGGTAAATTATAGCTCCAGCAATAGAAATTGCACTAATCGATTAAGAGGACACCAAAGTGATAAAACTGTTTTTCTTCATTATTATAGTATGTAGAGCAATTGTTGAAAACAAAAGAATATTCTTACAAACTACAATCAAATATGTCTTAATTCCAGATGTCGGGCACGCGGTATGGAATTCAAAGCAATAGCAACTCGCTTTTAAAGAATTATTTCTCTCTCTCTCTCTCTGTCTCTCCAGCCCCTATATGTCCCCTGCTCGTATCTACAAGGAGATATGTAATAAAACCTATGTGCAAAAGTTTAGCTTGATTAACATGAAATATGTAGAAAACAAGCTTTTGTACGTATAGTTTATAAACAAAAAATCTGAGGTGCCCTATTCATATGACTTTCTCTACAACCCTGTAACAACAAATTTTTAAAAATCTTTTTCTTCTATCTACTTCATTCTAATTGAAATAAACATTAGAAATGGTCTTATTACTTGCTTCCTTATATGTAGAAGCGAAATAATGAAAAATCATAGGTTAATGCTAAGGTCAATTCTTTTAAAAGCTGTTTGCTATGTGATTGATATTCCTTTGTTTGTATGATCAGAAGTTGACAATTTCCGCATGAGAAAAGGATAAGTATTTTAAAGCAGATACCATTAACAAGGAATATCTCAGAAACGGCCAGCTATGCAGTTTTTGTCCATCTCTTACGGTTTACCAGGTATGCAAAATTCATCCAGAATAAAGAGACCTTTAGAGACTATTTTAAAAAAATCTGATGTGTTACACTCACATGACTTTCTCTAGCTGTTCTACAAACTTCTTACATAAGGTTATTCTTCTTTCTGTACCTTGCTAATCGAGGTACTCATTAGCACAATGTCCTTATTACTTAGTTCCGTATAACTAGGAAGAAAATAAGGGAATACACTAGGCTAAACCGATAGTCAAATGTTTTAAAAGCTGTCGTTACGCGATTGTCATTACAAATCGCTTCTTTTCTTGGCCAGGAGTAGAACAAAAGAAAAACGGACATTCCCGTCTGAGAAAAGTATAAGTATTTCACAACTGAAACTAATAACAATGAGTACCTCGAAAACGGTAAGCTCCACGAGGAAAATGTATATGACATAACTTGTGTATTTTAACAAGGCCTACATTTTTGTGTAGTAAGTTTTTGTCTATCTCTTACGGTTTACTAGTTATGCCAAATTAAGCAAAATTCATCCAGAATAAACAGGTCTTCAGAAGCTATTCCAAGAAAATTCAAGATATATATTTTATTTGTTAGGTAAACATCTTTAATATACGATATTTTAATCAAAATCGTTAGCGCCATTTTTAAGAAAATCAAAATTTTCGAGAAAAGTTCCATGTAAAGGGTAGCTTGGGGTGGGGGGATTTTTCTCAAAATCTTCGTGTCGCATCCCTGGAAGATATTAAACTTAAATAAGAAGTTTGGTATTTTAGCTACTATTCGTTTTTGAGTTATCGTGGTCACAGACACACACACACACACACACACACACACACACACACACACACACACACACACACACACACACACACACACACACACACACACACACACACACACACACACACACACACACACACACACACACACACACGGACCTTTTCCTGAAAATTCTTTTTATGGATACAGGGGGTCCTAAAACATGTTTTACCGGCGAAATCTCGGTATCGAATTTTTGGGTGGAATACAATACTTCTCTATCCCTATGTACATTGTACATACGGGGCTAGAGAAAGTAAAAATTGAAGATATAAATTTTATTTATTATGTAAATATGTTTAATATACGATTTTTAAACAAAATCGGTTGAACTGATGTTGAGAAAATCAAAATTTTGGAAAAATGTTCATGTAAGTTTAGGGCGGGGGATATTCATAGCATCCTTGGTAGATATTAAAATTAAATACCAAGTTTAGTTTTTAACAGACCTTACTTTTTTAGCTATGTTCATACATACACACATATACAGACACACTGGCCTTTTTGTGAACATTTTTTTTTGATTCAGGGGTATCAAAAAATGTATTTCCGGTGAAATCTTGATATCAAATTTTGGATGCAAAATATACCTACCATGTGCTATGTACATAGTATCTACGTGTATAGAAAGTAAAAATGATAGGTATAAAAGAAATACTACTGCATAGAGAAAGCCGTGCAAATGTAACAACAGATTTTTATTTTCTGTACAATGTTCATAATATGTAACGTAGATATTTTATTCCACCAAAAAATTCTATACAGAGATTTCACCTCAAATCGATGTTTTATGGCCGCCTGAATAAAAAAAAAGGAACTTGCAGAAAAAGGGCCATGTGCGCGTCTGGGAACAGCATAACTAAAAATCTGATGTGTACCATTCACATGACTTTCTCTATAAATTATTCTTAAAAAGCTTATACTTCTATTTACTTTATGCTAATCAGAAAAAATTAGTAGAAATAGTCTTATTACTTGCTTCCTTGTAAGTAGAAGCCAAATAAGGGACTACCATAGGTTAAAGTGATATTCAAAAGCTGGTTGCTATGTCAATGAAGTTCCTTTGTTTTATGGATAGGAGTTGACAAGTTCCTGTATGAGAAAATATACGTTTTCCATAGCAGAAACCAAAAATAAGGAATGTCTCAAAAACGACGAACTCCACGAAAAAAATGTACATAACATAAATTGTGTGTTTTAATGTGCTCTACATTTTTTGTGTACTAGGTTTTTGTCCATCTCTTACCGTTTAGCACTTATTCAAAATTCAGTAAAATTCATCCAGAATAAACTACCCTTCAGAGGCTATTCCCAGAAAATTCAAGATATACATTTTTTTTTGTCAGGTAAATATCTTTAATATACGAAATTTTAATCTAAATCGTTCAAGCCATTTTTGAGAAAATCAAAATTTTCGAAAAAAGTTCCATGTAAAGGGTAGTTGGGGCTGGGGGGATTTTTCTCAAAATCTTCGTGTCGCATCTCTGGAAGATACTAAACTTAAATACCGAATTGTGTTTTTGAGTTATCGTGTTCACAGACACACGGACCCACGAACACACCACACGGACTTTTTGTGAAAATGCTTTTTTTTTTTTGGATATTGGGCACCCTAAAACATATATTTCCGGTGAAATCTCGGTATCGACTTTTTGGGTGGAGTGCAATACCTTCTCTATACACTATGTACATAGTACGTATAGAGAAAGTAAAAATGGCAAGTCGGTAAAATACCTAAACTTGGAATTTCAGTTCGCTATCTTCCACGAGTACGACATGTGGAGTTTTAATAAAAATCCCCCATTCCAACAGTGAACATTTTATGAAAATTTGATTTTCTAAAAAATGACCAACGATTATGAACAAA
Organism: Hymenopus coronatus; assembly: GCA_030762935.1. Lineage (NCBI taxonomy): Eukaryota > Metazoa > Arthropoda > Insecta > Mantodea > Hymenopodidae > Hymenopus > Hymenopus coronatus. The sequence goes on along the minus strand of CM060888.1, from coordinate 45,305,526 downwards.
ATATCATTCTTTAGGATATTTGCTAAATGAAATGTGTATCTTAAATTTTATTCTTTATTTATTAAACACAATGTGCACAGTTGCATGTTTAAATATTCAGCTCTATTGAATTATCATTAGTGATCGAGATCTGCTCTCGCACTTAGGGCATGATTTATTACAATTGTTGCAGGCACTTTCATTCACGAGTTCATGGTGTGACTCGTTCATGCACATCCTCCCGTGAAACTCATGGGCGGCAAATCAAATATAACGTTCTTCTAAGGATTGTAGAGATAGAATGATAAATATAATAATGCATCCTAAAATGTCTTTGAATGTAAAATACAGGTGGCGAAGTCCGAAGTTCGGTCCCTTCCAGATGTGTGTTCATAGCTTCGGTCTCCATTATGTCTTTCGGTATCTCACCAGCTGGTTTCCATCAATATAACTTCAGTCTCCGCAATGTCTTCCGGTATCTCACCAGCTGGTTTCCATCAATATAACTTCAGTCTCCACAATGTCTTTCGGTATCTCACCAGCTGGTTTCCATCAATATAACTTCAGTCTCCACAATGTCTTTCGGTATCTCACCAGCTGGTTTCCATCAATATAACTTCAGTCTCCACAATGTCTTTCGGTATCTCACCAGCTGGTTTCCATCAATATAACTTCAGTCTCCACAATGTCTTTCGGTATCTCACCAGCTGGTTTCCATCAATATAACTTCAGTCTCCACAATGTCTTCCGGTATCTTACCAGCTGCTTTTTATCTTCATAGCTTCTGTCTCCATTATATCTTCCGGTATCTTACCAGCTGCTTTTTATCTTCATAGCTTCTGTCTCCATTATATCTTCCGGCATCTTACCAGTTGCTTCTTATCTTCATAGCTTCTGTCTCCATTATATCTTCCGGTATCTTACCAGCTGCTTTTTATCTTCATAGCTTCTGTCTCCATTATATCTTCCGGTATCTTACCAGCTGCTTTTTATCTTCATAGCTTCTGCCTCCATTATATCTTCCGGTATCTCACCAGCTGCTTTTTATCTTCATAGCTTCTGTCTCCATTATATCTTCCGGTATCTTACCAGCTGCTTTTTATCTTCATAGCTTCTGCCTCCATTATATCTTCCGGTATCTCACCAGCTGTTTTTTATCTTCATAGTTTCTGTCTCCATTATATCTTCCGGTATCTCACCAGCTGTTTTTTATCTTCATAGTTTCTGTCTCCATTATATCTTCTGGTATCTCACCAGCTGGTTTCTATCACTATAGCTTCTGTCTCCATTATATCTTCTGGTATCTCACCAGCTGTTTTTTATCTTCATAGCTTCTGTCCCCATTATATCTTCCGGTATCTCACCAGCTGGTTTCTATCACTATAGCTTCTGTCTCCATTATATCTTTAGGTATCTCACCAGCTGTTTTTTATCTTCATAGTTTCTGTCTCCATTACATCTTCCGGTATCTCACCAGCTGTTTTTTATCTTCATAGCCTCAATCTCCACTATGTCTTTCAGTATCTCACCAGCTGGTTTCCATCAATAAAGCTTCAGTCTCCACTAAGTCTTCCGGTATCTCACCAGCTGGTTTCCATCAATATAGCTTCAGTCTCCACTATGTCTTCCGGTATCTCACCAGCTGGTTTCTATCAATATAGCTTCAGTCTCCACTATGTCTTCCGGTATCTCACCAGCTGGTTTCTATCAATATAGCTTCAGTCTCCACTATGTCTTCCGGTATCTCACCAGCTGGTTTCTATCAATAAAGCTTCAGTCTCCACTAAGTCTTCCGGTATCTCACCAGCTGGTTTCCATCAATATAGCTTCAGTCTCCACTATGTCTTCCGGTATCTCACCAGCTGATTTCTATCAATATAGCTTCAGTCTCCACTATGTCTTCCGGTATCTCACCAGCTGGTTTCTATCAATATAGCTTCAGTCTCCGCTATGTCTTCCGGTATCTCACCAGCTGGTTTCTATCAATATAGCTTCAGTCTCCACTATGTCTTCCGGTATCTCACCAGCTGGTTTCTATCAATATAGCTTCAGTCTCCACTATGTCTTCCGGTATCTCACCAGCTGGTTTCCATCAATAAAGCTTCAGTCTCCACTATGTTTTCTGGTATCTCACCAGCTGGTGTCTATCAATATAGCTTCAGTCTCCGCTATATCTTCCGGTATCTCACCAGCTGTTTTCTATGTTCATAGCTTTAGTCTCCATTTGCCTTCTGGTATCTCACCAGCTGTTTTCTATCAATATAGCTTCAGTCTACACTATGTCTTCTGGTATTTCACCAGCTGGTTTCTATCTTCATAGCTTCTGTCTCCGTTATGTCTTCCAGTATCTCGCCAGCTTTCCCTTATTTCCAAATATCTGCAAGAAAGTATGTATTAAAAGTATTCCTGAAAAGGTTTATATTGATATACTTGATGTTGAAAAATAAGCTTTTGTAAGAATAGGATAGAATCAAATAGAGGAAAATTCAATGCCATAGCTGGGTTTTGAACCACAGATCTTGCGGTCTCTAGCCGGTTCTTCTAATCACTGGGCTCTAACCATCTTGTAGTTTACCGGGAAAACAGGCGGCATGTTACCATTATAGGTCAGTAGTTAGAGTAACCGGCTAGAGACCAGGAAATCCGTGGTTCAAATCCCGACTATGCATTGAATTCTTCAGTTTGACTCAACCTATCCAACTTCTGATCTATACCCGACTTGTATGGAGAAAACTATTTTCTAAGAATGGTTTGTTTCAGAATAGGTAGAGAAAATTATGTGAATGCAACAAGTCAACTTTTTAAATTACTACTCTTAAATTCGGAAACATGGGCGACAAAATCATTATGCTCCACATGAAATATTCTAATAGAAATTTTCACGTAAAACTCTAAATAGTATTAGAATAGAAAAAATATGTGATGTGTTACACTCACATGACTTTCTCTAGCTACTCTACAACCTTCTTACGAAATAAGTTCTTACTTCTTTCAACACCATGCTAATCGAAACAAACATTAGCAGAATTTTATTACTTAGTTCCTTATAAGTAGAATGGAACTAAGGAAATTCACAAGGCTAACATGATAGTCAAATGTTTTAAAATCTGTCGTTATGCGATTGTCATTTCAAATCGTTTCTTTGCTTGGCCAGCAGTAGAACAAAAGAAAAACGGACACTTCCGTCTGAGAAAAGTATAAATACTTCACAATTGAAAGTAATAACAAGGAATACTTCGAAAACGGTAAGCTCTACGAAAAAAAAATGTAAATGACATATCTTGTATAATGTAAAAATATCTTATATTTTTTGTATAGAAAGTTTTTGTGCATCTCTTACGGTTTACTAGTTATGCCAAATCAAGCAAAATTCATCAAGAATAAACAGGTCTTAAGAGGCTATTTCCAGAAAATTAAAGATATACATTTTGTGATAGAAATGGCCTTAATATGTGGTATTTTTATCAAAATCGTTAGAGCCATGTTTAAGAAAAACAAATTTTTCGAAAATGTTTCCATATAAAGGGTACTTAGAGGTGGTGATTTTCTTAAAAATCTTTGTGTCGCATCCTTGGAAGATATCAAACTTAAATACCAAGTTTGGTATTTAACGGTCTGTTCGTTTTTGGATATTACTGCCCACAGACACAGACACACACACACACACACACACACACACGGACATTTTTCTAAAATGTTTTTATTGGATTCAGGAGATTCAAACCATGTATTTCCGGTAAAATATCGGTGTCAAATTTTTGGGTGCATAACAATACCTTCTCTATCCCTATGTACGTTGTACATATGGGACTAAAGAAAGTAATAACTCTAAATACCAGTAAGTTAATTTTTATTGCTATCCAGACATCATAGTTAGCAGTGCTTTGGAGCTTTTTAGCGTTATATATATATGTTTTTTGTGTTAAAAAGGAACAGCTATTTTCAATCTTCCCCCATTACTCCTGTTACCCTCTATTTATGTAATACAATTAGCATTTGCTAACTTAATGAAAAATTTTCAAGCCGGATATTTGACTTAATAATTCTTTGGGAATTAGGATACTATCACTACGCCTCCTGTTAGATCTGAAAGCTATTAGTTACACAATTTATTTTGCTCATAATAAGCTTTATATTTATTACAACATAGCAAAGTAAAAAATCCTCTAGGAAATATTAACTAAACCACTATTTTCTGAACAAACAGGACAAGGGAATGCGACGGCACGCCACAAGCTTGGCAGCGAGGATCAAAGGGCGCTGCTTAATGTGTGTAGGAACAGAAACCATAATATCAAATTCAGCAAAATTAGTAGTTCCCAAACCTTAGAAAGAGGGAGCAAAAACATGAGAATACTTTAAGAGTAATACATGCAACTATTCTTTCAGTAATGCAGGCAAATTATTATTATCATTAAAAGCAAATATAGGGGTGGGAAGAACTGTAACCTCATAAACATTAGAAAGTACTGTGCAAGAAACCATAGTTTTGGGATCAGCAGTAGATATTATGGACGCCATAGCATGTTAATAAGGGTCTGTGTAATCTCTCTTAGTTAGTCCACTGCGCAAGCAGGATGATAAGCACTAGTAAAGCTAGGCAAGACTGCCAGTAATTTCAAAAGTTCTTGAGTAACCTCGCTCAGAAAAATGGTTTCTCGATCAGACATAATGAGCTGGAGTGCCATGGCGACAGATGGACTTTGCTACAATATAATGGCGATATACTACTTAACAAATTCTACTTTGATCCACGAATTTCGACAGCCACAAAATAATCGTTATTTCCTTAAATCTATGCTGCCAATAAATCCATACATGGAATTATACTATTGTAAGTTTTTAAAACTTCCATCTTAATTTTAAATAAAATAAAGTAAAAATAAGCTTATTAACAATATACATCCACCATCAACCCAAGCGTTAAAGGACGACCTCAGTTCATACTAGACGGTGACGTCACAATGACGTATTAAAATACGTTTTCCTTGCTTTCAAAGGAAAGTAGCATTACAATGCATTATCATTTTATGTTCATTTGAAGATGAATTTCTCATTAAGATATTTTAGTACTCTGCATGTTCCTAATTATATGCAAAAGTTTAGAAATTGAGTACATATCCCATGATTTATTCATTATTCCATCAATGAAGGACTAAAAATAATGACCATTGTTCAACACACTTACGAAACTTGGTTTAGCAAATGTTATGTAGGTAGTAACCGGATCACCTGGGGAATCGAACGCTCCGTTAGTAAAATTCTCATTGACATTATTTCTATAAGTTCAATTGTGTCTATAGAAGCTTTCAACAGGAAACCCCATAGGAGCCGCCACTGCAAAAGAGGTGTATTTTCCGCTCTGTATGTAAGTCTTTAGGCTTTCATTTAACTGACCGAACGTACAAAACCCATTTTGTTTATGGAGTATAGTGTTTTTGTGTGTTTTTGCCATGTAGTTGATGCTTTTAGCGGTAAATGAGGGCGCTAGTAAACAGACTGTGTTTGGTGATTAAAATCTGTCCCACCACCAAACTTTAAACAGTTGAAGAGCGATGCATTGATACACCGATGATGACAAGCTGGAGGGGAGGTGGACGGGAGGTATGCGGGAGGGGGAGAGAGGGAGACAGAATAAGCAGTTATATTTACCGGCCGGCGCTGGAGATGTTATCCGCTTGGTTATTACACTGAAAAGGAAATTAGCCGCTAACCGCCTACGGGATTCTGTAGTGAAAGCCAATCCCCACTTTACCGTAACTTTAGTAGTGTAGCTCTCGGCAGACACGCTCGAACATGCCGGTTACTTAAAGCATTTACTTTCGGTCATTGTGAAATAAGTATAATGTTACATATTATGTAGGTTTAACAAGTTAATGGAGATCAGATGAAGAAATACTCATTAAGTAATGTTATAATTTTAGGTCAGAATCGCCCTATATTATGCACTCTTAATTTATATTTTCCAAAAAGACTCGACTTTCCGTACTACTAATACATAAGTTACCTTCCCTCCTACGTACTACTTGGGAACGTGACTAGAAGCACCGATCTTGATCGACAGAGCGCTGCAGTCGCTGGTTATCTTTTTCTAGAACAACGAAACACTAGGAACTCGGCATACAGAAGTAACAGATAATGTCGATAACAATTTACATTGTATAACTGAGTGCGAGGAAACCAAAATGTAGAGATAATATAGAATAAAAATCTGATGTTACACTCACATGACTTTCTCTAGCTGCTCCACAAAACTCCTACAAAACATTATTCTTCTTTGTACACAATGCTAATCGAGATAAATATTAGCAGAATGTTATTAATTGGTTCGTAATAAGTAGAAGAGAATAAGGGAATGCGCTAGGCTAAAATGATTGATGTTTTAAAAGCTATCGTTATGCGATTGTCATTGCAAATTGCTTCTTTACTTGGCCAGGAGTAGAACAAAAGAAAAGCGGACACTTCCTGTCTGAGAAAAGTTTTAAGTACTTCACAACTGAAACCAATAACAAGGAATATCTCAGAAACGGTTACCTCCACAACAAAAACGTAAAGGACATAAATTATGTGTTTTGTTGTGATGTACATAGTTTGGTAGTGAGTTTTTTTCTATCGCTTACGGTTTAGCAGTTAAGCAAAATTCATCCAGAATAAAGAGGTCTTCAGAGGATATTCCCCAAAAATTCGAGAAACACATTTTATTTCGGAAATAAATAGCTTTAATATACGGGATTTTAATCAAAATCTTTAGAGCCATTTTTCGTGTCGCATTCGTGGTATTTAACGGTCTTTTCGTTTTTGGGCTGTCCACAGACACACACACAGACAGACAGTCAGACAGAAGAAACACACACACGGACTTTTTTAACAATGCTCTTTTCGGACTCAGGGGACCCCAAAATATATATTTCCGGTGAAATTTCTGTATCGAACTTTTGGGTGCATTACAATACCTTCTCTATCCCTATGTACATTGTATGGGGCTAGAGAAAGTAAAAACTTGAAGAGTTACCGCCAGAGATATTGTACGTAACACTTTCTGGAAACAATAGGAAAGAAATTCTGAAACAGCTAGGTAATTATACAGGGAGAGTCAGAGAAAAATGGGGGAGGAAAATCGACAAAGACTGGATCTTAGCAATAGAACTAAAGAGGTGTTAATTTATGGAAAAGGTAATTTGATTTAGTTGGTAGAATATAAACATTTACAAATAGAGGGAAAGGTTCATATAAATAAATAACCAGGGTGTCAACAACTATATGCTATGCTTGATGTTTGTAACTTGAAAAGATGAAATAAATGATTTATCAGTAAGCAACAGAACGCAATTAGAGCACTCTGAAACTGCTATACTCTAATATGAAGCATTGCATGATTAATTATATGAAACTGTGATTACAGTTTCCTATTATGTAATAGGAAAAATAACCCTCATGAAGGTTAATACATGTATACGACGTTATGATTTATTAAGATTTTTCATGAATGAAAATAAAACTATTGTTAAAAAGCTTATGCCTCTATTTACTTCATGCTAATTGAGAACAAATCTTATGTGTACCATTCACATGACTTTCTCCATATCCCTGCAACAAATAATTCTTAAAAAGCTTATACTTCTATTTACTTTATGCTAATCAGAAAAAAATTAGCAGAAATAGTCTTATTACTCGCATCCTTGTAAGTAGAAGCGAAATAACGGACAACCGTAGGTTAAAGTGATAGTCAAAAGCTGGTTGCTATGTCAATGAAGTTCCTTTGTTTATATGGATAGGAGTTGACAAGTTCCAGTATGAGAAAAGTATACCTTTTACATAGCAGAAACCAAAAATAAAGAATGTCACAAAAACGACGAACTCCACGAAAAAAATGTATATAATATACATTGTGTGTTTTAATGTGCTCTACATTTTTTGTCAAGTAAATTTTTGTCCATCTCTTACGGTTTATCAGTTATTCAAAATTTAGTAAAATTCATCCAGAATAAACTACTCTTCAGAGGCATTTCCCAGAAACTTCAGGATATGCATTTAATTTGTCAGGTAAATATGTTTAATATCCGAAATTTTAATCAAAATCGTTAGAGCCATTTTTGAGAAAATCAAAATGTTCCAAAAATGTTCCATGTAAAGGGTAGTTGGGGATGGGGGGATTTTTCCCAAAATCTTCGTGTCGCATCCTTGGAAGATACTAAACTTAAATACCAAGTTTGGTATTTTACCGACTTTTCGTTTTTGAGTTATCGTGTTCACAGACACACACACACACACACACACACACGGACCTTTTTGTGAAAATGCTTTTTTTGGATATTGGGGACCCTAAAACATATATTTCCGGTGAAATCTCGGTATCGAATTTTTGGTGGAGTGCAATACTTTCTGTATACACTATGTACATAGTGCGTATGGAGAAAGTAAAAATTAGCCGGAACAGTGTTATTACTTGTTTCCTTGTAAGTAGAAGCGAAATAACGGAGTACCATAGGTTAAAGTGATAGTCAAAAGCTGGTTGCTATGTGACTGAAGTTCCTTTGTTTGTATGGATAGGAGTTGACAAATTCCTGTTTTATTTTCAAAGCTGAAACAAAAAACAGGAAATATCTTAAAAACGATCAACTCCTCATAAAAATATAGATATAATATAAATTGTGTGTTTTAAAGTGGTCCACATTTTTTATGTGCTACGTTTTTTTTCATCTCTTACGGTTTAGCAGCTATGCAAAATTCCGTAAAATTGACCAAGAATAAAGTAGTCTTCAGAGGCTATTCCCAGAAAATTCAAAATATACATTTTATTTGACATGTAAATATCTTTAATATACGATATTTTAATCAAAATCCTTAGACGCATTTTTTAGAAAATCAAAATTTTCGAATTAAGTTCCATGTAAAGGGTAATTTGGAGTGGGGGGATTTTTCGCAAGTTTGGTATTTTACCGACTTTTCGTTTTCGAGTTATCGTGTTCACAGACACACGGACACACACGGACCTTTTTCTGAAAATACTTTTTTTTGGATACAGGGGACCCTAAAACATATATTTCCGGTGAAATCTCGGTATCGAATTTTTTGGTGGAGTGCAATACCTTCGCTATACACTATATACATAGCACGTACAGAGAAAGTAAAAATAAAGTAAGAAAGAAAAACATCTGATGTGTTCCAATCACATGATTTGCTTCAGCTTTTTGGTTCGCAAAAAAGCTTTTATCCAAAGTAAATTAAGACAAAATCTGATACAAAAATGTAGATCTCATTAAAAGATTTAATTTATGTCATATTTTTTGTTGATCATTTTCGAGATATTCCTTCTTATTGGTTTTATTTTTAATCCACTTAACTTTTCTCAACTGGGACCATACAGAGCAAACTGAGCCTCAGTTGCATATTTTTTCTTGTAGAGTTGACCATTTTGGAGATGTTCCTTGTTATTGGTTTTATTTTTAAGTCACTTAACTTTTCTCAACTGGGACCATGCAGAGCGAACTGGGTCGCAATTGTTTCACATAGTTACCAGCTTGTAAAAGGTTTGACTATCCCTTTAGCTTAATGTATCCCCTTTTTATTTTCAGGGAAGCAAGTAATAGGATCAATTCTGCTAATGTATATCTCCATTGGCATGAAGTAAATAGAAGAATCTTTTTAATTTATACATACTATGTACATAGTGTATAGAGAAGGTGTTGTATTGCACCAAAAAATTCGATACCAGTTTTCACCGGATATATATGTTTTGAGACACCCTGAATCCAAAAAAAAGCATTTTTAGAGCAATATCCCCAAACTAACCTTTACATTTTTCTTAAAAATGGCTCTAACGATTTTGATTAAAATTATGTATATTGAAGCTATTTATATCCGAAATAGAATGTATATCTCAAAATTTCTGGGAATAGCTTCTGAAGACCTCTTTATTCTGGATCAATTTTGTGAATTTTGATTAACTGCTAAACCTTAAGACATAATACAAATACTCACCACACAAACAATATAGAGCACGTTTAAACGCACAGTTTATGTTTTATACATGTTTTTCGTGGACTTGATGGTTTTTAAGATATTCCTGGTTTTTTGTTTCAGCTTTGAAAATCTTATACTTTTCTCATACAGGAATTTGTCAACTCGTGTCCACACAAACAAAGGAACTTGAGTCACATAGCAACCAGCTTTGTATTATCATTTTAACCAAAGGTACTCCCTTATTTCGCTTCTACTTACAAGAAAGCAAGTAATAAGACTATTTCTGCTAATTTTTTCTCCATTAGTATGAAGTAAATAGAAGCATAAGTTTTTTAATAATATTTCTTTGCAGGGTTGTAGAGATATATATTATAATCATGCTTAATGGTCTGCAATATTGAGCTGTTGCCTTGCTTAGCATCAGTGCTGACAACATGAGGATTTACTCGTACAGAACGAAAACGTTCTATACAACGGAGGTAATGTAGCAGTTGTAATGTTGTTCTCTCCGCTGCTTGTATAATTTCGTCTAATTCATCTACTTTTAACTCTACTGACATTTGGTAAAGGACCTACTTTTAGCACCAACTGTCTAAAAATATCTTTACATGGGATAGGGAATGTATATTTTGAAATTTATTCTATTCGACTATGCAGCGATGAAGCCTAGTATATTGCATTATTTCCCTTCTAGTAAGCAATAGGACTATTTTAGCTTATGTTTATCTTCATTAGCATTAAATAGGTAGAAGAATATGACTTTTTTACGAATAATTTGTTATCAGAGAGGTAGAGAACTTTATGTTAACGGAAACCATCACATTTTTAATACATTTCCCCCTTGATTTGTAACATAGAGAGCCTAATCAGAATTAATAAAAGAGGAACGCATAAAAGTACTGCGGTCATTGATCTGGAGCTTAGCGGGTTTGCCTCGGCAGCTAGTGGTCGTGGGGTCAACTCCGGTCGAAGGCGATCGGTTGTTCGGACGGGAAAAAATGAAAAAACACGCCTTTCCTGGGAAGCTAATGGAAGGGTCGACATAGTCGGTGCTTTACTCTACATACTCTGGGAGATCACTTTGAAGCTTTTAGTGTCTACTTTCTTTAGTGAATACTAAATAAACATATCTACCAAAAATATAATTTCACTTTTCTCTCACAGTGAAACGAAGAAACTTCTTAAAGTATAAAAATAAATATTTCAATTTATATTCATCGCTTTGAGACGGTATAAACACTCGATGTTGTATTAAATTTGAAATATTGGTACAATTATTAATGTTATATTATAATATACTTATAAAATTATAAAAGGCGTGTCAAACTTTAATTACCACCATGCGCAGGATAAAGACAACAACTCTGAACGCATAAACAAATTAATATTCATGAACCATTGCTAAATTAATGTATATACCAAATGCGTGATTTAAAGTTACATTTTTGCAAGGTGGCCAAGTGTTATATACTTATTTTAAAAATCGGATGTTTTCACATGACTTTCTCTACCTGTACTACACATTTCTTACAAATATTATTTATCTTTCTACTCCATGCTAATCGAGATAAACATTAGCAGAATAGTCATATTACTTAGTTCCTTATAAGTAGGAAGGAAATAAAAACACAGTAAGCTCTTGCGATTGTCAAATATTTTATAAGCTGTTGCTATATAATTGTTATTGAAATTAGTTTGCTTTTATGGCATAAATTTTGTGTTTTAACGAGATCTATATTTTTTGTTTAGTAAAGTTTTGTCTATATCTTACGATTTACCAGTTATGCAAAACACAAGATATACATGTTTGATAAAAATCATTTATCATTTTTAGGAAAATCAATGTGGCCATGTAAAGTGTGGTTTGGGGAGGGGAACCTTTTTGAAAACCTTTGTGTCGCATCCTAGGGAGATAGTAACTTTAAATACTAAGTTTGGTATTAACGGACTTTACGTTTGAGTTATGCTCTACATACCACACTCACATACACACATACCGTCCATTTTCCTTTCTTTTTGTATTTAGGGGGTCTAAACATATATAATTCAGGTGAAACCTCGGTATCCAATTTTAGTGGAATACAGTACCTCCTCCTTATCTACCATGTACAGTTTGCATATGTGTTAGGGAAAATAAAAATATAATTAAAGGAAAAGTTAATACTTCTGAAAAAATAACGACTGTGTAAGAGAGATGGAATTATGGGTGAGAAAACTGTAGGAAGGTTCATATTAGAGTCACCATCGGTCGCAGACACTTCGCTACAGACGCAATTAATATTCGTGTCGATTGTATTGTGTATTTGCATTTGGGAGCAGCCATCCGCTGTTCTTTTAAGTTAGGGAAATGTAGTTATTTATAAGAAACGTAGGTAATATTCCCTGTTATTATCTTTTGTATATCTAATACTCACTATAATTATATCTCCGAGATGCTATCCGAAAAATCTGATGTGTTCCATTCACATGACTTTCTCTATATCTCTGTAACAAATTATTGTTAGAAGGCATATGCTTCTATTTACTTAATGCTAATCGAGAAAAAGTTAGCAGAAATAGCCTAGTTTTTTAAAGCTGAAACCAAAAACAAGGAATATCTAAAAAAACGATCAACTCCATGAAAAAAATGTATATAACATATATGGTGTGCTTTACCGTGCTCTACATTTTTTGTGTAGTAAATTTTTATCTACCTCTTACGGTTTAGCAGTTGTGCAAAATTCCGTAAACTTCATCCAGAATAAAGAACTCTTCAGAAGCTATTTTCAGAAAATTCAAGATATACATTTTATTTGTGAGGTAAATATCTTTAATTTTCGAAACTTTAATCATTTAGAGTTATTTTTGAAAAAATCAAAATTTTCGAAAAAAGTTCGATGTAAAGGGTATTTGGGGGTGGGGGATTTTTCTCAAAATGTTCGTGTCGCATCCCTGGAAGATACTACTTAAATACCAAGTTTGGTATTTTACCGACTTTTCGTTTTTGTGTTATCGTGTTCAAAGGCACACGGACACACGACACACGGACCTTTTTCTGAAAATGCTTTTTTTTTTGGATACAGGGGACCCTAAAACATACATTTCCGTTGAAATCTCGGTATCGAATTTTTGGGAGGAGTGCAATACCTTAGACACTATACATGTTGCGTATAGAGAAAGTAAAAAGCAGAGAAGTGTGTCTGCATGAACACCCGCTGCATCTACGCTGAGGCAAAACAGTAGTATTGTTACTAAAACTATAAAACAATCTGCTACTTCGTGTAATAATACAATTTTTATAACAATTTAAATAAAAATAAATAATTTGTTCACTCTGTCATTCGTATTGCTTTCATACGACTTCAAACTAAATCATATGGTTTTAGTTACAGCATGCTGAAAAAATCTTTTGCTCCCTTCTGGCAAACATTGCAGCAGGGCACTCAGAGCGAGAGATAAATAAAAGAAAAGCCCGTATAGTCTATTCAAATTCATTTAGGCCAGCAATGGGTAAATTTTTTCCTGCATCAAGGGGCACCCTTCCCCCTCATTCAAGCCCAGTCAAATGGACTACATGTTTAGTGAAACTGCATTAGAGCTCTACAGCTCGTAAATACACATTTTGACAGCTTACTTCTTTAACGTCAATAACCTATTTGAGGTAATTTATAGCGTTTAAATCTGTTACTCCTCTAAACTCAATGAAACTTGCAACAGTGTCGCTAGCATAACTCAACTTGTCCACCCTTTAAGGAGTTTCTGCGCTTGTACAGGTGAACTTTGCTATGGAGCCAAATGCAAAACGGGTCTTCCACCGTGACGAAGTGAATTAATGCACGAAGCTTTTCCTCTTGTTTCTATACTAGCCATTACAATTTCACGTCAATGTTACTAGGTGGCAGCACACTACGGTATAAGTAACATTCACAAACGCAGAAACTTCTCTTAGTTTCTCTATATCACCCACAATCCGGAGTAGAAGTTAATGTACACTTTTAATTCGTCTTGTCCTAACACATGATGTAAACAAAAACAAACCCCTGCGGCAAGGGTAGTGTGGAGTAGCATGTCTGCCTCACATTTAACAGGTCGCGAGTTCGAATTTCCCTTAGGATGAGTTACCAGGAAGATTTCTTTTAGGGGGTTTCCCTTGTCCTGAGAAGACAAATATTGAGTAACCTTCAGCTCCCTGGACCCAGAGATAATTCCAGCATCATTTCACCAATTTAATCCATCGTCAAATATGACCGACCAGGTTAAAGGACGTTAAGCTACAATAAATAAGAAAAAAAAATCTCATTGTTTTCCTTTGAACCCAAATTTCTCTCATTCTTTGTCCACATGGCTCCAGTTTTTTTCTTCGGTCTGCCCTCGTGGTCAGCTTGCCATTTATGAACTTTATTTCTGAAGAGCTCTCTGTTTAATATATCTTCTTGTGTAATTCCAGCTAATTTTAAATCATTTTTTACTTCCCCAATCCATTTCATAGAATCTACATGTGATTTGCTTCTATTTTCATAACATTCAAAGAATTGTTTTGTGAGCCTGTTAGAATTCATTCGTTTGATACGTCCACAAAATTTTAACCTTCGTTTTCTAATATCACTATGAATATCTGTATATAATTTTATTTAATTGTTGCTTCTGAGTCTGTACTGTTCACCTACGACTTGTGGGCCCAAAATTTTCCTTACAATTTTGCATTCTTTTTTCCTCCATGCTTTCTAAATCTGCTTTTCGATTCAAAATTAAAGTTTATTATTATCATTACTATTATTATTATCATTATTATTATTACAATAAGTGGCAGCAGTTGTATCAATTTGTTCATAATCAACTGCTAAAGATTTTTTTTTTTTTTTTTTTCCATTTTCAGGGCTACTAAAATGCTATAAACACACATGCATAGATACTCAGAAGCTGCTACTCCTCCTACAAGAAGAGGCATTTTAAATTTGGAATTTATGAAGGCAACAGAAAATTCTTAAAAGGTACTAATGCTAGGATAAAAAATTGAAAAAGGACTTATTATTTTCAGAGGTGGTATGTTTTAATTTCTTACCATCTGAACACCAAACAGAGAAGGTATTACACTCCATCAAAAAAGTATATATAGATATTTGACCTGACATACACGTTTTGAGGTACCCTAAATCCAAAAATCTGATGTGTGCCATTCACATGACTTTCTCCATATCCCTGCAACAAATAATTCTTAAAAAGCTTATACTTCTATTTACTTTATGCTAATCAGAAAAAAATTGCAGGAATAGTCTAATTACTCGCTTCCTTGTAAGTAGAAGCGAAATAAGGAACAACCGTAGGTTAAAGTGATACTCAAAAGCTGGTTGCTATGTCAATGAAGTTCCTTTGTTTATATGGATAGGAGTTGACAAGTTCTTGTATGCGAAAAGTATACGTTTTTCATAGCAGAAACCAAAAATAAGGAATGTCACAAAAACGACTAACTACACGAAAAAATGTATATAACATAAATTGTGTGTTTTAATGTGCTCTACATTTTTTGTGTACTAAGTTTTTGTCCATCTCTTACGGTTTAGCAGTTATTCAAAATTTAGTAAAATTCATTCAGTATAAACTACTCTTCAGAGGCTATTCCCAGAAAATTCAAGATATACGAAATTTTAATCAAAATCGTTAGAGCCATTTTTGAGAAAATCAAAATTTTCAAAAAAGTTCCATGTAAAGGGTAGTTGGGGGTGGGGGTATTTTTTCAAAATCTTCGTGTCGCATCCCCGGAAGATACTAAACTTAAATACCAAGTTTGGTATTTTACCGACTTTTCGTTTTTGAGTTATCGTGTTCACAGACACACGGACACACACACACACACACACACACACACACACGGACCTTTTTGTGAAAATGCTTTTTTTGGATATTGGGGACCCTAAAACATATATTTCCGGTGAAATCTCGGTATCGAATTTTTGGGTGGAGTGCAATACTTTCTCTATACACTATGTACATAGTGCGTATGGAAAAGTAAGGTCAGACAAGGTCAGTGAATGAATTCGTGTTTCTGTGAACAGCATAACTGAAAAAGAAGTTAAGTTAAATACCTAAGATGGTATTTAGGTTCAGCAGTTTCCCAGGACAATAACTGTGAACAGCATAACTGAAAAAGAAGTTAAGTTAAATACCTAAGATGGTATTTAGGTTCAGCAGTTTCCCAGGACAATAAGATTCTCAGGAACTCACCCAATATAAATTACACTTTACATGAAAACATTTTTCAAATTTGATTTTCTCAAAAATGGCTATCGATTTTGATTAAAATATCACATCTTTAAGGCATTTTTGATAACATTTATGTTTTAATAAATCTAAATTACAAGTTCTAAATTCATTCTGAATTGCTATAGCATAAATGGGAACCGCATTATAGCCAAATCTTATAATAAAAAATAATAAAAAATTAATAAATCTCATTAAAGCACACAATTTTTGTCAAATGCCTACATTTCTTATGGAACTAACCATTTCCGAGATATTCCTTGTTCATGAAAACCGAAGTCTTGTATTGTTAGTGGTTTTAAAAGGTGCTTCTTTTTTTAACTGGGAAGTCCTTAACCCTTTTCTTTGGATCTGGCAAAGGCAACGGAATTCACAGACTACACATTGCGAACAGATCTTAAAAGATTTCACGATCGCTTGCATTATTTCCTTATTCCCATTGTAATTGTAGGTCATATTAATACTGAATCATTACACATATAATACAAACATACACAATTCCTGCAAATGTTTGTCTGTAGAAATGTATAGAATTAGCTTTTTAGTTTGTTAGCTTCTCTACCGAGTAATATCTATGTGCTTAGTAGGTAGACAAGGTATTGTATTCCACCCAAAACTTAGATACAGAGTTTTAGAAAAAGGTCCGTATGTATCTGTTCATATGTATGCGCGCGATTGAGGGCAGTAGAGCTAAAAAAATTTGATGTGTTCCATTCACATGACTTTCTGTATATATCTGCAACAAAATATTGTTAAAAACCTTATGGACAGGAGTTAACAAATTCCTGTATGAGAAAAGTATATTTTTCAAAGCAGAAACAAAAAACCAAGAATATCTTAAAAATGATCAGCTCCACGAAAAAAAAATGTATATGACATAAATTGTGTGTTTTATCGCGAGCAACATTTTCTGTAGCTAAAGTTTTTGTCCATTTCTTACCGTTTAGCAGTTATGCACGATTCCGTAAAATTCATCCAGAATAAAGTAGTTATCAGAGAGTATTCCCAGAAAATTTAAAATATACATTTTATTTGTCAAGTAAATATATTAAATATACGAGATATTAATCAAAATTGTTAGAGCCATTTTTAAGAAAATCAAAATTTTCCGAAAAAGCTCCATGTAAAGGGTAGTTTGGGATGGAGGAATTTTCTTGAAAATCTTCGTATCGCCTCCTTGGAAAATACCAAACTTAAATACCAAGTTTGGGCATTAACGGTCCTTTCGTTTTTGCGCTATGCTGCCTATAGACACACACACATACACAGACAGACACACGGACCTTTTTCTAAAAATGTTTTTTTTTGGATTCAGGGAGTCTCAAAGCATGTATTTTTGGTGAAATCTCGGTATCGAATTTTTGGGTACAATACAATACCTTGTCTATACACTATGTAGATAGTTCGTATAGATAATGTAAAAATAACCTGAAATGATTAATTTCGTCTTTATACAACTGATTTTCAAAACTTTTTTATCTTGCACGTACACATGTTACTGATGTATGTTTGCATTTTCTGGTGTTTTAAATACTTAGTTTATTGTTGACAGTTAAAAGGGTTATACGTGTTTTCGAAGGCTCAGCAAATTTGAATTAAATATTTCTTGAAAATAGAATAAAGTATTCGAAATGTTTGAACGGCTTTTGGCAAATCTATTATGAGTAAGACAAGGGGTTTTGAGTAGTATCAACTTTTTAAAGAGGTTCGAGGATACTCTGAAGATCCCCTGGACGTCCTAACACATCAAATACTGAGGACAATGTGGAAGATGCAAAGAAGTGGTTCTGCCATGTGGTTTTAGAATAAGAAATAAGGAATACTACCCAGAAGCTATCTTCTGTCATCTCTCATACTGTGATGTGGGTAGCCTATTCGTAGAGAGTCGAGGAGAACACTGTACATAACAAGAGTCTTTGAAAGGCACTTTTATGCAGTAGTGAAAATATAAGTATTACTTTTAAGTTTGAATAGCATGTTTTTCAACCGAATATTGCAAACATAATTTCTGTATACCCATTAACAAAAATACTGTGAAGCGTTAGATATCTGCATTAGTGAATAGAATAGTTGTATGATGTATTATTAGGAATAAAATTACATTATTTATCCTATCACGATAGTCCTTTTAAATCAGGCATTTTACTATTTTTTAAATAAAACTTTCTTTCTTTTTAGGAAACTTTAAATTCATTGGTATATTTTTTATTATTATTAATATTTTTTTTTATTCAAGGTAGACTTAGGAGCTTATTACTTTGCATCCAAGATGTGCTTATTTGAGCATTATTATTTCAACTGTTAACACTATCTCTTTAGTTGACAATGTGTAATGTTATGTCATCAAACATCAAACCGTCGAAATGTGTCCAACAAGAAAATGCAGAACTGTGAAAATAATAAAACTATGACGTTATCTGTGTCCTGAAGTTGTATTGCATTTACATGGAAAGTGAAAACCCATTTTTACTTTCTCTGGCCCTGTATGTACAATGTACATAAGGATAGAGAAGTATTGTATTCCATCCAAAAATTCGACACCGAGATTTCACCGGAAATATATGTTTTAGGGTCCCCTGTATCCAAAAAGAGCATTGTCACAAACAGGTCCGTGTGTGTGTGTGTGTGTGTGTGTGTGAACACGATAATTCAAAAACGAAAAGTCGTTAAAGCGCCAAACTTGGTATTTAAGTTTAGTATCTTCCAGAGATGCGACACGAAGATTTTGAGAAAAATCCCCCCATCCCAAACTACGCTTTACATGGAACTTTTTTAAAAAAGTTTGTTTTTCTCAAAAATGGCTATAACGATTTTGATTGAATATCGTACATTAAAGATATTTACCTGACAAATAAAATGTATATTTTGAATTTTCTGGGAATAGCCTCTGAAGACTACTTTATTCTGGATGAATTTTGCATAACTACTAAACCGTAAGAGATGGACAAAAACTTAACAAACAAAAAATGTAGAGCACGTTAAAACACACAATTTATGTTATATACATTTTTTTCGTGGAGTTGATCGTTTTTGAGATATTCCTTTTTCTTGGTTTCAGCGTTGAAAAACTTAACCTTTCTGAAACAGGAATTTGTCAACTCCTGTCCATACAAACAAAGGAACATCAGTCACATAGCAACCAGCTTTTGGCTTTCACTTTAACCTATGGTGCTCCCTTACTTAGCTGCTACTTACAATAAAGCAAGAAATAAGACTATTTCTGCTAATTTTTCTCGATTAGCATGAAATAAATAGAAGATAAGCTTATCGACAGTAATTTGTTACAGAGATATAGAGAAAGTTATGTGAATAGAACACATCAGAGTTTTAGTTTATCTACCGCGCATTAGTAGATGGAGATATTGCATTCCAAAAATGTTATAGGAGTTATTCACTTGAAATTGGTGTTTTTAGAACCTCTTAATTAAAACCACAATTTGAAAACGAAGACGTTCATAAATACCAAACTGAATATTTAATGCCATTAGCTTCTAAGGATGCAACACGAGGATTAAAAAGAATAAAATAAATAAAACTATACTCAGACATTTTCATGAAAAAAGTTTATCTTACATGTTCTTGTAAATCCACTTCATTGGCAAGAAACTGTTTATAACCTTGTTAAACTGGTATAAATTAAGCAAAATCGAAAACTGTTGCACAGAAAGTGTGCATCTCTTTAAAACATTCAGTTTATTACAGATAACGTTTTTGTGCCGTAAGCAACTTCCTAGACATCCATTATTCCGTTTTAGGATTTTTCAGTATTTGTGATTCTTTTAATGTCCTGTTGTTTGTGATTGCATGGAAGGAGTGTGTAATTTTAAGGCCAGCACATAGATCCAATTCTTAAACACTTGAGCCTTGAGTCACTTCCCTTTTACTTTCTCCAGCACGTATGTACAATGTACACCCATGGAAAACAAATCTGATGTGTTCCATTCACATGACTTTCTCTGCATCTCTGCAACAAATTATTGTTAAAAAGCTTATGCTTTTATCTACTTCATGCTAATCGAGAAAAAAAGAGCAGAAGTAAGCAGAAGCGAAATAAGGGAGTACCATAGGTTAAAGTGATAGTCAAAAGCTGGTTGCTATGTGACTGAAGTTCCTTTGTTTGTATGGACAGGAGTTGACAAATTCCTATATGAGAAAAGTGTAAGTTTTTCAAAGCTTAAACCGAACACAAGGAATATCTAAAAAAAACGATCAACTCCACGAAAAAAATGTACATTACACAAATTGTATGTTTTAACGTGCTCTACATTTTTTGTGTGGCGAGTTTTTGTCCATCTCTTACGGTTCAGTAGTTATGCAAAATTCCCTAAACTTGATCCACAATAAAGTAGTCTTCAGAGTCTATTCCCAGAAAATTCAAGATATGAATTTTATTTGTCAGGTACATATCTTTAATATACAATATTTTAAACAAAATTGCTAGATTCATTATTAAGAAAATCAACATTTTCGGAAAAAGTTTCATGTAAAGGGTAGTTGGGGGTGGGGAATTTTTCTTGAAAACCTTCATGTCGCATCCTTGGAAGATACCAAACTTGGTATTTAAGTTCAACAGTCTTTTCGTTTTTGAGCTATGCTATCCACAGACACACAAACACACGGACCTTTTTCCAAAAATGATTTTTTTTAATTCAGGGGGACCCAAAACATGTATTTCCGTCGAAATCTCGGTATCGAATTTTGGGTGCAATACAATACCTTCTCTATACACTATGTACATAGTACGTGTAGAGAAAGTAAAAATTAACGACACAAAACATAATACAGTTTAATTCAAAATTAATACGTCGCCAGGAAAGCTTCAGTTCTTATGATACAGTTTGTACGTCATTACTAAACCTGCCACCTTCCATATATGTTCAGTATAGCTCTGTAACAAAACGTAGTTTACTCCTCTGGTGAGGGTCACATGTTCGGTTCTTGCATATAGCGAACTTTTCTTTTTTCCTTCTCTTAATGATGTTGAATAAACATACAGCGACTACTATTATTAGTCCTGCTTATATAATGCTTGTTATTCGGTACAGTTAATAATAATTATTTTAATTCTTCTTTAATAGTTTATTTTACCGAACACAATATGCGGCACAAGAAAGCATGTGGCGCGCAGAATAATTCTTTCTCAATTGGGGAGGTTGGTATCTGTATAGTATGAAAAAAAATACTAAAAGTTTTGTTATAAAAACTAATGTTTTGATACATTTTGGAAATCCAATTTTGGGCAAGTTTTTTTTTTACTCTACATAACTTCACTAACTGACCCTACGGGAAAATACCAAACTCAGCTGGAAGATCTGATATTATCAGACAAGATGACATTTTCTTCCACACGCTAGGGAAAGGTGGTTGTCCATCGTCCAAAGGGGATCCCGATATGATACAAAATACGTGGTTTCACAATTCCATCATAGTCGCGTATCTGTATTGTGTTGGGGCTGGATATCTAGGGGAAGTTTAGGTGTGCTGTGGTAACTTGATGATACCCTCAACTGTGCGCAGCACAAGTAATACTGGATAATTTTTTATTTCCATGAGGATGAAATTTTCTGACGAATTTGTACAGGATAATCAACCTGTCAACTCATCTTAAAACGTTTCAAATTGGTTTGCTGAGGCAGGATATCAAAGTGATAAACTGGCCTTCCCCTTCAGATTTGAATCCTATTGAAAATGTGTGAGCTGAGATAAAAAGGGTGCTGCGCTACAATTTTCCTGTAGAAGAGAGAAGCACAAATTAAAGAAGTCTGAGATTTTGCAGCTTCTCGCCCACATTACTGCAGGCATTTAATTTTGTATGTGCGCCGAAGATTGATGACTTGCATTAATTATGTTTTAATTTTAAAAGATAATTATTTAACACGAGTGTTAGTAGAATTATGTTTTTGTATGCATAAACAGGCGCATAACTTCAAGTGCCAATGATATATTAATGTAATATTATGCTCTACATATCCAGTCATAAAACTTACAAACATAGAAAATGACAAACCGCACGAGATTTGAACCTAGGAACTTACGAGCGGAAGCAAACCCTTCTTCACCTCTCGGCCTCTCGTTGTTCCGAGATCGTTTTCAGTGGTCATAAATTAACTAATGCTCTGTCAGTCACCGAATATTGTACAGTTCTTTGATGTGCAATGTGAACACAGCTTTTACGAAGATACACGAAGTTCTTCGATTGACACATGAAATCTAGGGATGCCTCCTGTTGTGTGTCCACTGTTGCACACAGCAGGTAGAAATGATATTGTATCCAACCCAAAATTAAAATGCCGAGATTTTACCGAAAATATAGGTTTCGAGACCCCAGAATCCCCCTCAAATAGGTAAGTCAGTGATGAGAGAGAGAGAGAGAGCGAGAGCGAGAGAGAGAGAGAGACAGTGTGTGTGTGTTTGTGTGTGTGTGTGTGTTTGTGTGTGTGTGTGTGTGAGTATACAATATGACTCACCAAGAATATTACAACAAGGTTTTCAATAAAATTCCCTACCCAAAACTACTCTTGGAAAATAATTAGAAAATTTTGATTTTCTCAATAACGATTTTAATTCAAATGCCGTATATTAAATATATTTATATAACAAATGAAATATATATGTTAAATTTATAGGGAATAACTTCTGAATAACATTGAATAACTTTTGCAAACTAGTACACTATAAGGGCTAGACAAAAATCTTATGTGTTCCGTTCGCATGACTTTCTCTACATCTCTGCAACAAATTATAGTTAAAAAGCTTATTATTCTATTTACTTCTTGTTTATGAAGAAAACTTAGCAGATTTTGTCTTATTACTTGCTTCCTTGCAAGTAGAAGGCAAATAAGGGAGTACCATAGGTTAAAATGACAGTCAAAAGCTGTTTGCTATGTGGCTGAAGTTCCTTTGTTTGTATGAACAGGAGTTGACAAATTCCGTATGAGAAAAGTATACATTTTTCAAAGCTGAAACAAAAAACAAGGAATATCTAAAAAGACAATCAACTCCACGAAAAAAACAACGTATATGACATAAATTGTATGTTTTAATGTGCTCTACATTTTTTGTGTGTTAACTTTCTGTCCATCTCTTACGGTTTAGCAATTATGCAAAATTCCGTAAAATTTATCCAGAATAAAGTAGTCTTCAGAGGCTATTTCCAGAAAATTCAAGATATACATTTTATTTGTCAGGTAAATATCTTTAATATCTGACGTTTTAATCAAAATCGTTAGAGCCATTTTTAAGAAAATCAAAAATTTCGAAGAATGTTCTACGTAAAGGGTAGTTGGGGGTGGGGTGATTTTCTTGAAAATCTTCGTGTCGCATCCTTGGAAGATGCCAAACTTAAATACCAAGTTTGGTATTTAACGGTCTTTTCGTTTTTGAGCTGTGCTGTCCATAGACACACAGACACACACAGACCTTTTTCTGAAAATACCTTTTTTGGATACAGGGGAGCCTAAAACACATATTTCCGGTGAAATCTCGGTATCGAATTTTTGGGTGGAGTTAAATACCTTCTCTATACACTATGTACATAGTATGTATAGAGAAAGTAAAAATTACTGCAGAAAATGTAGATCTCGTCAAAGCACACAATTTAAGTCCTAATACATTTTTGTTGTGAACTAATCGTTTTCGAGATATTCCTTGTTATAATTTTAAGGTGTTCCTGCTTTTCTGAAACAGGAATGTTTCCTGTTTTACTCTTGACAATCGCATAGCGACAGCTTTTAAGGCATTTCACTATCGTTTTGACTTAGTGTATTCCCTTAATTCTCTCTGCTAATAAATAATTAGGTAATAAGACCACTGTGCTAATGATTAAATCGCTTAATTGGTTTAGAAAGAGGGATAATCTTATGTAAGAAATTTATTTGTTGAACAGGCAGTCATATGAATGGAACATTAGATGCTTATGGTCGTTTCTTTAGCGTAGATACGTAGCTGCTTACAAAGAGGGAGGCCCGGTTTTGAGGCTTTTCTCCCACTGAGGGACATACACTGGGTGCACTCAGCCTCATGAGGTCCTCAAGGGCCAAAAGAGGAGCTACTTGAGGGAAAAATAGCGGTTCCAGGTGGCATGTACCGCATTAACCATCGGGAGGGACTCGCAGCGCTAACCACGTCCCATACACCACTAACGCTCTTCACCCATGACAGCTGTAATTGGCAGATATGGAGGATGCAGCGATCAGGTGAAACTCTTGGCCTGCTTTCAAACTTTTCACCGCGGAATTTACCTTCGTTTTATTCCTATTTTACTTTCTCTACACGTACTATGTACATAGTGTATAGAGAAGGTAATTGTAATGCACCCAAAAATTCGATACCCAGATTTCATCGGAAATACTTGATTTGGGTTTCCTTGAATCCAAGGTCCGTGTATAATTGTGCGTGTGTGTGGACAGTATAGCTCAAAAACTAAAAGACCGTTAAATTCCAAACTTGATATTTAAAATCGGTATCTTCCAAGGATGCGTCACGAAGGCTTTCAAGAGAACCCCCCCCCACCCCAACTACCATTTATATGAAATTTTCGAAAATTGTAATTTTCTTAAAAAGGCTAACGATTTTGATTAGAACTTCGTATATTCAAGATATTTACCTCACAAATAAAATGTATTTCTTGAAATTTCTGGGAATAACCTCTGAAGACTACTTTATTCTGGATGAATTTTACGGAATTTTGTATAACTGGTAAACCGTAAGAGATAGACCAAAACTAACTTAACAGAAAATGTAGAGCTTGTTAAAACGCACAATTTACGTTATATGCATTTTTTTTTTTCGTGGAGTTGATCGTTTTCTGAGATATTCCTTGTTATTGGTTTCAGCTTTAAAGTACTCAGTTTTCTCATTCGGGAATTTGTCAACTCCTGTACATACAAACAAAGGAACTTCAGTCACATAGCAACCACTTTTGACTATCATTTTAACCTTATTTCGCTTCTACTTATACGGAAGCAAGTAATAAGACTATTTCTGCTAATTTATATCGATTAGCATGAAGTAAATAGAAGAATAAGCTTTTTAACAATATTTTGTTGCAGAAATGTAGAGAAAGGCATGCGATTTTTTACCTATAAAAAAATATGTAATGTAACTATTTATGCAAAGAACTTTTTCATTTTAAAATGAAGTACTCGCAAATAGAAAAATCTGATGTGTACCATTCACATGACTTTCTCCATATCCCTGCAAAAAATAACTCTTAAAAGGCTTATACTTCTATTTACTTTATGCTAATCAGAAAAAAATTAGCAGAAATAGTCTTATTACTCGCATCCTTGTAAGTAGAAGCGAAATAAGGAACAACCGTAGGTTAAAGTGCTGGTTGCTATGTCAATGAAGTTCCTTTGTTTATATGGATAGGAGTTGACAAGTTCCAATATGAGAAAAGTATACGTTTTTCATAGCAGAAACCAAAAATAAGGAATGTCACAAAAACGACGAACTACACGAAAAAAATGTATATAACATAAATTGTGTGTTTTAATGTTTTCTACATTTTTTGTGAACTAAGTTTTTGTCCATCTCTTACGGTTTAGCAGTTATTCAAAATTTAGTAAAATTCATCCAGAATAAACTACTCTTCAGAGGCTATTCCCAGGAAATTCAAGATATACATTTTATTTGCCAGGTAAATATATTTAGTATACAAAATTTTAATCAAAATCGTTAGAGCCATTTTTGAGAAAATAAAAATTTTCGAAAAAAGTTCCATGTGAAGGGTAGTGGGTGGGGGGATTTTTCGTGTCGCATCCCTGGAAGATACTAAACTTAAATACCAAGTTTGGTATTTTACCTACTTTTCGTTTTTGAGTTATCGTGTTCACAGACTTACGGACACACACACACACACACACACACACACACACACACGGACCTTTTTGTGAAAATGCTTTTTTTGGATATTGGGGACCCTAAAACATATATTTCCGGTGAAATCTCGGTATCGAATTTTTTGGTGGAGTGCAATACATTCTCTATACACTATGTACATAGTGCGTATGGAGAAAGTAAAAAAACTTTCACAAGAATACTTTGTAAAGCAAGAATGTACGATACAACATGAAGGTGGTCAGATTTTTACTTTGCATAACAGTATACACAAGGTGTACGCAGAGAATGTATTGCATTCCACCTAAAAATTCGATACCGATTTTTCACAAGAAATACATTTTTAGAGTATCAGGTATCCAAAAAGCATTTTTAAGTTTAGTATTTTCCAAGAACGAGACAGAAAGATTTTGAAGAACCCCCCCCCAACCCAAGGCAAATTAGCTTTACTTAGAAAAAAATAGAAAGAAAAATCTCTAACAATTTTGTTTAAAATACAGTACACTAAAGATATTTATTTACATAGCAGATAAAGTGTATATCTTTTGTTTATTGGCAATAGTCTCTGAAGATCTCTTTATTTTAAGTTACTTTTGCGTAATTGGTATACCGTGTCAGATAGACAAGATCGTATTATATAAAAAAAGGCAGATCTTGCTAAAACACAATTTATGTCGTATACATTCTTTTTCGTGGAGTTTGGCCATTTCCAATATATTCCTTGTTATTGGCTTCATTTTTAAATACCTATTTTAACTTTTCTCATACGGGAATTTCTCAACTTCTGCCCATTAAAAAAAAAATATCTGGTGTCTTCCATTCACATGAGTTTCTCTACATCTCTGCAACAAATTATTGTTAAAAAGCTTCTGCTTCTATTTACTTCATGCTAATCGAGAAAAAATAGGACCAATAGTCTTTTTACTTGCTTCCTTGTAAGTAGAAACAAAATTAGGGAGTACCATAGGTTAAAGTGATAATCAAAAGCTGGTTGCTATGTGACTGAAATTGCTTTGTTTGTATGGACAGAGGTTGACAAATTCCTGTATGAGAAAAGTATGCGTTTTTTAAAGCTGAACCAAACACAAGGAATATGTCAAAAACACTCCACTCCACGAAAAAAAAAGGTATATAACATATAACATGAATTGTGTGTTTAAACGTGGTAAGTTTTGTCCATCTCTTACGGTTTAGCAATTATGCAAAATTCCGTAAAATTCATCCAGAATAAAGTACATAGTCTTCAGAGGCTATTCCCAGAAAATACAAGATATGTACACGATATTTTTATCCAAATCGCTAGAGCCATTTTTGAGAAAATAACATTTTTCCAAAAAAGTTCAATGTAAAGGATAGTTTTGGGTGGGGGGATTTTTCTCAAAATCCTCGTGTCGCATCCCTGGAAGATACTAAACATACTTTTCGATTTTGAGTTATCGTGTTCACAGACACACGTACGCACTGACACACACACACACACACACGAACCTTTTACTGAAAATGCTTTTTTAGGATACAGGAGACCCTAAAACATATATTTTCGGTGAAATCTCGGCACCGAAGTTTTGGTTGGATTGCAATTACCTTCTCTAAACACTATGCACATAGTTCGTGCAGAGAAAGTAAAAACGAATTCATTCATATAGCCATAGGTTTAAAATATTTGACTACATTTTAGTGTAGTATGTTCCCTTATTTCCCATTTCTAACAGGGAAGCAACTAAATAAGACAATATCTGCTTATGTTTATCTCGATTAGCATGAAGTACATAGAAGAACAAGATTCTTTTTATTAATATTTGGTTATAGAGATGTAGAGTGAGCCATTTGAATGGAACACATCGATATCTTTCTATACGGACAGCCAAAGGTGCGCTTTTCATATCATAAAAAGAAAATCAGGAGACTATGTCAAAATAGTACTTTTAATTTCTCTAACACGTATGTACATTGTACATAGAGGATAGAGAAGGATTTGTAATCTACCCAAAAGTTTGATACAGAGATTTCACCGGAAATATATGTTTTGAGAACCCCCAAATATAAAACACATTTAGAAACATATCTGTGTATGTGTGTGTGTGTGTGTGTGCAGCATAGCTCTAAAATGAAAACTCGGTTAAATACCAAACTTAGTATTTAAGTTCACTATCTTCCAATGACGCGTCACAAAGGTTTTCAAGAAAATCGCTCCATCCGCAACAACCCTTTACGTGGAAATTTGTTTGGAAAATTTTGATTTTCTAAAATTGGCTCTTACGATTTTGATTAAAATGCCAAATGTTTAAGATATTTTCATGACAAATAAAATGTATATCTTAAATTTTCTAGGAATGTTCTCTGAAGACCTCTTCATTCTGGATGACTTCTGTATAACTTTTGAGTAACTGTTAAACCGTAAGAAATAGATAAAAAACTTACTACACAAAAAGTGTAGATCTCGTTAAAACGTTTTTGTAGTGTTAAATATAGAGTTATTTATTTCAGTTTTAAGGTATTTAAACTTTTATCAAACGGGAAATATCTTTCTTTGCAAAAAATGTAGATATTGTTAAAATACACAAGTTACGTTATATACATTTTTTTCGTAGAGTTTACCTTTTTTGAGGTATTCTTTGTTATTGGTTTCAATTGTGAAGTACTTGCACTTTTCTCAGACGGAAGTGTCTGTTTTTCTTTTGTTCTACTCCTGGCCAAGCAAAGAAGCGATTTACAATGACAATCGCATAACGACAGCTTTTTAAACATTTGACAATCACTTCAGCCTAATGCATTTCCTTAGATCGATTCTAATTATAAGGAACTAAGTAATAAAATTCTGCTAATGTTTATCTCGATTAGCATGGTGTTGAAAGAATTATCTTTTCTAAGAAGTTTGTTTGTAGTGGCTAGAGAAAGTCATGTGAGTGTATCGCATCACATTTTTTTAATTACTTTCTATAGCTCATTTAATGGTTATCGTCATTTCGGGGGCTTTTATTGAAGCTTTAGGTATTTTCACTCTTTGAACTAATGGATTAGGTTACTCTAAGTGTTTAACTTTCACTATACGTTTATTTCTTAACATTCACTCGCACATTCATATTTCGTAGTCTATGGAGAAACTGAAGAATTATCCGACCGTGAAACGTAACGACAAATAACGGTTGAAACGTCAGCACGATGATCACTCGACCGCGAGAATAGTCAATGTTGACGGTTATCATTGGTTATTCGTATAATGTAAACAACTCCATTAATTTAAACTAATCACGGTAGCAGAAATTGTTTCAATATACAGCTAATTTCATTTTAAAACATTACTATTTCCTTTATTAGGCATATACAATGTACATAGCAAGTAGAAGCAGCTTTGCATTCCAACCGAAAATTCAATACTGGAAATAATGTTTTGAGAGCCCCTGAATAAAAAGATCAGTATGTGTCTTGACAAAGTCGTCTCCTTAGTGGTAGCGTTGCTGCTTGCCAAGCGGGAGACCTGAGTTCGATTCCCAGTACCGGCGTGGGGATTTTTCCCCCATTGGGAGTGCTGGACCGGGGTGCACTCAGCCTCGTGAGGTCCCTGGGGTGCTACTTGATGAAGAAGTAGCGGCTCCAGGTCGTGAAGACAGCGTTAACTGGTCGGGGGGGGAGTTGTTCGAAGCGCTGACCACGTATCACCCCCCAATACTGCACCCCATCCATGATGTCTGTGATGTTCCGAGATGGGGAACGCAGCGGCCGGGCGGTATGCCAAGGCTCTTAGTGAGCTATGTCATGGGGTTGTGTGTCCAGACAGGATAACTCAAAAACGAAAGGACCGTTAAACGCCAAACTTGCTATTTAAGTTTAGCATCTTTCAAGAATTGGGCACGAAGCTTTTCAATGAAATAGTTATTTTTTATTTTCTCAAAAATGGCTCTTACGAGATTATTATAATGGCATATATTGAAACTATTATTGTAAGAAATGAAAAATATAACTTGAATTTTCTGGGAGTAGCATATAAAGACATCTCTTTCAGGATGACTTCAATATAATTTTTGTATAACTGGTAAACCGTAAGAGATACACAAAAGCTTTCTATACAAGAAATGAAGATAAAAGAACAACCTTTAGTAAAATTATGTATTTGAAGATTAGGTAGAGAAAGTTATGTGAATGGAACACACATTATTTTTAATGCAGGTTATATATAGAATAGTTTTTGCAAATATGGTGCCAGTTTGGGTAATTCCTTTAAAATTAAAAATCACATCGACTGATAGGGACGGAACGGGTTATAAGGATCTAAACCTTGGTGGTGATTGTTTGAAAAACAAACTTTGTTCCTGATCGGCATAGGTTCTAAATATGAAACATCTTATAGATGAGATTTTAGAGGGTTGATGTCAGTTTTCAATTCGATTCGTTGAATACGAATTTTCGTATCAGGATACATTTTGGAACTTTGTCATGACAACTTCTAACTAAAAAGGGATAAAGAGGGGACTTAATAAACCCTAAAATTACCAAGTCCGTGTGTCCTTGAACACGATAACTCAAAAACGAAAAGTCGGTAAAATACCAAACTTGGTATTTAAGTTTATTATCCTCCAAGGATGAGACACGAAGATTTTGAGAAAAATACCCCACCCCCAACTACCCTTTTCATGGAACTTTTTTCGAAATTTTTTATTTTCTCAAAAATGGCTCTAACGATTTTGATTAAAATTTCGGATATTAAACAAATTTATCTGGCAAATGAAATGTATATCTTGAATTTTCTGGGAATAGCCTCTGAAGAGTAGTTTATTGTGGATGAATTTTACTAAATTTTGAATGACTGCTAAACTGTAAGAGATGGACAAAAACTTACTACACAAAAAATATAGAGCACTTTAAAGCACACAATTTATGTTATATATTTTTTTTCGTGGAGTTCGTCGTTTTTGTGACATTCTTTATTTTTGGTTTCTGCTATGAAAAACGTATACTTTTCTCATACAGGAACTTCTCAACTCCTATCCACATAAACAAAGGAACTTCATTGACCTAGCAACCAGCTTTTGACTATCACTTTAGCCTACGGTTGTCTCTTATTTCGCTTCTACTTACAAGGAAGCGAGTAATAAGACTATTTCTGCTAATTTTTTCTGATTAGCATAAAGTAAATAGAAGTATAAGCTTTTTAAGAATTATTTGTTGCAGGGATATGGAGAAAGTCAAGTGAATGGTACACATCAGATTTTTTTCTTATCCACTTTTATTTTACCTTTCCTAATTATTGACCCATTTCCTTAATTCTTCTCTTTCACCTGCCAATCAAGATTTTTATCGCTACCATTTGTATTCCCAAACTTCATTCCTCCAATTACTTACCTCTTTACATTCAGTTAAACAGTGAACAATACTGTCCAGCTCCCCGCATAAAATACAACTTTATAATTGTCTCCCACCCCTTTCAAAAGTAGTTCTCCTGTCCTCATGCACGCAAACCCTTCCCTCTCTTTTTTACTTTCTCTAGCTCCATATGTACATAGGGATAGAGAAAGTATTGTAATGCACCCAAAAATTCGATGTCGAGATTTCACCGGAATGTGTATGTGGACAGCATAGCCCCAAAACGAAAATAACGTTAAGTACCAAACTTTGTATCTAGGTTTACTTCCAAGGATGCGACACGAAGACTTAAAAAAAATCCCCCCACCATAAACTACCCTTTACATGGAAAAAATTGTGAACATTTTTATTTTTTTAAAAATTGGCTTTAACGATTTTGATTAAAATCCCGTATAGTAAAGCTATTTATATCTGAAATAAAATGTATATCTCGAATTTTCTGGGAACAGCCTCTGATGACCTCTTTATTTTGGATGAATTTTGCCGAATTTTACTTAACTGCTAAATCGTAAAAGATAGACAAAAATTCACTACACAAAAAAGGTACATCACGTCAAAACACACAGTTTATGTCCTTTACATTTTTGTTGTGGAGGTAACCGTTTTCGAGATATTCCTTGTTATTGGCTTCAATTGTGAAGTACTTAAACTCAGACAGGAAGTGTCCGTTTTTCTTTTGTTCTAACCCTGGCCAAGTAAAGAAGCGATTTGTTACTAATTTTCTGGCAATCAACGTTTAAGTTAACTAAATTTAAATAAATTACACAAAACTTAAAATGCATTCCAATGAGTAAAAATACCGTTATTGACAATAATGCGACAAAAAAGAAATCAATATGATAGTTATAAGTGTTTCTTATAAGAAAAAATTGTGCCATCTAAACATTTTCCCTTAAACATCAATAAAAGTGGAAATATTAATTTTAAATTAGGTTGTATTCTTACCACTAAAAACCTTGTGGGATTACTAAATATATATCTTAAATCTGGACCAAGTTGGTTAACTCACAATAACTATATTGCAAAGAAAATTAATACTGGTATCTTTACGGTAACATACCTGTAACTTAGAAACTATATACCAGTTAAAGGGTAGTTTAATTATATTCGAACCTACTCGCGGCTTCTCTCTACTGCGCGTGACGGCCGACAGTCGCCGTGGAAATTGCGCCGGCAGAGGTGGACTAAAATCCTTACCTTATAATAGAAGAGAAATTCTATGGTTGGTCCCAGCAAGATTCTGCAACAGCACATACAGCTGTAAATGCAGTAAGAGAGGTGTTTCATGAAAAAATAATTAGTGTTGATCTGTGGCCCCCTCGTTCTTCTGACCTAACGAGTTGTGATTGTTAAGGGGTTCTTTAAAAGACAAAGTGTATCGTTCCAATCCTCGCACATTAAAGGGATTTAGAGAAAATATTGTGCAAGAAATCACAAGAATTTCTGCTGCTGAGCCTTGGAAAGTGAGCGGGAATCTTACACGAGATATGCTGTCTGTTTGAGAGAAGAAGGCCAACATTTCCAGCGTCTTATTATAAGCAGAGCTAGGAAGTTCGTACCGTTCGTCGTTCCCTATACAGGTTGCAAAAACCATCTTGCCCCATCAACAAAACTGACTTATGAGGCATCCGTGAAAGCAGATCATTATGTACAACATACAAATTGTTGCATATATAAGGCTGACTCTGACTTATTTCTTTCTTTGCATATGTACATTATAAAAACACCCAAGCAATATTTACTGATCGAGTGTAAAATAATATCCAAATAATAAAATTAATTTCTTAGATATCTTCAGACTATTACCAGGTAAAAACGAAAACAGGTATTAAACTAATCTTTACTCATCTGCAGTCATATTATTGAAAACTATATGTATGAATGAATAAGTGTATTTATTGACATAGCAATACCATACATTAGAATTTCAACAATCGCATGGGTCCACAGACCGTACGTGCTTTTGTAATACACATTACAAGCAATATTAAAATAACCACAAAGAATCAAAAGAGTAAACACAAAAATAAAAAGACAAAAGTAATACACAGTCAAAAGCAATATTAAACAACAATAAAGAATTAAGAGTGAACCCGAAAATAAAAATACAAAGATATTCATTTACAGCAATTTAAATTTACAGCACAGAGTACATCTTCATAAACGCACCCTCTTATAATCGATAATTACACTTAAAAGGAATATATACACATAATATATACACCATAATATAACCATAGCACAACAGTGACCTGAGTATGACATAATATATATGTATGTAGAACATTGTAGTCACTTTTGTCTAGTCGAACTTATTCCCTTCTCTATTGGCAGCCTCCTCAGATCTCAGCTGTCTTGCCTTAAGTATAAATTTACCTACCCCGTCCATGTTTTCCGTGCCTGCCAGTAGCGTCCAACATGCTTCTAACCCTACATTCGCAGTGGTAAAAAATCGCGGCAAATATTTTTCCCGCCATTCCTCCGTACCCCTACATCTTGCCAAGATGTAAGTCCACGACTCTTCCTCCTCGCAAATGGGACAGATTCTCGTACCATTCTCGTCAGAAATTTTTGTGCTCCTCCATGCTCCTAGTCTAATCCACGCGAGCCCCTCTCTAATGAGTTTGGTACCTGTTTTGATGTATTGCTCCATACCTCACTCCGATTTTAGCGAAAACTATATGTAGTTCTGAAGCCTTTCAAATTAAAACCAACAAACAAGATTTGTAATGCAAAGAAGTTCGTTCCACTTCGCACGATGTATCAGTATCACCAAGCAAATAGCATTTGTATGGATCTACTTCGCACTGAGCCCTGCACTCTTTTCCTTCACATTTTTCTTTTTCATCTTTCTTTCAGGTAGGATGCTCGAGGATTAGTAGATCCACCTTAAAAGTTCTTCTATACGAGGTGTGACCAAAAAGTTTCCGGAATGGTTTCGCAACAATGCTGACCCTGAGATTTAAGTCTGACCCAGACGGTACATGCAGCGTTCCTTCACGATAAAAATGAGAGGTCACGTGGCTTCCTGTGACCATGTAGTGACGAGTTAGACCCTCTAAAGTGAGCACGTGTTTTGCATGTGCTGCGATTTTTCGGCGTAGCAAAACTGTCAGATTACGAAGAACACAAAACAAGCATAAAATTTTGCTAAAAAACTGAAACAGAGAAGTGTTAAGAACAGCTTATGGGGAGGAAGTTATGGGCAAACTCAAGCATTTGACCGGTTTTCAAAATATGAAAGTGGTGTGACATCAGTTAAAGATGCAGATCGTTCAGGACGACCCTGTTCGAGCAAAACTGATGAAAATATCAATCAAGTGAGAGAATGGTCTTAAATGATAGGCGCATTACAGTGAGAGAACTTTCTGACTCATTAAGGGAGAATGTGCGACGCAAACGGCCGGAGAAATGGAGGAGTGGTGAATGGTTCCTGCATCATGACAATGCCCCCGCGCACAAAGCTCTTTATGTTCGCAATTTTTGGATAAAAATAGGACGAATACAGTTCCGCATCCCGTCTATTCTCCAGATTTGGCACCAGTGGACTTTTTCTTTTCCCGCGACTTAAAATGCGGCTCCGAGGACACCGTTTTGAGGACATTGATGTCGCGAATCGCAGAAGGTTCTGAAAGAAGAGGACTTCCAGAGGTGCTTCCAGCAGTGGCAGAAGCGCCGGGACATGTGTAGCAACTCCCAAGGAGACTACTTCGAGGGTGACAATGCAGATTAGATAAAACAAGCTTTTGTTTGGCTCTATACCTCTGGAATGTAACAGTGTGATAGTTGTGGGTAACTTTATGAACAAATTTGCAATCAATAATATGTTTCTGTGAAGTTGTTCTGTTACTAGACGTTTGATAGTTTGTTTACTAGAACTATCATTGGTTTCTGAATAAGTACATGCATAAGTATACTGCTAGAAAACTTACCATGGTTGTAAAACAAATTAATTTCGCTCACTTGAGCGGAACAAAGATGTTATTCGAACACCTTCCTACCGACGCAGTTCTGTGTTATGCAGTGATATCTGTTTTGTTGTAATGAGTTGCATTCTACGTTGACCTTTGCTCGTGAAAGTAGCGCCGCATGGTATTGTCAACCCTGGCCGCCCTTACTCTGCAAAAAGAAATCGGTACGAACTTCCTAACTCTGATTATAAGGCACGTAAGGATTTTAATCCGCCTCTGCCGGCGTAATTTCCTCGGCGTCTGCCTGCCGTCTTGCGCAGTAGAGAGAGGCCGCCAGTGGGTTCCAATATAATTTAACTATCCTTTATTAACAGTATATTCTTTTAAGTTATGGCATTTTATGTGGAAGCCACACCTCAGCAATTTTCTCTTGAAAAAAAAAAAAAAAAGAAGCCCCACTACTAACTGATGCCACATCGCAACACACAGTTACCCAGTTTTGGTTGAATCTAATATAGTTACACTGCCTTCAATGTTCGTTCTGGCTTACATTTCTGATATATAATAACAAGGCAGTTTGCAACTTGTGAGTGAATATATAGTTGCTCTACAAGAAATCTGGATATAATTACTCTTCTGGTTAAATGTTTGTCATGCATTTAAAAGCAGGATCAAAACTACACTGTTGGCTGCAGCATTATACACTGATAATGATTTGCATGATGATACTGTGAGTTTGATATTGTTTACATATTTTGGTATGTGATTTAATTGATAAATCCAATCTAATCCTATTAATATTGGCCCAGCAAACCCCATTAATTTTACTGATTGGTATAAATGTACTATGGGAAAAACTAATATGCTGTTTTTGCAAGCAGTTTTTCTAAAACAAACAATGAAATAAACATTAATGTTTCAAAGTACACCTTATCTATACAATAGTTTCATTTTAAAATATCTCAGTTTAAAGAAAATAATTTTAATCTATTTAAATAAAAACATTTACATTAGAGTTCAACTCTGGGCTTTAAAACTAGGTTTAATAATTAATTGAAGTTAAGATTTTAACCTTCAACTCCAGCCACCGGCATTTTAATTTTTGAAACGACAACTTTATAAGAGCAATTAAGCTTTTTGATTAGCGTGATGCCAGCGAGGAAGGCGAGGGTTCGATGCTCACGATGGGAAACCTGATCCAGGGTGCCTTAAGCCTCATGAGGTTCCTGAAGGACTAATTGAGGTGCTACTTGAGGGAAAGGAAGTGACTTGCGTGGACCGCATTGACAAGGTGCGCTAACCAAGTTCCACCCTCCTGTACTGCCCTACTCATGACGCCTACGGGATCCTATGGTCCGGCGGTAGGTTTTGGCCTGATTTTGGGCTGTTACACCACGGAGATTCTCCTTAGGTTTTGATTGGGCATTAATTAGGTAGCGGATATCATTCGTTCATTCGTTTACTCTCATGTTTACTTTCTTTAGACCGTATGTACTACGTACATAGTGGTTAGAGAAGGTATTAAATTCCACCAACAATTTCTATATCTACCGACATTTCACCGGAAATACATGTTTTGGGAACACCGAAAAAAAAAAAAAAAAAAAAACATTTTTATAAAAAGGTCAGTGTGTGTGTATGTGTGTGTGTGTGTGTGTGTGGACAGCATAGCTCAAAAACGAATACACCGTTAAATACCAAACCGGATATTTAAGTTCAGTATCTTCCAAAGATGAGAAGATTTTTAGGAAAATACCCTTCCCACAACTATCCTTTACATTGCACTTTCGAAAATGTTGCACTATACTTTAAAATGTTCACAGCACAATAAAATGTATATCTTGAATTTTTTGGGAATATCCTCTGCAGATCTTCATTCTGGTCGAGGTTTGCAAAATTTTGTATCACAGTTAAACCATAAGAGATAGACAAAAACTTACTACACAAAAATGTAGATCTCGTTGAAAGACAATTTATGTCATATACGTTTTGTTGCAGATTTGACCGTTTTCTAGTTACCCATTGTTATTGGGTTCAATTTTAAACTAACTTTACTGAAAAAGGACTATACGGAGCGAAGTGAACTTCAATTGTTTCACAAAGCGACCAGCTTTTAAAACACTTGACTATCGTTTTAGCCTAAAGTATTGCTTTATTTTCCCTTCTACTTACAAGTAATAAGATCTATTTTACTAATATTTATCTAGATTAGATGATGAAAGAATATTCTTTTGCAATAAAAATTTATTTGTGGAACAGCTAGAGAAAGTTAATTGAATGGAACATATCAGACTTTCTGCTGTCTGGATAATCTTGGACCCAGCGCTGCTAGTTTTAATTTGTCATTTACGTAGTACATTCTCTCAGCAAGCCTTGCAGGTCTTGACTACAGGCACTTCATTTAAAACACTCTCCCAGACTTACTAAAAGATGTGCCTTTGCAAATAAGAAGAAACATTTGGTTTATACATGAAGGTGCTGCAGCACATTTTAGTCTCATTGTTCTAGATGCACTAACTGGTATCTATCAGGACAGGTGGATAGGTAGAGAAGGACTAGTGTCATGGCCTGCACGTTCCCCTGACCTCAATCCCTTGGATTTTTATCTTAGGGGGCACTTTTAAATAATTATTTATGCAGCAGAGAGCCAGGATGGAAAAACCCTTAATCTATTTGTTCACTAAAGCCTACGAAACTCACAACATCGAAAGGGAGCATTTGACAGTCCATCCTTTGACGTGAGAATGCGTGTATAGATGCAAGAGGACATTTAGAGCATTTTCTATGGTGTTTGTATTAAACACTTAACAAGCTGGCGTCAAAAACGGAATAATGTGTCACTTTAAAATCTCAATAAATGGAATACGAAGGATTTTGGGACACTTGTTTATATGAACATTTTTTCTTCTTTCGATGTAAGGAACCAATCCCCAATATTTGTAAAAGTATTTTTAATCACCTGTATGTAGATTTTCACAGTTCTAATCATATCCTTTAACAATGTCGTTCAAGACGAAACTACGTTTCGCTCTTTTCAATTCCATGACATTTATTTACTAAAACCCTCTTTGTTAAATTCAATTATTTTATTCATTTAAAGACAATTTTATTTCTTTGGAATAAATTTTAATTTGGTATTATTTAAGTTGACATAGTTTAAGTAAAATTCGAAAGTAGTAGTAAGCTATTAATAATTTTAAACATGACCTATTAATGTTATGTTTTAAGAATGCTATTTTTGTATTTTTAGGGGGAAAATTGTTCATTTTTAGCACTTTGCAAACGAAACCAAATGAAAGCTCTGTTGCTGCAATTACTTTATGAAGCATTCAAATGTGAAAGATTCAATTGCAAAATATTCTGGTATTTTTATGTATTTAGCTTGGATTAATTTAGTTGTTTATAAGACTTTTATTGAACTTTTTATACATGAATATGACCAAGGTTTTTCTCAGAATGTCTCTAGTAAACAATACATGCTATTTTATGAGAGCGACAGTTTTGATAAATGTAAATAAAGATCGTTTCTGATATTTCCTACATCATTTAAAATAGTGTATTAGCCCAAAACATAATTATACATTTCTTAATAAGGGTAGTTGCAATTTGTAGGTTTGAAACCAAAATTAGAATTAAACATAATACAAAAGCTTCTCGGTATCTAAATTCACCTAAGCTTTTATTATTTTTTAAATTTAAATTAATTGTTGACACAAAGCTAGGGGAATTTCAAATGAAAGCCTATTTAGAAACCAAAGTTTGGATTTTTGTTTTTCCACTTTGGAAAGAAAGAGCGTTAAAGTGTTTAGAAAAATGTCTTAAAATTGATCATCTGAGGCATTTTAAACCATCACACATATTTAGTCAAATCTCCAGCACAGTTTTGATTTACAAGGTTTAACTTTATTTTTACTGAAAAAATTGAAATTACCCCTTTCCATAATTATTATTTTCTTCGAATATATACAGAGATACATCTGCACATATTTGTATTGGTATGCCAGAAGAGCATAATAAGTTACATTAATCAACATTTGATTCATTTATGGACTTATAGTTTTACTTATTAAGAGTAGTATGTTTTCAAATTGGCTGGTTCCTTCAAGTTGCCGGGGGGCACACAAGGCATACGTGACTGTCGGTCGGAAGATAATCTTGAGT
Source organism: Hymenopus coronatus (assembly GCA_030762935.1). NCBI lineage: Eukaryota > Metazoa > Arthropoda > Insecta > Mantodea > Hymenopodidae > Hymenopus > Hymenopus coronatus. Next base: position 45,266,074 of record CM060888.1, on the reverse strand, counting down.
GGGCGGGCCTTATTATAACGAATGTTGTATTGGAACAGTTTGAAAACTTTTTGCAATACCAATGACCTCACTACCGACCAGCAGGTGACTATTAAGATGTGAAAAGGTGGAAGAAAAACGGATAGTCTATACTGACAGGCGTCAGTTGAGACAGTCAAGATCCTGCAACACATACCAGATAGTAAATTTTGTGATTGGTTTGTAGAAAAACTGTTAAATGAAAAGAAAAAAACAACTAATATTTCGAAGTGAATATACATTAAGATACCATTGCCAAATATATGCATCTCTAACACTTGCATCTATAATATAGCTACATATGTACTTATATACACGGTGTTAATGAACTACACCGAAATAATTTGTGCAGATTGTGCACGTGACTGACATAAGTAATTTGAGATCGGCGATGCATGGTCCCCAGATAAACATAACACAACTACATCTTTAATTGTGTGGGTATCAGATGTTGATAAGTAGGAGTTAAAGTAAAGCAGGTTGGAAAAAATGGCTTAGAAACTGCTGCCCGAGTATAGAAATATCGATTTTTAGCAGCTCGTTTCTGGCGTTCTCAAGATTTAATGTCGCAAAAATCTGTAAAATCTCGAACTAATCACTTGACAGTGCGACACTGAGCATTCATTAACTACGTTCGTGAGTTATGTAGCCTACTCTGGAGGCGTTTTTCAACTGCTCTGCTGCTTAACGCGTAACGCGGGAAACTGCTATCCCAAATGTTACGAGTTCGATTCCTGTCATAGAGTGAATGTTTTTTATTATTATTTTTTTCATTCCAGACGAAGTGCTGCAATACGTGGCGTACTGGCACTTCAGAAACTTATAGCCGCTACTTCGAAATTTCAATAAATAGGCCATAAGTCTCCTATCTCAAATTACTTATTTAAGTAATCTACATTTTCTGTGAAAATATTTGGGTATAGTTCATTAACACCCTGTATAGTGTTCAGAACCAAACTAGAGTTTAATTATACATGTGAGTTTGTTGTTCCTTGTGTCCCTTGAATGTACAGAGAAAATGTATGAACGTAGACGTACATATTTATAACCTATTTTCTAAATCTCTCATTGTAAACTGTTTTCTCGTTAACAATACTTTCTCAGCTCACAATGCATGCATTTTATTATACAGATTGAGAAAGCTCACTGGCGGCTCTGTATGCATACACAGTCCAAAATAGGTGGGTGAACAACTTTGGGACTAACAAGTAATTGTTTTGTAATATGTTCAGGAACAATCCAGTTAAGAATCTTTTCCAAAATGTTAATTTTTATTAAAGAAGTATTCAACGACTTGTAAAGTGTGAATGATCTAGTATAACATCTTGATTTACCAACTTTGGTAATATTTTTACTTTCTCCATACGCACTATGTACATAGTGTATAGAGAAAGTATTGCACTCCACCAAAAAATTCGATACCGAGATTTCACCGGAAATATATGTTTTAGGGTCCCCAATATCCAAAAAAAGCATTTTCACAAAAAGGTCCGTGTGTGAAAAGTAGGTAAAATACCAAACTTAGTGTTTAAGTTTAGTATCTTCCAGGGATGCGAAACGAAGATTTTGAGAAAAATCCCCTCACCCCCAACTACCCTTTACATGGAACTTTTTTCGAAAATTTTGATATTCTCAAAAATGGCTCTAACGATTTTGATTAAAATTTCGTATATTAAACATATTTACCTGACAAATAAAATGTATATCTTGAATTTTCTGGGAATAGCCTCTGAAGAGTAGTTTATTCTGAATGAATTTTACTAAATTTTTAATAACTGCTAAACCGTAAGAGATGGACAAAAACGTAGTACACAAAAAATGTAGAGCACATTAAAACACACAATTTATGTCATATACATTTTTTCGTATAGTTCGTCGTTTTTGTGACATTCCTTATTTTTGGTTTCTGCTATGAAAAACGTATACTTTTCTCATACAGGAACTTGTCAACTCCTATCCATATAGACAAAGGAACTTCATTGACATAGCAACCAGCTTTTGACTATCACTTTAACCTACAGTTGTCCCTTATTTCGCTTCTACTTACAAGGAAGCGAGTAATTGGACTATTTCTGCTATTTTTTTTTTCTGATTAGCATAAAGTAAATAAAAGTATAAACTTTTTAAGAATAATTTTTAGGGATATGGAGAAAGTCATGTGAATGGTACACATAATATTTTTTCATTATACTTTGAATAAATGAGAATTTACTGTGTTGTGTAAAGTTAAACTTAATATCCTTATCTATTTTTATTGTTCAAATATTTAAATGGTTATTTACATATGTATAAACTGTATAATATAAAAGGAACGTTTCTCAGTTTTAGGGCGCAAAATAATTAGAAGAAAGCGATTTCTGCAAATGGAGTAGCGACATGTGTTATCTTTTGCATTTTTCATTCATATGGCATGGTCAGTTTATATGTTCCGTGGATATAATACTATGATTATACCTTCACTAACTGCACTCATTTTTATCTAAACAATCTATTTCTGACCAGCCACATTATAGCTACTCCAACATGTGGTTCCTTTCAATAGCTGCATTTCCGAATAGCCTTAGGAAGCGGAAGAATGCCTTTGCGTTAATTATCGACCTCCATGTAGTATAGACAAACACTGTACTTGCTACGTTTTGAAAAAGAATGCATTTCTGAATTCCAAATATTAGGATGGGATTATTTAATTCAAGCATATCCAAAGTTAACCCTTGGGAGGTAATGACGTAAGAACTTTCCCTCCGATCCTGTAAAGGTGGGGAATATTGGCAAGTCCACATACTGTCATATATGCGCACAGTGCTCGGTAGCAAATGTGATATTTTTAAGTAAATATAAACAGAATGTTAGCCCCGAAACATTGGAAATATCATTCTTATAGGCTCTCTACACGAACTACAAATGAAAGTACTTGCTCTACAAAATAGAATTAAAATTTTCGAAAGAAACAGATTGGAAACTGTTTAAATCATTTGCTAAGGGTTAATATTGCAAATTTTGATTAATTGCATACGTATAATGGCAATGATTGGCCGCACATACATTTGCGAGCAAAGCTTCTCTAAAATGAACTACATAAAAACCAGCATCGCGGTAAACTACGCAAAGATTATTTGATCATGTATTAAGGCTCTGAAAAATCTTTAGCAGCAGATATTGACTGACTTGTACAAAGTAAAACATTAAGTAAAAAAAAAAAAAAATAATGTTTACTAACACTCCATTACATCACATGGCGGCATGCCCCAATGCTTCACACCCAGTGGAATGATTTCTATGCCTTCCATTCTGCTTCTATAAGTTGGACATCACTGATTTATATCACGTCAAAGTTTTAGCTAGTTAATCTTGCAATATTAATTTTCTAAAAATCCTATTAACTACCTGACAAGAAGATGATTATAATAATTATATGGATGTACATTTACTGCGACCCCTCTTAAAAACTAAGTACAATGCTTTGATATATTTCTTAGGTCTTTATAAAATATGTAATTCCATTAAAAATGGTTAAGAGTTTTAAACTAATGCTGAAAATTATTTAACCCTTTGTTGCCTGTCTGTACCTCTAAGTTCCGCTTGTTTTAAGCGTAACTATACAAATAGGGTTGTACTCTAGAATTAATTATACTAACCTTCAACCATAAACGACAAGTAATCAAGACTGCTTTATATTGTGAAAATATATACAATTTTTGCCCTAAAATTGCAGTGCTTTCTTTAAATAAATAGAAGAGAAGACCGACATAACTGCAGCCAAATGTAACCCCATTAACTTTCAAGCATCACACCGATTATTTTACTTGGGCTCTCCCCGTCATTTACCACAATCACTGGAATTTGAACTTGCAACATTTGCCTTTGAATGGACGGCCAGTCCATTACCTTCACCTAACACTCATTTGAACTACTTTTTTGGTAGTGCCTTTGGCAACATTATGAAAACTGGGTTAAAAGAATTTAAACTTTTAATTGGGAAGAAAAATATTAATAAAGGATCTACATTTATTATCATTGTTATTTCCTCTATTGTTTTATATAATAATTTTATAGCTTTATTCCCAAATACCCTACAATAACTCCAGTTTTAAACCTGAATTAAAGGAAAACTGGCATTTGTGGTATACTAATGCAGGCAAGTAAGGGTTAAATAGGGAACGTAATCCCCCCACACCTAACATATATTTATTGGCTTTGAAAGAACATATGCTCAACGTTTCAGACTGGATTCGAACTTTTAAATTAATTCAAATACTGATAAAATATTTACAAGAAAAGCTGATTTAAGTTGTAAATTCGTTATTAAATTTACTGTATAACAACTGTTTCCTACACGTTGAAGGACTGAGTGTGAAGCATTTGAAAAATGGCAATATGTAACGAATACTTATTGCTTGCATCCTTAGAGTTTCTTTGCTTCCTTAAAACATAGTTGGCAGCTTTGTTGTAATATATGTACTATTAAGATTACTATAAGCTTATGCAAGAGGTTTAGCAATTGAAGCAGGACACCTATCCCTTTGTGCTTCCCATTTCTGATCACTACTGCCAACTTAATCTTTATGTTTAAAATTAGCCTTCAGAAGAGAAAGTTAGTATTTTCAGCCATGTACATAATGATTAAGTCAACTTCAGGCATTAAAAAAATATATTTTCAGTTTCTAACGTCCAATTTTAAATCAAGAACGCAATAATATTAAATATAAGTTTATTATATATACTTTAACTTTGATTGAAAATGTGAAAAAAGTCTCATTTTCAAACTTCCATACTTTGGTGCCTGCCCAAAGGAGCTAAGTAGAACATTTTGGAAGCTAATGCTTTGAATTTGTATGATATAACATCTACATGCGACACGTTTACTTGAAATTTTTATTATTTGGCGAGTGCTGAATCCCCACATTTCATTTGTCTACATATAATATATATATTCATACGCCATTTATAGAGTTAATTTCTCTTTTCTAATGCCCAATAATTCAACAAATATCCTCTTTTTAAGAACCTTAATTAGAGGTGTATTAATTTCACTATGTGCCAATTCATGAATAGGAGCATGAATAGGTCTAGAAATTAATTTACTCTCCTTCATCCCATTGCTATCTTCCAACAAAAATATATACTCTACCGAAGCTTCATTAAAATACTTTTTAATTCAAGCTATTGCATTCTCATCTTTATTATTCTTAATTCTTTTAAAAACCAATCTTTATGAAATATTTTATTTTATAAAAAATAGAACATGAAATAATCTTATTATAATTCCCCTTTATATATCATAAGAATTTCCCAAACTTGTAATTAATTCTCGTAGCTTGTCAAAGGAATTTCTTTTATTTCAGGATATATATAAATAAAAGACAAGCTACGATATTAAATTTACAAGTTTAGGAAATTGTTATGGTCCTTTTTATTAGCGTGAAACATGATATGCCCCTAGGTAACTATTTACACGCTGTAGCGTGCTTATCTATTTCTGTGTTTTTAAAGTTCATTATAACCACTTTTTCATCATCATGAGTTTGCAACACTGTTTCTGACTCGTCAATAATACGAGTGAGGATAGTTTTTTTTTTTTTTTTTTTTTTTAAATTTAGTTAATGTTAATGTATGCTTCTGAACTTTAGATATTTATTTCGACACCTTTAGCATGAGATTTAAAACTTAATTATGCTCTCTAAAGAAGCATAAATATAAAGGGGATTCGAGAACTGTGGCTTATAACCACTGAAGCGATTATAATGTAAGAACCATCTCGTAATGTTAGTTCGGAAAAAATTGACTTCATGCCACTTTTGTTTATTCTACTGCGTTTAGATTTGGGTAAGCAGTACACCAAATGTCGCCATTTTTTACAGTTTGTACCCAATACTAATAGTGATCTAATAATACAAATATGGAGAACCAAACTAGTTGCTGTAAAAAAGACAGCAAAATAAAGTTCAAGAAATTACTGTACAACGTTGGAAATGGATTAAAGCTGAGAAAGGAAGAAGTGCACAGAGTTTACTAGATTGAAGTTGAATGCATTCGAGGACAAATGCATAATTCATTTTAATATATTCTTAGCTCTTTTTCCTGTCATCCTGAAATTCACATCTTAATTCTTCCAGAATTTGGAATAATTTTTCATCACTTTTAGCTGTAACAGAAACTTGTAGAATAGATGAAGATTAATATTTAGTCAGATGCAGACAGAATTCCAGTTTAATATTTGTTGCATAGAGAATGTAATTGCATTTTGAGGAATGCTTATTTAAGTAAGATATGCAAACTGTTCAGGCAGACTCAAGGAATTCGGACATGGATTTTTAAAATTTTGTTTACTTTTTCTTTATTGTTTTTATGAACAGGATAATGTAAGGGAATGTACTTTCTAGGTCCCTAGTAGACAAGGTGAAGAACTTATAAAACTTAGAATAAAAATGCCTTAAGGAGAAGAAAAGCAAACTATTTTTTTTAAAAAAATTATATCTAATTTTGGGATAAAATTAATATATATTGGGATAATAATAATAATATATAAAATTAATATATTGTAAAATTGTTCTAATACACCTCCCGCAAACAGAGTTGTTTTTTGATTGTGTTTTAAACTGATTATGTTAGACTGATAAGGCTTCTGTGAAAGGTGTTATTGTTACGAATTTAAGACTTCTGGAATTTAAAATTAAATTAAAATTAGAAGATGGCTACCTGCCAATTTGTCATCCCTGAAATAAAAATCATAAAATCATGTAGGAGTTTTGCATTTGAGCGCGGCCACTAAGTTGACGGCAGTTCACCACTTGTTAGATTTGCTGAGGGGTTGCGGTAGCGGCGCAGTACATTGTAACAATAAAGGTGTCGCTCGCTAACCTGTTGTCGACGCGCCGGATTTGCTCTCCCCTCCTCCTTCGCCGGTGCTGTTTCCTCCTCGTCTGTCCTCCACGATGCCCAACGCCTCGTCATCCAATTCGGATATGTTCCACTCCTCCGCGGCGCACGAGTACTGTGTTGCCGCCGATTCGAAATCCACAAATTCCTCTTCGAAACCGCAGGGCATTGTGGCATACGCTACTGTTTGCTGTTGTTTTTGTTGTGGCTTCAAAGACATCGTGTTTTGGCTGCCAGTCAAGACACCAAAAACTCCATCACCGACATTTCGCCCGGCTTTTGTTTCACTTCACGCTGTTTTAATCTTACACACCGGAGGAAAGGGAAAACAACACACTGCCACCATTGACAACCACCACACAGGTCGATGGTATGATGTTTTGTTTACTTTTCACTGTTGTATCCGTAATCCGTGTTATGAGTTACACAACTTTAATAAAAGCGCCAAAAGTATTTCAAGAAATATCAACTTTCACTATGATTTGTTTTTGTTCGTGTTTAAATAATTATGTATGTTTTAATTGCCTTCGGAAATGCTGGAGAAATTCACTTGTCACTTTTGACATCAGGAAATGAGTCTCAATGTAAAACTGTATAGCTAGTTTACTATTGCTCTATTTCTAACAATTTTCCCAAGAAATGTGCCCTTATGACGTTTATTTATTGCAAACATATACGTAGATAAACAAGACAACACACAGCTAGACACCAGGACTGACAACACTGCACAAACAAGTACAGATCTTGAAGGTGTTTATCCATAAAATCTTTATTGAAAATGCTGTGAACAATGGAGGGGAGCAAGCTATCTATCATCTAATACATTTTATTAAGCTGGGGAGGGCATGGTTGCCAGGTGATCATGTTACAACAATGATAAAACAATTGAGGTCGGCCGCCACTGCTACTTCCACACTCAGTTTTTAATGATTTTTAGAGTGTTTACACTGTGTTTTTGACGATTCAGATCACAGAGTAATCCACTAACACATCACCATACGTTAATCCGCATGGAGGTCGTAAAAATTGTTGAAAAGTTTGTTAAAGTCATAATTTTTGTCACAAAATAGCAATAATAGTCCTTGACAGTGTAAAAAGCGATTAGATGTGGGAGGGAAAAAATGCAGTTTGACGTTGAGAACACGGAGACGTGATGTAAACAAAAAGTTTGTGTCCGTAAAACTTCTGACTTTGAAAAAAAGATGCGGAACGCAAAATATTTTTGTTATTGCGGAAATGACGTAGGCCTTCCTCCCTAAGCAGCTGACAGCCGAGCACTGGCTGCTGGAGGTGCGTCCTGCGCTGCTCTTGTGTCGACTTTAGTTCGCCTCGTGCGCGCATGGCGCCGCCACCAGCGCTCGAATCCCGATAGTCGTCTGTCTCGACGGCGGCGGTGACAGCAGCAGCTGATTAAACCAGCAAGAGAGAGCGAAAAACCAATGCATTAGCGCGAGAGCAAATCTTGGCAGTGTGTGTACAAACACGACAAGCGGTGGTTAAAAGGGAACCGTGGAGAATTTTGAAAATTATAAACAGTTGGATCGATTTCAGAGCTGTAATTGAAATCCAAGTTCACAGAGATTCAGTGTTGGCTTAACGTAAGGCAGAAATACCGATAGTGACGAGGGCGTTAACGAATGCAGACTAATGGGGCAGCAAATATTCAGGATTATACGTATTTGTTAGTTTAGTAACACTACAAATATTTCAGAAGCAGTGATCATAATTTATAACAATTTTACTGCACAAAAGACAAATAAAACATATTTGCAACCGAATTACTCCCCCAAACCGCTTGCTGCATAACGAAATTTTCATACAGTGGGGTGTAATCCATAATTGATGATATACTGAACATTCCACAGCTTTTACGTCGTCTATCACATAACATATTAGACAGAGAAGGCATTGCATTTCACCCAAAAGTTCGCTACCGAGATTTCACCGGAAATATATGTTTAGGGTCCTGAATTTAAAGTTATATTCACGTGACTTCTATATCGATTCGGCATCAAATTACTCATAAAAAAGTTTATTCTTCTATATGCTTCATACTAATCGAGATAAATATTATAAAAAGTGATTTTATTACTCGTTTCCTTGTAAGAATTAAAGGTAAAGCGATAGTCAATCTTTTTTAAAACTATCGTAATGCGATTCCATTGAAATTCGGTTCTCTTTGCATAGTCAACTCTGCTACTGCCGGCTAGCCTTGTGGAGGTCCTGGCCAATAATATAAGAGCGGTGGGTGAAGTTTTTAAATGTTTATCTAAAGCGAATTTTACAATACAAATTTACTTTTATTTTGATTTTATTTATCCTGACTGTATAAATAATGGAACTACAGATCAGGTTTTAGAATTTCTACCTTAATGACATTTTCAATGAGCACATATCTTACCTTTTGTTCCAAATAGTTTTAAATTTATCTACCTAAGGTTTTACCAAACCCAGCTATTTTACTGGATTTTATATCTAACTTTGTCTATTACTTTATTTCAAGTTTACTTTCTCTAACATGTATTTACAATGTACATAGTGGATAGAGAAGATATTGTTTTTCCACCAGAAAAATTTAATTCTGAATACACCAGAATACACGATTTTGAGACCCCTTGAATCTAAGAAAAGCATTTTAGAAACATGTCTGTGTGTGTGGGTGAGTGTATGTGTGTGTGTTCACTCGTGCGCGTGGGCCTATGGGTAGCATATCTTGGTATTTAAGTTCAATATCTTCCAAGGATGCAACACGAACATTTTCAAGAAGAATCCCCCATTCCAGTTGCGCTTTAAAAGAAATATTTTTCGACAATTTTTCTCAAAAAAAGCTAACGATTTGAATTATACTGTCATGTGTTTAAGATATTTTCATGACAAACGAAATGTATATCCTGAATTTTCTAGGGATAACCCCTGAAGGCCGCTTCATTCTGGATGACTTTTGTACAGTTGAGACAGACAAAAACTTAATAGGTACACAAATAATGTAGATCTTGTTAAAACACACAATTTGTATTATACATATTTGTTTTCTAGAATTAGACATGTTTGGGATATTCCGACCTATTGGTTTCAGTTTTGAGGATCTTAAACTTTTCTCAAACGGGAAGTATATCTTTATTTTCGTTCTCGTTTGTTTATTCCTAGTAAGCAAAGGTTACCGAATTTCAAATGTTTAACGTAACAACCGGCTTTTAAAGGATTTGACTATCACGTTAGCCTGTTCATTCCCTTATTTCCTTTCAACTTACAAAGACCAATTACGGTAATGTTTATCTTCTGTAACATGATTTAGATAAAAGAATAATCTTTTGTAAGGAAAGTTTTTATAAAATAGCTAGATAAATTCATGTGAATGGAACACATCAGTTTTTATACTGGATTTTATATCTAATTCTGTATACTATTAGTTTCTCTATACGAACTATGTACATAGTGTATAGAGAAGGCATTGAATTGTACCCAAAGTTTCCATATCGAGATTTCACGTAAATACATGTTTTGAGACTCCCAGAATCCAGAAAAATGTCCGTGCGTGTGACTGTATGTCTGTATGTCTGTGTGTGTGTCTGTGGGTAGCATAGCGCAAAAGCGAAAGGACCGTTAAAGCCCAAACTTAGTATTTAAGTTTGGTATCTTCCAAGGATACCACACGAAGATTTTCAAGAAAATCCCCCCACCCCAAACTACCCTTTACATGGAAAAAGTTTCAAAAATTTTGGTTTTCTTAAAAATGGCTCTAATGATTTTGATTAAAATATCGTATATTAAAGATATATACCTGACAAATAAAATGTATATCTTGAATTTTCTGGGAATAGCCTTTGAAGACTACTTTATTCTGGATGAATTTTACGGAAATTTGCGTAACTGGCAAACGCAAGAGATAGACAAAAACTTACCTAAAAGAAAATGTAGAACACGTTAAAACAAACAATTTATGTTATATACATCTTTTTCGTGGAGTGCATCACCTTTTAGATATTCCTTGTTATTGGTTTCAGCTTTAAAAATTACTTTTTGCATACGAAAATTTCTCAACTTCTGCCCACACAAAGGAACTTCAGTCACATAGCAACCATCTTTTGACGAATACTCTAGCGTATGTTACTCCCTTATTTCTCTTCTACTTTCATGGAAGCAAGTAATAAGACTATTTCTACTTAACTTTTTCTCAATTAGCTTGAAGTCAAAATAAGTATAAGCTTTTTATCAATAATTTGTTTCAGAGATGTAGAGAAAGTCATGTGAATGATGAAACACATCATATTTTTCTTTATTATGCTTTGATCTCTCCCAGTTTTTGATAGAGCTGACAACCCAGCAGTTGAGCACCTTTAACTCCAATGATCACCATCAGTATCATCATCATCATCATCATCATCATCATCATCATCGTCATCATCTTTGCATGGTCAGGAGTAAAAAAAAAAAAAAATGTGAAAAGGATGACTTTTCATATGAAAAAAATTATAAATATTTTATAATTGAAACCAATAACCAGGAAATCTCAGAGAGTAGCTAACTGCCACAAGAAAGAAAATCTGATGTGTTCCATTCACATGAATTTCTCTATATCTCTGTAACAAATTATTATTAATAAGCTTCTTATTTTATGTATTTTATGCTAATCGAGAAACATTTGTAGAAATAGTCTTATTTCTTGCTTTATTGTAAGTAGAAGCGAAATAAGGGAGTACCATAGGTTAAAGTGAAAGCCAAAAGCTGGTTGCTATGTGACTCAAGTTCCTTTGTTTGTATGGACAGAAGTTGGCAAATTCCTTCATGAGAAAAGTATAAGTTTTGAAAGCTGAAACTAAAAACAAGGAATATCTAAAAAACGATAAGCTCCACGAAACAAATGTATACAACATAAATTGTGTGTTTTAACGTGCTTTACATTTTTGTGTGTTTAAGTTTTTGTCCATCTCTTACGGTTTAGTAGTTATGCAAAATTCATGCAGAATTAAGTAGTCTTCAGAGGCTATTCCCAGAAAATTCAAGATATATATTTTATTGGTCAGGTAAATATCTTATATATACTATATTTTAATCAAAATCGTTATAGCCATTTTTTAGAAAATGAAAATTTTCGAAAAAAGTTCCATGTAAAGGGTAGTCTTCGGGTCGCATCCTTGAAAGATACCAAACCTAAATACCAAGTTTAGTTCTCAACGAACTTTTCGTTTTTGAGCTATGCTGCACAGACACACACACGCACACGCACATACGCACATACGCACACCGACACACACACGAACATTTTTCTAAAAATGCTTTTCTTTTTGGATTCAGGAGGTCTCAAAACATGTATTTCCGGTAAAATCTTGGTATCGAATTTTTGGGTGCATTACAATACCTTGTCTATACACTATGTACATAGCACGTATAGAGAAAGTAAATACAATACAAATAAAACTGCGTGTTATGAGGCCTACAAGTTCTGTGTAGTATTATTGGCTATCTGTTACAGTTTACCGATAATGCAAGCTCTTCAGAGGCTATTCTCAGGAACTTCAAGATAATATTTCATTTGTCATAAAAACATTTCAAATATATGGTATTTTAATTAAAATCGTTAGCCCGTTTCAGAAATTCAAACGTATACAAAACTATTCCATGCAAATATTAGTTTGGGTTGCGGGGATTTTCTTGAAAATCTTCATGTCACACTGTTGGAAGATGCTGAACTTAAAATTTCAAGTTTGGTGTGTGACAGACTTTTGGTTTTTGAGTTATGCTATGTCACGGTATAGAATATTTGGGTGGAATGCAACACCTTCTCTATCTGCTATGTGACATAATATTCAGTAGAGAAATTAAAAATATAAAAAGGTCCATGTCTACATTTGCATGTGTCTGGATAAAAGAATAATCATTTTTACTTTCTCTACACGTACTTGCACATAGTGAATGCAGCAAGTTTTGTATTCCACCCTAAAATTCTGTACCTCTAACTGTTTGCCCTATCTCGGGTAGGGTGTAGGTTTGATATCAGGTAGCATGTGATTGGTAGTAGCGGATAAAGTGTCTGTGTGTGTGTGTACGCTACGGATGGATATTGCATACTGCAGCCGTGGGATTATTGTACGTCAAACCCCTGGAGGAAGAATGAAATTAGTAATTTTAGAGGGCGGTCGACATCCGGACAGAGAGAGAGCTATCGTGGAGGGTCCATAGCTGTTTATAAGAATTTCTTCATCTCGACTCAGGGAGTGCCAGGAACTCTTGGTCTATCTTCCGGAGAGAGCACCGAGTCCGCAGACAACCAGTAACGCTATCCTGCCGCCGAGAGGAGTATGTCCAGAGCGCAATCACCTCTGCCGCAATCCTCAACGACACTTACAGTCCTGAAAGAAACCATTTCGTATGAAATGAAAATGCAATGAAAGAACAGGAAGTTCGGGGCGAAAGAAGAATCTCCAGTATTTGCCTAGCGACTCGGCAAACCCCCCCGAAAAATTAGCGGTCAGAGAGGTCGGTTGAGGGGAACTGCGGGAAACCGATCCACCAATACCAGTACTAGACGATACGTTTGATCCACCTGGCTCGGTAGAGGAGGAAGTAGTCTTAAGCTATAGAGGTGTCCAAAACTCTTATCGGGACGCAAGTGGTTATCTCAGGACTGCTCGACACGGAAGAATTGCGTGGCTACTTTTTGGAGTGTTGTACAAAAAAAGAAATGATGAGTCAGTAGTAACTGGCTGCTGATTAAGTTACAATATATTGTCTAGTATAATACAAATTTCAAAACAGCTGGTTAAGTACTAAGGAGCCCGGACAGTTCGCTTTAATATCTATCAGCACACACTGTTACTTGTGTACACTATTTTGACACACCATTGTTCTCCGATCTCTTGCTGCCCCTAGGACCTTAACTCGGACGTTAACATGACGGCAACTCTCTGGCTCTCGAAAGTATTGCCTTTCCTTGAGAAGTAATTATTACACTTTGTGTCTGGGCTATTTACTTTAAGTTGCATCCTAGTCTTTAACAGAACAGTTTTAAAAGACACACAACCATAATGAATTTGGCCGGCATTTTAAACTGTACAACATATCTCCTGATTTATTGATTTCACCGGAAATATATGTTTTACGGTCCCCTGTGTCCAAAAAAAGTATTTTCAGAAAAAGGTCCGTGTGTGCCCGTGCGTCTGTGAACATGATAACTCAAAAACGAAAAGTAGGTAAAATACCAAACTTGGTATTTAAGTTTAGTATCCTCCAGGGATGCGACACGAAGATTTCAAGAAAACCCTCCCACCCCCAACTGCCCTTTACATGGAACTTTTTTCGAAAATTTTGATTTTCTTAAAAATGGCTCTAACGATTTTGATTAAAATATCGTATATTAAAGATATTTACCTGACAAATAAAATGTATATCTTGAATTTTCTGGGAATAGCCTCACTTTATTCTGGATGAATTTTACGAAATTTGTATAATTGCTAAGCCATAAGAGATGGACAAAAACTTAACACACAAAAAACGTAGAGCAATATATGACATAAATATAATATATATGTGCAATAACACACACACACACATATATATATATATAAAAGAGATTGTGTAAACGGTATTTTTGCAAGCGCATCTGAAAGTTTATTTGTCCGTACGTCTCATCTAGTAGGCTCGTGAAGGGCCTAGGCGTTGATGTGTACCTGCCCTTGTAAGGGCATACCTTCTAACTCCTTTGAATCATTGTAGGTTTGGTGTTGTGGAATTAAAGTTTAGGGGGTGTCAAGGAGGTAGCGCTACTGTAGATTCCTTGAAGTTGTATAACGGTTCATTGATCCTTGCCGCTGCTCCGCTAGTTTCTTGTTTTCTTGCGATTATTTTGTGATCAGTCCCATATGGCGAGGGAGTAATTAACGTTCAGCGTTTTAGCTGTTGGCTGGTCTAATTCCTTCGTTACCAGATAAGCTGGGACTGCAGCGGCGTTCAGTGCCTAAGTAAACCCCCAAGATCCGACATTGGCTTTCTCGCGATGCGTCTACAAATTTTGAGCCCGGCGCCTATTCACATCCTCCACATATGGAAATGCCCAGGCTTCATATAGTGGCCTCACTGGGAAACGACGTCAAACAGAGCATATGGACTGGAGTCTTCTATTTCGCTGCATTTGTTAAAATAAGCGCAAGTTTTATATATATATATATATATATATATATATATATATATATATATATATATATAATGTCGTGGAAAAGGTAAAAAAAACGACTACGGGATATAAAGAGGCAGGACATAGGGTCTGAATGTATAAAAGAATGAACATTGGAGCTAAACATAAAACAAAAGTTGGGTGGGTTAAAGAAACATATTTTAGAATTAGATATGAACCAGCTATCAGAGGGTGGAAAGCTCATAAGGTAGTTGATGATGCTCGTAGGAGAATTATCCCATTGGGGGAGAACAAGAAGATGTGTACAGATGGAGGATGTTAGATAAAAATTATTAACGGAGGCACTTTAGCTTCAAACAGACGGAGAATAGAGTGTTAGGATTTGGTTATAAAGTGGCCAAGCTTGAACATATAGTTAATAGAATTAAGAGTGCTAAGAGATAAGGTATTTGTGTAAATAATGTATAGACGGATTTGGTGTATAAGCATTTTTATGCATGTGTAAATACATGAAAGTAGGTGTGAGTGCACTGTGTAGATGTGAATTTTGCTAGTGTGGTTTCCGTTATTGGTTTATTTGTTTAATTGATGTAGCGCGCGCATGTGTGTGTATGTGTTTACAGTGTTGTGAATATACAATATGTACGAGGGCCGATTTTTTTTCAACCTCCAATAGGCTATAAATAAAAGACAAGTTCATAGAAAACAATTATTTTATTACTAAAAGTTTTGTACACGTATGGTTACTTTTCATCATAATCACCCAAAAGATTGAGACATTTATCGCACCTCTGCACAAGCTTTGCAATACCCGCTTCAAAAAATGTTGCCGCCAATGATGCAGCCCGGAACCACTATCAATGCAGTTGTTCATTATGAAACTTTACGACGTTTGCAGAGAGCCATTCAAAACAAACGAAGAGGAATACTGACTTCAGGAATTGTGTTGATCCATGACAACGCTCGTCCACACACTTCTGGTACAACCCAATGGGACATTTTCGATCATTCGCCGTACAGTACTGACCTGGCACCCAGCGACTTTCATCTTTTCCCTGAACTGAAGACGTGGCTAGGAGGGCAGCACTTTCAAACCAACGAAGATCTTCAAAACAACGTCAATGCTCATTCGAAATCATTAGCCCTGATTAGAGAATTTGGTTAATCTGAGCTGCGGGGTGCATCACAAGGTAAACTGAACAGCGTGGCTTTTGCCCGGATTTATGGACATGCGCTACTGTCTGCTCCAGGTCTAGAAAAGTTTACTTGAAGTTCCCTACCTGGTGTTTGTCTGCGCTGGCTGGAGTAACTGGCCGGATTTTGGTGCCTCTAATACCAAAATTCCTAGTTGTGGAGTGCATATTGCCCTGCTCCTTTCTCTGCCTTCGAAAGAGGCAGCTCCCTGTAATGGATATTCTAAATTTGGGCATTTTTACTCTCTCTACATGTATTATGTCCTTAGTGTGTAGAGCAAGTATTGTATTATTTCACCCAAAAATTTATGTTTAGAATAATATCCGTGTGTGTGAGTGTGGACAGCATAGCTCAAAATCTAAAATACCAAACTTGGTATATGTTTGGTGTCTTCCAAGGAAGCGACACGAAGATTTTTAAGAAAATCCCTTACCTCAACCTACCATTCCATGGAAAAATGTTTGAAAATTTTGTTTTTCTCAAAAAGGGCTCTAATAATTTCAATTAAAATGCCGCATACTAAAACTATTTATATCGCAAATAAATGTATAAATTTTTAGGGAATAGCTTCTGAATACCTGTTCATTCTGAATAATCTTGATGAAAGGTACACAAAAACTTAGTACACAATAAATTTAGCTCTCATTAAAACAGTTACATTTTTTTTAAACTACGTATCTTCTCAAATGGGGCTCCTTTCGTTAGCCTATTATATTCCTTTATTTCCCTTCTACTTACGAGGATGCAAGTAACAAGAGCATTTCTGTTAATGTTTATCTCGGTTAGTATGATGCAGATAAATTTATAATCTTTTGTAAAAAAAGTTTGTTTGCAGAACAGCTAGAGAAAGTAATATGAATAGAACACTTCTGATGTTTTATTCTGCTTTTGATCTTATAGTATGTATAATATGTCTATCCGAATCTGCTGCGTAAAAAATACATTAGCAACCGGGTTTCGTATTTGTTGCGTTCAACACACAAATCTTTATTGATAATAACATTTTGTTTTGTTATAAAGTTACGCAATACCGATAGCAATTTGAATAGCCCCGAAGAAGACTAAATTGTAATCTTTTACTACTTTTATCTCCACAAGAAGTTACAGCAACTTTAGTTACTAATCTTTTATTTTTGTGATTACTAGACCTCCGTCCGGCGTCATGAAATTGCCGGATTGAAGTTACGTGCACACAGAGTTTAACTATGACGTTATGGAACAGGCGTGTTCTCCACAGTCCGTTTCGAAACGTTTTGCATTACCTAGCTCACTGCCTGGCCTCGTTCAGTTCCTGCCAGTAGATAAACCAATGACGATTGAAAGAGAGCGCAGATTGGAAAATGTCGAAAATATGAAAGCGTAGGCGTTCAACACTGAATAAATTATGGATGATTCAAACATGTTTTGAATGACCTTTTATTTTGATACAGTAAATATGTATCTTCTAATCCACTGTAATGAATTCTGAAGGAGTTTGGTTGATTTATGTTCATTGTCTTTTAAAGGCGTTTTATTTGTAAAAGTATAAGGCGTTTTTATTCATTAATCATGTTATAAAATAATTCTTTCATTCTGTTATTTTATGAATTAGAAGGACATATATGTCAATACATGTAATGAGCTACTTTAGGAACGGATTATACCTCAGCATATGTTTATACTACAACCCCCCTCCCATTATCCTCTCTTTATACCGCTGACTGCTCTGTGTGTTCGTAACTGTGTGCACTTCAGAATCCAAAAGAAAGCTTAGTAATTATCATGATTGTCATGAGAAACAGCGTAAATTCCGATTGCATTAGAAAGCATAAGGAAATGCCAAATATTGCTGTACTGTTAAGACTTTTTAGTTTCAGTTTGTATTAATATCGAAGAGAAGATATGCTCTGTTTACAAAACATCGCATTACCTTCAAATTGCTCTTGAAAGGAGGAGAGACAGTGGCGGAAATAAAATGGAGGAGTGTGTTTAAATAAAAGAGTGAGAGTGGGGAGCTGTAAAGGGAAAAGAAAAAGGGAGAGAGTAAGAGATGGTTTCTTGTATTAGAATTAAATCAGAAACGTGTATAAACATAAAAGATGTTTCTGTTTATACTTTCTCTAACGTACAATGCACACAGTATATAGCGAATATATTGTGTTGCACCCAAAAATTGATACTGAGATTTCACCGGTGCGCGTAGCATAGCTAAAAATAAAAGTCCGTTAAACACCAAAATTGATATTTAAACCCAATATCTCTCAAGGATACGACACGAAGATTTTCAAGAAAATCCCCCCACCGAACTACTCTTTACATGGAAAAAATTTCGACAATTTTGAGTTTCTCAAAAATGGCTCTTGACGATTTTGATTAAAATCTCTTATATTTAAGATCTTCACATGGCAAATAAAGTGTTTCTCTTGAATTTTCTGGGACTAGCCTCTAAAGACCTCTTTATTCTGAATGCATATTTTTGAATTTTGCATATTTATACACTGTAAAATTTAGACAAAAGCTTACTTCGTAAGAAATTTAGAGCTCCACACAATTTTCGCGGAGTTGACCGTTTTCGAGGTAATCCTTGTTATTGGTTTCAGTTTTAAAATACTTAAACTTTTCACATACGGGAACTTGTCAACTCCTGGCCACGCAAAGAAACGGATTTCAATCCCATAGCAACCATATTTTAAAATACGTCACTGTCAGTTTAGCCTAAGTGTATTTTCTTATTTCCCTTATAGGTACTTATGGGGAAGTAAGTAATAAGACTATTTCTGCTAGTGTTTATCTCAATTAATGTTCATTGGCGTTCTATTCAACAAAACAAAATATTAAGCAAGGAAGTTTAAGTGTTTACAGTCAATACTTTAAATTCATCGTAGTTGCCTTAAATGTAATTCTGCAGCAATATTCAGACTTAAAGGCAAACTTAGCTGGAGGAGTCTGACAACAAAAAACAACCATGAATAATGCATGCTGCACAATCCAGAAAATAAAGGATTAAAGAAGAAAGCAGCGCCTACATATTTCCGTTATAACCTGTCATTTGTTTTCTCTTGTTATAAAGTCATATATTACAGTTTGCGCACGTTTTCCACAGAATAATTATTAGACAGCACGACTTTATCTATTTATCTGCTATTTTGTCCATGGAATAATGATAGTTGTGTCATTATGTGTACATAGGATGTAAGCTAAATCATAAACAAAAAGCAATTGTCCCGTGATTCAACACAAACGAAAATAGAATATTCCACCGATATAATGACGTGCATCTTATAATAATATTTAACATGTTCTTACCTATCCAAAGATAATTTTGTTATTCTTTGTTATAGAGTTTTTTTTTTTTTTTTTACTTTATTTACTCGTACTATGTGAATAGTGTATAGAGAAGGTATTTTATTTCACCCAAAATGTTGATACCGATATTTAACTGGAAATATTTGAGGCCCCCTGAATAAAAATACTTTTTAGAAAAAGGTTCGTGTGCGTGTGTGTCTGGTCAACATAGCTTAAAAACGAAAATACCATTATAACTAATATCGTATTTAAGTTTGGAATATACCAAAGATGAGACACGAAAATTTACAAGAACCCCCCCCCCCCCATCTCAAACTATCCTTTACATGGAACATTTTTCGGAAATGTTGATTTTTTCAAAAATGGCTCTAACGATTTTGATTAAAATTCCTTATATATTTTAATGATAAACAAAATATATATCAATTTTCTGGGAATAGCCTCTGAAGACCTCTTGATTCTGGATAACTTTTATATAAATGGCAAACCGTAAGAGATATACAAACACAATACAAAAAATGTAGATTTCATTAAAACACACAACTTATGTCACATACGTTTTTTGTAGAGTTAACCGTTTTCGAAATATTCTGGATTATTGGTTTCAATTTTATGCCACTTAAACTTCTCTCAAACTGGAAGATATTTCCAAAGAGATTGGAATTTCAAAATTTCAGCGACCGGCTATTAAAAGGCGAGACTATCGCTTTAGCCTGTACATTTTCTTATTTCACTTATATTTACATGGAAGCTAGTAATAAGACTAATTCTGCTTGTGTTTAACTTGATTAGCATAACGTAACATATTAATGTTTTGAATAAAAGATTTGTTTACCGAACACCTAGAGAATGTACAGACAGACAGACAGACAGACAGATAGTTTATTTTCAGTCATTAAGTATAAAACATACTTAGGCAGCATCATGAGAGAATAAACATTAATTAAACATTCTACATACAATAATGTTACAGCAATACATTTAAAAATGCATAAGATTCATCCCATTTCAGGTCATACATTTCTGAAATGCTATAAAGATGATTTGCCTTCAAGATTGTTTTGATCCTCCTTGTCTTGCTATTCTGAAGTAAGGTGTTGAAAAATTTTAACTGACATACATGAGAAACTGTTAAGGGTTTTACTATATTTACATTTGTCAATAAAAATATCAGAAAATTTTCGAGTGGGGTAATTATGGACAGAAGAAAATTGATATTTTTTTTTAACGTATAGGAGGGACTCCAGAACAAATATTGAAGGCAATGTTGCATAAAAAGTTGTTTACAGCGAGTTCTTGGTGAAGCTCCAAATATGATAAATACAGATTTCTTCTGAAGAATAAATAACTGACTGGCAGAGGTATGATTGGCCCACAACAGAGTACCATAACTTAGATAACTATGAACAGGAGCATGATACACTGTGGTCGAGTTGTCAGCGAGCAACTTCTCACCCAGAGGTCCCGGGTTCGATTCCCGGCTGGGAATGGGAATTTTTTTTTAACCGGAATTATTCCCTATCCCCCATAGAGTCTGGAAGCATGAATGTGAGAGTAAATGTGCGTGTGTTTAGTAATATAAAGTTTAATCTAATGTTCTGAACCTACAGTTTCACAAGTGAAAGCCCCATATGACCATTGATGTTAAAGGGGGCTATACAAATGAAGCAATAAAACAAAAAATACACTGTAACAAGAGTATAACGGGAGACACTAAGTCTAGGATAAGAATAAGCTTTTATTTATTTTACTTAATAAGAAGTTAATATGAATCTAACAAGGAGGATATTTGCCCTTCTACTTACAAGGAACTAAGTAATAAGGGCAATTTCTGTTATGTTTATCTCGATTATCATGAAGTTAGTAGAAAACTAAGCTTTTTAACAATAATTTGTTACGGAGATGTAGAGAATTCAACAATTGTATGCTTTCAGTAAGTGCAAACTGTATCAAAGAATATATACACTTAAAAGTAGGGATAGCATCTTGGGGATCGATAATAACTCCATGGCACGACAGCTCACGGGGAACCTTGGCCTACCGCCCGGCCGCTGCGTCCCCCATCTCGGTCCACTACAGACGTCATGGATGGGGTGCAGTGTTGGAGGGTGAGACGTGGTCAGCGCCTCGAGTCCCTCCCGGCCAGTTAATGCGGTCCTCATGACCTGGAGCCGCTACTTCTCCATCAAGTAGCTCCTCAATTGGCCCCCCAGGGACCTTACGAGGCTTAGTGCACCCCGGGCCAGGTCTCCCAGCGGGGGAAAAATCCCCACGCCGGTACTGGGGATCGAACCCAGGTCTCCCGCTTGGTAAGCAGCTGCGCTACCACCGCGCTAAGGAGACGACCCTTGGGGATCGATAGCAGGACAGAATCGAAGTTAGCGCAGCACGGTATATAGTTGTGATGTGTTGACAATGCAGTGGGTACGTAGTGGTACTAAAAGAAGGAAAATGGGACAGTGGTAGACTGTCATTGCTTGCTCTAGCAGTGGAAGACGATTGAGGTTTGGTGAGTGGTAAATATAAGTGCCACTGATTTATAGGAACTAATAATGTTAATATTTAAATACATTCAATTGCTGTTGTGCAACAAGCCATCAGCATCATAATCCGTTTCATTCTCTCTCAAGATACAGATTGCAATGCACAACATTCATAACGTTCTCAATTGTGAATCGTCTCCGCTCCATATGACAAGATGTGATTGAAGCAAATATACTCTATCATACTCCGTTGCGTAACATTTTACATCAGCAACTATTTCCGTAGTAGCACATTTCGTATTTCACGCATTATTGAAAATCCGACATATTTTTCCAAACACTGTCTTCACTTTCTTTTTTCACACGGTCTAAAACAGGTGTCACAGGTCTCTGATTAATTGCTTACACAAGTTCATCGATAACTTTCAGGGCTCGAGGCATTTCAATGTTCCCTAATATTTTATTGTCGTAGATATATATGCAAAGTTCGTCTGTATGAATTGTAAATCTTCATATAATCCATTTGAAGCAACAGATTTTACAATTTTGTTTGAAGAGCACGCAGAATGATCAAAGGCATTAATTACCTGTAAAACAGTATTGTAATATACAGCATAGTATACTGCTGCGTCGAGCCACGCTCCCCAACGCGTTGTCACAGGCGCGTGCAGTCGCCAATACAGGTGGGTATGCAACTGGTATGAGCGTGTGTCCCTCTATCGGTCTCCGAGATGCTGTCCCTACTTGTATGTTTAGGGGCAGAAGGGGGTTGAGAGAGAGAGAGAAAGAGAGCGCGAGGAGGCGAGGTATCCTTTGAGAAATTGCAAGTTACAGCGCTATGGGGATTAAGATAGCATTAGGGATAGGGGCGGGGATGTTATACTTACTGTCCGCTGACAGAGTACTGATTAAAATTTGGGGACATTATATGCAAACGATACCTCTAACATACAACTTGAGAGCATTTGGAAGAACAGGGATTTTCATGCTGAAAGTATTATAAAAAACCTGATGTGTTCCATTCACATGACTTTCTCTATATATCTGCAACAAAATATTATTAAAAAGTTTATGCTTCTATTTACTTCATGTTAATCGAGAAAAAAATAGCAGAGATAGTATTATTACTTGCTTCCTTGTAAGTAGAAGGGAAATAATAGTTTAAAGTGATAGTCAAAAGCTGGTTGCTATGTGACTGAAGCACCTTTGTTTGAATGGACACGAGTTGAGAAATTCCTGTGTGAGTATTTTATAAGCATGTATAAGTATTTTAAAGGTGAAATTAAAAACAAGGAATAACTCAAAAAATATCAACTCCATAAGAAAAATGTATATAACATAAATTGTGTGTTTTAACGTGCTCTACATTTTTTGTGTGGTGAGTTTTTGTCCATCTCTTACGATTTAGCAGTTATGCAAAATTCCATAAAATTGATACAGAATAAAGTAGTCTTCCCAGAAAATTCAAGATATATATTTTATTTGTCAGGTAAATATCTTTAATATACGATATTTTAATCAAAATCGCTAGTCATTTGTGAGGAAATAAAATTTTTCCAAAAAAGTTCCATATAAAGGGTAGTTTGGTGTACGGGGACTTCCTTGAACATCTTTGTGTCGCATCCTTGGAAGATACCAAACTTAAATACCAAGTTTGGTATTTAACGGACTTTTCGTTTTTGAACTATGCTGCCCACATACGCGCGCAAGCACGCTCACGCACACACACAGACATTCTTTTTAAAATGCTTTGTTTAGATTCAGGGGGCTCAAAACGTCTATTTGCAGTGAAATCTCGGTATCGAATTTTTGGGTGCATTACAATACCTTCTCTATACACTATGTAATACGTGTAGAGAAAGTAAAAATAAACCATTTTCTGTAGAGGATGGTATAGACAAACATTGATGAAAGGCAGATAGATACACAGAGTATCAACATTCCATAGGTATTGTTTCATAAGCATCCTATCTTAGTGTAATAAATGTTCAAAATTATACCTTCTACCTCAATGCATTTTCCAACTCTGAGTAAACAATTGCTGTGTCCGTAAAAGCAGTCACTTCCAATATTGGCACAAGCACTTCGTATGCGCACCTTCATGTTGTCATTGAAATTAGGCTCTCTTTGCGATCAGGAGCAAAACAAAACGTACAAAACGGATGACGTTTTCCAGTTTGAGAAAAGTTTTAATTATTTTGAGATTAATACCAATAACATCGAAGGTGTTTAGCTCTAAAAACTGTGTAATACAGATTATGTACTTTAACGAGATCTACATTTTTTTTTGTGAAGTGATTTTTCCAAGAAATCTTCGGGTCGCATCCTTGGAGGATAATAAACTTCAATTAAAAGTTGGGTGTTAAATGACTATTCGGTTTTGAGTTATGCTGTGCACATACACGCTTTCTAAAATGTGTTTGTTTGTATTCAGAGATCCTCAAAACATATATTTCCGGTGAAATCTCGTATCTCATTTTTTGGTGGAATACAATAACTTTTCTACCTACTGTGCACCTTGCCACTCAATAAACATTAAAATACTCTTGAAAATATTTATCCTAAGACGGGGTCTTTTTGCTGACCCCGCCCATGTCTTCCACCTGCTTACTATGCTCTTAAAAATGTATTGGGCAGTTCTCGTTACCAAGAGAAAGGGGTGGACATGCAACGTAACTTACGACAAATAAAGTTGCGAACTGGTGTTCATTAAACTTTCTGGTTGGACAATAACCCACTCCTCTCACCGGGTGAAACAGAATTTAGGTAAGTCTTTTTTTTCTGCGCTTCATATTGAAGTTCTAGTGTCAAGGTAATTGAGGCACGTGGTAGACAACATTAACATACTGCTTATACAAATCAACTTGTTCTGACGGAGCTTCGAGTGGGATTGAGGGATGAAGGTGAAGATTGCCCAATCGGTTTTTGCTTTTCTTACTCGTGTGGTATGTTGTACCAGTATGGCACCAATGAAAATCGTCTTAAGACCTGAGTCCCCGCCAAAGCTCACATTTTCAGCAAAATCCCACGCTAGGCGTATTTTTATTGTCATTAAGTGTACATAGATGATGAAGCAAAAATGAGTTTAGAAAATGTGGTGGTGGTGGTGGTATTTTATTAAGTTTACAATAATACAATATTTGCGTCACACAGTCGTATGGGTCGGCTGACCGTACATGCTGTCGAAAAATACTTCAGTTTAAAATATTACCAACATATATTACACCACTTGCATTAAGTATGTGCCCAGGCTTGGCTGTTTAGAATCAAGTCTCAGAATGCTGTCCTTCGGCTGTTTGGAGCTAAAAATACTTCCGGCAATAATTTTTCTCTAGCATCCTGCATCTGCACGTAAACTGCCAAAATATGAGTCCAGTTTTCCTCATCCCCGCATAATGGGCAAATGTTCGAAACAAGTATTACGCTGTAGTGTTGTTATGCTAGTATGCTGTACCACCGATTATTTAACGTATTTCCACCCCTTTTTAAACTAAAGACGAGATACTGCACCAGTTGGCCATACTCAAGACCAGTATATTTCCGACCGTGAAATAGAGGCGACTTTAATGGAAAACTCCAGTTTTACTACTACCAAATGAATTCCATTCACATGACTTTCTCTACATCTCTGAAGCAAATTACTGTTAAAAAGCTTATGCTAATATTTACTTCAACCAACCGAGAAAAAATTAGGAGAAATAGTCTTATTACTTGCTTCCTTGTAAGTAGAAGCGAAATAAGGGAGTACCATAGGTTAAAGTGACAGCCAAAATCTGGTTGCTATGTGACTGAGGTTCCTTTGTTTGTATGGACAGGAGTTGACATTCCCGTATGAGAAAAGTATGTTTTCAAGGATGAAACCAAAAACAAGGAATATCTCAAAAACGACCAACTGCACGAAAAAAATGTATATAACATAAATTACGTGCTTTAATGTGCTTTACATTTTTGTGTGGTAAGTTTTTGTCAATCTCTTACGGTTTAGCAGTTATGCAAAATTCCTCAAGAATAAAGTAGTCTTCAGAGACTATTTCCAGAAAATTCAAGATATACATTTTATTTGCCAGGTATATATCTTTAATATACGATATTTTAATCAAAATCGTTAGAGCCATTTTTAAAAAAATCAAAATTTTCGAAAAAAGTTCCATGTAAAGGGTAGTTGGGGGTGGGGGGATTTTCTTTAAAATCTTCGTGTCGCATCCTCGGAAGATACCAAACTTAAATACCAAGTTTGGTACTCAACGGTCTTTTCGTTTTTGAGCTATGCTGTCCACACACACACACAAACACACACAGACCTGCTTCTAAGAATTTTTTTTTTTTTTTAAATTAGGGAGACCCAAATGAAATATCGGTATCAGTATCGAATTTTTGGGTGCATCTATACAAAGATAATGTGTAGTACAATGTTCTGTAAACCAAGATACTCACATATGTATTGTTACACGGTGGGATCATCAACAATGAACAAACAAAGCCAAGATTATTGCAAGATGTTTTGTAAAAAGATGTTACTCTCATACGTTATACCAGCGTATATTCACTCTTAGGTTGATCCGCACCACAGAGGACTCACATGGGCATTGCACCGTGCTACGACACAGCTGCAATGCGCGCAGGAAACAAACCCATGCTAATCTAAATTTGAGAATGAATTTATTCTTCAGTGGTATAGTATTCTATAAAATTTACTAAGAGTTTAATTAACTGATTTTTACCGTTAAACAGCGCTATAAGTTTCAACATGCAATTCGTACGAGTCAAGATATCCGGATTATTTTTTACAACAGTTGCTATTTGTTGCTGTTTAGAATCATGGTGACAGTCGCCTTTTGCGTTGTTCAGTTACTTAAGACTCGTAAATCATTAGTGATGAAACAACAATAGTAGTGAATGTTTATTTTAAGTTTTGTGAGAAATATTTTTCGCACAAAAGAAGTGGTAGTCTGCCTGGGTAGCATTGAGGTAGCATGACCCAGCTTTCGGGGTTTTCCCCCCTTATCTTGAGAAGACGAACATCGAGTAACTTTGACTTCCATTGAGCCCGAGATGATTTGAGCATCATTTTACCGATTTTATTCTATATGACCAACCAGGTGATAGGACGTTAAGGTATAAAACATAGAGAGAGGGGAAAGAAATAAAGAAAAAGTGGCAACATTTACTTCTGAGCTCGCCGGTGTTTTGGCTACAAGTGCTCGTAAAGAGAAACTTGAGGCGGGAAAATGGATACACCCGGGCAGGGGGGGGGGGCGGAGGGGAGCGTGTGTATTGTATCTACCAATATTACACCTTAAACCCTATCAAAATATTCTACTAATCGCAGTTGTCGTAATAGGAGCTCTGTTCGTTTTACAATATAACCTTGTATGATAGCATTTTTGTCTGGAATAGCGGAAGGTTATGGTTATCTGGGGTTTACTTTGGCGCTGATTAACTTAGGGAGGAATAGATAATAGGGATGCTCAGCAATAGAAAAATGAAATGGCGTTTTATTTATGGACGCTCTTTAATTACTGTGGTTCTCAGTGCCATATCCTATACCGGGCGTGAAACACAGCTTAGTTATGCTCAGAGGGCTTTTTATCAGGCTCAAGCTTCTTTTACGCGTCGAAATAAAAATCCATCGTCCTCAGTCGGGTTTGAACCCGCGTATATTAAATTAGTATAGTTACTATTACACTACGGAGGATGATCAACAATAGAGGAATCTACAACAAACAAATTAAATCAATATCATCGTACAATGGTTGTAAACAGATGTGACTCATTAAATTATGCTAGCGTTGTTACAAGTCTATCGTTTGAACAGCGAAGAGTAATTTTGAAGTGATAATGGAAAATCGAGCATATTGGTGAGGTTTAACGGAATGAAGACGTATGTATAGGAAGAAGTGACTGCGCGACTAACAATTGCACGCATTCGAGACAAAATTTGAGACATTCTTTTTTTTTTTTGGTAGTGTTTAACGCCCGCTTTTACTGCTCTGGCACCGCAGGCGAAGATGGAGCCCCGGTGGAATGTGATGGTGGGGGAAACCGGAAAAGCCGCCCCTGCGCCGCTTTGTCCACCACAAATCTCACATGCGGTCGCTTGGGATCGAAACCGGGCAGTCTAGGTGAGAGGCCGTGCCTGATTCAATGTTCGATGATACTTTTCAGATGCTATTCCCAGAAAATTCAAGATATACATTTTATTTGTCAGAGCCATTTTTGAGAAAATCAAAATTTTCGAAAAAAGTTCCATGTAAAGGATGGTTGAGGTGGGGGGGATTTTTCTCAAAATCTTCGTGTCGCATCCCTGGAAGATACTAAACTTAAATACCAAGTTTGGTATTTTACCGACTTTTCGTTTTTGAGTTATCGTGTTCACAGGCACACGGACACACACACACACACACACACACACACACACACACACACACACTCACACACACACACACACACACACACACACACACTCACACACACACACACACACGGACCTTTTTGTGAAAATGCTTTTTTTTTTTTTGGATATTGGAGATCCTAAAACATATATTTCCGGTGAAATCTCGGTATCGATTTTTTTGGTGGAGTGCAATACCTTCTCTATACACTATGTACATAGTGCGTATAGAGAAAGTAAAAATACACGTGACATTTGGATGAGCAGAACCAGCGCACATCTCGGTGTTAATACAGCAAAGTTGGAACTTTTTATTCCAAAAATGTTACATGTATTAAATCAAGTTTACCCTGATTGGAGAATGCAGAACTAAGAGTGGCTTCGGATCAAGGACAAGAGGAAGAGGCCTTCGTAAAGAAAGTTGTTTGCTCCAGTAAGGCTCAATTTAGGTTGACGAAACTGTTAACCTAAGAGTATCTAATATTATGCAAATAACCCACATTATTCTTACTTTCTCTAGCCCCGTATGTACATAGGGTTAGAGAAGTATTGTATTCCACCTAAAAATTCGATGTCAAGATTTCACCGGAAATACATGTTTTAGGACCCCCTGAATAAAAAAAAAGCATTTTCAGAAACAGGTGTGTGTGTGTGTGTGTGTGTGTGTGTGTGTGTGTGGACAGCATAGCTCAAAAAAGAAAAGACGGTTAAATACCAAACTTGGTATTTAAGTTTGGTATCTTCCAAGGACGCGACACGAAGATTTTCAAGAAAATCCCCCACCCCTAACTACCCTTTACATGGCAACATTTTCGAAAATTTTGTTTTCTTTTAAAAAAAGCTCTAACGACTTTGATCAAAATACCACATATTAAAGCCATATCTATCAAAAATAAAATGTATATCTTGAATTTTCTGGGAATAGCTTCTAAAGACCTGTTTATTCTGGATTAATTTTGATTAACTTGGTATAACTAGCAAACCGTAAGAGATAGACAAAAACTTACTTAAAAATGTAGATCTTGTTAAAATACACAAGTTATGTAATATATATTTTTTTCGTGTAGCTTAGCGTTTTCGAGGTATTCCTTGTTATTAATTTCAATTGTAAAGTACTTATACTTTTCTCAGTCGGAAGTGTCCGTTTTTCTTTTGTTCTACTCCTGGCCAAGCAAAGAAACGATTTGCAATGACAATCGCATGACAACTTTTAAAACATTTGACTATCACTTTAGCCTGGTGCATTCCCTTAGTTCCATT
This sequence comes from Hymenopus coronatus, assembly GCA_030762935.1. Lineage (NCBI taxonomy): Eukaryota > Metazoa > Arthropoda > Insecta > Mantodea > Hymenopodidae > Hymenopus > Hymenopus coronatus. The sequence goes on along the minus strand of CM060888.1, from coordinate 45,236,436 downwards.
CTACTTATAAGGAACTAAGCAATAAAATTCTGCTAACGTGTATCTCGATTAGCATGGTGTTGAAAGAAGAAGTATCTTTTTTAAGAAGTTTGTTTGTAATGTAGCTGGAGAAAGTCCTTTTATTGTAACGCATCAGCTTTTTTGGAGTGACAATAACTGGCCAAGACTACTTTAATATGATACGCACATCAGCGTTATCCACTGTTCATAACGCTCTATGAAATGAGAACTTTTACTTCAAACAGGATGGTGCAACACCACATTAGCAGAAGCCAATCTTCTATCCAGTGCCCTGGGAGGAAGAGGTGCGATTGAGTTTCCACCGCGTTCTCCAAATTGAACTTCTAGCTGTGGGGGCTCATAAGGATGTTGTATACCGTAGAAAACAACCCTTCGGGAAGCAACTGAAACATCATGTGCAACAATCCCTAAGAACACTTTCGCAAACGTTGTTCGAGCAGTACTTCAATGTACTCAGAAATGTGTGGACGCTGATAATGGGCATTTTGAACAACTGATGCCACTATATAAGTCTTAAGGGTACGAATGACTGAAATTTCATGATAACAAAAAATCGACCTTTTTATTTTAATTCCATAAAACGTTTTAAACATTCCCGAATACAAGAAAGGTACAATTGGCCATCAGGTGCCATTTTTAAATGCATTAAAAGCACTGGAGCTAACAGCCAAAACATTGCAGGTGAAACTGGAATTGACAGAAAAACTTCAGGTTTACGAGATCTAATTCGCACCATACAAAGTTGATATTTTCAGCATTTTCCTTCCTGTAAAATGCTCCTTGTGGACCAGTTTTTCTGTTACACAAATAAAACTTGATGTACATGTTCACTGAGGTACAATGAATGAGAACTCTCTATGTTTTGTCGCAAGAGACTTTTCAGTGACGTGACAAAAGTATAAACAAATTTCACCACACCTTCCAAACCATTAGAGCAATATGAATCAAATTTGCAAGGCATTTTTTTTGTATTATATTATATATGTGATATAAATTTCAAACTTTCAGCCATACATGTCTCTAAACAATTAGTGCTGATTTTCTGTTTATATGAATTCAACTTTGTCACGTTGGGTGTTCATTTCTTTGCTTGAAGCATATATACATTTGACACCCTAATGTATGTTTCGTAAGTGGAATAATTTTATGTTTTTTTTCGGATATATTAATGCCACAGCTATATTTAGTTATATTTAATACATATCAAAAAAACTATGTACACTTTGAGAAAACTACTTGCGGTAATGTAAGATGTTGGTGAAATAGTGCTGTACACTGAAGCAGGAGAAACAAGAAAGATTATAATATTACACACAAGTAAAGAACATAGTTTTCTGGATGTGCCAAACTCTTCCCAGAAGAATATTTTATAAATCAGAATATTGTCAACGAAACAAGCATAAAAAGACGAAGAAACATTTCCAGCGGAAATTAACTCCAGCTTAAATTAATTGCGAGAAAAGTAGTAAGTTTCAAAATATGCAAAGCCAACCATGAACTTCCTGAAGTTTTACATTAATACGAATTCCCCTCGTTAGTTCAAAACATAAACAGAGCAAGTAGACTTCTATTGAATATCTATTTTTGATGCTAACGAAAACAATTTACGTCTTATAACTGCTCTTAAAGTACTTCCAATTCAGTTTAAGTAGCACGCAGCAGAAGTTGAGGAAAACAAAACAGTTGCAGATGGAATCAACTTCGGTTTAAAGAAAACTATTGTGAATATTCTTTTTGCTGCCAGAAACTTTGAAATTTACAATAAAAAGACAATATGTAATACATATCTTGCACTCCAGAGTAATTTAAATGTCTATGAAATGTGGAAAATCCACAGAATGCAAGATGTCTTGTAAACATTTATACGAGTTATTATACACAATACGTAATGATATTTCTGTCATGTGTCAAAATTCTAGCATATATAATTATTTAAATAATTTCTATTGCCTAAATTCGGTGCTCTAGTTTAAATGAGCCAAGTAATGCATTTTAAAAAGTATTCACATAAAAATGCCCAGTCGTACGATAAACGGGTTTACAAGTAGATCTGTAATACTTTATTCTTTTATATCAGTCTTAATTAGTGTAGAAAATGTATTACTTTTTGTACCCTACAAAAGTCTGGTTTATCAAAATTTAATAATTTACAAAAATAGCATCATGTTGAAAAATTAATATTAGCATTTGTCCTAATGTGATTTTGAAAGGCAGTATAATACTTTTTAAACAAATCAGTGAAAAATTGTATCGTGTCGAAAATTTGGAATGTGGAATACCGTTTGAGAAGAGCTTACGAGAAGATAAAGCTTAAATTTGGGAGTGTCTATTAATAAGCATGTTGGTGGTTAAAGTTCCCCATTGGTAAAAGTGATATAATATTTTAAACTTTAGAATTCATATAATTTTATATTGAAACAAAATAATATTAATTTTTCACAATTTTTGATCAAATTTCACAGATGTATCAGCTTAAATATATAACCATGGAACAATTATATACCCAACGATTGCAATTACAGGAGTCATTGCTAGGGATAGCATATTGGGGACCGATAGCGGGACACACGCGGATACTAGTTGCATACCTACCGAGTAGAGACCGACCTGCATTGACGGCTGCACGCGTCACATATAAACGCGTGGCTCTACGCAGCACTATACTATGCTGTACTGTATTACAGTGTAGGAGCACATACCTTATGCTCATAAAATATACAAAAAGAGAAATTGTATGTAATTATTAGCTTATAGAAAACAATGTAAAATGGTTGTGAATATTTAAGGGTAGAAATAAGCATAAACGCAAGTTTTTGTAACCTAGGTAATTAAGGCGAGGCGAGCTAGCTTAATTCCAGGTAACAGTTCATCAACCACCATTCTTTAGGCTGAAGAATGTAAGATAGAAAAGAACAGACATAGAAAGAAGTGACAGAAATAGTTACTTGTCTAAGGGAATTAGAGAAAGGGACAAAGCAAGCATAAAGTTAAAGTGAGAAGGAACTATTGGGTTTTTCCAAACGCGTCATATGCATGCTATGACGCCAAACCTTGGTACAATTTATTCTCATAACTTGTGAGGTGATTCTAACTAAGAACCAATTAGAGACACTGTTACATTTTATGGCGCGAAAGTTGGCGTCACCCAGGATCAGTATATAAGGCACGACAGATCTCTTGTGTGGTTATTCTCTTACTGCTACTCCCTTGAGGTTGTGTCCGCGTGCTTACGTCGTGAGGGAGCGATGTGCAGATGGTTAGATTAGGCTCCTGATTAGTAATTTAAGTCGTGGGATGGTATTTATTTATAACTCACTTTATCAGGAAACATGTTAGCCGCCCGTTAAATCTGTGATACAATAAATTCACGTCGTAAGGGAAAATGAGGTATTTTTAATATTAACCTCACCCACAAACCCCTGAGATAGTTTTAATTAGAATATTAGGAGTGGAATCTTCAACTATGAAGCTGTGACACTACTGGAACGAGACACCGACTTCCTGCGACAACAGGTAATTAATGCCTTTGAAGACAGCGACTTCTCTTCAGTCAAGATTCTAAAATCTCTTGCTTCAAATGGATTGCATGAAGATTTGCAATTTATAAAAAAGAACTTTGCAGATATGTCTACGAAAATAACATATATTTGGAAAAATGGATCACTGAAATGCCTTGAGTCCTAAAAGCTCTCGAACTTGATTCATCAAGAAGATGCGAATGCATGTTGCTGTATATTGTAATCTATGTAACTTGAGAGAAAATGAAACGAATAATGATGCTGATGACTTTTGCACAGCAACAATTGAATGTATGAAAATTTAAAATTTGTCAGCTCCCTTAAATTATGTTTACCACTCACCCAACCCAATTGCCTTCCACTGTTAGTGAAAACATCACAGTCTACCATGCAACCACTGCCCCATTTTCCTTCTATTAGTACCACTACATACACACTGCATTGTCAACACATCACAACTATATACTATGCCACATTAACTGCGATTCTGTCCCGCTATCGGTCCCCAAAACGCTATCCCTAGTCATTGCTTTATACATAACCCAGTTAAAACACCATGACAAAGGTGTTCATAAACTTTTTAACTATAATTTGTTGTAGAGATGTAGAGAAAGTCATGTGAATGGAACACATGAGGTTTTTTGTATACAGGGGACCCTAAAACGTATATTTCCACTGAAATCTAGGTATCGAATTTTTTGGTGGAGTGCAATACCTTCTCTATACACTATGTACGTAGTGCGTGTAGAGAAAGTAAAAATTATGAAATTCCAGATAGTATGAAACAAACAATTTCAATGTTGGTATTCCTTTAGTATGCCAAATGAAGCGTTTTATGTAATAGCTATTTCTTAAAATATTCATATCTAATAAACTATTTCTAAAAATAGTCTTCTTCTATCTGCATTAATCGACATAAACATTTGCAGAAAAGCTTTTATCACAAATTGGATTGTAGGTGCAAAGGGAATATGGCGATTTATTATTAGACTTAAGCGACAGTAACATTTTTCAAGAGCTGATCAGTGAGTGAAGCTTTAAAACTCTGTTCTCCCTGCTTGACCAGGAATAAGAGAAGCGAATAACGGCTTCTCATTTGCAATTTTTCTACAATTAACAACAATAACTATGATTACAACAAAAACATTTGTTTGAAACGAGATCTAGAGATGTGTAGTAAATTCAATATCTGTTTAAGGTACACGAGTTATGAAAATTTCAGTGGTCATTCCAGGAATTAAAGATATAAATTTTATTTATCAAATAAAATATTTAATAATCTGACATTTTAATCAAAATCATTACAGCTACTTTTGAAAAAAAAATAAAAAATCGAACAATGTTTTACATAAAAGCTAGCGCTTCGGGGATTTTCTTCAAAAAAATTGTTTCTCATTCTTGAAAGATATTAAACTTCAACAACTTTTATTTAAGCAAATTTTGACTTTGAGTTATGCATTCACAAACATGCAGCGACCTTTTTCTAAAAATACTAATTTTTGTTTCAAGTTCTATCACGCAATGTTCGCGTATATTGAGCCTACTGGTTTATAGATCAGGACAATTCTAGTTCGCCTCTATGTGAACATGGTGACAAGGAACAAACTCGTGGACCAAACACGACTTGCGGACGTCAAGCATAGCAAATTTAACCCAGGGGCTTTTTCTTTCAAAGTAAGGGGTTATTTTAAGTGAAAATAAAAATTACATAGGACCAGTGGCTTACTTACCTCCCGAAGTAAGCAATGCTAGCGAAAACATCTGTCACCTTCTGCAGGGTTTGAACACCTTGGAAATTAAGTCTGGCTAGCATGGTAATCACATCAGGAAGGCGACTAGTTTTTGTTTCAGTGGTTCTCAAAAACTTTATTTCCTGCAATACATTCTCTGTCTTCTATGCACATAGAATGTGATAGAGAAAAATAAAATGTGTAACATTCACATGCCTTTCTCTACATCTCTGCAACAAATTATTGTTAAAAAGCTTATACTTCTATTTACTTCATGCTAATAAGAAAAAATTAGCACAGACAGTCTTATTACTTGCTTCCTTGTAAGCAGAAGGTAAATAAGGGAGTACTATAGGCTAAACTAATAATCAAAAGCTGGTTGCTATGTGACTGAAGTTTCTTTGTATGTATGTATGTATGTATGTATGTATGTATGTGTGTGTGTGTGTATGTATGTATGTATGTATGTATGTATGTATGTATGTATGTATGGACAGGAGTTGACAAATTCCTGTATGAGAAAAGTATAGGTTTTTCATAGCTGAAAACAAAAACAAGGAATATGTAAAAAACGATCAACTCCACGAAAAAATGTATATAACATAAATTGTGCGTTTTAAGGTGCTCTACATTTTTTATATTCAAAGTTCTTCTCCATCTTTTACGTTTTAGCAGTTATGCAAAAATCCATAAAATTAATCCGGAATAAAGTAGTCTTCAGAGGCTATTCCCAGAAAATTCAAAATATACATTTTATTTTTCGTGTAAATATCTTTAATATACGAAATTTTCATCAAAATCGGGTTAGCCATTTTTGAGAAAATCGAAATTTTCGAAAACAGTTCCATGTAAAGGGTAGTTTGGGGTGGGGGAATTCTTCTCAAAATCACGGAGTTATCGTGTTCACGGACACACTGACACATACACATACAACACGAACCTTTTTGTGAAAATGCTTTTTATTTTGTATACAGGGGACCCTAAAATATATATTTCAGTTGAAATCTCGGTATCGAATTTTTGGGTGGAGTGCCTTCTCTATACACTGTATACATAGTGCGTATAGAGGAAGTAAAAATGGTTCGCAAGCTTCCTACTCACAATATAAATCAGTTTTAACACGTGTAATACACTATTTTAGACAGTCTGCAAAATCGTTGTTGCCTTGCCTATCATCAGTACTCGCAACATGATGACTTATAATTTAACTATAATTTTTTATGTCGTTATAATTTTATAGCACTGAGTGACAGAACTTTCTACTTTTAACACTACCAACTTCTGATAAAAGATCTACATCAACTTTCTAAAAACAGAGTTTTGATATCTTAAATTATTGCAAACTTTCGGGAGTAATTGTTAGCGAATGCTGGAGAAGAGACTGTTCTGTAGCAACAAACTGAAGTTTATAATCTCATTAAATTCCTTGCGGTTAACCTCTGAAACAAAGTATAAGGGAAGGAGGCCCCTGTATCGAGCACAAGGCTGAAATTGCAACTGGTATAAGAAGATAAGAATCTGGAGCACGTAGCACACAAAATGGTGAATCTTAAAACTTGTGACAAAGCCCGCCAACGTAACGCCCTTGCTTGTAAAAACAAAAGAAGCTGCAGGTCGTTCACCCGCATACAAGTGCGGGCCATGTGGTAAATATGTGAAACACTTTCGTAGGAATCTGTATAGCTATAAAGCTCATCTATATTGCTGCAAGAATTTGTTTTTACTTCCTCTATTACGCAGAGAAAGTAAGATGTCAAGATTTCACCGGAAATATATGTTTTTCGCAAAAGAACGCTAGTGTGAACAGAGTAGCTAAAAAACAAAAACTCTGCCAAATAACAAATTGATATTTAATTGTGCATATTCCAGTGATGTGAAAACAAAATTCTCAAACTACCCTATATGAATGAATGAATAAGTGTATTTATTGACATAACAATATCACACATTGAATTTCAACAATTGCACGGGTCCACAGACCGTACGTACTTTTGTAATACACACTAAAAACCAACATTAAAACAACAACAACAAAGAATTAAAAGATTAAACACGAAAAACAAAGGTAATACACAATAAAAAGCAGTTTATAACAGCAGCAAAGAATTACAAGAGTAAACCCGACAGAAAAAATACAAAGATATTCAAATATAGCAATTTAAATTTACAGCACAGAATACACCTCCATAAATACATTTAAAAGAAATACATATATATATATATATATAAATAATATATACACAATATATAAAACCATAATACAACAGTGATCTAAGTACGACATAAAATATATATGTAAAACATTGTAGTCACTTTTGTTTAGTTATTTTTATCCCTCCCCCCTTCTCTATTGGCAGTCTTCTCAGATCTCAGCTGTCTTGCCTTAAGTATAAATTTACTTAACCCGTCCACGTCTTCCATGCCTGCCAGAAGTGCCCAACATGCTTCTAGTTCTACATTCGCGGTGATACAGAATCGCGGTAAATAACTACCCTATACACACATACACACACATGTATATATACACATGCATGCAGCGAATCCCAAAGTTGACAGGATTGTAGAAGGAATCAAGAGAAACTGTTTCAGAAAGGGAATCTATTGTCCCTTTTGCCAAATGTCAAAGTTATGGCAAGTTTTCTGGATCGCACATCAATGCCGTAAGTTAAAAGAATGTGGACGGTGGGTCCTATTTTCAGTCAGAACGCCTCATTTCTATGCCAGCAGTCGAAGGAATGCAGTATTGGTGCACAATCGATACAATATTTAAAATTATTCGACTTGTAGCTTTGGCACAATTGTCAGTTCTTTGAGGGTGTGCACGCCACTGAACAGCCCGGTTGATTTCAGATCGTTATGTAGCTAACTACGGTGGCGCCTTGGGAAAGTAGTTAGACCGCTCGCCTCCCATCTAGGTGGCCCGGGTGGGATTCGTGGCGACTCTGGGTTTTATCCGATTTCCTCCGTCACTCACTCCACCAATCGCTCCATCACCATCTTTCCAATCATCAATTTCGCTTACAGTTGATATCATACACTTCATGTTCATGCCTTGCTAAGGGCAGACCCCTTGTAGCAGGTTCTCCATTGTGTGGTTTCCAGCCTTTGACTCCCCGACAGGCTTTTGACCCCTAGGCATTGACTTGTAAGTCCTAGGGGGGTTGTCAGTCCTACAAATATGGGGAGGGTAGGCCGATTACGAAGTACGAAGATGTAGTTAGGTAGAGCATACTGGTGGGAGAGTCGGTATAGCGCTGGTCATCGAGCACCACCATACAAAGATCGCACCTTTCTCTGGAGTTTCCATTTTTTAGTTTTTTGTTTTAATTTTCTTGTTTTTCTTAAAGAAAGGCATAAAGTAACACTAATGTGCTTCTGAGACCAAAACAAATTACTTTTAAAAGACGGTGAATGACAATTATATAGCGCTCAACATTAAATGCAGTACCTGCCAAAGAGTCTGTGCAGATAATACCTGAACGATGATTTTAGCGCTGGAATAAGAACATATATCGGCTATTCCCAGGATTCGAACTACAGTCGTATCCATACGCAGGTGATTTTGCCTTTATGCCGTTTTAACCACCTAAGTTACTGTGACCCAACAAGTCTGTGACTCTAAGAGTCTTTCCTAATGCCTACACGTGACTATAAATTGCTAAACATTGTGTTCGTGTTGTAAAAATCTTATGTGTTACACTCACATGCCTTTCTCTAGCTGTTCTACACACTTCTTACATAAGATTATTCTTCTTTCTGCACCTTGCTAATCGTGGTACTCATTAGCACAATGTTCTTGTTACTTAGTTCCTTATAAGTAGGAAAAAATAAGGGAATACACTAGGTTAAACCGATAGTCAAATGTTTTAAAAGCTGTCGTTATGCGATTGTCATTACAAATCGCTTCTTTTCTTGGCGAGGAGCAGAACAAAAGAAATCCGCACACTCCCGTCTGAGAAAAGTACAAGTACTTCACAACTGGAACCAATAGCAATGAATACCTCGAAAACTGTAAGCTCCACGAGAAAGATGTACATAACTTCTGCATTTTAACAAGACCTTCATTTTTTGTACAGTAAGTTTCTGTCTTATCTCTTACGGTTTACTAGTTATGCCAAATTAAGCAAATTTCATCCAGAATAAACAGGTCTTTAGATGCTATTCCCAGAAAATCAAAGATATACATTTTATTTGTTAGGTAAATATCTTTAATACATGATATTTTAATGAAAATCGTTAGAGCCATTTTTAAGAAAATCAAAATTTTCGAAAAAAGTTTCATGTGAAGGGTAGTTGGGGGTGGGGGGGATTTTTCTCAAAATCTTCGTGTCGCATCCCTGGAAGATACTAAACTTAAATACCAAGTTTGGTGCTTTACCGACTTTTCGTTTTTGAGTTATCGTGTTCACAGACCCAGGGACACACACACACACACACACACACACACACACACACACACACACATTGTACATACGGGGTTAGAGAAGGTAAAAATATACACATTATGTGCAAGAAAACAAATTGTTTCAACGAGGTGCAAAACGGAGAACACAGACAAACATGCTAAGACAATCTAAGCTGAGAACTTCAAAACTCACGTGCGTTTAGCTGCTACGTGGTTCCTAATCGCTACCAGATTTCTGTTGCATCAGATGAACAATTACTTACACGAACTTTAGCTTCTTGTGATGAATTTCACAACAATGCTGGATTTTTTGGAAGGATGCCAAGTTCATTTGCTGTAGATTTAAGCACTGCAGGTCGTCAATCGTAAAGTTCCTCTTGCAACCTGTCGTATTTTGTGCTTCAGTTATTGTATTATTTCTCGAAGTCTCTTTCTATTTGCTTTTATGTAGAGATGAAAAGGTAGAATTGACTTTCAAGGCAACTAAATCACTAATCCGTTTTATGTAGGTACTTGTTTTACTACAGAAATAGTTGTACATTTTTTTTTTACTTTCTCTAGCCCCGTATGTATAATGTACATAGGGATAGAGAAGTATTGTATTCCACCCAAAAATTTGATGTCGAGATTTCACCAGAAATACACGTTTTAGGACCCCCCGAATCCAAAAAAAGCATTTCCAGAAAAAGGTCCGTGTGTGTGTGACCGTGTGTCCGTGAACACGATAACTCAAAAACGAAAAGTAGCTAAAATACCAAACTTTATATTTAAGTTCAGTATCTTCCAGGGATGCGACACGAAGATTTTGAGAAAAATCCCCCCACACCAAACAACCCTTTACATGGAACTTTTTTCGAAAATTTTGATTTTCTTAAAAATGGCTAACGATTTTGATTAAAATATCGTATATTAAAGACATCTACCTGACAAATAAAATGCATATCTTAAATTTTCTGGGAATAGATTCTAAAGACCTGTTTATTCTGGATGAATTTTGCTTAATTTGGCATAACTAGTAAACCGTAAGAGATAAGACAAAAACGTACTCTACAAAAAATGTAGGCCTTGTTAAAATACACAACTTGCGTCATTAACATTTTTTTCGTGGAGCTAACCGTTTTCGAGGTATTCGTTGTTATTAGTTTCAGTTGTGAAGTACTTATACTTTTCTCAGACGGGAGTGTCCATATTTCTTTTGTTCTACTCCTGGCCAAGAAAAGAAGCGATTTGTTATGACAATCGCATAACGACAGCTTTTAAAACATTTGACTATCGATTTAGCCTAGTGTATTCCCTTATTTTCTTCCTACTTATAAGGAACTAAGTAATAAGAACATTGTGCTAATGAGTACCTCGATTAGCAAGGTGCAGAAAGAAGAATAATCTTATGTAAGAAGTTTGTAGAACGGCTAGAGAAAGTCATGTGAGCGTAACACATAAGATTTTTTCATTTTAAGTTATTTAACACAGTGATAATATTGTTTCGTTGATTGCAAACTGTGCCTACAATTGTAATGTGAGTGCGTAACACTGTGTTTTACAAACTCTTCAAAGTGAACGAAGAAGAGCACCCCTTAAAGGTATTAAATGCAATTGGTATCGATTCGTTCTCCGTTGCATCTACCAGCACCGTAGCACCTACTTGCTAATCGTATGTTAAATTTATGTTATTTGTCATTACGAATAAATCATATTGAGAAACGCAGCAAAGTATTAACGGTACAATATAACATTAAAAAATCTGATGCGATTCAAGCGCATGACTTTCTCTACATCTCTGCTACAAATTGTTGTTAAAAAGCTTATGCTTCTATTTACTTCATGCTAATCGAGAAAACTTAGCAGAAACAGTCTTATTACTTGCTTCCTTGTAAGTAGAAGCGAAATAAGAGAGTACCATAGGTTAAAGTGATAGCCGAAAGCTGGTTGCTATGTCACTGAAGTTCCTTTGTTTGTTGACATATGCCTGTACGAGAAAGGTATGTTTTTCAAAGCTGAAACCAATATCAAGTAATATCTAAAAAAAACACGATGAACTCCACGAAAAAATGAACATAACACAAATTGTGTGTTTCAACGTGTTCTACATTTTTGGTGAGGTAAGTGTATATTCATCTCTTACGGTTTAGCACTTATGCAAAATTCCATAACATTCATCCAGAATAAAGTAGTCTTCAGAGGCTATTCCCAGAAAATTCAAGATATACATTTTATTTGTAAATTTAATATCTTGAATATATGATATTTTACTCAAAATCGTTAGAGCCATTTTGATAAACTCAAAATTTAAAAAAAAAAGTTGCATGTAAAGGGTAGTTGGGGTGGGGGCATTTTCTTGAAACCTTTCGTGTCGCATCCTTAGAAAATACATCTAAATACCAAATTAGGTTTTTAACGGACTTTTTGTTTTTGAGCTATGCTGCACACAGACAGACACACACACACACGGACATCTTTCTAAAAATTATATTTTTATTCAGGAGGTCTCAAAACATGTATTTCCGGGAAATCTCGGTATCGAATTTTTGGGTGCATTATAATACCTACCTTCTCTATACACTATGCACATAGTACGTGTTGAGAAAGTAAGAAAGGATACAACTAAAACAATCTGATGTGTTCCATTCACATGACTTTCCCTACATATCTGCAACACATTATTGTTAAAAGCTTATGCTTCTATTTGCTTCATTTTAATCGAGAAAACAATAGCAGAAATAGTCTTATTTCTTGCTTTCTTGTAAGTAGAAGGGAAACAAGGGAGCACTATAGGCCAAACTGATAACCATAAGGTGGTTGCTATGTGACTGAAGTTCCTTTATTTGTATGGACAGGAATTTGTATGAGAAAAGTATAATTTTTTTCAAAGCTGAAACCAAAAACAAGGAATATGTCAAAAACGATCAACTCCACGAAAAAAATATACATTATATAAATTGTGTGTTTTAATGTGCTCTACATTTTTTGTCTTTTAAGTATTTCTGCATCTCTTCCGGTTTAACACTTATGCAAAATTCCGTAAAATTCACCCAGAATAAAGTAGTATTCAGAGGCTAATCCCAAAAAATTCAAGATATACATTTTTATTTGTCAGGTAAATATCTTTAATATTTGACATTTTAATCAAAATTGTTAGTGCCATTTTTAAAAAAATCAAAATTTGCGAAAAAAGTTCCATGGAAATGGTAGTTGGGAGTGGGGCGATTTTCTTGAAAATCTTCGTGTCGCATCCTTGGAAGGTAAACTTAAATACAGTTTGGTATTTAACGGTCTTTTCGTTTTTGAGCTGTGCTGTCCACAGACATACACACACACACACAAACCTTTTTGTAAAAATTCTCTTTTTTGGGTTCAGGGGGACCCAAAATGTGTATTTGCGGTGAAATTTCGGTATCGAATTTTTGGGTGCATTATAATATCTTCTCTATACACTATATACATCGTGCGTGTAGAGAAAGTAATAAATGTATTTAGGAAGGCTGGAACAATTATCTCTCTCGATATCTTAACCCGATGCCAACATGCTAACCTTAGTATTAAATAATACCACTCCCCAAAATACAGGTGCTCAGTCTTGGTCCACTGCGGTTTGACCAGTGGTGTACTAACCCATAAAACATTTTTTCTGTAGCAAGGAATTTAGAATCCATAGCACATAGGCTCCCTATTTAAAACTTTATTTTGGACCCCTTTACAATTCTGCCAATTTTTGCGGTCAAATTCTAGTACACTGTACATATAAGCAATTTTCGAAATGTTTTATTAACTCAAGATTGACTCAAACGATTATAATTAAAATGATAGCTATGCTTTTTTAAAGAAAAATTGAAATTAAACTTATATTTTGCATTTTCTTGGATAACTTTTGCATAACTGGTAAATAATAACAAATAGTTCAAAGCTATCTGTACAAAAAAAAAAAAAATAGATTTCTAAACTACAATTTATGTTGAAATCATTTTTGGTAGAATCAAGCATTAACCATTTTAACCGTATTTATAAATTTCTCAAATAAGAAGTCGTTATTCGTTTCTTTTCTTGAACGGAGGAGAAAAAACTTTTAAAGTCATCATATTACGATCAGCTGTTTAAATATTTAGCCATAGCTAAGGTTTTGTTTTGATTTTTGTTTTATACCCTTTAACATGGTAGGGTTTATCGAGAAATTAATATGATGGGTGAAATGGTGCTTAAATGAGTGTTGGATATAATTGACTTTAAAGCTACCCGACATTTTTCTTACGGGGAAAAAACGAAAACAGAACAAAACAAATACACTTATTCTGGTAAATCACCTTAAACGAAACTTGAACTTGGGACCTCTTGGATGTGCTAGACTGTTAATAACCTAATGTATTCACATAATCTTATTTTATCCACAAAAATAGATATTACAATTATTTCTTCAGGTACCTATTGGATTAATTTGAAATAGAAGTATAAGCTTTTTTACTTTTTCTACTAAATACTATGGACATGGGTAACAGTAGGCAAAGAAGTTATTTTATTCCACCCAAAACTTTTGATACAAAATGTTCACCGGAAATTTGTTTTAAGGCCCCTTGAATGCGAAAAAAGACTTGTCATTTGGTTAAGATTCACCAACAATGTTTAGTTGTACAATATATAAAATTCCTCACAGGCTATTTCCACAAAATTACAAATCTGATGTGTTCCATTCACATGGGTTTTCTCCACCTGCTCTGCAAACAAACTTCTGAAAAACGATTAATCCTCTTTATATTTCATGCTAATTGAGATAAACGTTAGCTTAATCGTCTAAGTACTTAGTTCTTTATAACCAAAAAGAACTAATGGCACTAGGCTAAAACCGTAGTAAAACATTTTAACCTGTCGCTGCGCGATCGTCATTGAAATTCCTTCTTTGCCTGGCGAGGAATAAAAACAAAAGAAATACGACCATTTCCTGTTTGAACAATCTATTCTAAAACTGAAACCAGTGACAAGGAATATCTCGGAAATGGTAGGCTCCACAAAAAAAAAACCATGTAGAGCATAAATTGTGGTTTTGACGAGACCTGCATTTTGTGTGTAAGTTTCTGTACGGTTTACCAGTTATTCAAAAATAATTCAGAATAAAGACGAAATTCAACGTAATATACGTTTTATATCATGTAAATATATTTAATATGCGGTATTTTAATAAAAATCGTTAGAGCCATTTAGGAATATCTAAATTTTCGAACATAAAGGGTACTTTGGTTTGGGTACTTTGCATCCTTGAAAGATAATAACATAACTCCATGGCACGACAGCTCACGGGGAACCCTGACTTAACGCCCGGCCGCTGCGTCCCCCATCTCGGTCAATTACAGACGTCATAGATGGGGTGCAGAATTGGAGGGTGAGACGTGGTCAGCGCCTCGAGCCCTCGGCCGGTTAATGCGGTTCTCATGACAAGGAGTCGCTACTTCTCCATCAAGTAGCTCCTCAACTGGCCCCCCAGGGACCTTACGAGGCTGAGCGCACCCCGGGCCAGGTCTCCCAGCGGGGGAAAATCCCCACGCCGGTACTGGGGATCAAACCCAGGTCTCCCGCTTGGTAAGCAGCTGCGCTACCACCGCGCTAAGGAGATGACCATCCTTGAAAGATACTGTACTTAAATACTAAATTTTGTATTTAGCGAACTTTGATTTATGTTATTATGATGTTCACTAGAGCTTGGTCCGGGATCACGAAATTGCTGGATTGAGGTGCACCGAGTATAACTATGACGTGATGGACCAAGTTGCACTATCTAGCATTACTCACTGCCTGGTTTCGTTCAGTTCCTGCTAGTAGATAAACCACTGAAAATGTTTTTGAGTGTTTTGAGTCACAGGAGGGGAACCTTTTACTTCTCTATACTAAAGATGTATCCTGTAGTTCATTGCACTGAATTCTAAGTGAGTTTGGTTGATTTAAATATTTTATTGTCTTTTTGAAGCTCGGCACACTAGTATCGTGACTGATTTGTATCAGCTTTATACTTTTATTTATAAAAGTGCAAAGTAGCTTTATTTTCTAATCATATTATAAAATAGCTATTTTATTGTTTACTTGATGAATTAGCACAATGCACATAATGTTAGTACATGTAATGAGCTACTTTTGGAACAGATTATACCTCAACGTGGATGTTTACACTAAAAACCCTTCCACATTACTCTCTCTTTATACCGACTTCTTTGTGTGTTCATAACTATGTGTGCTTTGAAAGCCAAAACCGAACTCTACTGTTCACATATACACATTTTTCTAAAAATGCGTTTTTTTATTCGTTGGACCTCAAAATATATTTCTTGAGAAATGTCGACACCGAATATTTTGGGTGGGATACAATATCTTCTCTACTTACTATAGGCACAGAGTACGGACCAGAAAACTGTACTGGTGGCGCCGCTCCGTGTCATGCTTTGTACTCATTATGAGGATAGTTGAAGCGGAAACCATATGCGATGTAGGTATTATTTGTGGTTTTCTGCCTATGAAGTGCACACATTTTACTGAAAGTGCTGTTTCAAAGGGTCGAAATCCTTTTATACACATCTGGAAATATACTGGGAACATATGCTGAACTGTGGGGATGTTCTGAACCTTTTATTTTCGATAAGTGAATGCTGCAAATTTTTGTTTCGGGCTTTGGTTCCCACGATGACCCCTCAGGACTGAAAATGAAATATAAAGTATGAATAGTAGTACGTACATAAATATCAATAATAAAAATAAAAGTAATAATAATAATTGACAGATTATTCCCATAATGTATCGTTTTATCTAATGCTCATAGTATTTAGAGTTTCTATTTATTAACTTAAAAAACGTTTGCATTAATTTCTAAACAACATTATCCATGCTGCAGTTAATTTTTAAGCATATATTACTACTTTGAGGTACAATAAAAATAGTGTACTTACTTCTTTCGATGTACAGCTTGAATCCATAGATTTCTTCTTTGTGCTTCAGTTTTCCGTGTGGGAAAAGAATAAAAGGCAATAGCTGGCGAAGTATTCTTGTGGGTATTATTAAATCCTACAACACAGCAGTCATTGCTCCCTTTGCGCATTCTTGTAGCGTTTACATTTTCAGGAGGTTCGATATTTGACATCTTAGCACACGCTAATATTCTTACTCCACTATCTCTGTTATCCTCTTGTTAGTAACCAAACTTGCCGCCAGAGTAGCGTGCACGGTGCGTATACACACATCATGGGAGAGAAAGCAAAAAGGAAAGTATGTGTTGCACTCACATGATTTTCCCTCTCCTCAATCTTCTATAAAGTGTGTACAAAATAATGAAGAAGAATTTAGAGGCTATTCCCAGAAAATTAAATAAATAAATATATATATATATATATATATATATATACATATATACATATTATCATAAAAATATTTTAAAAACACGATATTTTAAAACAAAACTTACACATTTTTTATAAAATAAAAAATTTCGAAAAAGTTTCTATATATATGGTACTGTGGGGCGGAGGGTGCTTTTAACAATATTCCTGTCAGATCCTTGAAATATGCTGAACTACTAAGTTTGGTATTTAACACATTATTCGTTTAGTTAGGCTGTTCACAGAAAAAAAAAAAGCACACCACTGTTTGAGAGCGCGTGTGACTCACCACAGTTCCCCTCCTTATGGTTTGACGGATTCAGGGGAAACGACACTGACGATAGTACCTCGCAAGTTACCTTTGGACTAATCTGCTCTTTCATTTGAGCCATATCGCTCGTAACGGGTCTTAAAACACAAATGGTTTCACATAATCCCTGCCACCTGAGATTGGATGGATGGATGGAGGGATGGAGGGATGGATGGGAGGGTGGGTGGGGGAGGGAGTGGGGAGTGGGAAGGAGGGTGGGGGTAGTGGGAGGGAGGTGGGAGTGGGAGGGAAGGTGGGGTAGGGGGGAGTTGGAGGGTGGATGGATGGATGAATTTATTGTCTATTGCCATACACTGTACAGATAGACTCGATAAAATGTACATTAATTAAACAATTCACTTAAACAATAAAAAGGTTTGTCATGTAAAAATGAACGTATTGATCTTTTAAATTTACACATATCATCTATTTTAATAATTTCATATAGAAGAGCATTGACAATTTTACTTATGAGGCACTTTGGTGATTTTGAATACTTAGTTGTTTCATATTTTTCTACATGGATGGATTCATAAATCTAGTAAAATGATTATGAACGTCACAGTTGAGAGTGAATAAGTATGAGTGTTTTTTATAAAATAGTGCAGCATTATATATTAATAAATCAGTCAAAGTAAAAAAATAAAATTGTTTAAAAACATGTCTTAATGAATCTCTTGGCTTCACATTAAAACTTATTCTTAGCACTCTCTTTTGCTGTATATTTTCTAAGCTATTGAAACATCTGTAAACAGACAGATCTTTGTTAGGGTGCATTTTGTATTTAACTGCGAAGCAGTTTAGAACAGGATGAAGAGTTTAAAACAGAACACGACATATGTCAAATTGCTTGTATCGTGAGCATTTTCAAAATACTCTGTTTTATTGTTTACAGCAAGTTGAAGTATAGAAACTGTTTGAAGGTTTGTGATTCTTCTTGTTCTTTTCCTTCGATTCAGCTGGTTTTTACGACTTCCAATATAAATATTTGAATGTCAGAATCATTTGAATACAGGGTGTTTAATAAGTTAATAATGCATATAAAACTAAAATTAATTCATTTTCATTTTCTCCACCAATAACCACGTGAAATGTCTGTATAGAGTTTTGGCTGGAATATAATACCTTCTCTACCTACTATATAGGTACATACACAGTACTTGGTAGAGAAAGTATTAAAGTGGTTACGATCATATTAGTCCTGTCTTCCAAAAATAATTTGTGATCACCTTGTGGTTTACCGGAAACGCAAGAATTTGTTGTGGGACTTAATGCTGTGTCAACTTCTTGTGGTAGCAGTAGAGCGGAAGATTCATGGTTCAAATCCCGGCTGTGGGATTGGATTTTTGGATTTATCAATCCCACTCCAGGTATCATGAAAAAAATAATGTATTGTACTTAAAAATGTTGTTGAGGACTTCACTTTCTGTACATGATAAAATATTATTCCTTTCTTATAAATTTTCCGTTCAGAATATAGTTTTTCATGAATTGATGTTAGTTGTATACTTTTTTTTGTATATAAAGTATAATTTTGCATGAGTTGGTATTAGTTTTATTTTTTTTTTGTATACAAAGTGTTGTGATGCATAAGTTGATGTTAGTTCTATTTGTTTTTGTATACAAAAATAATTTTGCACGAGTGGTGTTAAGTTTTATTTGTTTTTGTATACAAATAATAATTTTGGATAAGTTTTACTTTTTTTTTGTACACAACGTACAGTTTTGCATGAATTGATATTAATTTTATTTATTTTTGTATACTAAGTATACTTTTGCACGAGTTGATGTTAGTTTTATTTGTTTTATCGTTTTATTTTATTTGTGTTATCGTTTTCTAATAAAAATCCGTACATCTATGCTATAATGTTTAAAATGAAATAATTTTCAGGTAAATATCACGATAGAAAAGTCAGAGTAAGATAATTATATTAATGTTTATTTATTATAAAATTAAGAAGCAAATTCATTACAGTCAGTACGAGTAATACAATATATTAGGAGTGTATGTGAATTTATAACGGCTAGTGAATTTTGTGCGTATATTGCACATCAGCTTATTTATTGTACTTTCCGACCACTCAACCGAGGTAGATGACGTTTTGTTTTTCACCTAGAGGAATGTGCTGCGCACACGCGCGAAGAGATAAAATCCAAATACCACCTGCAGGAGGTGAAAGTGATTGGGTTAATGGTGGGAGCGCAGAACCATACCTCGGCATTCATTGACACCTGGAACAGCTTCCAACTTCCCATAAAGGACATCACTGATATCGCAATATTCACACTGAAGGTACATAAAAGCTTTCGATACAATATCTATAGCATCTAATACTTCAGTTACACATAGTAACAACGCGCCACTTGAAAAACAGCTGTAAATGAATGATAAATTAACACACACACATATACAGGGTGTAAAAAAACAACACTGCACGAATTTTACTGGAAATGGACCATTTATAAACAATCAATTTGAAATAGGAAGCCTATGGTCTACGAATATAAATTACAACATTTTGTCGTAAAGTTGCTAGGTCGTATGCACGCCACTGATATGCCGTCTTCAACTATATGTAAGTTTCGAAAACAGGTAGAAGAATTTGGAACCTATGTGCTTTGTGTAATGGCTATGTTGCGAGAATTTGAAACTTTGCGTGCATTAAAATTGCAGGTTCGAATCCCCATGATTTTTTTTTTTTCATTTAATTGCATATGATTTACAGGAAATATCGTGTTATGCTGTAATTTTCTATTTAACCAATGCTTAAGATCTTTATTTCAAATTCTTTTAACTGTCATGTACATTTCCATGACCTAAATAATAAGTACATACTGGGAATCTAATACGTACTTAAATGAACTAGTTTAAGTTCAACTAACAACTTACAAAATGTAAATAATTGATAAACACCTGAATGACACAAATCTACTGCTTAATTGCAAAAATAAGTTACATTGATATTAACGTTTCAATAAAATAAATAGGTACAGGCGCAACAAAGAAAGCAAACAAATTAGGAGTAGGCACAGGTTCTAAAGAATTGCTCAAAATGGCGACTTCTTCACATCGATGCATAGGCGACATCGACACAGAAATGATTCATAAACCCTGTTGAGCATTTGATTAGAAATTTATTAGGTTGAGATGGTTTTGGTTTAGTTTCTTATTGTTTGTTTGGTTATTCATTATAAAAATGTTAAATTTTAAAATGCTGGAATTAAAGTTTTTATGAGGAGTTATTTTTAGTATATATTGTATTATGAATAATATAATTTATTGCATTTCTGGTTCGTTGCGAATCTCATCACTGCCTGCAATAATGCGGGCAACTAACATTATTCAGAATCAATAATGATGAATGCACTATAGTCTAAAGATAACCCCATGAGAAAAAAAGTTTATATCCGATGAAAAAGGTAGCCAAAGTACGGTAGAAATGCCTTCTCCGATCCAGCGATTTGGGAAGACTCGATTTAGATGCTCCCGTGTGTTTATCGCACAATGTGCAGGAGTTCTATTGTATTGTAAATGGGTTGAGCCCGAACATCAAGCAAGTTCTTCCAACAAGCACATACTTCGGTAATGTTTTATAAGTGTCGCCACGCAGTCGAGGAGGAAGCTGGTCAGAAGCAATGCCAACCCATATGTTCATCATAAATCGCTGTTGGCGACTCTTCTAAACAGTGGCATTGGAGTTTTCGTATGGCCATGTGGCTATCATTGTAATTAAGAATTAGTCCATCCCTGGTAAATGTGGCCTCGACGTTGGACACCACCAATGATAGCAATTCTGGTGGCTGCCTGAAGTGCAGGCGTAAATTACAATCCTTCGCAGTTATACCCCCGCCGCTGAATCCTTGCGCTTGACAGAAGTGAGTTGGTACAGCCGCAAATAAAAGATGACCGTTTGACTTTCTGAGCCAATCACAAAGCAGCATTCCAGTCGGTCGGTCGGTCAGACAACGGAAATGGATCTAGGTGCCGCACCGTTGCAATATCTGGCCATTTCCAACCGCGTGCTCAGTTTGTGAATTCCTAACACGTGCGTTGAGTTGTTCTGTACAAGCTACGTATTATTCGTTATTTGTATTTGTTTTTATTACTTTCTCTACACTCACTATGTACATAGTGTACAGAGAATGTATTGCACTCCACCCAAAAATTCGATACCGGGATTTCACCAAAAATATACGTTTTAGGGTCCCTGTATCCAAAAATGTATTTTCAGAGAAAGGTCCGTGTGTGTATGTGTCCGTGAACACGAAAACTCAAAAACGAAAAGTCGGTAAAATACCAAACTTGGTATTTAAGTTTAGTATCCTCCAGGGACGCGACACGAAGATTTTGAGAAATATCCCCCCACCCCAAACTACCCTTTACACGGAACTTTTTTTCGAAAATTTTGATTTTCTCAAAAATGGCTCTAACGATTTTGATTAAAATTTCGTATATTAAAGCTATTTATCTGACAAATAAAATGTTTATCTTGAACTTTCTGGGAATAGCCTCTGAAGAGTAGTTTATTCTGGATGAATTTTACTGAATTTTGAATAGCAGCTAAACCGTAAGAGATGGACAAAAACTGCACAAAAATGTAGAGTACGTTAAAACACACAATTTATGTTACGAGTATATACATTTTTTTCGTGGAGTTCGTCGTTTCTGTGACATTCCTTATTTTTGGTTTCTGCTGTGAAAAGCGTATACTTTCTCATACAGGAACTTGTCAACTCCTAGCCATATAAACAAAGGAACTTAATTGACTTAGCAACCAGATTTTGGCTATCACTTTAACCTATGGTACTCCCTTATGGCACTTCTACTTACAAGGAAGCAAGTAATAAGTTTATTTCTGCTCATTTTTTTCTGATTAGCATAAAGTAAATAGAAGTATAAGCTTTTTAAGAATAATTTGTTGCAGGGATACAGTCATGTGAATGGTACACATCAGATTTTTGTTGACAGTGTTGTTCGTGCTTGAGGGAACTTAACAAATCTTTCACAATTATGGAAGTGGATAGATTTTTTAGGGAAGGTGTGGTGAGGGTGGACGCGGCTTCATAGAAGAAGAAAGTGAGTCATGTGCTCAATATAATACGAAAAACACAGCAAGTAGAACGGAATCATCAGTGAATGTGAACGACTAATGATATGCCTTGGTGATGATGAGAATGATGACGACGGAGACTTGGATTGAATTCAGTCATTAAAATTCTAAACCGGTGAAAATAATTTTTTTATACCTTTCTCTCATTGTAACAAACTATTTTGCATTAATTTGTTTAATGTTGTCGTAAATACGTAACTCATTCTACATACGTTATAGTATCGTTGTTATTTTCAATTAACACCAATAATAACGAATTAGTTTATTCATCGGCATTCATTTACTATGTACCCTGTTTATATTCCTCTTTACACACTATAGAGACATTTGAAATTAGCCGTTGTTTACTAGTTACTCTGGCAACGCCGCAAAGGCAGCGTAGCCAACCTTACGCGCCACTACCCGAACTGCCAAGTGCAAGGATTCAGCGGCAGGTCTTGCACCTTCTCATGCAAGAGTCGCCATACACTCGTTGATGCACATGCAGTACTACTTGACGGTTCCTCTTCCAGTCTACGCAATACGTTTTCTTCAAACTCCGGAGAGTGATAGTTACACTGCAATGTGCTTTATTTGGCACCATAAACCACGTTCTTGCAAACGCTGATCTCAGGGTCCGAAAGTAGTTCGTCATGCTACCACATAGGTACTCAGGGCCTCTTTTGGGGAGTGTTAGTATTTTGTGCTATTGCTTATGGGAGCCTACAACTTCAGGGCAACTTTTCAGCCTGTGCCGTATGACGATCGGCACTTTTTCAGAGATTGCCAGATTGCTCGTTAGGCTGCAGTCTATAAAGCTTGACTGTCTGTCTTTGCCCCTCTTTTGTCTTGTTCTAATACGTCACTTTTTACTTTCTCTACACGTACTATGCACATAGTGTATAGAGAAGGTATTGTATTGCATCCAAAAAGTGGATACCGATATTTCACCGGAAATACATGTTTTGGATCCCCCTGAATCGAGAAAGAAAACATTTTTGAAAAAATTCCATGTGTGTGTGGACAGCATAACTCAAAAAATAAAATACTTTTGAATACGAAACTTGGTATTTAAGTTTGATATCTTCCTAGGATGCGACACGAAGATTTTCAACTACTCTTTACATGGAACTTTTTTCGAAAATGTTGATTTTCGCACAAATGGCTCTAACGATTTTGATTAAAATATCGTATTATATCTTGAATTTTCTGGGAATAGCTTCTGAAGACTATTTTAATCTGGATCAATTTGACGACATTTTGCATAACTGCTAAACCGTAAGAGATGGACAGAAACTTACAACACAAAAATGTAGAGCACATTAAAGCACACAATTTATGTTATATAATTTTTTTTCGAGGAGTTGATCGTTTTTGAGATATTCCTCGTTTTTGGTTTCAGCTTTGAAAAATGTGTACAGAAATTTGTCAACTCATGTTCCTACAAACAAAGGAACTTCAGTCCATAGCAACCAGCTTTTGACTTAACTTTAACCTATGATACTCCCATATTTCGCTTCTACTTACAAGGAAGTAAGTAATAAGATTATTTCTGTTCATTTTTTCTCAATTACCATGAAATAAATAGAAGTATAAGCTTTTTAACAATAATTTGTTACAGAGATATAGATAAAGTCATGTGAATGGAACACATCAGATTTTTTTTTTTTTTTTGGTGTGTTTAGCTGCGTTGTAACCATCGAAGAGAGAGAGAGAGAGAGATCCTGTTTTTTGGTTGTTGCTGGGTTAATATGTTAACACCGCAGAGAACAGAACTACGGTTCGATGAGGTAATACAAGAGCAAAGAGATCTATTTCTCCTTCTATGAAGTAACTTTGACGTAAATGCCAGGAGACTAGCCGTTCCAAGCATCGTGTATTTTGGTAATGCTTTATTATTATTTTTATAGTTATGACTCTGCCTCTCATTAGGGTATACCGCTGTTAATTATAATTGTTTCCAAATTCAAATGCACGTCTAAACTCAGATAAAGCAAATACATTGACATACAGCTGAAATACTGTATCTATTGTGCCAGGAATATTTAATGCATGTTGGCAAGCTACAGCGCGGTCAGTAAAGTATTTTTGGTAAATTCGTGTTGGACTGGAACACGTACAAGCGTTACGTCGTGTTGCGGGTTTCGAGCTTTTCATTGGTGATACGAGTGAGTAACTTGTACTGGCAAATGCCTTTGTTTTTTTTTTTTTTACTTTCTCTAGCCCCATATGTACAATGTATATAGGGATAGAGAAGGTATTGTAAAGCACCCAAAATTGGATACCGAGATTTCTCCGGAAATATATGTTTTGGGGTCTCCTGAGTCCGAAAAAAGCATTTTAAAAAAAAAGGTTCGTGTATGTGTCTGTATATCTGTGTGTCTGTGGACAGCATAGCTCCTAAACGAAAGGACCGTTAAATACCAAACTTGGTATTTAGGCTTACTATCTTCCAAGAATGCGACACGAAGATTTTCAAAACAATTCCCCAACTACAAACTACCCTTTATATGGAAAATTTTTCGAAAATGTTGATTTGCTTAAAAATGGCTTTAACGATTTTGATTAAAAATCCCGTATATTAAATCTATTTATATTCGAAATAAAATGTATATCTCATATTTTCTGGGAATAGCCTCTGAAGACCTCATTATTCTGGATGAATTTTGCTTAACTGCTAGACCGTAAGAGATAGACAAAACTCACTACACAAAAAATGTAGATCTCAAGACGCACAATTTATGTCCTTTACGTTTTTCTCGTGGAGGCAACCGTTTACGAAATATTCCTTGTTATTGGTTTCAATTGTGAAGTACTTAAATTTTTCTCACACAGAAGGTGTCCATTTTTCTTTCGTTCTTCACCTGGTCAAGCAAAGAGGCGATTTGCAATGACAATCGCATAACGATGGCATTTAAAACATTTGATTATCACTTTAGCCTGGTAATTTCCTTAGTTCTCTTCTACTTATAAGAACTAAGTAATAAGAGCATTCTGCTAATCTTTATTTCGATTAGCATTGTATATAAAGAGGAATAAGCTTTTGTACGAAGTTTATAGAGCAGCTAGAGAAAGTCATATGAGTATAACACATAAGACTTTTTATAAATGAAGCCTCACTATCTTGTATAGAAGGTTATATACAGGGTTATTCAAAAAGAAAGAACACATTTCAAAATTTTATTGCCTCCAAACCACAAAAGATAGAAGCAATATTCCAACGTTCATAGAGAGAGAGAAAAGTTTACAATTGAAATAGCGCAGGGGGTAGAAGTTACAATCACGGCCGCATTGGCGCTGTTTGTTGTTGCATGTCTGTAGTGGAATGGCGGCGACACCTCAAGAGAAATCATTTTGTGTGCCGCAATTAGCAAAGCTAGAGTCCATTGCTGCAGCTCAAAGAAAGGATCCCAAAGAAATCCACATCACGAGCAAGCAACCAACGGTATGGCGAGTTGTAAAACATCGTCTGCACCTGAAGACATGCAAACTGCATTTAATCCTGTCGACTACAACAAACGGTACGAATTGTACATTGGTATGTTAGAAGATGTGTAAGAAGACAATTTTACTCAATGATTAATGTTTTCCAATGAATTTTGTTCATGCAAGATGGTGCCTCGCCTCATTTCTCTTACCACGTCCAACGTTACTTGAATAACCCGTTTGCAGGACGTTGGACTGCGAGAGGAGGAGCAGATCAACTTTATCGCCAGTGGCCTCCGAGATCTCCAGACCTCACTCCATGTGATTTTTATCTATGGGGTTACGTAAAAGACCGCGTTTTTATCCCTCCTATGCCTGGCACTCTTGAAGCTCTACGACATTGAATTGTTGAAGCTGTAAATTCGAAAACTGGAGACCAGCTGATCCGTGTGTGGCAAGAAATGTGCCACCGTTTTGACATATGTCGTGAAACACACGGTGCTCATATTGTATGGATATTATAAACGTGTATACTTTTCTATCTCCATGAATGTTAGAATCATGTTTCTATCTTTTGTAGTTTGGAAGCAATAAATATTTGAAATTTGTTCTTTCTGTTTGAATAACCCTGTATTTTGTGATATTTAATGTGCAGCTGCATAGGGTTTTAATCGTCTTTAAGTATGTACAAGTGAGAGTTCCTTTTTTGTTGCAATTAAATGTCTTTATACATGATCTCTATTTAAATATTTTTCCTTCTTTGTTCTTTGTAGAAAGTTTAAATAAGCATTGTCCATTACAACATTTCTTGTAAAGAAGATGGAATATTATTTAGATCATTTCTACAAAGATTTAACTTGGCAACTTAATTTAATCAGAAGACATATGTACGGATCTTTAATGAAAACCTATTCATTAGCTCAGACATTTAATGTTATTTAACCCTTTGTTGCCTGTCGGTACCAATAAGTTCCTCTTGTTTTAAGCGTAGAATTAATTGAATGTTATACTAACCTTCAACCATAAACAACAAGTAATCAAGACCGTTTTATATTGTAACAATTCACACAATTTTTGCCCGAAGTGCAATGATTTTTTAAATAAGTAAAAGGGTAAAAGCCACATAAGTACAGTCAAATGTAACCCAATTAGCTTCCAATTATCACACCGATTATTTTACTTGGGCTCTCCCCGTCATTTATCACAGTCACTGAGATTTGAACTTGCAACATTTGGCTTTGAATGGATCACCTAACGCTTATGGTCATTTGAATCACTTTTTACTTTCTCTAGCCCCGATGTACAATATACATAGAGATAGAGAAGGTATTGCACTCCACCCAAAAAATTGATGCCGAGATTTCACCGGAAATATATGTTTTAGGATCTCCTGTATCCAAAAAAAGCATTTTCAGAAAAAGGTCCATGTGTGTGTGTGTCCAAGAGTCCGTGAACACGATAACTCAAAAACGAAAAGTCGTAAAATACCAAATTTGGTGTTTAAGTTTAGTATCTTCCAGGGATGCGACACGAAGATTTTCAGAAACATCCCCCCACCCCAAACTACCCTTTACATGGAACTTTTTTCGAAAATTTTGATTTTTTAAAAAATATCTCAAATGATTTTGATTAAAATATCATGTGTTAAAGATATTTACCTGACAATTAAAATGTATACTTTGAATTTTCTGGGAATAGCCTCTGAAGTTGACTTTAATCTGGATGAATTTTGCATAACTACTAAACCGTAAGAGATGGACAAAAAAACTAAACACAAAAACTGTAGAGCACGTTAAAACACACAATTTATTTCATATACATTTTTTTCGTGGAGTTGGTCGTTTTTTAGATATTCCTTTTTCTTGGTTTCAGCTTTGAAAAACTTATACTTTTCTCAAACAGGAATTTGTCAACTGCTGTCCACACAAACAAAGGAACACCAGTCACATAACAACCAGCTTTTGGCTATCATTTTAGCTATGGTACTCCCTTATTTCGCTTCTACTTACAAGGCAGCAAATAATAAGACTATTTCTGCTATTTTTTTCTCGATTAGCATGAAGTAAATAAAAGCATAAGCTTATTAACTACAATTTGTTGCAGGTATGTAGAGAAAGTCATGTGAATGGTACACATAAAATTTTTTGATAGTGCCTTTGGTAGGATTATGAAAACTGGTTTAGAAGAATTTAAACTTTTAATTGGGAAGAAATAAATTAATAAAGGATTTACATTTTTTTCATTTCTATATTCTCTATTATTTAATATAATAATTTTATAGGGTTATTCCCATACATTTTTACTAGAACTCCAGTTTTAAACTTGAATTAAAGAAAAACAACATATGAACTATACTAATGCAAGCAACTAAGAGTTGCTTGTTTCATGAATGGCAATTGTTTTACATTATTTTTTCGCATATCTTATACATAGTTCTTTAAGCTTACTCATGGTTGATCCTGATAACCCTTAACGTATCCAAATAATATTAAATTACATGACTTCTCCTTTTGTGAAATTGAGGAAGGGCAATTAGTTACTTTGCCTCACAGAGTTAGTTGTCTTTGAAAACTCTTGGAGAGGGAGTGAAGCTAATGGAAACTAATGGTAGTAGAGATGAATATTGTTTGTAATTTTCTAATAGTGCTGCAAGCTTTAGCTATTAGATGTGAAAGGAAGTAACACTAAGTAATAATCTATGCATATCAAATGATGGTGGTAGTTTGAGATTTTAGAGCACAAGCATAACATGAAAAAGGAAATGAAAAAAAGCAAAGCTTTGCCTATATCCAGGTTTGAACTTGATTTCTCATAGTGAATAGAGAAAGTATTGCACTCCACCAAAAAGTTCGATACCGAGATTTCACCGGAAATATATGTTTTAGGGTCCCCTTTATCTAAAAAAAAGCATTTTCACAAAAAGGTCCGTGTGTATGTGTGTGTGTGTGTGTGTGTGTGTGTGTGTGTGTGTCTGTGTGTCTGTGTGTCGTGAACACGATAACTCAAAAACGAAAAGTCGGTAAAATACCAAACTTGGTATTTAAGCTTAGTATCTTCCAGGGATGTGACACGAAGATTTTGCGAAAAATCCCCCCACCCCAAACTACCCTTTACATGGAACTTTTTTCGAAAATTTTGATTTTCTAAAAAATATCTCAAACGATTTTGATTAAAATATCAGATGTTAAAGATATTTACCTGACAATTAAAATGTATATTTTGAATTTTCTGGGAATAGCCTCTGAAGATGACTTTAATCTGGATGAATTTTGCATAACTACTAAACCATAAGAGATGGACAAAAACTAAACACACAAAAACTGTAGAGCATGTTAAAACACACAATTTATGTCATATACATTTTTTTCGTGGAGTTGGTCGTTTTTGAGATATTCCTTTTTCTTGGTTTCAGCTTTGAAATACTTATACTTTTCTCAAACAGGAATTTGTCAACTCCTGTCCACACAAACAAAGCACATCACTCACATAGCAACCAGCTTTTGGCTGTCACTTTAACCTATGGTACTCCCTTATTTCGCTTGTATTTACAACAAAGCAAGGCTTAAGACTATTTTTGCTAATTTTCCTCGATTAACATGAAATAAATAAAAGATAAGCTTATTAACAGTAATTTGTTACAGAGAGATAGAGAAAGTCATGTGAATGGAACACATCAGATTTTTTTAGCTGTTCGCCACAATCTGTAATCCATTGTAGTGGTGTGCTGCCCCACTAGGGTCTGCAATTTAAGCCATTTTATTAACGTTAATATTTAGAACTGATTTTTCAGAGAGGTAACGGACACCAAATGTATAATAAACCTTAGTTTCGTTTGAAATGAGTCTATTTACACATTTCTTTCGGATTATAATTTATTTATCTCAATCTCTAATTACTTTGAATACGTATAGCTTGGCTTTGTAGACCATTGGTTTATTTCAAACTGATCAAATAGAAACCATCTATTGCTACTAAAATTCTTGCAGTGTTATTAATTTTCACCCCTTATATAAGCAGTTAGACATTATTTTCATATTCGCAAATTAACTTGGCAATATTGGACATACTACGGCAAATAAATTGATGTGTTTTGCTCACATGACATTCTCCACCTACTTTGCAGCATACTATTCCTATGAAGGGTTATTCTATCTTCTTCAGGATAATTGAAATAAACGTTAGCAAAAGTGGTCTTATTACATATAACTGTGTACACAGGGCACAAATTATAATAGACATCACATTGTCTGTAGGGGCATCTATAGGGCGTGGCTTTGATATCCGCTGGCCCATCCGGGGAAGAGGAGAGATTGTGGCTTGCCTGTTGTAAATAACATGTAATTCTACATCTGTACATAGTGCAAGAGAAATTAAAAAAGGAACATCCCAAACTATCCCCTACATAGTAATTTTTTTGTTCATTTCCTCTCAAAAATGCTATCACAGCCATGATTAAAATACCATACATCTAGGAATCTGTGTAAATTTCAAATGATGACTTATATGTCAATTTCTTGGGTCAGTAGCCTGCGAGAAACATGAAAATCTGGATCACAACAGACCAAGATGAAGTCGTTGAGGTTCACGAACAATACTGATTACTGCCTACTTACAGCTCTATTCTCCATCAGATCAAACCCCATCCCCGCTGTAACTTTAGGCATTATACCAAAAGCAAAATGATCTACCAGACGTACATAAAACAATTCATCAAACTCCAAACATCTCCAGAACCTGTATATATCCATATAAATTTCGAAACATGTATTTTCTCTGTAATCCCAAAAGATCCACCATTTTGAAGGAGACACGTTAGCTAATCTCGCTTCCAGTTGAGGGAGATGGCTATACCTATGAGTTGACAAACCCAGCTTAGGTATGCTCTATTGGTTCGATATAGAATACGCGCCTGCACAGTATCAGCCAGTAAAATAAAAACATGACGTAATAAGGTACCCTACAAACGGTAATGAATGCGGTGTACGGAAGAAGGCAGTGGCGATTTCTTTTTGCGCTTTGTGTACCATCTCGCTCTGAAGTAATTATCACGTGATCTACTTGGGTGGTACCCTATTTTGTTTTCATAGCTTCATTTATTATAAGGTAAATACAAACCTTAACATGAACAAATATAGATGGTTGAATATAGTAATAAAAAATGGGGTATTATACAATATCAAAATTCAAGTTACAAATTTATAAGAAATGGAAGAGCATGAGGTACTCATTAAATAAGAACGACATTGCTAATAAAGACTAAAAATATGCTTCCTAAAAATCTGATGTGTACCATTCACATGACTTTCTCTACATCTCTGCAACAAATTATTGTTAAAAAGCTTATGCCTCTATTTACTTCAAGCTACTCGAGAACAATTTAGCAGAAATAGTCTTATTACATATTTCCTTGTAAGTAGAAGCGAAATAAGGGAGTACCATAGGTTAAAGTAATAATCAAAAGCTGGTTGCTATGTGAATGAAGTTCTTTTGTTTATATGGACAGGAGTTGACAAATTCCTATATGAGAAAAGTAAGACTTTCATAGCTGAAACCAAAAAACAATGAATATCTCAAAAACGATCAACTCCACGAAAAAAATTTATATAACATAAGTTGTGTGTTTTAACGTGTTCTACATTTCTTCTGCAGTAAGTTTTTATCTAAGTTTTACGGTTTAGCAGTTATGCAAAATTCCGTAAAATTCGTCCAGAATAAAGTAATCTTCAGAGGCTATTCCCAGAAAATTCAAGATACACATTTTATTTGTCAGGTAAATATCTTTAATATATAATATTTTAATCAAAATCATTAGAGACATTTTTAAGAAAATCAAAATTTTAGAAAAAAAATTCCATGTAAAGGGTAGTTGGGGGTGGGGGATTTTTCTCAAAATCTTCGTGTCGCATCCCTGGAAGATACTAAACTTAAATATCAAGTTTGGTATTTTACCAACTTTGCGTTTTTGAGTTATCGTGTTCACAGACACACGGACACACTGACACACGGACCTTTTTCTGAAAACACCTTTTTTGGATACAGGGGACCCTAAAACATATATTTCCGGTGAAATCTCGATATCTAATTTTTTGGTGGAGTGCTATAGCTTCTCTATACACTATGTACATAGTACGTATAGAGGAAGTAAAAAGAGCTATTGATCCTTTTAAATTAGATGTACTAATTAATCTAATATCTGTGGTGTGTTAGCCTAGGATCTTGCAGGTGTCGGCGAAGAACTTACACTTGTTCCACGGGCACCGATTAGTAGCCCCATCACAGTAATAAGGTCGAGTGCATATATTTACTTTCTCTACACGTACCATGTACATAGTGTATAGAGAAGGTATTGCACTTCACCAAAAAAATCAATACCGAGATTTCATCGGAAATATACGTTTTAGGGTCTCCTATATCCAAAAAAAGTATTTTCAGAAAAAGGTCCGTGTGTATGGGTGTATGTGTGTGTCCTTGTGTCTGTGAACACGATAACTCAAAAACGAAAAGTCGGTAAAATACCAAACTTGATATTTAAGTTTAGCATCTTCCAGGGATGCGACACAAAGATTTTGAGAAAAATTCCTGCACCCCAAACTACCCTTTACATAGAACTTTTTTCGAAAATTTTGATTTTCTAAAAAATGGCTCTTAACGATTTTGTTTATATTAAAGATATATTTTTGACAAATAAAATATACATTTTGAATTTTCTGGGAATAGCCTCTTCGTGGAGTCGATTGTTTTTGAGATATTCCTTGTTTTTGATTTCAACTATAAAAAACTTATACTTGTCTCATACAGGACTTGGTGAACCTGTGTCCATACAAACAAAGGAACTTCAGTCACATAGCAAATAGCTTTTGACTATCACTTTAACCTATGGTACTCCCTTATTTTGCTTCTACTTACAAGGAACAAGACTATTTCTGCTAATTTTTTCTCGATTAGCAGGAAGTAAATAGAAGCATAAGGTTTTTAAACATAGTTTATTGCAGAGATGCAAGAAAATCATGTGAATGGAACACATCAGATTTTTCTTTGTGATATGGAACTGTTGATTCGCAGATGTTTTTTTCTCATCATCAACCTCCTTGGCTTGGGCAGGACTCATTTTCAAATCGTAATGAGAGATCTAATATGTGAGGCAGGTTTAAAGGCGATTATGCCAATACAGCATGTGTTCCCTTAAGTGGCGATTCATGACATTCCTTCACATACCCAACTTATTGTAGATAATTAGCCAAAATATTCGGATTGTGTGGTGGCGAATACCTGAGTGCTTGACTGTAGGGACAAAAGCGAAGAACGTGGGAGAGTGTTTCGAAGTCGATGTGGCAGCATCGATAGTGGCTATCGTCTTGACTTCGACCCGGTACAGCTCGCACAGTAGCTCTGTTGCATGTCATCTTCAGGGCTACCTTCCATCCAGTGTGATTGGCAGGCTGAGGGCAGCCCGAGGTGTGTTAGACGTGTCCCTGTTCTCAGAGAGAACTTAACCACGTTCTGACGGGATTGTGGGTTTTGTAGGATGGCGGGTGTGTATTGGGGTTGTGGAGTGACAGGAGGAGGCGAATATTGCTCCTCGACGGTTGCCTTGATGGTGCAACGGCCCTTGTGCACCGCTGGTGTGTTTTTATCAAAATGTTTCTCGAGATTAAATTTTGAATCCAAGCAACTCTTGAAGGATAGTAAGGAGCTTAGCCGTAGCAGCTGTTGGTGGTGCTCCTTCGTTACCGGGGATGCCCGCAAGCCATGCGGGGAAGCCGGTATCGCCTGAAGCGGCGGTTTGTGGGATCGTAATCCCCAAGAGACCTAACGAGGGCGCTCCGATGGAATGGTAACCCTTCGTTGAATTTTGTTGCCCGACGCCTAATCTCGTCCTCCAGGTATGGTAGACCAGAGGCTTCGTGCAGGAGTCTCGTTGGAAAGCCTCGAGGCACAGAATAGATAGCCCGGAGACACCTATTCTGTACCCGCTGAAGCAACAGCAGACTGGAGTCTGCCGCCATGCCCCAGATCTCACAGGCGTAGATTAATAAGGGGATAATGAGAGCCCTCAAAAGGCGCAACTTAAGGGGAACCGTCATCGAGGACCTCAGCATCGGGTACAGTGAGGCCGCAGCCCCATTGCCCCGGCACCACAGCCCCCGGACGTGCTCCCTAAAAGTGACGCCCCTGTCAAGTTTCACCCCCAAGTAGGTGATGGTGTTGGTCCATTGTATCCTTCGTCTGAGGTACGTGCATGTGGGGAAGTTTGCGGGAAAGCGGCGCTTGGTGAAGAGAATTCCATTCAGTGCTGGATAGTCCTTTGTGGTTTAAAACCAGTTGTTAGCCGGAGTATGTTCTTCATATACAGAGTGATTTATGTAGAACTGACACATTTCTCTCTTTAATTATCCCGTTGCAAATTCATTCAATGACCCAATTTTAGCACCAAATTAAGCAGAATGTTCTGGAGTTTCGATTCCTTGTCACTATATGCGCAGATATTCCTAATTGCATTGTTGGCAGCTGTTTCGACATTTTGTTCTTGTACTCAACGTGTAAATGCAAAACGATGTAGAACTGAGTCAAGGATATTTTCAGCAAGATGGCACTACATGTCATACATATGAATCCATGAACCTAATTGCAAGTTTCTTTGACGATCGGATAATTTCCAAGAACCTGTGGCAACCGAGATCTCCGGATTTGAAATCGCCGGACTTCTTTCTATGGGGTTACTTAATTAAAAGACAGGGTTTACGCCACACGTCCCCAACCATTGGACGATCTGAAGCACATCACAAAGGATATTCAAGCAATTGACAACAGAGTCGTCCAACGAGTGGCTAGTAACATGGAACGATGTGTTGAGTTGTGCCTTATGCAGGATGGAGGACATTTTCAACATTTGTTATACAGGCAAATAATCTCACAAAATTCCTCTACAATAAGTTGTCGCTAGCATAACACGTTTTGAAACAATTAGTGAAAGAAATGTGTGAGCTCTATATAAATCAGCCTGTAGAATGACATCTTTGCTTTTATGAGATACCTCTGACCAGTTTCTGCACTCTTTATCTCGTAGTTCGCTCCTGATCTTACGAGGATCAATGTAGTGATTGTTAGGATTGGTGTGTTTGATGGAAGGTGTTGGTTGTTACTGGTGCAGACCTTCGTCTATTTTCTTTGGAATATTACGGGATTTCCAGATCTATGGATCCAAACTTTTGGCTAGACTCGCAAGCCGTTGCGCTGTTGGATTACCACTTCCCACTGGGTTTTGAACAATCCCACGCCTTTGAGTTGGTGAACAAAATGTAAACGGGAAATCTTTGCAATTATATTCAATATCTTGTTTAGTTTCACGTGTATATTAATAGAAGGCAGATAAAGATCCTATTCCACGACAATAATACGATATTTACACAAGCAAGCATTGGATAATTAAACAATAAATAGTTTGTAACTAAGAAATGTTTCCGGGCTGTTTTGCCGTGGTCTGCTGGTGTTCGGAGTACCAGACGTTTCGTCCACAACTACGGTGGACATCGTAGTTGTGGACGAAACGTCTGGTACTCCTAACACCAGCAGACCACGGCAAAACAGCCCGGAAACATTTCTTAGTTACAATGACTCCGGCCGTGAAAGCCTACGTTCTCTCAATAAATAGTTTATTAAGGATTTAAACAGTCTGTAAACTATCTAGACTTGTTGTTAGATGTTTGACTTGTTTGATGTTTCTTAACTTTAGAAAATTAATTCAGCAGCGACTTTGTGCACACAATTTAAGCAAGTATTGACGTTACTGAAACAGCACTTCCTGGCAGCTTCCAGAGTGCTACACTCTACTTAAGCTTGCTGTAGTCATCTTGTGATACTCCAAATAATCAAAGAACCAAAGGAATCATTACCCCATTAAACGTTTCATTCTCCAACTGTCTATGTTGATGTCATATGATGGCATTGAAGCAGCAGGATCTATGCAGCTTCTCGAAACAGCTCTGCATGTGTCGTGGCCCCCGACATGAAGCGGCAATGGGCTGGCGAAGATCCGATTAGCTGCCGGCAGAGTTCTCTTGCTTCCTTTGTCTCTCCGATGCCTCTCGAAGCGTCTGCCAGCCTTCGGCCTTTTATTGCTAATTATATGAATTAATTGTAAGATCTGAAAAAAAAAAAAAAAAAAAAAAGAGTAGAGCTTCGAGTTATTTACTCTTTATTTACTCAAACTCGATAAAAATCTAAACTTTCCATAACATTTTTTGAAACGTTAATACTATGTTTATATTTAACTCATATTTCTTTTCAGTTATGTTCAGACACGCTCTTTATTTTCATCCTTCGTCCCAAGGCTTGAGTTGAAGCCCCATTCCGATCCATCGCTTAAAATTGGTCTCAGCATGTATTTATTGGCCGTCCCAAACATTCAATATCTTTACAATAAAATGCTTAGGTACCTTAGCAGTTGAATACGTCCGATTATTTTACTTTGCCTATCTGAGGAGTTTATTTTTTTCCGGTTGACGAGTAACCAGCTCGCCACATAACGTTCCAGTTCATGCATGCACTTGCGTCTACAAATTGGTCCACCTATTTCTTGTAAGGTCTTCATATTATCTTCTTGGTTTGTACCTTAAAGCTGTCTTTAGGTGTCCTTCTGGCATGCGCTGTATTGTTTTTAAAAATCGGATATCTGATATAGGAGAGTTAAGAGAGTCTTTTTATACCAATCATTGACCCCACTTCTGTATGTATGAATACATTCCTTTCTTTATATTTTAAATTTCACCATTTATACAAATTATTACAATTGTGCCTTGCTTAAATACCTAACCCTACATTTTAATCTTAACAAAACATTTTCCACATGTTCCTGAACTGCTGAGATAGTAAGGTCTCATAAGATCAAACCACGAAGTCCTATTTACCTCTTTTATTTTTAATATATGTGTTTTCTTCTTCCTCCTTATTTCTCAATTTCCAACCATTTAATTATAACCAACTTAAATATTTTTCCATCTCTAATAAAGTTACCTTAGATTTAACACTAAAAATCTTTTTGACTATATTTTGATTTCATAAACTGGACCATTTCTTATTTTACAATTTTTCCCATAATCTTTGTTCCTTCATGTGCTGAAATTAAATGCCAATAATTGTTGATATTCCTATTTCACAGCGTGCACTTTCCTTTATTTTCTTTTTCCCCTAAACTTTTAGCATCACTGCTCCCTGTTCTGGCCTATGCAAAGCCGTCTCTTGCTGTCCTGCAAAAACTTCGACATACTTTTATCTTTCTCTTTCCATTTTTAACTCTCTATACATACACAAAGGGGTTATGTGTATGAATAAGAAAATTAAAACTTTTTCTAAAAAGGTTTTTATGATTCAGGGTGTCTCAAAACATGTATTTCCGGTGAAATGTTTCGCAAATACTTAGGTTGGATGCAATTATTTCCCTACTTACTATATGCAGTAGAGAAAGTAACATTGCAATTCACTCTGAGATTTGAACATGACAATATTTTCTTGTAACAGTGCAACTGGATTTTCCTTAGTTAGTAAATCTGTGAAGAGGAACAGTTGATGGTGCACATCTTGTCAAGATGTAGAGATACGAGGAACGGGGAAAATTTACCACGACCCTTTACCACCTCGAATGGGCATGTTGGGCGCTACTGGTCGGCACGGAAGACGCAGAAAGGATAGGCAGGCGATACAGCTGAGATCTGAGAAATAGAGTGAGGTAAAAGTTTGAGGGCAAGAAGAACTAAACAGTGTAAATAATACTTCATATATTGTCTTCTTTTCCTTTCTTGTTATTGTTGTGTTTATTTATTTCTCTTTGTTTACAAGAATAGTGGACAATACGGCATCAAAACACAGTTTAGGTTGTCTGTGTTGTCTAAGTTTAAGATGCTATATTTGAAAGTGTTTGCCTTTTTATTTTTTGTGTTCACTCTTTTTAATTTCTTTTAAAGATTGCTAATTATTTTGTGTATTACAAAAGCACTTACGTGTTTGGACACGTGAATTGTTGTGCATACTGTTGTTTAAATAAATACATTATTTCATTAATACAATTATCGACTTGATATGGTGGTTTGTATAAAATCATATTGATAATATTTATCTTTTATGAAAACAAAATCGCAGTTATTACAAAACCCTCATTTAGAAGGCGTAATCTACCCGAGATTAACCTCTCAATACAGGAGGAGATTAAAGGTATCGGTTTATTATCCGCAGTAAGTCAGAAGCAAGTGCATATGTCGGTCTAAACAGCAGGTATTTTATTGAGCATAGGATAGAAGCAGCCACCTCATTACGTAATTATTGCTGCTCTTGCCATTATACTGCACTCGAAATAATATCTAACCACCGCGCCGGCCGCTGCCGGATTTGTTCAAACAGATTGGTTCATT
Organism: Hymenopus coronatus; assembly: GCA_030762935.1. Taxonomy (NCBI): domain Eukaryota; kingdom Metazoa; phylum Arthropoda; class Insecta; order Mantodea; family Hymenopodidae; genus Hymenopus; species Hymenopus coronatus. The sequence goes on along the minus strand of CM060888.1, from coordinate 45,198,189 downwards.
TAATTTTCATGTTTAAAAGGGTGGGCTGCAGGAGAGGGGGTGGGTTTCCATTGATCGAGTCCTCCTCGGCAGTGTTCGGTTGTGCTCGGCTCCGTTCGGCACAACGCGCGATCCTTGTCACCACACAGTATGTGTATTCCTGCTGATTGTTCCAGCGGTAATTGGGTACTGACTGCCTGTTTTAGAAACTGCAATATAAACTTGCTTCTCGCCGCTACCATAGCAACGCTGCATCTTCAGTCTCGTACAAGCATATAATAAGGCTTTCTTTACCACATACTTAACAGGTAGAGAAACAGAAATCCAGTTTTATACTGGAAGACTCAAAAATATGTTTTACTTTCTAAACACGTACTATACACATAGTATATAGAGAAGGTATTGTATTGCACCAAATATTTCATCGGCAATGTGTGTTTTCGGTCCCTCTGAATCAAAAAAAAAAAAAAATGTAAAAAGGTCCATGTGTGTCTGTGGACAGCTTGGCTCAAACACGAAAAGACACTTAAATACCTAAAAAAAATGTATATAACATAAATTGTGTTTTTTAACGTGCTCTAAATTTTTATGTGCTAAGTTTTTATCTATCCCTTACGGTTAGGCATTTATGAAAAATTCCGTATAATTTATCCAGAATAAGGCAGTCTTCAGAGGCTATTCCCATAAAATTCAAGATATACATTTTATTTGGAAGGTAAATATTTTTAATATAAGATATTTTTATCAAAATATTTGAAAAAATAAACATTTTCGAAAAAAAGTTCTATGTAAAGGGTAGAATCGGGTGGGAGGGTTTTTCTCAAAATCTTCGTGTCGCATCTCTGGAAGATACTAAACTTAAATACTAAGTTTGGTACTTTACCGACTTTTCATTTTTGAGTTATCGTGTTCACAGACACACGGACACACACGGACCTTTATCTGAAAATGAAAACATATATTTCAGGTGAAATCTCGTATCGAATTTTTTGGGTGGAGTGCCATACCTTCTCTCTACACTATGTACATAGTACATGCAGAAAAAGTAAAAATATGTTAAGGATAATGGGTATATAAAATTCAGCGTTTGAAAGGATTTAAAACTAGGCAGTACAGTGGTATGGAAACGTAAGAAGGGTGGATAAGAACAGATGGCCAAATATGCTTCTATAGTGATCACTAGCGGGGAGATGGAAACGGGACCGGTCTAAAACACCTTTAAACCCTGAAATTGCAGGTGATGAAGGAGATTGGAATAATGGGTAACGCTGAGAAGTAGGGACACCCTCAAAAGTAAAACGTAAGCTTATCAGCAAAGGCCGCTCAGGCCGTTCCTCATAGGCGGGTTTTAACATTAAATAGCTCCGTTGAGTTCCGCAACTCTCTTAACGCATTAAGGGATAATTGCACAAGTCAATTACGAGCACTTGGCTATATGGTATTTACTGTGTCGTTAAATAACTACGGTATTTGAGATGGACTTTTATCAGCGACATTATTTGTGTGTTGTTATTGTATTTTATTTTTGCGGCAAAACTCAACGAGCATTATTAAACAAAACACCGCAAGTGCAAATGAAGAGAGTGTTAATGTTAGAAGATAGGGGTTTGGATAGCTTCAAATACTTGAGTTCAATAATAACGAAAATAGCGCCATAGCGGAAGTAAAAGAAGGGTTACAATTGGAAAATTGACATATTGGGCCCTACTTCCTCTTTTGAAATCCAAAGGCTTTCCAGAAAGGGAAAAAAGAAAACATATAAAATAGTAATTAATCCTGTAGTGACTTATGCAACAGAAACTTGCTGTATGTTAAAGTCTGATGAATTTACAATTGCAGAATGGGAAAGGAAGATATTGCGAAGAATCTATGGACCCAAAAACGAAAATGAGGAGTGGAGAATTAGAACTAATAAAGAGCTCTATGAGCCCTACGACAACCCTAAAATTATGAGTTTTACTAAAAATGCAAAACTTAGATGGCCAAGGCATCTAGAAAGTAGTGAGAAAGACTCCCTATGGGAAAACTAGGCGGAAGAAGGCGTGTGGGAAGACCGAGAAAAAAAGGATAGAGAATATAGAAGAGGATAATGAAGGAGCTGGCAATAAGAGGGTGGATGAGAAGAATCCAAGATAGGAAAGAATGGGAGTAAAGTAAGTAGAAGCTATTTCAGTACTTTGGACATACTTTAATACTAATACACTCAGTAATTAATGTTATAAGCAAGGAACACGTGTGAACAAACAGGCAGGTGCGGGGCTAGATTTGTCACTACCAATGTTCAAATAAGCACGTCAGTAATCGTATGCGCATTGAATAAGCCCTCAGTTCTTAAAAAAAAAAAAGTATTTCGGTAACCATTTTTTAATACTTTACAAGTTTGTAAAACGTACGCTACTAGCAGCTCAAAGCTTCCCCAGACTTCGAGAAGTTGTTTTGATGGTTGCCATGGAAGCAAATTCGGCATCATAACATCTACTAGCAGAAAATATTCCTCAGAATGCAGTGATGAAAACTCCCCTTGATCTCTGGCGTGTTGCCTCTGGGTTAAAAGAATCATTTTGTAGGTTCCCCGCATTACACAAATGTAGGAATGGTTGCCTATATAGTCAGGCTGCCCCTTTTCTCCGCCGCTCATTCTTTTTAACTCGCGAGAGACTGCACATATTTCTCGATTTTTTGACAGATGCTCATCTTGCGTATACTGCAGGAGATAGCTGTGAGGGTTAAGATGACAGCTATAGGAGGGTAGTTGATAGCAGTGCCGCACTGTAAATCTTACACGCCCAAGATATCAATAGCTTTATACCATGACTTTGCGGGGAATTTTGAGCAAGGGTGGGAAAAGGGGACTCCATTCATAATAACATAATAGCATACAAAAAACATCAGGGATTCTGCATTGTTAATAAGTTGTAATATTGCATTAATATATATATATTGTCAAAAAAAAATAATAAACGTTCCTTATCTGTTTCTTCTCTTTTGTTTCTCCCCTGGGCATGGAAAGAGATCCAAATTTCAATGGCAATCACACAGCGACAGCTTTTAAAATATTTGACTGTCGCTTTAACCTAGTGTATTCCCAATATCCCCTTCCACTTGTAAGAAACTAAGTATTAAGACAATTATTGTTAACTTTATCTTGTGTAGCAATATGTAGATAAATGAGCAATATTTTTTAAAAATAGTTTGTTTGCAGAACAGATAAAGAAAGAACGTAAATAGAGTACATATGAGATTTTCTCACAAGTGACCCAAGACCAAATTTGCAGCAAACATTTTTTTGAACAGTTGCCTTTCACCACGAATGAAGTTGTTAAATGCTACTTTATATTGATTTATAGAATTCTTGGCTAGTAGTTTGGGCTGAAAACCGCAATAACTAAAGAAAACTTAAAGTGTGTGTTTAAATGTGTAAATATATGTACGATAATAAAAGGTAAAAGAAGGCGTAGGATTGCGCATAAGGAAACACACAGAAAAATACCTAATGTATTCCAATCACATGACTTTCTCTAGCCGTTACAAACAAAAACACTGTTGTTACAAAAGATTATTCTTTCTCTACATCATGCTATTCGAGATAAATATAAAAACAGGTCTTATGACTTGTTTCCTTTTAAGTACTAGGTAACTAAGGGAATACATTAGCCGAAAGCGATAGTAAAATCCTTTAAAAGCCGCCGCTATGTGCAAAAATTGAGCTTCGGTTCACTTTTTAATGTCCCGTTTGAGAAAAGTATAAGCATTTTAAAACTGAAACCAAAAGCAAGTAGTATCTCAGAAAGGAGCAGTTCTTCAAAAAGGCGTAGATATAGGCCATAAATTATGTGTTTTAACGAGGTGTACATTTTTTTGTGATAAGCTTTCCTTTATCTCTTACGGTGTACTTCAGAGGCTATTCCCAAAAAATTCAAGATATACATTTTATTTGTGATGTAAAATATCTTTGATATAGATATTTTAATCAAAATCGTTAGAGCCATTTTAGAGAATACCAAGGTTTTCGAAACTTTTTCCATGTTAAGAGTAGTTGAGTCAGGGGATTTTCTTGAAAATTTTCATGTCGCATCATTGGGGGATACTAAATTTAAATACCTACTGTGGTATTTCACGAACTCTTCGTGTTTGAGGTATGCTGTCCACAGACGCACACACTTTCACAGACCTTTTTCTAAAAAGGGGACCGCAAAAGATATATTTCCGGTGAAGTATACACATCAAAATTTTGAGTGGAATATGATACCTTTTCTATCAACTATATATGCATTGTACATACGGGGTAGAGAAAATAAAAATATTGTATGAAAATGAGGCAACAATTTTTAGTATAATCCCACATTATTATAAAACGTGAGTCTAAATAATTGCTTTGAATATGTAATATTAAGGGGACAAGGTACTCTGAAATGGTAAAATAAACATTTATTACTTTCTCCATACGCACTATGTACATAGTGTATAGAGAAAGTATTGCACTCCACCAAAAATTCGATACCGAGATTTCACCAGAAATATATGTTTTAGGGTCCCCAATATCCAAAAAAGCATTTTCACAAAAAGGTCCGTGTGTGTGTGTGTGTGTGTGTGTGTGTGTGTGTGTGTGTGTGTGTGTGTGTCTGTGAACACGATAACTCAAAAACGAAAAGTCGGTAAAATACCAAACTTGGATTTAAGTTTAGTATCTTTCAGGGATGCGACACAAAGATTTTGAGAAAAATCCCCCCACCCCCAACTACCCTTTACATGGAACTTTTTTCGAAAATTTTGATTTTCTCAAAAATGGCTTTAACGATTTTGATTAAAATTTCGTATATTAAACATATTTACCTGACAAATAAAATATATATCTTGAATTTTCTGGGAATATCCTCTGAAGAGTAGTTTATTCTGAATGAATTTTACTAAATTTTCAATAACTGCTAAACCGTAAGAGATGGACAAAAACATACTACACAAAAAATGTAGAGCACATTAAAACACACAATTTATGTTATATACATTTTTTTCGTGGAGTTCGTCGTTTTTGTGACATTCCTTATTTTTGGTTTCTGCTATGAAAAACGTATACTTTTCTCATACAGGAACTTGTCAACTCCTATCCATATAGACAAAGGAACTTCATTGACATAGCAACCAGCTTTTGGCTATCACTTTAACCTACAGTTGTCCCTTATTTCGCTTCTACTTACAAGGAAGCGAGTAATTAGAGTATTTTTGCTATTTTTTTTTTCTGATTAGCAGAAAGTAAATAAAAGTATAAGCTTTTTAAGAATAATTTGTTGCAGGGATATGGAGAAAGTCTTGTGAATGGTACACATCAGATTTTTTTGTTTTAGACACTAATAAAATCTCTATTATTTCTATTTTCAAAAAACGTGTACTTTTGGAGGATTAAGAGGATTTTAAGCAATTTTAATATAAAAGCTGTTATGCAATGCCCCTTTTTAGAACATTTGTATTTTTAAATTCAGTTTTCTCAAAACAGCATTTCTGGATACTTAGTATCTTTTTCTCATAGACTATGAAAGCTGGAAAGCTGAAATTTAATATATATGTATATACACAACACAACTTTCCGAATCACATTCGTGGCGCTACAGTATATATTTTCAAATTAAGAAAGCAACAACGTTGGAAATTTTCCACGTTTTTACTTTTTTGAATTTGCAAATATATTTATTTTTTACTTTCTACTGAAATTGTATCATAGCTAAATAACTTAGGTTCAGAAGATAGTTGATTATACCAAGAACAAGCACATGCAAAAGTGTGATTATGTATTGCAAGTAACATGAGAGAGAAAGGTACATGAACTTGCATATTTTAAGATTAATACTATGTTCACAATGAATGCAAGCGCAGACGCAACGTAAGCTCAAGATTTGCACTCATATTATATAATGTATTTGCAAACTCCAAACTTTATCCTTACGTTGCATGCAAAGAGGAGGAATTCTGCTTCTTTTCTCTATGAATCCAATAAGAAACGATCGCACTGCGAGACTTTACAGCGCCTGCTGTACATGCATGTTCTTCTATTTGGCCGTGCAGTGCCGCGCCATCTCTAAATTCCCTCAAGAGGTTATGAAAGTCTCCTTCGCGAATCCTTCTTTGATTTAATGGATGTAACTATCATCTATGTCTAGATTTCTTGGTTCTCATAAATCTAAGACAGAGAGAGATAATTCTTAGTTCATTAAATGTGTAGATTTATCACTTTCTGAAGTCTCTGTGCTTGTACTACTTTCAATAATTTTAAATGGGCAATTATTGTGACGTCACTGCCGCGAGCGTCAGTTGTTAGTATGTAATTTTATATCATATTTATTTGTAAAAAATTGAGTGAATTTTCTTATGTGATGTTGTTGGTTATCTTATTCAGTCTGTAACCTGCGGAGCACTTGGAAGATATTCTCATGTAACTTGCGGTTCTAGAAACCCGTGCCAACTTCTTGCGTTGCGCTTGTGCTACGTTACGTCTGCGTTTGCATCTCATTGTAAATTCAGCATAAATCGTCCAACAAGCTGCTGTTTTACAGAGTGTGTATAAAAACATGAATTTATTTATTCAATAATTAATTAATTAATTAATAATGAATAAATTAATTATTTAGTGCACCAAGTATATTATTAAAGGTTATACCACAAACCCTGTTGTCCTCGGAGAATAATCATTAAGGAAGATGGGCAATTTTTAGTCAAAATAAGTTTTTGGCCATGCAAAACTGATATCAACATTAGTACACTCGAGTGCATAAAAAGTGACCCAATGATTTCCCTATATTGCAACGTTTTTCTCTCCTTAGGTTTTCACTTTCAGGTAGTCAACTTCCATCCTCTTAACCGTTATCTATTTTCCATGTGACTGGCCTGAAAAATAATCAGGACAAAAACTAGCCAATGATTGATATTATTGTGATAGTGGTGGCGCATTTCGGCTTAATGAAATACTTTTCATATGCTAAACCACATAAGTTATTAATGCAAACTACCACTTGAAATAACTGAGCACGAAAATTTCTGACGAAAATGGTACGAGAATCTGTCCCATTTGCGAGGAGGAAGAGTCGTGGACTCACATCTTGGCAAGATGTAGGGGTACGGAGGAATGGCGGGAAAAATATTTGCCGCGATTTTTTACCACTGCGAATGTAGGGCTAGAAGCATGTTGGACGCTACTGGCAGGCACGGAAAACATGGACGGGGTAGGTAAATTTATACTTAAGGCAAGGCAGCCGAGATCTGTGAAGGCTGCCAATAGAGAAGGGGGGGGGGAGGAATAAATTCGACTAAACAAAAGTGACTACAATGTTCTACATACATATATATTTTATATCATACTTAGGTCACTGTTGTGCTATGGTTTTATTATAGTGTATATATTATGTGTATATATGCCTTTTAAGTGTAATTATCTATTATGAGAGGGTGCATTTATGAAGATGTACTCTGTGCTGTAAATTTAAATTGCTATAATTGAATATCTTTGTATTTTTATTTTCGGGTTCACTCTTAATTCTTTATTGTTGTTTAATATTGCATTTGACTGTGTATTACCTTTGTCTTTTTATTTTCGTGTTTACTCTTTTAATTCTTTGTTGTTGTTTTAATATTGCTTGTAATGTGTATTACAAAAGCACGTATGGTCTGTGGACCCGTGCGATTGTTGAAATTCTATGTATGATATTCCAATGTCAGTAAGTACACTTATTCATTCATTCAACTTTCATGATTTATAGAATAATTCAAACAAATTTCTGAACAAAGTTGAATACTTTAAGAGCATTTGTGACTCAACCCACTGAAAGTGTAATTTCCGTATGTTCAGAATACCTTGTCCCTTTAATTAATGTTATGTATACAAGTAATTTTGGCTAAACTGTAGAGCATCATGGGTAATATCAAGCAGAGGAAAACCATTCATATTGTCGGTTCTGTCGGACGCGTCAGTCGCGCGCTCTTATGTAATTTGCGTCGGGTTAATTACAAAAGTGTTTAACGAGAGGTCATTCGGTTCTCTTCATTGGTTTTACATTAAGAAATCAGAGGCATTTCAGCCTAACTTCGTGTTTTATTTAGCAAAATATAGCTGAGATAAAGAATAGGAAATTGTACACAATATTACGCGAGGCATTTGTTCTACGCTTCAGCTAGATCGAGGCATAAATAGCAAATAACCACGCTCAAGCAGCAAACGTTAAACAAATCTTCGTTTTCCACTCACGTTACTTTCTCTAGCTCTTCCACAAACACATTCCTTACACAAGATTAGTCGTTTATTTACATACGATCACTGAGATAAATATTATTAGAATTTGTCTTACTATTTCCTTCATTCTAAGTAGGAGGAAAATAAGGCAATACACTAGACTAGACCCATAGTAATATATTTTAAAAACTTATCACTATGTGAAACAACTGAAATGCGATTACCTTTTGCATTCTTGGACGTAACAAAACAGATGAAACGAAAGTTGCCTTCCGCTTGAGGAAATTTTAAGTAGTTTAAAATTGAAACCAGTGCCAAAGAATATCTTGGAAACGTTTAACTCTACGAAAAAATGCAAGCGTCATAAATTGTCCTTTTTAACGAGATCTATATCTTTTTTTTTTTTTAATAAGTGTTTGTCTATCTCGACGGTTTACCAGATACACTAAAGTCATCCAGAATGAAGGGGTTTTCAGAGGCTGATACCCAGAAATTTCAACATAAACTTTCCATTTGTCATGAACATATTCTAAACATATGGTAAAACAATTAGAGCCGTTTTTTTTAAAATCAAAATTATCAAAAAAAGTTCAATGTAAGGAATAATACAGGGTGAAGGGTTTTATTGAAAATCTTCGTGTCGCATCCTTAGAATACACTGGACTTAAATACGAAGTTTGGTATTTAACGGAATTTTCGCGAAATAACAAATATGCTCTACAGACAGACAAAAAAAAAAGTAACAAAAATATGATATGTTCCATTCACATGATTTTCTCTACATCTCTGCAACAAATTAATATTAAAATGCTTAGGCTTCTAATTACTTCATGCTAATCGAGAAAAAATTAGCAGAAATAGTCTTATTACTTGCTTCCTTGTAAGTAGAAGCGAAATAAGGGAGTAGCATAGGTTAAGGTGATAGTCAAAAGCTGGTTGCTATGTGACTGAAGTTCCTTTGTTTGTATGTATGTATGTATGTATGGATAGGAGTTGACAAAGTCCTGTGTGAGAAAATTATGTTTTTAAAGCTGAAACCAAGGACAAGGAATATCTCAAAAACGACCAACTCCACGAAAAAATGCATATAACATAAATTGTGTTTTGAAGTGCTCTACATTTTCTGTATGGTAAGTTTTTCTCCATCTCTTGGGGTTTAGCAGTTATGCAAAATTCCGTAAAATTCATCCAGAATAAAGTAGTCTTCAGAAGCTATTCCCAGAAAATTTAAGATATACATTTTCTCAGTAAATATCTTTAATATATGATATTTTAATCAAAGACGTAAGAGCTATTTTTGAGAAGATCAAAATTTTCAAAAAAAAGTTCCATGTAAAGGGTAGTTTGGAGTGGGGGGATATTTCTCAATATCTTCGTGTCGCATTTCTTGAAGATACTAAACTTAAATACCCAGTTTGGTATTTTACCGACTTTTCGTTTTTGAATTAGCGTGTTCACTGACACACACACCTGGATATTTTTGTGAAAGTGTTTTTTTTTTTTTTTTGGATACAGGGGACTGTAAAACATAAATTTCCGGTGAAATCTCGGTTTTGAATTTTTGGGTGGAGTGCAATACCTTCTCTATACACTATGTATATAGTACGTGTAAAGAAAGTTTTAAAAATGGTTTTTGTTTCAAGGGGTCTCAGAACAAATATTTCGGGTGAAATCTAGTTATAACATTTTTGGGTGGAATACAACTTCTTTTCCATCTACTGTGTACTCTGTACATACTGACATGGATTATTTTAATTGGAAAGTTTTACTTTAACTTTTTCCAACATTGGCATCCCGCTCGTATTTCATTCACGTCAGAGTTTGGAAGTACTACAAAGTTGTATTTGGAAAGTTAGGTTAATTTTTTTATGTTATGTTTGAAAGGAATTTCTGAATAAGTAACATTTTCTGCAGAAATATCCTATTATCTCACAAACCAATTGACACTAAGGACTGAAATTCTTGCGACACATTTGCACCTAAATAAGCTTCATTTTAACAAAAAAGCTTTTATGTATGTGGATTAGATGTGTTTTTTTAAATTTAAATATCGCTCTTTTTCAATAACATTTTACGAGATTTATTAAAAAATCATACCTTTCTTTCTAATCGATAGAAGTAACCTATTTTATATCAATCAACAGTAAAGGTATCGCTGTATATACCCTGAAAAACTTCGCTCTTTATCTAAAATCGTTTCTGATATAATAAGTCAAACTTTAACATTGATAAGATAAGACTCCCCTTAAGCTTCTATCTACTTCACGCTGATCTAGATAAATATTGGCAGAAATGCTTTCTGGTAAGCATAAAGGAAATAATACATTAGGCTAAAAGGACCTTAAAAGTTGGTTGCCATGTGCATGCAATCCGTTTCTATGCATTGCCTGGAGTTCTCAAATTCCAGTATTTGAAAAGTTTTTAAGTATTTTATAACTGAAGCAAATAACAAGTAATATCTCAAAAATGGTCAGCCCTACGAAAAAAGTGTAATTGGCACAAATTGTGTGTTTTAACGACATCTACATTTTTGTGTTGTAAGGTTTTGTCCATCTCTCACTGTTTACCAGTTGTGCAAAATTAGCAAAATTTATCCAGAATAAAAAGGCCTTCAGAGGCCTTTCTCAGAAGATATACGTTTTATTTGATGTGTAAATGTCTTTGATATAAGGATTTTAACAAAAATCGTTAGAGCCATTTTTGAGAAAATCAAAAGTTTCGAAAATTGTCCATGTAAATGGTAATTTGGGGTGGGGGGATGTTTCTCAACACCCTTGGAAGATACAAACTATATACCAAGTTTGTTATTTTACCAACTTTTCGTTTTTGAGTTATCGTGTACCCGGACGCAAGGACATTTTTCAAAAAATAATTTCTTTTTTTGGTTACAAGGGACCCAAATACGTGTAATACCGTTGAAATCTCGGTATCGAAGTTTTGGGTGGAATGCAATACTTTCTCTATACACTATATACATAGTACGTGTAGAGAAAGTAAAAATAAAAATTTCTGTCACTCAGTGTTATAAGATAACACTCCAATGTAGCCAACTTTGGTTTATGCATCCACTGCCTCATTTAAGTAGGCTATGACTCTGAAAGCTCGTATTGATCCATAAAATGAGAATGATTTGAATGTCAAGAAAATGGAATCTGTTGAACCAGACGAAAATATGCAAGCAGTGAAGAGAGCAAAATTACAACTGCTACCAAAAAAGTCTGATGTGTACCATTCACATGACTTTTTCTATATCCCTGCAACAAATAATTCTTAAAAAACGTATACTTCTATTTACTTCATGCTAATCAGTAAACCATTAGCAGAAATAGCCATATTACTTGCGTCCTTGTAAGTAGAAGCGAAATAAGGGAGTACCATAGGCTAAAGTGATACTCAAAAGCTGGTTGCTATGTCACTGAAGTTCCTTTGTTTGTATGGAGAACACTTGACAAATTCCTGTATGAAAAATGTATAAGTTTTTCATAGCAGAAACCAAAAATAAGGAATGTCACAAAAATGACGAACTCCACGAAAAAATGTATATAACATAAATTGTGTGTTTTAACGTGCTCTACAGTTTTTGTCCATCTCTTACGCTTTAGCAGTTATTCAAAATTCAATAAAATTCATTTAGAATAAACTACTCTTCAGAGGCTATTCCCAGAAAATTCAAGATATACATTTTATTTGTCAGGTAAATGTCTTTTATATACGAAATTTTAATCAAAATCGTTAGAGCCATTTTTGAGAAAATCAAAAATTTTAAAAAAAGTTCCATGTAAAGGGTAGTTTGGATAGGGGGAATTTTTCTCAAAATCTTCGTGTCGCATCCTTGGAAGATACTAAACTTAAATGCCAAGTTTGTTATTTTACCGACTTTTCGTTTTTGAGTTATCGTGTTCACAGTCACACGGACACACACATGGGATTCTAAAACATATATTTCCGGTGAAATCTCGAATTTTATGGTGGAGTGAAATACCTTCTCTATACACTGTACATAGTGCGTATAGAGAAAGTAAAAAGTCAACAGATCAGTATGACATAAGTTTATTATTTTCACTGCCTGCGTTGTATAACATGTTTTCACTGAGAAGCAAATAATGGGTAAAACAATCAATATTAGCTGTCTAAAAAAAAAAAGCGTATGACACACGTGCTAAAATTGTGTTATATTGTTCATAGGAAATATGAAACTTGTCCTTCGGTTTCGTTTCGCAAGCTTCCTACTCACAATATAACACACCACTTTTATTATAAATATCTATCCTAATATTCCAAATCCCGTTTTACAAACTTTTCTATAGGGTTACTGAGGGATTAAGGAATAGAAAAGGTGCCGGCTAAAATTGCTTTCCAAGCAGTTTTAAAACTGCAAACAGAATCATATCAACTAACTGCAAGGATTAACCAGGTATGCATTTCAAATAATTTTTGTAATTAAAAATAACCTTTTAAACAAATAGTGACGGCTTTTCGTTAGGGGATGAAAGAGGCAGATTTTAAACGAAGAAGGCAATGAAAGACAAAAGAGAGGCAGGAACGAATATACAGTAGTAACGTCGATTCTGTGATTTTTGTTCCTTGCTCGTCTTTTGTTCTGCTACTGTTGAATGAAACATTCCATAACACAGTGTGCGAAACTGAATTACATCGCAAAACGCTGTGAAAACAGAAAAAAGTAGCGCGGCGAAAAGTTTGAACATGAATTCTCTGTTAATATTTAATGGGCGAGTCGCAGCTGATGAGAACCCCCACATAAACAATAGTTGCCAAGCGAGAGTTATCGATTTTGGTTGTGGGGCGATTCAGGTAGATGACGCTGGGGTAAACACCAAGATCCTATATAATTCCATGCCTTTGGTCGACTGGGAGGGGGGAGTGTTGTTTAATGGGGAACCCAGCCATTAGAGTTCATCATAAATGGTGTTTACTGACGGAATGAATGCTCGGGGAATAAGTATTGGATTCTGACTTCGTCGTCGTGATTTTAAGGACTCCATTCACAATATTGCTGCTGTGAATTCCTTGTGCCAGTCCTTAATTGAGTTTCGTTTTCGGTGGCTTAACGACCTATGCCGAGAGGCAAGTTTCACAATGGCTTATGATCGTGGTTATGATCCCGGAGAGGGACACAATACAGCTGCGGCCATTGTGGTATTCCACTTGAGGCAGAACCTCCCAGGTTCAGGTTTTATTAAGATTATTCTCACTCTGATTCCAATATTGTTAACCGTAAAGGTATGTAGCAGTTCTAAACACTACAACCAGTTATATGAGGGCTGCTTTTTACTTTCTCTACACGTAATATATGTTTTAGGGTCCCCTGAAACCAAAAGAAGCATTTTCAGATAACGGTCCATGTGTGTGTGTGTGTCCGTGAACACGATAACTCAAAAACGAAAAGTCGCTAAAATACCAAACTTGGTATTCAAGTTTAGTATCTTCCTGGGATGCGACACGAAGATTTTGAGAAAAATTCCCCCACCCCAAACTACCCTTTACATGGTACTTTTTTTTCGAAAAGTTTGATTTTCTTAAAAATGTCTAACGATTTTGATTAAAATAATGTGTATTACATATTTAAGTGTCAAATAAAATGTATATTTTGAATTCTCTGGAAGACCACTTTACTCACGATGAATTTTACAGAATTTTGCATATCTGCTAAACTGTAAGAGATGGACAAAAACTTACCTCGCAAAAAATGTAGAGCACGTTAAAACACACAATTTATGTAATACACATTTTTGTGGATTTTTAAAAAGATATTCCTGGTTTTTGGTTTCACCTTTAAAAACTTATACTTTTATCATACAGGAATTTGTCAACTCCTGTTCATACAAACAAAGGAACATCAGTCACATAGCAACTAGGTTTTGACTTTCACTTTAACCTATGGTACTCCCTTATTTTGCTTCTACTTATAAGGAAGCAAGTAATAGGACTATTTTTGCTATTTTTTTCTCTATTAACATTAAGTAAATGAAAGCATTAGGTTTTTAGGAATAATTTGTTGTAGAGATGTAGAGAAAGTCATGTGATTGGAACACATAAGACTTTTTTTCAACCTCCGATAGGCTATAAATAAAATACAAGTTCATAGAAAACAATTATTTTATTACTAAAAGTTCTGTACACTTACTTTTCCACATAATCACATAAAACACTGAGACATTTATCGTACCTGTGAACAAACTTTGCAATACCCGCTTCAAAAAATGTTGCCGCCAATGATTTCAAATGAGCATTGACGTTGTTTTGAAGATCTTCGTACTTTATGACGTTTGCAGAGAGCCATTCAAAACAAACGAAGAGGAATGATGACTTCAGGAATTGTGTTTATCCATTACAACGCTTGTCCACACATTGATGGCACAACCCATCGTCTCCTTGAAGAATTTCAATGGGACATTTTCGATCATCCGCCGTACAGTCCTGACCTGGCACCCAACGACTTTCACCATTTCCCTGAACTAAAGACGTGGCTAGGTGGGCAGCACTTTCAAACCAACGAAGATCTTCAAAACAACGTCAATGCTTATTTGAAATCATTGGCGGCAACATTCTTTGAAGCATGTATTGGAAATCGTGTGCACAGGTACGAAAATGTATCAATCCTTTCGATGATTTTGTTGAAGTCACCATAAGTGTACAAAACTTTTAGTAATACAAAAATTGTTTTCAATGAACTTGGCTTTTATTTATAGACTATCGGAGGTAGGAAAAAAAAACCGGCCCTCGTATTATTCAGAATACGAACAGCATTAGATGATCTGAGAATGATAAGAAACAATAGATAACTGCCTCCGTGGTCGAGTGGTCAGCGAGCTGACTTCTCATCTGAAGGTTCCGGGTTCGATTTCCAGCTGGGGCGGAGAATCTTTCTTTAACCAGAATTATTCCCTATTCCAGAAGGAGATACAATAGAGCTGCGGCTATTTTGGTGTTCGATTTGAGGCATGTACCCCCAGGTTCAGGTTTTGCTAAGATTATTTTCATATTAACAGCTGTTTCCAATACTGTTAACCGTAAAGGTATGTAGCAGTTTTAAACAGTACAATCAGATATATCATTTAGGATCAAACCGATGATGATCTGAGAATGACCAAAAATAATAGATGACTGTCTACTGAGTTCTCACTCAGAGGTTCCGGGTTCGATTCCGTCTGGGGTGGGAAATTTTTCTTTAATCAGAATTATTTTCTGTCCCCCACAGAGTCTGCAAGTGTGTGTATATATATGCGAGAATGAATGCACATGTTTGAGGAAAATAAACGATTTCTTTTCATAAATACAATCCGGTGACTTCTTATTTGTTTCATTTACATAGCCCCATTTAACATCTAAGGCCATATCGGGGGCTTTGCATTAGAAACAACTCGTTGTCTGCAAGTTCTTTACGTTGGGCTTAAATTGTTCTTTTTTTTTTTTTTTGTTTGTTTTGTTTTGTTTCCTTAAACACACACATACATATTCCCTCTCACATACATACTTCCAAACTCTGTGGGGGGATAGGGAATAATTATGCTTAAAGAAATATTCCCCGCCCCAGCCGGAAATCGAACCCGGGACCTACGGATGAGAAGTCGGCTCGCTGACCAGTTGACCACAGAGGCTCCGGCGCTGAACTCCTTTTCCCTCTTTTTCATTTGCCTAACAGTTACTTTCTTTTTCTGTTTGATTACCGTTTGCTTTTTTGCTACCCACATACATATACACATTCACAAACACACAAATACCCATACCGGGAGTCGAACCCACACTCCCGTGCGCCACGAAGCACCAAAGCGAGGCACTTTAGCGAGCGCGGCCATGGAGAGCGGTATTTAAGCCCAACATAAAGAATCTACAGACAATGGGTAGTTTCTAGTGCAAAGTCCCCGATATGACCTTAGATGTTAAATGGGGGGGGGGGAAGGAACTTATATTTTGTTTTCATAATAAAACTATATGAAGTCTAAGCTTTAAGAAAATATCATTATTCTTTAACTTTCTCTAGCATGTATGTAAAATGTACATAGTAGGTAGATAAGTATTTTATTCCACCCAAAAATTCTATACCGAGATGTCACTAGAAACACATTTTTGAGAACACCTGAATCTAAAAATAGAAAAGCACCCAAAATGAAGAATAAGTTAAATACCATACTTGGTATTTAAATTTAGTATCTTCAAAGGATGCACGACATGCTAATTTTCAGAACCCCCCCCCAACCCAAGATACCCTTAATATGGAATATTTTTTCGAAATTTCCTAATTTCCTCAAAACAATTTTGATTAAAATGCCGTATATTAAAGATATTTACAGGACAAATAAAGTGTATAACCTGAATTTCTTGGGAGTTGCCCCGATGTCCTGTTTATTCTGAATAATTTGCAATAACTAATAAACATTAAGAAATAAACACAAAAATGTAGCTTATTAATGCACACAATTTATGTCATACTTTTTTGTAGAGCTAAACCTTTTAGAGATATTCCCTGTTATTGGTTTCAAACGGGAAGCCTTCCTCTTTTTTCATACCTCTCTTGTTTTACTGCTGGCCATGGAAAGAACAGGATTTAAACGACAATCGAATAGCGACAGATTTTAAAAGATTTGCCTAATGCTTTAGTCGAGTATATTGCTCATTTGCCATATAAGAAACTAAGTAATAGTTGCATTTCTGGTAATGTTCATCTTAGCATTTTTAGAACAAAAGAATACTCTTTGTTAAGAATAGCTTGCTTGCAGAACAAGTAGGGTAAGTTATTTGAATGAATACAGATTCTTCTTTTTATGACTGCAAACATTTGAACCACTAATTAACAGGAGACATTCAAACTTTTGTATTCTCGTAAACTTAATTCAACATTTTTCTATTCTCAAAATGTTTCACTGTTGTAATTTTGTACTAATTTGATTGTACTGTATCCAAAAGTTGTTTAAAAGAATCGTCATCCTCTTTTTAGAAATAAAATTTTGAGAAATAAATTCCTAAATATTAAAAAATCAAGAGCAAATATCTAATCGCCTTTCTGCAATAAATAGTGTATAATATAGAACATTTGATGTATTCCATTCACACGCCTTTCTCTAACAGTTACGCAAATTTTTCTTACTTCTTTCTAATTCTTTTATTTACATTACGCTAATCAAGATAAATATTAGCAGAATTTATCTTATTACAGGGAAATACATTAGGTAAAAGAGACAGTCAAATCCTTCAAAAGCCGGTTGCTATGTGAAACAATTGAAATTCCGTTCTCTTTGCTTTTCAGGAGTAAACGAAAGAGAGACGAAAAGAAAGACGGCTTTCCGTTTGAGAAAAGTTTTTTAAGTACCTTAAAATTGAAACCAATAACACGGAATATTTCAGAAACAGCTAATTCTACAAGAAAAAAACTATTGTGTTTTAAAGGAATCATTATTTTATGTTTAGTAACATTTTTTATATCTCTTATAGTTTGGCAGTTATATAAAAAATATACAAAAGTCATTCAAAATGATGAGGTCTTCGGAGGCTATTTCCAGAAAATTCAAATTATGCATTTCGTGTTTCATGAAAAATATCTTAAACATATGGTATTTTAATCAAAATCGTTAAGAGCCATTGTTAAGAAACTCAAATGTTTTTTCCCCATGCAAAAGGTAGTTGGGGTGGAGGATTATCTTTAAAATCGTCGTACGGCATCCTTGGAATATGCTGAACTTAAATATCAAGTTTGGTATTTAAGGGATTTTCATTTTTTTAGGACACACACACATTTTTCTTAAAACTTTTTTTAGGATTCAGGAGGTCTCAAAACATGTGTTTCAGGTGAAATCTCGGTATCAAATTTTTGGGTGCAATACAATAGCTTCTCTATACACTATGTACATAGTTCGAATAGAAAAAGTAATAATCAAGATGTAATGAGGATCAGGTAGGTAAGGTGCGAGGAGATGAGACCTTGCGCTTTCTCATCTGACTACGGATGGTAGAGTAGCTAGACTTGACGGCCCTCTAACACTATTTGATGCAATGTGTAGGTATTATCGTTGTGAGACGAGTCCACGTACCATCTTACCGAACAGCTCATTATAGGTTCTCAATAAAATAAGATGCATTGAGAAAAAAATTATCATTCACTTAACTTTCACGATTCTTCCAAAGACTATCTTTACAAAAGTGTATTCTTCTGATTCTTCTCAGGATAAGGGCTATCAGGGACGGGGAGACCCGTACTTAGGTTGTTTTGGTCTTTTGCGACTTACATGATGACAGAGAGGGAGGCATGATGAGACCAGAAGGGTGAACAGACCCGAATGTCAAGGGCTGGGCCGGAAGCTCCTAAACCCCCCCAAGTCGCGCCATAAAGCACCCGAAAGCCGGTTCTCACAAACCTTTAGAGAGCGCAAATCACCGATCAGCCACAACCTGCCGAACACCGTCACCCTGCCGTTCAACCCTGAAACAGATGACACGGAAGTGACGAGTACAGGAAGTAAAGAGGAAAGCTGTGGTGATTGAATAACCTCGGCACTCACCTGCTACCCGGAAAGAACACAAAAAAACTATCAGCCAATGTAAGCAATCACCAGGGATCGAACCCGGGGCCTCCCAAAGTGACCCACAGATATTACTGGCTGAGGCATCCAGCTCTGAACTGTTTCTTGTCAATAGAGATACCTAAAGGATCAATAGACTACCTCTGTGGTCTGATGGCTGGCATGCTAGATTCCAAATTCCGGGATGGGCTCTATTCTTGGCTAGGGGATGGGAATTTATCTTTAACCAGGAGTATTCCCCATTCTCCTTAGTCTGGAAGCTTGAGTTAGTGTGAATGATTGAAAGACTGACATCCTGATGGCTAAATGAACCTTGTAGACAGACGATACTAAGAATCATCCTTTGTAAACTTGCACACTACGCTAAAGCGATAGTCAAATGTTTAAAGTTATACAATAGTGGTGCAATTATACTCTTCTTTTATGACTAGCAGAAAAAAGTCACAAATAATTACTTCCATATGAAATCATCTCAGGTGTTCCATTCATATTACTTTCTCTAGCTATTCTGCAAATTAATAAGTGATTGAAACGCAGCTCTCTGTGCTTGGCCAGGAATAGAACAACATAGGAATACTAAATTACAGTTTGACAAAAGTATTTTAAAATTTAAACCTATAACAAGAAATATCTGGGAGTTGGTTAATTTCACAAAAAATATATTGAAATAAACTGAGTGTTTTAACCAGACTTACATTTTTGTGTAGTACGTTTTTATTTATCTCTTACGGTTTAGCAGTCATGCAAGACTCAAACAGAACGAAGAAGGATTCTGAGGCTGTTCCAAAGAAATTCAGGATATACATTTGTTCATGCCAATGCCTTTAATGTGTGGTATTTTAATAAAAATCTTTAGCGTCAATTTTGAGAAAATTGAACATTTTTTATGCACACACACACACACACAGCACGCACGCACGCAACATTTTTCTGATTTCTTAATTCAAGGCCTTGCAAAACATGATTTCGGGTGAGATTTCGGTATGAAAGTTTTGGGTGAAATACAATATTTTTCCGACCTATTATGTACATAGTAAATTTACGGTTGAGAAATTAGAAAATTATACGCATTGTATCAGAACAAGGGATACTTATCTTGGAAATTGACCAAATTAATAAAATTTAACGTCAATAGAAATAAAATATTTTATTTAAATTGGTGGTCTAACGAGATTTATGTTATTTTTGTGTAATAAGAGTATTTTTTTACGGTTTACTGGTCATGCAAAGGTCATTCAAAATGAAGAGCATTACAGAAGCTATTCCTAGACAATTCGATTTTTACTTTCTCTAGCCCCGTATGTAAAATGTACATAGGAATAGACAAGTATTGCATTCCACCCAAAAGTTGGATACAGAGATTTCACCGGAAATACATGTTTTAGGACCCCCTGTATCCATATAAAGCATTTTCAGAAAAAGGTCCGTATGTGTGTCCGTGTGTCTGTGAACACGATAATTCAAAATCGAGTAGTAGCTAAAATACCAAACTTTGTATTTAAGTTTAGTATCTTCCAGGGATGCGACACGAAGATTTTGAGAAAAATCCCCCACCCCAAACTACCCTTTACATGGAACTTTTTTCGAAAATTTTGATTTTCTTAAAAATGGCTCTAACGATTTTGATTAAAATATCGTATATTAAAGATATTTACCTGACAAATAAAGGGTATATCTTGAATTTTCTGGGAATAGCTTCCGAAGACCTGTTTATTCTGGATGAATTTTGCTTAATTTGGCATAACTCGTAAACCGTAAGAGATAGACAAAGACTTACTGTATAAAAAATGTAGGTTTTTTAAAATACACAAGTTACGTCATATATATTTTTCTCGTGGAGCTTACCGTTTTCGAGGTACTCATTGTTATTTGTTTCAGTTGTGAAGTACTTATACTTTTCTCAGTCGGGAGCGTCCGTTTTTCTTTTGTTCTACTCCTGGCCAAGAAAAGAAGCGATTTATAATGAGAATCGCGTAACGACAGCTTTTAAAACATTTGACTATTAGTTTAGCCTAGTGTATTCCCTTATTTTCTTCCTACTTATACAGAACTAAGTAATAAGAACGTTGTGCTAATGAGTACCTCGATTAGCAAGGTGCAGAAAGAAGAATTATCTTATGTAAGACGTTTGTAGAACAGCTAGAGAAAGTCATGTGAGTGTAACACATCAGATTTTTTTAAATACATTTATGGATGCTCTTTAACCAGTGTGGTACTCAGCGTTCTAATTTACAGATATACTGGGCGTGAAAGACCACTTAATTTTCTCAGAGGCCTCTTGAAGTTCTTTTACGTGTCGTAAATCTAGAAAGCTAAGGAGAAAGAAGCGAAGCTAAGGAATTTTATGGTCTAAACGAAATTTGTTGGGCCTGAACTTGCAACCTTGTATACCAGATGCTAGAGAGTCATTTTCTAGTACACAAATAACTATTAAGCTAAATATACACAGTTCATTGACTATTAAAGTATCTTAAATCTGCTGTATTTTAATCAAAATAGTTAAAAAGCTATTTTTCATGTATCAAAATTTGCAACAAATATATTCTATGTACTACCTGTCTAACGAAAGAGTGCAGTTTTTAGGGGAGTCGCTGGTGCAGCATGGTATGATTTAGGCGGTAATATAGTGTAGTACAGTCTAACCATCAAAACATCAGCGTACGTAAACAATGATCCACACAAAACTTGCTGTTTTCTTTATCACTAATGAATATTAATTTTCTGCTTTGTGAGCGTATGACTGCGCGCAGCAGTGTTTGCATTTTGACTATGCGAACCCGTCACTGCAAGAGACTCAACTGCTGCATTCCAGTATTGCTGAACTGTACAGGGCATGCACCGGGAGTGTTGACGTAATACGGCTTATCTGTTCGTGTTTTCGCAAGCTTTCATTTTTGGCCGTCTGCATTCATACTTCAGACAGGTAATAATGGTAGTTTGGGGTGTGGCGGTTTTCTTGAAAATATTCGTCGCGGCTTTAATGTTTGGTATTATGTATTTAACCAACTTATCGCACTCACAGGAGTTTTTCTATAAATAACCTCTTTGCATTGAGGGGGCCTCAAAACTTTATTTTGTTAATATCTCCAATTTGAACTCTCTGTTGTAATATAGTATTTCCTTACTAAGTGTACGCAGTGTACTTAAAATTCTAAAAATACACTTACAGATCCTAACTATACAATTTTTTTTTTGGCTCGGAGTATAATGATGTATCTGCTTCCAGAAGAGAAAGTAAAATACGAAAGTACTACCATTTTCTCGCGATATTTTAATGAATTAGAGAAATTAATTTATCAATTGTTTATTTTACTGATCTACTCAACCCATAGTAAGGGTTGCGGAACAATACGAGCCTGAAGCTATAACATAATTTATATTTTATTAATATCTATGTGTACTTACTCCAAATGCTTCAAATCGATCGTTATGGCAACATAATGCATTTTACTTAACCCACGCCAAATTGAACCAACTGTTAACACTTATCGAATCATCAATATTCATGACGCATTAATGTTATCTGTTGCATACTTAATGACAAAATTATTTTAGCATCTCTGATGAAGCAACATGCAATACATATTGGCATAAACATCAACGTTTTCATAAAGCAGCATAAAACTCTTCTATTCTGGATTCATTTCATATCTTGTTAATGAGCATTATTTGTGGGGCAGTTGAGTAACTTCTGGTGATACACTATACATTAGTTCAGCCACTTAAAGTGCTCTAAATATGTTTATTTTCATGGCATATCATGTACATTTTCGAAACGTTTTCCCTTCATTCTATCTGCCACTTTATCTGCCTTCTGAGTTGATACAGAACTGGTAATTTCCGATGCACTTGGGTTAGAAGACATACAATGTCAGCTGCTAAGAATAAAACATTCTTATTACTTTCTCTACGCATACCTTGTATTGTAGCCATAAATTCGATAGCGAGATTTCACCAGAAATATATGTTATGAGGTTTGCTGAATCTAAAAGAAGCATTTTTAGAAAAAGTCTTTCTAAGTGTGTGTCTGTGGGCAGCATAGCTCAAAAATAAAAAGTTCATTAAACACCAAACCTGGCATTTAAGTTCAGTGTCTCCCAAGAATGCGAAATGGAAAAATTTTCGAAAATTCTGATTTTCTCAAAATGGTTGTAAGAATTTTGATTTAAATACCGTTTATTAAAGACATTTACACAGCAAATAAAATGTATATTCTGAATTTTCTGGTAATAGCCTCTGAAGATATCTTAATTATTGAAGAACTTTGCGAAATTTTGCATAAGCGGTAAACCGTAAGAGATAGACCAAAACTTACGTAATAGAATAGTAGTGCTCGTTAAAACAGAATTTATGTCCTATAATTTTTTTTCGTTGTGTTAATTGTTTTTGAGATATTTCTCGTTACTAGGTTCAGTTTTAAAATATATATATACAAAGGAACTTCAATCATATAGCAACCAGATGACTTATCACTTTAGCCTGTGGCACTCCCTCATTTCCCTTCTACACGGAATCAAGTAATAAGACCATTTCTGTTAATTTTTTCTCGCTTAGCACGAACTAAATAGAAGAATATGCTTTTAACAATACTTATTTGCAGATATGTATAGAAAGTCATGTGAATGGATTACATAGATTTTTTTATCTTATACGTACATATAATAAATTAGTAACTATTTTATTCCATCCAAATATTCGATGTCGAAATTTTAATGTGAATTGATTTTTAGTCCTCCTGAATAAAAAAGAAAGAACATTTTCAGAAAGAACATGCTGCGTTACATTTACATGAATCTCTTTTTCTTCTATGGTTAAAAGTAGATATCCAAGCTATTCTTATTTGTGTGAGAGCAAGTGTTACGTAAATTATTTTATCACCTCTTCTGAATCTAACAATCTCGTTCTTACGGAGGTACTGTAATTAAGCAAGCATATAATACAGCGTACTAGCGCCACTTGTAAGAAACCAAGTAATGAGAACATCCTGCAAATGTTTATCTCGATTAGAACTGTGTAGAAAGATGAACAATCTTATGTAAGAAGTTTGTTTATAGAGGGTCTAGAGAAACTCATGTGAGTGTAACACATCAGATTTTTTTCAATTAAAATGAAGCAGATTAAATGTAAGCTTTCGAAAGAATAGTTTGTAATGTCACTAATGTATAATAGACGGTAGAGAAAGTAGTATAACTAAGACGAGATTTCAAGTTTATATAATGTACTCGTATTATATTGTTTTGAATCGCCAGTTGAACCCTATTCGATATGAAGGCCATCACCAAGACTTTTAAAACCAGTCGCACTGCAGGAAAGCGAATGTTCAAGCAAAACACCCTTTAAAATATGTGAGAGTGTACTGCAATAAATATAAATAGTGGACATATTTCTCGAAAATATAAAATTCCAAATCCGTGAAGACTAAACTGAAGAGTTTATAATTTTAATTTCGTACTGTCCTATGCGTGCACACCTTGCTCCCTAGTAAAAGGCCTGTTTTGTGTGTGTGTGTGTGTGTGTAAACGGTATAACTAAAGCAACAAATCCATTATATACCAAAGGATGTGACATGAAAGCTTCAAAGAAAACCCAGACAACTCAAGCTCCTTTAACATGGATTTTTTTTCCAATAGTTTTAAATTTCTCAAAGATATATAACACTTTTAGTAAAATATGCTAATGTAATCAGAGATAAAGGTGTACCTTGAATTTTCTGAAAATAATCTCTATAGTCTTGATTTTTAATGCTTTCTGCACAAGAGATACAAAAAAGCATTAATACACAATACAGATCTTGTCAAAATTTATATAAACATTTTTTGTGTGAAACTAACCATTTCCGAGATATTCCTACTTATTGGTTTAAATTTCCCAGCAAATTTACTTTTCTTGGGTTGTAACGATATGCTTTTTCTTTCCCTTTTTAACTCCTGGTCATTCAAGGAGAACTTAATTTAACGTATTATCTCACCTGACGATCACCTCTTAAAAGATTTGACTATCGCTTTAGTCCAATGCATTCGTTATTCCCCATACAACTGCAAGAAAATATATAAAAAAGCTATTTCTGATATTTATATAAAAATGGATAGTTAAGTTTTTCTAATAACAGTCTTTTGAAAAATAAGTAGAGAAAGTCATGTGTGACATATAAGAATTTTTTCCATTGAAATTAAGTACATGGAAAGTAATAGTTTATATAGTCACTAATATATTAAAAAGGGTAGAGAAAGTAATATGGCTAACACCGAAATTCAGTTTTTATTTTCTCTACACGTACTATGCACATAGTGTATAGAGAAGGTATTATACTGCACCCAAAAATTCGATACCATGATTTCACCAGAAATACATGCTTTGGGTCCCCCTGAATCCAAAGAAAGCATTTTTGGAAAAAGGTCCATCTCTCTGTGTGTGTGTGTGTGTGTGTGTCGACAGCATAGCTCAAAAACGAAAAGACCGTTGAATACCACACTTGGTATTTAAGTTTGGTATCTTCCAAGAATCCGACAAGAAGATTTTTGAAGAAAATCCCCCCACCCCCAACTACCCTTTACATGGAGCTTTTTTCGAAAAATTTGATTTTCTTAAAAATGGCTCTAACGATTTTGATTAAAATATCGTATATTAAAGATATTTACCTGCCAAATAAAATATATATTTTGAATTTTCTGGGAATGGCCTCTGAAGACTACTTTATTCTGGATGAATTTTACAGAATTTTGCAGAACTGCTAAACCGTAAGAGAGACCAAAACTCTACCACACAAAAATGTAGATCACATTAAAACACACAATTTATTTTGTATACATTTTTTTCGTAGAGTTGATCGTTTTTTTTTTTCTTTTTTATATTCCTTGTTTTTGTTTTCAGGTTTGAAAAACTTAACTTTTCTCATACAGAAATTTGTCAACTCCTGTCCATACAAACAAAGGAACTTCAGTCACATAGCAACCAGCTTTTGATTATCACTTTAACCTATGGTACTCGCGTATTTTGTTTCTAAATACAAGGAGGCAAGTATTAAGACTATTTCTGCTAATTTTTTCTCGATTAGCATGAAGTAAATAGAATCATAAACTTTTTAACAATAACTTGTTACAGAGGTGTTGGCAATTTAGCCCCATTTGACGAAGAAGAGCACATCACCAAGCTCTTTCCAAGTGCAACAAAGCAACACACTGCAGGAAGCGTCTAAACAAAACAATTCCTTTTACGATGTGCTAAAGTATTACAGTAACTTTAAAGTGACGACATTTTTCTTGAAAATGAATTGAATGAAATATAATGCTGAAACTTCGCCTTATCTCTAAACCTACAGTTCCTACAAGGTATATCAAATTGTTTAATTATCATATAGAGAGGTTTCAAAAGTTTTCAGGATCAATTCAACTATTTTGAGAGTAAATAGGTTAAAAATACCAAATTCATGAATACAAAATCTTTATATCTTTAAAATCTGGAACTTCTTTTCACATTATGTGCACATTGCGTTCACCGTATAATTTTATAATATTGTGCTGTAATAAAATGGGAAATAGGAAACACAAAGATAAAAGGCTAAAAATATTTTTAGAGACACAGAGTGAAACATCAAATTTAAATATTACTGTATAGATTTTTCTGAAGGTTTTCCTGTGATTTTATTGTTATGAATACTTATTTCATTTAAACTGGATAAATAATGCGGAAGATATAATTATTCCATTAGACTGCCTCCGTTGTCAAGTGGTCAACGAGCTGACTTCTCACCCGGGTTCGATTCCCGGCTAAGGCGGGGAATTTTTCTTTAACCAGAATTATTCCCTATCCCCCACTTAGTCTGCAAGTATGAATGTGAGAGTAAATGTGCGTGTGTTTAGTAATATAAAGTTTATTAACCTAATGCTCTGAACTTATAATTTTACAAGTCAAGGCCTCCAATATGACCATTGAAGTTAAAAGGGGCTATACAAATGAAATAAAAAAGAATTATTCCCTAATTTTAATTAAAGGAATATGTTGCATCATTAAAATGTCTCGCTCACCTCAAAATTTAAATTAATCAGCTGAAATTTTCTGCATTGGAGCTTTAAACCACATACAAAAATGTTAAATAGGGATATTTCAATAGCTTTGTTTACTGAATTAATTATATAGTTTTAAAAAGGTTGGAAATTTTACTTCAAAAACTAATCATATATATTTGAACAATTACTATTGTTGTGAGGGTAATTGTTACTTATATACGCTGTTTACAGCACTTGACATTACTTCAAAACGTGATCGGGTTTTGGTACATTTATTATTATAATATCATTAGAGTCACTTTGTGGTTACTTATTGTTAATGTTGTAAACGTTTATGGCCCTAATCCGCAAGACGCAGATTTAAGTGGGTGCCCTAAGCCGCAAAGCATAGCCGAGGGATGTTATTACTTTCTCTACCGTACTATGTACATAGTGTATAGAGAAAGTATTGCACTCCACTCAAAAAGTCGATACCGAGATTTCACCGGAAATAATGTTTTAGGGTCCCCTGTAAACAAAAAAAAAGTATTTTCAGAAAAAGGTCCGCGTGTGTGTCCGTGGCTGTGAACACGATAACTCAAAAAATGAAAAGTGTACAAAATACCAAACTTTGGTTCAGTATCTTCCATGTATGCGACGCGAAAATTTTGAAAAAATCCTCCCACCCCAAACTACATTTTACATGGAACCTTTTTCAAAAAAAAATTATTTTCTCAAAAATGGCTCTAACGACTTCGATTAAAATATCGTATATTAAAGATAATTAGCTAACGAATAAAATGTATATCCTGAATTTTCTGGAATAGCATCTGAAGACTACTTTATTCTGGATCAATTTTACGGAATTTTGCACAACTGCTAAACCGTAAGAGATGGAGAAAAACTTGCAATGCAAAAATGTAGAGCACGTTAAAACACACAATTTATGCTTTATACATTTTTTAGTGGAGTTGATCGTTTTTAAGATATTCCTAGTTATTGGTTTAAGCTTTAAAAGACTTACACATTTCTCATACAGGAATTTGTCAACTCCTGTCCATACAAACAAAGGAACTTAAGTCACATAGCAACTAGCTTTTGACTATCACTTTAACCTATGGTACTCGCTTATTTCGTTTCTATTTACAAGGAAGCAAATTATAAGACTAATTCTGCTAACTGTTTGTCGATTAGCATGAAGTAAATAGAAGCATAAGCTTTTTAACAGTTATCTGTTGCAGAGATGTACAGAAAGTCGTGTGAATGGTACCCATCAGATTTTTTATAAGTAGAGGAGTGGGGAGGATCTGTGGAGATAGAACCCCAATTATCCCAAGAAGAAATTAAAAGCTCGGCAATCTGACGCATTTTAAATTGAACAACTTAATATTTTCAACGCTTTCAAATATGGATAGCTAGTAGAAGTTTTACCCACAGCTTAAACTCTTTTTTAAGAACGTCGTGTGATATTTGTGTATGTCAGGTGTATTAATTTCAATGTGTGCTAATTCACGAATTGCTATAGCACTTAATTTGCTAAAATTATTAAAACACAAACTCAAAATTTTAGTATTACTAATCCATATGTTAAATAATCAGAACCAAATACATATCTGAAATCTCAACAACAACAAAAAATTTGCAACCACCGTATACGAGAAACTGACACCCATGGAACATCTTGAAAGTGTGAAATCGAAGTATTGAAGAAACGCCAATTAATGAAATAAAATGCTAAGAAACAGGTGTATTGTGTGAACTTTAAATTGCGGGGAGGAGCGCTAAATGTTTATTTTCTATAGATGCTCAAAGCTACTAATTTTTGTAATAAAAAAATCTGATGTGTTACACTCACATGACTTTCTCTAGCTGTTCTACAAACTTCTTATATAAAATTATTCTTCTTTCCGCATCTTGCTAATCGAGCTACTCATTAGCACGATGTTCTTATTACTTAGTTAATTATAAGTAGGAAAAAATAAGGGAATACACTAGGTTAAAGCCATAGTCAAATGTTTTAAAAGCTGTCGTTATGCGATTGTCATTACAAATCGCTTCTTTTCTTGGCCAGGAGTAGAACAAAAGAAAAACCGCACACTCCCGTCTGAGAAAAGTATAAGTACTTCACAACTGAAACTAATAACAATGAATACCTCGAAAACTGTAAGCTCCACGAGAAAAATGTATGTGACATAACTCGTGTTTATTAAGAAGACCTACATTTTTTGTATACTAAGTTTTTATCTATCTCTTACGGTTTACTAGTTATGCCTAATTATGCAAAATTCATCCAGAATAAACAGGTCTTCAGAAGCTATTCCCAGAAAGTTCAAGATGTACATATTATTTTTCAGCTAAATATCTTTAATATACGATATTTTAATCAAAATCGTTACAGCCATTTTTAAGAAAATCAAAATTTTCGAAAAAAGTTCAATCTAAAGAGTAGTTTGGGGTGGGGGAATTTTTCTCAAAACCTTCGTGTCGCATCCCTGGAAGATACTAAAATGAAATACCAAGTTTGGTACTTTACCGACTTTTCTTTTTTGAGTTATCGTGTTCACAGACACACGGACACACTGATACACGGACACACACACACACACGGACCTTTTTGTGAAAATGCTTTTTTTGGATACAGGGGACCCTAAAACATATATTTCTGGTGAAATCTCGGTATCGAATTTTTGGGTGGAATACAATACTTCTCTATCCCTATGTACATTGTACATATGGGGCTAGACAAAAGTAAAAATCTGATGTGCTCCATTCACATAACTTTCTCTACATCTCTGTAACATATTAACAAGTCTATTGTTATCTCTATTTACTGATAAATCTTTAGAAGAAACGGTCTTATTACTTAGTTCCTTATCGGTAGAACAGAAACAATAGAATGCATTAGACTAAATCGAGAGTCAAATGTTTTAAAATGTGGTTGCTAGGGATGGCCATCCGTTCTTTGCATGGCCAAGCGTTGACAAGTTTCTGTATGAGAAAAGTATTAAATATTTTAAAATTGAAATCCATAAGAAAGAATATATCGAAAATGCTGAACTCGACGAATAAATGCATGTGTGTTTTATCGAGAGCTACAGTTTTGTGTAGTAAGTTTTTGTATTTATCTTACGGTTTACCAGTTTAAGTAAAATTTAATAAATATCATCCGGAATAAAGAGGTATTCAGAGGCTATACATTTTATTTATAATTTAAACATCTAAATATATAAGAAATCTTAATCAAAATCGTTAGCCATTTTGTCAAACTCAAAATTTTCGAATTTTTTCCGTGTGAGAGGTAGTATGTTCTTGAAAATCTTCGTGTCGCAACCTTGGAAAATATTGAACTTAAATGTCAAGTTTGGTATTTAACGGACGTTTTGAGCTGTGCTGTTCACAGACACAAACATTTTTCTAAAAATACTTAATTTTTAGGATTCAGGAGGTCTTAAAACATATTTCCGGTAAAATCTCGGTATCGAATATTTAGGTGCATTACAATACCTTTTGTATACACTATGTACATAGTACGTTTAGAGAAATTAATTTTTTTTTTCTATTTTTGCAGCCATTGTAGTCAAATTGTACTCTCAGTGACTTCACGCCCTTTTTCACGTTCATGATACAACACCACGCAACAGCCCCATTATATGCCCAAAACAACAATAACATAATGTTGACTAACACTTTTTCCAGTATAAACTACAATAAAATGCTTCCTGCTAGTCTTTACAGATACAAGCACGCGGAAAGCGATCAGAATCGAATAAATTGCGCATCATATATATTGTACAAGTAGAAAACAATTGAACTTACCCACGTAAACACAAAGCATCCGGGTGAAATACACGTAACTAACTGCAAACATACTTAAAAGCATCAAGGCACCTGCCGAGCGAATAGCACGCCACCTCGCGCGAAAATATCGCGACCATGCGGCATTAAAACGGCGGCAGAAAACACAGTAGGCGCTGTACACAAAATTCAAGCGATAGCAAACTAATACTACAAATTCTGAAACAGTACGACTCGAAGATAGGATGTTTATATAAAACAATTTTATGTGCTCCATTCGCAGGACTTTCTCTACATCTCTGCAATAAATTATTGTTAAAAAGCTTATGCCTCTATTTACTTTATGCTAATCGAGGTAATTAGCAGAAATATTCTTATTACTTGCTTCTTTGAAAGTAGAAACGAAATAAGGGTGTACCATAGGTTAAAGTGATAGTCAAAAGCTGGTTGTTATGTGACTGAAGTTCCTTTGTTTGTATGGACAGGAGTTGACAAATTCCTGTGTGAGAAAAGTAGCTTTTTAAAGCAGAAACCAATAACAAGGAATATCTAAAAAACGATCAACTCCACGAAAAAAGTGTATAAAACATAATGTGGGTTTTATCGTGGTCTACATTTTTTGTTTGGTAAGTTTTTGTCCATCTCTTACGGTTTAGCAGTTATGCGAAATTCTGCAAAATTCATCCAGAATAAAGTAGTCTTCAGAGGCTATTCCCAGAAAATTCAAGATATACATTTTATTTGTTAGTTAAATATTTTTAATATACGGTGTTTTAATCAAAATCGTTACAGCATTTTTAAGAAAATCATAAATTTAAAAAAAATCCATGTAAAGGGCAGTTTGGGGTGGGGGGATTTTTCTCTGTATCTTCGTGTTGCATCCCTGGAAGATACTAAACTTAACTACCAAGTTTGGTATTTTACCGACTTCTCGTTTTTGAGTTGTCGTGTTCACGGACACACGGACACACACACAGACATACACACACGAACTTTTTTCTGAAAATACTTTCTTTTAGTTACAGGGGAACCTAAAACACATATTTCCGGTGAAATCTCGGTATCGAATTTTTGGGTGGAGTGCAATACCTTCTCTATACACTATGTAAATAGTACGTGTAGAGAAAGTAAAATGTTTAAGTATTTTAAAACTGAATTCATTAACAAGGAATATCTCGAAAACGTCATTTCCACGAAAAAATGTATATGACATAAACTGTGTGCTTTAACGGGATCTATACCTTTTGTGTAATAAGTTTTTGTCTATTCCTTATAGTTATACAAACGTCAAAAAAATTCATCCATAATAAAGTGGTCTTTAGAGGCTATTCCCAGAAATTTTAAGGTATACATTTTATTTGCTATGTAAATATCTAAAATATAAGAAACTTAAACAATATCGTTACAGCCTAAATTTTCGAATTTTTCTTCATGTATAGGTAGTTGGGGTTGAGGGATTTTCTTGAAAATCTACGTTTCGTAACCTTGGAAGACATAGAACTTAACTATCAAGTTTGATATTTAACGAAAATTTCATTTTGCAGCTAATCTGCCCACCCACAACACTCTCTCACACACACACATACAAACTCAGAACACGGACATTTTTAAAAAAATATTGTTTGTTTTTTAATTCAGGAATCTCAAAACATATATCCCCGGTGAAATCTCGGTATCGAAATTTTGGGCGCACTAAAATACCTTCTCTTTACAGTGTACATAGTACGTGTAGGGAAAATAAACAACCTCATGTGTTAGATTCAAATGATTTTTTCTACAATTTATCGTTCATTAATACCTATTCAAATTATTCCTATTAAAGTTTATGTTTAAGTTTTCTACCATGTACATAGAATGTTTGTAGAGGAGGTATGCCATTCAACCCAAAAGTTTGATGCAAATATGTCACCGAAAATACATGTTTTGAGGTCTCTGTATCGAGAAAAGAACCAAAAATTAGAAAGAATACTAGCTCAACAACAAATACTCGGTTAAATACCAAGATTGATTTTAAGTTTAGCATTCTCCAAGAATCCGCTACAAAGATTTTCAAGAAAATCCCCCCCCCAATTACACTTTATATAGAAAAATAATTTAAAATAGTTAAATTTCTCAAAAACGTCTCTTAACAATTTAGATTAAATATTGTATGTTTAAGATGTTTTATGCTAAATGAAATGTATGTATTTCATTTTCTAGAAATATCCTCTGAAGTCTCGATCATTGCCTACGACTTTTGTATATTTTATAGACCATAAGAGAGATGCTGTATTTATGTAGGTCTCGTTCAAACCACATCGTTTGCCACAAAAACCCTCCAAACTTTTTGTAGAATTAGCTGTTTACCGGATATTCCTAGTTTTTGGTTCAAATTTTAAAATGCTTACACATTTTGCAAATTGAAAATCGTTATTCATTTTTTCCTGGTTAACCAAAGAGATGGAAACTCCAATGAATCACAAAGTAAAGAAAAAGAAAGGTAGATAACGATTTCGCATTTAATAAATGTATAATTATTTTAAAATTTAAACCAATAACAACGAATAACTCAGAAACAGATAGCTCCACAAAAAATGTATTTGGTATAAATTGTGTGTTTTAACGAGACCTAAATTTTTGTGTGATAAGATGAAAAACCCTCAGTTTTCAGACATCTTCTTTTTAAAAAGCGTTTTATTGAATAAACCTTGCAAGATAGATGTGTTGAGATTTTTCTCTGATTAAAGCAAAGCCACTTTTTTAGATCCCCAGTTTTCTCTTATGTTTTTCATTTTTGGTCGTCTAGTTTCCTTAATCTTTAAAATTTCTTAAAATGTTTCACTCACAGCTCTATCCCGTTGTTCCCCTTTCATTCTAACGAAGTATATCGAGACGGTACCCTAAGGTTATTTTATACAGATTTATTATCAGAAACGACCTCAACTAAGCGTATAATCGGGAGCACTGAGAATATCTGGGACGCTTCCTGACCCAAATTTTGATATCGATTGTCGTTCAAGTTTCAAACTCCACTCAGTTTGACTCAAATTCATTTCAACCCTTTGGGGCTGAACACCAGAGTAGCACAGCGAACTGCAAATTGGTGACAGCGAAAAGATAATTAGAGATGAAAGGAAGACTATACAGAACAAGACGGGAAGAGCACACGATCAAAAGGAATAGGAAATGAGCAAGAAAACAATTTATGACAAACAAGAGCAGGAGGAAACCGCAGTTAAAAGTCTGACTTACTCCAAGCATTGTTATTTCATAAATAGTTCGCCAACTAATCATAAAAGCTTATATAGAAATGATTTCAGTTATACAGGATGAACAAAACGTAGGGACTGGGCCCTTTATTTCAGTTGGAAGAGCACTTTCTCGCTCTGTGAGGCGTCCCGTGCTCGATTCCAGCTGGGGTGAGCATTTTTCTCCAGCCAAAATTATTCTCTACCCTCCCCAGAAGCTGTAATTATGGACGATGTGAATGTGTGAGTGTAAATTAAAGACAATTCCCAAAATATTAACATCAATAGTAAAATGGTTAAACTATTTCGACTGTTCTAGAGAAATTGTTCCAAAGTTTGGGGGGGGGGAGGTTGCCGATATGACCTATTATTAGAGAGAAATAAATCGATATCTGCGTCCACAAAAGTAAACATATTAGCCTAAGTTTTAAGTGGATCAATAAAGATAGGATAGAATAGGATAGGATATGATATGATGGAATAGGATCGGATAGAATAGGATAGAATAGGTCAGGATAGGATACAACACAATACAATAGGATAGAGTAGGATAGCATAGAAAAGAGTAGAATAGGATAGGGTAGAACACAATAGAGTAGGATAGAAATACAATAGAATAGAAGAGGATAGCATAGAATAGGATAGGACAGAACAGGATAAGACGGAATGGAACCTTCTTTTTTATAGTGTTTAACACCTGCTTTTACTACTTGTGGCACCGCAGGCGATGACACTGATGATACATAGAATGGAGATGCAGCACCGGTAGAATGCGATGGCGGGGGAAACTGGAGAACCCGGAGAAAACGCGCCCCTGCGCCGCTTTGTCCACCAAAAATCTCACATGCGGTCGAACCCGGGACGTCTATGAAGAATGGAATAATAGGCGATAATAGGATAGGATAGAATAGGGTAAGGTAGGATAGGATGCGGTCGGAGGGTACTCGGCACCGAACTTAGGTTCCTGTAGCTAAGTGTCATGAGAAGCACCCCCGAGAGGTGAGAGGATCCACCAGGTGACCGGAACTAGGAGTGACAGAGTCTCTACATTTTCCAGATTCAAACACCCCGACAGACCGGTGCCACGGCTCCACAAAGACTCCAACGCCCCAACCAGCAGCGCTCCTCATCCCGGCAATCAGGCGAAGTCGGGGACGGAGATGGTCATTTTGAGCATCCTTTTTCCCTGTCGCGCCGCACCCATGAGCCACAAAAAGCAAATCCCCGAATACGGGTCGCAGACGAATCTACCTGAGGCATTCGGCTTGGTCAAAAACGTTAAGTGCTGTTTTGATTCATATGGGAGGTCGAGACACTAGGTAGCATAAGGGGTAGCGGCCACAGTGGACCTCAAATGGGTGGGGCAGAACTTCAAGATTTAAAATAGAACCAGGGTATAAATTTGGGATAGTATGATTGTCTTCAATAAATAATTAATTTTTACTTTCTCTACCCTGCAATGTATTTAGTTGATAGTGAAGGTAATGGATTCCACCCAAAAATTCAATACCGAGATTTCACCGGAAATTCTTTGAGGTTCCCTGAGTCCGAAAAGAGCCGTTTTAGATAAAGGTCTGAGTGTGTCTATGGATAGCATAGCTCAAAAACGAAAACTCAGTTAAACACCAAATTTCCAAAGATTAGACACAAACTCCCCTTCCCAACTATCCTTTACATGGAATGTTTTAACCCAAGGTCACGGGTTCATACCTGGCGGAGGACGATGGATTTTTTCGGACGTAAAAAACCCTTAGTATGGCTTCCTTCGGAACAGAAGTAAAGCCGTTGGTCCCGTGTCGTAAAAGAATCTCAAGCCTGATAGAGAGGCCTCTGAGCAAAATTAAGCGGTCTTTCACGCCCAATATAGAATGGGACGCTGAGCGTCCATAAATAAAACTCCATTTTTTACATTTATTTGAAAATGTGGATTTTCTCACTGGAGTAATGATTTTGATAAAATTCCGCATATTAAAATTATTTACATCATAAATAAGACATATATTTTCAATTTTCTGGGAATAGTCTCTGAAGAGCTTTTTATTCTGGTTGAGTTTTACAGAATTTGCATAACAGTATAACCATAATGGCTAAACAAAAAATTACTACACATTCTAATAGATCTCGTTAAGTGCATAATTTATGTCGTATACGTTTTTCTCGCAGAGCTTTTTCGAGATATTCATTATTATCAGATTCGATTTTAAACTAATTAACTTTTCTCAAACGGAACCGTGCAAAACGAACCGAACTCAATTGTTTCACTTGACAACCAGCTTGATTCTCGCTTTAGCCTAGTGTATTCCCTATTTCCTTTCTATTTACAAGTAAGAAGACCAATTATGTTAATGTTTGTCTAGATTAGCATGACGTTAGAAAAAGATGTACATGAAACAGCTAGAGAAAATGAATAGAATACATCAGATTTCTTCATTCGTAACAGATTTTGATCTTTCGGATTTGGTCTTATTCCTCGCACTTCCCGTGTCGTGCTTCTCGACAATTTTTTATGTGGACTGAGCTACGCTTTTGTTTTGGATTTAATCATGAAATAAATCTCACACTACTTTTTACTTTCTCTATCCCTATGTACAATGTACATAGGGATAGAGAAGTATTGTATTGTATTGTATTGTATTGTATTCCACCCAGAAATTCGATACCGAGATTTCACCGGAAATACATGTTTTAGGACCCCCTGTATCCAAAAAAAGCATTTTCAGAAAAAGGTCCCTGTGTGTTTGTGTCCGCGTGTCCGTGTGTCTGTGAACACGATAACTCAAAAACGAAAAGTAGCTAAAATACCAAACTTGGTATTTAAGTTTAGTATCTTCCATGGATGCGACACGAACATTTTGAGAAAAATCCACCCACCCCAAACTACCCTTTACATGGAACTTTTTTCGAAAATTTTGATTTTCTTAAAAATGGCTCTAACGATTTTGATTAAAATATCAAATAAAATGTATATCTTGAATTTTCTGGGAATAGCTTCTGAAGACCTGTTTATTCTGAATGCATTTTGCTTAATTTGTCATAACTAGTAAACCGTAAGAGATAGACAAAAACTTACTCTACAAAAAATTTAGGTCTTGTTAAAATACACAAGTTATATCATAAACATTTTTCTCGTGGAGCTTACTGTTTTCGAGGTATTCATTGTTATTAGTTTCAATTGTGAAGTACGTAT
The DNA here is from genome assembly GCA_030762935.1 of Hymenopus coronatus. Lineage (NCBI taxonomy): Eukaryota > Metazoa > Arthropoda > Insecta > Mantodea > Hymenopodidae > Hymenopus > Hymenopus coronatus. Next base: position 45,161,266 of record CM060888.1, on the reverse strand, counting down.
ACTTTTATCAGACGGGAGTGTCCGTTTTTATTTTGTTCTACTCCTGGCCAAGAAAAGAAGCGATTTGTAATGACAATCGCATAACGACAGCCTTTAAAACATTTAACTATTGGTTTAGCCTGGTGTATTCCCTTATTTTCTTCCTACTTATACGGAACTAAATAATAACATTGTGCTAATGAGTACCACGATTAGCAAGATGCAGAAAGAAGAAGAATTTTATGTAAGAAGTTTGTAGAACAGCTAGAGAAAGTCATGTGAGTGTAACACATGAGATTTTTTAGCCATCTTCCTAACCATAATCAACTATCTTTAATATTAGTATTCTGTACCTTTCAGTGAGATTTGCTATGATGTGTAAAATTTCAATGAAGAACGATTTGTTTGAAAATAGTCAAACTCATTGTGTAATTGGTAAGCCTTTTTAATGTAAATTAAGTGGAGAATGAAAGTGATTAAGTATGCTAAATACAATGTTAATATTATATAGAAGTTTCGTTTTAGAAAAAAAAAAGAAAAGGTTTTAAACAACAGTTTCTTAATTTGCTAAGGTGTATCAGATAATCTTAAATTTAGAGGATCCCAGCTTCATTTTTAGCCCACTGGTGTCCTGCACCTTAGGCTGTGTGGAGGGCCATTTCTCACATGATAATAAAAAAGTTGGCACTTTATTGGTTCATTTAAAGTTATGGTCAATATTCCAGACGTTATGTTCGTGCTGTATAGTCCACTTTGCTGTATATAGGTAGCTATACTGTCAGTCTATACACAACGACCACCGCAAGTCGACTATAGTGTGTATCATGTATGCAAGATTGCTTCGAAAGTCTGATGGAATGCGGTCAACGCTCATATTACGGATTGTGTCCTAATAAATCATTTCCTTTTTATTCATTCATTCGCCTGTTCCCCTTCCTTTATGATTTATACCAAAACAGTGCTAAAAATACTCAAAATATGCAAGAGCTTGCCTGCAGCATGCAATACAGATCAAAATTGGACAAAAGCTATCGTCTTGGCAGAATGATCTTCTCCCAGTATGTATTGGCTATCGGGCGTACCCTCCAGCCGGGCTCCGAGAAGTGTTGCTGATAGGCGCGAATACTCTGACTCAGGCGAGCAGAGTTAAAACAAGCTTGATCTGTCCTAATAAAAACGTTTATGTTTTATTATTCATCTTCTCCGCCTTCCCTTCCTATCAGGTGAGATGGAGCCCTGGTAGCGCACACGATTTGCATTAGGGAGGTCCTGGGTTCGATTTTCGCGGCCTGGTCTAATTGACCCATAGGTCTTTACGTGGTTTGTCTCGGGTCGCCAGATCTGCTAAGTTCATTACATCCCCGAATTTTCCTGTCCACCATTTCCTGTTCCCATAATTTTCTTATCACTATTTCAGAGTTAAAGAATCATGTGATGGTGACGGAGGGTTGCCGCTGGATAGTGGCTTGCTCATTGTAATGGATTTATCCTGGCATCATCCTCTCTATTGCTAGAGAAGGTCCCTCCTTCGAGGCTTTCGTCTCGGACTCTCTCAGGAAACCAGCGGAGGCTCGGGGTTCTGAGTGGGTTAGGGTGACGTGGGAGGCGTTCCATCTGTAACCGTTAAGGACCCCGTCCATGCTTACGCCCGTTATTATCTGGATCTCGTCACCCTTCGGATCTCTCTCCTCCTCTAGGGTCACGTAAGTTGCAAAGCGCCCCAAAGGTCTATGTTTCTAATTCTTTTCTCTCATCCCTTTAAAGCCGTCCTCCGTGGTGTAATGGTTACCATGCTAACTTCATATACACAAGGTACCGGGTTCAAACCCGGCGGAGGACAATGGATTTTTTCAGGTGTAAAAATCCTTAGCATGACTTCCTTTGGAAGGGAAGTAAGCTGGTCCCGTGTCGTAAATTTACGGCACGTAAAAGAACCTCAAGCCTGATAGAGAGGCCTTTAGCAAAATTAAGCGGTCTTTCACGCCCAACTTAGAATGGGACGCTGAGAACCACAGTAGTTAAAGAGCGTCCATAAATAACACGCCACTTACATTTTTTCATTCCTTTGAAAGTAATGCTTCTGTCCACATTCAACCTAATCTTTCCCTCTCTTGTTTAACACATATTATATACCCCCGTGCTTTATTTTCCGTATAATACATTATATCATATTTTTACTGTTTGTTTGCAATAGGCTGCACGCTCGTCATTTTGTTTTGTTCAACAAATTGCCAGAAAAGGCATAATAAAGCACACAACTGAGCCATTTTGATCGTTTCCAGAATCTCGAAATTTGTTCTTCTCAAGATCATTCCTAAGCTCAAGACCTGTTTACAACACACAGAATTAAACAGGTCTGACAGCGTAATCTGTGTCAACCAACATAACGTGGAAAAGTGGAATATATGTGATAAAATTTAAAGTACTTAAGACTTTGAAAATTCACAGATAAGGCCTCTTAAACATAAACGTGTGTCATTTTATCCACATATACTTAAATTATCGTTTTAATAAATTTATAGATACTTTGAAAAATGTTCCGTTGTATTGAAATCTCGTTAAATCTAATTGCAACTTTTAAATCTAATATAGTACTAAATCTATTTATATGCAATATATGATTGTATGTATATAATGATTATAAATGAAATGGAAGAAAAATACAGTTCAACATACTGTAAGTAACTTCATAAAGTTTCCACCTTAAGTTTTGAAAGTTTAGAATCACTGATTGTGTATTTCTTCGCTATATCTGATTTCATTATACCTTTATCAACTTCTAGGATTTTTAACTTTATGTTTAGGGAAAAGGAATTTCCCGTCTCGTATGTAGATTAAATCATATGCGAGGAAGCAAAAGTTTACAATTTAAGGTAGCTTTTAAACAGACTGCCTGAACATGGAATTCCATTCAACTTTTGTCTATTTATGAGCTAAGATGAAGCAAAATATGGTATGGTTAGGGATGAACAAACACTTGGCGGCAACTTTTTATAATCAAAGATGAACTAACAACCCTCTGAATCAGGAAAAGACACTAATTGTTCAGTTAGTATGGAACATATTTCTAAATTCGTTCAATCCAGAAATTTATTATTTTCGTTATAGTGGCATTTACATTTACTGCAGTTAACATTGGTGCGGGAGATTTGACGATTAAAGTTTGACATTTATATTTTACCCGTAGTAATGGTTAACTATGTTTACTGGCTACTGATGTCAGTTATATCTTACTTGGATAATGTAAACATATTCTTAGCTCAATTATCAAAAAAATATCTAAAGTCCAGGTTTTTGTATCTCTACCACAGCTCCCAGAATCCAGGATACTCAGATATACGAAGATAATTTATTTTCATAGTGAAATACTTTAAGACCTCCGCGATGCCTCGACATTACGCTCTCCAGGTCAAAATGTAAGGTGGCCACAATTTAAATTAAGTATCATAATTAAAATTTATAAAAGTCATCTTCATCATCTTTTGTAACATAATGTAAATACGGCTTATCTATCATCTGAAGTTGCCTCTCTCGTAGCGTCTGATTTCAAGCAGAGCTATCTTTCACCACACCTGCTCCTGTTATCTTGCTAAAGTTAAAATTTGATCGATTATCTCAGCAATTATTTAAGATAATGAGCTAAATTTCTCAAGGTATATTCAGCAATACCTTTACTGTTGATTAATGAAAAATAAAATGTTTCTGTTCATTAGAAGGAAAGGTATGTTTTTTTTAAATAAAGCTATTAAAATCTTATTGAAAAATTATTATTTTTAAATTAAAAACACTAATGTATATATATAATTTTTTTTCGTTAAAATAATGTTTACTTATGTGCAAATTCGTGTTAAAAATTTCAGCCCTTTGTGTCAAATACTTTCTGAGATAGTTTGGCATTTATATAGAAAAAATTACTTCTACAGAAATGACTTTCAAACATAAAAAAAGAAATGTAACCTTACTTTCCAAACACAGCTTCGAAATACTTCAAAACTCTTACATGAAAGAAATATGAACGCAATATCAATGCTACAAATAGCTATAGTAAAACTTGCCAATCAAAGTAAAACAAAGATTTCTTCTCTAACACTAATATTTACAAAGTTATTCACGTTTTACCAAGTGAGTGTACCAAAATGTTCTAAAAACTGCTACACAATATTACTTTTAACAATATTTTTAAATACATATTTACAATCAACGTACCTCTATGAAAGTTATACCAAAATGAGCGGGAGATTCGAAATGCTCATATAAAATTATAACATGAAAATTAAAAAAAATGAAAATCCCATTTCAACTCCCCTTAAGTGTAAGATAATTTTAAACCACGATGCCTCTGCCTACGCCCATTCCATAAGCACTCCATTCCCCCAGTCCCGTTACGTAACACATTTCATGTTAAACTTGGAAACTGTGCTTCCGAGTCTCATTGTTTCTGCATGAAAGATTGCTGCCGGAAAATTAAACATTCATTATTACGGTAAAATGTAAATGTAAAATGTAATCGTTAGTTTTATTCTTTGAACTGTCTTTTATATTTTTAGCGAATTTGGTCAAAATGTGGATTTTTCGAATTTGGTGCAAATAATCCACTGTACTTCTTTAAAGTACATATTTGAATGTCTGATTCTCCTACGACAGATTGAGCACATTTTTTGACACCAAATTCAAGCGTTGAGCTGGTTAAATGGTTATCTGTGTCAAATGTCATTTTTCTCAAACCCAGTTTTGTCTTTATTTTCCTATATTCAAAGTGTTAGTTGTCACACAAAAATATTGGCACAGGTCTGAAAAATTTCCCCAACGCACTTCAAAAAATGTGCAATAAAATGATGTATTTGAGTTATGATATTGTTCAGTTTAGGTTTAAAAAGAATTTAAAAAAAAAACTATCAACTATACAAGGGCAATTCCTATGAAACATTTCGTTACAAAGGTATTAAGGAATGTACTTTTAAGCAATGACACTTTATTAACCATATTTCTGTCGGGGAAGATAGATTTAGAATTTTGAAAATAAAATGAGTTAATTTCCTGTAGCTCCTCCTAAGTGCAGCATAGGGCATTGTTACGATGTTTCCTTGATCGCACTTCAAGTTCTAGTTGGTGAGTTCGCCGCTATGCGCCATGGTGACGAGGGATCGACTCGTCACCCACAGATGGCACTGTAGGACGAAAGCACGTTTTGCGGACGTGAAATGGCTAACTTTTCCCCACAAACCTATTTTTTCAAGGTATGGGGTTCTTTTACATGTAAATAAATATTACACGGGACCACCGGTATAATAAGGATTTTTGTGTCCGAAAAAATCCAACATCCTCCACCAGGATTGGATCTGCAATTTTGAGCATCATTTTGAGCTATAAATTGAATTGCAATTTATTTTGGAAAAAAGCATAAAAATTAAATAAAGAATTGAATGGAAGGTAAGGCAGTTAAAAGTTCACTACTACAGGTAGATTGTTCAAAGAATTTCTAAGTATTGACCTATGTTACATATCGATCTATAAATTTATTTTTTATTAATTCTACACCATGAAGGACGCTGTTAATAAAAGTAATATAAATTAATTAATAGATCCAGAATAACGTTACATGTTATGCTGAAACTTCGTATAGATACTTATTTTATTGCTATTAATGACTGCACAAAACTCAAACCTCGTAATATAAATTAATAAATCCAGAACGATGCTACTTTTGTGCTGAAATCGAGGTCTAACACTTCAGAAAATGACTTGTAGGACCTCGGTGTCCACCTAAAGTGTGAAAACGGTAATTGCCTGTATGAAGTGAAAGCAAGGACGGGAATATAGGAAAGGAGGACTATAATTAGCGGAAGAGCTGAAACTATAGGAGAGTAAATACATAACAAGAGGGAGAGGAAGGAGGAAGAGGTATGCTAAGGTAAAAGGGTAACGTTAACCGTTTATGCACGGTGTTAACTACCAAGCAGTAAATCAATTTAGTGAATGTGGGAAGGATAGAGGTTACGTGTTGAAAGGGAGCGGACAGAGGATAAAGGAGACTGAGAACAGATTTGTTAAGATCGATGCCAAGTCTCTCGACAACTCCAGGGGTTGGTTTGGGGAGGGGGGTTGATCCTCAGTCTGTGTGTAAACAGCATACACGTGACAAAGATCCTTCCTATGTGTTAATCTTATCTTTGTTTACCCATCTTTCTAATTCTGTGTTGTTGTTGCCTTGAAAGTTTCTAGTTGCATTATTTTCTTAAGAAGTACCTACGACACATGCTATAGAGTCGGACTGGCTAGACGGCTGTTTTACTATGCAGAGCTGCGCGTCCTCTCGGCGCCGCAATGAAAACCCGGCCGAGGCTCGGCAAGGTACTCGTCAAACTTTCTCCTGCCTTCATACATCCTCAATTTTTAGTCCATTTTATTTTTGCAGATGTTCTTGAAACCGGTAAAATAGTTCTCTAGCATATATGCAATACAATGTACTAGAAAAGGTGTTGTACTCCACCCAAAAAATTCGACGTCGAGATTTCACTCCGCTTGGAACTCCCTGAAAAAATTAGGAAAATATCAGTGTGTATATGTTTGTGACTGCATCAAAACTCTAAAACAAGAAGGTGGTCTATTCCACCCACCTCGTTTTTGAGCTTACTGATACACACTGATCTTTTTCTAATTAGACCACCTCGTTTTTCAGCGTTGATGCCCAAAGTCACACAAATATACCCACTGATTTTTTTCTAATTTTTTTCAGGGAGTTTCAAACGGAATGAAATCTAAGTCGAGATTTAACTCCGACTGAGACCCTCTGAATTAAAAAAAAATAATAATAAAAATAAAGAAATCGGTATGTAGAGATGCATAGATCAAAAAACGAAAAGGTGGTGTATTCCACCCAAAAATTCTAAGTCGAGATTTCACACCGTATGAGACCCCCTGAATCAAACAAAAATAGAAAAAGGCCAGCGAGTATCTGTGTGTGTCTGTGGACAGCATAGCTCAAAAACGAGAAGGTGGTCTATTCCACCCAAAAATCATGTCAACATTTCACACCGTTTGCGGCCCCCTGAATCAAACAAAATAGAAAAAGATCATTGTGTATCTGTGTGTGTCTGTGGGCAACATAGGACAAAAATGAGAAGATATTCTATTCCACCCAAAAATCATGTCGACATTTCACACCGTTTGCGGCCCCCTGAATCAAACAAAATAGAAAAAGGTCAGTGTGTGTCTGTGGGCAGCATAGCTCAAAAACGAGAAGGTGATGTATTCCACCCATAATTTTTAAGTCGAGATTTCACTCTGTTTAGGATCCCCTGAATAAAAAAAAATAGAAAAAGGTCAGTGTGAGTCCGTCTCTGTGAACAACCGAAAAGACCGTTAATACCAAACTTGGTATTTATGCTCAGTATCTTACAAGCATGAGACACAAAAGTTTTCAAGAACATTCCCCACTAAACCTACCCCTTAAATAGAAAAATGTTTGAAAATTTTGTTTTTCTCAAAAGTTATTTTAATGATTTGGATTAAAATATCGTATATTAAATGTTTTACAACACAAATATAATATATATTTTGAATTTTCGAGGAATAGCTTCTGAAGATCTCTTTATTCTGGATGAGCTTTGTAGAATTTTGCATAACGGTTAAACCGTAAGAGATAGACAAAAAATTACTACATAAACAGAAGATCTCGAACAGGATTTAATGTGATATACGTTTTACTTGTAGAGCTGACCGTTTTCCATATATTCCTTTTAAACAATTTGACTGTCGCTTTGGCTTAACATATTCCCTTCTACTTGCACGGAGACAAGTAATAAGACCAATTATGCTAATGTATATCTCGTTATACAGGTGTTAATGAACTATACCTAAATATTTTCACAGAATATGTAGATTACTTAAATAAGTAATTTGAGATAGGAGACTTATGGCCTGTTTATTGAAACTTTGAAGTAACGGCTGTAAGTTTCTGAAGTGCCCAGTACGCCACATATCGCGGCACTTCATCTGGAATGAAAAAAATAATAATAAAAAACATTTATTCTATGACAGGAATCGAACTAACAACCTTTGGGATAGCAGCTTCCCACATTACGCATTAAGCCACCAGAGCAGTTGTAAAAACGCCTCCAGAGTAGGCTAACTAAAGAACGTAGTTAATGAATGCTCAGTGTCGTACTGTCAAGTGATTAGTTCGAGATTTTACATATTTTTGGGACATTAAATCTTGAGAACGCTAGTAACGAGCTGCTAAAAATATATTTCTATACTCGGGCAGCAGTTTTAAAGACATTCTAAGCCATTTTTTCAACCTGTTTTGCTTTATCACCGACTTATCAGCACCTGATACCCACACGTTTAACGCTATGTAGTTGCGTTATGTTTATCAAATTACTGATATCAGTCACGTTCACAATCCCGCAAATTATTTCGGTGTAGTTCATTAACACTCTGTATCATATTTTGAATAGGTATTTATGGAACAGCTAGTTAGAGTTATGTGAATGAAATATATCAGAATGTTACAAGCGGATGATTTTACTTTTGCGTAGAATTAGAGATGTATTAACCTTTATATGGTTGCCGTCGTACTGTAAAGGTGTTGTACCGCTGTTTGGACCAAAAATAGTCTTCAAACAACCAATCTCCTGTATGCTATTATGAGGATCTTCACAAATTATTTTTATAGCACACTATATCTTGCCAACTTGTTTACTTCACCTAATGTTTTCCGTTCTTTATCAATTTCTTCGATAATTGCTCTTTCCCATGTGTTTCTTAGACTTCCATTTCCTCTACTACGCTGGGGATTCCGATCTAAAACGTTCTTTCCATTGCTTCAGTGTGAGAAAACCAGATGTCTGCCATTTAAATAAGTTTCTCTACCTGTTGTATAAACAAACTATTCTTACAAAAACTTATTCTTTTATCTACTTCATGCTAATCGAGATAAACATTACTAGATGGGATTTAAAGAGAGTTTGGGGAATTTAAACATGAAACTTAATTGTTCATTCATTAAGAATCCATTTCAAATTAATACCTACAAATTATGTTTCTGTTTTCCTTATTTAGAAACTTCCAAAAATACTTAGTTATATCCACTTTCACTGATCTTGCGTATTCGACAAATATTTCTTTAATAATCCTTTTTGTTTATCTCTTAAACATTTAAATGCTCTTAGGTAACATTCAGATAGATGATTTCACTACCTATGTTTTTTTTGTTATAATATTTTTGGTTAGTTTATTATGCAATAAAACTGGAAATTTTTGTTTATACATTTCCAATTTCGGAACACATACCTTAAAGATAAAATGACAATTGCAATATTTACAATTTTGCATAAAGTTAAGCCATTCCATGAATCTTATCATCCATTTGATAACAAGAATTAAAATTTAAGTCCATTCGAAACTTGCAAGCAATGTTCAGATCCTTTCAGTTGTTTTAAAAAGAATTTATGGAATGGCTTGGACCATAATATGACAAAGTGATCCATCGTATCACAGTGAATGAAATTATATTTTTAAGAAGAAATGCAGGAATACACTAAACTGGATAGGAAAAAGAATATAGATATTATGAAAGAATTGAAAATTGATCCAATAATATAAAAAAATCAAAATTATTCTCGAAATTGGAGGCCTCGTGTACTAAGAATGGCTGCATCTAGAATTCTACGTCAAATATTACATTATAGACCGCAAGAGAGGCAAATGTTTTGTAAAACCGAATTGATATAATGCGGTGGAAGGCGAAGTTCCTCTCCTTAGATATACATACATAAATTTCCTCACCAGTCTCATTTTTACATAGTTACTAGGTTAGAGATTACTAGTCCAAAGTTTTATTACTTAGTTTTCTTAGATTATTAAATATTTTATGACTAAGATCTTTGAATCCTTGTAATTATTTAGCCTTATTAGAGCTATAAACTTAAGTTTAAAAATCGTAATTATTGGGATATAAAAATCACCGAGAATAAAAATGTTACTTGCATGAAACTGTTTATATCTTGTGTTCCACAACTCTGTTAATAAATCATTAATAAAATCTATATCTATGTATCATATCTATAAATATAATATATTCATTCAAATCAATCTAAACCATAAAGGTACAATATTAGACTCTCTGAGAATGCAATGCTCTTTTACATGCTGTTATACAACTCCACCATGATTTATCTACATATTGGTCTACGTCTATATTTTCTATACACATTGTATGTATGATAAAAAACTTATGAATTAAATAACTCATCTCAAAAACAAGTTCAATTCTACGTCATTTTTAAAGGCGTTCTGAATTTCAGTTCTTTCGCGCAATTGCATGGAAAGAGTATGGAATTATAAGAACAGAATAGAGCATTCAGTTCTTAAACATTCGACTATCGTTGTCCTTTATCACTACGCAATATGCGCATATTAGGTATTTTATCCCAAAATTCAAGATTTTATCGCAAATACATATTTTCAGGACCCTTAAATAAAAAAGTCTCCATAAAAAAGGTTAATATGTGTGCGTGCATAGAGAACTCAAAAAAAAAAAAAGTGTGCGTTAAATACAACAGTTGGTAGTTACGTTAACAAAATTTATTTTCTCAAAAATAACTCCAACGGTTTTGATTAAACAACATATGTTTAATACATTTTTATTAAAAATAAAATGTATACCTTGAATTACATGGGATCTTTATTTTATATGACTATAGCATAACTGATAAACGTAAGAGATAGATAAAAACTTACTGCACAAAATATCAGATGACCGTAATACTTACCACTTCATTTTTCTTCTTCAATTCTAAAGGAATGCACCCGGTTATGGAGACAATAACGCAAGATAACTGTGAGAATCAAATATATTTCTTATGTATTAACTATGGTTTCCTTGGTCACATCGTTTAAATAAAGAAATAAGTGTATTTTTGTTGTAATTCTTTACAATGAACAGGTTATAAACTATGCACATAACCATTAACCTCTCTTGGAATCTGAAAATGGCGGAGAAATGGCGGGGCTCGTTTTAGGTTTAACGTCCTATTGCAGATGTTGGTTATTTGACGTTATGTGGTACATGAGCTAGCTAAAGAGCATGAAGATACCCGCGTCACTATCACACTGCAATTGTGGTGCGCTTAATACATTTGATCAAGTAATATTTTGGGTTAAATGGAGAAATTACACAAAGCTATCATCAAATAAAAACTTATCAATTGCCCTACCAGATCTACTTGCTCTTTAGTTATGTTATTGTTAGCCTTAAAAATGACTGTTTTGACATAGGAGAAAATAGAGAAAGAGGTGGAAAACATTACGAGTAAAGGAAAGAAAGAGATTCGGAAGAAGCATAAATATTATTGTGACTGTCTCCTTAATGTAATTCATTACCTATGTCAGCGTTTACCCACCACACTATGAAAGGACTGCCATTACTGTTATGTCAACGATATCCTTGCTTACCCACGCTATTAACCGCATGTGTTCCTTTCCGCAATACCTTATGTGTGCGCTGAGTTCGTCCTTTTCGCAATATCAACTATATGTGCTACATTGCGCAAATCATAGCGCTTCATTGCACTTTTCAGATGCAAAGGCATTATTAGACATTTGCAATGGTAAATTTCTGTTGACACTGGCCTCATTTCGTTTCCATCACATTTTTACTTTCTCTATACGCACTATGTACATAGTGTATAGAGAAGGTATTGCACTCCATCAAAAAATTCGATACCGAGATTTCACCGGAAATATATGTTTTAGGATCCCCTGTATCCAAAAAAAAGTATTTTCAGAAAAAGGTCCGTGTGTGTCCGTGTGTCTGTGAACACGATAACACAAAAACAAAAAGTCGGTAAAATACCAAACTTGGAATTTAAGTTTAGTATCTTCCAGGAATGCGACACGAAGATTTTGAGAAAAAAAAACCCACCCCAAACTACCCTTTACATGGAACTTTTTTCGAAAATTTTGATTTTCTAAAAAAATGGCTCTAACGATTTTGACTAAAATATCGTATATTAAAGACATTTACCTGAGAAATAACATGTATATTTTGAATTTTCTGGGAATAGCCTCTGAAGGCTACTTTATTCTGTGTCAATTTTACGGAATTTTGCATAACTGCTAAACCGTAAGAGATGGACAAAAACTTACCACACAACAAATGTAGAGCACTTTAAAACACACAGTTTATGTTATATACATTATTTTTGTGGAGTTGATTGTTTTTTGAATATTCCTTGTTTTTGCTTTCAGTTATAAAAAACATACTTTTCTCATACAGGACTTTGTGAACTCGTGTCCATACAAACAAAGGAACATCAGTCACATAGCAACAAGCTTTTGACCATCACTTTAACTTATGGTACTCTACCTTACAAGGAAGCAAGTAATAAGACTATTTTTTCTCGATTAACAGGAAGTAAATAGACGCATAAGCTTTTTAACAATATTTTATTGCAGAGTTGTAGAGAAAATCATGTGAATGGAACACATCAGATATTTGTAACTTCACAACGTCAAAAGAAGAATTAATATGGAAGGTGTTTCCAAATATTTGTGCAGATTACAAAAACTATACTTGGTTGAGCGAACGAGCCATTTTAGCAGCAACTAATGAGAATGTACATTATTTGAATATAAAAATCCAGGTTAAAATTGATGGATAATTGCATTTATTTAAGTCGATCGATTCCATTACCAATCCAAATGAAGTCGTCAATTATCTTACTCAATTCCTAAATCCATTGGATTTGCCAGGAATACCGCCACACAATTTACAGTTCAAGGTTGACTCGGTGATAATTATGCTACGCAATCTCAATCAGCCAAAATCATGCCTTGGAACAAAACTCACTGTTAAAAAATTTATAAAAATTTTGATTTCAGCTACTATAACATAGGAAAGCTCAAAAGCGAGGATATACTTATTCCAAGAATACCACTAATGTCAACCGACCTTCCTTTTGAATTTAAGCGTGTTGTTTCCGGCGCGCCTTGCATTCGCAACGACAATAAATCCCAAGGTCAATTGTTAGAAGTGTGTGGAATATACCTTGAATTGTCGTGTTTTTCGCATGGGTAGTTGTACTTTGCGTGCTCGAGAGTCGGCAAATCATCGGCCTTATTTGTTTTCTCTCCGGAAGGACAATTGTACATTACAAGGTATTACAATAAAGTATTGTCAAATTATGTAATCGTAATTGACTTGAGTTTTTTTCATTAGCCATTTTTTCCTTAGCCATTTCCGAGATAATCTTTTTTATTGGTTTTAAACTTTACAATATTAAGAATTTTCTTAAATGGATACTCGTTATTCGCATTTCAATTGTTTCACATAGCAACAGCTTTCAAAAGATTTTACTATCGCTTTAACCTAGTTACTCTTTTCCTTATCTTTTATTTAGATAAAAGGGAAGAAAATGCTAAAATTTATCTCCAATAGTACAAATAGATTAAAGATTAAGCTTTGTAAGCATAGTTCGTTGCGACAAAAAATCTGTGTATGAACACAAATTGTGTATTTTAACCATATCTGCATTTTTTGTGTAACAAGTTTTTGTATATCTCTTACGTTTACCAGCTATGTAAAGGTCATTCAGTATGAAAAGTATATCAGAGGCTATTCCTTAGAAATTTAGGATAAGTATGTAGTTTATTTGGTATATAAAAAAGTTTAATATTCAGTGTTTTAATCCGAATCGTTATAGCCATTTTTAAAAAAAAAATCTGATGTGCTCCATTCACATGTTTTTCTTTACATCCCGGTAACAAATTGTTGTCAATATCTTATTCTATTTCATGCTAATCGATTTGTGGAAATGGATTATTAATTAGTTCCTTTAAATAGAAGGGAAATAGAGAACACACTGTCTTAACCGCCAATATAATTACAGGTCATCTTTTAATACCTTTTTTTAGGAAATACTGGTAGAACAACAACAACAACAATAATAATAGATACAGGCAAATGTTTTAAATCGTGGTTACTATGGGATTAAAATCAGATTCTTTGCGTGACCAGGAGCTGACACGTTTCCCATATGAGAAAGGTTTAAGCATTTTAAAAATGAAATTAATAACAAGAAATATATCGAAAACAGTCAATTCAACGAAAAAATATGTGTAACACGTTGTGTGTTTTATTGTCATCTACATTTTTTGTAACGTAAGTTTTTGTTTGTCTCTTACGGTACAAGTTTTGCAAAATTCTGAAAAATTCATTCAGAATATAGACTTTTCCCAGAAAATTCAAGATATACATTTTATTGCCATGCATATCTTAAATATACCAGATTTTAATCAAAATCGTTAGAACACGATTTTGTTTTGCGAAAACCAAGGAATTCGAAATATATTTCCATATAAAGGATATTTGGGGAACTTTTCTTGAAAATATTCGTGTGGCATCCTTGGAAGATACTGAACTTAAACATAAAGTTTGGTATTTAACGGACTTTTTGTTTTTGAGCTATGCTGTCCGTAGGCACACTTAGGGATCTTGTTGTAATATTGAATTGCTTGATTGATTTAGGGGTCGACAAAAACTGTATTTCGGGTGAAATCGGTATCGAATATTTAGGTAGAGTACAATACCTGCTCTCATATGGGATTCGTGGTGGACTAAGCGGCGTCTGGGAGGTTTTCTCCGGATCTTCCGGTTTCCCCCGTAACTCATTTCACCAATTGCTCCATCATCACTTTTCCATCATTTCGCTTACATTTCATATCGTCTACTTCCTCATATTCATGCCTAGCTACGGGGCGATCCCTCGTACCAGCTTTCTGTGGTTTCATACCGTTGGCTCCCCGACAGACTTCTGACCCCTAGCCATTGACTTTTAAGTCCTAGGGGGGTCGGCAGTCCTACAAATAGGTGAGGGTAAGCCGATTACGAAACGAAACAATACCTTCTCTATGAACCTACTATGCACATTCCGCTTACGTGTAAGAGAAAATAAAAATGACATTAAAAGTAAACAAATATTGATTTAGACCGGAAAAGCATGAAGCGAAAACACTGAATTTACTGATAGAGCATGCTGGAGAATGACCTCTTTGAAATCTGTAAGAGAACTACTGACGTAAACCTAGAAAAGTGTTTCTGAAAAGCTAAGCCTTTTAATCAACTTTTTACATGTTATAACACGTGTTTCAGGTGAAATCTCGGTATCGAATATTCGAGTGAAATACAATACTTTCTGCACATTCTACATACGCGTAAGAGAAAGTAAAAAGGCAATTAAAAGTAAATAAATATTGATTTAGACCGAAAAAGCATGAAGTGAAAACACTGTATTTACAGATAGAGCAAGCTGGAGGTTGACATCCTTGAAATCTGAAGAGAAACAGTGAAGTAAATGTTGAAAAGTGTTTTTGAAAAGTTAAGTCTTTTAATCAACTGTTTATATTTTATAACCTGTATTTATTTAGCCGGTTTTTGAGCCCGACATCAATATACTTCACGTTTCCTTTCCTGTAAGTGGAGAGTTTGTTTTAATACTTGTGTGTTACGGTTTGAGTTGCATTACAAACATTACTTGTACCAATTAAGGGAGAAAACACACACACACACACACACACACATGTTCTGTAATTCATTTCGCTGTCCTTATCGCCTGCTTCTCCCACCTCATTTCCATCATGAGGTTCTCTTTAACTCCTGTAGGGGCGGTCTCTGTTAGGCTAGCACGTGACAGAGGATGGAGGAAGAGGTTGCCATGGCAACACTGCTGATGGGATGGCAAAAGAAACAGTGCAACAACGACACACGTTTACCCAGCAAATATGAAGCGAAATGCATTGCTTGTGTTTGGCTACTAGAGGCAATGTAATTTTATACGCGTCACACAAACACCTCCCTAATACGCTGTACAAATTTATCCTTTGTGTTTTAATGGCTCGTTTTCTTTCCACAACGGTTTGTTTTTGCACTCGTCTGTAAAAAAGGAACGCTCGGCTATATAATCAGTTAAATGCATGTAGGCAGAGATTGTAAAATATAAATGTTTGTTAGATACAGTGTTGATCGAAAGTATAACAACATTCCTCTTACTGAAATATTTCATATAAATCTTTTTAGCCTTTTTCAGCCCAACGGTGCCCAGGAAACTTTATCTGTATTTGCTGTTTCAGACGGGTAAGGAAAACGTCCTGCCTTCATTGTTTATACTTAGGTATTTTGTTTAAAGTTATTGGAACTAATACGCCTTAGAACAAGCAAATGTGAAATTAAAATCCGTTCAAATGTAACTTGTTTCTAACATATATAGAACTTTATTCAATTAAAATGCTACCGAGGTCTGATCAACAATTAAATAAGTCAATCAACCTTTATTTTATCTGGGCCCTTCCCGTCCTTTATCACTGTAGCTTGTAGCGACGATTCCAACCTAGGTTAACCTGTCACATCGAAATCTGGATCAGTGGTTTTCAGTGTTCT
Source organism: Hymenopus coronatus (assembly GCA_030762935.1). NCBI lineage: Eukaryota > Metazoa > Arthropoda > Insecta > Mantodea > Hymenopodidae > Hymenopus > Hymenopus coronatus. The sequence continues at coordinate 45,144,849 of CM060888.1, read as the reverse complement.
AGAAGTTTAGACAATTCAGCTACCAATAAGAGATTAGGTAAGATAATTACTAAGTTTTTAAGGCATCCTATGGCATCAATTTTCAGAAAGCAATTTAAATCGAAAATAAATCTTTTGTGTTTTAGTGGCTCGGTTTGTTTTTGCACTCGTCTGTAAACATAAACGCTCGGCTATATAATCAGAGTTAGATACACTGTTAATCGAAAGTATAACAGCATTTCTCTCATTGAAATATTTCATATAAATGTTTTTAACTCTTTCCAGTCCAACGGTGCCATGAGATCTTTATTTGTATTTGTTTTTGTCAGATGAGTAAAGGATAACGTTCAATAATTCTCTGCCTTCATTGTTTATATTTAGGTATTTTTTTTTAAATTTATTGATATTAACACTGCATAGAACAAGCAAAAGTGAAAATAAGATCTCTTCAAATATAACTTTTTTCCTAATAAATACAGAACTTTATTCCATCACAATGCTACCAAGGTTCGATCAACAGTTAAATAAGCCAATCAACGTTTATTTTACCTGGGTCCTTCCCTTCTTTTATCACAGTAGAATTGTAGCGTTAACCTAGATTAACACGTGACATTGACATCTTGATCAATGGTGTTACGTGTTCTAGAAGTTTAGACATCTCAGCTACCAATAAGAGATTAGATAAGGTAACTATTAAGTTTTTAAACCCTGTCCAACCCAATGGTGCCATGGAATCATGATCTGTATTTATTGTTTCAGATAAGCATAGGTGTTTTGTTTACATTTACGATATTAACACGCCTTAGAACAAGCGAAAGTGAAAATAAAATGTCTTAAAATATATTTCTTTTCTAATAAATACAGAACTTTATTCCACTACAGTTCTACCGAGGTCCTATCAACACTTAAATAAGTCAATTGCACAATTCGATGTAATCTGAAATTAATAAAATTGTTTAATTATATACTTTTATATGGATTATATTACTTAACTAAGCTTTTAAAAGACAATTTTTAAACCCAAATAAAAATAAAAATGTTTAATATAAAGCTGGTAAAGGAATTTCAGCACTCTTAGTTATTTCAGCTTAGTTATATTTACAGGACTAGTAATCTTAACATTGGCTGTTATTTGTCAATCAATGTTTATTTTACCTGGGACCTTCCCGTCCTTCATCTCTGTAACTTGTAGCGAGGATTCTAACCTTTGACATTGAAATCTTGATTAGTGGTGTTAAATATTCTAGAAGTTCTGAGCTACCAATAAAAGATCAGGTAAGAGTAACATTTTAAGACAAATATACATCCTGTGGCATCAATAATCAAAAAGCAATTTAAATCGAAAATAAATTGCGTTGGAAATGGTTAAAGGGATATTAATTGCAATGGATTAAAGAAATAATAAATAAGAACTATGTTAATGTTTTTTCACACAAGCCATGTGTAGGACAGGTTTTGAATAGATAGAGTCAGACTGAAAAATGCAATGCCATAGCCGGGATTTGACTGACGGATCTCCCGATTTCTAGCTGGTTGCTCTAACCACTTAGCTACCTTGGTAACAAGCTAGCACAACATTAAAGTCCCCTACTGACTCGCATGCATCCCGGCATACCGCACAAGGTGATTTTATATTATTTTGGCATAGCATACCACAACTTACAGCATCGCCAGTACTTCGAATCTCCTTGTTAAACTATGAAGCCCGGGACTTTGAGCGCTTACATTGTTTTGAGATCCCCTTTATCGAAAACAATTGGATAAAATTTCTTGTGTGTGTACGTAACTCTGGACAGCATAACTCAAAAACAAAAAGTAAGATAAATACCCGGTATATCTCCAAGGATGCAATAATAAGATTTTCAAGAAAATATCCTACCCCCAAAGTAGCCTTTATATGGAAAAGTTTTCGAAAATTTTTATTTTCTCAAAAATTTTTCTATCGAAGTTGGTTAAAATTCCGTATATTAAAGATATTAACATAATACATAATATGCAAGACCTGAATTTTGTATAACTGGTAAATCATAAAACATAAACAAATACTTACTATGCAAAAACTGTAGATCTGTTCAAAACACATAATTTATGGCCTTTTATTTTTGTTGTGGAGGTAACAGTTTCAGAGATGTTATTGTTTTCACTTTTAAAATACTTCTACTTTTCTCAGCCAAGATGTCACCTGTGTTTATTTTCTTTTACTTCCAGCCCAGCAAAGAAGCGAAGTTTAATAACAATGGCATACCGACAGCTTTTAAAACATTTGGCTATTGCTATAGCATAGTGCATTCCTTCCCCCTCCCCCCACCCCCGTTTTACTTATAAGGAACTAAGTAATACCACTATTCTGCTAATGCTTATTTCGATTAGCATGGTGCAGAAAGAAGAATAATCTTTTGTAAAAAGTTTGTAGAACAACTAGAAAAATCCATGCGACTGCAACACATAGATTTTTATTCTAGTTGCATGTATTAAGACGATTCACGGTCTCGAAAAATCGATAATTTTACGAGGGTTGAATGGAAAGTAATGCCTCTACCTTCGTAACTCGTCAACAGATGGCAGCATTGGTATGCGGTAGGTACTGGCTTGTTCCGTAGCCTCTTCTCTACAGCTCCAGTTGGCGGGAAGCCTTAGCATTGAACGGTTGTGTTGTTACAGTGTAAAGTATGGAACCCTGCCCCATAAACTGCTTTCATTCTCTGATGAATCTCCTTTGGGGTGACACCTTCTGCTGTCAAGAATTCAATGACTGCACGTAGTTTAAATCGCATTGACCGACTGTCAGCGTAGAATACTTTACACTGTAACAACAGAACCGTTCAATACTAAGGCTACGAAGGTGGAGGCATTACTTTACATTCAAACCTCGCATATTATCTGCTAGGCTAGAAGGCTGAGATAATCTAGAATAGTTACTCAAGTGATTTTCATACTCATTAAACGTGATTATAAAACATACACCAATTCTTAAAATGTATTTTAGTAGTATACATAGGTATAGACTAGAGGGCACGGAGAGGACACCTCGCGCACTGCGACCTACACAGATCTTATGTGGCTATCACTCCTCTGAAGCAAACGATGAAGCGAGGGAAACATAGGAGGCCACAGGCAGAAAGACCCAGAAACACGCTGAAGTTCCTGTAAGACCCGTCCCAGTGCGATCAATGATCCGTCGCCCAGGTAGCCCTCTAGAGGCCATGTGGAGTACTATTTACTTTTAGCGTGCATCAGCACCATCTATCTGATCCGCCATACGCAATGAATCTAAAAATACATCAAATATAATGAAAAATAATTTGAAACAATCCTACCGACCCGGCGAAACCAAGAAAAACCATGTGTCAGAAGAGCAGTAGCCAAGGATCAAACCTCCAAATGGGGCGCCATCTTTCTCGGAAATGCAAGGAAATAACGTTTGAATATTACTTTCTGCATTAAATGATATGTAGTGCATCAGGGAAAATATTGTATTCCCTCCAAAAAAATTGGTATCAAGGTTCAGGTAATTATACTTTTACAGTTTGAGAGACATACCCTTAAAACAATATCACTTATAGGAATATTATTCAGTTTTAATGTTTGCTGCGTCGAGAGTGACCTTGTATTTTCATGACTAATTTGTACTAACGAGCCCAATCGACTTTTTCGTTTAAACCAATTAATTGGCATTTAAAGCGTAATTCAATTTCTCTTTCAGCTGCAGCAATAACACCAAGGACTAATATCACGTAATTATTAATTTTCCTCCATAGATGGCAGTGAAATACTGTTAGTGACATAACTATGGAGGCCAGTCATGTTCATAAACCTTTTGTTTCTCTTAAAGGTACCTTTTAGATTTAGAGAAAAAAATATACGAATGAGTATAATGTTCTTTTTGTATAATCATACTTTTCATTAAATTTCCCATCGTAAAATCCTTTTATCTAATCAACTAACCATATTGAAATTATATACTTCTATTTGGTTTCAGTTATAAACAAGGGCATTTTTATATCTTACTGGCTGCCCACTGGCTTCGCACAAGAGGTGTACCTAATGAAAAAAAACTGAGACAAAATCTTCCGTTTACAATACGCCCATGTAATGAAATAAAATTACAATTAAATAATTTGACAATACTTTATTGTAATGCCTTGTAATGTACACTTTTTCTCCGGAGAGAAAATAAATATGGCCGATGGTTTGCCGACTCTCGAGCATGCAACTGCCCATGCGAAAAACATGGCAATTCAAGGTATATTTCAAATATTTCTAACAATTGATCTTGAGCTTTATTGTCATTGCGAATGCAAGGCGCACGGGAAACTGAACACACTTAAATTCAAAAGGAAAGTCGGTTGCCATTAGTGGTATGCTTGGAATAAGCATATCCTCGCCTTTGAACTTTCCTATGATTATAGGAGCTTGTATCAAAATTTTTGCAATTTTTTTAACAGCGAGTCTTGTTCCGTTGCACAATTTCGACTGCTTGAGATTACCTGTATAATTACCGAGTTAACCTTGAACTGTAAATTATGTGGAGGAATCCTGGCAAATCCAATGGATTTAGGAATGCAGTTAGATAATTGACTTCATTTGGATCGGTAATGAAATCAATGGACTTAAATGAGTGCATTTGTTCATAAGTTTTACTCGGTATTTTAAATTCATATCAGGTAGTTGATATTGCGAAAAGGAACGAAGTCAGCGCACCCATAATGTAGTGTGGAAAGGATGATATATGCGGTTAACAGCGTGGGTAAGCAAGGATGTCGCAGGCAGGCATAATAACAGTGGCATCGCTTTCATAGTGTGGCGGGTAAACGATGAAATAGATAATATTAAGGAGAAAGACAGAAAGTAGCATTCATGCTTCTTTCGAATCTCTTTTTTTCCTTTACTCCTAATGTTTTCCACCTCTTCCTTTATTTTCTTCTATGTCAAAACAGGCATTTTTAAGGCTAACAATTACATAACTAAAGAGCAAGTAGATCTGGTTGAGCAAGTGATACGTTTTTATTTTATGATGGCTTTGTGTATTAAATTTATCCATTTAACCCAAAATATTATTTGATCGAATTATTAAGAGCACCGCAATTGCAGTGTGATGGTGACCTTTAGCTAGCTGTGTATCACATAACCTCAAATAACCAACATCTACAATAGGAAGTTCACCTAAAATGGTTTCTGTCCGGGACCCACACGAAGGATTATTGTTTATGTGCATAGTTTATAACTTGTTCATTTTAAAAATGGATAACAAAAACTACTTATTTCTTTATTTAAACGATGTGACAAAGGAAACGATATTTAGTACATCAGAAATATATTTGGTTTTAACTGTTATCTTGCGACATTGTCTCCATAACCGGGTGCATTCCCTAAGCATTGAATGGGGAAGAAAACTGAGCAGTACTATGGCCATATAACGGCCAATAAATAAGTGCTTTCTCTAGGTGTTCGTTTCCAAGAAAGTTTCTTTGCTTCTTTATTTTAAACGATAGGAGTAAGGAAATGACAGTTATGACATAAAAAAGTATTTGAATTTCACTGCTGCGTTGCGTCATTGTCTCGATAAACGTTGCGTGACCTTAACATTGAATGAGAGAAAAGAATTGTGCAGTACTGCGGCCATCTAGTGGCAAATAAATAAGTGTTTACCTCTAGGTGTTCAGGAAAGATTCTTTGCGTCTTTATTTTAAACGATAGGTGTAGGGAAAGCACAGTTAATACATAAAAACGTATTTGAATATCACTGCTGAGTTGCTTCATTGACTCGATAAACTTTTGCGTTACCTTAACATTGAACGGGGAGGGAAAATATAGGAGTACTAGGCCCTTTAACAACCGTGGTATCACTGCCATCTGGCGGCTATTTACCTAAATGCTTTACCTTGGCAGTGTTATTATTCATATTATCAGAATTTAAAAACTTTCCCGTACTATTTTTAAAAAAGTTTTCCACATGCCTGGTCATGACAATAACAAACACAACAAAAAACAATTATTCAATTTGGTGCAATCGTTCGAAAGTGTTGCGCGTACATTCATTTCCGTGATTCATTTATATATATATATATATATAGCCTATCAGGTCGAAACTGACTACAATTAATTTACTTTTTACTTAATTTATAGTTATTGGTTTGTTCTGTTGTATAATAACTCTATCATTAGCTTCACTTATATAATTAAAATGTATACTTTTTGGATGAATTAAGGAATACTAAACATGTATTTTCTAATTATTTACTTTCTCTACACGTAGTATGTACATAGGGTATAGAGAAGATTCCAAATGCAATGCACGCAAAAATAGATACCGAGATTTCACCCGAAATACATGTTTTGGATCCCCCTGAATTAAAAAAAAATTACTTTCTCTACACGTACTATGTACATAGTGAATAGAGAAGGTATTGTAGTGCACACAAAAATTCGGTATCGAGATTTCACCGGAAACATATGTTTTGGGTACCACTGAATCCAAGTAAAGCATTTTTGGAAAAAGTTTCGTATGTGTAGGGTGTGTGTGTGTGTGTGTGTGTGTGTGTGTGTGTGTGTGTGGGTGGGGGTGTCTGTGGACAGTATATCTCAAAAACATTAAATAGCAAAACTTGGTATTTAAGTTCAGTATCTTCCAAAGATGCGACACGAACATTTTCAAGAACCCCCCCCCCCAATTAGTAAAAATATTCAAAGTTTGGAGTATAGAATTTTTGAAAGAGTTTTTGAGAAAACTTTTCTAAACTTTTATTAACTTTCAGGGGTGTCTCACCTTAATACTGAAGTAACTATTTATGTTTACAACAATTTCAATTGCTGATTATTGAAGCACTAATTTTTCGTTAAAATATGCGCATTTTAGGTACACCAAAATATAAACGCCTCTTTGTAATTCTTTGCATTCTCGTTTTTCTTTACTGGTTTATTTCACTGACAATGTTTGCTAGCGGAAGGATTTCATTATCTGCCAGCCCAACGCATTATTACCTTAAATGCGGAGATTACTCTCCCTCTCTCCCTCCCTCCTTCTCTGTCAAATTCTCACTGCCTCTCACTCCCTTTTCCTTTACTCTTTTTTTCCGTTACCCTCTCAATGTTTCCCTCTTCTATTTTCTTATCTTTTTCCTCACTTTCATACTCCCATCATTCCCTCCGTTCTCTATAAAGCTATAGGTCGTGTTATTTTGCCAAAGCATTCAAATATTCATAGCAATTGTGCATTTTATAAAATTGATCACCCTGGACATTTAAAGGCTTTTGTGAATTTTATTAATAATATTACGTTTCAGGACTATTACAGATACCTTTTCAGCCTATTCAGGAAGAGTTACATCTCTCAAAGTAGGTTTGAACAATTAAACAGTCACGAAACTCTATGGTCTATTTATTACTATCAAATCAATTTATTTATTATTCTGCGCTGTCTATGTTTGAACATCAGAGGTTTGTAATAATAATAATAATAATAATAATAATAATAATAATAATAATAATAATAATAAAATATATAGCGAAATTTAAAAGATGAATAACATAAAATTGCATTAATTTACAAAATAAAAGAATACTAATACATATCATAAATAATAATAATATAAATAATATATATCATATTTTTAAAATACGTAAAATAAACGTATTATATTATATGCTATAATATATCATTATTGGCAAATAAAATATATTAATAAGTGATAAACTATACATAGATTATTATTTTATAAATTATTTAATATAGGCGCTTAATAATACTAATATCAAGAATCACGAAAACATTAAATTGAAATAAAAACGGTACTGCACGAATTGGCTTTTTGTTTGATTTTATACGTAGAAAAAAATAAATAAAATGTAGGATGTGGGATATTAGCCCTGGTGTAAGAAATTACGGCTACGGTATGGTGTACATATTTGATTTTATTTGATTTTTTACTTTTTCTATACGTACTATATACATAGTGTATAGAGAAGGTATTGTAATGCACCCAAAAGTCGATGCCGAGATTTCACCGGAAATACATGTTTTGGGTCCCCCTAAATAAAAAAAAACATTTTGGAAAAATGTCCGTGTGTGTATGTGTGTGGATAGCACAGCTCAAAAACGAAAAGATCGTTAAATACAATACTTGGTATTTAGGTTTGATATCTCCCAAGGATGCGACACGAAGATTTTGAAAAAATCCCCCACCCCAACTATCCTTTTTATGGATTTTTTTCGAATGTTTTGATTTTCTCAAAAATGAATGTAAAGATTGATGATTAAAATATCGTATATTAAAGATATTTATCTAATAAATAAAATATATATCTTTCATTTTCTGAGAATAGCCTCTGAAGACTAGACACTTTATTCGGAATGAATTTTACGGAATTTTTCATAACTTCTAAACCGTAAGAGAAGGACAAAAGTTTACCATACAAAAATGTAGATATATTATATATATATGTGTTTTCGTGATGTTGATCGTTTTTGAGATATATGAATTTTTCAACTCCTCATATAGGAATTTTTCAACTCCTTTCCATTCACACAAAGAAACTTCAGTCACATAGCAACCAGTTTTTGACTATCACTTTAACCTATGGTACTCCCTTCTTTCGCTTCTTTTTAAAACAAACCAAGTAGTAAGATTATTTCTGCTATTTTTTCTCGATTAGCATGAAGTAAATAAAAGTATTAGCTTTTTAACAGTAATTTGTTGCAGAGATGTAGAGAAAGTAATGTGAATGCAACACATCAGATTTTTTTTTACAATGAAAAAAGGTTTAATGGTTCTAAACTGTGAAATTTCACATTTGTACCACGTTAAGGAGAAAACAGATCTAGTTTTGCCATTCATTGTCTGTGGCCAATGAAAAACCCTTTGTTATTGAATGCGTACTAATGCACCGTCCATATACTGTGCATGTTCTGCACATAGCGAATTGGTTTACTTACACCATCACTAACGGACTTGCGCTTCGTTTAATGCACAAACATCCCCGATGTTTACCAACTGTCATTATAGTGTTTCTTCAGAGTATAGAGCACTGCAGAGAAATGCAGCTGCATTCACAGTCAACAAGCTTGAAGATATGAAGGCGTACTTTACAGTTCACAGAAGCAAAGTATGGGCTGAGGGAGGATATTTTTGAAGTTGAGCCAAAATTTAGTAATTATTTCTGGACAAGGCATTATGACGATTACTTCGTTAAAATCTGATGTATCCATTCGAAGACTTTCTCTGCATTCTATAACAAACTCTTGTTGGACCTTATTCTATTTTTACTTTCTCCAGCCCCATATGTACAATGTACATAGGGATAGAGAAATATTGTATTCCACCCAAATATTCTATACCCAAATTTCTCCGGAAATACATGTTTTAGGACCCCCTGTATCCAAAAAAGCATTTTCAGAAAAAGATCCGTATGTGTCAGTGTGCCCGTGTGTCTGTGAACACGATAACTCAAAAACGAAAAGTCGGTAAAATACCAAACTTGGTATTGAAGTTTAGTATCTTCCGGGGATGCGAAACGAAGATTTTCAGAAAAATCCCCCCACTCCACACTACCCTTTACATGGAACTTTTTTCGAAAATTTTGATTTTCTAAAAAATAGCTGTAACGATTTTGATTAAAATGTCGTATATTAGAGATAATTGTCTGAGAAATAAAATGAATATTGAAAACTTGAAAACCATAATAATAGCCCAAAATTTACCACAAAAATATATTATTTATCCGTTGTTACCATGCAAAACATTTAGTGCATTTGTTGATCCTTAGAAAAAAAAAAAAGAAAAAAAAAAGAAGAAGATATGTACGTCAAAACTGGCAATACATTTTCTGGAAAGATTTGAAATCAAGTTCTAACTCCAGAATAAAAAATCTGATGTGTTCCTTAACCGACACTCTTTCTACCTGTTTTTCAACAAGTTATTCTTACAAAAGCTTATTCTTTTATGCACATCGTGATAATGGTAATAAACATTAGCAGAAATTCCTTAGTTCCTTCTAACTAGAAGTACTAAACGACTTTCAAGTCGGTATAGAATGTTTGGTTTGGTACAATACTTTCTCGATCTAATATGTGCACTGGTGGACAAAGAAACAAAATGAATCATGTCTGGAGCGCTGAACACCTAAGTCCTACATCCACAGCGCCTTGTATACACCATCCGCGATACACTTGTGTAGCGGCAAGTAGCAGTTCCAAATCTTAATATTACTAACCCATATGACCAACAATCATAATCAAATGCATAACTTAAGCTTCTTCAAAAGAACTATGAATATTAACTAAAAATATGAAGGACACAAAACATCATATAGTTTGTAGTGTACCTGCCACCTTCCATGTGTGTGTTCGTTGTACCGCTGTGGCAAAACTTAGGCTGCTCAGGGTCACAGATTCGCTTCTCGCAAGTAGTGAACATTTTTTTCCTTGTCTTAATGATTTTGAATCAACACATAGCGGCTATTTATTTTGCCATACCTTTTTATAAACAGCATTCAGTACAGTTAATAATTTAGTTATTATAATGCTTCTTTAAGGGGTTATTCTACCAGAACAGCAATATGCATGTGGTGCGCAGAATGGTGCGCAAACGCATTAAGCACGAACAGTTCTCTCTCGATTAAAAAAAAACAACAAAGGCATCAATATGAAAAAAATACTAAAAGTATTGTTAAGAAAGCCAATGTTTTGAAACATTTTTGGGAATTCAATTTTTGGCAAACTTTTTGGGAGGTAGGAACTGTTATTTTATTTATTTATTTATTTATTTTATTTGTTTACTCAACACGCCCCTCATAAACCGATCCAACAGGAAATTGCTAACCGCAACTGGAATAACGTGATATTCTCAGATGAGGTGAAATTTTCTTCCACACATAAAGATAGGGCGGTTGTTTATCATCCAAAGGGATTGCAATACAGTGCAAAATACGTGGCTTCACAATTCTATCATAGTGAAGTATCTGTATCGTGTTGGGGCCGGATATCAAGCGACGGTTCGCTAGATAATACACTGAACGGTGTGCAGTACACTGTAATAGCTCGATATCGTATTTTAATTCCCTCTCTGAGAATGAGATATGTTGGAGTTTTATTTATACAGGATAATCATCCTGTTCACACATCTCTAAAGGTTTCAAATTTGGTTTAGAGGATATCCGAGTGGTAGATTGGCCTCCCTGTTCACTAGATTTGAACCCCATTGAGAGGGTATGAGCTGAGGTAAAAAGGGAGCTGCGCTCCAATTTACCTATGGATGAGCGAAGTGAAAAGATGGCTTCTGGGCACAAATTCAAGCAGCCTGATTTCTTGTAGCTTCTTGTCCACATTACTGCAGGCATTTAATTGTGTCTATGCCCCGAAGATTGCGGCCGCTTATATGGACTTAGAGTTCATACACCCGATATTAATTGTGTTTATTTTTGTGTTTTATATTTAGAAGATATAGTTTATACATTTTTTTAGTAATTTATCCCGTTTTCAGAAGTTAACCATTCCGCTATCAATCACAATACAGTTCCTTCGTGTCCATCGTGAATACAGCTTATTTTTTTTTTTTTTATTGTTTCATGTCATATCGGGGGCTTTGCTCTTGAAACAATTCGTCTGTGGGTTCTTTTACGTTTGGTTTAAATAATTTTGTTTTCTTCAAGCACACACACACACATTCACTCTTACATACATACTTCCAGACTCTGTGTAGGACAGGGAATAATTCTGTATAAAGAAAAACTCCCCGCCCCAGCCGGGAATCGAACCCGAGATCTGTGGGTGAGACGTCAGCTCGCTGACCACTCGACCACGGAGGCAGTCAACAGCTCGTCCTTTGTGTCCATGTACATACGTGCTAAAGAGGGTAAAAATAATGTAGGTGTAAATAATAAATGCTAGGTGTAGAGAAATTCAAGTGGGCGTATGAAAATGTACATTTTGATAAATATGCGCGTTCTCTCACGACAATCGTTCAACCATCACAGACAAATGTATTTACAATGAATATTTTCATTTTATACCATCTACTTTATTTCTGAAGGCTCTATTTTGTTTTGGTTAATGAAGCCGACATAATTGTGATTTTAAACAGCAGAAAGGTAAGTACATTTGCCGTAAATTAATCTTCCGCAACGGATTGTGAGCGTCACATTTTCTGATATAACAAAAGCAGCTTTAGTACGCAGAGTAAGTCTTTTGTTTTACACCGTTGGTATCATAAGAAAATCAAGTAGAGGAATCTTTTGTTGAATACAATAAGATTGCTCCGCTGTTACAACGGTCTAAAACGCACAAGTTGCACCAACCCACACGAAATTAGAATCGGGAGGGAGGGGAGAGGGAAAAACCGGCTATGCAACCGATGATAACAGTCTTCGAAACTGGAGGGGGAGAAAAAGAGAGAAGAGCTGCTCTCTCGCAGATCCTCTTTCATTTTAAAACATTGCTTTCTGCAAAATTACTAATGCATCCCGGGGGCAATTTTTCCTCTCTCGTTTCTTTTTTGTTTCATTATTTTACTTTTCTTTCTCTCCTTTTTTATAGCTCCTTTCTTGGTGAGCGCAGTGTACAAGTTACACAGGCTTGTACCAGTACTTCACTCCAGAAATCAACTTGCTGGAATCCAGCACCCTCCTCTTTCCCCGCACTTGTTCACGGCGCCATACCACCAGCGAAATATCATGTTAAAACCGCTTGTAGAAGAGGCGAAATAAACAAAAGACAGGCGAAAAACCTATTCTATTTCATTATTTGTGTACATCTGTCCCTTTGATGCGATTGAAGTGAAGTGAACAAAACCGTGTTCTTATGAACACCTTCATCTCAGTTACTCTAATATCTTATTTCTCTCTCTAAAGGTAATGACTGCTCCTGGAAGCTTTCCAGATACGAGGTGAGATAAAAAAATAACGTGATATTTTAATAGCGCGGACTGCATACACCGGATTATCAAAATGTTTTACTGTCAACGTACTTGCTACATAGGTAGAGAAGGCATAGTACTCCCCAAAAATTCGATACCAAGATTTCACTGAAAATATAGTTTTAGGGTCCCATATAAACTAGTTTTTCAGAAAAAGGTCGTGTATGTCCACATTTTATTGTGTCCTTGAACACGATAACTCAGAAACGAAAAGCTGTCCGGGAGAGTCTCAATAAAAAAGTTTTTTAGAAAAAGGTCCGTGTGTGTCCTTATGTTACTGTGTCTTTGAACACTATAATATAAAAACGAAAAGCCGTCTGGGAGAGTCCCCTATAAAAAACGTTTTTTAGAAAAAGGTCCGTGTGGGTCCATATGTTACTGTGTCTTTGAACACTAAAACCCAAAAACGAAAAGCCGTCTTGGAGAGTCCCATATTAAAACGTTTTTTTAGAAAAAGGTCCGTGTCTTTGAACACGCTAACTCAAAAATGAAAAGCCGTTAAAATACCAAACTTGGTATTTAAGTTTAGTATCTACGAAGCGTGGCACAAGAAGATTTTGAGAAAAATCCCCCACCCAAAACTACCCTTTACATGGAAGAAATTTCGAAATTTATGTTTTTCTCAAAAATGGCTTTGAGGGTTTTAATTAAAATACCGTATGTGAAACATTTAGTTACAAATAAAATTTGCCTTGCATTTTCTGGGATTAGCCTCTGAAGACCTCTTTATTCCGGATGAATTGAGCTGAATTTTGCATACCTGGTGTACCATAAGAGATAGATTATAAACTTAGATAGGTATAGTCGGACTGAAAAATGCAATACCATAGCCGGGATTTGAAACACGGATCTCCCGGTCTCTTGCCAGTTGTTCTACCGCTGAGCTACCGTGGCGACATGCCATATCATTGAATTTCTCAACTGACTCGCATATTTCCCGGTAAACCGCAAGGTGATCTAAAATTATTTTGAGATGACAACCTAATGGCGACTGAGAAATTAAATGCTATGCCGGCATGTTGCCATGGCAGCTCAGTGGTAGAACAACCGACTACAAACCGGGAATTCCGTGGTTCAAATTTCGGTTATGGCATTGAATAGTTCAGTCTGACTCTAACTATCCAACTCCTGTCCTACACATGCTTTGTGTGAAATAAAAATTAAATCAGATTTAATCTTATCACACAAAAAAGGGAGATCTCGCTAAAATAAACAACTTATATTGGCTTCAGTTTTAAACTACTTAAACTTTTCTTATGGGGGAATTTGTAAACTCTTGACCATGCTAAGAATAGACTTGCAACACATGGCAACCAGCTTTTGAAAGATTTAGCTATGGCTTTACTCCCTTATTTGCTTTCTACTTACAAGGAAGCAAGTAATAAAACCAATTCTGGCAATATTTACCTCGATTAGCATGAAGTAGATAAGAAGAATAAGTTTATTAACAATATTTTTTACAAAAATGTTAAGAAAGTCATGTGAATGGAACGCATCAGATGTTTTATCTTATTGGCACACATTTACCTGATATGGGTTTGCATTTTCAGCTGTTGTGAGTATTTAGTTTATTTTTGACAGTTTTTGAGTGCTCGGCAAATTGACATTACATTTCGCTTGAAAATGGAATAAAGTACATAGCGCACTTTGAAATGTTGAATGAGGTTTTGATGAATCTACTATGAGTAAAACAAGAATTTATGAGTGGTAAAACCTTTTAAATAGGGTCGAGAACACGAACGCCCTAGTCACGCTAGCAATCAATTACTGACGACATGTGGAGGAAGTAAACAAATGGTTTTCTGCCTTATGGTTGTAAGGAAGCCATCTGAAGGTTATTGCGTGAAGAATTATGGCAAAATTAGTCCCGGATAATCTTCCCGCTCATAACCTCAATGCTTGTTCGTAATTTTTTTGGCAAAAAACAAAAGCATTATGTTGCCTCAGCCACCGTGTTCGTCGGACATGGCCCCCTTAGACTTCTTTCTATTCAGGTCTGAAGAGAATCATGAAAAGCCGTCGTTTTGCAACCACTGATGAGATAGAAACAGAATCGTTGAAGGAGCTGAACTTCATAACGAAAATAGAGTTCCTGAAATGCTTCCAACATTAGAAAATGTGCTGGTACAAGTGTATTATGTCTGAGGGGCACTATTTTGAAGGGGACAAAGCTGATGAAGATGAATATATAAATATTATTTAAGAAAAACAAAAATGCCTGTTATTTTTTTATAATAACTTGTATACAGCTGCTTTAAAAATTGTGACATCTAATGGAAAAGAAACAAATTAATGTGCAAAAGCCTACTTTTTTCGTTTGGCTAAGCGTGCCTGTCTCACATTCAAGAGGTCCCGAGTTCGAATTTCGGATACAGCGAGTTGCCAGAAGAAGGTTTTTGGGTTTTTCCCTTATTCTGGAAAGGCTAATGCCAAGTAACTGTGATTTCTATGAAACCTGGGCTCATTACACCGATTTTCGTTCATCATCCGATATGACCTATCAGATTAAAATTCGTTAAAGTAAAAAATATAACAAAACAACAAATTATTCAGCTATTCAAACGTATTTCTCTCTCTAAAAGTAAGGATTCTCCTCAAAAAATTTCTAAATATATAGCTGTTTTAAAATTAGTGAAATCCAATCTAAAATAGAGAATTTATAACTTAAAATGTGCAAGCGTCCACTTTTGTGGATTAGCGTAAGCTTGGCTGACTCACGTTTAACAAGTCTTGATTTCGAATCTCAGGTAGTACGAATTACCCGGATAAACTTTTTTCCCAAAGTTTTACTCAGGAGTTTTGCCTTATCCTGAGAAAATGTTCTCAGTTCTATGAAACCCGAGTTCTATGAAATTCATATGACCTACCAGGTTTAAAGGATGTTAAAGCTAAAAAAAAAAAAAAAAAAAAAAAAAAAAAAAAAAAAAAAAAAAAAAAAATTTAACATCACCTCAGTTACTCAAATATATTATTTCTCTCCCTAAAGTTAAAGATGCTACTGTAACTTTCCAAATATATAGCAGGTTTAACAATTTTGACCTCTAATAGAAAATAAACATATTGTAACTTATACCTAACGTAAAACCACACTTTTATATATTGGCATAGTAGTGTTGTGTAGCTTACCGAAGGGGATTCCGCACCTCAGCCATGATAGGATTTTTGTACGAGAGCAGAGGATGAGATGAGAGGGCAGCCGGAACCAGACTGCGAGAGGGAGCCATCGTGGAGAGTTCGCAAGCAGTTCATCTCGATGCAGTTAGCGCTAGATGCCCGCGTCTCAGGTCTCAATAAACGAACCTGAGTGCACAGATGACCTCCAACACCATCCAGGCGCCAAGAGCTGAATTTTAAAGAGAAATCGTCTCCACGACAGGGCGCCACTACCGCCGACACTTATAACCCTGAAAAAAAGACCAGATGAATGAAATGGAGGGACAGGAAGTTCGGAGGAATGAAGAATCCCACCCCAGCATTCGCCTAGTGATCAGGGAAACCCCCAAAAAACGCATGGGTCAGAGAAATCGGTCGCGGTAAACCTATAGCACGATCTCCCGATTGCAAAACTTATCCAGAATAACGAGCTCTTCAGAGGTTATTCCCAGAAAATTCAAGTATACATTTTTTTCATGTAAATTTCTTTAATATAGGTTCAAATCACTTGAGCAATTTTTGAGAAAAACACAAATTTCATATAAATCCTATTTTGAGGTGGGAGAATTTTGTTGAAAATCTTCGAGGTGATCCTTGGAACATACTTAACTTAAATATCAACTTTGGTATTTAAGGGTCTTTTCGTTTTTGAGCTTTGTTGACACACACATACACATTTTTTAAACATGCAATTTTTTAAAAACTGTAATTTTCGGACTCATGGGACCTTAAAACATGTATTTGTGGTGAAATCCGGTATCGAACTTTTGGGTGGAATACAATACCTTCTCTATTCACTATGTACACTGCATATACTAAAGAAATAAAGAGTCATGTGAGTGGAAGATATCAGATTTTTCTCTTTTTACTCTCTTAAATTCGTAATGTATTGACTCCAATTAGATTTGGATTCTCTGAACAAAATAATTCATTTTTTTATCAAAATCATTTTGATTATTACTTGCTCTAGCCCCATATGTACAATGTACATAGGGATAGAGAAGGTATTGTAATACCACCCAAAAATTCGATGTCGAGGTTACACCGGGAATGTATGTTTTCTGGTCCCCTAAGTCCGAAAAAAGCTTTTTTGAAAAAAAGATCCATGTGTGTGTGTCTGTCTGTCTATCTGTTTGTCTTTGTGTCCGTGGACAAAAATACCGTTAAATACCAAACTTTTAGTATCTTCCAACGATGCGCCACGAAGATTTTCTAAATAAATATCCCCACCACATGGAACTTTTTTTGAAAATTTTGATTTTCTTAAAAATTGCTCTAACGATTTTGATTTAAATCCTTTATATTAAAGCTATTTATATCCGAAATAAATTGTACATCTCGAATTTTCTAGGAATAGCTTCTGAAGACTTCTTTATTCTGGATGAATCTTGCCGATTTTTTATAACTGGAAAACCGTAACAGATAAAAAACGTTCTTAACAGAAAATGTAGAGCTCTTTAAAACACACAATTTATGTTATATACATTTTTTTCGTGGAGTGAATCGTTTTTGAGATATTCCTTATTATTGGTTTCAATTGTGAAGCACTTAAACTTTTCTCTGACAGGAAGTGTCCGTTTTTCTTTTGTTCTACTTCTGGCCAAGCAAAGAAGCGATTTGCAATGACAATCGCATAACGATAGCTTTTAAAACATTTGACTATCACTTTAACACTGCATTCTACTTATAAGGAACTAAGTAATAAGAGCATTCTGCAGTGTGAGTTACGTAGGAGCTGCAAGATAAGGTACACGCTTACAGATCGATCTCTCTCGCTTGCGTCTCCTTGCAGCTGTTCTGGGATCCACTTGTTGCAATTACTACTTAACAAAGTCGTAATCTACTTCTTACCTTTGTGTCTTCCTTAAGCTTTTTCTCCTCCCACCCGGAACGTGAAACACAGAGTGCTTAAATCACTTGCCGCTTCTCACAGGCATAAAGAAAAGGGCAAAACAAGAACACAAAAATAGCAATTATGACAATTCAGCTCAACCATTAATTGGCGCCAATGTAATGGCCGATATTAGGCAATTTCATGCAGTCGCGGTCATCTGACTGTAGCGATATTGTCGCAGCTGATGTTCATTTCTTTGAAATCTTGACGTTCTTTTGTTTAATCTCCTGTCTTGGTTATTGGTAACAAGGTGACAATCCAGGCAGCAAAATTTCACTTTTAATAACTGTTATTTCCACAATTTTACTTTCAATTAATTGAGTTTCAATGTTTATTTAAAATTGTATCCAATTCATAATGTATTTAATTCAAATAAGGAGCGAAAATAATCATTATTTGTATGTCTTATCTATGAGATGAGTGCAATAACCTCAAATAAAATAACGCTTGTTTTTATTTCATGTATTAGTCATTAAAAGCTATAATAAAATAATTATTCCCTATTTCTATTGTTGTTATTGATATTCGTGCATTGGGTGTAGGCACGGTTGGCTATATAATTCAGGAGGCAGTGAAGAACGTAAGGGAAAAAAAATCGCTAAATAAACATTATCGAATGCGTCATGTACCATTTGAGAGATAATGCAAGTATTATCCACAATCATAACCTGATAAAATGTCTCTTCCCATATAAGTTATTAATAGTCTAATTCGTTGAATTGTCTTATCAAATGCATCTCGTGTTTTCATCTCTTAGCTCCGAACGTGAATTATCGACAAAAGGAAAACATTCGTGGTGTAACTCATGATAATTTGACCACCATACTTCAAATAGAAGTTATAATTAAGAAAATACATAAAATATATGTGGTATTCCATTTATATTAATTTCTCTAACCATTCTGGAAGAAATTATTCTTACGAAAACCTATTCTTTCCTTTGAGGTATGAGCATGTTAACGGGGAGGAGGGGGGACTTCTCGGCAACTGCAACGAAGTACTGATCTATTGCAGCCTGTCACCTCTGCGGGTAATGTATGAGAGGAGGAAACCACAGGTCAGCACACAGGAAGTCCCTAATGGTTTCACTAGATGGCAGCCCTGGCGCGCCACGGAGGCTATACAGGCGCCGGGAGGCCGATGGAAACTGCTCTTCTGCTCCGATGGGGAAGAATAAGCATTGCCAAGCCGTAGCCTCTAGGAAAGCCAAATCCGCCGCAAGGGATCCTTTGTCATTGCCGTCACCCGAGGCAAGTCCTGCCTCGACAGCATCGCCACCGCCTGCCGCCGCTTCTTCACCGGCAGTCAGCATCACATCTCGGCAATTGCAGTTGCAGTCGCTGACAGCGCAGAGCTCCTCTCCCTGGTTCAGCGCCATAGTTCGTGAGGTCCCTAGAGACCTTTACACCCGACTCTTCACCGTCCCGCAGTGAAGTCTCAGTGATCTTCATGTTTGAGGGCCACTCGCATCGACAACCATCGGGGGCCCACGCCATTGATTAGAGTGGAACTGCGGGTTCGGGTTGAGCTGGAGGCTGCCTTAGGGCAACTTCTCGTCAAAGGGAATGTCACAGGCCCTGCAGACGCTGCTGTGCCTACGGACGACGTCTATGCCTGTCGCCGCGTTGCGACTACTGCGGTGCCAACTCCGCCACCGCTGATTGTACTGGGCATGAACTCCGTCACCCGAAACAGGCCCAGTGCCCTCACTACCCGAGGACCAATTCCTCACCATCTGCACCCTCGACGCGGGATGCCCGCTTAGCTGCACTTGAAGGGGAATGCTCCAGCATTACCACCGAGAAGCTTCAGGAGCTACAAGCTTCTACCACCGCAGAGGTCACCACACTGCAGTCTACAGCAGCTGACTCCAAGAGGCTTAAGCAGGTGCTCCTGCAGCAAGATGCCTACTCCACCGAGCTCTTTCGCTCGAATCCTCAGCCCAATACCGTTTGTCTTCCAGAACAGGCTGAGGGGCATGCACACACAACTACGGAACCCTCCGTTCCATTTACCGGCCACCAGTGCAGGGAGGTCAGCCTACTGCAAGAAGGTCTGAACCGCAAGACTCAATATTAACTTCACCAAATCAACTCCTGCACTACCTACACCTTCATTCCTTTCAACACCACCGTTAACTCCCCTAGCCTGCAGTCAGGTTTCATGACTATATTTACATATTCTAAATTTGTTACACTTCTGCCAAAATAGTTAAATTAATAAAATTCAATATTAATAAAATTATTTCAAACATCTGGTTCTCTCGGAAATATTGTATCATCAATAGGATCAATTATTGCATTAATTGCAGTTGTTATATTTATCCTTATTCTATAAGAAAGTATAATCATTTCTAACGACCAGTTTTATATCCTTCACAAATAAAAAGATCTGTTGAAAGAATATATAATCTTCCTCCAGCCGAATATACTTATAATGAATTAACCGTTTAATAACACTCTTAGGAAATACTGGTAGAACAATAATGATAATATATCTTTTACTTTTACTCATTATTACACAAATTCTACTTTTAACTTTAGAATCTGCAGTAGCTATAAGTTATAGTTGTTCATTGTATTAATCTGTATGTGAATTTATGATTTTTGGAATTTCCAAAAAGAATTTTAAATTTGAGAAATATGGCAGCCTGGGAACAACCTTTTACCATGCTCTCACATTTAGTGCAGCATCATCCTAGACTACTGTTACTAACGCGGGTGCTAAGCGGAACCTCGCTAAGCTACGAAGCACGATGTACTTCAGCAAACTACGACATATAACATGGAGGGTTTCTTTTAGTGGGTATGCCGTAACCGAGCTTGCTATTGCAATTCACCTGAGGGTCGAATGCAGTAAGGCATTTTTCCCCTCCACGATATGAAAAAAAGTCTGATGTGTTTTATTCACTTGACTTTTTCTACACCTCTGCAAAAATATTATTAAAAAGCTTATGCTTCTATTTACTTCACGCTAGTCACGCTTCCTTGTAAGTAAAAGCGAAATAAAGGAGTACCATAGGTTAAAGCGATAATCAAAAGTTGGTTGCTATGTGACTGAATTCCTTTGTTTGTATGGACAGGAGTTGACAAATTCCTGTATGAGAAAAGTATGTTTTTCAAAACTGAAACCAAAAACAAGAAATATCTAAACAACGATCAACTCCACGAAAAATGTATATAAGATAAATTGTGAGCTTTAAAATGCTCTACATTTTTTATGTTGTAAGCTTTTGTCCATCTCTTACGGTTTAGCAGTTAGTAAAATTCCGTAAAATTCATCCAGAATAAAGTAGTCTTCAGAGGCTTCTGCAGAAAATTCAAGATATTCATCTTATATGTCTGGTAAGTATCTTTAATAAGCGAAATTTTAATCAAAATCGTTAGTCATTTTTGAGAAAATCAAAATTTTCTAAAAAAGTTCCATGTAAAGGGTAGCTTGGGGTGGGGAGATTTTTCTCAAAATCTTCTTGTCGCATCCCTGGAACATACTAAACTTAAATACCAACTTTGGTATTTTGCCGACTTTTCGTTTTTGAGCTATCGTGTTCAAAGTCACACGGACACACGGACACCCATACACACACACACACACACACACACACACACACACACACACACACACACACATACGGAACTTTTCTTGAAAATGCTTTTTTTGGATAACGGTGATCCTAAAACATATATTTCCGGTGAAATCTCGGGATCGAATTTTTGGGTGGAGTGCTATACCTTCTCTATACACTATGTACATAGTGCGTACAGAGAAAGTAAAAATGTGATGTGTTCCATTCACATGACTTTCTCTATATCACTGCAACAAATTATTCTATTTACTTCATCTAATGGAGCAAAAATTATCAGAAATAGTCTTATTACTTGCTTCCTTGTTAATAGAAGCGAAATAAGGGGATACCATAGGTTAAACTGATAGTCAAAAGCTGGTTGCTCTGCGACTGAAGTTCCTTTGTTTGCATGGACACGAATTCACAAAGTCCTGTATAAGAAAAGTATAAGTTTTAATAGCTGAAACCAAAAACAAGGACTATCTAAAGAACAATAAACTCCACGAAAAAAACAAAATATATAACATACAATTGTGTGTTTTAACGTGCTCTACATTTGTTGTGTGGTAAGTTAGCAGTCTTATTGTTTAGCAGTTGTGCAAAATTCCGTAAAATTGACCCAAAATAAAGTAGTCTTCAGAGGCAATTCCCAGAAAATTCAAAATATATATTTTATTTGTCAGGTAAATATCTTTAATATACGATATTTTAATCAAAATCGTTAGAGCCTGTTTTAAAAAATCAATATTTTCGAAAAAAGTTCCATGTAAAGGGTAGATTAGTGTGGGGGGATTTCTCTCAATATCTTCATGTCGCATCCCTGGAAGATACTAATCTTAAATACCAAGTTTGGTATTTTACCGGCTTTTCTTCTTTGAGTAATCGTGTTCATAGACACACGGACACACACACGGACCTTTTTCTGAAAATACTTTTTTTGGGTACAGGGACCCTAAAACATATATTTCCGGTGAAATCTCGGTATCGAATTTTTTGGTGGAGTGCAATACCTTCTCTATACACTATGTACATGGCACGTATAGAGAAAGTAAAAATTGCAGACACTAGCCTCTTGTACAGTTCTGTTCGTATAATTTTACAAGAAAAGGAAAAACATGAAGAGAAAGGACCATGTTTTGGTGCTTCTAGAAAAAGTATTAATGACCAATCAATAGAAAAGAAAGTGTCGAAAAGATTGTTTAATGGAAGAAAAAATTTGAAAAAAAAAATCTGATGTGTTACATTCACATGACTTTCTCTACTTCTGTGTAACAAATGATTATTAATAAGCTTGTTCTTCTATTTACTTCATGCTAATCAAGAAAAACTTAACAGAAATAGTCTTATTACTTGTATTCCTTGTAAATAGAAGCGGAAATATGGGAGTATTATAGGTTAAAGTGAAGTCAAAAGCTGGTTGGTATGTGACTGAAGTTCCTTTGTTTGTATGGACAGGAGCTGAAAAATTCCTGTATGAGAAAAGTACGTTTTTCAAAGCTGAATTCAAAAATAAGAAATATCTCAAAAACGATCAACTCCTCGAAAAAAATTATATAACATAAATTGTGTGTTTTAATATGCTCTGCATTTTTTGAGTGGTAAGTTTTTGTCCATTTCTTACTGTTTAGCAGTTATGTAAAATTCATCCAGAATAAAGTAGTCTTCAGAGGTTATTCCCAGATAATTCAAGATATACATATTATTTATCAGATAAATATCCTTAATATACGATATTTTATCCAAAATCGTTGGAGCCATTTTTGAGAAAATCAACATTTTTTAAAAAAGTTCCATGTAAAGAGTAGTTGTGGGTGGGGGGATTTTCTTGAAAATCTTCGTGTCGCATCTTTGGAAGATACCAAACTTAAATACAAAGTTTGGCATTTAACGGTTTTTTCGTTTTTGAGCTATGCTGTCCACAGACACACACAAACACACACACACACACGGACCTTTTTCCAAAACTGCTTTTTTTTTTATTCATTGGGACCCAAAATATATATTTCCGGTGAAACCTCGGTATCGAAATTTTGGTTGCAATGCAATACCTTCTCTATACACTATGTACATAATACGTGCAGAGAAAGTAAAAATAGAATGTGTTCCATTCACATGGCCTTGTCTACATCTCTGTAACAAATTATTGTTAAAAACTTGTGCTTCTATCTACTTCGTGACAATCGAGAAAAAGAATGCTTTCTTGTAAGTAGAAAGGAAATAAGGGAGTACATTAGGTTAAACCAATAGTCAAGCCTTTTAAAAGCTGGTTGGCATGAGGATTATTTAATTGGAGATATAACGTCTATTTGATTTATTTTTTAGTCTTAATATTTGTATTATCAATATTTTTTTAATTATTAGTCCTAATTTTGGATGAAAACCGTTTCTATGCATTGTCAGGAGTTAAAAAATTCCCGTATGAGAAAAGTATTTTAATATTGAAACCAATAACAAGGAATATTTCAAAAATGGTCAAATCCACAAAAAAAAGTATATGACATAAATTGTTTTACGAGATCTACATTTTTTGTGTAGTAAGGTTTATTATCTTACGGTTATGCAAAATCCAGCAAAATTCGTCCAGAATAAAGAGGTCTTCAGAGGCTATTCTCAGAAAATTCAAGAATTGTTTTATTTTTTGGATAAATGTCTTGAACACTTATTTTAATTAAAATCATTAGAGTGATTTGTAAGAAAATAGTAATTTTCGAAAATTTTCCCATGTGAAGGGTAGTTTCGGGTGGGGGAATTTTCCTCAAAAGCTTCTGTGGCATCCTTGGAAAATACTAAACTCATATACCAAGTTTGGTATTTTATCTACTTTTCGTTTTTGAGTTATCTTGTTCACAGACATACGGACACACGGACCTTTTTCTAAACATGCTCTTTAATACAGGAGACCCTAAAAATCTATTTCCGGTGAAATCTTGGTATCGAATTTTTGGTGGAATACATTGCTTTTCTTTTAATATCAGAAAATTACCCTATAAAAACATTGTTTGATACGCGAGAGTAACGTTTATTTTTGTTTCTCGCGTGGTTGTGAAACGAGACGCGGTCAAATTTCACAATATTCCCACTCGAATCAAAAGCCATAAATTTACGTTTTTTGTTGTTTTTTTTTTTTTTTTTTTCCTTTTGTAGATTAACGTCCTTTACTCTGGTTGGTCATACCAGACGATGAATATCGCCCTCAGTGGTGTAATGGTGACCATGCTAACTTCATATACCCAAGGTCACGGGTTCAAACACGGCGGAGGACGATGGATTTTTTCGGGTGTAAAAATCCTTAGCATGGCTTCCTTCGGAAGGGAAATAAAGCCGTTGGTCTCGTGTCGTAGATTTACGGCACGTAAAAGAAGCTCAAGCCTGATAGAGAGGCCTCTGAGCAAAATTAACTCTTTCACGCCCAATCTAGAATGGGACGCTGAGAACCACAGTTAAAGAGCGTCCATAAATAACACACCATTTCCATTTCGGACCTTATTCGGGTAACTCAACCTAAGCGAGATTCGAACTACCGACCTTAAAGAGGTGAGACAGACACGCTACCACCACACTACCCAGGCGGTAAACTTCATGCTCTTACATTATAAATAACTATTATGTGGAGATATTCCTTGTTAGTGGTTAAAATGTTTAATTACTTATACATTTCTCATAGGGATATTTGCTATTGCTTGTTTTTCTGGCCATACATAGAGAACGGAATTTAAAAGCTCTCACATAACAACCCGCTCTTAAACGACTTACAACAAAATATGTAATACATGTTTTATGTTTATCTAGATTAACATGAAATAGATTAAATAATACAGTTTTTTAAGAATATTTGGTACAGAATGGGTAGAAAAGCTATGCTATTTTAACATATTAAATTTTTACTATACATAAAAATTAAAAAAGTACTTTATGGGTGTGCAGATTTTTGTACTTTTTGTTTTATAAACAAATTATTTGTGTTATAAATTTACTTACTTTCCAGGAAAAATTACTTTGTTTATCTTCCCTGTTTTGTGACACTTTTCCTGCCTCGCAGTGTTTTTCTCCTTCCCTCGTAAATAAAAAACTACCTTGTTCTAAGATACTGAAAGCCTGTGTGCTGGGGTGTGGGATAGCAACGCCCTAGAGTAACAATTAGCGATTAGTTGATGCTCGTTTGTTAGCAACAAGTGAAGAGCTGTCCCAAAGATTCGCCGCTTGTCGCCGTAATGATCATTGCTTGTCTATCCCATCGTGTTGCTAAGAAGTAACAGTTGACCTACTTGTTGAAATAGAGGTCGGGAACGTGCTCGAAGGACGAACCAGGGATAGAGGAGTAATATAAAAGTATGGAGGACGCCAGTGGCGTTATGTCGCTACGACGGAACTGGAACACGGGGAGAGAAGGGAAAACGACTGCTAGCAAAGTAGAGAGAGACAGAGACGGAAAAAGGGATATAAATGGAGGTTCAGATAAGGCAAGAAAATACAGAAACAGTAAAGGACAATGCAGGAGTGAAAGAGAGCAGGCAAGTAAAGATGAAAAGAAAAGCTTAGCCTGCAAACACAAACCAAGAGAAAGAAGAAATGGTAGCAGAAACATAAGTTATACACACAAAACGGAGAGGAAATGTGGCACAAACTAGGTTCTATACAAAGGAGAATAAATAATTAATTTCAGTGTGGGAAATAAGGTCAAATAGAGAAAATTACTGCAAGACAAGACTGAAATAGAATATAGAAACTAACGAAACAAACTTTATGAGAATATAAAATTCTTATAAAGATGATAAAAATAAGAAGTTTACACGACCTTTTCTGTTTATTACTGTCACTTCCACATACACAGTTCGTAGAGAAGGTAGGTATTGTATTCCAACAAAGAATACATTAACCATAATTGCACCTTATCTAATTGCTGTAGTTAAAATCATTGTATTTTAAAGGGAAGCCCGTAAAAAAAAAAATCCCTTTTTGAATAGGGATTTGACCCAATCCAATCTTTACAATTACGTTTGAATATAAGACGTTTTTGAAAAAATGTTCGTTGGATCTATGTGTATCTTTGAATATCATTACCCAAAAACGAAAACTTGGATAAATACTGAAGTTGATTTTCAAAGATTAAAAGAAAAAGGAACTAACTATTACATGGTACATTTTCGCAGTATTGTTACTTCCAAAATGAAATATATTTGATATATTTTGAGAAATAAAATTCTTATTTGGAATTCTCTGGGAGCAGCCTGTAAAGTCCACTTCATTCGGAAGGAATTTTTTATACCCCTGCATAACTGCGAGTATATTATATTACGTGATAGGCAAATCAGAATTAGAAAATTTATTCAAAAAAACCCTTTTCCATAAGTAATTTCCTAACTAGCCATTATTAGTGATTCCAATAGTCCATAGCACTTTTTACTTTTTCTATACGAACTGTGTACATAGAGTATAGAGAAGGTATTGCACTCCACCAAAAAATTCGATAACGAGATTTCACCGTAAATATATGTTTTAGGGCCCCTGTATCCAAGAAAGGTATTTTTAGAAAAATGTCCGTGTGTGTATCTGTAAACACGATAACTCAAAAACGAAAAGTCGGTAAAATACCAAACTTGGTATTTAAGTGTAGTATCTTCCAGGGATGCGACACGAGGATTTTGAGAAAAATCCCCCCAACCAAAACTACCCTTTACATGGAACTTTTTTCGAAAATTTTGATTTTCTAAAAAATGCCTCTAACGATTTTGATTAAAATATCGTATGTTAAAGATATTTACCTGAAAAACAAAATGTTTATTTTTAATTTTCTGGGAATAGCCTCTGAAGACTACTTTATTCTGGGTGAATTTTACGGAATTTTGCATAACTGCTAAACCGTAAGAGATAGACAAAAACTAAACACACAACAAATGTAGACCACTTTAAAACACACAATTTATGATATATACATTTTTTCGTGGAGCTGATTGTTTTTTTAGATATTCCTTGTTTTGGGTTTCAGCTATAAAAACACACTTTTCTCATTCAGGACTTTGTGAACTCGTGTCCATACAAACAAAGGAACTTCAGTCACATAGTAACCAGCTTTTGACTATCACTTTAACCTATGGTACTCCCTTATTTCGCTTCTACTTACAAGGAAGCAAGTAATAAGACTATTTCTGCTATTTTGTCTCGATTAGCAGGAAGTAAATAGAAGCATAAGCTTTTTAACAATAAGTAGTTGTAGAGAAAGTCATGTGAATGGAACATTTTTTAAAATTCTATTCGATATTCAGTTGTTTCTCGCGACTGCCGAAAGAGTCTGCTATTTTATGTGCGGCATATAGTGTGTCAATGCTTAAAAGTTCTATATCACGTTCTCTTTTCATCTATAACGAAATTATATTGTAGCTATTTCTGCAAAGGTTTAGCTGAATTAAATTAAAGCAAATAGAAATATAAACTGTGGTAAGATTATTTTGTATATGAAGGAGAATATATTTATATGCAAATTCTATAAACGCCTATCAAGAAGGTGTATTTTACTACCTTAATAAATAACTTCATTACACACTTCGTTGAAGCAGACCGAATCAACACTCAAATGTTTTAAAATGGTACTGTCTCTTTTTTTTTTTTTCTTTTTTTTTTTCTGTATCGAGAAATTATTGAAAAAGCAATGGCAAAATATATAAAAAAAATCAACATCAACAGACATCGCATAATTATCTAATGCCAAAAAAGTCCACCTTAAATAAATTGTTGTGTTAGAGAAAATTTCACTTTTTGCTTTATGTACACATACTATGTACATAAGAGTATAGAGAAGGTATTGTATTGCACCCAAAAATTCCATACCGAGATTTCACCAGAAATATATGTTTTGAGACCCACTATATCCCAAAAAGACATTTTAAAAAGGTCCGCGTGCGCATATCTCAAAAACTAAAAGACCGTTAAATATCAAACTTGATATTCAAGTTTATCATCTTCCAAGGATGTAACACGAAGATTTTCAAGAAAATCCCCCCATCCCAGACTGCACTTTACAGGAAAACATTTTTTTTAAGTGTTTATTTTCTCAAAAAAAAAAGCTCTAAAGATTTTGATTAAAATACCGTATATATAAAGCTATTCACAACACAAATAAAATTTACATTTCGAATGCTATGGGAATAGTCTCTGAAGAGGAGTTTATTCTGGTTGATTTTTGCAGAATTTTGCAAAGCTTACAACGTAGATCTCGTTAAAATCCACAAATTGTCATATTCATTTGTTGTAGAGTTGACTGTTTCCAAGCTATTCCTTATTATTGGTACACATTTTAAAATAAGTATACTTTTCTCAGACATGAAGTATCAGTTTTTTACTTTCTCTAAACGTACTGTATAGAGAAGCAATTGCACTCCGTCCAAAAAATTCCCATATTTCCTGTGAAATTTCAGCAAAACGAATACCCTTCCTCCTGAAAATAGACTTTTCGCCCAAAATTCAAACTTTTAAGAAAAAAACAAAGTATTAGAAGAAAATATTCATAAACCAATATTAAGATATATATAAAATATTATTAACGTTAAATGTAACATTTTTGGGTATTTACTATATGCCTATATGGTAAAAAAGTCAGAAATAGAAGCGCGTTTTGTTGTTGGAATAGAAGCTGATTCTATTATTCTTATATCTTCATTTAAAGGGTAGTTTATGTTGGGAGATTTTCTTGAAAATATTTATATTGCATCCTTATAAGATAGTAAATTGATATCAGATATTAATGAATATTTCTATTTTGAATCACGCTGTTAAAAGACACTTTTATAATTTTCCTTTTTTATTTTTTGGGTGTTTACTATATACTTACATGACAAGGAAATCAGAAAAAGCGCGTTTTCTTGTTGGTGTACAAGTTTATTCTATTTTTCTTACATCCTATATATGTGTATATCATACGTGGTTGTCCCATAACACTTTACTTGGCATTTTCGGGTGTTTTTTTTTTGTAGTGTTCAACGCCCTCTTTAACTACTTTGGCACCGCAGGCGATGACACTGGTGATACGTAAAGTGAAGATGAAGCACCGGTGGAATGCGAAGGCGGGAGAAACCGGAGAACCCGTGAAAATCCGCCCCTGTGCCACTTTGTCCTTCACAAATCTCACTTGGGATCGAACCCGGGCCGTCTAGGTGAGAGGCGAGTTGTCTAACCACTCGGCCATGGCGCGGCCTTTCGAGTGTTGCAGTAAAATGTTTGGTGAAGGAGAAATCCCTTCTGTGTTACCAGTTGTCTAGTAAGAGAAGAAAAACTCGAACCTTCTCATGTCTGCTGTAAACATTTAGGTGTGATTCTGATGAAATCAGGATATCGAATTTCTGTGTCGAACGTAACACTTACTTCCTTCACTCTTGGTGACTGCTACAGGAAAGTAAAACAGAAGAACCATCTGGAAGGGAAAGCTTGGAGACAGGAGGGGGAATAGGATGAAGGAGATGATGAAGAAGTGAAGGAGGAAGAGAATTTCTGTTCAGTTTTAGCTTACGTTGTTTCTTTATCCGGTACTTTGTAAAGCGCAGTATTTTTTCCCCTTTTTCACTGCTGAGGTATCAAAAATGGCACGCCCGCCGCTGTGGTAAAGGCAAAGCAAAGTAGCGATGGAATGGTATTACCCCGTCGCGCCGTCAGGGAACTAAGCAGAAACTTGCTTGCTTCACCGTACACATAGATTTGCATTTCATAGCAACTCTGGCCGGCCCGACCCTCTTCTCTGCAAATACTCCATCTCCTTCTCCCACCGTGTTGAAAAGTCTTTTGGGGATGCGGGAAATACTGCTCATGGCCTCCTGTTGCTCAGATTACGTTTTGTGCTCCAAGCCAGGCGTAGCCGAGTTATTGACTACTCCTTCCCAACATGCAACACTCCCCGTTATGGTTTAAAAACGCGATGTGCTCAAAATAAACTTTGATCCGAGTGTTAAAACATCTTGCTGGATATCGTATCCGTTTTAACTTTCTATACTACAGCAGAGGAAGCATTGCATTTAGATATATACCAGGTGTACTAGCTGTGATGTATTTAACGTGTGCAGATATCCCATTCGCGCGTTAAAAGAGTTGCAGAACTCAACGGGGCTATTCAAGTTTATTTAAAGTTGTTGTTGTTTTTTTGTTTTGTTTTCTTTAAATACAGTTCCGAAGTCTTGTCGGGACTCCGGCGCTGTATTCCTTTTTTCCTCCTTTTTTCCCCATTTCCTTCGGTTTTCTATTGATTACCGTTTGCTCTTTTTTTGCTTCTAATACATACACAGTTACAAACATACAAACACGCATCCCAAGGGGGGACTCGAACCCACGATCCTGTGAGCCACGAAGCACCAAAGCCAGGCACTTTAGCGAGCGCGGTATGGTTAAAAATGGTCAGCAGAGAACTGGCGTGTACTATCTCTTTGTTTATCAGCGCTGACAGTGAGCCTAAATGATCTCATTCATAGGAGTAAAACGCAAAAAAGATATGGAGTTTTATTTATTGTCGGTCTTTTACTACTGTGATTCTGAGCGCCCTATTCCATACTGAGCGTCAAAGACCGCTTAATTTTGCTTAGAGGTCTTTTTATTAGGCTTGTGGTTCTTTTACGTGACGTGAATCTACGACACTTTGCTTCCCTCCATAAGGAAGCCATACTAAGGGGTTTTACGCCCGAAATAATGAATCGTCCTCCGATAATGTTTGAACCCGCGACCTTGGGTATATGCATCTAACATGGTAACCACGGAGGGCGACAAGTGAAGTGTAGCACGCTCAGGCCAGGTTTCTGCCTCTGTTTGCATTTATTATTATTATTATTATTATTATTATTATTACTACTTTATTACTTTATTACCAGTGGCGATACTTGACCCAGTGTCAGACTAAAAATTTTAATGCCATAGCCAGGATTTGAATCACGTATCTCTCGGTCTCTAGCCGGTCGTTCTAACCACTGAACATTGCAACATGCCGGCACAGCATTAAATTCAACTGACTAGCGTGTTTTCCGGTAAATCACAAGGTGATCTCAAATTATTTTGAAATGATCTACCCCAATGGCGATTTACAATGTCGTAAGTGCCCACCTTGGTAGCGTGGGGGTAGCGTGACTGCCTTACATTCTACAAGCCGCGAGTTCGAATTTCGCTTAGTGTGAGTTATCCGGATCAAGTTTTCTCGGGGTTTTCCCTTTTCCTGAGAAGACGAATGTCGAGGAACTTTAAGCTCCATGGACCCCGATGCTCCATTGAACATCGTTTCACCAATTTCATTCATCGTCCGATATGATCAACCAGGTTAAAGGAGTTAAGCTACAAAAAGAAGGGGAAACAATGTAAGTGCTTTAAGTGCCGGACTTCATAGTTTAGCCAATTATTAGGTCAATTAGAGATCGAGGGATCCGTAGTTCAAATCCCGGATTTGGCATTGAATTTTTAGTCTGACTCTAGCTATCCAACTCCTGAGCTACACACGGCTTGCGTGGAAAAAAACATTGAATTAATATTTGACCCAGAGTTCCATTTATCCGAACCACGCTCTGCTACCATATTAACCTTAAGTTCCACGGTAATATCCACCGAAATCAACATTTGACCCGAATATATCCGTGATAACACAACACATTTTTAAAATTGAATGAAATAAGTAATATGAAATAATGATATGCAATCATAATTTAACTAAAATTGATATAACCAATCATAAATACTCCTAAAGGTTTACGTTCCTGACTATATATAAAATGTTACATTTCTTCAAATAACGGAAAATTTTAGGACTTCTCAGCCTTTTCTTGACTTCATTTTATGCTTTAAACAGAATCTCTGATATCATTTTACTGCATTATTGGCGCCATCATTATATGTAAGCTAATCCCTTATGACTGGAGGTTTTAGTTTTCCAAATAGTTTCCTTACCCAGTAGCAGCTCGCATTTAGTTGATGGAAATTTGCAGATTTAACAAATTTTCTTGATAATTGTAACAGTTGTAGATTTCAGTTTATTGAGCTATTTAGATCATATAGAAATAACTAAATATATGTAGACAACTAGACATATAGATAGTTTGGGAGCTTGAAAATTTGCATTAATTCAAAAACTTTCCAGAACTTTTTCAAGGACTTTATATTGAAAAAGTGCGTTACAATGCGGGGATAAGATTTTCAGTTCTTCTTTGCAATCCCAAGAGTACAACAATAGAATATAAAACAAAAGTTGACTTCCGTTTGAGAACATTTAAATAGTTAAAACTGAAACCAGTAACAAGGAGTATCTCGGGAAAAGCCTCTACAAAAATGCATATTACATAAATTATGTGTTTTAATGAGATCTATAAGTATTGGAGTGTAAGTTCTTGTCTATCTCTTAAGGCTTACGAGTTATTATACAAAAGTCATCCAGAATGAAGAAGTATTCAGAGGATATTTCCAGAAAATTTAATACTACACTGAAGTTTTTCTAAAAATGCTTATTTTATTCAGGGAGTTTCGTGTATTCCCGCTGACATCTTCAAATGGAATTTTTGGGTGGAATACAATGATTTCTCTATCTACTATGCAAATTTTATATTTGTAAAGTCTTCTGGTAATAATAATTTTCAAAATATAACTGCTTTCAAATATTAATTTGATCTTGCAATAAATTGATTATGTATATTACAAACAGAAAATTAAAGGGAAGAATACAAATAATGGAACATAACGTATAACAACACGTATTTTAATATGATTTCATCTGTAAACACCTTATAAAAGCCTGGCACATTGTCATATTGGCAGCACAATGGAATTTGCCCAGAGGCGAATAATTAGTCAACACAACGGATAGGTTTGGGCGTTAAGGGCTAAGAACATTTTAAGCATCAGTTTTAACATAATGAGGTGATGACATTCAATTTATCTTTAGTTTCAGGATAAGATATAATTTTCAGGAAACACTGACAATATTTTTGTAAAGGAAAACTTTAATAATGAAATTCCTACCTACCATTAAGGTAATAAGGGACACATGTGGTATGGCACATCTCGAACAAGTTATTCCAAGTTTTCCACCAGTCATTTAACCTTTAACTATGCGAACTCTGCTACCTATAGTACTGTTAAGGTCATCTCCTTAGCGTAGTAGTAGCGCGGCTGCTTGCCAAGTGAGAAACCTGGGTTCGATTCTCGGTACCGGCGAGGGGAATTTTCCCCCGCTGGGAGTCCTGGTCTGGGGTGCATTCAGCCTCGTGAGGTCCCAATTGAGGAGATACTTGATTGAGAAGTAGCGGCTCCAGGTCGAGAAGACCGCAGTAACCGGCCGGGAGGGACACGAGGCGCAGGTCATATTTCACCTTCCAGCACTGCATCCCATCCATGACGCCTTCGGGCCGAGATGGGGGATGCAGCGGCCGGGCGGTAGGCCACGTTCCTTGTGGACTCTCGTGCCATGCAGCTATTTATAGTATTATTCATTAATTTCTTACCCATTTTGTACATTATTACAGGTAAATAAATGTATGCGATTGGAATAGTTATGATTGTTATGGTCAAATGATGCTACTGAATTTATATCAAAAGTTTGGTATTAATCCGAAGCAAGGCTGTTCACACACATACACACACACACTTACATGCACACAGACTTTTTATAAAAATGATCTTTCTTCTTTCTTGTGAAACATTACCGACTAAGTCTCGGTATCGAATTCTTGGATGGAATACGATACTTTCTATATAGATTGTACGTATATTGTTAGAGAAATTAATTATATATAATTACTATAATTAATATATAATTACTGTAAATACTGTATATATAATTACTATAATTACTATATCAAACGAAATATTAAGCTAAACCTTCAGAAAATAATTTTCAGAAGAAGCCTATTTTAAAAAAAAATAGAGTATTATTTTTACTGGACGTAGCGCGTGCAGTTGAAGCAGCGTTTAAATTGTGCTGCCATTTTCTGCTTTTATAGCTGCTTACTGGCAAATGGCTATTCGCTTTTATTGAGCTCCAAATTAAAAACACCCAAATAAACATTTTATATTAACCTCGATGATCTGTTTAATGTACGAGTGAATGATTATGAATTGTATTTATATATATTTGCGAATAAACGTAGCCTATGTTTTAGCAATATAATTTTGTGGTTGGTGAACACATGTCACTGGTTTCCCACAAAATGGTAAATGTCAAGCACGCCTGAGTTGATGACAAGCCAACTGTGAACTTGTTGCATCAATTATTCATTTTAGGACGTCGGATCACTGCAACTCGTTCCACTGACTTGATAATGATGACGAGGCCATGGAGAAACAAAAGAGCAGCTGTATCAGTGCAGCAGCCAAAAGGAATGCGAACGAAGAGATGCAACTTCAGAACAGCGGTCATGAAACGTTCCGCTGACTGCTTTAATCCAGCTCAGCTTGACTGTCACACAAGCACTCAAATTAGATGAGAGTTGTAACTGAAAATAAAACGTTATTTTTACTTTCTCTACACGCACCATGTACATAGTGTATAGAGAAGGTATTGCACTCCACCAAAAATTCGATACCGAGATTTCACCGGAAATATGTGTTTTAGGGTTCCCTATATCCAAAAAAAAAAAGCATTTTCACAAAAAGGTCCATGTGAACACGATAACTCAAAAACGAATAGTCGGTAAAATACCAAACTTGGTATTTAAGTTTAGTATGTTCTAGGGATGCGACACAAAGATTTTGAAAAATATTCCCCCATCCAAAACTACACTTTACATGGAACTTTTTTCGAAAATTTTGATTTTCTAAAAAATGGCTCTAACGATTTTGATTAAAATATCGTATATTAAAGATATTTACGTGAAAAACAAAATATATATTTTGAATTTTCTGGGAATAGCCTCTGAAGACTACTTTATTCTGAGTGAATTTTACGTAATTTTTCATAACTGCTTAACCGTAAGAGATAGACAAAAACTTACCACACACAATATGTAGAGGACATTAAAACATACAATTTATGTTGTATACATTTTTTTCGTGGAGTTGATCGTTTTTGAGATATTCCTTGTTTTTGTTTTCAGGCACGAAAAACTTAACTTTTCTCATACAGGACTTTGTGAACTCGTGTCCATACAAACAAAGGAACTTCAGTCACCTAGCAACCAGCTTTTGACTATCTATTGCTTTAACCTATTCTACTCCCTTATTTCTCTTCTACTTGCAAGGAAGCAAGTAATAAGACTATTTCTGCTAATTTTTGTCGATTAGCATGAAGTAAATAGAAGCATGAGCTTTTTAAATTTAATTTGTTGCAGAGATGTAGAGAAAGTCATGTGATTGGAACACATCAGATTTTAAACAACAGATACTACCGTTGCTGTTTGTCTTTCCCTGCGTTACACAGGTGGCACATTAAAGTAATTCAATTGAAAAGTTTGCTCAAAAAAAGTGAAAAATATTTGATTTATTAGCTTCTGCAATTACATTTACTTGAAGTCATTATGGATTATTATAAAATAATAACAGTAAAGTCACTCAAGAATTAATATATACTATTTTATTAGGTGAATATATTGAAGCACCATTTACTGCTGCAGATTGTTTTTGAATGATTTTTACGTATGGGTTTATACATTAATTAACTTATTTGTCGTAGAGATCATTTATAAGTATTAATAATTTTCACAACTGTAATTAAAGTTAAGAATAAATATGATACAGTTAAGATTATAATTATATTCATGGTTTATCATACAGGATGTTTCAAAAATACGGGGCATAATTTCAGGTATGTATTTCCCACATGAAGACAATCAAAATAGTTCATTATAACATGTGTACGGAAATGCTTCATTTCCGAGTTATGGCCTTCACAACATTGGAATTCACTGGAACGTTTCTCTTTCCGCAGGTCTTTGCCGTCAAATGAGACATTAGGAGGGCGCTCTGGTAGTTCATTCTGAGGAAGGTTACATTCAGTGTTCTTTAGGCGTTAAGACTGTGCGACATGTATTCAAATCAAGAGCTGGCAGAGATACACTTCATGTACGGTAAGGCGGACGGCAATGCTGCGCTGGCTCGTTGTACCAGGAGAGGTACCCACAGCGACAATGTCCAGATCGGAAGACATTTGTACGTCTCCATTCCCGTCTGTGCGAGTATGGAACATTCACCTCTCCTGGTTTGGGAAGGGGAGGACCAAGATCTACAACCCCAGAAGTGCAGGAGGAGATTCTGGAGGCTGTGGACAGGACTCCTTCTATCAGCACACGACGGTTAGCGTTGCAAGTGAATGTTCCTCATACGACTGTCTGGAGACTGTTGAACGAGTATCAATTGTATCCTTATCATTTGCAACGTGTACAGGCCCTGTCACCAGCAGATTACCCTGCACGAATTAGGTTCTGTCAGTGGTTCTTGCAGCAGTGTGGTGTAAATCCGAACTTTTCTGCCGTCGTATTATTTACAGATGAAGCACAGTTCACAAGAGATGACATAACAAATTTCCACAATCAGCATGTATGGTCGCATGAAAACCCACGTGCAACTGTTGTATCTCATCACCAGGTGCGGTTCTCCCTCAACATGTGGGCCGGTATAATGTGTGATCGTTTAGTTGGACCCCATGTACTTGTAAACAGACTTACGGGGCAGGCGTACACAAACTTCCTGGAAAACACCATACCTGACGTTTTCGAAGACACTCCACTGATCAATCATCAACACATTCACTTCTTGCATGATGGCGCTCCTGCACACTTCAGTCTAACGGCTCGCCGGTACTTGGATCGAAGGTTTCCTGATCGATGGATAGGTAGAGGTGGCCCAATTGCTTGGCCTCCACGCTCACCTGATCTGAACCCTCTCGATTTCTACTTGTGGGGCTATTTAAAATTATTGGTTTATTCGTCTCCGGTGCCGGATTTGGAATCCCTTCGGAATCGAATTGTGGCAAGCTGTGAGGACATACGCAATACTCCTGGAGTTTGGGATCGTGTTCGCAGGTCAATGAGACATCGATGTGAGGTCTGTATTCAAGCAGGAGGTGGACATTTTGAACATCTTCTGTAATGACAACAACCTGCGGAAAGAAAAACGTTCCAGTGAATTTCAATGTTGTGAAGGCCATAACTCGGAAATGAAGCATTTCCGGACACATATTATAATGAACTAATTTGATTGTCTACATGTGCGAAATACATACATGAAATTATGCCCCGTATTTTTGAAACAGCCTGTATATTTTTAATAAAAGATTATTGGATAAAAGACTTAAAGTTAATCCATTTTCTAATTCTTCATATAGATTTGTAGAATAATTCATATTAATATAATAATTTCATAGAAAGATAATTGTTAATAATATTATTACGATTAATAAGGTTTTATTGAAGTTAAAGAATATTTCATTTGAAGCTAAACTAGTTACATATATGAATAGAACTAATATACCTCCTGTGTATGTTCCACTAAGAATAAAGGTATGCATTAGGCCAAAGAGATAGTAAACTATTTATTTGACGAATCCCCATTTGAGAAAGAAAAACCTTTGAAAAAAAAATTGTTATGTAATATGCGCTTTAACGAATTTTTTCTGTAAATCGTAACAGGAAGACAAAATCTTACAACACATAAATGTGTATCTCGTTAAACCGAAGAAATAATACCAAATACATGTTTTTAAGGAGTTAATGTTTTCCGAGATACTCCTTGTTATGCTTTAAAATTTGCAATATTTATGTTTTCCATAGTGAGAAGTCGTCATTCGTTTGGCTTTTGATTTACTCCTGGCCGTGCAAAGAGAACGGTTTGGAATAGCATTACAAAGCAATCAGCTCTTGAAAAAGTTGACTATTGCTTTAGTCTAGTGTGTGCCCTTATTTTCCTTGTATCTACAAGTAAATAGGTAGTAGGAATTTCCCCCCCCCCGGATTTTTCTCAACTTGCAAGAAGAAAATAAAACTAATTAAAAACTTAAATAAAATCTGTACTATATTCTAACAGTTAATTTGTTATTAGAGGGCAAATATCCTAGATATTACTGTTCATTTAAAATTATGTCTACAATCCTTATATTATTCTACAAATAATAAAACAACGATTATCAACCAAGAAATTACCTTAATATAAAACAGATAAAATATAAATTTACAACTATTTACATTGTTGAGCTAAACAAAAATTCTCCTACTACGACACTCTCCTTGTTTTATTTTATTTTAGTATTTTTATAGTTGCCAATATTACTACAATAATTATTTATAAAATAATAAGCTATATATAATCCTTCATTAACTTGTTTTTATTTACCAATAATTTTATTTGATGACAAGCTTTAAAATACTATTATTTATAACTTATATTTTACTTATATCTCTTTGTGTGCGTGTGTGTATCAAAAATATATCCTGTTTTATTTACATTGCTATGAATGTGTATTACATATATTTTTATAAATAAATATATTTTAAATCTATTATTTAGTTTATATATTTCACTTAACTTACCATTTATTATTTCATTTATTATTATCTACTTTTTTTATCAATCAATACTTTAGTTTTGTAAGTTATTTACATTTAGTATCTACATAATTATATTTATTCTGTTTATATTTCTTATTTAATTTATTTCCTTTCTTCTCTATACTTCATAACTAAAAAAGCACATTTTACTTATATATATATATATATGAAGTAGATAGTAGAATAAGTTTTTGTAGGAATATTTTGTTGCGGAATAGGTAGAGAATGTCATGTCAGTATATCTAATCACTTCTTTCGGTTATGTACACACACACACACACACACACACACACACACACACACACACACAAAATGGACCTTGCTCTATTGGATCAAGGGTTTTTCAATACGGGTATTTTCGATAAATTGTCGGTACATAATTTCTGGGTGAAATTTTATAACTTCTCTACTTACTACATACATGGTAGAGAAAGTAAAAAGTTGAAAAATTAATATTTCTAGACTTCTTTAGTGACATATTGTACAGCAGCTACCATTTGTGTATTATAACCAATAAATAATAACATACTGAATTTTATTTTATAGCCATGTTAACCTTCCAACGAGAAAAATTATAAAATAAGATATTAGATAAGATTTACATTTGAAATGAACGTACCTAAGCTCTTAACATGTATAAGTATACCTACATGTCATGTGCACTGTACCGTTTCACATCTTCCTTTCTAATCTTTGACATTTCTCAAGGATTGTGGCCTACAGGCCGAGCAAGATTAATTTATATTATAAAGTTGAATATTTTATTTAATAGACCAAAAATGTAAATACAACACGTCAATACCTGTATGGTAACTACTGTGTCGTTTATTTAGATTTAGATTTGGAGTCCTTGTCATCGACTTTCCATGTCACTGCAGTGACCTTTGCAGTTTTGCTCATAAATCTACTTCAAGACTCAGTATATCAAAGCAGAATGGAAAATTTAGCTCTAGTACTTGAGTGATTTACAGTAGCCTTAAATATTTTTCCTTAAGCAAACTATTATCATAGGACGTAAATGTTTACTGTACATTATTTTCTGGAATAGCATACTTTAGGAATTTACAACTAATGGCTGCATTTCGAAAATCAGTGACGTCTACGGATTTGCACTGTGGTAACGTGAGAGGCTTCTTGGGGTTTCGTGGGTTTCCATGATCGGTTGGCGAATGCTGAGGTAATTTATAATCTACCTATTTTATTGCCATAATTACCTTATGCTTCAGGTTTCTTCTGTGTGGCAGTGCCGGGCAGATCGTGTGGATGCTTCCCGTGGACACTAGATGGTGTTAAGTATAGAGTCGTTCAACGTCTACATCTCACCCTAGGCCACAATTCGTTGTATACTATACTTTACCCTTATGGATAAAACCAGTAAAAAGCTCAATTCCCCACGATCTCAAAAAAATTAAATGTTTAAAGCTATACGAAGGAAATTCTCAGGGAGATATGGAGCCAAACAAGAGACCAACTACACTCAATATCCATATCGGTATACCTTATCATAAAAAAGGTAACAAATGAGGCAATAAAGTACGGTGTTTTAAGCCATTTTTGAGAAAATCAAAATTTTCTAAATTTTTTCCACGTAAACAATAGTGTGCGATGGAGGGATTTTCCTCAAAATCATCGTGTTGCATTTTTTTATAATTTTTAACTCCCGTTTTTACTATTATGGCATTGCAGGTCACTCATAACAAATTCCACCGGTAAAATGTAATAGCGGGAAAAACGGAGAACCCGGAGAAAACCCGCCCCTGCGCCGCTTTGTCCACCACAAATCTCACATTCGGTGGCTTGGAATCGAATCCGGATGGTCGAGGTGAATGGTCATGTGTCACATGAATTAATAGCAAATTTGAACGTGAGCAAAATGGCTTTAAAGTTTGACAGTAACTAAACAACCGCTTTGAAATGGCTTCCTAAACATGTGTTATGATCACTCTAGGAGAATCAAACATTAGAAATATTTACTTTAAGATACTGTGCATTTTTTGCATCAATAATTAAAAATTCGACATTTTGACCAAAATCGTTAAACAGAAAACATATATTTGTCCGCTTAACCCTCTATTGCCTGTCGGTATCTCTAAGTTCCCCTTGTTTTAGGCGTAAATATACAAATAGGGTTGTACTCTAGGATTAATTTCATGTTCTACTAAACTTCAACCATAAACGACAAGTAATCAAGACTGTTTATATTGTAAAACTATATAGAATTTTAATTAATATATACAATTAATAAATTTAAGTCCTTTTTTTAAATAAATAAAAGAGTAAAATCCAGTAACTACAGTCAAATGTAACCCGATTAGCTTCCAAGCATCACACCGATTGATTTACTTGGGCTCTTCCCATCCTTTACCACAATCACTGGGATTTAAGCCTGCAACATTTGACTTTGAATGAATTTCCAGTTCATTATCTATCACCTACCACTCATGTCCATTGAACCACTTTTTGGTAATGTCTTTGACAGGATTATGAAAACTGGTTTAGAAGAATTTAAACTTTTAATTGGGAAGAAAAAGATTAATAAAGGACCTACATATATTTTCATTTCTATTATTTTTATCTATTATTTTATATTA
Organism: Hymenopus coronatus; assembly: GCA_030762935.1. Taxonomy (NCBI): domain Eukaryota; kingdom Metazoa; phylum Arthropoda; class Insecta; order Mantodea; family Hymenopodidae; genus Hymenopus; species Hymenopus coronatus. The sequence continues at coordinate 45,103,276 of CM060888.1, read as the reverse complement.
CAGCATATGTAGTATATTAAAGCAGGCAACTAAGGGTTAAAATGGTAGATTGAAAGGGAGATGATAATATGAAGCTATAAATCCCCTGAAGTAGCTAGCTTCATCTCCGGAACTAAAGAAAACGTTTCTTCAAAGATAAATTTAAGTGTTATATGGATATTGTGGGCGAGATGCTACAAATTTAAATTGTTTTGAAATAGTGGAGGAAGCTGCGAATGTAACTAATTAACATGATAAATTTGTCCAAGCGTGTAGGAGTTGTCCAAACAACCCGCAATGCGGGGATTTGAGGCAATTGAAACATATCCCGACGCCTCTATGGTAATGCATTGTGTTTAAAAATGTAAATAATGCAGTTCTTTTTGCCACTCTGAACAACGTAAGAGAATATAAAATTGAACAATACGATACATATGAATACGGTGTTGCGACACGCTTATAGGAGCATACTATATACGGGGTGGCGCATGGAGTCATAAAATTAATTTTGCACGTGACACACATTTTCTGAAGTTATGTTCATGAGACAAAGTTCACGATGTTATTTTCTATCTCTGGCGTTCGGTTTTTTATGAAACATTTGACCCTCCGATGCCATCTGATCTCTGCCCAGCCCGACTATAGGTGGAGTGTTGTATGTAAACACCGAAGAGACATAGTTCAGGGTCTTTCAATACACATTGAAATTTGTGCTTGATTTATGACAATGCTATTAGTGAGCAGACAAAATGAGAAGCATTAATTATTTGCACGCATTGTTCTCTACCGGATATTAAATTATCTGAAATTATTCACCTCCCACTCTGGATATATATATATATATATATATATATATATATATATATATATATATATATATATATATATATGTGTGTGTGTGTAAATATATGTATATAGGAATGATACAGAATTATATAATGACGTCTCGAAAGTTGAGTGATGATTGCCTCCGTGGTCGAGTGGTCAGCGAGCTGACTTCTCACGTGGGGGTCCCGGGTTCGATTCCCGGCTGAATTTTTCTTTAGCCAGAATTATTCCATATCCCCCACAGAGTCTGGAGGTGTGTATGTGTTTGAGTAAAACAAAATGATTTAAACCAACGTAAAAGTACCTACAGACAACAAGTTGTTTCAAGTGGAAAGCCCCCGATATGACTTTAGATGTTAAAGGGGGCTATATAAATGAAAAACAAAAAAGAAGTGAATGTTCATTGTTACCGCAATATTATCTGTGTGCTAGAGGTGTACAATTCCATGCCTTTTACTTTCTCTGTATCCTAAAACAGCATTTTCAGAAAAAGGTCTGTTTGTTCGTGTGTCTGTAAACACGATAATTCAAAAACGAAAATTGGATAAAATACCAAACTTGGTATTTAAGTTTAGCATCTTTCAGGGATGTGACACAAAGATTTTGAGAAAAATCCCACCACTCCAAACTACCCCTTACATGAAACTTTTTTTCGTAAATGTTGTTTTTCTCAAAAATAATTCTAACGATTTTGATTAAAATATCGTATATTAAAGATATCTACAGATATGAATAATAACGTAAATATCTTGAGTTTTCTGGGAATAACATCTAAAAAGGTCTTTAGAGGCTAAAGATCTCTTTATTCTGAATGAATTAATTTTGTGTAACTGGTAAACCGTAAGAGATAGACAAAAAAACCAACTACACAAAAATACAGATCAGTTAAAACACACAATTTATACCATATACGTTTTTTTTCGTTGAATTGACCATTTCTGAGATATTCCTTATTCAGATCCAAAATATTTAAACCTTTCTCACACGGAAAGTTGTTAACTCCTGGCCCTGCATAGAATTGGATTTCAACCACATGGCAACCAGTTTTTAAGAGATTTGATATTCGTTTTAGCCTGATGTATTCCACTATTCTCCTTCTACTTACAAGGAAGCAAGCAATTAAAACAATTTCTGCTAATGTTTATCTCGATTATCATGAAGTTGATTGAAGAATACGCTTTTAACAATAATTTGTTACAGAAAGTAGAGAAAGTCATGTGAATGGAACACATCAGATTTTTACTTTTTCTTGCACATACTTATGTACGATGTACAATTGTATCTAATAGGCAGAGAAGGTTCCACCCAAAAATTCGACGCCGAGATTTCACCCGAAATACACGTTTTAGGGTAGGCTGTATCCAAAAATTGTATTTTTTAGAAAAAGGTCCGCGTGCGTCCGTGTGTATGTGAACACGATAACTCACATACGAATAAAATAAAATACTAAACTTGCTATTTAAGTTTTGTGTCTTTCCAGGATGCGACACGAAGATTTTGAAGAATTTGAGATGTTGATTATCTCAGCATGACTCTAACGCTTTTGATTAAAATGCCGCATATTAAAGATATTTGCATGAAAAAATGTATATCTTGAATTTTCTGGGAATAATCTCATTATAGATGACTTTTGAATAACTGGTAAACCGTAAGAGATACACAAAAAGTTATTACGAAAAAATGTATATCTCGTTAAAACACACAATTTATGTTATATGCATTTATTAATGGTGTTCACAATTTCCGAGATATTCCTTGTTATAGGTTTCAGTTTTAATATGCTTCAACGTTTCTCATATTGGAATTTTTCAACTCCTGGTCATACAAAGAAACCAATTTTAGTTACATAGTAACAGCTTTTAAAAGATTGGACTATTGCTTTAACTTAGTGTTCTCCCTTATTTCCCTCCTACTTCTAGGGGAATAATTAATACAACAATTTTCGCTATCTTATGTTTATCGTGATTAGCACGGAATAGAGAGAAGGGTCGGCCTTTGTAAGAAGTCTGTTGTAGAATAGATAAAGAAAGTAAAATGAATGAATCATATCAGATTTTTCTTATCTGCAACTACCTCCCCGTCAGGTAGGGATATGGTGGGTCAACCGGGCGCAGGACCGAAGCCTCCCGTACCCAGGTAAGCTAAGCTTCGCTGGTAACAACCCTCAAGCCTTCCGCGAAACCGGTGTAATTAGCCAGTAGGTGGGGCGGAATGGGTATGTCTAATTTTTTCCTTGATTTCTTTCAGTGTGTGCCAAATTAATTCAAAGTTAACATGTTTTCCGATGAGATTGACATTACGGTGGGTAGGACAGAAAGGAAAAGTCTACTTCGGAACGGTTACACTTTCGGATTCCAAGAAGTGTTTAAAAAGTGGGCTAGTGCGATGGACGTTCAATGTTGAAAGTTGCAAAAGTTTTATTAAAACCTTTTCCATTGAAGAAATAGATGTCCTGGATATTCAAGAGGACCATAACCATGTGGCACCACCTAGTGACAAAATCCAGACACAGAAAGTACTTTGTAATCTAAAGAGAAAAGCACGGAAGATATATGTGGAAGACCATCAAAACTAATATACCAGCAACTGAAGAGAGAAAACACGTAAGAAGTAACCATTGGAGTTGTCCACAGTTTAAGTAAGACCACATACAAAGCTAGGCGGAAAATTCTGCCAAATTACCCACAAGTATAGAGGAGGTTCATGATGTTCTGAACACATTACATGTGAAAACTGTAGATGGAGCCGACAGAAGTCTGCTCTTCGTCGCCGAGGTGCCACAACTGTGGTACCAATACCAACACCGCCGAGTGCACTGGGCACGATCTCCGTCGTCGCCGCCGATTCTGTGCCACCTGTCGTGGCACAGGACACTTCACCGGGCAAGCCCAGTGCCCTCTCTACCCCAGGAGCACTTCACCACCTCCTGCCCGCCGCACCACACCACCGCAGACATCAAACACCGAGGCCTCACCACCTGCACCCTCAACAGACGCAGCGACGCGAGAAGCCATTCAGGACCTCCACGCGGAGATACTGAACGTCGGCGCTCGACTAGCTGCCCTGGAAGAGACATGCAGCATCCTCACACAGAAGCTGCAGGAATTGCAGGCTTCTAACGCCGCAGCAGCCACCAGCCAGCAGACCTGGATCGACGCCCTCATGCAGCAGCTGAGACAGGTTCTCCTGCAACAAGCTGCATACTCTGCTGAGCTGTTCCAGTCAAGACGTCAGCAGCCCAACATCGCTCCTCCTCCTGTGCAGGTTGAAGGTCAGCCGGTGCCAGCGGATCCCCGGTCGTCAACCAACTGGAAGATGACTGGGAGTTATGCTGAGCACTACAGAGGCAGAAGCATTCAGTAAATTTTCAACGTCCTATTCTCTCCTCAATTTCCACCTTTTATTTCCTTTCTAAGATCACCTCCATTCCCTAGGCTGCAGTCAGGTTCCATCCTAGAAATAACCTTTTACCCGCTCCCGCACAACGTGCGGCAGCATCCCATCTTTCTTCTACTAACGCGGGTGCATCAGCGGGGCCGCGCTAAGCCACGTTACTCATAACAAACTACTGTTATAACGTGGAGGGATTTTTAGTGGGTATGCCGCATGAGGAAAGCGAAGAGTCCCACATATCCTCCCAGCCATTGCACTTCGCCTGGGGGTTGAATGCGTAATGCATTTTTCCCCTCCTCGGTATTAAAAAAAAAAAAAAAAAGGAGCCGAGTTGTTGCTACACAACTATGCTGCGAAGAACGTTGTAATATTTTGTGAATCCGGAAACCTGAGAGTACTCAGTGTGACACAAAATATGTTGATGGAACTTTCAAGTATTCCACAAGGTTTTTTACCCAGCTATTTACAATCCATGGGCTCGTTAATGGACATTACATTCCAGTGGTATTTTCTTTGTTGAAGGACAAGAAAATTTCATCATATCAGCAGGTATCTTCAACAGTTGTTGATAAATGTAATAAGCAAGGTATGAAATTCTCTCCATCAACAACGTTTTCTGACTTTGAAGAAAGCATCATGAATGCTGGAAGAGAAGTTTGGACATGTTAAAATCCAAGGACGTAATTTTCATCTAACACAAAGCTGGTGGAAAAACTCTGGAAAATACTGTAATATATAAGCAAAACATCTGAAGAGGGGGGAAGTGCCTCTAAACATGTTAAAACCATTAAAAAACAATGCAAAATATGAGCATAAAAACGGCTGAAAAAAGTTCAAAATACCTGTTTTAGATCCCTAAATAACATCAAAAAGGGCCTGAAATGTCTTTCAAAGCGTACGAAAATACTTGATGCAACACTCAAAGTGACACTAAATTAGTGGAAAAGGAGCTGAACTGTCTGAGGTATACCTTGAAAATTAACTCTCCTAGAGGCTAGAACACCCTCCAAGTGGCATTCTAAAACATCTGTGAAAACGCTAAATCGCCTTAAAAACTTCCGAAATGTATGTGAAAGCACTGCAAAGGGTGATAAATGGCCCCAAAACGTACAAAAAGCCTAAAATACCGGTTTTTAGAACCCTAAATACCCTCAGAATACCGTGAAATAAGTTGAAAAAGTGTTAAAATGCTTGATGAATATCCCCGCAACCAACGATCCTACACCTCCCCACTCCTTCAAATTGCCTAGAATGACATTAAGAGCACTCGAAAAACCCGTCAAGGGCTTATAATTTATCTGTAAGCACTAATCAAAGCAGAGCAAAACACTATAAATTAATTTTAAAAAATGCCTTTAAACAACACATCACACAATGTACAAATATCTTAAAACGCATAAAAATTATGGAAAACACTACAAAAATAACTACAAAGCAAAGCAAACGACCTTGAAAAGGACCCCAAAGGACTGAAAAAGACATCTAATACTCTGAACCTAGGTTAGGTTCCCTCCTCCTCCTGGCATGCCCCGTTGAATTCTCTATCTCTACCATGCATGCTCACTTGCTCTAGCCCTGATCTCTTGCCAGGCTCGTCCCCCACCTTGAATTCCCTATCTTTCCTGTGTATGCTCACTTGACAATGCGCCAGCTCTGTCCTATATTAACTACTCGTATAGTTTCTTTTCGACGTTCACTGTGGCGACGATACAACTCCTAGAAATTCCCGTCGAACTCGCTCAACTGTTGCATGCGATACATTGCCGGTGAAAACTGAACGGTAGACAGGATTCTTTTTGTACCTGTTGGTCACGTGCCTGGAAATTTCCAGAAGCAGTTACACGTGCAACTTCGATGTCAAAGAATCTTACGACGGAACATGTGCACACTCGCACATATGTACAATCAAGCTGCGATGTCAAAAGAACTTGCCGCCCGCACAGGTGTCCACTTAGGCGCGGGTAACAATGGATGCCAACAATCAGCTACGCCTTAAGAAGCATGCGTTCGGCCGATTACGCCAACAGAGGGTAGTCACAATAAAGATACCCATTGTTAAGAACAGTCTTTTTTCTCACTGCCCTCTATATATACTATAGCCTCGGCTCCGTATCTCTATAATTATGGTTACATTGAATAAAATAAATGCAGATCGGATTACAAAATGCTTTTAATTAATAAGGAAACATACTGACAGGAAATTCTCCTTGCAGATTATTCAGACTTCTGAGTCAAAGACTTCGTGAACCACAAGGGGATGTTGGTAAATCTATTAAGGCATTATTAGAAATTTTAATTGAAGGTTAGATTTTATGTACAAGTTTATCCATTTATTGTTTGTCGTAAAGATCCTTTATAAATATTAAAAGTTTAATTACTTTTCTAGAGCAATCAATAGGGGGTGTGGTGGTTTCTTTCTCTAACAAAGAAAAGGATCAAATTGTTGGAAAGGTCGGAAAGCTTTTGGTAGCAAGACGCCCAACCATATGCGTCTTTTGTTTCTCCTAGAAACCCTTGATTCCAAAGAAAAACAATATAGCTTTCACCAGATTCTTTCTCTTATGAAATAAAAAATTTAATAAAGGTTATTTTTTAAAATAGTTAAGAAAAGTATAGTTGAGAATGCCATAGCCTGAATTTGAAATATTTTAATTAAGATTCAGTGGAACATATATTTTTATTAGAAGAGAGGAAAAGAATGAAAGAGAGTATTTTTTTTTTTGAACAATCAACCGTGTTTCTCCGTAATTTCACAAATTGATGTTTTTTATGCTGCTATGGCAACTGTCAATTTTTGAGGACGTCTTTGGAATTTTCCACAAACCTCGTTTGAGCAGCGATTCTACAATATTAGCGTTTTATTCTTTAATTAAATTGGATCACAACATGTATTGGAACTGTAGATGGGGCCGTCACAAGAGGGATAGTATAATTTTCCCTCTTTCGAGTTCTTAATAAACAGCATGGCAACAAGGAATTTAATAATAATGAGGAATTGCTGGGAAAAGCAATCCCATGTTTCCATTTTGGACTTGCAAGCACAAGGCTGGATTTGGCGTTACAATTAAGAACCGCGAAAAATGATAATTTTTACTTTCTCTACATGTACTATGTACAGAGTGTATAGAGAAGGTATTGTACTCCACCCAAAAATTCGATACCCAGATTTCACAGAAAATATATGTTTTAGGGCCCCTGCAAACAAAAAAAAAAAAAAATCTTATGTGTACCATTCACATGACTTTCTCTACATCTCTGCAACAAATTATTGCTAAAAAGCTTATACTTCTAATTACTTCATGCTAATCAGAAAAAAATAGCAGAAATAGTCTTATTACTTGCTTCCTTGTAATAAGAAGCGAAATAAGGGAGTACCATAGGTTAAAATGATAGTCAAAAGCTGGTTGCTATGCCACTGAAGTTCCTTTGTTTGTATGGACAGCAGTTGACAAATTCCTGTGTGAGAAAAGTATAAGTTTTTCATAGCAGAAACCAAAAACAAGGAATGTCTAAAAAACGATGAACTCCACGAAAGAAATATATAGCATAAATTATGTGTTTTAACGTGCTCTACATGTTTTGTGGAGCAAGTTTTTGTGTATCTCTTACGGTTTAGCAGTTATTCAAAATTCTGTAAAATTCATTCAAAATAAACTACTCTTCAGAGGCTATTCCCAGAAAATTCAAGATATACATTTTATTTTTCAGGTAAATTGCTTTAATATACGATATTTTGATCAAAATGGTTAGAGCCATTTTTGAGAAAATCGAAATTTTCGAAAAAAAAGTTCTATGTAAAGGGTAGTTTGGGGTGGAGAGATTTTTCTCAAAATCTTCTTGTCACATCCCTGGAAGAAATTAAACTTAAATACCAAGTTTAGTATTTACTGACTTTTCGTTTTGAGTTATCGTGTTCACAGACACACGGACACACACACACACACACACACACACACACACACACACACACACACACACACACACGGACCTTTTTGTGAAAATGCTTTTTTTGGATATTGGCGCCCTAAAACATATATTTCCGGTGAAATCTCGGTATTGAATTTTTGGGTCGAGTGCAATACTTTCTCTATACACTATGTACATAGTACATGTAGAGAAAGTAAAAAAAGCAGCTCAAGAACGAAAAGTCGGTAAAATACCAAACTTGGTATTTAAGTTTACTATCTTCCAGGGATGCGACACGACCATTTTGAAAAGAATCCCCCTTCCCCAAACTACCCTTTGCATGGAAAAATTTTCGAAAATTTTAATTTTCTCAAAAATGACTGACCATTTTGATTAAAATACCGTATATTAGAGATATTTACATGGCAAATAAAATGTATATCTTGAATTTTTCTGGCAATAGCCTCTAAAGACACCTTTATTGGAACGAATTTTGCTGAATTTTGCATTACTGATAAGCCGTAAGCGTTAGACAAAAACCAACTACACGAAAAGTGTAGATCACGTTAAAACATAAAATTTGTGTCAGATAAGTTTTTTTCATGGAATTAACCACTCTTAGATATTCGTCGCTATATGCTTCAGGTTTAAAGTAATTAATCTGTTCTCACACGGAAAGTTGTAAAGTCCTTGAGTTACACAGAAATGGATTATCAACTATGTACATGGTAACCAGCTTTTTAATGATTTTTCCAATTTTCCAATTTTTTCCTTGCTGTTAGGGCTAGGGTGGATTTTCTTGAAAATCTACTAAACTTAAATATCAAGTTTGGTATTTAACGGACTTTTCGTTTTTGAGCTCTGCTGTCCACAGGCGCGCGCGAGTGGACATTTTTCTAAATATGCTTTTTTCAAATGCAAGTGGTCCCAAAACATGTATTTCCGTTGAAATCTCGGTATCGAATTTTTGGGAGCAATGCAATACGTTCTCGATACACTATGTACATAATACGTGTAGAGAAATTAATAAGCAAGGAATATAAAAGTTCTAGGGGACTGCAAGAAAAAAGTTAAGAGATAAAAAAACGTAAAATAATCTAAGGTTAACTATGTAAAATAACCACGGCGTTAAAATCTATGGTGGATCAAGACAGAAATACAGCAACACAAAATAATGGATAAAATTCCATTCACATTACTCTCTCTCTACCTGCTACTTGCTTCCTTGTAAGTAGAAGGGAAATAAGAGAATACATTAAGCTTAAGCGATAGTCAAATCTTTTAAAAGACGGTCGCTATATGAAACAATTAAAATTCAGTTTTACTCCTGCATACTCAGGAGTAAAACAAAATAGAGATGAAACTAAAGATGAGTTCCCATTTGAAAAAAATTTAAGTACTTTAAAATTGACAAAAATAACAAGTAATATCTCGGAAAGTGTTAGCTCCACAACAGAAATATATAGAACATGAATTATGCTTTGACGATAGTTTCGAACACGTTCCATGTAATGGCTACGTGAAGGTGGAAGAATTTTCCTGAAAATCTTTGTGGTGCATAACTTAAATAACAAGTTTAATATTTAACGTTGTTGAGCTATGATGCACATAGACACACAGACCATTTTCTAAAAACTATTATCATCAATTCAAACATAATTTCATATATACATATTTTATTATATTAGTCATCTTTTTAAAACTCACCTTTTATTTATTAATTTATACTTCTATGTTTGTTTAACTTATACAATCTAAAGCATTAATATCTTAAATTCAAACTTTAATAACAAATTATCATCTTTAATTTCCATTTAATTCTTCATCTGTTTAAATTATTTCATTTATTTCCATATTTTTTCATATATTCCCAAACATTTTATTTGAGCGCATAGATTTCTGACCTGAATTTCGAGACGTATTTATTACTTATAGGTAGGATATCGCAGGTCTCTGGCTGAATACACCAGCCGCCACTGATGCAGTGCTTGTTACATTCAACACGAAGGCGGCATCTTACAACGAAGGAGCCGTCACTTAGAAGTTGTAGTAAGTTTCCCTTATTTTGTAAATTGAAAGTTCTCAGACTTGCCTTGCCGTGTTCCCTTTATAAGGGCGCAACAGGGAGGGGGGGAGAAGGGGGATGATTGGTCTGGCGGAGCAAGATCCGCGACAACCTACCGCCTTTCCAAACTGATTTACTGCCGCATATTTCAATTAAACAGTGCGTAGCTCATGGTTTCAAAGACGAGAAAAGTCATACGCTGCGGAAATGTGCTTGTTTGGTCAACGCGTAACATTGCCTCTATGGGAGGATGAAGAATAGACACTCATATCTCTGGGAGCTTTTATTCTCTTTCTGGTTCAATCCTTAAATACGATGGCGTTCAATAAGTCCTTCAAAAATACTTTCTCTACACGTACTATGTACATAGTGTATAGATAAATGCAATACCGAGATTTCACCGAAAATATATCTTACGGTCTCCTGAATAAAAAAAAAGAATTTTCAGAAAAAGGTCCGTGTGTGTCCGTGTGTCTGTGAACATGATAACTCAAAAACAAAAAGTCGGTAAAATACCAAACTAGGTATTTAAGTTTAGCCCCTTCCAGGAATGCGAAACGAAGATTTTGAGGAAAAATACCCCCACTCCAAACTACTTTTTACATGGAATTTTTTTCAAAAAATTTGTTTCTTTTCAAAACTGGCTGTATAGATTTTGATTAAAATATCGTATATTAAAGATATTTACCTGAAAAATAAAATGTATATCTTGAATTTTCTGGGAATAGCCTCTGAAGACCTCTTTATTCTGGATGAATTTTACGGAATTTTGCATAAATACTAAACCGTAGGATATAGACAAAAACTTACCACACAATAACGTAGAGCACGTTAAACCTCACAATTTTTGTTTTATATATATTTTTTCTTGGTGGTGGTCGTTTTTGAGATATTTATTATTATTGGTTTCAGATTTGAAAAACATACTTTTCTTATACAGGAAGTTAAAGTAAAAATGCTTTAAGTTTTTCTTCACATATTCGCGCATTGCTTCAGCAATGTATTCGAGGGACGTTTAATAAATTCTTAGAAAATCCAAGATATTACACTCGCAGCATCGAAAAAGTTTGATTTAGCAACCATCATCTCTTGCTAGAAGACAGCTAAAGTTTCAGCTGTATCCATCACATGGTTTTGTTGCCATTGGTGATTGAATTAACAATGTTGTGCTTCTTTAGAAAGATGGAAAAAACGAGTTTCGTGTAGTGGGTGATTAAACACTTCTATTTAAAAGGCTTAACACCCAAAGAGATAAAAATCTGATGTGTTACACTAACATGACTTTCTCTAGCCATTCTACAAACTTCTTACATAAAATTATTCTTCTTTCTGCACCTTGTTAATCGAGGTATTCAGCACAATGTTCTTATTACTTAGTTGCTTATAAGTAGGAAGAAAATAAGGGAATACACTAGGCTAAATCGATAGTCAAATGTTTTAAAAGCTGTCGTTATGCGATTGTCATTACAAATCGCTTCTTTTCTTGGCCAGGAGTAGAACAAAAGAAAAACGGACACTCCCGTCTGAGAAAAGTATAAGTACCTCACAAATGAAACTAATAACAATGAATACCTCGAAAACGGTAAGCTCCACGAAAAAAATGTAAATGACAAATTGTGTATTTTAACAAGGCCTACATTTTTTATATAGGAAGTTTTTGTCTATCTCTTACGGTTTAGTAGTTATGCCAGATTAAGCAAAATGCATCCAGAATAAACAGGTCTTTAGAAGCTATTTACAGAAAATTCAAGATATACATTTAATTTGTAAAGTAAATATCTTTAATATACGATATTTTAATCAAAATCGTTAGAGCCATTTTTAAGAAAATCCACATTTTCGAAAAAAAGTTCCATGTAAAGGGTAGTTTGGGTTGGGAGGATTTTACTCAAAATCTTCGTGTCGCATCCCTGGAAGATACTGAACTTAAATACCAAGTTTGGTATTTTAGCTACTTTTCGTTTTTGAGTTATCGTGTTCACAGACACACGGACACACACGAACCTTTTTCTCAAAATGCTTTTTTTGGATACAGGGGGTCCTAAAACATGTATTTCCGGTGAAATCTCGGTATTGATTTTTTGGGAGGAATACAATACTTCTCTATCCCTATATACATTGTACATATGGGGCTAGAGAAAGTAAAAATGGCATTTCTGCTCCTGCGTTTGCTACAATTTACAAATAGATAAATGAACTTTAACTTGGCCGTACAATCCACAAATGAAAATGGTATCGGACGTCCGCTAGAAGTGACTTCCTTTGAAATGATTGACACAATCCAGGATATAGTTTTGAGTGATCGACAAATCAAAGTTCACGATAAAGTGGAGGCCACAGTTTTCTCAATTTTACACCAAGAAGGGTGCCGCGCTTTCTCTCCGTCGCAATCCTGACGAGCCTCTGCGTCGATACATAACTGTAGATGAAACATGGATACACTGCTACACTCCAGAGACAAAAGTACTGTCGAAACAGTGGGGTTTTAAGGGTGAATCGGCTCCAAAGAAGGCAAAGGTGTTGAAATCTGCAGACAAGATGATGGTCTCGACTTTTCTGGGATGCACGTGGAATCATCTATATCGACTATTTGCAGAAAGGATGGATGATAAATGGAGAGTATGATGCTTCGTTATTGCACCGGTTGAATGATGAAATCAAGAAAAAACGTTCTCATCTGGCAAAGAGAAAGAGTCTCTTCCCTAAAGACAATACACACCTGCGCAGTTTCAATGGCGAAAATAATAGAATTAAGGTTCGAATTACTACAACATTCGCCGTATTCACCAGATTTGGCCCAGTGACCTTTTTTATTCCCAAATTTTAAAAAAGTGGAACGACTCACGTCTAACAAAGAGGTCATCTAAGCAGATGACATACATAGTATAGGTTAAAGTGATAGTCAAAAGCTGTTTGCTATGTGACTGAAGTTTCTTTGTATGGACAGGAGTTGACAAATTCCTGTATGCGAAAAGTATTTTTTTCAAAGCTGAAACTAAAAACAAGGAATATCTTAAAAACGATCAACTCCACGAAAAAAACGTATATAATATTTACTATGTGTTTTAATGTGCTCTACAATTTTTCTGTGGTAATTTTTTGTCTATCTCTTACGGTTTAGTTGTTATTCAAAATTCAGTAAAATTCATCCAGAATGAAGTAGTCTTCAGAGCCTTTTCCCAGAAATTCAGGATATACATATTATTTGTCAGGTAAATATCTTTAATATACGATATTTTAATACATTTTTGAAAATAAAAATTTTCGACATAAGTTCCATGTAAAGGGTAGTTTGGGGGTGTTGGGGATTTCCTTGAAAATCTTCGTGTCAAATCCTTGGAAGATACCAAACTTAAATACAAAGTTTGATATTTAACGGTTTTTGAGCTATGCTGCCCACACACAAATACATACACACACAGACAGGCACATCTAGGTGTGTGGCTAAAATTGCTTTTTTAGGTTTCAGGTGGTCTCAAAACATGTATTCCCGGTGAAATCTCGGTATCGAATTTTTGGGTAGAATACAATACCTTCTCTATATACTTGTACATAGTACGTGTAGAGAAAGCAAAAACCTAAGTGCCCCATTCAAATAATTTTCTCTAGCTGTTCCATATACAAAATATCTTACAAAAGATTATTATGCTAACCGAGATATATACTAACAAAAAGTGTCTTATTACTTGTTTCCTTGTAAGTAGGAGGAAAATAAGGGAATACACTAGATTAAAGTAATAGTCAACTCTTTTAAAAGCCGCTCGGAGTGGAAAAAATTGAAGTTCGGTTCACTTTGCTTGGTCTTATTTGAGAAAAGTTGGGTAGTTTAAAATTAAAACAGATAACAAGGAATATCTGGAAACTCTACAAGAAAAACTTTGAAGTGCTCCATTTACATGACTTTCTCTGCATCTCTGTGACAAATTATTGTTAGTAAACTTATTCTTTTGTGTACTTCATGCTAAAGGAAGTCACTAAGTATTTGCATCTGTTTATACGTAATGCAATATTTCACCAGTTTATGAGTTGTTTCATTCGTAGACAAAGACAGACAAACCCATTCTGGTAGGTGCTCCTCAGCATGAATGCACGTCTAAAACTCTTATGTGTTCCATTCACCTTACTTTCTCTACCTTTTCTTTTATCTGCATTGTGATAATTGAGTTAAACATTACCAGTAATTATCTTATTGCTTGTTTTATAATATTTAGAACGAAAATAAGGGAATACAAGAGACTAAAGCGATAGTCAAGTCTTTTAAAAGCTGGTCTCTATGTGAACATTTGAAGTTCGCTTTGAGAAAAGTTAAGTGGTTTATAACTTAAAGCAACAGCAAGGAAACATCATCCCTACGACACAAATGTACATGACATGTATTGTGTGTTTAACAAGATGTACTTGTTTACATGATAAGTATTTCTCTATTTTTACGTTTTATCAGTTATGCAAAATTAACAAAGTTCTTACAGAAAGAACATTTCTCAGAAGGTTTTCATGATATAAATTTTATTTTTGGTGTAGATTTCTTTAATTGAGGTATTTTAATAACAATCGTTAATCATTTTTGAGAAAAACAACATTTTTAAAATATTTTCCACGTAAAGCTGGTGGTTGGAAAATGTTCTTGAAAATTTTCGTATCGCATCCTTGGAAAATACTAAATTTAAGTGCTAAGTTTGGTGTTTTACATACCTCTAGTTTTTGAGCCATGGTGTCCAAAATATAAATGCTCGCCCAGGCATGGATACACATGGACCTTGTTTCTAAAAATGACATTGAATCTTTGGGTGGAATGCAATACCTTCTCTATACACCATGTAAATAATAGTGTACAGAAAATTAAAATGACACGTAAAATTCTACCGTTCAGCTAGAGAATATATTTCAACTATTTCTTTGTTTTCTACTAGACATTTTATATGGAGGATAAAGTTTCTATAGTCAATAAAAATACTTTTAAATACCAACACAGTGTACATTTTAGCTTTTGTAGCTTGTAATCACATATTCATTACCTTTTAAACACAGGACAGATTTTAATTCTTTCACACCATTCTGGCGTTGCCATGATGCTAGAGTTGTTTCTGTCGCGTTTGACTCTATTAAACAAATAAACAAATACAGAATATCCACTGTCACGTGGAATATATTATTTGTTTCACAATGGCGGTTAATTTTACTGGCAATGAGATCAGAGGCCCGCAGATAAAATGCCGCTGCCCAAACAGCAGAGCATCGCGCCCCCCCACTTCATGATGCCGTAAATTTTGCACGGGACCGACCGAGTCATTGAGCTCGGCCCTCATTTGTTGACAGATACTGCTGCAGCACCTCCACAATTATTAAATCCCGTCCGCTGCAGAGAATACACAGTTTGGATTGCCTCTGTTCCCTGCATTCAAAATGAAACGATAGAGAGGGGGAGAGAGAGAGAGAGAGAGAGAGAGAGAGAGAGAGAGAGAGAGAGAGAGAGTGGCTGTGTTGGTTCAGGATAAACCTCTACACCGAAACAAATCATAAGCCTTACTTGGCTAATCCGCAAGATGATATTAGTGAGCAATCAAATGGGGATAAAACGAAAAGTCAAATGGCGCATTGCGTTTAAATCTCCCATAATGTAGGAAGTGTTCGTGGGAAAATCTACTTTCTTTCTCTTATGAGTTAGGCTAAAAGAACCGTCTTAGGAATGAGTGGACAGGCATTACTATTTCTCTACCTCTTAATTATATATATATATATATATTAATATTTAAAATAAAATATATTAAAATCTTTAATTCTCCACCACGGTACCCGAGCGTTTAGTCAAATTTTTTTAGTTTATTATTTACATTACTTCTTACGCTGCTATTATACAGATAATTAACTATACCTAATAAAAATAAACTAAGAGAAACACATAAAATATATTCTTCCATCCGTTACATCAAAATAAACATTTAATTTACATAAATTCATTTAGCAAATAAAGGCAGAAGAAATAATAGTTGAGTAAAGTAGTTGTTAACTAATATGTGGAAATTAATATTAATGGGGTAATTTTTGGGTGGGGATGAAAGGTGAATAAGTGCTTAGCTATAAATAGGAGGAAGATAAGAGAATACACTAGGCAAAACCGATAGTCAAATCTTTTGAAAGCTGTCGCTCTGCGGTTGTCATTGAAATTCACTTCTTTGCTCGACTAAGGAGTAAAACAAAAGAAAAAAAATGAAAAAATCAAGATGTTTGAAAATATTTCCATGTAACAGATAAGTGGGGTCGACGAATTTTCTGCAAAATTTACGTGCTGTATCCTTGGAAGTACTGACCTTAAATATTAATATTGGTATTTAGTAGTCGTTTCAGTTTTAATTTATGCTGTTCATGGGCGCGCACACTCGCACAAACCTTTTCTAGAAGTATTTTTAGGGATCCTAAAACGTGTATTTTTGTTAAATCACGGCATTCACTGGAAGTTGAAGGTATACCGAGATTTTAAGGCATGGTTTAAGGTTATCTGAATTAAAAGTAAGTGTATGTGTGTATATGCGTATGTGAGTGTGTGTAAGGATTATTCAAAAACCGAAAGTTTGTATTTAAAATTTAGTATCTTACAAGAATACGACACGAAGAGTTTCAGAGAAATCCCCTCACCCCAAACTACCCTTTACAGGCAACATTTTTCGAAATGGCTCTAACGATTGTGATTCAACTGTCGTATGTTGAAGATGTATAAATGCTAAATAAAATTTATATCCTGAATTTCTTAGCAGTGCCTTCTTTTTAATCAAAGGTATAGACAAAAACGTATTGACTATCTACAGCTCTTTAAAACACAAAATTTATGCCATATACATTTTTTGAAGCACTAACCATTTCAGAGATATCAATTTTAAAATATTTAAACGGGATGCCCTCATCAGTTTCATATCTCTTATGGTTTATGTCATAGAAAGAAAACCGAGTTTCCATCACAATCGCATAGCGACAGCTTCAAAAAGATTTGACTATCGGTTTAGCCTAGCACATTCCTTGTTTGTCTTGCACTTATAAGGAACCAAGTAATGAAGCCATTTCTGGTATTAATAAGCATTATGTAGACAAAAAAAAATCGATTGCAAGAATAGTTTTTTGGTAACAGATAGAATCATATGAACGAAGCACACCAGAGTTTTTATTTTTATTTAGAAAATGTTGTAATTTCAATTTTTTATAATATTCGTGAATGAAATCATTATCAAGAGAAGCAGTCTGCTTGTAAGGCTAGGCAGTTTGGTAGTATTCAACTTTTTCTTTGTGTTTTAATTTTATTAAGGTCAAATAAAACAGTTCTTCTATGGGGCAGGAGTAAAAAAGAGAGATAAAAAGTGAGGAAGGGTGAAAGTGAACTTGGGGTGAGAAGGAAAAGACGTAGGGAAGGAGGGATCATCAGACATTGACACTGGAGCACAGCACATAGGCCCGTTTTCCTTTGCCTCTTAGGTGAAATGAGGGAGGGAGCGGTGAAAGGAGTGATTCGAAGCGACCATATCCGAATGACGACTGGCGTAACATGGACGGGGATCCCTAATGGCTCAGTTGGCTATGCGCTGGCCTTCTTATCTAGGGTAACGGGTTCAGCAGATAAATTGTCATGATTAGGAACTCCTGCAGAACGAAATTCCGGCACACCGGCGCTTCCTGGCAATTCTCAGCGCCGTTAACAAAACAAATGAAGTGTAATGGTCCTTCAGCTCTGAAACAAGGATGATTAAGAAATGATGTGAAATGCATTTGTATTAGCGAGAAACCCCGAAAAAAACCGACAGTTCAGATATGATGATTTTTGGTGTTTAAAGGCGCTCAACTACTAGTGTCATTAGTGTCCTTATAAAAACAAAATGGCTTAAAACACCAGAAATAAAACACAATATAAAATATAAAACTAAGATAAAATAATCCATGATCTGACGAATATGGGCCATTAACGAAAATTACTGAGCCATTCCAATTGGTGAAAGAAGGGTGAGAGAGAGAGAGAGAGAGAGAGAGAGAGAGAGAGAGAGAGAGAGAGAGATAAGGAAACATCTCCAAATTTATACAATAACACGAGCTCACTGGCAAATTTCTTTAGCAACTATTAACAGAATAAATGTCCATCTCATTTGGAATTTCGTGTCCTTACTCCTTACCGTCGCCCAGGCAATACCGATATTTAAAAATGAACGAATTACTATTTGTCCTTTCTTACACATTATCAAGAAAATGTTCATCAACTAACAACCTGTTATTTAATTAGCCCTTGCACATATACCAGGAAATTCAGAACGTAGGTGGGGGAACTTGTTTTCCCCATTAATTTTTTCTTCTCCCCTCCGTACTTCCATATTCAGGATGTTTTGAGACACTTGCTGTATATGAATAATTTAAATGTCCGCGCATTCAGTGAAAGTAGCTACGCTCTCAGCTAATTTTAAGCATCCCTTTTTAATTCAAGTGTATTTTCTGGCATAGAAAGCGCTGTCAAAATAATATTTACATAATAGTATTTGATTATATATCACGTATAAGCATGCATAGCTTTTTTGCAATCATTTATATTAAAGGAAAATATTTTTATACGTCTTATATTTAAGCAGATGGTAAAAAAGTGTAGTAAAGATATGCAAGAATTTTTCTTCTGTAATTGATTAATTTCAATCAGTGGTAGTTGAATAGCAAAGTATTTTCTTTGTTTTAACTTCAATAAGAAACAGACCATCTGAATTGATAGACTTATGCAACTCTCAAAGAATTTAATTATCTTATTTGACAATTTTTGGTTGAGTACCTCCGAGGTCCTGCGTTCGATTCCCAGCTGGGGCGGGGAAGTGTATTTGAGGAAATAAAATGATTTAAACCCAACTAAAAGAACTTACATACAACGAGTTGTTTCTAATGCAAAGCCCCCGATATGACCTTAGATGTTAAAGGGGGATTTAAAGTGATACAATTTAAAAACCAATTTTTTGGTGGTAGCAAATATTTTTTAGACATCCTGAAAACCTTCCAACACAAAGGGTTTTCCTCTAAAGTCTAAAATAATGTTTACAGGAGCAGTACTTTTGAAAAGGATGAGGAACAATGAACTAGAAGGTTGTATTTATTGCGGGGAGGAAGATAATATTGTTCACTGTTTAACAGAATGTAAAGAGGTAAAAAATTGGAGGAAAGACATTTTGGAACCAAAATAGACTGGTATGCCAGGAGAGATAGTAGCAATGAAGCTGTTAAATATCAATGGTGAGAGAAGAATTAAAGAAATAGGGCAATATTTGGAAAATATAAAAGACAAGTTAATAATGAAACAGAAAAGAGAAAGAAAAGAGAGAAAACACAAAGATTAGGATGAAATAGACAGTACAGCCTCGCTGACAGTCAGGGTGCTATGGGATGTAGTGCCTAAGCGGTACTCAAAGCAGGTCTCAAATCTCCGCTCTTTCCTCGTCATCTAACGGACTTCGGGGCCTTAATTCCCGCTCGAATGTGTATTAACCCTATAAACGAGTGAAAGCGTTGAAACAAAATGAGCCCCGCAAACGAGTGAATTACTGCAATTGGTTTTTCCGATCAGCAGAAACGGGTTTTATCGATGCACAAGTGTTGATGTTCATCTTTTCACCTTGTGAATTTTGGTTTCACCTAAAATGGCGCGTGAAGTCATAACAGTCGAAATTAAGCAATAGGCAACTAAAAATAAAACTATACTGCCCTAAAAAGTATTAAAAAATTCATAAAATAATATTGTTTGAACCTAAAAGCCAAAGAAATGTATGTAAAGAAATTGCAAGTGACGTCATCGTTTCACGATACGCACGAAAACTGCTTAAAATGGCGTGTTTAACGAAATTTACATAGCCAAGGTTATGTAATAAACATAACTCGTCATTATTATGTATAAAATAACTAAGAATTGGTGTTTAGGAAAGTATATGAAGCATATAAAACTTAAAATAAACATATAATATGGAAGGAGAACAAAAGAGATCACGATGCACCGGATGCTGTAATTTGTTTCAGAATGTAACAACGTAGAAGAAAGAAACTTAACAAATAATTAGATTCATAATTATACGAACATTATTATGTAAATTATTCAAATGTATTAATTTTAGTTACTAGGAACATATAAAAATGTATATTGTATATGTATTTCACGAAAAGTGGAAACAAGGAAATCTATCGTCCGCATGGTGATGTGCAGATTACAATACTAAAAACAATAAATGATCTTCAACTTTATAGAGGCTGAGTTGGAATAAGTTCAGAGCACAGCTGCTCCTGCGTTTGCAACAATTTACAATTGGCTAAATGAATTTAAACGTGGCCGTACATCCACAAATGATGAACATCTTTCCGGATGTCACAAGGTACAATTTTGTACCAAAAATTAGGTACGATAGTCTCGGCAAGATGAGTACCGGTTTCCTCTCAATGGGGAATAAACACAATCGTGTGATTCATTCGGAAGCTGGTTGGCACATTTCCGCCGCAATCCTGATGAGGTTCTGTGTCGATAAGTAGCTGAAACATGGACCTCTTCAATCTAGAAGCAAAAGTACAGTCAAAACGTGGATTTTAAAGGCGAACCAGATGCGATGCAGGTAAATATGGTGAAATCTGCAGATAAGGTGATGGCCTCGGTTTTTTGGGATGCACGTGGAATCATCTACATGGATTATTTGCAGAAAAGAAGAACGATAAATGGAGAGTATTACGTTTCGTTATTGCACCGGTTGATAGCAGAAATTAAGAAGAAATAAAAAACGCCCTCATCTGGCAAAGCAGAAGATTCTCTTCCAACAAGACAGTGTAAGGGTGCACACCTGCGCAGTTTTGGCGAAAATTGTAGAATGAAGGTTCAAATTACAACACCCACCGAGTTTACCAGGTTTGAACCCTCAATGACTTTTCTATTTCCAAACTTAAAAATGTGGCTCGGCAGAAACGATTCACGTCTAACAAAGAGGTCATCTCTCAAACAAATGTCTATTTTGTAGACCTGCCGAAATCCTACTTTTGGAACGCCTAAAATAATTGGAGAAACGCTGGGAAAAGTGTATCGAGCTAAATGGAGATTATGTTGAAAAAACACAGCAGTGACCGGACAGCTTAGGACCACTACTCCGCCGAGTCCAACCCAATCGGAACACATCTCTACCAGGAGGTGCCCAGACATACTTCTAGTAACATCAGAAGTACCACGGGATCTTCAGCATTCGCACAGGAGCAACTGAAGATGTCGGCAGCTCCCCCCTCCCCCTTATACAGGGGAGGTCAAAGTTTAGTTATCTGAAGATAAATAAACTCAGGCGATTTCGTTTGTGGGCCGCACTCGGCAGGTCGCGTGTTTTTGCGGATCGCTAGGTGAATCCTGGGTTAATTTCTTTCATCCCCCGAATTTCCTACACATTCGTATCGTTTCATTTGCCATTTCATTCATGCTTCATCCTTTTGTTTTTTTTTTGTTTTTTTTTTCACGGTTGGAAATATCGGCGATGGTGCTCAGTGCAACATGGCAGAGAATTAGGATGGTCATTATAATTCTTTCCAACCCCGGACGGCTTCTTGCGGAAGTGCTGCAACTTATGTGGGTCGGAGTCCCTGCCTTCCTGTCCACTGTCAGGGTGTTTCAATCTGGAAACTGTAGAAATTCTGTCACTTACTGTGCCATTTTTCCTGGTTCCGGCCGCCCGGTGTATCCTTTCATCTTATTGCTCTCTCCCTAGGCGGCCTCTCGTGTGGCGTACTCCTATAGTCCAAGCTCCAAATGTTTGCGGGATGAGGGTGAGACGGTTAAGCGGGGGAACTGTTTACATATGTATTGCTTGGTTAGCAGAACACTATTGCTACACATTGCATCGAGCAGTGGTGGTCTATTACTTCTAATCATTTTGCTGTGAATGTGTCAAGTGCTAGACTGTAAAATTCTAAAAATAATGTAGCATAATGCATAAATAGTGCAGTAACACATCCATGTAGTTTGACATTTAGTCACACTTTATTTTATGCAATCCTTAAAATCTCTGGTACGTCACTGGTACCCTGCCACCTGCTTTCCCCTACCGTCTCTAATATCATTCTTGCTTAACGTCACATTCCTTCCAGCCACACGGAACTTAGACTCTATAACAATATGTATAATCTAGGTTCGATTCCGAGACCTCTACAGCTGTATCCTTTTCCAAGTACCAAAGGTGGAAACCTTACGGAGAGAAAAATTCTATCACAATATAGGAGATTGGCCCACTTTTAATGCCCGGGAGTGTACACCGAATTTCAACAACGACATTTCTATCGTCGGTCAAGTCTCACTTTTGGACCTAAACTAGTAAATGGCCATGGCTGTGTTAGATGTTGCGGTGCTACAGTGGTAAAGTAGCGTTTTTCCTAGCTCGAGGTTCAGCGAGCGAGGACAAGTGAGCTATGTCGCTGCTACGAGCAGAAGAAAAGTTGAAAAAAAATGGAACTGCAATTACTAACGGGATAGAAAGCTACGATAATGATTTTTTAATTTGAAATCCAGATAATGAAGCAAAAAGTAAAAGGACAACTTTCCCTTTCATTCACACAACACGCAATGACACAAGAAATCCAAAACTGAAACGCACTAAAAATGGGCGTGAGGATAAAAAATTACAGGCGAGTGTAGTGAATATTTTAACTTCTTTTTCTCTCTGTCATAATCCTGCTTCAGTTTTTCGTTCGTGAATGTGGTAAAAGAGCGATTTATTCGCGATCCACGGCCTCCTGGTAGGAGCGAAAATGATGGCGATCGTCAATTATAGAAAAACAACCGAGTGGCGAAAAAAATGACGGTCGAACAGAGTTTGTCACTTGCCGTCCTTGTCTTCCATCGGCCAATGCAGTAAATCTTTCCTCTCTGGTCGTATTTTGTCCTTCCTTTCCTCTTCGTCCTCTCCTGTGTAACAGACTTCATCACTCAGGTCTTTCATTCGAGCTGCGCATCTTCTCTTTCAATGGCCATTAAATGAACCAAGCAGCGAGCAGAGGAAATGGCGGAACTTTGTGTGACTTTCGACTGTTTTTGAAGAGCTCGCGTCCATTCTCTCATCCCAGCATGATGTCGCTGGGCATTTGTCAACTGTTTGTAACTGCTTCAAACTGCTTTAGCATGCTCCGTTGCAGTCACGATTATGGCTTTTAGAGCTGGTATGTTTAAGGGAGCTAAGCCGAAATCACTGCAACCTCACTTTCCCAGTTAAAAGTACCTTTTAATCGTCCGCAACTAAGGAGGAATGGCTTTACTACTTTAGTACAGCAGTAATGTTTTCTCTCCTCTATTTTTGCAGGACTGACACACTAAGGGCAAGATTAGGAATTGAGGTTTTTTGGAAGATCCTTTATAAATTGTAAAAACTACTTTCATTGTGTGTCTTGCTATTCTATAAAATTATGATGTGTTACATTCACATGACCTTCTCTGCTTACTTGTAACGAACTATTCCTACAAAAGCTTATTCTTATACATACAACATGCTAAATCAGATAGACATTAACATATATAATTACTGCTTAGTTCCTCATAAACAGAAGGAAAAAAGAAGGAAATATTGTCACATCCTGGCTGTGGGCAGAGGATGTGGTAGCATTGTAATTTATAATTATCATAATGTTGGCGACATTGCCAACTTGAACATTCATCAAAACCATGGTAAACGTGGCAATTACCTTTTTTGTAATGAGAACTTCGTATGGTGTAGTAAAGACGGAGCAGCGGCTCCTCCGGGACGCCAAGATGGTGGTATGCAATAAGCACAAGGTATAATATATTTGCTATTGATTTTGAAGTATTTGTTTTTACATTAGTAGCTTAGTTTACCCATCTACGTCCTTTTTATAAATTAATTAGGTTTTCCCCTGTTGTATAGGATTTTGCATATGAGGGTGCATCCCCCCCCCATGTCCGCCCGTAGTAAAAAGTATTCTGAGTTATACCCCTCAGCAGCCCTTGAATTAAATGTGGGTGTGACAATATACCAGGCTAAAGTGATAAGCAAATCGTTTAAAAGCCGATCAATGTGTGAACAGTTGAAGCTCCATTCGCTTTGTAGTTCCAGAAAAACAGAACAGAGATGAAACGAAAGGTAACACCATTTGAAAAGATACGTAGTTTAAAATTGAAACCAATAACAATGAATATCTCGAAAACGGAACTCTGTAACGAAATTGCATTTATCAAGTTTTAACGAAATCTAAATTTTTGTATACCTTTTACGGTTTATCAGTTATACAAAATTCAGCAAAATCCATCCATAATAAACAGGTCTTCAGAAGATATTTCCACAAAATGCAAGATATACATTTCATTTGTCATGTGCGGTGTTTTAATCTTAATTGTTTGAGCCATTTATGATAAAAACAACATTTTCAAAAATTTTCCATGTAAAGGATGGTTTGGGGAGGTTTTCTTAAAAATCTTCGTGTTCCATCCTTGGAAGATTCCCAAGTTTGGTATTTAGCGGTCTTTTCCTTTTTGAGCTATGCTTCCACAGGCACACACAGACACGCACTCACACATACCTTTTTCTAAAAATGATTTTTTGGTCTCATGGGTTTTTGGAGAAATCTCGATATCGAATTTTGGGTGGAATACCTCATCTCTCCTATGCACTATATACATAATAAGTGTAGAGAAGTAAAAATTCGTAAAGGAATGAGCTGCATTTTGGTATACTTAAAATTCAGTTTAACCGTCCATAATATAACATTTAGAATCAATATTTTTAGGTCAGCTTAACTATTTATCCAAATAATAATAATAATAGTAATAATAATAATAATAATAATAATAGTTCCCATTATGTAGAAGAATTATGTTTTCCTTTCAAAATTTTCACCGGAAATACACGTTTTAAGGTTCAGCGAACGCGAAAGAGCATTTTGAGCAAAATATGGATACATGGGTGTGTGCTTACACAGCAAATAAAAATCTGATGTGTTCTATTCACATGACTATCTTTGGTGGTTTGGCTAATAAACTTTCTTTCTTTTATCTACATCATGCAAATCGAGATAAACATTTGCAGCCTCTTCATAAGTAGATGGGAAATAAAATAACACACTGGGTTAAAGCAAAAATCAAATCCTTTTAAAACCGTTCGCTGTGAAACAATGGGAATTCTGCTCTCTTGCCAGGAGTAAACAAAAAGAGAGACGAAAAGAATATGAATTCCCGTTTCAGAAAAGTATAAGTAACTTAAAATTGACACGAATTACATGAAATATCTCGAAAACGGTTAGTTCTACAAAAAAAAAAAAAAAAAAAAAAAAAAATGCATATAACATAATTGCTTTGTTATAACGAGATCTTCATTTTCATAGTAAGTTTTTGACTATTTCTTATGGTTCACCAGTTACACAAAAGTTATTAAAAATTCATACAGAATAAAGAGGTCTTCAGAGGCTATTATCAGACAATTCAGTTTGTCATAAAGTGTCTTAAACATATACTATTTTAATCAAAATTGTAGTTATTTTTGATAAAAACAAAACATTTGAAAAAAGTTCCATGTAATGTGTAATTTGAAGCGGGAGACCTGGGTGTGATTCTCGGTACCGGCGTGGGAATTTTTTCCCCGCTGGGAGACCTGGTCCGGAGTGCACTCAGCCTGATGACGTCCCTAGGGGGCCAATTGAGGAGCTATTTGATGGGGAGGTAGCCGCTCCTGATCATGAGAATCGCATTAACCGGCCGGGGGAGGGATTCAAGGCGCTGGCCATGTCTCACTCTCCAATGCTGCATGTCTGTCATGGACCGAGATGGGGGACGCAGCGGTCGGGCGGTAGGCCAAAGTTCCGTGTGAGCTGTCATACCATGGAGTGAGTCAAAGGGTAGGGTGTGGCTTTCTTGGAAGATACTGAACTTAAATACCAAGTTTAGTATTTAATTTACTTTTCGCTTTTGAGGTATACTGTCCACAGACAGACACACACATAAGCACACACACACACACACACACACACGCACACATGATGCAACACATGGACTTTTTTCTAAAAATGCTTTTTCTGGCTTCAGAAGACGCTATGACATATATTTCCGATGAAATCTCGATAACAAAATTTTGCAACACAATACCTTCTCTATGTACTATGTACATTATACATACGTGCTAGATTTGTTGTAGTCACAAGGCTTTCGACTTAGACCTTGTTTTGACAAACAGATGGACACCAATATTGCAAATTGAGGGTTAAGCTTTTGGCATTACAAGTACCAGTGCCTGTGATAGTAGGAATTAATAATTTAAAAAAATGTGATGTGTTACATTCACATGACTATCTCCACATCTCTACAACAAATTATTGTTAAAAAGTTTATGTTTCTATTCACATCATATTAATCGAAAAAGAAATAAACGTGCTTCCTTATAAGTAAAACGAGGGAGTTTCATAGGTTAAAGTGATAGTCAAAAGCTGGTAGCTATGTAACTGAAGTTCCTTTGTTTGTATGGACAGGATTTGACAAATTCCGGTATGAGAAAAGTATAAGTTTTTTAAAACTGAAACCAAAAACAAGGAATATCTAAAAAACTATCAACTCCACCAAAAAATGTATGTAACATAAATTATGTGTTTTAACGTGCTCTGCATTTTTGTGGTGAGTTTTTGTCCGTCTGTTGCGGTTTAGTAATTATGCAAAATTTCGCTAAATTCATCCAGAATAAAGTAGTGTTCAGAGGCTAATCTCAGAAAATTCAAGATGTACATTTTATTTGACAAGTAAATATCTTTAATATACGATATTTTAATCAAAATCGTTATAGCCATTTTTGAGAAAGTCAACATTTTTGAAAAAAAAATTCTATGTAAAGGGTTGTTAGGGGGAGGGTAATTTTTGAAAATCTTCCGTGTCGCATCCTTGGAAGATACCAAAGCTAAATACCAAGTTTGGTATTTCACGAAGTTTTCGTTTTTGAGGTATGCTGCCCACAGACACACACAAGGACAATTTTCTAAAAAGTTTTTTTTATTCAAGGGTCTCAAAACGTGTATTTCCGGTGAACTCTCGGTATCGAGTTTTGGGTACATACACTATGTACATAGTACGTGTAGAGAAAGTAAAAATGAAATAGTTGGTTTGTAAGAAATGTGCTGTCCTATTTGTAAAATTGTTTTCTACCTTGTTGAAGGTGAAATACACTCTGCTCACCCATACGAAAGTGTCCGAGCAATTTAAATCCTTTAGAGAGAAATAGTTCTCCTGCCAAGTTATAGCCATTTGATAGGATTTAATTTGGGAATGTTTTGTCTCATTATTTATCGGCTCATAGCTGGGTCTCATTTAATACTGCTTTATGTGATTTACTTAGAGTCGGTTTTGAGAATGCATGTGCTGAGAGTGGTTCTAAATTACTGTGTGTGGTTTAGTTCGGCTTGATGCTCCTTTATAGTTTGTTTTGCAAATTATTTTTGTTTCTTGTGTTTAGGGTGGGATCCATTATTATTCATAGCTACTTTTTGAGCTTAATTATACAGACATGTTTCACTTAATCAATTTTGTGTCTTGGCAGTGGGGTTACTTTTCTCTGAATGAGATATTTGTAGATGTTTAGCTATAAGCTTTTATGATTGAGCGGATATATAATTAATTACATTATTTGAGCTGAAATGGTGATTACTCTCCCCTTTGTTAATTAGGGGAAGGGGGGCTGGATCGGGTATCTAACAATAAGTTTAAATTGATCATAACATATAATGTTTTAAGAAATGCACTTTATTGTGAACATTTTAAATCATGTGCTTTGTTACCATCTCTTATCACATACGTAATATAAATTAAAAAGTTTTTGTTTGCAAAATACGATTTTGCCCCTAGGGTAGGGGCAGAACCGTTAAACGGCGGGGCCCAATCGGGTACTATAGCTTTTTCTGTGCTTAACAGTCATTACATTCATAATATTTCAATGCCTTTTGGGGCCAACCTGTGCAAAGTTCATGGGCCCATCGGTTGCACTTCACGCACTGAATCCAGTCGTCATTTAGTTTTGTCTCACTATATTTCTCCTTGCAATGAGAGCACTGGCTATTGCTAGAATTTTCTTCGCTATATTTGGCTATGTTGTTTCACCAAACTTAGACTGAAGCGACTTTCTGTAAATTGCTGGTGACTTAGGTTAAGCTCAACCTTATATGGTGACCCTGTAAGGACAGCAGTTTTCCCCCGGCGTCTTCCTGACGATGTGGGAAGTCTTTTAGCACGAGGAACTGCTAGCACATCTTTTGGTGAAACTACA
This sequence comes from Hymenopus coronatus, assembly GCA_030762935.1. Classification (NCBI taxonomy): domain Eukaryota; kingdom Metazoa; phylum Arthropoda; class Insecta; order Mantodea; family Hymenopodidae; genus Hymenopus; species Hymenopus coronatus. Next base: position 45,074,848 of record CM060888.1, on the reverse strand, counting down.
AATGCTTGTGGTTCAGCCTATATGGCTATTTTCTCGGCAAATTTGAAGGGAAGAAGATAGACTGAGTCACAAGGCTGGGTATTTTGTGTAAAATTTATTGACCCCTCAGATGTTGATGTTGATGGCTAAGGAGTGTGTTGTTCTGATGTTTCAGCTGGCATGAAGTCAACATCACTAAACTTGTTAGGACACAGGATTGCTGGGACCCGGTTGTGCCCCCCGCTTCTGCCCCCACGCGCCATTTTGTTCTTCTTAAGACATACCGCAATAACGACTTGCTTCCCGAATTGTAACGACATTGAAAAAATACCTAAATCTTTGCAATTTAATGTAGTAAAAGTACAATATGTTGCTGTAGATACTTACTTCTTAAACTCCAACTTCAAATTTCAGTTAAATTACTTCAAAACGCGGAAATTTCTAATCATAAAGATTACAGACATAATACACGACTATATTCTTCAAACTCCTGCTTCTGACTGCTGCCGATATGAGAATGCACTTCAGTCAAGAAGTGGTAGATGGTAGCACTTTCCAGTTTAAAAAAACCCATCTACCCTGTTGTGCCTCACTACCCGGTACTGCCCTCCCCCTGCCATACTAAATTAATTTCCACAAAATAACCAGGAAAAGTTTGGATATTAAGTTATTTTAGGGAATTTGGTATATATATAAAATAAACTCAATTGTTTTCAGGCTTTAAATCATATTTACTTGATCCTTTTGTGATGATGGAAGTAGACTTTAATTAATATGCTAAAAATACCTTCTTTAATATTCAGTTAGCTCCAGGCTGGGTAATTGGGTTTATTTTATTGGGCATTACATTACAATATTGTTTTATTGTTGGCCTTTGATATTCTGTGCCATTATTGTAATTCCAACTAGATTGGAAAATTGTAATAAGTTCCCTCCAGTCGAAATAAATTAAATTTGGAGGCGGCGACCTTTTCCTCAAATCCTGTTTTTTTTGTGTCGACCTCCAGGAAGTATCCCGAAGCTATCTATTTTCGGGATACTTTCACTGTGCTGTGTGCGCCGCAGTGGTGAACCGTAAGAAATAGACAAAACTTAGTATAGAACATATGCGGATCTCGTTTAAACAGCAATTTATATCATATATACATTTCTTGTGGGGTTAACCGTTTCCGAGATATTTCTTGTTATCAGTTTCAGTTTTAAAATACTTAAACTTTTATCAAAAGAGATCTGTAATTTTTTGTTTACATTTGGCCATGGAAATATAACCGAATTATAATCATATGGCAACCAGTGCTTTAGCCTAGTGTATTCTCTTATTTCCTTTCTACTAAGTAATAATGCGATTTCTGTTATATATAACAGGTAATTAGATCCAGTTTGGTGAAGAAATAATAGGTGAACTATAACTGTGGCAGCTACAATAAATTGAAGAACAAAATGAAATGTGAAAAATCGATTTAAGGTTGCATTATCTACAGCAAATCCCAGATACACCTCTATAGGTAAATAAGCTTTTTTAAGAAGATTTCGTTTCGAAATTGCAAAAAAAAAAAAAAAATTGAATGAAAAATATAGGATTTTTTCAGGTTTTTATTAATCATTTTTGTACAATTTTAAAGATAAACAACTACAGGAACTAACCTATCCTATAATGTGCAATATAGAACAGATTGAACTAAAAGTAACTATAGCAAGCACAAAATGTCACTACGTAAACAACTATGAAAAAAGTTATTTGACCACATTTTTGCATGTATATGCGTATTCTTAAAAAGCTTGCACTTCTATTTACTTCATGCTAATCAGAAAAAATTAGCAGAAATAGTCTTATTTCTTGATTCCTCGAAAGTAAAAGCGAAATAATGGGAGTACCATAGGTTAAAGTGATGGTCAAAAGCTGGTTGCTATGTGACTGAAGCTCCTTTGTTGGTATGGACAGCAGTTGACAAATTCCTGTATGAGAAAAGTATGTTTTCAAACATAAATTGTATGTTTTAACATGATCTACATTTTTCGTGTAGTAAGTTTTTATCCATCTCTTACGGTTTAGCAGTTATTCAAAATTCCGTAAAATTCATCCAGAATAAAGTAGTCTTCAGAGGCTATTCCCAGAAAATTCAAGATATACATTTTATTTGCCAGATAAATAGCTTTAATATACGATATTTTAACCAAAATCGTTAGAGCCAGTTTTGAGAAAATCAACATTTTCGAAAAAAGTTCCATGCAAAGGGTAGTTGGGGTTTGGGGATGTTTCTCAAAATCTTCGTGTCGCATCCCTGGAAGATACTAAACTTAAATACCAAGTTTGGTATTTTACTGACTTTTCGTTTTTGAGTAATCGTGTTCACAGACACATGGACACACACATACGGACCTTTTTCCGAAGATGTTTTTTATTTTGTCTATACGTACTATGTAGAGAAGGTATTGTATTGCACCCAAAAATTCGATACCAAGATTTCACCGGAAATATATGTTTTGAGACCCCATAAATCCAAAAAAGCATTTTTAGAAAATTGTCCGTGTTTGTGTGTGTGCACCATAGCTCAGAAACGAAAAGACCGTTTAAGCCCAAACTTGGTATTTAAATTTGATATCTTCCAAAAACGCGGCACGAAGATTTTTAAGAATATCCCCCTACCCCAAACTACATTTTACATGAAAAAAATTTCGAAAATTTTGATTTCCTTAAAAATCCAACGATTTTGATTAAAATATCGTATATTAAAGATATTTACCTTACAAATAAAATGTGTATCTTGAATTTTATGGGAATAACATCTGAAGACTACTTTTTTCTGGTTGAACTTTACGAAATTTTGCATAACTGCTAAATCGTATGAGATACCCAAAAACTTACCATACACAAAACGTAGAGCACATTAAAGCACATAATTTATGTTGTATAAATTTTTTCGACAAGTTGATCGTTTTTGAGATATTCCTTGTTTTGGCTTCAGCTTTAAAAAGACTTATACTTTTCTCATACAGGAATGTGTCAACTCGTGTCCATACAAACAAAGGAATTTCAGTCACATAGCAACCAGCTTTTGACTATCACTTTAACCTATAGCACTCCGTTATTTCGTTTCTACTTAAAAGGAAGCAAGAATGTTTCTGTTAATTTTTTTCTCGATTAGCATGAAGTAAATAGAAGCATTAGCTTTTTAACTATAATTTGTTGCAGAGATGTGGAGAAAGTCCGTTGAAATCTCGGTATCGAATTTTTGGGTGAAATGCAATACCTTCTGTACATAGTACGTGTAGAGAAAGTAAAAATGTTTGTCAAAATTTTACAGTCATTTCGAGAGATAGTCCTTACTGAGAAAGGTTTAGACATCCAAAAAGTAAAGCCTAACTCTTTTGAAGTAGCTAGGTAAAGCTACAAGAAGAAGACCAAGAGATGCTAACGAAGACGAATGCCCTCCCGAACCCAGGTCCAGCAGACAAGATTACTAACCTGTTGCCGCAGCATATTCATTTACAGAGCTTAGTTGCTTAAAGGACGATTTTGCCGTACACTTAAGCAGCACTTTGGTATGTACATCGGGTCTTCGGAGGATTAAAGCCGTTAGTGGCCGATTGCCTGGCAACCGAACTCATTAATTGGTCCCCGGAGTTATGTAACAAAAGGGGAGTCTGCAGTTGGCTATATAGCCACGGGCCAACTGTTTGTCTTGCCTTTATCTTCTTGCTAGCAAGTCAATAAGCAGCATTTCCGTGCTCCAAAATATGAACATCGGCACTAGATTATGCTGTTTTTTGTTACTGAGCATTTATCTTTCTTTTATTCAGATAACATATCCATTACGATAAATTTATATATTTGTGTTGCACTAGTAAATAAATGAACACAATCTGCAATACTCCATCCCTATACCGATTTTGACTTTGTTAAACCTTCACCATATACAAACATTATAATTTAACGATGTATATATGTAAAATTAATAAAATAAAAATATATTAAAATATAAAAATGTATAAATATTTAATACTAAATAATTAACTAAAAAGTAAAAATTGTATACTGGAAACCTGTAAAATGGGTAGCTGGAAACCCGCTACACTTGATTATCTACTCTTTTATTCCTATGTTAAAAAAAAAAAAAAAACTAAACTAGATTAAATTATCGGTAGCCAGTAATACTGCTGGTAGCCGGCACTGACTATTAAAATCAACTATTAAATATATATTACCAAAATTTGTTTATTTATTTGTTGCAATAGTACAATCCTGATTGTTTTCTTTACTATATAGTTACTAGAGGAAATGTTATATTAAAAAAACTGATGTGTTCCATTTGCATGCCATTCTTTACATATCTGCAACAAATTATTGTTAAAAAGCTTATGCTCCTTTTTACTTCATGCTAATCGAGAAAAAATTAGCAGAAATAGTCTTATTACTTGCTTCCTTGTAAGTAGAAGGCAATAAGGGAGTACCATAGGTTAAAGTAATAGTCAAAAGCTGGTTGCTATGTGACTGAAGTTCCTTTGTTTGTATGTGAGGATTTGACAAATTCCCATATGAGAAAAGTATGTTTTTTTAAAGCTGAAACCAGCAACAAGGAATATCTTAAAAACGATCCACTCCACGAAAAAACATTGTATAACACAAATGATGTGTTTTAACGACCTCTATATTTTCTGTTAAGTAGGTTTTTGTCTCTCTCTTACAGTTTACCAGTTATGCAAAATTCAGCAAAATTAATTCAGAATAAATAGGTCTTTAGAAGCAATTCCCAGAAAATTCAATATACATATTTTATTTGTCAGGTAAATATCTTTAATATATGATATTTTAATCAAAATCGTTAGTCATTTTTGAGAAACTCAAAATGTTCGAAAATTTTTCCATGTAACGGGTAGTTGACGGTGGGGGGATTTTCTTGAAAATCTCGTTTCGCATCCATGGAAGATACTGTACTTAAAATACCAAGTTTTGTATTAATGGACTTTTCGTTTTTGAGCTATGCTGTCCATAGACACATAGACAATACACACGCACACACACCAACACTCACGGACCTTTTTTCAAAAATTCTTTTTTTTTTTTTAGATTCCGGGGGATCCAAAACATGTATTTCCGGTGAAATCTCGGTATCGAATTTTCGGGTCGAATGCAATAACTTCTCTTATACACTATGTATATAGTACGTTTAGAGAGAGTAAAAAGTTTCTAATTTATTTCATTTACATAATTTTCTCTACCTGTTCTGCACAGAAACAATTGTTATATTATTCTTTTATATACGCAACGCTAATCAAAATTAACATTATCAAAATTTGACTTAATACTTGCTTCCTTCTAAGCAGAAGAGAAGCAGAAGAGAAATAAGGGAATACACTAGACTAAAGTGGTACGCAAATGTTTGAAAAGTTGGCATCTATGTGCACAATTGAAGTTCGGTTCGATTTGGATTACTATACAACCCAAGTTCGCGGGTTCAAACCTTATTGAGGACGATGAATTTTTTCGGATGGCTTCCTTCGGAGGGAACAGAGCCGTTGATCCCATGTAGTAGATCTACGGCACGTAAAAGAACCATAAACCTTATAAAGAGTCCTCTGAGCAAAATTAAGCGGTCATTCACGTCAAATATAGATGAAACGCAAGAAACGCAACAAAATAATTCAACTCGCAACATAATAACTCGCGTCCATAAATAATTCAATATAATTTTTAATTTAATGTGTCAAATCGCTCAATACCTAGTCATTATTTCAAACTCCTTTCGTTGTTTAATTATTTCTCGCAATTGAATGAAAACAGCATGGTTTTTAAGGCCAGTGTGCATAGTGCCCGGTTGTGAAACTCCTTAATACTCATATTCACGTTTTACCTTTATTGAATATTGTTTCGTGTATTATAGTTATTTTTGCAAAGGTTATATCAAAATAAGATACTTAGAAACATAAACATCTTAAATAATGGTTTACACCCAGTAATAAACGATAAGGGTTAGAGAAAGTAATGTGAATGCACCACATCAGATTTCTCCCTTATCATTACACTTAGTAAGTTGTTGCAAATGGCACCTGAAATTATTCATAAAGTAACGACTTTTAAAGCATAAAACAACTACAAAAATCTTATGTGTGTTATTCATATAACTTTCTCTAGCTGTTCCATACAGAACCTATTCTTAAAAACATTCTTTTTTCTAATGCACGTTAATCTCTTTAAGTAGAAGGGAAATAAGGCAATATATTAGGCTCTAGTGACAGACAAATCTTTTCAAAACTGGTCGCTATTTGAAACAATTCAGGTTCAGTTCACCTTGCATGGTACTATTTGAGAAAAGTTAGGTAATTTAAAGTTGAAAAACCAATAACAATGAATATCTCAAAAACGCTAAACACTACAAGAAAAATATATATGACATAAGTTATGCATTTTGACGAGATCTACATATTTTGTGCAGTAAGTTACGGTTTAACCGTTATGTAAACTTCCGAAAAACTTATCGGAATAAAGGTGCTCAGAGGCTATTCCCAGGAAATTCAAAATACACATTTTATTTGTAATGTAAATCTCCTAATATACAGTAATTAATCAAATTCGTTAGAGCCATTTTTGAACGAAATACATTTAAAATGTTTACCTTGTAAAGTGTAGTTTGTGAGGGGGGACTTTCTTGAACATTTTTGTGTCAGGATTATCTCTTAATCCAAACTGATTAAACGCTCAATTTTTAACAATATTTGTAGGAGTTAATTTAACATTTTCCCCCCAATACTTTTTAGGATTATTAATATTTATATAATTCCTTAAAATAATATAATATTTCACCCTAAATTATTTCAATCATTATATCAAAAATAATATTAATTACTTAAGAACCAATAATGCTCATTTGATTTTGTTGTCTAACCGCGGATGCTGGCACAACCTTTACCAAACCTCTAAATACATTTACTAAAACCTTGGAAAATACTAATCATAAATACTATGTTTTGTATTTAATGGTCTTTTCGTTTTTGAGCTATGTTGTCGACCATACACACGGACCTTTTTCTAAAAATGCTTTTTACGGACACAAGGGACCTCAAAAATATATTTCCGATGAAATCTCAACATATAATTTTAGGTGGAATACAATATCTTTTCTATCCACTTTGTAAATTGTACATATGGGCTAGAGAAAGTAAAAAGCATGTACTGTAATCAGTCTGGAAATACTAAACAGATTTTATTACAATATATATTTGACTTTTATACATAAACGTAACCTTTTTTGCGCTCTAATCCTTTCCCGTGACTTTAATCCTTGGCATGGCTTCCTTCGGAAGGAAAGTACAGATGTTGTTCCTAATTCGTAGCTTTTGGACACGTGAAACAACCGTAAACTTGATAAAGGGACCTCTGAGCAAAATTAAGCAGTCTTTTACCCCAACGAGAACCACAGCAGTCAAAGAGCGTCCATAAATAAAACTCAATGTAATTTTTAATTTTATGGATCATTATTTCAAACTTGTTTCGACGTTCAGTTATTTCTCGCGATTGCATGAAGACCATTATACATAACGCTCAGTTTTTAAACATTTTACTATCCACACTCTCTTTTTGTTTATATCAAATGTTATAGTATTTTGTGTATTAGTTATTACTTTCTCTACACGTACTATGTACATAGTGTATAGAGAAGGTATTGTATTGCACCCGAAAATTCGATACCGAGATTTCACCGGAAATGCATGTTTTGGGTTCCCTGAATCCAAAAAAAAAAAAAGCATTTTTGGAAAGAGGTCCGTGGGTGTGTCTGTGGACAGCATAGCTCAAAAATGAAAAGACCGTTAAAGACCAATCTTCCAAGGATGCGACACGAAGTTTTTCAAGAAAATCCCCCCACCCCCAACTACTCTTTACATGGAACTTTTTTCGAAAATTTTGATTTTCTCAAAAATGGCTCTAACGATTTTGATTAAAATATTGTATACCTCAGATATTTACCTGACAAATAATATGTATGTCTTGAATTTTATGGGAATAGCCTCTGAAGATTGCTTTATTCTGGAGGAATTTTGCATAACTGCTAAACCGTAAGAAATGGACAAAAACTTACCACACAAAAAATGTAGAGCACATTAAAACACACAATTTATGTTATATACATTTTTTTTTCGAGGAGTTGGTCGTTTTTGACATATTCTTTGTTTTTGGTTTCAGCTTTAAAAGACTTGTAGTTTTCTCATACAGGAATTTGTCAACTCGTGTCCATACAAACAAAGGAACTTCAGTCACCTAGTAACCAGTTTTGACTTCACTTTAACCTATGGTACTCCCATATTTCGCTTCTACTTACCAGGAAGCAAGTAATAAGACTATTTGTGCTAATTTTTTCTCGATTAGCATGAAGTAAATAGAAGAATAAGCTTGTTAACAATAATTTATTAACAGAAGCAGACAAAGTCATGTGAATGGAACACATCAGATTTTATTTTTTGCAAAGGTTTATCTCAAAGTGAAATAACTAACTATATAAACGTTTTAATAATAGCTTGTATACCCAATAATAAACGATAGGGTAGGGAATGCAACATCATATTTTTCACTTAATATTACACCTAAGTTTCCCAAGTGGTAGCTGAAATTATTTATAAAATAACAACTGCGTTTTAAAGCATAAAACAACTGCAAATAGCTGATGTGTTCCATTCACATAACTTTCTCTAGCTTTTGCATACACAAACTATTCTTGCAAAATATTATTCTTTTATGTACATTATGCTAATCGAGATAAGCATTAGCAGAATTGGTCTGATATATAACACGCTTTCTTGTAAGTAGGAGAGGAATAAGGAATGCATTAGACTAAAGCGATAGTCAAATCGCTGTGTAAAACAATTGAGAAATATGCTTGAGAAAAGCTAATTTAAAATTGAAACCACTAACAAGGAATATCTCAAAAACGGTAAACTGTACAAGAAAAATGTATATGACATAACTCATTTTGTTTTAACAAAATCTAGAATTTTGTGCAGTAGTTTTTTGCCTATCTCTTAAGATTTAACCGTTAATCCTTTGTTGCCTGTCGGTACTTATAAGTTCCGCTTGTTTTAAGCGTAACTATACAAATAGGGTTGTACTCTAGAATTAATTTCATGTTATACTATTCTTCAACCATAAACGACAAGTAATCAAGACTGTTTTATACTGTAAAGATATATTCAATTTTTACCTTAAAATTGCAGTGAAATTAAATAAGTAAGTGAAATTTTAAATAAATTAAAGAGAAAACCGACATAACTACAGCCAAATATAGTCCCATTAACTTCCAAGCATCACACCGATTATTTTACTTGCACTCTCCCCGTCATTTACCACTATCACTGAGATTTGAACTTGCCACATTTGCCTTTGAATGGATGGCCAGTCCATTACCTATCACCTAACACTCATGATCATTTGAACTACTGTTTTGGTAGTGCCTTTAGCAGCATTATGAAAACTGCTTGAGAAGAATTTAAACTTTTAATTAGGAAGAAAAATATTAATAAGGCTCTACATTTATTTTTATTTTATATAATAATTTTTTAGGTTTATTCCCAAATATAGTGCAGGCAACTAAGGGTTAAGCAAAATTCCACAAAACTCGTCCGGAATAAGGAGATATTCATAGACTATTCCCATTAAGTTCAAAATATACATTTTGTTTGTGATGTAAATATATTAATGTATGGTATTTTAATCAAAATTGTTAGAGCCATTTTTGAGAGATTGGGGAATTTCTTGAAAATCTTCAAGTTGCGTCCTTGGAAGATACTATAAATAAGTACCAAGTTTGGGATTTAACGGTCTTTCGTTTTATAGCTATGATGTCCACACTCAAAACATATATATCGGTGAAATCTCGACAAGAGCTTTTAGGTGGAATATTAATCCTTCTCTATCAACTATGTACATTGTACATACGAGCTAGATAAAATGAAAGTATTGCATAAAATTCGTGGGCCCTTACTGCTCACTACATATATTAGAGCTTCTAGATTTGGCTTAGATGATTTTAGGTATAAGCTATTGTACCGCTTACTGAATTTCCCCTCTGTGTTCGCAGCTCATAAATAGCACAAGTAGCAAATATGTTCGACCTCATTCTGGAGCCAGTTGTATATTTTATTGTCTTTGACGTGAAGGTTGCTGCTGTGAAGTTGTTGCCGATATGCTACGAAAATCAAGAGCGAAAAGTTGGTGTTTGTCTTTTGTCTATGCTGTTATTATTGGTCTGTGTTTGCGCTTCATCCCTGCAAAATTATTAATGATGTTGGCCCCGGAAGTATGTATGGCTTGAGGTGAGGTGCACCGGCGCTTGTTTGCACTTGCAACTTCACGTCATTACCGTCCCTGCCTTTTGAAGATAATCAGGGAGAGTGGAAGGGCAATTTCTGAACACTACTGCCCTACGATATGTCACAATGGGGCAGAGGAGAGGCAAACAGAAGAGAGCAGATAACAGGGGAAGACAAGAGAGGCGGTCTACGATATGCCATAATAATACAAGAAAGATATGAAATATAGGGAAAGAGAGGTGAGAAAAGGGGATGATATAGTAGTAGTATAGGCGAAGAGAGAGAGAGAGATAGAAAAAGCCAGAACGGAGGAGAAAAATGAGGGGTAGTGTGCGAGAGAGGATTACTCCTCTACGATATTTCAATCTGTGGAGAATAAAGGACAGAAGAGTAGATAGAGAAAGCAGAGAGGGGGAAACAAAAGAGATGGTAAATGTCTCTATGATGTGGAACACTCGCTTGTCAAAATATAATGTAGAGAGAAGAACAGAGGGAAGGAAAAAGACGACTGTTTCAATTTTAGCCATCTCTGTCGTATAAGATGATGTTTAAGCACCTGTATGACACAAGAGCACGACAGAGCAGTGGTCGAGCCTTTCCCATTTCCCTAAATGCTCATTGGCTTCCTATAACACACCTCGCTCTATCATTCTTAATGCACTCGGAGAAATTACGTTCAAAACAGCTTACTGAATTACAAAATACCATTTTTTTATTATTGCAAATGTGCAGAAAATATTATAAAATAGTACCAACATAAAAAAATAATAATCTTTCTGAATTATACAATTACAAAACTCGAAGCATCCTACCAGAGGGCTCAACCACCCCGTGTGTGAGTGTGCAGGTGCCTGGTAGTGCGCTAAAATAGTTGCAGAACTTAACGGGGCCATTTCAAGTTCAAATCCACCAGTGAATAACTGTAATGAGTGACCGGGTCGCGAGAACTACACCGAAATTCGCTTTCATCTGCTCTCCATTTACGGATTTTAACTTGAAATACTCCCGTCGAGTTCCCAAATACGAGTCAGTTGAACTATCTAGTACATCTATATTATTATATAAAGAGAAAAAAGTCTTATGTGATCCATTCACATGACTTTCTCTATATCTCTACAACAAAATATTGTTAAAAAGCCAATGCTTCTATTTACATTATGCTAATTGAGAAAAAATTAACAGAAATGGTCTTATTACTTGCTTCCTTGTAAGTAGAAGGGAGTACCACAGGTTAAAGTGACAGTCAAAAGCTGGTTGCTATGTGACTGAAGTTCCTTTGTTTGTATGATCAGTAGTTGGCAAATTTCTGTATAAAAAAGTATAGGTTTTTCAAAGCTGAAACCCAAAAAAAAAAAAAAAAAAAAAAAAAAAAAAGAAGCAAAAAAAAACCGAAATATCTAAAAAACGATCAACTCCACGAAAAAAATGTAAATGGCATAAATTGTATGTTTTAGCCTGATCTACATTTTTGTGTAGTAAGTGTTTGTCCATCTCATATGATTTAGATGTTATGCAAAATTCCATAAAATGCACTCTGAATAAAGTGATATTTAAAGGCTAAGCCCAGAAAATTCAAAATATACATTTTATTTGTCAGGTGAATATCTTTAATATACGATATTTTAATCAAAATTGTTAGAGCCATTTTTGAGAAAATAACAATTTTCGATTTTTTCTATGTGAAGGGTAATTGGGGGAGGGGGTATTTTCTTGAATATCATCGTGTCATATCCTTGGAAGATAATAAACTTAAATACCAAGTGGCCGCGCCGTGGCCGAATGGTTAGACCACTCGCCTCTCACCTAGGCGGCCCGGGTTCGATACCCAAGCGACCGCATGTGAGATTTGTGGTGGACAAAGCGGCGCTGGGGCGGGTTTTCTCCGGGTTCTCCGGTTTTCCCCGCCATCGCATTCCACCGGTGCTCCATCTTCATTCATGTATCACCAGTGTCACCGCCTGCGGTGCCATAAGTAGTTAAAGCAGGTGTTAAACACTACCAAAAATTAAATACCAAGTTTGGCTGTTAACGGTCTTTTCGAGCTATGCTGCACACAGACACATACACACGGACATTTTTCTAAAAATTCTTTTTTTGGATTCAGAGGATCTCAAAACATATATATTTCCGGTGAAATCTCGGTATCGAGTTTTTGGGTGCATTACAGTACCTTCTCTATACACTATGTACATAGTACGTGTAGAGAAAGTAAAAATTGTTTGCGGGTGTGTACCTCTGTGAGTGTGACTGTGTGTCTTGGTGTGTGTGGGTGTGTGTGTGTGTGTGTGTGTGTGTTTTTTTGTAGTATAATTTCAAAAACCATCTAATTAATTTTCATATTCTATCGTCATTAAAAATCCCTATTGTTCCAGATCGTTGCTGGCTATTTCGAAAATGGGAAGGATAGAGATGGGTTTTGCCGTTCACGTTACCAAATTTAAAATCCGTGTTGATGAATATGGATATCAAAGCTTATTATGCCACTTTATTACAAATCCGACAGTTTTTAATGATCTGTAATTTAAAGAAGTAAATGAGAGATGATCAAAATATTACAATTTTGAGTTATGTTGGAGTGTTTATGTTGTTCATAACATGAAATTTCCTCATATTTCACTGAAATATTTGCAGTTGATATTTTGGTATGGTTTTGACAAAATGGGACTCATTTAGTTCTAGAACCTTAAAAAATTATAAGCACCCTTACAAATCAACATTCTTTGGCCTATCTAGACGAAACTCTGCACACTAATAAAGCCCAAGGAAAGTTTATAAGATACTACGAACGTAAAAAGCCAGTTTATCGTATTTTTAATCCCATATGTATAAATCTGCAAGTGTGACCAAAATATCTGCATTTATAAAATAGGAGTTTACCAAAATCATAGGTTACATTAAAACTTCCAAAAGTCACTTAATTTTTATTCTGAGTTACACAGTACTTAAAACATTTAGAAGCTACCTTTATTTTTATTTTAAACATTTTATAGCTAAAAGTCTACGGCTTGGTCAAACCGGCACAAAGTTATCTAGTAACTATATGAGTTAATTAAATGTATAGAAGAACATAGAAAATGAAAAACTCTTCATATATGTATTTTTCCACATCTTATATACAAATGTTCACTATTTAACCAAATCTGGATAACATTTTAGAGCCTTGTTTTTATATTTTTACATTTAACAATATGAAATGTACAGAATGTTCCAAGACCTCTGGGATGAATTTTGAGGAGCGATAGATTTCACAGAGTGGAACATAATTTATCAAGCAACCTCCATTTTCCGACACATTGGTTTGGAGTTATAAATCTTTTTTGGTCAACTTGCTTACTGGTGCATCCTTTAATAGTCGCGCAAGCAAACCGAGGATAGTTCAGTATGGAAGGTGATAAAAGTATCTACCCCGAATACGATTGCATTCATTGTACCGTGTAGCAGTAATTGTCGGACAAACTCAAGTAACTCAGGAATGTGTTGAATTTCCTCAAAAACAGCGAAAATTCGCACAATCAATTCCTTCCTGTTTTCAACTTGGATGACACTCGGGATATGCCTCCAGAGAGAAAAATCTATTGCGCCAAGGGCCATGTAAGAAGCCCTCCTTCTCCTATCCACTGTTCTTCGAAAGTGTTGCTCAGACATCATCGTACGACCTGACTGATATGTGCTGGAGCAATATCATGTTGGAGTCAAGTGTTCCATTAAACCGCAAGAAGTGAGCACCTGAAGTGTGTTTTATAAGACATCAAAACAAACTTCTAGACTGGCCCAGTCCGTAGAAAACTTGCCTGCCGTGCGAGGGGTCGAAGATTCGATTTCCGGCAGCGGTAGATATTTTTCTCTAGCCCAAAGTTTTCCCCATCTTCTCCAGAGTCCGGAAGTATGAATAGAAACCGAACGACATCTCAACACAATTGCCCATAAACATAAACATTAGGTATCAAAGGGAAATGCTGTGATATGTCCATGCAATAGAAGAATTAAAGAAAAACTTCTGTACCATTTCCAACAACCTGTCCGTAACACGTATTCATGTTGGTAGCCTAAGGTAAATCAAAATCAGGCATGTTCAGTGAATGATTGTTATCAGCCGCTTATTACATATAGGGAAAGGGACAAGAAGAAACCGGCATCACGTGGTTCAGCATTGTACATCAAGAAACACTGAGTTAAATTGGGATGTGTGACTCAGACCTACTAAACCTCACCAAACGTAAAGGATATCTCATTTAATTCAGCAGTTGTAAACAAAAAGTTCTGGTTGTGCTTGCTGTACTGGCTGTGACTCTCAAACCTATCCTAGTGGATAGGTTTCAAACAGGAGTGAATAACTCCGTAAAGATGCGTCGGAGGATGGTGATTGCTTATAAAAATGTGTTTCATTCTGTGATATCTAACGTTCCTCATAGTTCGTCGCAAACCCCCTTAATCACACTGTATATGTATGCATTATGCTTTATCCAACAATATTAAATTTCCTCCCTACCTCTTACGTCTATGTATTGGCTTATAAAGTATCAAAGATTATACTGTTTACAAATTTTCTAAAAATATGATGTGTTCCATTCACACGACTTTCATTCTATCACTGCAACAAATTATTCTATTTACTTCAACTAATGGAGCAAAAATTAGCAAAAATAGTCTTATTACTTGCTTCCTTGTTAGTAAAAGCGAAATAAGGGGGTAGCATAGGTTAAAGTGATAGTCAAAAGCTGGTTGCTCTGCGACTGAAGTTCCTTTGTTTGTATGGACACGAGTTCACAAAGTCCTATATGAGAAAAGTATAAGTCCTTATACCTGAAAAAAACAAACAAGGAATATCTAAAAAAACAATCACCTCCACGAAAAAAATGTATATAACATAAATTGTGTGTTTTAAGCTGCTCAACATTTGTTGTGTGGTAAGTTTTTGTCCATCTCTTACGGTTTAGCAGTTATGCAACATTCCTTAAAATTGACCGAGTATAAAGTAGTCTTCAGGGGCTATTCCCAGAAAATACAAAATATACATTTTATTTGTCATGTAATATATTTTATATACGATACTTTAATCAACATCATTAGAGTCATTTTTAGAAAATTAACATTTTCGAAAAAATTTCCATGTAAAGGATAGTTTGGGATGGAGGGATTTTTCTCAAAATCTTCGTGTCGCATCCCTGGAATATACTAAACTTAAATATCAAGTTTCGTATTTTACCAACTTTTCGTTTTTGAGTTATCGTGTTCACAGACACACGGACACACTGACACACGGACACTCGGACACACGGACACACACATGCACACATACACTCGCACGTTTCCCGGTAAACCTCAAGATGATTTCAAATACGTCATGATGACTTACAACGCCGTAAAATAATTAAATTACCTCTAATTGGCCTAGCAAACGGCTTAACTATGAAGCCCGGGACTTAAAGTACTTACGACGTAAGTAAACAATTAGGCTAATCAGTGTTAATTTGATTGTTTTACGGCGTTATTAGTCGCCACTGGAGTAAGTCATCTCCCTGTGGTTTATCGGGAAACATGCGAGTCAGTTAAGAAATTTAACACCGTACCGTAGCTCACTAGAGACCGGAAGGTCCGTGGTTCAAATCCCGGCTATTGCATTCCATTTTTATTTTCTCTATACGCACTATGTACACTCCACCCAAAAATTCAATACCGAAATTTCAACGGAAATATATGTTTTAGGGTCCCCTGTATCCAAAAAAAAACATGTTCAAAAAAGGTCAGTATGTGTGTGTGTCCGTGTGTCGAAAATTTTGATTTTTTCAAAAATGGCTCTAACGATTTTGATTAAATTTTCGTATATTAAACATATTTACCTGTCAAATAAAATGTATATCTTGAATTTTCTGGGAATAGCGTCTGAAGAGTAGATTATTCTGGATGAATTTTACTGAATTTTGAATAAGTGCTAAACCGTAAGAGATGGACAAAGACTTACTACACAAAAAATGGAGAGCACGTTAAAACACACAAATTTTTTCATGGAGTTCGTCGTTTTTGAGACATTCCTTGTTTTTGGTTTCTAGTATGAAAAACGTATATTTTTCTCATACAGGAATTTGTCAACTCCGATCCATATAAACAAAGAAACTTCATTGACATAACAACCAGCTTTTGACTATCACTTTAACCTATTGTAGTCCCTTATTTCGCTTCTACTTACAAGGAAGCAAGTAATAAGACTATTTCTGCTAATTTTTTCTGATTAGCATAAAGTAAATAGAAGTATAAGCTTTTTAAAAATAATTTGTTGCAGGGATATAGAGAAAGTCATGTGAATGGTACACATCTGATTTTTCAGTCTGGCTCTTCCTTTCCAACTCCTGTAAGACATAGGGCTTGTGTCAAAAACAAATACATTTTAAAAATTGTTTTTATAATTTTATTATGAGCTCGTAAACCTCTAACGGACATTGTCCACTCGATCTTATTAAACTTTTGTGAAGGACCTCCCCTTTCTCTCCCTCTCTCTAGTCTTTCAAGCTCTCGCATGTTGTACAGAACATGAGTCCTTCACAATCTTGGACCGGTGCAAATACTTCACAAAATTACAACATTCTGTGAGTATTGTTAAATTATTTCTTTATAATATTTAAATCTTGAATTGCTCCCCATTGTTCTCAAACAAGGTTTTGCAGTCCCTCCATTTCTTGTTTGACATTTTGCTTCCCGTTGTTGCTCACTATTTGTCCTTAATTTTGTAATCACTGTGTTGTTTTTTGTTTTGGTATGACGCAGTAATCCACTGGTTCTACCCTTAACTTCAACCCCATACTTTTCGTATTGTCGCGGGATCGGTGTCTCGTACCTGCAGTGTCCTCAGCTCCGACATTGATGTAGGTTACACCCCTAATCTCCTAATTATACTTATCTCAAGGGTATGTGGGTGAGGCTAATACATTAAAAACACTAAATGTTCCCTTACGACATTAATTTATTTGGTTCTTGGATTTAAACGGGCGGCTAGCTTGTTTCTTACAAATGATTTATAAATAAACACTATCCCACCACTTTATTTACGGTCATCTATGGGCATGCCGGCCTCTCTTGCTGAGGTCCTGGCAGATTACCCAAGAGCAGTGGACAGGGTTTTTAAATTTTTAGCAAAAGTTTCTTTTACCTTGACGTTTTAGAGTGATAGCAGTTTTTTAAACTCTTTTGGTTTTAATGTGTTGATTTTAGATGGAGTTTTATATCCAGCTCTGGTTAGAGGGCTGGACAGTTCTGTTACTTCCGTTTCAACTGTGTTAGCTCTTTTACTTGTGTTTACTTTTTTTTTGGGCATTTTCTTGCTGCCTATTGCCAAGTTTTAATCATAAGGGCGCTTATGACCTCGGCAGTTGAGCGCCCTTAAACACCATTATCATCATCACCACTTAATTATTAATGAGGAGCCTAATCTAACCCTCTGCACATGGCTCCCCCACCACGTGCACACATCACTAACTTCACGGTTATAGAAAGAGTATATATAGAGAGAGTAACCGCATAAGAGATCTGCCTTGTCTTAAATACTAAACCTGGGTGACGCTAACTTTCGCGCCATAAAATGTAACAGCTTCTCTTATTGGTTCTTAGTGAGCATCACCTCACAAGTTATGCGAATAAATGTGCCAAGTTCTGACGTCATAGCGTGCACATGACGCGTTTGGAAATACCCAGTGGCTCCTTCTCAGTTGACATGTCTGTTTTTTCAACTCCCTCTGCTACTTGGACGACTAGTAACCATTCCTGTCTCAGTTATTTATGTCTGTTCTTTTCTATCATGCCTTCTTTAGCATAAACCCTGTGCTCATTAGCAGGTGGTGGTTGTTAAAATGTGACCTGGAATTCCACTAGCTCACATCGCCTGGTTACCTAAGTTAACAACTTGCATTTATGCATATTTCTACTCTTGAATATTTACAATTATTTTCCCTGGCTTTCTATAAGCTAATAGTATTATGTCCATTTTCTCTTTTTAGGTATTTTATGAGCATGTGGTATGTGCTCTTGCATTATGTACCAATGCAATACCAGATAACATAGCTACACGGGCGGTGCAATACATAATCACATTAGGTATAATGAGATTTTTTACAAACACAAATTATTCAATTCTCAACATAGTTCCCTTTGGGGATATATAATTCTCTCAACGTTCCTGCCATTTTAACCCCTGGAAAAATATGAATTGTAGGGCTGTGCAAACTAAGTCTCTGTCTCAATGGTATATTCCTCATTTAAGTTTTGTACCCACGAGCTATTTATTCAGGTTTAAATCGAAGGAAGCCAGGTCGAGTGCATAACGCTATTCACGCAATTTGGCAACAACTTGGGATAAAGGTGTTGGGGCGTTGTTGTGGTTGAAATAGCAATTCCTTCTTCGTCAAATGGGACCATGGCTCCGAATTGGGCCAATAGTTCACCGTAGTATAGTTCTAGTATTAGTTTTCATATTTCTAAGAATTCAACCTTTGCACCCAAAAATTCGTCACTATAATTTAACCGGCTCTCTTTGCTTTCTTTAGAGCAAGTTCACCGGAGGCAACCTATGTAGAGCAAAAAATGTAGAGCACATTAAAACACACAATAAATTTATGTTATATACATTTTTTCGTGGAGTTGATCATGTTTTAGATATTCCTTGTTTTTGGTTTCAACCTTGAAAAACTTACACTTTTCTCATACAGGAATTTGTCAACTCGTGTCCATACAAACAAAGGAACATCAGTCACATAGCAACCAGCTTTTGGCTTTCACTTTAACCTATGGTACTCCCTTTTTTTCCTTCTACTTACAAGTAAGCAAGTAATTAGACCATTCCTGCTATTTTTTTCTCGATTAGCATGAAGTAAATAAAAGCATAAGATTTTTAACAATAATTTGTTGCAGAGATGTAGAGAAAGTCATTTGAATGGATCACATTAGATTTTTCAACTGGTATCATATCTTATACATACTTGTACAATGATTTCCCAATGAACGGCGGTACGAAAAGGAAATTAGTTAATTGGACATTGAAGTTTAAAATGATGCCCATGCAAGTTCGGGCAGCCAGTTAGTCCACAATACTGATTCAACAGCAAATGCAAACAAGATTGTTATCCAGGTCCACGAAATTTAAAATTCAGATAGTGAAAAATGACCTAATTGTTTTTAAAACCTTTCAGAACACATTCAGAATGCTTTATTAATATTTTACTCCCGTCTGTTAACAATTCAGCCCCTAAAACTCTTTATTATAATTATATCAGCTCTACTGTCAAGTTTGCCTGCCACATGTCAATAAAATGCCCCCTATTGCTTACAAAAGTAGTGGAACAACGGTGCTCTCAGCGAAAAGAGTATTTTAAATTATTAAATTATCCTTTCATATTTAATGTTCTGGAATTAATTGTTTTGAAACGAAAGCAGTTCGTATATTAAAAAAACTCAAATTTAGGCTCATAATATATAGATATTAACGTAGATTAGTGTTTAGTAGCATAAAAGAACATTTTATTACCTACACTTTCGCCATTAGCAGTAATACAAAACAACTCACAACCCTCGGTATATACTTTGGTGATCATGTAGAGCATGTGTTTGATAATTTAATTAATATACTCAAAACAATATTGACCTTTAAGCTTCTGCAGTAGTATTCAACTTTCGATGTCAGATATATAACCTTGCGTTTCTTTGAATAAATATATATATACATAAATAAACAAATAAAAACTTTAGTGTGTATGTTTGTGTGTCCATGATCAATAGTATCCAAGCACGAAAGACGTTTAACTGCTAAATTTAATATTTAAATTCTACATCTTTACTGTTAAATGCCAAATTTAATATTTAAACACTACAGCTTCCCTGTTAATGTCAAATGGAATATTTAAATTCTACATCTTCCTTGTTAAATGCTAAATTTAGTATTTATAATTTACATATTTGCTATTATATGTCAAATTTAAAATTTTAAATTCTACATCTTCCCTGTTAAATGCATATTTAATATTTAAATTCTAATTCTTCCAAGTTTGCAAAACGAAGAATTTCTAGAAAATCCCTCCAACCAACTACCCTTTACATGGAACATTTTAGAACATGTTGATTTCCTCAAAAGCTTATAACGATTTATTAAAATGGAATATGTTTAAATTATATTCACGACAAGTGAAACATATTATCATTTTTTGACACAAGCCTTGTGTAGGACAGGAGTGGGTCAGTTAGATTCAGATTTAACAATTCAATGCTATAGTCGGGATTTGAACTTCGGTTCTCCCGTCTCTAGCCGTTGCTATAACCACTGACCTACCATGGTAACATCCTGGAACAGCATTAAATTCCTCAACGGACTGGTAAACCACAAGGTGATTTCAAATAATTTTGAGATTATGTATCGCAATGGGGACTGCAATGTCGTAAGTACTGTAAGTCCGGGACCATCCCTGAAGAGGTCCAAAAATTTAAAATATACATTTCATTTTTCATGAAAGTATCAATTAATCAAAATCGTTTGGGCCATTTTTGAGAAAGTCATAGTTTTCTATAAATGTGCAATGTAAAAGGTAGTTGGGATATGGGGATTTCCCTGAAAATCTTCGTGTCGCATCCTTAGAAAATACTGAAATTAAATACCAATTTGGTATTTTTTCGGTTTCTAACCCTACCTACCTACCTACCTACCTACCTACCTACCTACCTACCTACCTACCTACCTACCTACCTACCTACCTACCTACCTACCTACCTACCTACCTACCTACCTACCTACCTACCTACCTACCTACCTACCTACCTACCTACCTACCTACCTACCTACCTACCTACCTACCTACCTACCTACCTACCTACCTACCTACCTACCTACCTACCTACCTACCTACCTACCTACCTACCTACCTACCTACCTACCTACCTACCTACCTACCTACCTACCTACCTACCTACCTACCTACCTACCTACCTACCTACCTACCTACCTACCTACCTACCTACCTACCTACCTACCTACCTACCTACCTACCTACCTACCTACCTACCTACCTACCTACCTACCTACCTACCTACCTACCTACCTACCTACCTACCTACCTACCTACCTACCTACCTACCTACCTACCTACCTACCTACCTACCTACCTACCTACCTACCTACCTACCTACCTACCTACCTACCTACCTACCTACCTACCTACCTACCTACCTACCTACCTACCTACCTACCTACCTACCTACCTACCTACCTACCTACCTACCTACCTACCTACCTACCTACCTACCTACCTACCTACCTACCTACCTACCTACCTACCTACCTACCTACCTACCTACCTACCTACCTACCTACCTACCTACCTACCTACCTACCTACCTACCTACCTACCTACCTACCTACCTACCTACCTACCTACCTACCTACCTACCTACCTACCTACCTACCTACCTACCTACCTACCTACCTACCTACCTACCTACCTACCTACCTACCTACCTACCTACCTACCTACCTACCTACCTACCTACCTACCTACCTACCTACCTACCTACCTACCTACCTACCTACCTACCTACCTACCTACCTACCTACCTACCTACCTACCTACCTACCTACCTACCTACCTACCTACCTACCTACCTACCTACCTACCTACCTACCTACCTACCTACCTACCTACCTACCTACCTACCTACCTACCTACCTACCTACCTACCTACCTACCTACCTACCTACCTACCTACCTACCTACCTACCTACCTACCTACCTACCTACCTACCTACCTACCTACCTACCTACCTACCTACCTACCTACCTACCTACCTACCTACCTACCTACCTACCTACCTACCTACCTACCTACCTACCTACCTACCTACCTACCTACCTACCTACCTACCTACCTACCTACCTACCTACCTACCTACCTACCTACCTACCTACCTACCTACCTACCTACCTACCTACCTACCTACCTACCTACCTACCTACCTACCTACCTACCTACCTACCTACCTACCTACCTACCTACCTACCTACCTACCTACCTACCTACCTACCTACCTACCTACCTACCTACCTACCTACCTACCTACCTACCTACCTACCTACCTACCTACCTACCTACCTACCTACCTACCTACCTACCTACCTACCTACCTACCTACCTACCTACCTACCTACCTACCTACCTACCTACCTACCTACCTACCTACCTACCTACCTACCTACCTACCTACCTACCTACCTACCTACCTACCTACCTACCTACCTACCTACCTACCTACCTACCTACCTACCTACCTACCTACCTACCTACCTACCTACCTACCTACCTACCTACCTACCTACCTACCTACCTACCTACCTACCTACCTACCTACCTACCTACCTACCTACCTACCTACCTACCTACCTACCTACCTACCTACCTACCTACCTACCTACCTACCTACCTACCTACCTACCTACCTACCTACCTACCTACCTACCTACCTACCTACCTACCTACCTACCTACCTACCTACCTACCTACCTACCTACCTACCTACCTACCTACCTACCTACCTACCTACCTACCTACCTACCTACCTACCTACCTACCTACCTACCTACCTACCTACCTACCTACCTACCTACCTACCTACCTACCTACCTACCTACCTACCTACCTACCTACCTACCTACCTACCTACCTACCTACCTACCTACCTACCTACCTACCTACCTACCTACCTACCTACCTACCTACCTACCTACCTACCTACCTACCTACCTACCTACCTACCTACCTACCTACCTACCTACCTACCTACCTACCTACCTACCTACCTACCTACCTACCTACCTACCTACCTACCTACCTACCTACCTACCTACCTACCTACCTACCTACCTACCTACCTACCTACCTACCTACCTACCTACCTACCTACCTACCTACCTACCTACCTACCTACCTACCTACCTACCTACCTACCTACCTACCTACCTACCTACCTACCTACCTACCTACCTACCTACCTACCTACCTACCTACCTACCTACCTACCTACCTACCTACCTACCTACCTACCTACCTACCTACCTACCTACCTACCTACCTACCTACCTACCTACCTACCTACCTACCTACCTACCTACCTACCTACCTACCTACCTACCTACCTACCTACCTACCTACCTACCTACCTACCTACCTACCTACCTACCTACCTACCTACCTACCTACCTACCTACCTACCTACCTACCTACCTACCTACCTACCTACCTACCTACCTACCTACCTACCTACCTACCTACCTACCTACCTACCTACCTACCTACCTACCTACCTACCTACCTACCTACCTACCTACCTACCTACCTACCTACCTACCTACCTACCTACCTACCTACCTACCTACCTACCTACCTACCTACCTACCTACCTACCTACCTACCTACCTACCTATATACGAGGTGTGATCAAATCGTTTCCGGAATGACGTCATAAATACAAAACAACAGCTTGGTTTGGCTAATCTGCACTGTCACCCTCGAAGTAGTCTCCTTGGGAGTTGCTACACATGTCCCGGCGCTTCTGCCACTGCTGGAAGCACCTCTGGAAGTCCTCTTCTTTCAGAGCCTTCTGCGATTCGCGACATCAATGTCCTCAAAACGGTGTCCTCGGAGCCGCATTTTAAGTGGCGGGAAAAGAAAAAAGTCCACTGGTGCCAAATTTGGAGAATTTGGAACATCCTATTTTTATCCAAAATTTGGCGAACAGCCGTTTGCACGTTCTCCCTTAATTTTTGCAGCACTTATTTGTAGAACGTTTGAC
Source organism: Hymenopus coronatus (assembly GCA_030762935.1). Taxonomy (NCBI): domain Eukaryota; kingdom Metazoa; phylum Arthropoda; class Insecta; order Mantodea; family Hymenopodidae; genus Hymenopus; species Hymenopus coronatus. Next base: position 45,050,754 of record CM060888.1, on the reverse strand, counting down.
ACACTGTTTGACACTATGGCACAAATTTCTTATGTACAATGCCTTTAATGTCAAAAAACACAGTCATCATTGACTTCGCTTTGGATCGAACTTGTTCTGGCCTTTTTCGGAGATGAAGGACTCCTCCATTGTGGAGATTGTTGCTTCGTTTCTGAATCTACCCATTAATCTATGTTTTATCTCCAGTAATAATTGTCTCCATAAACTGTGGGCCATTTTGACGTTGTTCTTTAAGACTTACGTAGGTAATCACGCGGCTTTCCCTTTGGTCATTGGAACGCAGGCGGGGCACGAACTTGACTGCAATTTTTCTCATGTCCAAATTGTCTTTCAAAATGCTTTGAACACTTCCAAGGAGAGTACTAATGAGTCAGAAAGTTCTCCTAGTGTAATGCGCCTATCATTTAACTCCATTTCCCTCACCTGATTGATATTTTCATCAGTTTTGTTGGAAAAGGGTCGCTCAAACGAGCTGCATCCTTAATTGATGTCATACCACTTTTAAATTTCGAAAACCACTCAAATACTTGCGTTTTGCCCATTGTTTCCTCCCCATACTTTACATTTCATAGGCTTCTGTTGCAGTTTTACCGAGTTTAAAGCAAAATTTGATGTTCGTTCTTTGTTTTCGTAATGTGACATTTTTGCTGCGAGGAAAAATCGCAGCACATGCAAAACATGTCGTCACTTCAGAGAGTCTACCTCGTCACTGAAAGTCACGTGACCTCTCGTTACTTTCTCCATACGCACTATGTACATAGTGTATAGAGAAAGTATTGCACTCCACCAAAAAATTCGATACCGAGATTTCACCGGAAATATATGTTTTAGGGTCCCCAATATCCAAAAAAAAGCATTTTCACAAAAAGGTCCGTGTGTGTGTGTGTGTGTGTGTGTCCGTGTGTCCATGTGTCCGTGTGTCTGTGAACACGATAACTCAAAAATGAAAAGTCGGTAAAATACCAAGCTTGGTATTTAAGTTTAGTATCTTCCAGGGATGCGACACGGAGATTTTGAGAAAAATACCCCCACCCCCAACTACCCTTTACATGGAACTTTTTTTGAAAATTTTGTTTTTCTCAAATATGGCTCTAACGATTTTGATTAAAATTTCGTATATTAAACATATTTACCTCACACATAAAATGCATATCTTGAATTTTCTGGGAATAGCCTCTGAAGAGTAGTTTATTCTGAATAAATTTTACTAAATTTTGAATAACTGCTAAACCGTAAGAGATGGACATAAACTTACTACACAAAAAATGTAGAGCACATTAAAACACACAATTTATGTTATATACGTTTTTTTCGTGGAGTTCGTCGTTTTTGTGACATTCCTTATTTTTGGTTTCTGCTATAAAAACGTATACTTTTCTCATACAGGAACTTGTCAACTCCTATCCATATAGACAAAGGAACTTCATTGACATAGCAACCAGCTTTTGACTATCACTTTAACCTACAGTTGTCCCTTATTTCGCTTCTACTTACAAGTATAAGCTTTTTAAGAATAATTTGTTGCAGGGATATGGAGAAAGTCATGTGAATGGTACACATCAGATTTTTTTTATTGGGAAAGAACGCTGTATGTACCGTCTGGGTAAGAATTAAAGTAATCTCAGCGTCAGCATTGCTGTGAAGCCATTCCGGAAACTTTTTGATCACACCTAGTACACATACTTACACACCGAACTTTTGTTTCATATACTTATATATATATATATATATATATATATATAGGATTCACGGGTTATTTCCGGACAAATCCGGGTATTGAATTTTTTTATTAGATTACAATAAGAATCTTCTCTGCCTATTATGTTTGGACAATGCTGTCAAATTTGGGGCGCAAGAGCATTCTTAGCTACATGAGGTCGGGCTGTCGCCACAGGCGACTGCATGTGGGATTTGTGGTGGGCAGAGCGGCGGAGGTGCGGGTTTTCTCCAGGTTCTCCGGTTTCCCCCGCAATCGCATATCACTGGCACTCCCTCTTCATTCCATGTATCATCAGTACTAACGTTTGCGATGGCATATAGTAAAAGCGGGCGTTAAACACTATAAAAAGCTTAGTTGAAAAGGCAATAAAATGTATGAAATAATGTATATCTTGTACAGTATTCATTCGAATGAAATTTTGTATTCATATTAATATAACAGCAAGAAAAGAACAGTAAAATTTTCAGTAAAGATCTACAGAAATATAGACTCCAGTGTCCCTTGACAAATGACAGCCCGGCTCTCAGTGCACGTCATCAAAAATTTGGTTTAACTTTATTAAACTGCAAGACAGACGCAATTCAATAACTATAGCAACAAAGTTTCATCTCGTTTTGCTTTCCTTACACGTACTATATACATAGTGTATAGAGAAGGTATTGCACTCCACCCAAAAATTCGATACCGAGATTTCAACGGAAATATGTGTTTAAGGGTCCCTTTATCCAAAAAAAAGTATTTTCAGAAAAGGGTCCGTGATAACTGAAAAACGAAAAGTCTATAAAATACCAAACTTGATATTTAAGTTTAATATCTTCCAGAGATGCGATTGAAGATTTTGAGAAAAATCTCCCCGCCCCCAACTACTCTTTACATGACTCTTTTGCTCGAAAAATTTGATTTTCTTAAAAATGGCTCTAAAGATTTTGATTAAAATATCGTATATTAAAGAAATTTACCTGACAAATAAAATGTGTATCTTGAATTTTCTGGGAATAGTCTCTAAAGACTACCTTATTCTGGATGAGTTTTGCTGAATTTTACATAGTTGCTAAAGTTTAAGATATGGACAATAACTTACTACACAAAAAAACTCTAGAGCACGTTAAAACACACAATTTATGTTATATATATGTTTTTCGTGAAGTTGATCGCTTTTGAGATATTCCTAGTTTTTAGTTTCAGCTTTAAAAACTTGTGCTGTTCTCATACAGAAATTTGTCCACTCCTGTCCATAGAAACAAAGGAACTTCAGTCACAGCCACCAGCTTTTGACTATCACTTTTACCTATGGTACTCTCTTATTTCGCTTCTACTTACAAGAAAGCAAGTAATAAGGCGATTTCTGCTAAATATTGTCAATTAGAATGAAGTAAATGATAGCATAAGCTTTTTATCAATAATGTTTTTCAGATATGTAGAGAAAGTCTTGTGAATGGAACACATCAGATGTTTCTTCTTGTACTAGTTGCTGCAATGGTATGCTGTCTTCTCTCTCCCTTTCTTCATCCCCCCTCTTCTATCCCTCTACCCCTCTCTCCAATCTCTATGTCCCTCTTACCCTCTATAAACTTTCTCCCTCTCTCTCATCTTCTCTCCTTCTCACTCCCTACTCTCCCTCAGGGTATCCGTGAGTGTGATACTATTTAATTGATGCTTATACCGGGTCTTCAGATTTAACGCCAATGGGTTTAAATGCATGACGTCATTATAAGTTCAGCAAGCATCTTGTCTCAAAGGGGAGGTGCGGAATTGAAACTTGGACTGCTCACATCGCAGACCTCACCAGAATATTTTGAGCGTTCTTAGTCTAGCAGGACTAGATTATATATTAAACAAAAGCGGATATCTAAAACAATTGAAAGATGTACTCAGGAATGAATTTTATCAAGAAACAAATTAAAAGTCTGATGTGTTCCATTCACATGGCTTTCTCTATATCTCTGAAATAAATTATTTTTAAAAAGCTTATGCTTCTACTTACTTCCTGCTAATTGAGAAAAAATTAGCAGAAATAGTCTTATTTCTTGCTTCCTTGTAAGTAGAAGCGAAATAAGGGAGTACCATAGGTTAAAGTGATACTCAAAACCTGGTTGCTATGTGACTGAAGTTCCTTTGTTTGTATGGACATTAGTTCCAAAGACCTGTTATAGCTTAAACCAAAAACAATCAACTCCACGAAAAAAATGTATACTACATAAATTGTGTGTTTTAATGTGCTCTACATTTGTTGTGTGGTAAGTTTTTGTCTCTTTCTTATGGTTTAGCACTTCTGCAAAATTCCGTAAAATTCACCCAATATAAAGTAGTCTTCAGAGGCTATTCCCAGAAAATTCAAAATATACATTTTATTTGTCAGGTAAAACTATTTAATGTACGATATTTGAATCAAATCGTTAGAGCCCTCCTTTAGAAAATCAAAATTTTCGAAAAAAATGTTCCATGTAAAGGGTACTTAGGGGTGGGGGGATTTTTCTCAAAATCTTCGTGTCGCATCCCTGGAAGATACTAAACTTAAATACCAAGTTTGGTATTTCACCGACTTTTCGTTTTTGAGTTATCACACACGGACACATACACACACGGACTTTTTCTGAAAATACTTTTTTTGATACAGGGGACCCTAAAACGTATATTTCCGGTGAAATATCAGTAGAAAATTTTTGGTGGAGTGCAATACCTTCTCTATACACTATGTACATAGTGCGTATAGAGAAAGTAAAAATCTGATGTGTTCCATTCACATGACTTTCTCTATATCTCTGTAAATTATTATTGTTAATAAGCTTATCTTTTATTTATTTCATGCTAATCGAGAAAAATTAGCAGAAATAGTCTTACTTCTTGCTTTATTGAAAGTAGAAGAAATAAGTGAGTACCATAGGTTAAAGTGAAAGCCAAAAGCTGGTTGCTATGTGACTGATGTTCCTTTGTTTGTATGGACAGGAGTTGACAAATTCCTGTATGAGAAAAGTAAAAGTTTTTCAAAGCTGAAACCAAGAAAAATTAATATCTCAAAAACGATCAACTCCACGAAAAAAATGTATATAACATAAATTCTGTATTTTAACGTGCTCTACATTTTTGTGTAGTAAATTGTTGTCCATCGCTTACGGTTTAGTAGTTATGAAAAATTCATCCAGAATAAAGTAGTCTTCAGAGGCTATTGTAAAACTCTTTAATATACGATATTTGAATCAAAACCGTTAGAGCCATCTTTTAGAAAATCAAACTTTTCGAAAAAAGTTCCATGTAAAGGGTAGTTTGGGGTGGGGGGATTTTTCTCAAAATCTTCGTGTTGCATCCCTGGAAGATATTAAACTTAAATATCAAGTTTGGTATTTTAGCTACTTTCCGTTTTTGAGTTATCGTGTTCGCAGACACACGGACACATGGACACACTGACAAACACACGGACCTTTTTCTGAAAATACTTTTTTTTGGATATAGGGGACCCTAAAACATATATTTCCAGTGAAATCTCTGTATCGAATTTTTGGGTGGAATACAATAATTGTCTATTCCTATGTACATTGTAGATATGGGGCTAGAGTAAGTAAAAAAGGATATCAAAAACAATTGAAAGAAGTACTCAGGAATGTATTATATGAAGAATAAAAATATAAAAATAGTTTTAGGAAATGGACGATTATCACAAGATATCATAATTAATAATGGTTTAAGACAAAGATGTAGTCTATCTCCGCTTTTGTTCAATATCTACATGGACGATATTCTTAGGAAATTAAAAGCTGAAGCATCACTAGGAATAAAAATAAATAAAAATAATGCTTTATATATGCTACTCTTTGCAAATGACATGAAGTTAATACAAGACAGAGAGTATAAGCTGCAAATAAGTATGTATAAGTTACAAAAATCGATCCAGAAATATGGTTTAAGTATATCAGTAGAAAAATCAAAGGCAATGACATTCACAGAAAAAAAATAATAAAAAGATCGAAGTGTTAAATAATAAAGTGTTAGAACAGGTGGGAAAATTTAATTACTTGGGCTGTAATGTAACCTTTAAACAAACAACGAAGAAATAAGTAATAATGCAAGTAAGTTCCATTATATTTGTGGAGTATCAGCTTGTACCTTGAAAAGAAAGACCAGAAAGGATACAAATTTAAAATTCTATAAGACAATGGCTGTTCCGGTTTTACTATATGTTTCGGAGACTTGGAACTTAAAAAGAAAGATTGGAAAAATGTAAATGGCATTTTTTTTTTTTTTTTAGACGCTCTTTAACTGCTGTGGTTCTCAGCGTCCCATTCTAAATTGGGCGTGAAAGACCGCTTAATTTTGCTCAGAGGCCTCTCTATGAGGCTTGAGGTTCTTTTACGTGCCGTAAATCTACGACAAGAGACCAACGGCTTTACTTCCCTTCCGAAGGAGGCCATGCCAAGTATGTGTTTTTACACCCGAAAAAATCCATCGTCCTCCGTCGGGTTTGATCCCGCGACCTTGGGTATATGGGGCCAAATACAGAAATGTAGAAATGAAATATCTTCGAGCAGTACTAGACAAGATCATATTAAAAACGAAGACGTCAGAAGATTTTCGTTAAAAGAAAATATACAAATAAATAGAGAAAAACGGAAAGTCATTGACAAAGAATGGATAACTCTCGCATTCCATTTCAGTCATACAAATATTAACCTCTAGGATACAGAACAATAGGAAGACCGCCCACCTGGGTAGTGTGGTTAGCGTGTCTGCCTCACGTTCAAAAGGTCGTGAGTTCGAATCTCGCTTAGGCTAAGTTGCCGGGATAAGGGTTTTTCCTTATCTTGAAAAGACTTTAAGCTCCATGGACCCTGAGATCATTTGAGCATTATTTCACCAATTTCATTCATCGTCCGATATGACCAACCAGGTTAGAGGACGTTAAGCTATAAAAAAAAGGAAAAAAAAGAAAAAAAAAAAAAGGAAATTTGAGGCCGGAACAGAAGAATTCTCCTTAACCACGAAGAGTTGATGATAATCTTATTTCTGTGTAGGTTAGTTTTACCTTCTCTACACGTACTATACACAAAGTGTGACTTCCACCCAAAATTTCGGTACCGAGATTTCGCCGGAAATATACGTTCTAGTGTCCTCAGTAACCAAAAAAGCATTTTTTGGAAAAAGGTCCGTGTGTATGTGTGTTGTGTGTGTGTCCATGAACACGATAACAAAAACGAAAAGTCGGTAAAATACCAAACTTAGGATTTAGGTTTAGTATCCTCCTGGGATGCGCACGAGATTTTGAGAACCCCTCCCCCATCTCAAGCTACCCATTACATTGAAAACATTTTGAAAATTTTGATTTTCTGAAAAATGGCTGTGATGATTTTAATTGAAGTACAATATATTAAGGATATTTATGTGTCAAATAAAATGTATATTCGAGTTTTCTGGGAATGGCCTTTAAATACCTGTTTATTCTGTTTTGTTGAATTTTGTGTAACTGGTAAACCGTAAGAGATATTAAAACTTACTACACAAAAACTGTAGATCATGTTAAAGCACACAACTTATGTTTTATGTTTTTTTTCGCTTAATTGACTATTTCTGAGATATTCCTTGTTGTTTGTTTCAGATTCAACATACTTTAACTTTTCTCACACGGAAAGTTGTAAACTCCTGGTCCTACATAGAAACGGATTTCAATCACATGAAAAAGAGCGTTTTAAAAAAATTGACGATCGTTTAGCCTAGTGTATTCCCTGATTTTCTTTCTTCTTATAAGGAAGCAAATAATTAAAATAATTTGTGCTAATGTTTATGTCGATTATAATAAAGTAGATAGAAGACTATACTTTATAACAGTTTTGTTACAGCGATGTAGAGAAATTCATGTGAATGGAACACGTCAGATTTTTTCATTTACTGTTGTAAAGAGTATATCATTGTAATAGGGAAGTTGTATTAAGCTCTCTACATTACATAACCATCCAATTATTTGAATTACCTATCAACATAAATGCTGCGAATTTAAGAGACGGAAGCGAATGTTCCAATTATAAACATTGCAAGTGAACAATGTAAGTTTCACTAAGGTGACCTCGAAACTGTTGACGTTTACCCTTCTACTCATTGTTTGCTAGTCCTCTGCAAGAGGCAATGCTTGATAAACTAGACTAGTACTTTTGTGATTCGTGGACAAATGACTGGTGAAAAAGTTCAAATAAATCTGAACACCCTGTTTAGGTGCTTAATTGTTTGGAAACGAATTGCCGACTATTTTAAGAGGAATGATTTTTAAAGTATGGTTGAATCTAAGCACGAGGAATTACAAATAGTCGCATTAAATCTATGAATTTACAGAGTTTTGAGAAGTTTACATTGTGGCTAAAGTTTGTTTCCGTAGTAAAGTAAAGGGTTGAAGTTACCAGTTAAACTGCTAACCGAGTATTGCACTACGGTCTCTGTAGCGAGAGGAACTTTAAGCGAGAGCACAATAGAATAGCAAAACACAAGATGTGACACAGACTGGGTAATTAAATCATAGCAATGCATCCTCTTTTATTAAAAGTCCCGCCTACTACTGACTGCCTCACCATACTTCCTATAATCTACTGTGCAACTAAAACAATAAATATTAGCATCAGAGATACATTTTTCATTATGTACTAAGCAGCTAGTCTTTGCTAAATTGCGCGAAAAGGTTACAGCATACTAATTCAATGAATTCAATCTTGAGCCAAACGGGTTTCCTTTTTACTGTCTTTCCTGAAACTTAATTACTTTCGCTTTTATGGTTTTCAGCTAATTGCTTCTGCCAGCGTAACTTGCCTTTAAGACTAGTTACCTGGCAACAGATAACATATAGCTTATAGCTTATGGATTTTTACATTATACGTTTAAGCTCTATTAAAAACCAACGCCAGAGAAAATATTTCACGCATCATAAAGTGTTATTTTGTACATGTGTAAAAAGGAGAAAAGGCGCGGAACACCACACCATGACAATAAGGCGGCAAATATGTGAAATGGCATCAATTATTTGATAAATAAAAACAAAAGATGTGCCCGAACAGAACAAACATTAAAATCTGATTTGCTCAATTTATATTACCTTCTCTAGCTATTCTGCAACAGATTATTCAGGGCAGCGCCGTGGTCGAGATGTTAGATCATTCGCCTCTCACCGCGAATGGAAGGTAATTCGACGTGGGCATCAAAATTAAAGAAAGGGTTGGAAACCATTGGATGGGATACATTTGGATGGCGGGGCAGGCAAACAGGCGGAGTATTTGAAGAAAAATTAAGAACCGAATCTGTGATATTGACAAACAGCAAATAATTGCGCAATGCACAAAGAAGGTTTCATTAGAGGTACAGTCTGGATTAAAATCGGAGTGGGGTATGGAGTAATACATCAAAACAGGTACCAAACTCATTAAAGAGGGGCTCGCGTGGATTAAACAAGGAGCATGGAGGGTCACGAAAATTTCTGACGAGAATGGTACGAGAATCTGTCCCATTTGCGAGGAGGAAGAGTCGTGGACTCACATCTTGGCAAGATGTAGGAGTACGGAGGAATGGCGGGAAAAACATTTGCCGCGATTCTTTACCACTGCGAATGTAGGGCTAGAAGCATGTTGGACGCTACTGGCAGGCACGGGCTGGGTAAATTTATACTTAGGGCAAGACAGCTGAGATCTGAGGAGGCTGCCAATAGAGAAGGGAGGGGGGAGGAATTAGATCAACTAAACAAAAGTGACTACAATGTTCTACACACACATATATATATATATATATATATATATATATATATATATATATAATGTCCTACTTAAATCACTGTTGAGCTATGGTTTTATATATGGTGTATATATTATGTGTATATATTTCTTTTAAGTGTATCTATTATAAGCGGGTGCATTTATGAAGGTGTACTCTGTGCTGTAAATTTAAATTGCTATATTTGAATATCCTTTTATTTTTATTTTCGGGTTCACTCTTAATTCTTTATTGTTGTTTTAATATTGCTTGTAACTGTGAATTACCATTGTCTTTTCATTTTCGTGTTTACTCTTTTAATTCTTTGTTGTTGTTTTAATATTGTTTGTAATGTGTATTACAAAAGCACGTACGGTCTGTGGACCCGTGTGATTGTTGAAATTCTATGTATGATATTGCTATGTCAATCAATACACTTATTCATTTATTCATAGAAGGCTCGGTTCGATCCCAAGCGACCACATTTGAGATTTGTGGTGGACAAAGCGGCGCTGGGGCGAGTTTACTCCGTGTACTCCGGTTTCCCCCGCCATTGCATTCCACCGATGTTCCAGCTTCATTCCCTGTATCATCAGTGTCATCAGCTGCAGTGCCATGGCAGTAAAAGCCAGATTATTCGTACTAAAGCCAATGTCTGTATATTTCGTACTAATCAATTACTTTCCTATACATAGAAGGGAAACAAAGAAATAGATTACGCAAACCCATAGTCGATTCATTAAAAGCAATTGCTTTGTAATCAAAATTCGTTCATTTGCACGGTTAGCAGTTGACATATTCCCGGTATAATAAAAGCTTTGCTATTTTAAAACTGAAGCCAATAAAAATAAATATCTCGGAAATAGTCAACTCCACGAAAAAATTTGTATGACATAAATCATGAGTTTTAAAAAGATCTACATTTTTTGTGCAATAAGTTTCTGTCTATCTCTTATGAGTTATCAGTTTTGCAAAAGTCATTCAAGTTGAAGAAGTCTTCACAGGCTATTCCCAGAAAATTCAAGATACACCTTTTATTTGCTATGTAAATATGTATAATATACGGAATTTTATTCAAAACCTTTACAGTCGTTTTGAGAAAATAACGATTCTAGAACTTTTTTCCATGTAAACGGTAGTTTGGTTTGGAGGATTTTCCTCAAAATCATCGTGTTGCGGACACCTTCAGAGAGTTTATATTGGATTCAGGGGAGCCCAAAACGTGTATTTACGGTGAAATCTCGGTATCAAGTTTTTTGGTGAATGCCATACCTTCTCTGCCTATTATATACATTCTATATGTGTGCTAGAGAAGGTAAAAATACAAATTAATTCTGTTCTAATGCATAGTATAGAAAGCTTTAGTAATTGTTCAGAAAATGTAATATATTTAAATATGCTCATGTTATTTTGTTATGAAAAACAGCATGATAGGTAGACAGTCGTGTGGTGACGGGCTCAGCCTGACGCGTTGTCGGTCGCGCCGTGGCCGAGTGTCAGACCACTCGCCTCTCACCAAGGCGACCGCATGTCGGATGTGTGGTGGATATAGCGGTACAGCGGCGTGTTTTTTTTGGGTTCTTCAATTTCCGCCGCCATCGCATTCCACGGTGTCCATCTTTATTCCAGTGCCATCACCTGCGGTGCCATAGTGGTAAATACTATATATAAACTGACGTGTCATTCGCGTGCTCGACATCAAATCGTTGCAAAATGCATTTGAAAATTGCAAAGTGTGAAATTCTTTATCGAAGCCATCAGTTTCTATGCCAATAAGTTATGATGGATAAATTAGTAGCTTAATCATGAAAATAGTATATATTTTTTCCAGAGTTAGCACTTTATAAGATTTATTTCTATATATATATATATATATATATTTCTTTTCTTTTAACGTCCTTTAACCTGGTTGGTCTTATCGGACGATGAATGAAATTGGTGAAACGATGCTCAAATGTTCTGAATGAAATTGGTGAAACGATGCTCAAATGTTCTCTGGGGTCCATGGAGTTTAAAGTTACTCGACATTCGCCTTTTCAGGATAAGGGAAAATCACGAAAAAAAAAGAAAAAAAGAAAAAACCTCATCCTGGTAGCTCACCTTAAGCGAAATTCGAACTCACGACCTGTTGAATGCGAGGTAGACTCGCTACCACCACACTATCCAGGCGGGCTTTTCTTCCTATTGGTTTCAATTTTAAAATACTTATACTTTTACCTAACAGGAAATCGTCATCTCGGTTTTCTTTTCTTTTACTCCTGGACATGCAAAGAAAACAATATTTTTAAGCCAAACGCATAGCAAAAATTTTTAAAAGATTTGACTATCGATTTGGTGTAGGTGTTCTTCAGTTTCCGTTCTACTTACAAGGAAGTAAGTAATAAGACAGTTCTGTTATGTTTAGCATAAAGTAGAAGGAAGAAAAATGTAAGGAAGTTAGAAAAATTCATGTGAATGGAACATGTCTTATTTTTTTCTGGTGTACATTAGCTAATAAGTGGAAAGGGTAAGGAAATATTGCGCGGAAGGATACACCATATCAGAAGGGTGAGGTTAAAGGAAACAAAGATTAGAGTTTTACAAAGCTATAATGTTACGCTCATTGTATTTGAAGCAGCACGCCACTGGTTAATGTCAGTTAACTGCTTCTTGAACCGGGCGAAAACACGAAATAAAAGCTAAGTTTCTTTGACTAATGAGCGCTAAGGTCGGCGGTATAAGGTACAAGAAAACAAAGTTTCCAAAAGAATCACTCTCTCAGATCTAAATTACTTCACTTAACTTTTTTTATTTTCTTTTTCTTTCACCAACAGCTCATTATCCTGTCGCTATTTCACTCTTTCCTTTCAGCAGGTTTTTCTCACTCTATTGCGTTAGGGTTTAGGTTATCTCGGACACACATTTGGCTGAGGTCGGCTGGTTTTAAGTGTTTTGTCACGGAAGAAGGCAATCTACCAGCTGGAGATGGCAGCACAACTAAGCATGTCGCATACAGAAATGTTTTGCTTTATTTTGCTAAAACTCCTGCAGAGTTTCCAAGCTTACGTACATAATTGTGTGTATAAATAATTTAGTTGATACACGCTCTCTCTCTCTTTCTCACCCGCAATTTCAGACATGTAATGAAAGAGTACAGCCTTATAAGAGAATTGGAAAAGTCAGAGGTATAGCGTCAAGAAGAACTCCATCTGAAGATTATATTAATTGTTTTCTCACAGAAAGCGTGTGTAGGACAGGAGTTGGATAGCTAGAGTGAGACTGAAAAATTCAATGCCATAGCCGGGATTTGAACCACGGAACTCCCGGTCTCTAGCCGGTTGCTCTACCACTGAGCTACCAAAATGCATTGGTTCAAATTCCGGCTATGGCATTGCAGTTTTCAGTTTGATTCTACCTATCCAACTTGTTATGAATCCTGGGACTTAAAGTACTTGCAACATTTTAAGTCGCCATTGGGGTTGTCATCTCAAAATAATTTGAGATCACCTTGTGCGAGTCAGTTGAGGAATTCAATGCTATGCCGGCATGTTTTTTTTTTTTTTTCATTTTATTTATTTAAGATCTAAGGTCACTTTATAACAACAAAGGTCATCAGCAACCACAGTATTCTTGCATACTGAGACCAATGTAAATACAAAATTTAATACAAATAAATTAAAACTCTGATCATAAACTTAACTATTTGAATTTTGGTAACAGTAAAATATAGTACATGTAAATTGGTAACAAAGAATATCGAACTCCGGCTTTAACATTAAATTACATTATATAAAAGACAATATTGGTGATATCTTCAATAACTTAACTTTTTTGCATCCTTCGGTGGAATTTAATGAGAAATTCAGATAAGTCTTGAGGTTTAAATTCAATTCTGTCGTTGAGTAAAGCAGGGCACTCGAGGATAAGGTGAGTTGTTGACACGATTTCTCGAGCTGAACATTTTGGGCAAGGATCTTTGGTTGTTTTCTTCATCAGAGGCTAAAGTGGCCGGTGCGCAACCAGGTATATGGAACATTTTGTTTCCTTCTTGAGTTAAGATTTTATATTGACGGTTAGATTTCCTAACCAGTTGCAGTTTTGAGGGTGTATAATGCAACTGTTAATCCCAATAGTCCACGATATAGGTTTTAAAGTTTTTTTTTTAATTTCTCTATACTTACTCTGTACTTAGTGTTTAGAGAAGGTACTGTAATGCACCCAAAAATTCGATACCGAGATTTCACCGGAAATACATATCTTGGTTCACCCTGAATCCAAAAAAGAAATTGTGTGTGTGTCTGTGAAAGAGCATAGCTCAAAAACGAAGAAGTCCGTTAGTATCTTCCAAGAATGCGACACCGAGATTTTCAAGAAAATCACCTTTACATGGAAAAAATTTCGAAAATTTTGATTTGTTCAAAAATGGCCCTCTTAAACTGCGGAGTGAGTTCAGAAATATCGTATTATACTGTGCAATGTTGTCTAAATAATATACTATGCATGCTTAGGAACAAAATTTACTCATTTAATCATTATTTCTTTATGTAACTGAGTATCCGTTGTGCAGTTTGTTTGTAACGGTTGCTTCTAGTCAGCAAGTAATGGCGAAAACAAGTAATACCAGTGTATTAAAACATAAGCAAGGAAAGAAGTATTCCTAGTGTATATATAATAATAATTTTTGTGACGAGTACCTTACTTTTTCATTAAATTATATTCTTAGCTTAGTGGTAGAACTTACTGGTGTTTCCGGAAGCAGCATGAAGTGTGTAAATCTTTTAAATTAGCCGAGATGCGACATCTTGTAGCTTTTCAATAAGTGACAGCCGAAAATGCAGTGAATGTGTGTTCGGGAAGAGCAAACAGTGAGATTTGAAGGGAATGGTGGGCAGTGTCGTTAGCCCACTAATTATCAATCTCTGTGATTATTCAGACAGTTTTATTGCAACTGCAGCAAATGTCTCATACCTTGAAAGAGTGGGAACAGTTCCATCTTTAGATGAGCTCTTCTGGTAACTCATTGCATTATGTCAGCATATTAAAGAAATGAGCAGTGCATAGTTGTGCAAATGTGAATGCTAAATTTGCAAGAACCTGTTGGAGTGTTGCTCGTATGTAATACTTTAAACAACTTTCAAAACAACATGTCTGTTTTTTATAATTTACAGGAGATTTTTATATTTCGTTCTGATATATATCGACTCATTTACGAGTATTACTCATTATACATTTAATAGAGTTAATCATTATCTACGAACAGTAAAACTAGGTAGCTATTTAGTTTCCTAGGTTCGCGAACCAGCTTAGCACCACGTGGCGTGAGCAGGTGCGTTCGCGGAAGAATACATTCTGATTTGTTTACATTACCGGTGAAATACGGATGGACACATAATAAACAATTTCGGTTATAAAGGATTAAGGTTCTTATTTGTTTGAATTTCTGTTCCAGTCATCTATCAGAATGATTTTTAAAATTTAAACACGCCATCAGATTGAATTATATGAAACTTTGAGTTTGTGTATGCTTGAGACAAAATGTCACTATAAAATTTCTTCCGCTAAGTTATCTAAAGCGGATTAAATAGTTGAGAATACAGAAGGTTCACAGCAGCTGGATTATTTGAAGATTTTCGGGTTATGTCTCTCAATTCCAGAACTTTAAATGTCAAAGACGCCATCGAGATCTTCGACAGTCTTCTCCGTGTTTAAAGACAATTTCATTCACACTGTCTAGGGATATGCAAAGAGAAGACCTAAGATATACAATATCGATGCTGCACCATTTTTCTGGATATTAATATTCCTTTTATCTATCTTACGTTTTACTTGTTTAAATGTTTCTTTTGTCTTTTTCCGTTAGTCTCTCATCCACAGAACAAGTTAAATAATCACGTAAACCTATAGATGCTTAATTTGTATATTTCCTGATTTTGTTCTCCAACGCCTGTCTTATGTTTTCCGTTAAAAATGCTGAAAAGACTTATATGCTTTATTTTAGTGTTATCGTTAACCGACATGTGGCATCAAAATATCCAAATTTACTTTTCTTCGGTTTTATGTCTAATTTCCCCATCTCTAATATGAATTTCTTGTCACGTTATGTTTTTTGCTATTTCACTTAGTTTACTGATATAGCGTTGGTTAAGTAATACATTCCCTTCCACTTCTCTAATAGGAGGCATCGCTACATTTGCATTCACGCCTCGTCATTTTTACTTTCTCTACACGTACTATGTACATAGTGTATAGCGAAGGTATTGTAATGCACTCAAAAATTCGATACCGAGTCTTCACCGGAAATACATGTTTTGGGTCCCCTTGAATAAAAATATTTTTGGAAAAAGGTCCGTGTGTGTGTGTCTGTGGACAGCATAGCTAAAAACTGAAAAGACCGTTAAATACCAAACTTCGTATTTAAGTTCTGTATCTTCCAAGGATGCGACACGAAGATCTTCAAGAAAATACCCCGAATTTTTTCGAACATTTTGATTTTCTCAAAAATGGCTTAACAATTTTGATTAAAATATCGTATATTAAAAATATTTACCTGACAAATGTTAATGCATATCTTAAATTTTCTGGGAATAGTCTCTGAAGACTACTTTATTCCTGATGAATTTTACAGAGTTTTTCTTAACTGCTAAGCCGTAATAGTTGGAGAAAAACTTACTTCACAAAAAGTGTAGAGCACGTTAAAACACACAATTTATGTTATATACATTTTAACGTGGAGTTTATCGTTTTTGAGATATTCTTTGTTTTTGGTTTCAGCTTTAAAAAAAAACATATTTTCGCATACAGGAATTTGTTGACTCCTTTCCGTACAAACAAAGATCTTCAGTCACATAGCAACCAGCTTTTGACTCTCACTTTAACCTATGGTACTCCCTTATTTAGTTTCTACTTACAAGAAAGCAAGTGATAAGATTATTTCTGCTATTTTTTCTCGATTAGAATGAAATAAATAGAAGCACAAGCTTTTTAACAATAATTTGCTGCAAAAATTTAGAGAAAGTCATATGAATGGAACACATCAGCTTTTTTTTCTTTGTTCGCAAAGACAGAAAATATTCAAAATGGATGCGGTAAGACTTATCAAATGTTTCACTTTACGAGGTGGTAACGCGGTAACGTGTGCAACTCCCATGTGGAAGGTTTAGGACTCCATACCCAGCAACAGCCCACTCTCATGGGTTGTTCGTGTTTTCCCCGGTTTGGGAGGTGATTCATCTTCTACCTCAATTTTATTGCTCTATATTTCCTATACTCATCACTTCCAGTTTAAATGTTTCAGAGTTGTCGGACCAAGTGGCGGTGTTCGGTGGGTTGCGCCTGGGCGGTGGAATGCAGTTTGTGGTGGTTTCTTCCCTGGCATCATAGCTTGCGCCGCTCAGCTAGCTCCCGCCTCCGGATGCTGTCTAAACGCTCGAGTTTGTGGATGTGCGCCGAGCGGTATAGGATCGTCAGGACCCCCATCCACGCCCATCCCTTACTGGCATGGTTAAAGCATAAAGGACTAGAAGCCTAAGTAGTGTGCTCTGCCCCAGTTTTGGGGCACCATACATTATCCATACCTTTACTTTTACAGAACAAACTCCTCCTCTACGATCAGAATGTTATAACTAGAGCTCGGTTTTGGGTTCCGAAACGCACACAATTACGAACACACGGAGTAGTCAACGGTATAAAGAGAGGATACTAGGGAGGAGTTTGTAGCGTTAACATGCATTCCTTGAGGTATAATTATATGCATTGACATTATATACATCGTTCTAATTCATAAAGTAGCACAATAAAACAATTATTTCGTAATGTGATTAGTAAATAAAACACCTGTATTTTTACAAATAAAAGTATAAAGCTTGATATAACAAATTAAGGATGATAATGCGCCGAGCTTTGAATAGTAAATGAACATAAATCAACTAAACTCACTCAGAATTCATTGCAGTGAATTACAAGATGCGTATTTACTATATCGAAAGAAAAACCTCTCCTCCACAAGTTTATTCAGTGTCAAACGCTTACCCTTCGTATTTTCGACATTTTTTTCAATGTGCGCTCTCTTTCAGTGTTCACTGGTTTATCTACTAGCAGGAACTGAACGAGGTCAAGCAGTGAACAATGCTAGGTAGTGCAACACGTTTCGAAACGGACTGTAGAGACCACGACTACCCCATCACGTCATAGTTATACTCTGTGTGCAACATTCACTCAGAAAGAGTTAAATTCCTACAATAATTGAAATAGAAGCAGTACATATTGTGACTATGCCTTGCGGTCGTAATTGCCGCAGGTGTGTGAGCGGCTTGTTTAGGAAGTCATGCGGCTTGATTGTTGTCATGCATTGTTAATACCTGCGTGGGTAGTCGGCAAGTTCTTTAACATCGATGCCGCGCATTGTTGCGCCTGCCTGAGTTCGTGCGGTGATTTCCAGTGCGACTGTTTCTGACAGTTTCTTGCTACGTCATCGACAGGTAGAAAAGGAGAGAACGGTCCTCGCAGAGAGTTTCGTTTCAACTGGGAATGAAATGAAAATGAAATTGAGTTTTATTTATGGACGCTGTGGTTCTCAGCGTCCCATTCTATACTGGGCGTGAAAGACCGCTTAATTTTTCTCAGAGACCTCTCTATCAAGCTTGAGGTTTCTTTACGTGCCGTAAATCTACGGCACGGGACCCACAGCCTACTTCCCTTCCGAAGCAAGCCATGCTAAGGATTTTACGCCCGAAAAAATCCATTGCCCTCCGTCGGGTTTGGACCCGCGGCCTTGGGTATATGAATCAACTGGGAATACATAGCAGCAGCAGTTGAGTAAACTCTGAGAGGAAAGTTGTAGCATGCAGTAGTAGACGTCGCCACATCATCGAAAGGAAGCAATATGGCAGACGTCACCAAAGATACTGTACTCACTACAAGTTGGTGGTAGGTGTCAGAGTCGCATTATTGTACCCGCCGCATACCACACTGAAGAGAGAATTTGGTAGAGGTACCTATTCAAATTTACTTTACTGTACCTTTAACTGCGCAAATAGATTTGCATCCTGTATCCGAGATCGTGAATGCGGTTTTAGTGTTTTCAATTTTAAAAAATTTTTAGTTCCTGGAGTTGTATTGCACGTTACATCCCTAGCGTAGAATTATGAATGATACACTTTTATCCATGATCACTTTCCTACGCGCATAAGAAAATATTAAGCTTCTATTTACAATACCTCATAAAGTTTGTTTAAAGCGCGATGAATTTATTTAATGTTAATAAAGATAATAATTACTATTACTACTACTACCACTACCTCCACCAATAATAATAATAATAATAATAATAATAATAATAACAAATAATAATACAAATAATATATGATTGGGTATAATAATCATTGTGCTTACACTTGATGATTTATTTTTACTTTCTCTATACGCACTATGTACATGGTGTATAGAGAAGGTATTGTACTCCACCAAAAAATTCGATACCGAGATTTCACCGGATATATATGTTTTAGGGCCCCCTGTATCCAAAAAGAGTATTTTCAGAAAAAAGGTCCGTGTGTCTGTGAACACATAACTCAAAAACGAAAAGTCGGTAAAATACCAAACTTGGTATTTCAATTTAGTATCTTCCAGGGATGAGACACGAAGATTTTAAGAAAAATTCCCCCACCCCAAACTACCCTTTACATGGAACTTTTTTCGAAAATGTTGATTTTCTCAAAAATGGCTCCAATGCTTTTGATTAAAATTTTGTATTTTAAAGATATTTACCTGACAAATAAAATGTATGTTTTGAATTTTCTGGGAACAGCCTCTGAAGACTACTTTATTCTGGGTCAATTTTACGGAATTTTGCATAACTACTAAACCGTAAGAGACGGGCAAAAACTTACCACACAACAAATGCAGAGCACTTTAAAACACACAATTTATGTTATATACATTTTTTTCGTGGAGTTGATTGTTTTTGAGATAAACCTTTCAAAAACTTGCTTTTCACATACAGGAATTTAACAATTACAGTCCATACAAACAGAGGAACTTCAGTCACATAGCAACCAGCTTTTGACTATCTCTTTACACGTGATCTTTGAGACACGCAGTGTAATGTCGTCTTATCTAAGTATTATAAAGCCCCCGTAAACTCTTCAAATAAAGCATCTTACATTTTTGTCAGAAGCAGTACAGAAAAATTGTTCTTCTCATTCGTTCTTAAATGTGCATACATGTTACTTGTTTTGGAGACGTCTGCATTACGGCATAACTGTTGCGAAAGCATTGAATAAATGCATTTATGGACAGATTTTCATTTGTAATCTGTGGAAGAAATGATGTATTGTTTGTGGAGTAATATAGAGAAGTTTTGTTGCAATATAATAACATAATATAGCAATAAAATAGCTTCTGTTACTTTACGAGCTCATTCTTATGTGCATATATAGGTAATTTGCAAACCCACAGTAACGGACAATTTTTCGGGTGAGTTTACGGATCACGACTTAAGTCTAGTTGCTGTAGAATTCCCCTTCAGGTAATTTACTCTAGATGAATTGCCCTCTCCGTTCTTACGGGCTTCACGGCTTGCTTTTTGCCCTAAGCGAGACTCTCCCCCACAGTTATGTCCAATTGAGGAAGGCTAACCAACATTTTGCCAGCAGCAACTGGATACCTTGTTTGACTGTGCCTCTTCATTGGTTATTTCGTACTACCCCAACATATCTGGGATTCACAATCCACTAGCCGACTGAGGTATCTTATATACACTCGAATAGGAGCAATACAGAAAATACAGAACTAAACATAACAAATAAAAATATCTGATGTGTTCCATTCGCCTTACTTTCTCTACATCTTTGCAAAAAATATTATTAAAAAACTTATGCTTCCATTTAATTCATGCTAATCGAGTTAAAATTAGCACATATAGTATTACTACTTGCTTTCTTGTAAGTAGAAGTGAAATAAGGGAGTTCCATAGGTTAAAGCTGGTTGCTATGAGACTGACGTTCCTTTGTTTGTATTGGATTTTTCAAAACTGAATCCAAAAACAAGGAATATCTCAAAAACGATCAACACCACGAAAAAATGTCTATAACATAAATTGTGTGTTTTAACATATCCTAAATTTTTGTGTGATAAGTTTCGTCCATCTCAGTAATAAAGAATTCCGTAAAATTCGTCCAGAATAAAGTAGTCTTCAGAGGCTATTCCCAGAAAATTCAAGATATACATTTTATTTTTCAGGTAAATATCCTTAATATACGATATTTTAATCAAAATCGTTAAATCCATTTTTGAGAAAATCAAAAATTTTGAACAAAATTCCATGTAAAGGTAGTTGGGGTGGGCAGATTTTTCTCAAAATCTTCGTGTCGCCTCCCTGGAAGATACTAAACTTAAACATCTAGTTTGGTATTTTACCGACTTTTCGTTTTTGAGTTATTGTGTTCACACACACATCCACACACACATAGACTTTTTTTTCTGAAAATGCCTTTTTTTAGATAAAGGGGACCCTAAAGCATATATTTCCAGTGAAATCTCGGTATCGAGTTTTTGGGTGGAATGCAATACCTTCTCTATACACTATGTACATAATAAGTATAGAGAAAGTAAAAAACAATTAATATTATTCACTTCTTATTTAGTTATATGTGCAGGAATATGAACACTATCCGCGCATTTTTTCTAGGGGCGCTCGCTCCCTAGCCTTCATTCCGTAGGTTTCGCGCAATCTCAGAAGAAGAGCAGAGCGACAATATTGATACATGAAGTACGCAATATACCCAAACACCTAGTGATTTCATTCTGTCTGTAGATCCCAGAGTTTTCATCGAAGCTGTGTTTCGTTTAATAATTCAGCTGTTCGCGGTACATTCACCATTACAACTGAGAACCTCAAAAAAGAATATTTCTTGCGAAAGGACAGGCGGGCGAACTCTCTCTTCTTCCCTCTCTACTCCGTAAAACTAACACCCAAGAAAAGGTGCGTCATAATACACTCCTATAATACTTGATGTGTTGAAGCTTGATCTTACTTCAAGAATCTCTTAAGTTCTACTACTGGACTTGGGTCAAAACGTATGGTACCAACATGTTAACCCCCAGCATGCCTTGGAGGGCGGTGGATTAAAATCAATAGCATGGCTTCCTTAGGAAGGGCAGAAAAGTCGTATCGTAGATTTATCAAACTTGATAAAGAGGCGTCTGAGGAAGGTTAATGGTCTTCCATGTCAATATAATTGAATGGGACTCTGGAATCAGAGTCCAGTTAAAGAGTGTCCATAAATAAAATTAAATCTCTCTGTGACAACATCCAAATATACTATCCAGAGTACGTGAATAGGTCGTGATGGATTAACTCGTTGGCCAACACTGTTGTCGTATCTAATTCCTTTTGATTTCTTCGTTTGGGGCCACATTAGTGTAACTTATGAGCAGTATGAGTAAAACTTAAGAGATCTGCTTGAAGATTCAGCAAGTAATTTTTAACGCGTGTCGCATAACTTCAGTTTCAGCGATGGTAGGGATGGAAAAGGACCAACTATTTTATATAACAAAATGTATGTACATCCCAGGTTTTTCCCCTTGGAGCCCCAAATAAGGTAGAATAAATTGGGGTCTAAGAGCGCGTATTCTCCACGATGTAAAGATCATTTACAACATTTCAGGGATTATACTAGGGTCGGCTGATATGTCCCGGACCTCTCAATGAAAACAGTATTTAATATTGTTTGTTTGTTTTATATCTCAACATAATCTCCAGAAAGGCTAACATATTTGTCATATCGGTATTCTAATTTAATTAAACCATCTGTGTAGTGTTATTTATCAAGATCCTCAAAATAGCTGCTTACCGCATCAATGACCTCCTCGTTGCTTTGAAATCTTCGTCCTCGAAGACATTTTTTGAGGTTTGGGAACAGGTGGTAATCACTGGGTGCTAGATCTGGTGAATAGGGTGGATGTTCAAGGAATTAGAACTTTATTTCGCACATTTTTCCCATTGCAATGATTAAACGATGGACCGGAACATTGTCGTGTTGAAAGAAGCTAAAGTCTGTTTTTCTTTTTACCCCATTACTCAAACGATGCAGTAAGCTTGAGTAGCAATCACCAGTGATACTTTTACCCTTTTCCAAGTAATCAATAAAATAATTCCTGTGCATCCCAGAATACACGCGCCATAACCTTGTTAGCTGACAAAATTGCCGTTGCCTTTTTTGGAGTTGGTTCACCTGGTGATATCCACTAATCTGACTGTGATTTTACTTTCTGGAGTGTAGTGATGTATCCAAGTTTCATCCATGGTATTAAGCCGTCTCAAAAAGTCACTGGGATTTTTACGGCAGAGGTCCACATTCTTAACAGAAACAGCAACTTTTGATCAGGTGTCAACAAACCCATCTTGCACAGACCTTGTGAGAGCCAAAGCATTACTTAAAAGATTACCTGCACGTTATTTTGATATGTTTATAGCCTCTTCTATCTCAAACAACTTTAATCGGCGATCTTCCAATACTAAACAATGACTTTTTTTAATGATCTCTAGAGTTGTCACTTCTAGCGTCCAGAGCGAGGCTCATCACTAGTGCTCATACGTCCCATTTTAAATTCTGCCACCCACCTTTTAATTATTGAATATGAAGGGACAGAGTCTTTTAATGTACTCCATTTCCTCCTTGGTTTCTTTAGATGGTAAGCTCGATTTTCCAAATCCTCAATTTTCGTAAAAACTCTAAAGTTGTTTTGTTTAAAATGCTGTCATTCGAAAACTAAACAAGCTATTGACCTTAGCTATGGATACAAACTAATCTAGAGTTAAACTATACGATGCTAATGTCTAACTGGTCTAATGGCGCCATATCTGTGTGAGACCCGGGACTTATCTGCCGACCCTTGTAGAGAATATAATGTTTTGATGTATCGCGTATATGTCGTAATCAGCACACAGTACATAATAAACACCACTTCCACGAAAGGTCAAAGGACGAGAAGTGTGTCATTCAAAACAAATGATTATGTGATTGTTCTGAACAGCAAACGTAACAAAGTGTCAAGAGTTGTGACAAAGACCCTACAGTACAATGTATCCGGTAAAAGGTACTTCCGTATCAGAAAATCATGTCCAAATCCATGGTTTTAATTTACTACAACATTTTCACGACTATTTCGTTCGTAGGAAGTGGATAATCCAGTACATTGGCGCGAAAAATTCCAACCAATCGGAACTCATTATCTCTGCATTTTAATCGTCCTTTTTATTACATCCACGTGCAATTGTTTTTACTTTCACTATACGCACTATGTACATAGTGTATAGAGAAGGTATTGCACTCCACCCAAAAATTCGATACCGAGATTTCACCGGAAATATATGTTTTAAGGTCCCCTTTATCTAAAAAAAGCATTTTCGGAAAAAGGTCCGTGTGTGTGTGTCCGTGTGTGAACACGTTAACTCAAAAACGAAAAGTCGGTAAAATACCAAACTTGGTATTTAAGTTTAGTATCGTCCAGGAATGCGACACGAAGATTTTGAGAAAAATTCCCCCACCCCCAACTACCCTTTACATGGATCCTTTTTCGAAAATTTTGATTTTCTCAAAAATGGCTATAACGTTTTTGATTAAAATTTCGTATATTAAAGATATTTACACTACAAATAAAATGTATATCTTGAATTGTCTGGGAATAGCCTCTGAAGACTACTTTATTCTGGATGAATTTTATGGATTTTTGCATAACTGCTAAACCGTAAGAGATGGAGAAAAACTTACAACACAAAAAAATGTAGAGCACCTAAAAACGCACAATTTATCTTATATACATTTTTTTTAGCGGAGTTGATCGTTTTTGAGATACTCTCTGTTTTTTGATTTCAGCTTTAAAAAACATACTTTTCTCATACAGGAATATAGCAATTCCAGTCCATACAAACAAAGGAAGTTCAGTCACATAGCAACCAACTTTTGACTATCACTTTAACCAATAATACTCCCTTATTTCGTCTCTACTTATAAGGAAGCAAGTAATAGGACTATTTCTACTGGTTTTTTCTCGATTAGTATGAAGTAAATAGAAGCATAAGCTTTTTAACAATAATTTGTTGCAGAGATATAGAGAAAGTCATGTGAATGGTACACATCATGTACCCAGGCATCATCTAAACCACATGGGCAGGTTCTCCTACCAGAATAGATGGACATTTTCTGTGTCCTCCAAACTCCCAGTCTTCTTAAGTGAAGAATATATGCCTCTTTACCTCTAATTCAGTTTTCTTTCGTTTGCTAGAGCTAGAAAGGATTTTGACTGATATCTTTTAATCTTATTTTAACACCTTTTCATATTTTTATGTTATTTGCTTAGCCTCCTTGCCCATGCCTATCCTGCTCAAACCTGTTGTGAATTCAACAGTACAAGACTTGGCGACACGTTTTCCCGCTGGCATTTATAACATATGGAACATGCAGTGAAATTTTCTCCCTGAATTTTTTTTTTTTTTAAATACAGTTCCGGAGTCTAATTAGGACTCCGGCGCTGTATACCCTACTTTTATTTAACTATTTTTTTAACTTTGTTTGCTGTATGATTACTGAATTGCTGTTTTCTTCTTTGACCACAAACATATAACACCCATGCCCAAGGCGGGACTCGAACCCACGATCCCCTGTGCCTTGGCGAGCGTAAACATAGAGATATAAAGAAAGTCATGTGAATCGAACAGATCAGCTTTTTTTTTTTCTGTTTCCCCGACATTTCCGTTGATTTCCGTTTTCTGTTTCTATGACAAATACACATACATGTACACATTCCCAAACATACTAACACCCAATGCGGGACTCGAACCCACGATCCCCTGCGCCACGAAGCATCAAAGTGAGGTGCTTTGGCGAACGCCATGGGGACCGGCAAAATCCTTATCCGAGTAACTCACCATAAGCGAGATTCGAACTCACGATCTTTTGAATGTGAGGCAGGCACGCTACCACCATACTACCCAGGCGGGCTTAACATATACTCTATGACAGGAATCGAACTCGTGACCTTTGGGATAAAATAAACATATCTATGGAGGCTTGAACATGCCACACCTGAATCGGCCTGTACCAGTATTTCACCTCTCTTAGTTCACAATACACTGTATCTTCATAACACCCTCTCCCACAGAAGTCCAGAATTAGTTATGCCTTGTGAAGCTCAAAGAATTCTGTTCCCCAATTTGAGTTACAGTAATTTATGAAAATGCAGAATGTTTTCAACAAGCTATTCTTATAAAATATTATTCTATCTATTTCAGGTTAATTGAGAAAAGAAATATTTACAGAAATGATTTTGATACACAATTCCTTGTAACAGGGAATAAATCAGTAGGTAAACCTTAAGAGCTGGACGCTATGTGATTAATCTGATATTGCATTCTTATCCTCGAACAGGAAAAAGAAAAAGAATAACGACCTCCCAGTTGAGAACAGTATAAGCATTTGAGAACTAAAACTTACAAGGAATATCTCTGAAATAGTTACCCGTCACTCCTCCCAAAGTGAATTTGCTATAAATGGTCGGCTTTAACGAGATCTATACTTTTGTGTAGTAAGATTCTGTCTATATCCTATGTCTTACCAGTTATGCAAAAGTCAATGAGAATAAATCGGACTTCGAGAGGCTGTTCCCATAAAATGTAATAAATAGGTAAATGTTATTTCGTTTAAGAAAATGTACTAAGTATATTGTATTTTAAACAAAATAATCTGATAAAAATTGTAAAAAGAACGACATTTTTGTAAATGTTTGAATATAAACATAATTTTGGGATGGGGTATTGGTATTTAACCGACTTTTTTGCTTTTTAAGTTATGTTTTTCACATATACTTTTTTTTTAAAAAATATATGTTTTGAATTCAGAATAACCCAAAACATTTATTTTTACAGAATTTCTGAAAGTTCTACTTACCATATAAGTGGTAGAGAAAGTGTTTTCGGAGGTTGTAGTGCTTAGGTGTACCCCTTTGTTGTCATCTTTTACACTTTAGGTTACAATATTTGTAAATACTACCTTGTCCTAACGTAATAATCTATCAGAAACCTGATTCAGCTAAATGTGTACTGTCATAAATCTATTATAACTTCCGATACATTTTTAATGAACGTGGATATACCGACGGTAAACTGTGCTTTGAGCTTACGTGTACGCCGCTGGAAAATGCTAGGGGGGGAAATGCAACAGTTGACAGTAAAATTAACGTTTTCCAACATCCTACAGGTGGCTTTGAACATGATGTGCTCTTCTCTATATAGTCTATTAAATCGCTATTCTCGAAAACGGCATACGTTATTACGGAAAAGTTGCTTCATATTGACAGTTGAGCATCAAGTGGCGTAGCAAACAAAACACAACTCGTGTACGTCACGCTCCTCTTCAACATCAGAGCACTTTTAAAAAACACGACCGTGTTTTTACATCCAATCTGCGTGGTGTCTATTTCGCTAAAACGCCCTCTGTTGAACAGAAAGTAAAGGCTACATCAACGTTTCGCTCAAACGCAGTGGTTTAAAAAATGGATTGAACAGCCTTGGTGGAGAATCAAATTTAGCTGTGCGCCGCGCAATCCATTGAGTCTGGTCTTTGTTCCGGTTTCACACAGTGTCTCTTAGGTTTGTAGTCGGTTACCCGCATTTCATCAACACTCTCGCTTGTTAAAAAACAGACAGAGACAGAGAGAGAGATAGAGAGAGAGCCTTTCGTGCTAAATACCATTAACATCGCATTAAAAAGGCTTCAATATTTTTAATTACATATTCCTTCTAAGCTTGATGGTAATTCATGTCTGAGTTTGCTGTCTCTCGTAGATCCAAAGTAAAAAAAAACAAAACAAAAACTGATGTATTCCATTCACATGACTTTCACTACACCTCTGTAACAAATTATTCTTAAAAACCTTATTCCTCTATCTACTTCATATTAATCTAGATTACCACTTGCAGAAATTGTCCTTATTATTTGCTTCATTTTAAGTAAAGGGAAGAAATCTGATGTGTTAAATTCACATGACTTTCTCTACATCTCTGTAACAAATTATTCTTAAAAAGCTTATTCCTCTATCTACTTCATATTAATCTAGATTAACACTTGCAGAAGTGGTCCTTATTAGTTGTTTCCTTGTGAGTAGAAGGGAAAAAATCAAATGTGTTCCATTCACATGACTTTCTCTACCTCTCTGCAACAAATTATTGTTAAAAAGTTTATGCTTCCATTGACTTCATGCTAATCGAGAAAAAACAGCACAAATAATCTTATTACTTGCTTCCTTGTAAGCAGAAGGGAAATAAGGGAGTACTATAGGCTAAGCTAATAATCAAAAGCTGGTTGCTATGTGATTGAAGTTTCTTTGTTTGTATGGAGAGGAGTTGGCAAATTCCTGTATGAGAAAAGTTTTAACTGTCAGGTAAATATCTTTAATATACGATATTTTAAACAAAATCGTTAGATCCATTTTTAAGAAAATCAACATTTTCGAAAAAAGTTCCATGTAAAGGGTAGTTGGGGGTGGGGATTTTTCTTGAAAATCTTCGTATCGCATCCTTTGAAGATACCAAACTTAAATACCAAGTGTGGTATTCAACGGTCTTTTCGTTTTTGAGTTATGCTGTCCACAGCCACACACACACACACACACACAGATGGACCTTTTTCCAAAAATGCTTTTTTGTTTTGGATTCAGGGGGACCCAAAACATGTATTTCCGGCGAAATCTCGGTATCGAAATTTTGGGTGCATTACAATACCTTCTCTATACACTATCTACATAGTACGTGTAGAGAAAGTAAAAATGTGATGTGTTCCATTCACATGACTTTCTCTACAACACTGCAATAAATTATTCTTAAAAAGCTTATTTCTCTATCTACTACATGATAATCTAAATAAAAATTAGCCGAAGTTGTCCTTATTACTTGTTTCCTTATAAGTAGAAAGGAAAAAAATATGATGTGTTCCATTCACATGACTTTCTCTACATCACTGTAACAAATTATTGTTAGTAAACTTATTCTTCTATTTCATGCTAAAACATTAGCAGAAAATTATTAACACATTATTCGTTAGTTCCTAAAAAGTAGAAGGGAAATAAGGGAATACACTAGGCTAAACTGAGTCAATTTTTTTAAAATGTGGTTTGTTATGGGATTGAAATCCATTTCTTTGCGTGGTCAGATGTTGACATTTCACGTATGAGAAAAGTAAGTATTTTAAAACTGAAATCAATAACAAGGAATATATCGAAAACGGCCAACTCTACGAAAAAATGTACATAACAAATTCTATACGGTTTACCAGTTATGCATAATTCAATAAAAACCATCCAGAATAAAGAGGTCTTCAGAGGCTATTCCTAAAGAATTCAAAATATTCATATTATTTGTGATGTAAATATCTTAAAAGGAAGAGATTTTAATAAAAATTGTTACAGCCATTTTTGAGCAAATCACAATTTTCGAATTTCTTTCTATGTAAAGGGTAATTGGGGGTTGGGGGATTTTCTTGGGTTTGGAATTTAACGGTCTTTTCGTTTTTGGACTATGCTGTCCACAGACTCGCACACCTTTTTCTAAAATTTTTTTTTGGATCCAGGGGGACCCAAAACATGTATTTCCGATGAAATCTTGGTATCGAATTTTTGGGTGCAATACAATACCATCTGTATACAATATGTACATAGTACGTGTAGGGAAAGTAAAATATGAGGAGTTCCATACATCTGTGTAAAAAATTATTCTTAAAAACTTATTCCTTTATCTACTTCACGATAATCCAGATAAACATTAGCAGAAATTGGCCTTATTACTTGGTTCCTTGTAAATAGAAGAAAAACAATCTAATGTTTTCTATTCACATGATGTCCTCTAGCTGTTCGGTAAACAAACCTTATATTGAACATATTAATCTGTTATCTATATCATTCTAATCAAGATAAACGTAAGCAGAAGTAGTCTTATTACTAGTTTCCTTTTAAGTAGAAAGGAAATAAGAAAATTCAGAGGCCAGAGTGACAGTTTTGTCCTTTAAAAGCCGGTCGCTGTGTGAAACAATAGAACTTCCAATCTCTCTCTCTCCCTCTCTGTCCCTCTCTCCCTCTCTGTCCCTCTCTCTCTCTTTCACTCACACACACATACCCGGACCTTTTTTAATTTTTTTTTTCGATTCAGGGGGTCGGCATCGAATTTTGGATGTATTAAAATACCTTCTCTGTACACTATGTGCATAGTACGTGTAGAGAAAGCAAAAATATGATTTGTTTCACTCACATGACTTTCTCTAACTACAAAACAACTTTTCTTACATAAGATTATTCATTTATCTACACAAGATAATAGAAATGGTCTTATATTTTACTGTCTTGTAAGAAGAAGGTAAATAAAGGAATACAATCTGCCCACACTCAACAGGTCGCGATTTCGAATCTAGCTTAAGGATCAGTTTTTTTCCGGAGTTTTCCCTTATTCTGAGAATATACTAATATCGAGTAGCTTTAAAGCTCTATGGATTCCAAGATCGCCAGGTTAAAGGACGTTAAGCTTAATAAAAAAAAAAAAAAAAGGAGGGATACGCTAGGCTATAGCGAAAGTCAATATTTTAAAAGCCGTCACTATAGGAAACAATTGCAATTCGGTTCTTTTTATTTGCTAGGAGTAAACAAAAGACAGACAACAAGAAATATGTTTTCTCGTTTGAGAAAAGTACCGGTTAATTCTACAAAACAAATGTATATTGTGCGTTTTAACCAGATCTACATTTTTGTGTAGTAAGTTTTTTTCTATCTCTTACGGTTTACCAATTATACAAAAATCATAAAAATAAAGAGGTCTTCAGAGGCTATTCTCAGCAAATTAAAGACATACATTTCGTTTGTCATGAAAATAGCTTAAACATATGGCATTTTAATAAAAATCATTAAAGCCTTTTTTGGGAAAATCAAAATTTTCTAAAAACGTTCCATGTCAAGGGTGCCTGGGCATGGGGAGATTTTATTGAAAATCTTCGTGCCGCGTTCTTGGAAGATACTGAAATCAAATGCCAAGGTGTGTAATCGATTTTTCACATACACGGACATGTTTCTAAAAATACTGTTTTATTCAGGGGGTCTCAAAACATGTATTTCTGGTGAAATCTAGGAATCTAATTTTAGGGTGGAATACAATACCTTCTCTATTCACTGTGTGCATTGTACACACCGGCTAGAGAAAGTAATAGGTTGAAATATTATACAGGCTGGGATGTTTTATTCCGCAGTAGAAACAAACGACTGACAACTCTTTGTTCAAAACACAAAATATTGCAGCCAAAGTATTAAATGGAGCAGAATATTCTGCTACAGAGATAAAATAATATGCTCTGAAATTCAGTATCGTGGACCAAAGAAACGGCAATTTGTATTCATTCATATACCAGGGCGGTTCAAAAAGTACGTATGTTAGGAATGAACATGCCATTTTTATTTTCTCTATTTAATATAAAAGTGCAGAAAATATTGGTTTTCCACCCAAAAATTTGATACTGGGATATCACTCGAAATATACGTTTTAGGATCCCTATTTTAAGATTTTCATCATTTTACTTTCTCTACACGTACTATGCATATAGCATATAGAGAACATATGTCATTCTACCCTAAAAATCGATACCTAAATTTCACTGGTTTTTGGTTCCCCTGATTCCAAAAAAAAGTATTTTCAAAAAAAGATTCGTGTACGTGCTTGTGTGTGAGTATGTGGCAGCATAGCTCAAAAACGAAAAGATCGTTAAATATCAAAATTGGTATCTAAGTTTAGTATCTTCCAAGGATGCGACACGAAGATTTTCAAGAAAATCCCCCCAACCCCTATACCCTTTACATGGAAAAAATTTCGAAAATTTTGATTTTCTCAAAAATGGCTAACGATTTTGACTAAAATTTCTTAGGTTTAAGATGACAAATAAAATGTACTTTGAATTTTCTGGGAATAACCTCTGAAGGCATGTTAATTGTGGGTGAATTTTGCGAAATTTTGAATAACTGTTAAACCGTAAGACATAGACAACTTATTACACAAAAAATGTAGATCACGATAAACCACAATTTATGTGATATACATTTTCTTTTTTCGTAGAGTTGGCCGTTTTAGAGATATTCCTTGTTATTGATTTCAGCTTTAAAATACTTAACTGTCAACTCCTGGCCACGCAAAGAAACGGTTTCAATCCCATAGCAACCACATTTTAAAACATTTGATGGTTGGTTTAGCCTAGTGTATTCTCTTATTTCCCTTCTATATATAAAGAAGCCAAGTAATATGATCGTTTCTGCTAGTCTTTAGCATTAAATAGATAGAAAAATAAGCTTATTAACAATAATTTGTTACAGATATGTAGAGAAATTCATGTGAATGGAGAATACCAGATTCGAATAGATCCCTGTTTGTGTCTGTGAGTGTATGCGTGTGTTACAGCAGCACCATCTATTTTTAAATACAGGTATTTACTGAACTGCCCTCAAAATCTACAGAAATATATTTGAGGAACTGTTACATCCAAAAATATAAAGCATACAAGATAGCATACAGTATTCAGGTTTTGAAAACTTCGCTCCTATGATGGCCTCCATTTCTCTGCACGCAATCTTCGTATCTTGGTGGCAAATCACCTTCACACGGTGTCACATTTCGACGGAAATTTGTGACAATTCATCACAAATTCTCTACTTGAGTCATTCAACATCTTTTGGTGGAACTTAGCAGAAGATTTAGCTTTTCAAGTAAATCCACAAACAGTTGTATGTTGTTAAATCTGGTGATCTGGCCGGCCATGAAATATTCCCGTTCTTGAAAATGAGATGATTGGGGGGGGGGGAATGTTATTATGGGATATTCCATTTATCCCTTGACAATATGCGTTGTTATATTATTTGGAAGGTTAGTTACAGTGTATCTGCCACGTTGGCGTCCTGGTTAATTTTTTCGCAGGTGTTCAACTGGCGCAATGATTACATTAATTATATTCTTTATTTTATTATGTATATATATTACTGTGTTAATTACAGTTATATTAATTAGGATAGTTATACAAGACTGTAATTATGTAACCAACTACAATTAGTTGGTTATTACAATTATTAACTCTTATCTTTGTAATTAGCTATAAATTTGAATTCTTTTACAATTTTCAGTGTAAGCATTGTTTTTATTGATGTTTTATTTTCAGAGGAAGAAAATCAAGTTTGATCGTTTGGTTTAGGTTAAGCAGGGCACAGTGTCTAAATGCTGGCAACCTAACGAACTTTCTGAGGCGCTGTTGAAGGATTTCCTGACAAGAGAGTAATCCCAGTACATGCTGGTGGCAAAATGGGTTTTGTTCTAGGAGCTCAATTTGTCAATATTGCCTATTGTCTAGTGTTAATGACATAAGTGTAATGTCAACATGAATGCTCACTGTGAATAGTATTACGTGTTGCTACCGAAAGGCTTTACGTATAACCCGTCCCACGTCTTGTTACCGGTGGCGAACGCTCGAACTAACGGCTATGTCATATACTAGACAACGCTGTTCACTCATCGCAACGTTTGTATGGTGTATAACATTTATTGTTTTCCAATGGTGACGCTTATTGTTTTTTTTTTATTATTTTCTACGTTTGGTTTAAATCAGTTTTACTTTCTCTACACGTACTATGTACATAGTGTATAGAGAAAATATTGCAATGCACCCAAAAATTCGATCCTGAGATTTCACCGGAATACGTGTTTTAGGACACCCTTAATACAAGAAAAGCATTTTTAGAAAAAATGTCCGAGTGTGTGTGTTGCGGTGGGCTTATACGTTGGGTGAATATGCAGTGGTCTTATTGTTGTGGCGTATTCTTGCTAATCACCACGTTCTGAGCACCAGATGCTGCGTTCTCGGCTTCGTGCCCAGATTGGTGACGTTGGCGGTGCTCGAAGACTCACTCCACTACCAATGAGTAGACCCACGTACCTGTTGATGTGAATCCACTACCGGTGAAATGCCTCAGGGTTGCCCAGTCTTGACTCTCTCGGTGTGGTACAGCTAATGGGGGTAGTTCAGGCAGTGATCTTATAATAATGCAGATGTACGTAACTTTCCTTCCGTTTATTTTAACTAGGAGGTGCGAGATAAGCACTTTGCTTTACAATTCTGCTAACTTAAACACTTGCTAGGAACTTTAATACTTGGTTAATCACATGTAAGTATATATACCTCTTATTTTATCTTCCCTTATACAATATAATTTGATGTACGTCACTGATTTTAAATACACTTGACTTAGAGCGCTGTAAACTGCTAAGTATCGTTATAATTTACAATGTTTCACTTTGTGCGAAGAAGTGACGTTCAGCCTGACAACCGACAGCATGACATTATTACAAGATCAGACAACAGACAGCGGCGAGTAGTGGCAAACAGCGGCAAAACAGCACATACAGTAGACAGCCCCGATGTGCCTTCCTCTGTTACTTATATACTAAACATACAGTCATGGTGGCCACTTTCTGATTGGACAGAAAGGCCGCGCAATTGACGTAAATATTACCCAAAATCCACTGTTCTCATCCCAGGGTGCACTGTAACACCCACGTGACACTTGCTGTACAATTGAAAATTACTCTTTTCCGAATTTTAAGGTTTACCCCCGGCGTGACTGGACCAAAGAAATCTTATTAACAAACAGCTTCTTACCCCACACTTCTAGCTCAGCTTCAGCTTTCTGCTTTTGCTTTGCTCCAAGCTGAATTTACTCTGCTAAATTC
Organism: Hymenopus coronatus; assembly: GCA_030762935.1. Taxonomy (NCBI): domain Eukaryota; kingdom Metazoa; phylum Arthropoda; class Insecta; order Mantodea; family Hymenopodidae; genus Hymenopus; species Hymenopus coronatus. The sequence continues at coordinate 45,016,549 of CM060888.1, read as the reverse complement.
ATAAGTTAACAAGCATTTGTTATCTTTAACTATACACTGTTATATACTTAATACACGAACAATAGTTTTTGTATAGAAGCTAATTAACGGTCTCAGTGTAAATACCAAGATTGGTATTTAACAGTCATTTGGTTTTTGAGCTATTGTGTCCACAGACAGACAGACACACACACAGGAACTTTTTCTGAAAAAGTTTTTTTTTTTTTGTTTTTTTTTTGTTTTTTTTTTTGGATTCAGGGGGTCCTAAAACATATATTTTCGGTGAAATCTCGGTATCAAATTAAGCACAGAATTATTAAGATAAATTTGCTTTAACTGAGACTTTCTGCACATAAGTACACATATTCAGCCATAATAGCTCGTTTATGGAACAAACAAATTCAACATAGCCTCCAATGACACAATGTAGCTAATGTATTCCGACTTAAAAGCTAATATAAAAGTGCCCCCCTTTTTTTTTTTTTTTTTTTGTCTCTGAGCTTAGTAGCGAAATGTTTTTTGTCTTTGTTGTTTTTTTTTTGTTTTGTTTTTTTTTATGTTCTACGTACAAACCATCAACATCGTAAATGTTATGAATTAGCATGAGATGGCAATGTTAATGGCATAAGTACATATAACACACGATTAATAGATACGTTCTCAATTTAGAAGGTTTGCGATTGGGTTGAAAGCAAATTAAATCATACTCCATTTATACCTGTAGTAGAAATGAAATATACAAAGCAAATTGTTTGTGATTTATCCTTACACATACTCTAAGAGACCCGTGGAATCAGCAAACAAAGTTTAACTTATGGATATGTAGTCAGACTGAAGAATTCAACGCCACAACCGGGATTTGAGCCACGGTTGCTCTACCACTGAGCTAACATGGCACAATGCCGGCATAACAATACATTTCTCAACTGACTCGTAGGTTTCCCGGTTGAGATCACTTTGTGGATCACCGGAAAACATATGAGTCAGTTGATAAATTGATGAGATTTTCAAACGATCAACTCTTCGATAAAAAGTATATGACATAAATTGTGTGTTTTAATGTGCTCTACATTTATTGTGAGGTAAGTTTTTGTCCATCTCTTGCGGTTTAGCAGTTATGCAAAGTGCTGTAAAATTCATCCAGAAAATTCAAGATATACATTTTGTTTGCGAGGTAAATATCCTTAATATACGACATTTTAATGAAAATTATTAGAGCCAGTTTTGAAAAAATCAAATGTTCGAAAAAAGCTTCATGTAAAGGCTAGTTGGGGGTGAGGTTGGTATTTAACAGTCATTTCGTTTCTGAACTATGCTGTCCACAGACATACACACGCACACACACGGACTTTTTTCTAAAAATGCCTGTTTTAGATTCATGGAGACCCAAAACATGTATTTCCGGTGAAATCTCAGTATCGAATTTTGGGTGGACTACAATACCTTCTCATGTGCATAGTGAAGAGAAAATAATAGCTGTGCTGAAAAGTAAAAAACTCCGGCTCTGTTCCCTGTGTGATAAGTAGCAGGTACAAACTATATACTGATATCGATGGTAGGATTGAGTGTCTCTAGAGAAAGTGATACACGTATCACAGTTATTTATCACTGTAAAGATAAATAGCAGCGACCGATCCTGTAGTAGTGCATGCTAATAATTACGACAAACCCTAGAGCGCAGCTCACACTTTGTGAATTTTTAACGCGGGTCGTATTACCTTAAAAGCCGATGTCTGCAGCGCAGTGGAGGGACCAGTGCTTATTCCTGTGTTGGAATAAATAATGGCGGCAAGCTCATAAATTCAAAAGGATGATTTGAGGGAGAGAAGAGGGGTTGAGGGCTCCGTGACATAGCGGCGAGGGAATTATATATTGTCTAGGGGAAAACGGGGCAACTTACACAACCAATTCGCAAAGTGCTTTCCGCCCTAAGGCTACCGCAGCCACATTTTCAAATTTCGTCCATTTAATTAGAAATAAATCGATGCTGTAAACCTGACACATATTCTGTCACTGAAATATAAATATTTACACGGCAAATAAAATGTATATCTTGAATTTTCTTGGAATAGCCCTTGAAGACTACTTTATTCTGGATGAATTTTACGGAATTTTGCTTAACTGGTGAACCGTAAGAGATGGACAAAAACTTGCAACATAAAAATATAGAGCACCTTGAAACACACAATTTATGTCATATACATTTTTTTCGTGGAGTTGGTCGTTTTTGAGATCCTCCTTGTTTTTTGTTTTCAGCTGTAAGAAACATACTTTTCTCATACAGGAATTTAACAATTCCAGTCCATACAAACAAAGAAACTTTAGTCACATAGCAACCAACTTTTGACTATCACTTTAACCAATAGTACTCCCTTATTTCGCTTCTACTTACAAGGAAGCAAGTAATAGGACTATTTCTGCTGATTTTTTCTCGATTAGTATGAAGTAAATAGAAGCATAAGCTTTTTAACAATAATTTGTTGAAGAGATATAGAGAATGTCAATGAGTTTTTTACATTAAAAGGGTATTTATTGTAATATGTAGGATGATTTTCAGAATCAGATAGTAAAGGTCATTATGAAATTCAAAAAAGAGAAAGTTGGGGGAACAAATTAACTCTCATGTAAAAGCCAAAAAAATTAAATTGAGAATTACTTTTGGACGCACTTTGAGTGCTCTGATTCTTAGGGTCCAAATCTATGTTGGGGGTTAAAGACTACCGGGTTTTGATCAATGACCTCTTTATTAGGCTTAAGGGTTTTTTTATATACCGTAAGTCTATGACACGGGAACCCATACTTCTGTTACGAAGGAAGCCATGATAAAAAATGTTACGCTCGAAAATAATCCATCATCACCCCTCGCCGAGTATGAACCGGTGACCCTGGGAACCAGAGGTAGGCACGAAAGGCGACGGGTAAACTCTAAAGTAAGGAATATTATATTTTAAATCTTTGTTAAGAGTGACTTTAATATCAGGTAGAATTAATGAAAATAAATTGCTAGCAACAGAGACATCAAAACAAAAATTAAAATTAGAAGCCGGAAAATTAGTTAAACAATGCATACTAATTAGAATATTAATGAATCATAGAAGAAAAAATATGATATGCTCCACTCATATGACCTTCTCTACATCACTGTAACAAACTATTGTTAATAACCTTATTCTATTTCATGCTAATCGAATTAAACGTTAGCAGAAAGGATTTATTACCAAGTTTCTTATAAGCAGAAGCGCAATAAGGGATTCCACTAGGTTAAACCGATAGTCAAACGTGGTTGCTATGGGATTGCGATCCGTTTCTTTGTGTGGACAGGTGTTGGCAAGTTTCAAACAACTAAAATCAATAATAAGGAATATCTCAAAAACGGTTAACTCCACGAAAAAATATATTTAAAAGAGTTTGTGTTTCAAAGAGCTCTAGAGTTTTGTAGTAAGTTTTGTCTGTCTCTCACGGTTTACCGCAAAATTCAGAGACGTTTTCAGAGGTTATTCCAAGAAAATTCAAGATATACATTTTATTTGTTATATAAATGTCTTTGATGCAATATATTTTAATCAAAATCGCTAGAGCCATTTTTGAGAAAATCAAAATTTTAGAAATGTTTTCCATGTAAAGAGTAGTTGAGGTTGGGGGATTTTCTTGAAAATCGTTGTGTCGCATCCTTCTCTATTCATTATGTATGTATATATATATATATACTTGCAGAGAAAGTAAAAACATTAAAATGTTAAGACACGTAAGCTTTGATGTGTTCCATTCACTTGACTCTCGTTACCTCTTATGCAAACCAACTATTACAAAAGATTATTCTTTTATCCACATTATGTTAATCGAGACAAACGTCAAGGAAATTGTCTTATTATTTGCTTCCATTACGTAGAAGGAAAACAGGGATTGGACTAATGGGTGGAGGGGATTCCACACTAGAGCACGAGATGAAGGAAGGCATCAGGTGTGCCGAGCGAGTGCGCGGACGAGGTGAGTCCTATACGCACCGTGCACGCTACTCTGGCGGTAAGTTTGGTTACTAACAAGAGGATAACAGAGATAGTGGAGTAAGAATATTAGCGTCTACTAAGATATCAAGTATCGAACCTCCTGAAAATGTAAATACTACAAGAAGGCGCAAAGGGAACAATAACTGCTGTGTTGTAGGATGTAACAATACCTACAAGAATACTTCAACAGCTATTGCCTTTTATTCTTTTCCCACGCGGAAAACTGAAGCAAAAAGAAGAAATCTATGGATTCAAGCTGTACATCGAAAGAAGTAAACACACTAATTTTATATTGTACCTCAAAGCAGTAACATATGCTTAAAATGAACTGCAGCATGTTTAATATTGTTTAGAAATTAACGCTAACGTTTTTTTAAAAAAAAATAGAAACTCTAAATACTGGTAGTATTAGATTAAACGACACATCATGGGAATAGTCTGTCAATTATTATTGTTATTATTATTACTTTTATTTTTATTTTAATATTTATGTGCGTATTGCTCTTCATACTTTATATATTATTTTCAGTTCTGAGGGATCATCTTGGGAACCAAAGTCGCAACAAAAATTTGCAGCATTCACTTCTTGGGAAATAAAACTTTCAGAATCCTCACAGCTCAGCATATGTTCCCAGTATATTTCCAAATGTGTACAAAAAGATTTCGACCTTTTGAAACAAAACCTTCAGTCAAATGTATGCATTTTATAGGCAAAAAACCACAACTAATATCTACATCGCACATGGCTTCCACTTCTAACTATCCTCCTAATAAGTACAAAGCATGACACGGAGCGGCGCCACCAGTACGATTTTCCGGTCCGTGCACCGTGCCTATACGACGCTGGAGGTTCTTCATCCCTCCTAGGTTTCACAGGGAGCCGTCGGACAGAGGACAGTCATACCACCCCAGTGGAGAGAGCGCCACAACTGCAGCACAATCGCCGACACTTGAAATTTGAAATAATGAAATGAAATTCAAGGGATGAAAGTAACCTTTCCAGCATTTGCTTGGTGATCTGGGAAAACCCCTGAAGAACCTATGGATCAGGAAGATCATACACAGGGAAAAAAAAAAAAACAACAACACGACCTCCCAAATACGCGACTCACACGTTACTCTATAAGAAAAAGTATATGATATAAATTATGTGTTTTAACTACATCTACATATTTGGTAAAATAAGTTTTTTCTGTCTTACACTTTAACAGTAACTTTTTACAAAATTCTGCAAAATTCATCCAGAATAAAAGAGCCTTTAGAGGCAATTCCCAGAAAATTTGAAATATAACTTATTTATCATATACATATCTTTAAGTAAAATCGTTAGAGCTATTTGTAGAAAGTCAAAGATTTCGACATTTTTGCAGTAAAGCATAGTTTGGGGTGGGAGGATTTTTCTCAAAAAATTTGTATAGCATCCTTGGAAGATATTAAATATAAATATTAAGTTTGGTATTTAACCGTCTTTTCGTATTTGGGCTATATCGCCCCCCCCCCCCACACACACACACACACACTGTCTTTTTTCTAAGTACGCTCTTCTGAAATCAAGGTACCTCAAAATGCACTTGCGGTAAAATCTCGATATTATATTTTTGGGGCAACTCAATAGCTTCTCCAGATACTATGTAATTGTATGTGCATAAGTTGGCCTTAATATAAAATTAGGGTATTTGGGGCCTATTTGTTTTGATAGTGTTTAACGTCCGCTTCTACAACTCAGGCGATAACACTGATGACACTTGGAATGAGGATGGAGCATGTGATGCGGGGGAAACCGGAGAACCCGGAGAAAACCCATCCCTGCACCACTTTGTCCAAATCTCACATGCGGTCGCTTGGGATCGAACCCGGATCACCTAGGTAAGAGGCGAGTGGTTTGATCGGCTCCGATATCAGATTGAAAGCAATTCCTTTCCATGACAAATTCCCTTATGAGAAAATGTTATGAATTTTAAAACAAACCATAAACAAGAAAAAAAAAATGTAAATGGAATAAATTGTTTTTTTTAATTAAATCTACTTCTTTGTAAAGTTATCTATCTGTTATGGCATATAATCATCAATGGAAAGGTGCTAAGTAATTTAATTAAAAGTGGAATTCTAATTAAAGTATTTCAGGTTTATGAAATAAAATATTTCCGTTTTATCACCAGTTATGGAAAATTTAGCAAAACTCATACAGAATATAGAGGTCTTTAGAGGCTATTCATAGAAAATACAAAATATACATTTTATTTGCCATGTCTTTATTATCCAGTATTTTAACCAAAATTATTAAAGCCAGTTTTCAGGAAATCAGAATTTTCGAAATGTTTCCATATAAAAGGTACTGAGGGGTTGGTAAAGTAATTACCCTAATATCTTCGTGCCGCATCTATGGAAGATACTTAAATTAAATACCAAGTTTGGTACTTACTGACTTTTCGTTTTTGAGTTATCGTGTTCAAATTAACACGGACACACGTTGACGTTTTTCTAAAAATCTGATTTCTTCCGTTCACATGACTTCCTCTACATCGCTGTAAGAAATTAATGTTAGGGTTTCTTCTATCTACTTTATGATATTCGAGATAAAAATTAACTGAGATTGTCTTAATTACTTGCTTCCTTTTAAGTAGAACGGAAATAAGGGAATACATTAGGCTAAAGTGATAGTCAAATATTTTAAAAGCTAACCGGTTGCCATGTGGTTGAAATCCGTTTCTATGCATGGCCAGTAGTTTACAAATTTCCGTGTGAGATAAGTTTAAATATTTTAAATCTGAAACCAATAACCAGGAACATCTCAAAAATGGTCGACCCCACAAAAGTGTTTTAACGAACTCTATATTTTTTGTTAAGTAAGCTTTTGTCTATCTCTTGCAGTTTACCAGTTGTGCAAAAGTTAGTCAAATGCATCCAGAAAAAAGGTCTTCATAGGCTATTTCCAGACAATTCAAAAATATATTTTATATCATTAATATCCGTTATTAATATCTGCCCTAGCGCCGCTTTGTCCACCACAAATCTCACATGCAATCGAACCCCGGACGTCAAATACTAAACATAACTACCATGTTTGGTAGTATTCTACCGACTTTTCGTTTTGTAGTTGGTTCAACACACACACACACACACACACACACACACACACACACTCGGATCTGTTTCTAAAAATGTTTTTTTTTTTAGATACAGGGGACCCTAAATCACGTATTTCTGTTAAAATCTGGTATCGAATTTTTGGGTAAAATGCAGTACCTACTGTATACATTAAATACATAGGACGTGTAGAGAAAGTAAAAAGGGCAACGAAGTCCTGATCAGCTTTCGGTTTTCACTGCCATGTAACAGTTGAGAGAGTTCAAAGTGAATTTGTAGCGAGCTGTATCGCCGCCTCAGCGAACGTCGAAAAGAAACTATATGACAGATTTGACAGTTAATTGCAAGTAGATTCTGATTGTAATCATTTTGGGAAGAAACTAAAGATTTATCGCTTCAGTTCCCCGCTGTTGCATTTAAAGATATACCAAGAGTGAGGTATCCTATGTTTCCCAGAAGTTGGAAACGATGGTCAGGTGTCAATAATAAGGTATAGGTTGGCCCAGTCACTCAGCCAGCCTCTCCCAGCCACCGCTGTCACAACACTATCGATCCTATTGGCCAGGCAGCTGCTTCATGTCACCCACGTTTACACAGTGCCGCATATAATTTAGGTAAAGCGGCCCTTCCTAACTTAGGTCACTCGGCTATTTGGCGGGATTGCTTTCCCGTTACCATAGCAAAGGCATCCCCACTGTTTGCTATATTCCTTTTGCTTCAGCGCTGATTACGTACACCTCTTAATAAATACCTCATCTAATTGGATACTAATCAATGATTCTATTAATTTCAACCATTTATATTTTGTAAATACAAAAACATAGATAGTTCAGCAAACACGTATATAGTTTTATTAAGGTCTTTGATGACATTGAGAAATTTTGAATTAAATTGAAATGTTTATTAAAAGTGTAATTATAATTATTTCTTATTATGAGATAAAAACATTTCCAAAGACATAATCGTCCTCCATGCTAATCTTATATACCCAATATATACGGGGGTATAAAAATCCTTAGTATGGCTTCTTTCGGAAGGGAAGAAAAGCTGTTGGTCCCGTGTCGTAGATTTACGGCACGTAAAAGAACGTCAAGCCTGATAGAGAGGCCTCTGAGTAAATTTTAGCGGTATTTCACGCACAATGTAGAACGGGATGCTGAGAACCACAGTAGTTAAACAGCGTCCATAAATAACACGCCATTTATATTTTCTCCAAAGATATTTTAGGATTTATTATTCCATTTATTATTTTATCTTTAAAAGAACCTTATATCTGGCTTTACTAATACATCTAGTAAGTACAAGTCACTAACGAGTGGTCGGCTCGTAATCAGGCCTGAGTGTAAATAAGTGGTTGATATGAAATGCAAGAAAAATGAAACATAGGAAAGGTGATGATTGAGCAATTGGTGGAATGAGAGGCGGGGGAAACCGGAGGATCAGGAGAAAATCCGTCCAGATGCCATTTCGTCCACCACAAATCCCATATGCGGACGCTTGGGATCGAACCCAGGCCATGTGGGTGGGAGGCAAGCGGTCATTTCACAGAATTAGTTTAATTATATAAATTTCCATAATGCAGAAATTATTACTTATTAATATATGCATTAATGTACATAATCAAATGCACATAACAGTGTAATTGTCATTTACACATAAAAGACATCACTATTTAATATTTTACTATTTGAAGTTATACTTTCATACAGTAGAAAGTCAATAAATTGTTGTGTAGGTTTATAAAATATAGTTCACACATCAAAAATGGACAATGTTTCTAAGCGTGCATTATGATCGTTGTGGAGATTTCTGGATCCCAAAGTAGTACATTTCGCAGTGACTATGACGTCATGTCGGAGCGGTACAACTACTCGGGCATAGCCGAGTATAATAGACAACAACATACAATATCATAGTTTGCAGTACGATAATATACAGGTGTTGATGAACTACACCGGAATAATTTGCGAGATTGTGCACGTGACTGATATAAGTAATTTGAGATCGGCGATGCATGGTCTCCGGATAAACATAACGCAACTACATAGCATTAAACGTGTGGGTATCAGATACTTATAAGTCGGTGTTAAAGCAAAGTAGGTTGAAAAAATGGCTTAGAATGTCCTTAAAACTGCTACCCGAGTATAGAAATATAGATTTTTAGCAGCTGGTTACTAGCGTTCTCAAGATTCAATGTCGCAAAAATCTGTAAAATCTCGAACTAATCACTTGACAGTGCGACACTGAACATTCATTAACATCGTTCTTGAGTTATGTAGCCTACTCTGGAGGCGTTTTTTCAACTGCTCTAGTGTCTTAATGCATAACGCGAGAAGCTACTATCCCAAAATTCATGAGTTCGATTCCTGTCATAGAGTATATGTTTTTATTTTCTCCTTACGCACTATGTACATAGTGTATAGAGAAAGTATTGCACTCCACCAAAAAATTCGATACCGACATTTCACCGGAAATATATGTTTTAGGGTCCCCAATATCCAAAAAAAGCATTTTCACAAAAAGGTCCGTGTGTGTGTGTTTGTGTGTGTGTGTGTGTCCGTGTGTCCGTGTGTCTGTGAACACGATAACTCAAAAACGAAAAGACGGTAAAATACCAAACTTGGTATTTAAGTTTAGTATCTTCCAGGGATGCGACATGAAGATTTTGAGAAACTCCCCCCACCCCCAACTACCCTTTACATCGAACTTTTTTCGAAAATTTGGATTTTCTCAAAAATGGCTCTAACGATTTTGATTAAAATTTCGTATATTAAACATATTTACCTGACAAATAAAATGTATATCTTGAATTTTCTGATAATAGCCTCTGAAGAGCAGTTTATTCAGGATGAATTTTGCTAAATTTTGTATAACTGCTAAACCGTAAAGAAATTGACAAATACTTACTCCACAAAAAATGTAGAGCACATTAAAGCACACAATTTCTGTTATATACATTTTTTTCGTGGAGTTCGTCGTTTTTGTGACATTCCTTATTTTTTGTTTCTGCTATGAAAAAGGTATACTTTTCTCATACAGGAACTTGTTAGCTCCTCTCCATATAGACAAAGGAACTTCATTGACATAGCAACCAGCTTTTGACTATCACTTTAACCTACGGTTGTCCCTTATTTCGCTTCTACTTACAAGGAATCCAGTAATTAGACTATTTCTGCTATTTTTTTTCTGATTAGCATAAAGTAAATAGAAGTATACGCTTTTTAAGAATTATTTGTTGCAGGGATATGGAGAAAGTCATGCGAATGGTACACATCAGATTTTTACTTTCTCTATACGCACTATGTACATAGTGTATAGAGAATGTATTGCACTCCAACAAAAAAATCGATACCGAGATTTCACCGGAAATATATGTATTAGGGTCCCCTGTATCCAAAAAGAGTATTTTCAGAAAAAGGTCCGTGTGTATGTGTGTGTGTGTGTCCGTGTGTCCATGTGTCTCTGAACACGATAACTCAAAAACGAAAAGTCGGTAAAATACCAAACTTGGTATTTGGTATTCCAGGGATGCGACACGAAGATTTTGAGATAAAATCCCCCCACCCTAAATTACCCTTTACATGGAACTTTTTTCGTAAATTTCGATTTTCTCCAAAATGGCTCTAACGATTTTGATTAAAATATCATATATTAAAGTCATTTACCTGACAAATAAAATGTATATTTTGAATTTTCTCGGAATAGCCTCTAAAGACTACTTTATTCTGGATGAATTTTTCATAACTACTAAACCGTAAGAGATGTACAAAACCTTAACACACAAAAAATGTAGAGCACATCAAAACACACAATTAATGTTATATACATTTTTCTAGTGAAGTTGATCGTTTTTGAGACATTCCTTTTTTTGGTTTCAGCTTTGAAAAACTTATACTTTTCTCATACAGGAATTTGTCAACTCCTGTTCATACAAACAAAGAAACATCAGTCACATAGCAACCTGCTTTTGGCTTTATCTTTAACGTATGGTACTCTTATTTCGCTTCTACTTACAATAAAGTAAGAAATAAGACTATTTCTGCTAATTTTTTCAATTAGCATGAAATATATAAAAGATAAGCTTATTAAAGATAATAATTTACAGAGATATAGAGAAAGTCATGTGAATGGAACACATCAGATTTTTTACTTTCTCTTGCCCCGTATGTACATAGGGACAGAGAAGTATTGCATTCCACCCAAAAATTCGATGTCGAGATTTCACCGGAAATACATGTTTTAGGACCCCCTGAATCCAAAAAAAGCATTTCCAGAAAAAGGTCCGCGTGTGAGTGTGTGTGTGTGTGTGTCTCTGAACACAACTCAAAAAGGAAAAGTAGCTAAAATACCAAACTTGGTATTTCAGTTTAGTATCTTCCAGGGATGCGACACGAAGATTTTGAGAAAAATCCCCCCACCCCAAACAACCCTTTACATGGAACTTTTTTCGAAAATGTTGATTTTTTTAAAAATGGCTCTAACGATTTTGATTAAAATGTCGTGTATTAAAGATATTTATCTGACAATTAAAATGTATATCTTGAATTTTCTGGGAATAGCTTCTAAAGACCTTTTTATTCTGGATGAATTTTGCTTAATTTGGCATAACTAATAAACCGTAAGAGATAGACAAAGACTTACTATACAAAAAATGTAGACCTTGTTAAAATACACAATTTACGTCATATACAGTTTTTTCGTGGAGCTTACCGTTTTCGAGGATTCATTGTTATTAGTTTCGGTTGTGAAGTACTTATACTTTTCTCAGACGGGAGTGTCCGTTTTTCTTTTGTTCTACTCCTGGTCAAGAAAAGAAGCGGTTTGTAATGACAATGGCATAACGACAGCTTTTAAAACATTTGACTATCGATTTAGCCTAGTGTATTCCCTTATTTTCTTTCTACGTATAAAGGACTAAGTAATAAGACCATTGCGCTGAATACCTCGATTAACAAGGTGCAGAAAGAAGAATAATCTTATGTAAGAAGTTTGTAGAACGGCTATAGAAAGTCATGTGAGTGTAACACATAAGATTTTTATTATTATTTTTTTTCATTCCAAACGAAGTGCCACTGGCACTTCAGAAACTTGTAGCCGTTACTTCGAAATCTACTTATTCTGTGAAAATATTTCGGTATAGTTCATTAATACCCTGTATAAAAAGATAGATATCTTAATATAATATTTATTTCAATAGTATAACATACTCTAAAATGAACCTAATATAAACTTTTAAATTTAGAAATTATAATATTAATAACATTTTCAAGTCTTTTGAACGACACTTAGATTTTAAAATCTGATGTAGCGGAGGCTTTTATATAATATACAATTTAAATATATTGCTTTAAACACAATAACATACAAATGTTTATCTGAAAAATTCTACAAGTGCCCAAATTGAACACATAAAATCCTATAACCTAAGCTTAACTTTTCAGAAACCACAAATTTGGGGCTTGATTATTGTACTTCGGACTGGCTATATATTCTAACTTTGTAAACCTAGTGGGAAATCGCATTTAATGTTGCAATTAATGCGACTATAAATAAATAATATATAAATAAAAATCACCAATATGTTTAACTCCGATGACTTTCTATTGCTATTATCTAACAAGCTGTTTTTACAATAGTTTATTCTTCTATCTACTTCAAGCTAATCAAAATTAAAACTAGCAGAAATTGTCTTATTGTTTAGATCCTTTTAAGTAGAAGGGAAATAAGGGAAAACACTATACTGAAGTAAGAGTCAAATCATTTAAAAAGTGTCGCTATATGATTGAAATTCGGTTCTATTTTAATGGCCAGAGGTAAAAAAAGAAACAGGAAGCCCGTGTGAGGTAAGCTTAGTTATTTTACAATTTAAACCAATAACAAGGAATGTCTTTCTATTGATTAAATCCTCAAAAATTATATATGACATAGACATTCTGTGTTTTGATGAGATCTGTTTTCTTGTGCAGTAAGTTTTGTGTCTATCTATTACAGTCTACCAGTTATACAAAGGACACAGATAATTAGCACGTATTTAGAGACTATTTGCAGTAAATTCAAGACAGACATTCTATTTCTTAAAAAATAACAGAGCTATTTACTTATTTGTAGCTTAACGTCCTTTAACCTGGTTAGTCATATCGGATGATGAAGGAAATTGGTGAAATAATGCTCAAAAGATCCCGGGCAACTCACCCTAAGCGAGATTCGAACTCATGACCTGTTGAATATGGCGCAGACACGCTATCACCACACTACCCAGGCGGGCAAGAGCAAACTATGAGAAAGTCAATGTTTTTTTTTTTTTGTTTTTTTTTAACACACTACCAAGCGAAAGATAGTTTGGGGTGGCATTTAACCGGCTTTTCGTTTTCGAGTTATGTTGTTCGCACGCGCGAACATACACACACTCCAACGAATCTCCTTTTACTAAAAATTACTTTATCTAGGGGACACCAAAACGTATATTTTCAGTGAAATCCGATACCGAATGGGGTGCAACACATTCTCTAACCGAGAAGGAAACCACACCAGCATTCGCTTGCCGACCTCCGGAAATCATGGATTAGAATGGAATATTGGCGATGATCGAACCCAGACTTACCAAATGCAACTCGCATGCGTTATCTTGGTGCCACTACACTCAGTAATTCATAAATTATACGCCTAATTTTACTTAATCTTAGTTTAGATTGCGGTTTACAAACTCCGTTTCGTAAGCATGTGTTCATCCATTTTGTTTTTTCCTTCGTAAGAAGCCATTACTGCGTCTGAGTAATGGAGTACGATAGGCGTTTACATGCACAATGGGATAAGAATTGATATCGACTTGGATTCCTCTCTTGTTTCAGTCGGCTTTGGATTTGGTGTTCAGCTCCAGCTGAATCCCCGCTTACATGTCATATTGAGCACCGCAAGCGGATTCTGTTCGATTTATCCCATGTAAATGTACTGATAAGTATATGAATGCTCTTCCCGCATGTTATACGTAGCCAAGTACTTACTGATCAATTTGAAATTATTTCTAGTTTTTTTTTAAATGATTACCGTAATGTATAAAGAAAATGTGTCCTTTTAATAAAAACACATGAGCGTATTGCAACAGTTTGCGTTTTTACTTTCCCTATACGTACCATGTACATTGTGTATAGAGAAAGTATTGTATTCCACCCAAAATTTCGATACCAAGATTTATCTGGAAATATATGTTTTGAGACCCCCGGAATCCAAAAAAAGCATTTTTAGAAAAATGTCCGTGTGTGTCTTTGTGTATGTGTGGGTGTGCATGTGTGTCTGTGGGCAGCATAGCTCAAAAACGAAAAGAACGTTAAAAACCAAACTTAGTATTTAGTTTTGATATCTTCCAAAGATGCGGCACGAAGATTTTCAAGAAAATCCCCCTACCCCAAACTACCCTTTACATGGAAAAAAATCGAAAATTTTGATTTTCTTAAAAATTGCTCTAACGATTTTGATTAAAATCTCTTATATTAAAGATATTTACTTACTAAATAAAATGTATATCTTGTATTTTCTGGGAATAGCCTCATAAGACCTCTTTATTTTAGATGATTTGTATTGAACTTTAAATAACTGGTAAACCGTAAGAAATAGACACAAAAAATGTAGAGCACAATAGAACACACAATTTATGTCATATATATTTTTTCATGGAGTTAATCGTTTTAGAGACATTCCTTGTTTTTAGTTTCAGCTTTGACAAAAGCATATTTTTCTCATACAGGAATTTGTCAGCTCCTGTCCATACAAACAAAAAAACCAGCTTTTGACTATTACTTTAATTTTTTCTCAATTAGCATAAAGTAAATAGAAGCATAAGCTTTTTAACAATAATTTGTTGCAGGGATATAGAGAAAGTCATCTGAATGAAACACATAAGATTTTTTATTTATTTTTTTTTATTTTGTTGTAATATATTTGTGAAATTTGCCTTAACTTAAAATAGAGCCACAGAGAATTTAAATCACTAAGATGAAAATTATTAGTCTTATTTTGTAAAAATATGATAGTTAAACAATATCTTTAAGTTTACCACAGTATTTTAATATAATTCTGAGTGTTAATATTTATATTTAAATTTAGATTGCTTTCTCTACAAACAATTTCTACAAATGATTATTCTTTTATCTTTATCAAGGTAATCGATATAAGCATTAGCAGAAATGGTTGTATTTGTACCTTCTAAAGTAGGAGGGAAATAAGGTATTACTCTAGACTAAGGTTTTTTGCCATGTGAAACAACTGAATTCGCTTTGCAGGGCCAGGAATAAAACAAAAAAGAGATGTAACGAAATATCTCCTCCCGTTTGAGCAAAGTTGAAGTAGCTTAAAATCGAAACCAATAACAAGGATATCGCGGAAACATTTAACTATAAAAAACACATAATCGTGTGTTTTGATGGAATCTATATTTTTGGTGCACTAAGTTTTGTTTAATTGTTATGGTTTATTGTTATGCAAAATTCACCCAGAACGAAGAGATCTTCAGAGGCTGTTCCCATAAAATTCAAGGCATAGTTATATTTTATTTGTAATGTGAACATCTTTAAACTACGGAATTTTAATGTAATTAGTTAGATCATTGTTGAGGAAATCAAAATGTTCGGATGCTTTTCATGTAAGGAGTAGCATTTGGTTTATAGGATTTTCTTCCTAATCTTCGCGCCGTATCCTTGGAAGATACAACATACTCATAAATACCACATTTCATGTTTAATTGTTCTTTCAAACACACACACACATATGCATACATACATTACATACATTACATTACATAATTACATTACATACATTACATTACATACATTACATTACATACATTACATTACATACATTACATACATTACATTACATACATTACATTACATACATTACATTACAATACATTACAATACAATACAATACAATACATACATAACATAACATACATACGTACATACGCACGGACGGACGGACCCCTCCAATGAAAACTCGACATCAAGTTTTTGGATGGAATAAAATACCTACTATATGCATAGTACGTGTAGGGAACAAACGCTCATAAACTAAAACTGCTGCATAATTTAGCATAAAATGTGTTTTTTAAAGAAAACTAAATACTCATTGAAGCTTGAAATATTTCATGAACCCTGCCGGTTGTTAAAGGTTTAAGTGCAGACATTTATATTGGTTGTCAGAGGACGTGCAATAAACCACATTACATCAATATTTATTTCAATTGAAGACTAATAATTTTGGTTATTCAGAGCAGTACGCTTTGAGGTTGGTTAGTACCTCTTTACCTGTTTATTAGTTTTCTTAAGAGCGTGGGATGAATATTTGGGAGGACTAAAATAAAGCGGGCAGGCCTCGCGATAACAAATGTCGAGATCATTTGTACGAAAGTAAAAAGTAATTGGAGGAACTGGTCACGATTCTTAGTGTCAAAATATTGTGCAACGAGAAAATTGAGTACAGATTTACCTAGAAAGCCTCGGATTCTTTGTAATAACGTTTTGAGTTAATAGAGGATTATTTGTTGAGAAATAGAGAGTTTTTTTACAATACCTATCGCATAGAAGGTGAATATTGGCAGTTTCAGCAATAACTCAGAACTCAAATTCATAATTATATTTGTTAAGATTTTCAATATTACCCCCAAAAGCACATACATGTAAATCTCTGAAACTTGGATACATCTCTCTATACTTTCAAATGTCTTTCCATGTGCATCCTCGACTTTATTTGTTATGACAGGTCCAGGCAAGTGTTAATTTGACACACATTATTAAATGATAATCCTTAACAGGTTAACCGGTACGACAATACAATTAAAATATTGTGTTGTATTGCATTCGGTATTGCTACCAAATTACGGAATATTTGCGCATACCTATCTTCAAACATGAGTCGGGATAGCAGGAGACACACCAGTGGATAAACAGCCTGTTTCAAAATCACCACGAGCCCAAATGAGAATGTTGTTGCTCAGATCATATATGATACCAAAATGGGGTTTTCAACACCAATGAACTTAAGCTATGAGATGCAAGCGCAGACGTAATGCAGCATATGCGCAAGCGCGACGGAAGGCCATTCATGCAGTCATAAATGTAACAACGCAAGAAGTTGGTAAGGGTTTATAGACTGTAAATTGCGTACATGCTGATATCTTCCCAGCACTCCGAAAGCTTCGAATTGAATAATATAACTAAATATATCATATAAGAAAGTTCATCCATATTTTACAAATAAATAAGTTATAAAATTAACTACTAACTACTGACGCTTGCAGTGAGGTCACAACTGTTTATCCAAAAATATTGAAAATAATGCAAACACAGAGATTGCAAAAGTGATAAAGCTACACATTTAATAGAGTGTGAATTACCTTTTTGCGCCTTACAATTTATCCATTAAATCAAAAGAGGATACGCAAGGAGACTGCGGTAACCTCTTGATGGCGTGGCACTGTCAACAGTAGGCAGTGTAACATCTGGCATTGCGACCGTCTGTTGTTGAACAGCAGGCACTGCACAGATTAAGGAATGTGGAGTTCTTTTTCTATGTACACAACGCAAGGATGAAGTTTGGAGTTTGCAAACTCTTGCGTTGCACTGCATTACGTATTGTGTTGGGTGTGCCTATGTGAATGCTTACGTTGGATAGCGTGGGCTTCACTTCAATAAAACGCCTCACGATCAGCATGGATTAGGCAGTACCTAGGAACAAAGACATAGCAGCTAGCCTGGCTCTCACCTGTGGCAACTTAGGAAACACCAATTCGCGTGTTTTAGTACTGTTTTTGTAATCACACCGACATATTACACAGTGGCTAGTTAACATTTGGGGATTGACTGTCTTGTGAAATGTTACTTATATCTTTAGTAACTTGTTTATTATTTCACTAATTTAGTATAGCTGACAATGTCTGAGAAAATAAGAGAAAATACGTATTACTTGCTTTCTTGAAAGTAGAAGGGAAGTAAGGGAATACGCTAAAGGAAAGACTAAAGTGATAGGCAAATCTTTTAATAGCCAGTTGCCATGTGGTTGAAATCCGTTTCTTTGCACCGCCAGAAGTTGGCAAATTCCGGTATGAGAAACGTTTTAAATATTTTAAAACTGAAACGAATAGGAAGAAATACATCCAAAATGGACAACTCTAAGAAAAAAATGTATATGACATAAATTGTGTATGTGTTTTAACGAGATCCATATTTTTTGTATAGTAAGCTTTTGTCTATTTGTTACGGTTAAGCAGCTAAGCAAAATTCGCCCAGAATAAAGACTATTCCCAAAAATTCAAGATATACATTTTATTTGTTATGTAAATAACAAACATACGGTGTTTTATTCTAAATCGCTAGAGCTAATTTTAAGAAAATGAAAATTTTTAAACAGTTTTCCATGTAAAGGTTAGTTTGGGGAGGGGAGATCATCCTCAAAATCTTCGCTTTCCATCCCTGAAAGCTACTAAACTTAAATATCAAAATTTTTATTTTACCGACTTCCCGTTTTTGAGTTATCGTGTAGGATGACACACGGACACACAGACCTTTTTTTAAAACTTTTTTTTTTGAGAAAGGAAGCCCTAAAACTTGTATTTCCGGTGAAATCTCTGTATCGAATTTTGAGTGGAGTGCAAACCTTTCTTACGTGCGTACTATGTACTGCCTAGAGAAAGTAAAAATCTGATGTGTTAGATACACATGTGTTTCTCTAACTGTCCTCAAATAAACCGTGCTTACGAAGATTACACAGATAAAGAGAAATAATCTCATTACTTATTTATTTTAATTAGAAGGGATATAGCATTAAGCTAAAACGATAGTGAAATCGTTTAAAAGATGGTTTCTATGCGACTGGCCTTGATACTCGGTGCTCTTTGCAAGGCCAGAGTAAAGCAAAACAAAAACAGATGAGAGTTCCAGATTGAGGAAAGTAAAAGTAATTTAAATTGTAAATCATTAACAAGGAATACTCTGGAAAACATTAACTCTACAAAATAAATGTATATGACATAAAGTGTGTTTTAATGAGATCTACATTTTGTGGCAGTAAATGTTTGTGTCTCTCTGACAGTTATGCATATGTCATTCAAAATGAAGACGTATTTAGGTGGTATTCCCAGAAATTCCAGACATTCATTTTATAGTGTACATACCTTACATGTACGGTATTTTAACCAAAATTTTCTAAAAGTTTTTCCATGGAAAGGGAAGTTTGAAATGGGGGGTATTTTCTTGAAAATATTCCTGTCGCATCCTTGGAAGAAGCTGAATGTAAATATCAAGTTTGGTATTTAACTGACGATTTGTTTTTGAGTTGTCCTCTTTTCAGACACACACATACGGACGGACGTTTTGCTAAAAATTCTATGTTTGTATACAGGGGACCGTAAAACGTTTATTTCCAGTGAAATATAGGTAACGATTTTTGTGTGGAATGCAATACCTTCTCTGTCTTTGTACGAGGACCGTCTTTTTTTCAACCTCCGATAGGCTATAAAAAACACAAGTTCATAGAAAACAATTACTTTATTATTAAAAGTTTTGTATATTTATGGTTACTTTTCAACATAATCACCAAAAACATCGAGACATTTATCGTACCTTAGCACAAGCTTTGCAATACCCGCCTCAAAAAATGTTGCCTCCAATGATTTCGTGCTTTACGACGTTTGCGGAGTGTCATTCAAAACGAACGAAGAGGGATGCTGACTTCAGGGATTGTGTTGATCCATGACAACGTTCGTTCACACACAGCTGGCACAAACCATCGGCTCCTTGAACAATGGGACATTTTCTATCATCCGCCGTACAGTCCTGGCCTGGCAACCCGCGACTTTCATCTTTTCCCTGAACTGAAGATGTGGCTAGGAGGGCAGCACTTTCAAACCAACGATCTTCAAAGCAACGTCAATGCTCATTTGAAATCATTGGCGGCAACATTTTTTTGAAGTGGGTATTGCAAAGCTCGTGCACAGGTACGATAAATGTCTCAATCTTTTCGGTGATTATGCTGAAAAGTAACCATAAATATACAAAACTTTTAGTAATAAAATAATTGTTTTCTATGAACTTGTCTTTTATTTATAGCCTATCGGAAGAAAAAAAAAAAGAAAAAGAAAAAAAGGGCCTTCATGTTATGTACGAAGTAGAGAAAGTAAAAAGAAAATGGATGAAACGCTGAATGATAAAACCCTCTTGCTAAGACACCATTGCAAAGGATGTTAATAGCGAGAAGTTTTAGGGAAGAAGAAAATACCAAAGATAGACACGTTTAAAATAATTGGTTCACTTAGGATATAGAGGGAAGCTAAACAGGGGAAGTATATTGTAGGCCGTGTTTACTGTAATGGACCTGAGCTTTCGCAGAAAACTATGATTGATTGATTGGCTGATTGATATCCCTTCCTGCTCTGTGTAACAATGAATGATGGTTACATCTAAAGGGAAGAGAATTAGGAAAAGTGTTCGTTAAGCAAGTTGAAATGTGTCAGCTATACTCTCTAGAGTAAAGATAACAATGGCGATTAATATGCGTGTTGCACAAAATTGCGAATACTTAAAAAAGTGAATGTTTTCAAAGTTAATGCATAATACCATATTTTTACATCATTTACGATTTTGTTTCCTCCACCATGTTATAAAGTAGGGGAGATATTGTATTCCACCAAAGGATTAAAAACTGGAATTTCACAGGAAATACGCGTTTTGGGATTCTCCTGAAACAAAAATAAATAAATAAATAAAAGGTAATAAAAATCATAATATTTATAAACTGCTGTTTATATGTGAAGAGCACAACTCTAAAACGAAAATGTGTTCAATATCTTTCAGAGATGCTACACCACATTTTCGAGAAAATACGAAGAATGTTCAGAAACTAAAGGTAAAAGGGTTCTTAGTGTTGAGTTTTTCACAGCGAACTTAGTAGTGTATGGTAATTCTAATACATGTGAATGGCAACTGTAAAGAGTTGCAGCCAATTGCCACCTACAGGGCTACTGCAAGTAAACACAAATTGCGACTCGTTTGGAAAGGTGGTCCCGCGAAGAAAGCCGCTCAGTTATTCGATTTCTGTGGGTGAAACATGCAATCGCAGCTGACATTCACCCACATCTGGTAGAGCTTATGTAGAAACTGTAATATCTCGCCGGAAAGTCGCAGAATGATGTCGAAAGTTTGCGGCCAGTAGAGAATAGTCACCGACGAAGATTGCAGAGGAGACCTAGCACGGCACACAGCTCGTGTGGAGGATGTAATTAAGGACAGCAGGAAACTCATGTCACGACATATGGCGTGAGAACTGGGAATGTCTTTTGGAAGGATTCATCACGATATTTCAACAATTGTTTCCAATGTTTCCACGAAATCTGTGTAACCAACTCAAGAAGAAGCGCATGGGGAAAAATCTACAAGTGTTGCAATGGTTTGCAACGGTTTCCTTTCTCCACGGAAGGGAACAATTTTCTTCACCACGTTGTCACGGTTGCGAAACATGGATCAACCACTATACCACCAGCAGAAGTAATCGACAATGGGGTGGAAACATCCCTCTTCTCCAAAAACAAAGAAGTTTAAGGTGTCGCCATCTGCCGGGAAGGTAATGACCGCAGTATTTTGGGACAGCGCTGGTGTCATACTTGTGGAGTGTTCCTTCAAAACGCGCAACTTCATATAGTCTAGAAGACCACCACGCTGGTGAACTAGTTTCGCTGAGATATCATTGACGCTCCCTACCGCCTGGATCTCGCTCCAAGTGACTTTCACCTTTCTCCTCACTTAAAGGAACATCTAGCAGACCGACGATTCGTTTCAGATGAGGAGGTGCAATGGTTCATACAACTTGGCTGAACCCGCACGAACAGGAAGTTTTACAAGAGGGAATATGCAAACTCAACCCCCAAAGCGAAAAGTGTCTCAACCGATATGAAGACTGTGTGGAGAAACAATATAATGAGTGGTTGTACTATCAGTTGGCTGTATTGGTTGTACGAAATAAAATATACTGGTTCCGCTGCAGGATTTGTTACCTGTTTCTCATTATCTCTCGTAAATAATAATAGATATATAAATAGTATTTTATATAATATATACAAATATTATAAAAGTATATTATAATACCATATTAAAGGTATTTGTATGCCAAATCAACTACATATCTTGTATTTTATGGAAAAAACTTATGAAGTTTTATTTGAAAGCAATTTTGTATAATATTGATAAGTAGGTAGTACATGTTAAGTGATAGATGAAAACGTGCAAAAAAAACTGGACATCCCCTTAAAAGTAGATTCCAAATAGGTACGTTTTTTCTTTGGTTTTGTTTAAGTTTTTAGGTTCACCTCATTTCTATAGTCCTCTTAAGTTACTGTGTTTATATCGGGGGCTTTTGCCTGAAACACTAGGGTTTTACTACTTGAACTTAGATTACTGTAGGTTTTTCACAAACACATTTACATAAATTTTCAGGACGGTAGAGAATAATCCTAATCAAAGATACATTTCACCCCCCCCCTCAGAGCTGCGAATCGAACCTGGGATCTCAGGACTAGAAGCCAGTTCGCTGACCCCTCTACAAAGAACTAGTTCTTTTGAATGTTTAACCTAATGTATTTTCTTATTGTTCCATTTACACCTCGCTTGTCGTTGGGTTTCTATTTTCCTACATTAGATCACACTCCATTCATAATTTCAGGTTCTGAGAAAAATGGTGAATACTCTTGGCTAGAGAAAAATGTCCAACTGACTAGAAGCCAGTTCGCTGACCCCTCTACACAGAACTAGTTCTTTTGAATTTTTAACCTAATGTATTTTCTTATTGTTCCATTTACACCTCGCTTGTCATTGGGTTTCTATTTTCCTACATTAGATCACACTCCATTCATAATTTCAGGTTCTGAGAAAAATGGTGAATACTCTTGGCTAGAGAAAAATGTCCAACTCCCAGTCAGGAATAGAATCCACAAACTCTCACAGAGTAAATAGGTGCACTACCACTTGAGCTACGGGGCCAGGATATCTTTATATCGCTAAAAACATCTTTGGTTTCATAGGGACTTCAATATAGTAAAAAACGTTCTATAAAGTTCTATTTTATGTTTGGGATACATTAAGTGTGTCACGGGAAGTAGTACACATTAATGATGCACCATACATAATAAAGTTTACATTAAAACAGTTGATAGGCGAGACAATAGCCACGTATTGACGATATACTAGGCAAGTAACCAAGGTACAGAAACCCAGGATGAATTGTAATAATAAAAAAGAAAGTTTGCTTAAAGACCTAGGTAGAAATATTCTAAGAAGCTGGAAGGAAGTAGTGACAGAGCTTTGCAATTTACGAGTATTACTTGAAATCTTTTAATATGTAACCACTAAAGTTATAATTGATTTTACTGTTGAGCGATTTTGGTAACTTACAGGCCTTGAATTAACAATTTTAAAACTAAATCTTATGGTCAAAGAAACGCCTAATTGTCCCGACCAGTAAGGTGGGTTTCTCAAAATAAGAATAAAACTCACCAAAACATAAATTCAACCCCGCAATTTTGCCCAATCCGAAAGGAAACTCAGTTGTGCCTATTCTTTGAGGCTAAGCAGTGAAACTTCGCTGTTCTCTTACAGACGATCTGTCCCTCGAGGAATTTTCATCTAAACTGAAGGAGTTTTTCCTACGGTGGCCCGCCGAATAGCAAAGGAATACGTAGTTCGAAATGTTTTCACTAGATTGCAACTGAAGCTCGTTGCATACGTCACTATGAAGACGTAGAAGAGGTATTGTTTATCCCATAAGTGCATGACGTCATTGGAGGTAATCATGTCGGGCGAAGAACTTGTGGAAGGGGGTATACAGACAGTTGAGGGATAAGAAGAGATATAATTAATTACTGGTGTAGAATATGCTATCTATGATTTACAGTCATTTATTGTTCTAATAAGATATTCAGCTTGAAATAAACCGACGGTGTTTCAATCGTTTTATGGAGTTCAATGGGGATTTCATATATGTTCCTCTTGAGACTAATTTGTTTACATTATGTAGTATGTAAAAGTAGCAGAATAGAATAGACATTTGGGAATTTCATCTTTACTAATGAGATGAATTTAAGTAAGTCTTGAGAAGCCTGTGCGAATTCTTATTACTATACTTTGATCTTAGCATTTCATGACATTATAAAAAAGGGTTCAATTTCATTATTCCTGGCTATGTGAAGTTTGATGTTGGGAGAAGGAAATCAGGGGAATTGCCATTTATTGTAGGCATGGTATTAAATCCAGGTGAGAAATGTTAATGGAACAGTCAACAAAGTTTTGAAGAAAAACTCTTCTTTACAAGTGATGTCAAAATGTAATGGAATCGAGACAAGGATTATATGGTTAGCCTATAGCGAAAATAGACTGAAAGGGCTAGTCAAGATCGTGAACTGTAGCTTAGTTCATGAATTGATTTCTTACGGCTTGGAGGGAACTTTCGAATTGGTGAAAATCAGAGAGTACATATGTACCCATATGATAGTGCTTCCTTGAGAGCCAACAGCTCGTAGTAGAATATGGGAAGCTTGTCAGAGGGGCGACGAGGAATAATACAGTTGGCATCAGTGGTCACTGCATATCCACATCTGAGATGTTGCTTAGCGTTTATTCATATATAACTTCTAGGAATAGTTGAATATAAAAAGTTCTGCTAGTAATGGATTTCTCTTTCCTTGCTGAGTTCCAAGTTTATTTTTGGTATTTGGATCCTCTATGGTGAAGATCCCAAGTCGGTCTGATACGTCCAGTATTAGTGGGATCGCAAAGCATATATCATTTAGAATAAACTGGTATCTCCCTCAAAATGATGAATATTTGGAAGAGGAAATATATTCTGTCAAGAAAGTACCGGGAATTGATCCTTTAAAAATCCTGTTTAAAAGGGGATTTAAAATTATTGTTGTCGCCATGTTGGTACAACTTTCCTCTATACCCACGCGGAGTTGGATTGCCATCTGTTATCTAGTTCGTTTACAGTACGCCATTTTCTTAGTTCATCTCAAAGGTGATTTGCGATTTTACGATGGATACAAATATTGAACAAAGAATCGGTCTCAAATTTTTTGGTATTTCGTGAGCCGAATCACTGAAATTGTTAGAGGGCTTAGGTGAATCGACTTCGTCAAAAACACGTGCATATGAGTGGTACAGTGCATTCAAAAGTGGTCAAGATGTGGTGGAAGATTTGCTCTGGTCAGCCATCAACGGTTTCAACTGAACTGAAAATCGTCATTTAGGTGTGTGGAGATTGCCGCTGAACTTTCTGTGTATCACGAATCATTTCGTACCATTTTAAACGATTATTTGGCTACGGCACGCGTTGCAGCTTGGTCATTTCCGAAAGAATTTAATTTTCTACAAAACCTCAATCACGTAAGGATTGCTGAAGACATGCTAGAACCAGCCAGTTCCGACCCCACATTCATTAAACGCATTGTAACTGGTGATGAGACGTGGGTTTACGAGTTTGGCACTCAAACCGGTCGACAAGCTTCCAACTGAACCGAAACCTAAAAGGGCACGTCAAGCTCGATCAAAACTGAAGGTCCTGTTGACAGTTTCTTTCGGTTATCGCGGTGTCGTGCACTCAAGAGTTCTTGCCAGAAGGTCAGATGGCAAATAAAGAATATTATCTAAGCGTTCTGTGGCGTTTGAGAGAACAAATACAGCGAAAAAGGCCAGATTTGTGAAACGACAACTTATGGATTCTGCACGCTCACAAGGCTATTATTGTGAAAGAGTTTCTGGCCCAAAAACTCAACAAATTTCATCGAACAACCATCGTATACACCTGATCTGGCTCCTGCTGATTTCTTTCTCTTTCCAAAACTCAAGTTACCACTTCGAGGCACCCGTTTTCAGTCGATAGAAGGCATAAAGGAAAATTTGCGGCGACAATTGACATCGATATCCTAAAAGTGCCTACAAAAAATGTTTTGATGATTGGACTGTTCGTTGGCTTAAATGTATAATTTCAGAAGGGGCCTACTTTGAAGGTGATAAAATAAAATTGGATGAATAATTAATTTTTTTGTGTTTGATTGGCAAATTCTCGGAACTTTCTTGACAAATAGTAGAGAAAGAAAAATAGTTTTATGAATTCGTGCTTGTGGTCTACATGATCCTTTAAATGGGTAAGTTATAGTGAATTTTGTTGTGAAAGTCTGCAGTGGTTCGTCGGTTTCGTTTTGGATACTTGCTATTGGGCTAATTGTGAATGCTCGGGGGACAATGCTGATTATTGCATGGGGTCCAACGTTTGCAGTATGGACTTTTCAGCCAATGAGTAAATGATGTATAGGTAATCTACTTTGAGCGAATGATTGCTCTGTAGGAAGAAAGCAACCAGTTTTTGAAAGATTTGACTGTCACTTTAGCCTAATGTATTCCCTCGTCTCTCTTCTACTTATAAGGAAGCAAATAATAAGACTATTTCTGTTAATTTCTACCTCGATTAGCCTGAAGTAGGTAGAAGAATTAGCCTTTTAACAATAATTTGTTTCAGAGATGTAGAGAAAGACATGTGAATGGAACACATATTTTTAAATACTGTTTTATTTTTATTATCCATACTTTGACTATAGTTTTTCTTAAACAATATATAATAATCAATCTCAGAAATCTTGTTTTTTTGTTTTTGAGCAATATTTTAATAATTCGCTATTTATAGCATCACTGAGGAATACAGCATCCGGTGAAGGGCAAATGTGTGTGCATAGCAAAATCCATGCAACTGCAGTCAAATGTAACCCCGTCAGCATCCAAGCGTGTCATCACACCGATTATTTTAGTTGGGCCCTCCCTATCCTTTACCACAGCATATTTGACTGCAGTCACTGGGACTTGGATTCCCGACGTTCGGCTTTGAATGGATGGACGGTCCACTTAGTATCGCACTAACGATCACAGCTATTCAAGTCGCTTCAGTTGAGGTGCCAGTGAATACCGGTTTGCGAACCAAGGGAACAACGGCATAAGTAGCAAAATTACTCTTGCATTAAAGGTTGCCATGATGTTGAAATCCGTTTGTTTACATGACCAGAAGTCTACAAACTGTCGTATGAGAACATTTTTAAATATTTTAAAACTGACACCAATACAAAGAAATATCTCGGAAATGGTTAACTCCACACAAAAAATATTTGCTTAAAAAAATTATATCGGCCAAAAATTGGAAGATTTAGGGTAAGGCAGTTTTCGAATGAGGAAGAAGTTATGAAAGAGCAGTTATGGTTAGCTGCGGTAATAGCTATGCCGTTAATAATTTGAGGAAGCGAGGATTTGAATCAAGTGTTGTTGATGTTCAAATAATCTCGGAAGAAGATAATGCTAAGAAAATGCAGAAAACTATTAAAATATTTGATAATAGGATAGAAAAGCTCAAAGGAACTTCACAAAATTTAATGAGGGAGATAAATAATGAACTGGGAGGTTGCAAGGAAAAGGTAGGTAAATTGGAGGCAAGATTGCGGCAGGTCAAACATTTTAAATATGCCAATACAGTGGTTAGAAAAATCTGACGTGTCCTATTCACATGACTTTCTCTACATATCTGTAACAAATTGTTGTTAAAAAGCTTATTATTCTATCTACTTCATGCTAGTTACGATAAATGTGGAGATTCATGGGTCTCAATGTATTTCTGGTGAAATCTCGGTATCGAATTTTTTAGT
Organism: Hymenopus coronatus; assembly: GCA_030762935.1. Classification (NCBI taxonomy): domain Eukaryota; kingdom Metazoa; phylum Arthropoda; class Insecta; order Mantodea; family Hymenopodidae; genus Hymenopus; species Hymenopus coronatus. Next base: position 44,988,760 of record CM060888.1, on the reverse strand, counting down.
GGGATACAATATCTTCCCTGTACATTATGTACGTGATGAGAAACTAAAAAGAAGAATCCGTTAAATACCAAAGTTTATATTCAAGTTCAGGGATACGACACGAATATTTTTAAGAAAGTTCTTAACCTTAAATTACCATTGGATGGATCAACTTTCCAATTTTTTATATTTCTAAAATGGTACAAACGATTTTGAATAAAATACGATCTGTTCTGTCCTGAATTTTTTGGGAATAGCCTCTGAAGCACTCTTCTTTCTGGAGAGCTTTTGCATAACTGGTAAACCGTAAATGATAGACAATGTATTATACACACATACAAAAAAACGCAATTCTCGCTAAAACACACAATTTAAGTTATACACATATTTTGTAGCACCTACCATTCTGAGATATTACTTGTTAGTGATTTAAATTTTTAAATACTTATATTTTTCTCAAACGCGAGGTCGTCATTCCTTTCATATGTATTTTGTTTCACTCCTAGCTTACATCAAATCATCGCATAGCAACGGAATTTAAAAAAAACCTGACTATCGCTTTACTAATTCTACATACAAGGAGCTAGATAATAAGACCATTTGGATTAGCATAAAGTACATAGAAGAATAATCTTTTATAAAAATAGTTTGTATGCAGAGAGGCAAAGAAAGTCATGTGAGATTCCTTATTCACAGAAATTCCAAGTATGTATTTCCTGTGAACTATGTGTAGGTATCGAATATTTGGGTGGAACTTACTTTATTTACTGTAGGTACATAATAGCGAAAATAGAAATGGTAATTTAAATAAATATAAAGTAATTTTCTGAGAGAAAGTATACAGTTCGCTTTATCATTTTCAAAGAAACGAAGCAGCCAACATACTCAAATTTAAACTGTCGAAAGTGTACATCATTAAAAGCCACTTCTGTTTGAAAACAAACAAATTGATCATCAATAATCACTAATCATCGTGGGTGTTCATTAATGGCGAAATAATTAACTGAAAAATACCTTTGGAAAGCTTCTCAATTGTTTCACACACAAACAGTGATATAAAAGCTTCAGTTCTTTCCATGCTTTTAAAATACAGGAATTTTGAAACTCCATTTTACAGGCAACTCCAATGAAAGAAATTACGTTTAATTCTTTTCCAGTTTTGTTTCCATTTTGTTCTTTTTAATAGGTTCCTTATACAAGAGCGTTTACAAAAATACGTAAATCTGTTTATAGCGTGTTGTGGAAAGTGTAGGAAAAAATCTGACGTGTTCCATTCACATGACTTTCTCTACATCTGTGCAACAAGTTATTGTTAAAAAGCTTATGCTTCTATTTACATCATGCTAATCGAGAAAAAATTAGCAAAAATAGTCTTATTACGTGCTTCCTTGTAAGTAGAAGAGAAATAAGGGACCATAGTTAAAGTGATAATCAAAAGCTGCTTGAATTGGAGGAGGAGCGGCGTTGGGTTGACTCCTCACATGGAAGAGCTCTGCGGAGAATGCAGCCTGCTTCAGCTGCTGTGCGATGCCGTCTACAAGTCAGCAACTGTAGACTGGAGAGAGGTGACTGCTACGGTGGTAGAAGATTGAAGCTCTGAAGCTTCTTGGTGATGGCGTTGCTGTACGCCTCTTCCAGCACAGCTAAGCGGGCGCCGACGTTCAGGATCTCCGCGTGGAGGTCCTGAATGGCGTCCCGCGTCGCTGAGTCAGTCGAGGTCACAGGTGGTGTGGCATCAGTGATGGAAGACTGCGGTGGTTTGGTCCGGGCTGGTTGCGTCTGCGCTAGTCTGCTCCTCGGGTAGAGAGGGCACTGGGCTTGCCCGGTGAAATGTCCTGCGCCACGACAGGTGGCACAGAACCGGCAGCGACGGCGGAGATCATGCCCAGTGTACTCGGCGTTGGTGGTGTTGGTACCACAATAGTGGCACCGCAGTGGCGAGGAGCAGACGCCAGCTGTGTGCCCGAAGGCACAGCAGCGTCGGCAGGGCCGGTGGCGTTCTTGTCGGCTAACCTCGATGACCAGAAGTCGCCCTAATAAGAGCAACCCTGACGTCAAGGCAGCTTCCAAGTCAGCTGGTCCCTGCATAGTTGGCTGCCTGTTGTTCATGCTTTATAGTTAGTTGTTATCGCCTCCTGCTTTCTTATTGGTTCGTAATTGGCCAATCCTGTTTGGCTCTGCGGTTGGTGTTACCTGTACTTCCATCAATCCCGGACTCTCTGCAATGAGGGTCTTCCAAATGGGATTCAGTGGTTTACAACACAGTCTCGATTTAACATGAGCTACAAGACAACACGGCCAATACCAGAAGTAGCCACCAGTATGTTCGACAACGACCGTGGAAGCCTACGTATTTTAATCCAACTTTTATTCTTATATTGCGTACATAGAGAAAGATTTGTGTGGCGCTCCATGGTTGAGTGGTTAGACCACTCGCCTTATACCAACCGGACAACAACATGTGAGATTTGTGGTGAACAAACGGTACAGGGGTGGGTTTTCTCCGGGTTCTCCAGTTTATCCGCCATCGCCTCCCACCGTTGCCCCATCTTCATTCCATGGATCATCAGTCAACGCCTGCAGTACTATATATAGTAAAAGCCGGCGTTAAATAGTATTAAAAAAGAATTCTGTATTCCTTCCTGTATGCATTGTCTGCTGTTCAGCATTACACGATTGCTGTACATTAATTCTCTTCTATTTTGTCATTTCCCTCAAGAAATTATGGCAATCTCCTTGCGAATCCTCTTTTCATTTAATGGATGCACCCTCTCTCTGCGTCTAGATTTCTAGATTGAGATATCGTAAGGATAAAGTGATAATTCATATTCATTAAATATGCAGCAGCATTATCACTTATTGCAGTCTCTGTGTTATCACTATTTTCAATATTTTAGGATAAACAATTATTGTGGTATCAGTGCCGCGAACGTCAGTTGCTAGCATTTAAATTTTATAATTTATTTATTTATTTGTCAAATATTTAGTTAGCTTTCTTATATGGTATTGCTGGTTATGTTACTCAACTTGATGCTTGTGGAACGCTTGCAAGATATCCACATATATGCAATTTACAGATCTAGAAATCGGTGCCAGCCTCTTGCGTTACCTCACGACTCTATTGGAATGACCTTCCCTCGCGTTTGTGTTTCGTCTGTGCTTGCATCTCATTTGAATGTGGCTTTAGAGTACTGACAAGTGCAACCGATGTTCCTACCCGGCTTAGAATTCTCGCATGGACGACATTTACAAGGGACCTGCCATTATGTTCAAAGGGAATCTTAACCAATATTAAGAAAGCTTCAAACCTATTTCTACCATCCGAAAGAGCACATTCAAATATATAATACACTTTAGAGTTTTATTTATGGACGCTCATTAACTGTTGCGTTCCTTAGTGTCCCATTCCCATTAGCAGGTGGTCCCGTTTAATGTTTATTCGCACGTAAAAGAACCCCATACCTTGAAAAAAGAAGGCTCCTGGCGAAAACGTTCCGCCATTTTGGGTTAGCAAGTCGTTACTTCGTCTTCAGAGCTATTTGTGGGCAACGAGCTAATTCCTCGATACCATGGCGCATAGCGGTGAACTAGCGAACTATAAATTCATATCCGTAAAAGGAAACATCGTAATGATGTCCTATGCTCCATTTAGGAGATCATCTACTGCTGCTGCTGCTACTACTACCACCACCACGCATCTTCAACTCCCACCACAGCCCTACCACTTACCATCTACCACAATCACTACCAATAACCCACACTTACCACCACCAGCACTACCACTAACCTACACCTACCGCCTACCATCTCAACCACTAACCTACACCTACCACCTACCACCTACCACTAACATTAACCTACCACATCAACCATTAAGCTACCAACTACCACATCAACCATTAAGCTACCAACTACCACTACCACTACCACTACTACTACTGATTTGCCATATTTTGTGTTATTCTTACTTACGTTATATTTCTATTTAGAGAATTGTATAACAAAATAAGTCTACTTCAACATCTTTATAATTCCAAAAGTTTGCAACACTTCCTTTACGCAATTTTGTTCTCTTCACAATATGAAGTACCAATTCCTTTCCCAATACAATAATCTGTGCTGTTAATCGTTCCTTCGAGCTAATCATACGTGCTAATTACCGCCGATGTCTATGTGACGAACGGATGTACAGTGAATATTGGTTGTATATCATTGTTTAGCATAACAACATCGCAGATAGTCGATTGATTGTTATAAATATTCAAAAAAATTATATCTATACCTTTTTCAGAAGCTATTTTACCCGGTTTCATTTGCTTTCAAGCTCCTCAGGTTCCTAGTTATTTAATTAAAGTGATATTTAACATATGACGTACATTAGTACTGCATATTGATTTACAAATGGAAAAAGATTGTAATAAAATCTTCTTTCTTTCCTTCTTTCTCCCATTTTCTCTCGGTTCACCCTCCCCTTATGTAGAACTACCACTCTCAATGGCTTACAAGCCACCACCTATGGTTAGACGCCTGTTGAGGAGCAGATACTCTAGGTCAGAGAGTGGACAGACTGAATGATCAGTCTGCTGCGTGGTACTAAAGCAGGAATTAGATTATGTGAAATGACGGTCAAATGGTTCATAGGAAAGATGATTATGGAGCAATTAGTGGAATGAATGGTGGGGGAAACTGGAGGATCCCCAGAATTCGCTCCATTCTCCACAACTTCCACATTTGGTCTCCGGAATCGAATCCGGGCCACCTAGTTGAGAAGTGAGCCTTCCTAGCAGCGCCTTATAACAATGTTAAAGTGTTAAATTCTGCACCCTGTACACCCCTTCCAATAAATTTGGTTCTAAAAATACACTGATTATGTGGAATGGTGAGTTATCAGAGCTTGACAGTGATAAGCAAATTTATCACCTACCACATCATGTGACTGTTTAGCTGCTCCATACGGAAATGAGAGGCAACTCTCCCTCGACGCAGGACTTGGTTAAGAAAAGGGTCAGAGACCGAGTCAGTCTACCCAGAGAGAGAGAGAGCAAGGTCAAGAATGGAAAGCATGCAACAAAGGAACAATGACTATGCACGTCTCTATAGTGAAGGTATTAAGGGGTAGTTTATGGTCAGGGCAAAATTGAGTACTTCTCATTTTTGGTAGGTCAAATTTAATAATTCTACTTGTGGACCAGGAGAACGATGCACAATATTTAGTTTCAATTATATTTTACAGGAAAGTAACTTAAACAAAGGAAGTAGCTTATTTGAATAAAAGTTTGAATAACACATTCTCATGGCTATTATACACAATTATGTAAATTATAACCAGAAATTATACAACATTATTTTGTCAAACTTATTGTTAATAAATCCTGTCAAAGAAAAAGTAAATTTTCTTGTGTTAGCATTACAAACTCCTAGAGCTTTAAAGCATAGGGATCTTTTAAGATACTTAATCGATCTACAGCAAGGCCAAGAACCACGCAAATTACATTTACAAACCGGTACAATTACTAAAAGCGTTACAATTAAGATTGCTGGTGGCTTAAGTTAAGTTTTAGGTCGTGTAAATGAGAAATAAGTAGCACCTGCTGTTAAAGATGCTGTTCTCAGCATTTATAGATTAACCAAATTCATTTTAAACAAATTTTGCTCGCAAATATATGTGGAGCCAAACATTGCCAGTAAATGTGATGTAAATAGTTGGTTTTGGAAAAATAATCCTTAGGCAATGATTCATATAACTCCCAGGCTTTTTCTTTCGAGCATTTTACGTTTGAAATGTTGCAGAGAAAGTATTCCATTTATAATTGGTATTAGCCTCTGAAAATTATATGAAAAGACATCTTCCCGCGTTTCGAAGCAGTCATTCTGTTTACGTTTGATAAAAACAGCATATTTACTGTACGTATATATGACAGTATGTGTGACTCACCAACATTTCCCCACCTTGATTGGAGGAAACGAGTCTTGACATCAGGACCTTTGGGCATGCCTACCCTAGAGCAAATAAAATAACCTATGTAGCCGACCGAGTTAAATGCAAGTTATCGAGTACCCGAAAAATGATAAGAAATGGTATGTAGTCACAATAGACATAGAAATTGCTACTTCCGTCTGCACCATTTTTACCCCTTTCACATTAGTATGCCAAGAGGCTGATAGATAAGCCTGAGGTCGGTAGGGTGATTACCAGCATAACAGCGTAGTAAGAGCGACATCAATCATCCAATTGAGTTGCCATCAGTCAATGATGGTAAGAGACCAACCATCACGGTAGGAGGACAGCAACCAGCTTGGGGCGAACGAGCCATTTTAAGAGTCAGAAATGATGCGTATTTTCGGCTAGGAGAAATTTGAGGCTCAACAATTGGCAAGTCGAATTTAACTATTATTTTAACAACAAATTTGGAGAATCTCTCAAGTGAAGCTTATTAAATCTATATTGTAAAAAATAAAGAGAATAGACATTACTATCAACATATGTTAAACCATCTACTTGCAGTTAAATGTACTATGTTGTCATCCAAACTCTGATTCAATTTTCTAAACAAAATTACTTGAAAAATGTATCCTCTCAAGTCATAAGTTAACAAAAGATGAAATTTGAATTGCTTTAGGACAATTCTTTGCCACTTCATATTCCTTCCATAGGCCTATAATGGGGTAGAAATTTTAAGATAATTCTGGGAATTTTGCGAAAATATTGTAGAATCTCAGTGTGGGGTAGGTTTCACCCCAACACTGCGCATCCTGTGGGTAATAACTCCAGAAGTAAAGCCGTTCGCGCATGCGAGAAGGAAGCAGGGTGTGAGGTGACACAGTGCTTTTACTGTTAAGATCAAGTATGGTTAGGAGATGAGGAAACCCAAGGTTTACCTAAACTTCATTCAATTCACCTGGTGCATCGTAGAGCTTGTAGTTAACACTTTAAAATAAAACTTTGTTGTCCACCAGAACGTCTAGCAACTTCAACAACTCTGATGAACAAACTAAACAAGGCTCTTCTGACATAATTACTGAAGCGTATATTATAAAAGCCATGATTATGCCAGCATTGCTTTAGGAGGGCACAGCTATATCAACATTGACCTATTGCCACTAATATCGATCGATTGATTAAACTGGTACGACATTACCTCTTATAAAATGAAATATAATTTACCCAAAATGACCATATCAGGTACCATAACATGTTTGATTTGGAATATTTATGCAAAAGGGTAATAACCCCAGTCGTATGTGTAAAAAAACTTAGTTCTAGACACTTAATAGTAAAATATACAATTGGTATGGTTTAAGACTGAAAAATGCAATGCCATAGCCGGGATTTTAACCACGGATTTCCCGATCTCTAGTCGGTTGCCCTGCCACTGAGCAACCATGGCATTTATAGATAGCATTGAATTTCTCAGCTAACTCGCATGTTTCCCGGTAAACCACAAGGTGTTCTCAAATTATTTTGAGATGACAACTCCAATGGCGACTTACGATGTTGTAAGTACTTTAAGTCCCAGGATTCATAGTATAGCCAACTATTATGGTCAATGGTTATTGGAATAATTGTTTTTTCACATAAGCCATGAGTAAGACAGAGTTAGACAGAGCTACCGGTTAGAGACCGGGAGATCAGTGGTTCAAATCCCGGCTATGGCATTGAACTTTTCAGTCTGACTCTACCTGTCCAACAATATTCAATGTTTACCCCCTTGTAAAAACCATCTGCTTCTGAGGCATGATGGCGCAGGAATCTCCCAAGCTATACAACAAGTTTGAGAGTCACCTTGCGTTGCGATGAAATGACACAGCATATATATCAACATTTGCCATACTTGCGTCTCCTTAAAAACGCTAGGGGTGGCTGAATCTCACCCCAACGTGCATAGAGAGACGGAGGGTGTTGTTATGATTGGTCGATGATACAATTACTTGGAGCGTGATGGGAGACAGAAGATGTGGAAAGGGCAAATAGGAAGCAGTGGAAGTAATGAAAGGGAAGAAGGATGGGAACAGATTGTAGGGGCAGCAAGGACAGTGTGGATTATGATGATTCAACTACACCCCCTTGAGGAAAATGGTGTCATGTTAAAATATAAACTTAATGGTGGCTTGTCCAATATTGTATGGTAGCTTTGTAAGAGTACGAATAGGTGAATATTAACCCAAGTTCATCATTATAAATACAATGTCTTTATTTTGTGTTTATAGTCCTGGTGTTACGTGACTATTTTAAAGTGCACGTGGACAAGCAGGTTTTTAAAGCTTCAAGGCTAACTTTCAGTATATTTCGCACAATGTTCTTTTGTGTCGCTTAAAAATGTTACTGCAAAATCTAAAAGGTTTAAATTGAATAATATTGGAAGCGTTTCTTCTGAAATGTTATTTCTTGGTATATTTGATGAACATCGTAAAATTATACAATTATGGCATCCTTCCATAAAATATCGTTCCGAATTTTTATTTTTAAAACTGTAAGTATTAAAAGTAATAAAATATTAATGTTATAAAGAATTGCTTAAGAAATGAATAATCCCAAACTACTGCATATATTCCAATGTATGCATACTATTGTGTACATACTTATATAATGTATGATATTATATATGCATAAATTAGCAATTTTATTCATGGGCCTTCTTAAATTGCAATGGATTGCCTCAAATTTCAATTTTAATTTATATTACTAACAGCAGAAAAACTACCTTTAAATCGACCTATTTATTATATTTTATACATCTTATTTAGCAGAATGCGTTAAATGAAAAGCTTTATAACTTCTCAGGTTTTCTTTTTATAATCGATTTTCAAAACTATCCTTTCTCTGCGGTCTTAATATTAATGCATTACATTATAACATATGTTTTAGTTTTTAAATTCATTATATTAACAATAAAATTATCCTTTCCGTGCTATATCCATTTAAATAAATGCATTAAAATGTATTCTTTCCTCGTGGAAAACTATCCTTTCCTTGCACCTTTAAATTTAGTGATTTGCAAAAGGTATTATGGCATCTAGACGCTTCGCAGTGGATAACAAGCTAAGTTTCACTACTTATATGCAATTTATTAAATAATGTAAACAGTTATCAAATGTTTTAACATATGATAATTTAATTGTTAATACTTTCTCTACACATACTAAGTACATAGTGTATAGAGAAGGTATTGCACTCCGCCCAAAATTCGATACCGAGATTTCATCGGAAATATATGTTTTAGGGTCCCCTTTATCAAAAAAAAAAGCATTTTCAGAAAAAGGTCCGTGTATGTGTGTGTGTCCGTGTGTCTGTGAATACGATAACTCAAAAACGAAAAAAAAAAGTAAAATACCAAACTTAATATTTAAGTTTAGTATCTTTCAGGGATGCGACACGAAGAGTTTGATAAAGATCCCACCACCCCAAACTACCCCTTAGATGGAACTTTTTTCAAAAACTTTGATTTTCTCAAAAATGACTAACGATTTTGATTAAAATGTCGTATATTAAATATATTTACCTAACAAATAAAATGTATATCTTGAATTTTCTGGGAATAGCTTCTGAAGACTACTTTATTCGGGATGAATTTTACCGTATTTTGTATAACTGCCAAACCGTAAGAGATGGACAAAAACTCAGCACACAAAAAATGTAGAGCACATTAAGACACATAATTTATGTTATATACATTTTTTTCGTGGAGTAGATCGTTTTTGATATATTCCTTGTTTTTGGTTTCAGCTTTAAAAAACTTATACTTTTCTCAAAGAGGAATTTGTCAACTCCTGTCCATACAAAGGAACTTCAGTCACATAGCAGCCAGGTTTTGACTTTCACTTTAACCTATGGCACGCCCTTATTTCGTTTCTACTTACAAGGAAGCAAGTAATGAGACTACTCCTGCTAATGCTTTCTCAATTAGCATGAAGTAAATAGAAGCATATGCTTTTTAACAATAATTTGTTTGCAGAGATGTAGAGAAACTCGTGTGAATGGAACACATTAGCTTTGTTCACACAAGCCGCGAGTAAGACAGGAGTTGGATAGTTAAGAGTCAGAATGAAAATTTCAATGCCGGTCTCTAGCCTGTTCTCTAACCACTGAGGTACTATGACAATACCGGCACGGCATTAAATTCCTCAACCGACACCCATGGTTAACCCTAATTGATCTAATTGTTGACTAACTATGAAGGCCAGGTTTTAAAGTATTTACGACATCGTCAACTGTCGTTGGGGAATGTCATCTGAAAATAGTTTGAGATCACTTATGGTTTACCGGGAAACATGCGAATCAGTTGAGGAATTTAATGACGTGCTGGAATGTTGAAATAGTAGCTCAGTGGTTAGAGCAACCGGAGGGAGATAGGGAGATCCGTGGTTAAAATCCTGGCTGTGGCACTGAATTTTTCAGTCTGACTCTATGCATAGTACATATATAGAGGTTTTGATATTGTTTCGTAACATACACATGTGCAGTGTTTAATAAATAGGAATTTAAAGTAACTTACAAAACGCAGGATGGAATGTCGTTTTTTAAAATATATAGTATGTTTGGCAAGGCTTTACAGCAATAAAATATAACCTTGTTTTCTTGATTTTACTGTAACTCCTTTCTGAATTTATTTATATTCTGAGGATTAAAACTATGTTTTATTTCATATTATTCTCTACTAAAAGCAAGGCCTTCTTTGCAATATGTTTCTTTGCAACTTCAATATATTCATATTCAGTCATTTTTAATACTTCATTAGTAATTAACCAACTGAAATTAGAAAGGTTATGTGCTTGTGCTATGAGAACTTCAATGGTAAACTGATTATACGAGGGCTGTAAAGAAAGTAGTGGCAACATGGTCCTCACTTTCACAGGAGAGCGGGTTAGAGCCAATAGGATATGGGAGCGATCAGATGACTAGTGTCGATGTGTGGTGTGCATTGGTCGGGCTGCCAGTTGAGAGTTTGTTGTTGCTGTGCAGCCTTGAAGTGAACAGTGTCAAGTGCACCGCTCTAAAGCATGCTTACCAAAGGCGATCAGCGTTCGTGGATTAAAATCGAGGTTGCCCGGGCAAAAAATGCATCAGCATGTTATCGAGGATTACGTGAAGCCTGTGGCGGGAATGCATTGCCGTATAGAACGGTTGCACGATGGGTCAGGGCGTTTCGTGCTGGTCGGACTGAGACTGCGGATTTGCTCCGCACAGGTCGGCCGTCCATTCCGCAAGATCAGATTGACATCGTGAGTGGTCTCGTTGCCTTGGATCATCGATGGACTGTCCGGGAGTTATCCGTAGAGGTTGGTCTCTATCATCAAACTGTGTGGCATATCCTGACGAATTGTCTTCACCTGAGGAAAATTGCGTCCCGTTGGGTTCCACATCGACTCACTGAGGTACAGAAATGGCACCGGTATGCACTAGCTAGCATCCACCTGGACAGATACCGCAACGGAGATGCATTTCTGTAGCGTAATGTCGCAATTGGTTAGACGTGGGCACGAGCCTATGAACCGGAATTGGAGCATCAGTCGAATGAATGGCGTCACCCAGGTTCACCACGTCCACAGAAAGTTCGACAGGAGCCCAGTCGGGTGAAGCTGATGCTGATTGTGGCATACCACTACGAGGGGTTATTCTTACGCATGCTGTGCCTGAGGGACAAACCGTCAACAGTAACTACTATTGCCGATTTCTGGAGCGACATCTTCGTCCGGCTATGCGGTGCAAACGTCCACGTTTATTGCGAGACGATCACCTCATACTGTTGCATGACAATGCATATTGTCATGTCGCAAACAATGCCCAGCTTTTATTGCAACGGTGGCATTGGGAGGTTTAGGAACATCCTCCGTACTCACCAGACATGAGTCCTTAAGACTTCGACCTGTTTCCGCAGTTGAAGGAACCCCTCCGAGGCCGCCGAATTTCCTGACATGGCATCTTTAGTCCGTGCAGTAGGGCGCTCCGTCGCAGTCATCAACAGAGATCGCCTTGCCAACGGTCCCCAACGGCTGCCCTACATTTGGCAAAAGGTCAGGGACTTTGCCGGTGACTACATTGAAGGAATGTAATGCAATTGTACTTGTGAGTTCAATAAATATTGTGTTCTATCAATGTTCCCACAACTTTATTTACAACCCTCGTATTAATCGGTTGAATGGTTTTTACTTTTTCTACACTTAGAAATGGTAAGTGGAAAAGGTATTCTACTTAAAAACGTGTTCAGCATAGGTCAAAAACGAAAAGACCGTTAACCGCCAAACTTATTATTTAAATTCAGCATCTTACAAAGATCAGACCCAACAAAGATTTTCAATATAACTCTCCGTCCCACAAACTACACTTTACAAGGAAAGCTTATTGAACATTTTGTGTTTCTAAAAATGATTTTGATTAAATTCTCAGTTTTGATTAAAATAACGCACATTAAACATATTTACATCTCAAATAAGATGTATATCTTGAATTATCTGCCATTAGCCTCTGAGGATTTCTTCATTCTGGACGAACTGTACTGCATTTTGCACAATTAGTAAACCGTAAAAGATAGAGAAAAACTTAATACACAAAAAATTTAGAACTTATATAGACCACATAATTTATATCATATACATGTTTTGACCATTTTCGAGATATTCTTTTTTATTGGTTTCTAATGTAAACTACGCAACTTTTCTCAACCGGGAAGTCACCTTCTTTTCATCTCTCTTTTGTATTACTTCAACTGTTTACATAATGGCCAACTTTTAAGAATTTTTAACATGGCTTTAAGAAAATGTATTCCGATATTTTCCTTTTGTTTAGAAAGAATTAAATAGTAACACAGTTATTGCTAATGCTTGTTTCGATTAGCATGATGTAGATAAGTGCATAATCTTTTGTAACAATAATATGTTTGCATAACAGGTAAAGAAAGTCATGTGAATGGAACACACAAGGTTTTCTAGATTACGCTACATAAACAGACACAATTTTTGTTTATAATACTAATATACATAAGCAGTCATTAATTAGACATCATATTCAGGCCAAATTTAAATTCAGACATTTCTGAGGATTGAGAAAGAGAATAATTCGGCGGCTTCAGAGGATTTCCACCTTCAAAATACAAGTTCCGGCGTAAATTTGTACTTAATTAGAATAATTTTTGACCTCAAATACGTATCTACAAGTATTAATGTGTTTCTTCGCAAAAAGAATAAACACTGAATGATAGCCTATAATTTTACAAGTCAAACACATCTTCAATTGTTCGTCAACCAGTACAACAGAAATATAAGTATTATACAAATAAAACATATTTTCATTTGCCAAAATGTTGGTAATTTAATGCTACCTTTGCAGAGTGGCCTTTATCTATTTGTTATATACGTTCTTTTTATCTACTTTGGATTTACACTTTCTCCACTACATAAGAAGTAGAAAACTACTGTATTCCACCCATAAATTGAATGCCGAAATTTCACAGAGAATGAATGTTTGGAGCTTTCCTAAACCCAAAAAAGAAATATGTTCAGAAAAATGCGTTTGTACGTTTGTAAGTGTGTGTGAAGAGTGTATCTCAAATACGAAGTCAATTAAAGAAGAAGTGTTTCAAAGTGCGATACGAACATTTTGAAGAAAAATTATCCACCCCAGCTAGCCTTTACTTGGCTTTATCGAAAAAGTTCATTTTCTCAAAAATTAGTGCAACAATTTTTATTAAAATTCCATATATTTAAAATATCTTCATCAGAAATAAAATAATATAAATTGAATTTTCTGGAAAAACCCTCTGAAGTCGTCTTTATTCTGGGTAACTAGTGATCCCCCTACCCCTTTTCTTCGATCCTGAACATAAAGCCGATCTCTAACGATTGTTTAGGATTAAACTGCCAGGCTTTTAACATAAAACCAATGGGTTACGGACACATCTAATGAGCGTTTAGCGAGTGCGTTGAAGCCATTCATGTAAAATGCCAATCATTTTGTTCAATAATAAGAGATTAGCACAACTAGGTAAGTCAGGAAGGTTCAAAAGGGGTTTCTACCAGCATGAAATAAAGAAAATGAGTGTAAAAAACCAAAAGACTATGTTAATTTTTTTTATCAGCACGCAAAACTTTTCTTTTTCGCCTGCTATGAATTTAATAATAGCTCCTATAATAATTATTGACATACATGCAAGGTGTAAAGAAAAAAATAATTAAATCTAAAGCTCGACCTGAATGAGTGGTTCTTCCTGAAAGCGGTGGATATGTTGTTTATCCTGTTCAATATTGCTTCTAGTAATTAATAACATGATAGAGGCGGACCCACTATGTGGGGTAGTGGTACTCAAGGTTGTGGGTTCAATCTCTACGCAGGATAGTTTTTTTGCTGATAAAAATCTATAGTTGGTTTCCTTGAAGGGGAATAAAAGAACCCAATACCTTTAGTTCCTATTTAAAGAGAAAGTTGCTGGACAAAATTCCAATGTTTTCGCGTCCGCGAGTCATCGTTTAATCCCAGTGCCATCTATGAACAATGAAGTGAACCCTCGACACCGTAGAAATTGTATGTGAATTAGAACTTTCACATGGTCTAAGAAACTCCATTAAGTGTTCCAAATATGTTAACATGCCATAATGAAATATGCATTAACAGAAGGGACACTAACCTGTTGGTCTCGTGTCGTAGATTTACGGCACCTAAAAGAACCTCAAGCCTCATAAAGAAGCCTCTGAGAAAATTAAGTGGTCTTTCACGCCATTTTAAAATGGGACACTGAGAACTACATCAGTTAAAGAGCGTCCGTAAATAAAACTCCATTTATATTTCTTTATAAATGAAGTCAGGTGCTTAGAATTAGACTTTCTGCTAATGTTTACGAAGTATCAGAATCGTCCGTCTTAGGCTATTTGCTGGACTTTCCTGAATAGCTCTCCATTAACCCTGTTTACTATACAAACTAGGAGTTTCTTAAGAAAAATTTTCCATTGTAGTAATGCTAAAGGCATACAAAAGTAGGCAGAAATCAGAGATATTAATTGTGGTAATATTTACGTTATTATTCCAGTTCGATGAAGAGGCATCCTCAATATCATTGTTGTGTTGTGGGTTGTGTAGGTTGAGGTGTGGTGAGAGGAGAAAGCAATTCTGGTTACCGGGCGAGCTGTTATGCGGTAGTTAGTATAATAGGGTGCAGAAATAGTTCAATGCTGCAAGAAAATCTGTATTCTTTTCACCAAATCTGTAGTTAAGAAATGTAAGGTAGTGCTATCAGAAGGGCGTGAAATTACAAATAGCGTTATAGATAAATGTGATGAAGAATCTCTGAATAAATAGTACTTTGATGCTGCCGTTATACGAAAAATAATACATGATTTTTATGTTCAGGAGAAACGTGTGCCGACAGCCGGGAAATTGCTGCCCATTGTGAAAGAGAGAATACAGGGTTACTACAAAAGAAATAGACAACTTCAACTGCCTGTAAAACAAAAACTATTAGAGATAGCAACCTAATTATTTTGGAGGTATGTTGAGAAACTCTCAAAGTTTTGTTTGTTACTATTGGTAACGCTGTAGTGTTTTGTTTGTTGTTGCAGAAGCTAAAATGGCGGAAAATCCTGTGGAAAAGGCATATTGGGTGTTGGAATTTGCTAGAACGCAATCAGCAACTGTTGTCCAACGACATTTTAGAACACGTTACCACAAAACGCCACCGACTAGACAGTCAATCTACGACTGGTATAGAAAATTCGAGACAACGGGATGTTTGTGCAAAGGGAAGAGCTCGGGAAGACCAAGAGTTTCGGAAGAAAACGTTGAACGTGTTCGTTCTGCCTACATAAGAAGCCCACAGAAATCGACATCTAGGGCAAGCATGCAATTACAAATTCCACAGCAAACTGTATGGAAAATCTTGCGGAAGCGACTGCACATGATGCCTTACAGATTACAGATGTTGCAGTTTCTGAGTGAAGAAGATAAGGTCATACGGCGTGACTTTTGCATCGACATGTTGTGACATGATGAAGACGATTTCATTTTTGTGGTAACGTGTTCTAAAATGTCGTTGGACAACAGTTGCTGATTGCGTTCTAGCAAATTCCAACACGCAATATGGCTTTTTCACAGGATTGTCCGCCATTTCAGCTTCTGCAACAACAAACAAAACACTACAGCGTTACCAATAGTAACAAACAAAACTTTGAGAGTTTCTCAACACACCTCCAAAATAATTAGGTTGCTATCTCTAATAGTTTTTGCTTTATATGCAGTTGAAGTTGTCTATTTCTTTTGTAGTAACCCTGTACATTTTTCTTGGGGGAGAATTGTTAAAGCTAATTTTGAGAAAATCATGTCGAAAATTGTCACGTACACGATGGTGCGGATGAAGATTTTTCTTGAAAATCTTTGTGGCATATCTTGAAAGATGCTGGTCTTAAATAGATACCAACGTTTTTTAACTACGCCGCCGACAGATAGACGCGCGCGCACATACACACACAGATACATTTCTTCTTCTTCTTCTTCTTCTTCTTCTTCTTCAGAAAATGAAATAGGGGGATCAGATTGGACATGGAATTGGCTCGGGCACTACTATATTAAGATAGGCTGTGTTATTCTTCAACTAGTTTATATTTGCGTGTCCCACCTTATCTGTGCTCATTTGTGTGTTGTATACGCATTCCTTATATTAATATAATATCAAAGAGTAGTTTAAAATAAAACAAATATTAGTTAATGAATTATATTAAGAATTTCTTTCCTTTGAAGATTTAAAACTAAAACTTAATTTTAGTTTAAAAGACCATGTTTTATTACTATAATATTAAAACATTTAATGTTAACGAGCTGGGAACACAACTTTAACCGTGCCTACTGTACAATTTCTTAAGAAATACTTCCCCAACGGTACCAATATTAAAAGTATAGAAAATAGGCAGAAGTGAGTGATATTCACTGTGGTAATGTTTGCATTATTATTCCAGTTCAATGAAGAGGTTCTAACAATATTAACTTGCCTAGTGCACAAACTAGCAGTTTCTTAAGAAATCCTTCCGCATTGTACCAATGTTAAAAATATACATTAAGTCACGTGCAAAGAAATATACTTTCTGCCAATGTTTACGAAGTATCAAAATCGCTCTATCTTAGGCTATCCGCTGAAGTTTCCAGAATAGTTCGCCATTAACCGTGCCTACTGTACAAACTAGCTGTTTCCTAAGAAATCCTTCCCCATAGTACCAATACTAAAGTAGGAAGAAGTGAGTGATATTAACTGTGGTAATGTTGACGTTATTATTCCAGATGGATGAAGAGACATCCTAACATATTAACCGTGCCTACTGTACAAACCAGCAGTTTCTTAAGGAATCCTTTCCCATGGTACCAATACTAAAGTAGGCACAAGTGAGTGATATTAATTGTGGAAATATTGACGTTATTATTCCAGATGGATGAAGAGGCACCCCAACAATATTAACATGGAGGACGGACGGAGATGCTGGCAGGCCGCCAGTGCGCCGTCCACATGGAATCGATTTTCCGATGCCAGCAACATTTCTGGCGGTGGGGGTTAGAGCGGTATGGTCGGCCCTCTCTGCCTTGTGACTGGTGCTGGCCACTCTGTTCTGTGTTTAACCTCGCTAATCTACCACCCTCTCCCAACAGCGGCATTACTCCGGCTAACAACCAATTAAAATGCTTAATTAAGTAATGAGTGCTCCAGTTATTCGTTACTCGTCCAACTTAATCAACAAATTGCTTTGTTTTTTCTCCCCTGGATGCACTAGGTCAGGTATTTAAAACAAATATTAATTGTTACGTGAGCGTAAGCTTATCTTAAGGATATATTTCTACTGTTTTGGGGCAATTCTTCTACCTTTACAATTTAAAGTACCTATCAAAATTTTCGGTTTCTCCTCCATTGGCTTACGTTCATCTGTGACCACCCTTCTCTTGTTGATCAAGAATAATGAGTCTTTTTAATTAAAAATCTGATATTTTCCATTTACATAACTTTCTCTACATCTCTGCAACAAATTATTGTTAAAAAGCTAATGTTTTTATTTACTTCGTATTAATCCAGAAAAAAATAGCAGAAATAATCTTATTACTTGCTTCCTTGTAAGTAGAAGCGAAGTACGGGAGTAACATAGGTTAAAGTGATAATCAAAAGCTGGTTGCTATGTGACTTTTGTTTGTATGGACACGAATTGACAAATTCCTATTATGTTTTTTAAAGCTGAAACCAAAAACAAGGAATATTTAAAAAACGACCAACTCTACGAAAAAAAATTATATAACCTAAATTGTGTCTTTTAGTGTGCTCCACAATTTTTGTGTGGTAACTTCTTGTATATCTCTTACGGTTTAGCAGTTATGGAAAATTCTGCAAAATTCATCCAGAATAAAGTAGTCTTCAGAGGCTATTCGCAGAAAATTCAAGATATAACTTTCATTTATCAGGTAAATATTTTTAATATACGATATTTTAATGAAAATCATTAGAGCCATTTATGAGAAAATAAACATTTTCAAAAAAAGGTCCATGTAAAGGGTAGTTGAGGGCTGGGGGGATTTTCTTGAAAATATCCGTGTCTCATCCTTGCAAGATACCAAACTTAAATACCAAGTTTGATATTTAACGGTCTTTTCGTCTTTGAGCTATGCTGTCCACAGACAGACACACACACACACATATACAACACACACGCACACACACACGGACCTTTTTCCAGAAACTTTTTTTTTTTGATTCAGGAGGTCTCAAAACATGTATTTCAAATGAAATCTCCGTATCGAATTTTTGGGGTACATTACACCACATATACCTTATACACATACACTATGTACATAGTACGTGTAGAGAAAGTAAAGCTCTGGCATGCCTCATTCGCATGACTTTCTCTACATCTCTGTAACAAATTATTGTTAGTAAGTTTATTCTTGTATCTACTTCATGCCAATCGAGACAAACATTAGCATAAACGGTCTTATTACTTAGTTCCTTATAGATAGAAGAGAAATAATGGAATACACTAGACTAAACCGACAGTCAAATGTTTTAAAAGCTGGTTACTATGGGATTGAAATCTGTTTCTTTGCGCGGCTAGTAGTTGATAAGTTCCCGCATGAGACAAGTATACGTATTTTAAAACAAGGAATATTTCAAAAATGAACTGCACGAAAGAAAACGTATATGGCCTAAGTTGTGTGCTTTAATAAGATCTACATTTTTGTGCAGTAAGTTTTTGTCTGTCTCTTGTGGTTTACTAGTTATGCAAGATCCAGAAAATCCATTCAGAATAAATTGATCTTCAGAGGCCATTCCCAGAAAATTCAAGGTATACATTTTATTTCTCAAGTAAATATCGTTAATATATGATATTTTAATCAAAATTGTTCAAGCCATTTTTGAGAAAATCAACATTTTCGAAATTTTTTCATGTAAAGGGTAGTTTGAGGTGGAAGGATTTTCCTCAAAATATTAGTGTCGCATTCTTGGAAGATACGTAACTTAAATACCAAGTTTGGCATTTTAACGACTTTTATTTTTTGAGTTATCGTGTACACAGACACATGAACACATACACGAACTCTGTTCTAAAAATGTGTTTTAGATACCCTAAAACGTGTATTTCCGGTGAAATCTCGATATATCGAATTTTTAGTGGAATGCAATACCTTCTTTATACACGTGCAGAGAAAGTAAAAATCTGATGTGTACCATTCACATGACTTTATTTATCTATTCCACAAACAAACTTTCCTTACAAAAGATTATTTTTATCTACATTTCGCTAATCGAGTTAAGTTGGTCTTATTGTTTGCTTCCTTGTAAGCAGAAGGGAAATACAGCATTACACTAAGCCAAAGCGATAGCTAAATGCTTTAAAAGCAGGTCGTTGTGTGAAATAATTGAAATTAGGTACTCCTGCATGATCGCCAGTAATTAAATTCGGTTCCCTTTCCAAGGTTGGGAGTAAAACAAAAGAGGGATGAAACGACGAGGGCTTCCTGTTTGAGAACAGTTTAAAATTGAAACCTACAACAAAACTATCTCGAAAAAGGCCAATTCTACAAAAAACGCATACATCAATTTAAAATTGAAACCAATAATAAGTAATAAACTGTTAATTTCACAAAAAGTGCATATGACATAAATAATGTGTTTTAACGAGATCTACATTTTGTGATTAGTTTTGTCTATTTCTTACAGCTTACTAGTTACACCAAGTGATCCAAAATGAAGAGATCTTGAGAGGCAGTTCCCAGAAAATTCAATATATGCATTACGTTTGTTATAAAATATCTTAAACATATGGTTTAATCAAAATCGTTAGAGCTATTTTTGTGAAAATAAAAATGTTCAAATATGTTCCATGTAAAGGATAATAGGGGTGGGGGAATTCAGGGTCCTCAAAGCTTGTATATCGATGAAATCTCGGTACTGAATTTTTGAGTGAAATAAAATATCTTACCTATCTGCTGTGTACATTGTACACGGTGCCAGAGAAAGTATAAATTGACTTTCTCTACCGTCCATAATTAGTTGGTATACTTAGATTCGTCCTATTAAAGTTTTATTTGTCTATCTACTTCATTTTAATCGAGATAAATCTTTGAAATTCTGTAAGCTTATGCAGTGTCTGCTCTTGGATATAGACTAAGGAAGGAAGGATTACGTATACAGGAAACAGAGAAGAAGTTCACGAGTTAAGGTAGCAGATGCACCAAAATAAGGAATGAAACAATAAAATCACCCCAAGCGCCCACATGTGGGGTTCGTGGTGGACGAAGTGGTGTCTGGGCGGGTTTTCTCCGGGTCTCCCGCCACTCATTACAACAATTGCTCCATCATCACTTTTCCTATCACCAATTTCGCTTACATTTCATATCATACACTTCCTCATGTTCATGCCTAGCTACGGGTCATCCCCTCGTATCAGGTTCTCCATTCTGTTGTTTCGTGTCGTTGGCTCCCCGACAGGCTTCTGACACCTAGGCAGATAGGGGGGTATCAGTCCTACAAATACGGGGAGATTAAGCCCATTACGAATTGAAATAATAGGATCAGATTTAAAAATATGTTCATTTAATGAAAAGAATGAAAAGAATAAAGAATATAAGAATCAAAATTTTTGAACATTTTTTCATTAAAAGGGTAGTTGGAGTTGGGGGAATTTTTTTGAAAATCTTCGTGTCGTATCCTTGGAAGATACTGAACTTCAATACCAAGTTTGGTATTTTAAAAATGTATTTTCGGGATTCAGGGGTTCTCAAAACATATACTTCCGTGAAATCTTGGTATCGAATTTTTGGGTGCAGTACAATACCTTCTCTATACACTATGTACATAGTACGTGTAGAAAAAGTAAAAAAATATCAAAATCAGTTGGGTGTTTTTTTGAGATTAGCCTGCTTACACGCATATAGATGTTCTCCTATAGTATTAGCATAGATTAGGTATTGCAAAGGGCATGTAATATCAATGTTAGTTGACCTTGATTTAATCAATCTGTGAACACGAAAGCATATTGTAAAGTAGAGGTGAGACTGATATTCGGCAGTAACATTTATCTGGAGAATGATGTGTTGGAACGGTGACATTGATCATCACAAAAAAGATGCATGTGGAGTAGAGCGCTTTAAGCCGTAATGCGAACTCAAAATGAATAATGGATGGCACTTGTCGGTGGCGTGGTGAGGGGTCTTCCTTTATGTGTTCACTCACATTCCACCAGGGTGCACTGCTGTGCGCTGCTTTCGCAACTGCATTCTCTATGAAGTGCCTAATTTCCGGCGTATTCTGTTTGGCAGTCAGAGATGTTTACATCTCAGGAAACGATTTACTCACGGCACCTCAGTATTGATACTTACATAGTTGGCAACTCTTATAAAGATATCACAGAAATGTGAACATGTGTCAGAATTATCAAATAGGAAAAGGTACATTATATTTATATTTACGAGAAAACAGAATGCTTTCAGTGATTTTGGACACAAATATTGATTTTTACCTTCTCTTGCCCCGTATGTACAATGTACATAGGAATAGAGAAGTATTGCATTCCACCCAAAAATTCGATGTCGAGATTACACCGGAAATATATGTTTTAGGACCCCCTGAATCCAAAAAAAAGCATTTCCAGAAAAAGATCCGTGTGTGTGTGTGTCTGTGAACACGATAACTCAAAAACGAAAAGTAGCTAAAATACCAAACTTGGCATTTAAGTTCAGTATCTTCCGGGGATGCGACAAGAAGATTTTGAGAAAAATCCCCCCACCCCAAACTACCCTTTACATGGAACATTTTTCGAAAATTTTGATTTTCTTAAAACTGGCTCTAACGATTTTGATTAATATATCGTATATTAAAGGTATTTACCTGACAAATAAAATGAATATCTTGAATTTTCTGGGAATAGCTTCTAAAGACCTGTTTATTCTGGATGAATTTTGCTTAATTTGGCATAACTAATAAACTTACTATGCAAGAAATGTAGGTCTTGTTAAAATACACAATTTACGTCATATTAATTTTTTTCCTGGAGCTTGCCGTTTTCGAAGTATTCATTGTTATTAGTTTCAGTTGTGAAGTACTTATACTTTTCTCAGACGGGAGGGTCCGTTTTTCTTTTGTTCTACTCCTGGCCAAGAAAAGAAGCCATTTGTAATGAGAATCGCATAACGTCAGCTTTTAAAACATTTGTCTATCGATTTAGCCTAGTGTATTCCCTTATTTTCTTCCTACTTATAAGGACAAGTTTACTGTGTCAAATGTTTCTAAGCGCTTCTTTGTAACCTCAACGTTTTCTCACTGCTCATTGTCACATTATACGTTGCTAAGATCTTCGTACTTTACGACGTTTGCGGAAAGCCAACCTAAACAAACGAAGAAGAATGCTGACTTCAGGAATGACAACGCTCGTCCACACACTGCTGGCGCAGACCATCGACTCCTTGAACAATTTCAATGGGACATTTTCGATCATATGCCGTACAGTCCTGACTTGACACCCAGCGACTTTCACCTTTTCCCTGAACTGAAGACGTGGCTAGGAGGGCAGCACTTTCAAAGCAACGAAGATCTTCGAAACAACGTCAATGCTCATTTTAAATCATTGGCGGCAGCATTTTTTGAATCGGGTATTGTAAAGCTTGTACACAGGTGCGATAAATGTCTCAATCTTTTCGGTGATTATGTTGAAAAGTAACCAAGAGTGTACAAAAATAATTGTTTTCTATGAATTTGTCTTTTATTTATAGCCTATCGAAGGTTGATAAAAAAAACGGCCCTCGTAATTTACCATTCAACACCTTACTTTGAGGAGCATTTGTCGCAGGAGTGGTACTGATATTATGCTCTCCTTTGTTTTAGGAGTGTGAAAAATCTATGTAGCGTCAAAGTTAAATTTAGCTGGATTATGATAATGTTATTAACAATTAATTGGAATATTATATTTTCGGTAGTTACACATAACTGCTTTATGAATGTTTATTGCAAACTTTTGGAAAGTATTTAATTACGTTTTTAAAGAATTTACATATCCTAATTTCGTTTCACATAGCATTTCATTAACATAAATGGTCTCAAACATATGAACAAATGTAAAACATTTAAAAATATTCTGAGAATAAGTACAAAAACTCCGCGGCACAACAGCCTGAAGTCGTGCCAAGGTTGGTCGCCCGACCGCTGCGTCTCCCATCTCCCGATTACAGTCGTCATGGATGGAATGCAGCACTGGAGGGTGGGAGATGGTTAACGCCCCGAGTTGAGGCAACCTGGAACCGAAACTTTTTACTTTCTCTACACTTACTGTCTACACAGTGTATAGAGAAGGTTTGCATTCCACCCAAAAATTTGATACCGAGATTTCACTGGAAATACATGTTTTGGGTTCCCCTGAATCCACAAAAAGCATTTTTGGAAAAAGGTCAAGAAAATCCCCCTAACCCCAACTACCCTTTACATGGAACTTATTTTGAAATTTTTGATTTTCTCAAAAATGGATATAATGATTTTGATTAAAATATCGTATATTAAAGATTTTTACCTGACAAATAAAATGATATCTTGAATTTTCTGGGAATAGCCTCTGAAGACTACTTTATTCTGGATGAATTTTGCGGATTTTTGTATAACTGCTAAACCGTAAGAGACGGAGAAAAGCTTACTACATAAAACATGTAGAGCACTTTAAAACACACAATTTATGATATACATTTTTTTTCGTAGAGTTGATCGTTTTTTAGTTATTCCTTGTGTTAGGTTTCAGCTTTAAAAAACTTATACTTTTCTCACACAGGACTTTGTCAACTCCTGTCCATACAAACAAAGGAACTTCAATCACATAGCAACCAGCTTTTGACTATCACTTTAATCTATGGTACTCCCTTATTTCGTTTCTACTTACAAGGAAGAAGGTATTAAGCTAATTTTTTTCGATTATCATTAAATAAAGAGAACAGCAATTTTTTGAAGAGATGTAGAAAAAGTCATGTGAATGGAACACATCAGAGTTTTCCTCAAGGGAGTTGATGCTGGGAGTTGATTAGGGTAGCAAATGCTAAAGGCCTCGTGCTTATTGCATAGCCTGATATATTATGGCTTATGTGTTGAACCACTAGATTGCACACTTAAACATACACTTTATTCTATGTTCTTAACTTACTTAGAAAGTGGCGGTTACAGATTGTATTGGTACTGATTTCTCCGTTTTAGTTTAAAACATAATTTTTAATCCGCTTAGATTCCGTTTACTGAAGAGTAAATTAAAATATAGGAATGATTTACTACTTTAAATGCAGTTCTTAATTACTTAAGCAAATCCAAAAATGAAGTAACCCATGTACCGAAACTAATACAGAATATTAATGGATTAGCACTTTAAAAAGTGGCATAATATTGCAACGCTCCAAATACAATTAATATTGGGACTTTTTCAAATTGAAAAATTCGTAGAATATTAATAGTAGAAAAGCATGTGGACAAGATATAAATTAATAATTTCTCAAATATGGAGACATTCCCTCAAACTACATTTAATATTAGTTATATTAGTCGTTTTGGTTAAAACACTGCAAACCAACTTCAAGGACACAAGAAAAAAATTATACGAATTCATAAAAATCTGATATGTTCCATTCACAAGACTTTCTCTACATCTCTGTAACAAATTATTGGTAAAAAGCTTGTGCATCTATTTACTTCATGCTACTCGAGAACAAATTAGCAGAAATAGTCTTATCACTTGCTTCTTTGTAAGTAGAA
Source organism: Hymenopus coronatus (assembly GCA_030762935.1). Classification (NCBI taxonomy): domain Eukaryota; kingdom Metazoa; phylum Arthropoda; class Insecta; order Mantodea; family Hymenopodidae; genus Hymenopus; species Hymenopus coronatus. The sequence goes on along the minus strand of CM060888.1, from coordinate 44,963,555 downwards.
GCAAAATAAGGGAGTATCATAGGTTAAAGTGATAGTCAAAAGCTGGTTGCTATGTGACTGAAGTTCCTTTGTATGGACAGGAGTTGAACAATTCAGGTATGAGAAAAGTATAAGTTTTTCAAAGCTGAAACCAAAAACAAGGAATATCTAAAAATAAAAACGATCAACTCCGCGAAAAAATGTATATTACATAATTTGTGTGTTTTAACGTGCTCTAAATTTTCTGTGTGGCAAGTTTTTGTCCATCTCTTACGGTTTAGCATTTATGCATAATTCCGTAAAATTGATGCTGAATAAAGTAGTCTTCACAGGCTATTCCCAAAAAGTTCAAGATATACATTTTATTTGTCAGGTAAATATCTTTAATATACAATATTTTAATCAAAATCCTTAGAGCCATTTTTAAGAAAATCAAAATATTCGAAAACTGTTCCTTGTGAAGTGTAGTAGGGAGTGAGGGGATTTTCTTGAAAATCTTCGTGTCGCATCCTTGGAAGGTACCAATCTTAAATACCAAGTTTGGTATTCAAAGGTATTTTCGTTTTTGAGCTATGCTGTCCACAGACACACACACACACGCACACACACGGACTTTTTCTGAAAATGTTTTTTTTTTCAGAGGGCCCAAAACATGTATTTCCGGTGAAATCTCGGTATCGAATTTTTGGGTGGAATGCAATACCTTCTCTATAGAGTATGTACATAATATGTGTAGAGAACTTAAAAGGAAGATAGGAATGAGATATGAAATTATAAATGTATTACATCTTTCATCAGTGGATACAAAGTTTACTCCAAGATATTAACCAAAAGGATAAGTAAATAGAAGAGAACCCAACTAGGAGAAGAGGAAAATAGTTTTAGAAAGGGAAAATCGCGCACAGTGGCAATTTACTTCAGGACAAATTATAGAGAAGCGTTGAGAAAACATCATAGAGACACATAGTTTATATTTCCACTCAGAGAAGACATAAAACTGTGAACTTCTGTGGGGCGCTTTAGAAACGAAGGCATTGCTAAAAATTAATTGAGTGTATAAAAAGCTTATTTATGTATAGAATTCCATTAAAAAACGCAATAGCAACCTTATTTTAGTCGCCCTCAAAGTGTAATACCAATATAGCCTCTAAAATCCAAGATACAAGTTCAAACATGCTGAATGGTGATGGATGTTTTTAGACACAAAAATCCGCAGCATGAGTTCCTTTGGAAGGAAACTAAAGCCAGTGGTCACTTTTAGTCTTTATTTGCACGTAAAAGAACCCTATGAAAGAAGGTGGTTTCTGGACAAAATCCGCCATTTCGCGTCCTCAAGTCCTGAGTCCGTCCTACAGTGCGATCTGTGGGCGACAGACTGATCTCTCATCACCATGGCGCATAGCGCCAAACTCGCGAACTAGAAACTAAAAGCGAATCACGGAAACATGGTAAGGATGTTCAATGCTGCATTTAGGAGTTACTGAAAATAACTAATTAACCACCTAACTTTCTTTTATATAAATCAGGGAGTTTGCAAAGTGTGTTATCCCTCTCTCTCACTCTCTGTCTCTCTCTTTCTCTCTCTCTCTCTCTCTCTCTCTCCATACAGCTGAATATTTATTTGGATCCAGTCATAAAATAATGTTATAAATGAGGAAAGTTTGATTAGTATATGTTATGCTAACAAATACGTTGTTCTGCTAGCGGAAAATCAAATTCTCTCCAACGCGTTATATACAATTTCCAAATAGTATGTGAAAGTTATAATGGCCAAAAATGTGTATAGATGGTTATAATGTAGAGCATTTAGAAATAAATTCCAGTAAAATCTAAAATAAAGGTAGTATTAACAATAGTAAGCGCAATCAATTATAAGAGAGACAAAGAACCCAGCAAAAATGATGAAATTTCCTAACGAGTTATGGAACAATAAAAAGAATATTAGGAACAGAATGACAAAATAAAATTATAAAAGTATTTAAATGGTTGCAGCACCCGGCCTTTTGTGTGATAAAGAGACATGGATAATTGGCAAGAAAAAAAAGGTATGCGATCCACAGACATTAATTTTAAGATACATAGCAAGGATAATGGATGCAGTAGGGAACTCAGAACTCCAGGAACTGAAAACTCAAAGTATACAAGATAAGATATTTAACCCTTAGTTGCCTGCATTAGTATGCAAAATTTTCTAACAAATATCTATGTAAAGGGTAGTTTGGAATGAAGGATTCTGTTGAAAATAATTTGCTTTTCTCAAAATGGCTCTAGTGATTTATGTTAAGAATATTTACATCATAAATAAAATGTACGAGAACGTAAAAACAATTAAAGCAGCAATAAATAATGCTTGTAAGAATAGTTTGTCTGCAGAATGTGTAGAGAAAGTCGTGTGAATGGAACACTCAGATTTGTTTTATCAAGTAAATGAGTTGGGAAGCATTTTCTCAAGATATCTGCCTCAAGATCGTCGACGAGAATGTGGTACCGATTTCATTTAACAAAGAGACGCTGATATCCGAGGGAATACCTAAGAAATACACAGAGTCCAAATAAGCCACTGCTAATCCAGTGATTATGTGGAGGCAGCACAAAGAGGACAGGAAGTAATTTAATCTCTGGTAACACGGAGAGGAGAGAAAGAGTGCGTTGATTTTCCGAGCTCTGAGCCTTAACACGGTCCAGCATCATTAATTCTGTATGGGGATACGGAAGATGAAAAGGAACAGTAGAGCGTGACATTAATCATGCATTCCGTCAAACCGTGCCGCAGTCCTCGGTTCGATGTCTTGATCGCGTCCCTCATTATCTCAATTGCTAACTTCCTCGCGCCTTTTACCAACTAGAATGTCAGTACTAAGTGATGGAATTTACTCTCATCAAAGGAATTCACTAGTTTGGACGTAGTAGAGTCAGAAATAAAACTCATGACGCAAAATGAAACGTTTATGCATTCAATTGCGTCAGGAGACAAAACTCATAAAGCAAACTGAAACGTTTATGCATTCAATTGCGTTAGGAGACAGAAGCAGACAGTAGAGTCAGCGATAAAACTCATTACGCAAAATGAAACGCTTAAGTATTCAACTGCCTTTGGAAATAGGAGCAAACAGTAGAGTCAGAGATGAAACTCATGACGCAAAATGAAACGCTTAGTCATTCAATTGCAGTATGAGATAGGAGCAAACAGTAGAGTCAGAGATAAAGCTCATGATGCCAACTGAAGCGCTAAGGCATTCAATTGCTTTAGGAGACAGAAGCAAACAGTAGAGTCAGAGATAAATCTCATGACGCAAAATGAAACGCTTAGACATTCAATTGCGTTAGGAAATAGGAGCAAACAGTAGAGTCAGAGATAAAACTCATGACGCAAAATGAAACGCTTAGACATTTAATTGCGTTAGGAGATAGGAGCAAACAGTAGAGTCAGAGATAAAACTCATGACGTAAACTAAAACGTTTAAGTATTCAATTGCGTTAGGAGATAGGAGCAAACAGTAGAGCCAGAGATAAAACTCATGACGCAAAATGAAACGCTTAGGCATTCAAAGCAATATGAGACAGGAGCAAACAGTAGAGTCAGAGATAAAACTCATGACGCAAACTGAAACGCTTAGGCATTCAATTGCGTTAGGAGATATGAGGAAACAGTAAAGTCAGAGATAAAGCTCATGACACAAAATGAAACGCTTAGGCATTCAAAGCAGTATGAGACAGGAGCAAACAGTAGAGTCAGAGATAAAACTCATGACGTAAACTGAAACGTTTAAGCATTCAATTGCGTTAGGAGATAGGAGCAAACAGTAGAGTCAGAGATAAAACTCATGACACTAACTGAAACGTTTAAGCATTCAATTGCGTTAGGAGACAGGAGCAAACAGTAGAGTCAGAGATAAAACTCATGACACTAACTGAAACGCATAGACTTGAATGAATATCTAATTTATCTGAAAAACAATAAAGCAAACAATGGTTTCCTGAACCAGTTACAGTAACATAGCAAATACCACTGATGAAAGAGAAGTTAAAAAAACATTAATATTTCATATTAAAATTATTAATAAATTAATAACGTTACTTATTTAAGATTACAGTTTAATTCTCTTAAATGCAGTATATGGCCAGTAATTTAGTAAAAGTAATAGAATTACATTAGTTATCTATTACGATAACCCTTTTAAATCAGGCATTTTACTAATTATTTTCTCCATTTTCGTCTTTTCTTTGTTATTCATTAGAGATTGCTTTAGGAGATAAGAGTCGACAGGCAGATGGAGCGCAGTAACTTAACCGGTTTTTTTAAATTTATTTATAACCAAGAGTTTTGGTTTTTAACGCTAATTGAAAAAATTGTTGAATTAAACAACAAAAAGTTTTGTAAGCAGTTGGCATAGTTTTGAAATTATTTATATTCGCAAATTTTGAGATGTTTCATATTTTGAGAATAATATGCACGTTTTAGGATTCTTAGTATCCAGCGAAAAGTTTTAGAAGGTCTATGTGTGTCCGTGAACACGATAATTCAAAAACGAAAAGTCGGTAAAATACCAAACTTTGTATTTCAACACGAAAAAAATCCCCTATCCAACAAAAGGTTTTGGAAGAAGGTATATGTGTGTCCCAGAACATGATAATTTGAAAAACGAAAATTCGTAAAATACCATACTAGGTATTTATGTTTAGTATCTTCCAAAGGATGCGACACGAAAAAAATCCCCAAACCCAAACCTAACCTTTACATGGAAAAATGTCCAAAATCTAATTCTCAAAAATAAGTAATGATTTTTAATATTTCTAAATTACCGTTCATTAAAGATATTTACATGACAAATAAAAACTATATCTTGCTTTTTCTGGGGAAAGCCTCTGAAGATGTCTTTATTTTGTTGAATTTTCCATATCTGGTAAACCGTTAGAGATAGAAAATAAACGTAGAGCACAAAAAATATGGATCTCGTTAAAACACACAACTTATGCCTATACATCTTTTTTATAAACTGGACCATTTTTGGGATATTCCTTGTTATTGGTTTAAGTTTTAAAATAGCTAAACTATTCTCATAAGGGAATTTCTAAACTCCTGGACATTTAAAGAAACGAATTTCAACCACATTGCAACCAGCTTTTAAAAGACTTGACTATCGCTTTAGCCTGGTGTATCCCCTTATTTCCTTTCTACTTACAAGGAAGCAAGTAATAAGACAATTTATGATAATGTTCATCTCGATTAGCATGAAGGAGAAAGAAAAAGTTTTTGACAATAATTTGTTACAGAGATGTATGGAATATCCAATTTTTTCAACTTTTTTTTTATTTCGTTTCACATGCGTTTCTTCATCTATTCATTTCTTAGATGATATATCGCAGAAAATGTTGAAGATATGATGCAGTTACATCTCAGGGCTTAAGGATGTAGGTTCTGTAATGCACAAAAATTAAAAAATCTGACGTGTTCCATTCACATAGCTTTCTCTATCTCCATCTCAACAAAACTTTTCTTACAAAAGATTCTTCTTGTATCTACATCATGCTAATCGTAATAAAACTTAACAAAAATGGCCTTATTACCACCTTCCTTGGCTACATTAGGCTAAAGCGATAAACAAATCCTTTAAAAGCAGTCGATAAACGATTAACATTAAAATTCAGTTCTCTTTCCATGGCCAGGAGTAAAAGAAACAGCTGTAAAAGGAAGAGGACTTCTTTTGTTAGAAAAGTTAAGTTTAAGTATTGTTAAATTGAAACCAATAACAGGGAATATCTCAGTAATTGGTTAATTTTACAAAAAATGCATATGACATAAACTCTGTAATGATGTCTTTCTTGTGAAGCCTTGGTATCGAAGTTTTGGGTGGAATACACTACCTTCTTTATGAACTATATACATTTTTTTAAAGAAATTAAAGGTATCACAACTTGTATGTTGCCGTTTGATGTTTTATTTATTATGTTCATTATATTATTTAAAATAAATGATTTGTATTTGGAAACAGGGAGGTTTAAATTAATAACCTGTTAATTTTAGTTTCAGTTCTGTTATTACTCATTGATTATGCCCGAAAGTTACAAATAAATCAATGCAAATTTATGGTAAATTCCACAAAACAACACAACCTGAATTATTAATGCAAATTTTAAAAATAATTTTCAACACAAAATCTTGCCTCTGGTTATAACCCTTCGTGTTTTCACATATCATTTGCACACAATTTGTTTCCTATTTCTCCTGGTTATTAATGGCGATGTACAAAGTAAAACGTCAGGTGATAAAGTATTTCACTCCCAATCGATATACTTACTCTATTCACTCTATAACAACCCTGAAGTAACAAGGAATGCATTATGTAGATGAATCTGTAACTGGCCAATTTTGTAGTTTCTCTAGCACATATGTACAATGTATATAGTCAATAGAGAAGGTATTATACTCCACTCAGAAATTCGATACCGAGATATCACCGGAAATGTATGTTTTGGGGTCCCCTTAGTCCAAATAACATGTTTTAAAAAGATCCGTGTGGTTAGCATAGCTCTAAAACGAAAAGTCGATTAAATACCAAACTTGGTACTTAAGTTTAGTAACTTATAAGGATACGACACCAAGATTTTTGAGAAAATTCCCCTACCCCCAGCTACTCTTTACCTGGAACATTTTTAGAAAATATTGATTTTCTCAAAAGTGGCCCTAAGATCTCTTTATTCTGGTTGAGTTTTGAATTTTGAATAACGGTTAAACCCTAAAAGTGTAGCAGGAGTGGTAAAGCTCGGTCGGTCCCAGATGTAGATCAGTGGAGCACTTCTTGAGAACTCTTGTACTCAGGGTGCGTAAATAATACAGGAATTTACTTGTAGAAAAGCACATCATTTTCTTTTTCTTTGAAACAAAGTTCGCCTTTATTGAGAACTTTTCAATATCAACATAGTTTCAATATAGCTCTATTGACAAAATATCTGAAACAGGATAAGATCAACAATATCAAACTTTCGAGTACAAACACCAGATGCCACCCACAGAATCAGTGTAGCCAAGGCTCCAAATATGTATAAATAGTGGCCCTCGTAAAAGCGCCTCATACATACATCACTAATGGGTCCAATGTTCGCAATATAGTTGTTCAATCTGGGGTTTTGCTTCAGCCAGTCAAATCATAGCGATTTAAACCAAAGAGATCAGGTGCCTAAAACTAATTAGAAGATCTCAATAATCGTGCGCAGTATAGTTCTGCGCGACAACTTAGGACTTCTGGAGGTGAGGAGGTTCCTTCGCAAGCATTACACACAACTTCAAAGAACTTAAAGAAAAAAAAAAAAACAGAGAATTTATCGTCTGACCCTATGCTTAGAAGACGAAAACTTAAAAAATCACAGGGAGTTACGAATTTCACCAGAGACCAATTTCAAGATTTTGTTGGATAAGGGAGTGAACACATATGTCTTGTTTCTAGTTTTTTTTTAACTTCAAATGCATGCAAAACTACCAGGGAAGATCAGAAACTAAGGTAGAAGTCCCATTTTCTACGTTTTGTCTTTCATATAGTAATTCTAATACACGCGGTTGGCAACTGCAGGTTTTCAGTCAACAACCACCTACAGCGCTACTTCAAGGTTAACATAAATGTCGACTCGTTTGGAAAACCGATCTGACGAAGAAGTCCATTCAGTTATTTCATTTCTGTGTGTTTGTGTTGGTAGGTAGTGTTTAACGCCCGTTTTAATTACTTATGGCACCGCAGGCGGTGACACTGATGATACAGGAAGGATGATGGAGCACCGGTGTAATGCGACGGCGGGGGATACCGGAGTACCCGGAGAAAACCCGTCCCAGCGCCGCTTTATCCGCCACAAATCTCACGTGCGGTCGCTTGGGATCGAACACCGGCGATTTCTGTGTCTTAAACAGATAACCACAAATGATATTCACCGACAGTAAATAGAGGTTCTGGAAAGACTGTAATGTCTCTCCAGCATGTCGCTGTTTGTGGCCGTTAGAGAAACGGTTCGCAGTGGCCAACCCAGCACGTCATCCACAGAGTTCAGCACAGCTCACATGAAGGAGTTGATCAGGTCACAATAGGAGGATCACATTACGACTATCGCGGTAGAGCTAGTAATGTCTTTTAGAGGTATTCATCATATTGTTCACAATATTCTGCAGTACCAGAAAGTTTGTTCCGATGGGTTATACAATAGCTGTCCAACCAACACAAGGAGAAGCGCACGGGAGCAAGTCTGCGACGTTTACAACGTTCTCCACGGAAGGGAAAAGTTTTCTTCACCGCATTTTCCGGGTGGTGAAATGTGGATCCACCACTATACCCCCAACAATAAGCGGTCGTCAGCTGTGTGGAAACATCCCTTCTCTCCAAAACACAAAGAGGTTTAAGGTGGCGCCATGTCCGGGAATGTGATCGCCACACGGTGGCGTTGGAGAGAGGACACACAGTTACCGGTGACCGATATTGCGAAACCATGACAACGCGCAACTCATATAGCTGAGAAGACCTCCACATTGTTAAAGTAGTTTGCTGGAATATCATCGACCACCCTCCCTAGAGCCCGGACGTTCTCCAAGGGACTTTCATATTTTCCCTCACTTGAAGGAACACCTAGGAGGTCGACGAACGAGAAATTCACAATCGATCAAGAAAACATCATAATGGCGTCCTTTGCTCCACTTAGGAGCTACAAGAAATTAACTAATGCACGTGACAGATGTACTGCATGATTGGGGTGAAGCACTATACGCAGGCCTTAGTGGACAATTTGTGCTTCCAAAATGACTCCTGCGAGGAGGGGATGAAAGGGAGACCCGAAGGACGACCACACATAGACGACGATGTGCGCAAGCAAGGACGGGATCTACAATTATTCAAACACAACACCAATTCTAGGCCAGCTAGACGCAATACGGAATATAGACGAGACACTCAAGAATAAAGGGGTCCCAGGAATCTCCCCAAGCACCAGGGAGAGATCTTTCCAGAGCGCAAATTCTATCACTCACCAGCCGCTGTCGCCTACAACACTGAAACAGATACGATATAACAATGAAAGGAAACAATGGGGACAGGAAGTTAATTGTAGAACCACTCCAGCATTCACCACCTACCTAGGAAAACATGATCTTCATGGTCTGAGTGACTGGTCCGACAGGAATCCAACCCAGTTCCCAATTATCCCAGAACCAACATTTCTATAATTCACAATTGGAGGTCACCTATATCCAAAACATTTTGATATGAGCTCTCAAAGGGCTTCCATTATACCTTCCATTCGCTGCATAATTAAAATTGGCCAATAACTTTAGCAATGCCTCGATTATCGGTCAATCACCGACGTTTATCTTATCATAAGCTATATTTGCAAGGATCCTATTTTATTGGATAAAGCCTCAGCTCGTTATTGATCCGTAACAATATCAATACACTCCAGTCTAAATACACTTGAGTTCCCATTAGCGAAAACACCAAATTTTTTCAACTTTCAATTTAGAATATGCGATTTTAATCTATGTATCCAATCACATGACTTTCCCTATCTGTTCTGCAAACAAACCATTCTTACAAAATAGTATTATAGTATTATCTTACATGCATCGCGCTTAAATAATGGTCTTATTACTTGGTTTCTTGTAAGTAGAACAGAATACATTAGTCGATCTTTTAAAAGCTGATTGCTATGCGATATAATTGAAATTCGGTTCTCTTTGCGTGGTAAAACAAATCAAAACAAAATAGATAGGAAATGAATTGAGGACTTCCTGACTGAGAAAAGTTTACGTAAGTATTTTAACAGTGAAACGGATAACTACGAATATCTCGGAAATGGTCAATGCTACAAACAAATGTATACAAAATGTATTTTAACGAGATGTACATTATTGTAGAGTAGACTATTGTTTAGCTCTTACGGTTTACCAGTTACACAAAAGCCATACAGAATGAAGAGGTCTTCAGAAGCTATTCCAAATCGTTAGATTCATTTTTGAGAAAAAATCAACATTTTTGAAAAACGTTCCATGCAAAGGATATTTGGTGTAGGAGGATTTTGTTAGAAACATTTGTGTCGCATCCTTGGAAGACGCTGAACTAAGTATAATGATTGGGGTTTAATTGACCTTTGGTTTTGAGTTCTTCTGCGGTTCGCACGCGCGCGCGGGCACACACACATACACACACTGACTTCTTCTCTACATTTTCATTCAGGGCATCTCAAAATATATTTATGATGATATCACGACATCCGATTTTTGATGGAATACAATACCTTCTCTGCCAGCAACACAATAGTACCTGAAGAGAAAGTAAAAAGAGACAATTTACAAATAAATAATTTTCTTCGTACGAATTCATCCTTAATACATTCTAGTTTAGCTTATCTTAATTTTAAGATTAACTATTTTGTGATTCCCATATTGGTGGGATTTATTAGTAATTCCATATCTCATTCGATCGTTCATTCATTCAGTACGCCCTGATCTGACAGCTGACAAAATGGTAAATTGATTTTAAACAACACAATAGCGTAATATCTGTTACATATCATTCATCGAATAGGCTTAATAAAGTCCATTCATACGAGTTTCATCAAATAAAATTTATAACCTTTTACTAGATTACCTCGTCCTAATTCAAATAATATATACATCATGTATTATTATATTTATACAAATATATTTGTGTTATACAAGACTACGATACAATTCCTCTGCTCGTACAATATACATAGTATGTACAGAAGGTATTGCACTCCACCCAACATTTCTATGAGGAAATTTTGTGTGTATGTTCTGTGTCCATGAACAACATGAACGCAATCACTTGTACTCCATTCAAATGACTTTCTCTACATCTCTGCAGAAAATTATAATCGAAATAAACGTTAGCAGAAATTGTCTTATTACTTGCTTCCTTGTAAGTAGAAGGGAAATAAAGGAGTACAATAGGCTAAAGCGATACTCAAATCTTTTAGAATATGCTTGCCATGTTTACAAAAGGTCAATTCCACGGAAAAAATGTATATTACATTGTGTTTTAACGTGATATACATTTTTGTGTAGTCAGTTTTTCCCTCTCTCTTACGGTTTATCAGTTATGCAAAATGCATCCAGAATGAAGAGTGGTTCAGAGGCTATTCCTACATAATTCAAAATATATATTTATTTGTCATTTAAATAAGTTTAATATACGATATTTTAATAAAATTCGTTAGACATTTTTGAGAAAACCCAAAATTGTCAAATAATTTTTCACGTGAAGGGCAGGTTGGGGTGGTGGGGTTTTCCTAAAATACTCGTGTCGTATCCTTGAAAGATACTAAATTTAAATACCAAGTTTGGTATTTTACCGTTTTTGAGTTATCTTTTTTACGGACTCACGGACATTTTCGTAAAAGAACATTTTTTTTGATACAGGAGATCCTAAAACGTGTATTTCCGGTGAAATCTCGGTATCAAAGTTTTGGATGGAGTGCAATACCTTCTCTATCCTGTACTATGTAGAGAAAGTAAAAATTGGTATTGCGATTCAGTATCTTCCAAGTATGCAATAGGAAGCTTTTCTGGAAGATCCAAACCACGCTTTATATGGATTATTTTTCAGAACGTTCGAGTTTCTCAAAAATGCCTTGTCGCCTTTGGCTATAACAACACATTGTAGGGTACCCGATGGTCATTTTGGGTAAATAATATTTCATGAAGCAAAAGATAATGTTGCATCAATTTGAGCAAACGACATTGGAGGCAAGATGTAATCATGACACAATTCTGGCCTCTTAAGCAATGCTGGCAATGGTATAAAGACAGCAAGCTCATTCTTGATTGACGTTGAGCAAAAGGGTAACATCTATTTTAAAGAGAAAAGTATAAGTATTTTAAAATTGAAGCTAATGACAAGGAATATCTCGGAAATTGTTCACTTGAAGAAAACATAATAGGACATAAATTGTATTTTAACGAGAATTACTTTTTTTACTTTCTCAATACGCACTATGTACTAGTGTATAGAGAAGGTATTGCACTCCACCAAAAAATTCGATACCGAGATTTCACCGGAAATATATGTTTTAGGGTCCCCTGTATCCAAAAGATTATTTTCAGAAAAAGATCCGTGTGTCCGTGTGCCTGTGAACACGATAACTCAAAAACTAAAAGTTGGTAAAATACCAAACTTGGTATTTAAGTTTAGTATCCTTAAGGGATGCGACACGAAGATTTTGAGGAAAATCCCCCCACCCCAAACTACACATTACATGGCATTTTTTCGAAAATTTTGATTTTCTAAAAAATGCCTCTAACGATTTTGATTAAAATGTCGTATATTAAAGATATTTACCTGCAAAATAAAATGTATATTTTGAATTTTCTGGTAATAGCCTCTGAAGACTACTTTATTCTGGGCCAATTTTACGGAATTTTGCATAACTACTAAACCGTAAGAGATGGGCAAAACACACAATTTATGATATATACTTTTTTTTCGTGGAGTTGATTGTTTTTTAGATATTCCTTGTTTTTGGTTTCAGCTATAAAACACATACTTTTCTCATACAGAACTTTGTGAACTCGTGTCCACACAAACAAAGGAACTTCAGTCACATAGCAACCAGATTTTGACTATCACTTTAACCTATGGTACTCCCTTATTTCCCTTCTACTTGCAAGGAGACTATTTCTGCTAATTTTTACTCGATTAGCATGAAGTAAATAGAAGCATAAGCTTTTTAAAAATAATTTATTGCAGAGATATAGAGAAAGTCATGTGAATGGAACACGTCAGATTTTTTTGTTTGTTATGATTTGCTCGTACCAATTACGTAAAGTCATTCAGTATTTTGAAAACTTCAGAAGCTATCACCAATGAAGTGATGCATTTTGTCTTGTGTCTTTAATAAACGATGGTTTAATCAAAATAATTAGAGCCATTTTGGAGAAATTAAAAATTTTCGAAACTAATAACATATCGGAAGTCGTTAAAACGAATATGTAAGAAATTGTGTACCTTAACGAGATCTATATTTTTATACAGAAAGTTTTTGTCTAGTTACACTACTCGCCTCCCACCTAGGAGGCTCGGATTCGATCCCAAGCGCCCGCATGTGGGATTTGTGGTGGACGAAGCGGCGTCTGGGCGAGTTTTCTCCGGGTCCACCGCCACTTATTCCACCAATTGCTCCATCATCTATTTCCTATCACCACTTCTCACGCCCATGTCTGGCTACGGGCCGATCGTTCGTTCCAGGTACTCCACTTTGTGGTTTTATGTCGGCTCCCATAAAGGCTTCTGACTCCTAGGCATCCGCTTGTAAGTCATAAAAACGAGAGGGTAAGTTGACTACGAAACGAAGGCTTTGTCTATTTGTTAGGAATCACTCGCAGCAGTTATGTAAAACTTATTCCGTATTATGAGAATGTCAGAAGCTATCCCCAGAAATTTCAAGATATGCAGTTCATGTGTCATATAAGTATTTTAAATAATGATAATTAAACCAAAATCGTTAGAGCCATTTTTGAAAAAATTTATATTTTTGAAACTTTTCAATGAAAAGGGTAGTATGGTTTGGGGAGATTTTCACACAAGTCACTCTCTCACTCATTCTGAGGAAGGCGAGTATAATCGTAGTTAAAAAATCTTGTGTGTTCCATTCACGTGACTTTCTCTACATCTCTGCAACAAATTATTGTTAAAAAGCTTATGCTTCTATTTACTTCATGCTAATCAACAAAAAATTAGTAGCAATGGTGTCATTACTTGCTTCCTTGAAAGTACAAGCGAAATAAGGGAGTACCATAGGTTAAAGTAATACTCAAAAGCTGTTACCAGGTGACTGAAGTTCCTTTGTTTGTATGGACACGAGTTAACAAATTCCTGTATAAGAATAGTATAAGTTTTTCAAAGCTGAAACCAAAAACAAAGAATATCTAAAAAACGATCGACTCCACATTATATAACATAAATTGAATGTTTTAAAGTGCTCTACATTTTTTGTGTGGTAAGGTTTTGTCAATCTCTTACGGTTTAGCAGTTATGCAAAATTCCGTAAATTTGATCCAGAATAAAGTAGTCTTCAGAGGATATTCTCAGAAAATTCAAGATATACGTTTTATTTTTCAGGTAAATATCTTTAATATACATATTTTAATCAAAATCGTTAGTTGGGGTGCGGGGATTTTCCAGGCAAAGGGTAGCTAGAGGTAGGGGAATTTTCTTAAGAATCTTCGTGTCGCATCCTTGGAAAATACCAATCTTAAATACGAAGTTTGGTGTTTAACGGTCTTTTCGTTTTTGAGCTATGCTGTCCACAGACACACACACGGAACTTTTTCTGAAAATGCTTTTTTTTGGATTCAGTGGGACCCAAATCATGTATTTCCGTTGAAATCTCGGTATCGAATACAATACTTTCTGTATACATTATGTACATAATACGTAAAGAGAAAGTAAAAAAAAGGAAGGAAAGAAAAAAATAGGCCTCCAGCAAGGGATCAAACCGGGAACTCTGGAAGATGGCACGCCAAGTCAGCTTTGATTTCGTTTTCGTCCACACGGAAAAAGTAAATGTTCAAAGGTTCCTTTAATTACTTGTGGGTGCTTAAATCTATAAACTTCAAGAGAAGAAAGACTCTCAGATTTCACAGAAAATTCGAGCTGTGTATTTTATATTTCTGTCAAATATCCTTTGGCATTTTAATAAAAATCGTTTGAGCCACAAGTAGTATTAAATAAAGTAGAAACAATAAGATGAGCACAGCTGTCGATATTGCAAAGGCGAACCGAACCGCGTTTTCAAAAACAAAAGATATTTGAACGGTAATCCGAGTGAGACAATAGATACATAAGTTTTCATATTGATAAAGCAGACTCTTTTGTGCGAAGGACCAGTTGAATCAATGACACCGTATGTAGGTACATCTGCAATGGATTTGACCCTCTGAGAGGGAGAGAGGAGACGGCCTGATTCACTCTGGGCACTCCATCACACCTCCCCTGCGCGCGCACACACACGCATTCCCATCCCTTATTTCTTTTGGCTCCCTTGAATCAATCCTACTTAACAGGGGATTCTAATCAGGCTAATGAAAGTCAACACGCGATTGGCACAGAGGGGGTTTACGAAACATTATCGCACTTGCGCGAGATTCAATTGTGGCTTTTACTGCTGATGATATGTATCTGTCCTCTACGCACATTGGACAATAGATACAGTGCGTTAGTTTCATGTCGATACCGATTGCGCAACACTGCAGCATCATACAGAGGTTTTCGAAAGTCCTGGAGTCATAATTTATATCATTGCTGTAATTGCGGTTGATTTAATTCTGGCTTTTACTGCTGCTGATATTTTCTGACCTCTACGCACATTGAACGCAATAGATACAGTGCGTCTGTTTCATGTCGATACCGACTCCACAACACTGCACCACCATACAGAGGTTTTCGAAAATCCTGGAGTCATAATTTATATCATTACTGTATATATGATTGATTTAATTCTGGCTTTTACAGCTGCTGCTATTTTCTGCCCTCTACGCACATTGGACAATAGATATCTGTTTCTTGTCGATACTGACTGCGCAAATCTACAGCATCATAGAGTATTTTGCGCAAGTCCTAGAATCATAATATATTATAATTGTAACTATGGGTAATTCAATACTTGCTTTTACTGCTAATGATATTCTCTGTCCTCTACGAATATTAGGCAAAAGATACAGAGCCTCTATTTCATTGAGGTACCGTTTGAGCAACTTTACAGCATCCTACAGAGGTTTTCGAAAACGCTGAGGTCATAAAATATCATTATTATAATTATGGATGACTCAGTTCTATTTTTACAGCTATTGGTATTCTCTGTCTTCTGCGCACATTGGTCGCAACAGATACAGTGCGTCTATTTCGTCCGGTACCAGATGCACAACTCTGCAGCATCATACAAAGGTTTTTGCAAGTCCTAGAGTTATAACTTGAGTTATTACTGTAACTGTAAGTGATTTAATTCTGATTTTTCCTGCTGATGACACTCTCTGACCTTCATGAATGCTGAACAATAGATACAGTACGTTCATTTCATGTGTTAGTGACTGTGCAACTCTGAAATAACATACAGAGGTTTTCGCAAGTCCTGGAGCCATAAGTTATATTATTAAAGTAATTGCGCACGATTCAATTGTGGCTTTTACTGTTGATGGCATTCTCTGTCTCTACACATATTGGACAATGAATACAGTGCGTCTGTTTTAGAAAGTCCTGGAGTCATAACTTATATTTAATTATCGCAATTGTGGGTGATTTAATTCTGGGTTTTGCTGATAATATTCTATATCCTCCACATATTAGACAACATACAGTGCATCTGTTTCATCCCGTACCAACTGCACAGCTGTGCAGCAACACACAGCTTTTTCGAAAGGCCTGGAGTCATAACCTATATTATTTTTATTATTATTATTATTATTATTATTATTATTATCACTGTGATACAATTCTGGCTTTTCCTCCTGTAATATACTATATCCTATTGCACAACACATACGGGGAGTTATTTCATTCCAGTGACTGCGGTACTGAAGTATCATACATAGGGTTTCGTAGGTTCTAGTCATACCAAATTATTATTATTATTATTATTATTATTATTATTATTATTATTATTAATAATGTTATTATTACGTAGATTCAATTGTGGATTTTACTGTTGATGCTATACATTGTAACAAATGTATTTATTGACCCAAAATTCGGTTACAAATACAGCAAATAATTCACTCCACGTTTACACGCGTAGATAGATATTATGGTTGCATGCCATCATCCATGGCTCGCGCACCACTGTGTGTTAGCACTCCAGCCACTCACGACTCAGTACAATTCACAACAGAACAACACGCTGCAATCTTTACTCCTTTTATAGCTGAAGCTTCTGGAAGCCGGAGCATGGAGAATCATCTCGAAACTCAAGAAGAATCATGACGTCTCGCGTTCCAAAGGTTACTGTTATGTCACGCTGCTCTTCCTGTTTTTCTTTACTCATCCAATGCGTAGACTCGCATACGAACCGAACGTGAGCAAATGTGAGCATTGTCATATCTTCAGCAATAAATACAATGAGCAACAAATGCAGTGGTCTGTTCCATTCCGGTAGCGACTGAGCAACTCTGCAGTATCATAAATTTGAAATTGCAAGTCTTAAAGCCATAGCTTATATTACTATTTAATTGCACATGATTAACTTGTGGCTTTTGCTGCTTATATATCATATCTATTCTCTTCACACATTGGACAATAGATATAGTACCGACTGCGCAACTCTGAAGTATCCTAAAATTATCCTGCAAGTGTTATCTTAATTGAGAGAACATACAACTTCAAATATGTGGGCATTACAATACAGACAACAGATAAGAGCACGAGAACAACAATGGTGGCCGCAGTTAGGGTTATAAATGATATCGGACAAATTAGACTGTTATCAACAGCTATGAACCTGTTTAGCTTAAAGCCATTGCATGCCTTGTTTATGGAATTGAACTAGTGTGGTAACATCTCACGTATATGTTTTTGTACTGAGATTTTTAAAAAATAACAAAAAATTAACAGAGACAATGGAAAAAATGTGAACATTTCGAGACCTCTGTTAAGAAAACCTCCCCCCGCTGCTGCCAGCAAGTCAATTAAAATCACAGGAAGCAGCGATCTCATCTATTGTCCGGACGTCAACCGATAGGAACACATGAAGGCGGTACATGTCATCTCCTAACCAAAGTATAACACAAGGAACGCCAACTGGACAAGACGCAGCAGCCCAGATACCAACTTCTCCTACCAGGGTTAGAGGATAGAGTGGAGAAATTCCATCAATTACCTAGGCGTCACTCCTGATAAGGGACTAACTTTTCGTGAACACGTGTGGGGAACATCGGACAGAGCGAAGGGGGCGGTGGCCGCCCTTTACTCTGTTCTGGCCTCCTAAATGCCGGTTCACTTAAAGCTACTACGTCTTTTCAAGGCTCCCCTAGTCCCTCTGATGCTCTCTACGCCTGCGAAATGTGGGGTATGGCAGCAGAATCCTGGTTTTTCTGGTTACAGCGGATACAGAATAGAGGACTCCGGTCAATGTATTCTATATGTCAACGTTTCCCAGTGAGGCTACTACATGAAGCTTCGACCCTCCCATACGTGGAAGATGTAATTAGGAGCCGGGGCTCAGAAATTCTACGCCAGATTGGGCAAACATGAAAACGCACTTGTTAGATCGCTCGGGGAGTACTTATCTACTGAACGCCGATACAGGCGGTATCGGGTTCTCCGCAAGGCTTGCGAGCACCCCCGGTAACAACGGATTCAAACCAGCAATAGCAAATTAGCTGAACTAAGTACTCCCTCTCCCAACATTTGGAGTGGTCAAGCAAAATTCTCCAACAAAAACAATGCATGCAAATCAAACACCACCGGAGCAGTGGAAAAGGATGCTGCTCCTAAAAATTCAACTGTTCGAGCAGCCTATCTAGTGTTACCTGCTTAACATTATCACCCAAAACCTCAATATTACCAAACCTAAACCATCGTTCTCATTCCTGTGGTTAAGCCCTTGCCAGGGTAGGTATACGGAAACTACACCTAGGCTCATCAGGAGTCTACGAGATCTCGGACGGACGGACAAGATGCAGTCAGCCCTGAGGAAGCTTCATCATAAGATGGGCGAAATGTTGGCAGATGTTAGCCTTAAGACGTGGTCTACATCGGAAGCATTGGACCAAGATAATCTCAGGTACAAACAGTTAAAAGGGATAGAAAAAATAAAAGCCAGATACCTCAAGAAAGTTTTAGGAGTATCAAGGAAATTGAGGCTGGTCTACGAACTCAACAGAGAAAGCTTCCTAATGGAAGACGACACTACTAGTACCTTCCAATCAAACCTACAATGCACTTTTACATGACTTGCGAGAAAAGAAAAAGGACACAGCAATGGAATTCTAAACAACCTGAGAGAGGATGGACACAGGTGAGCTATGAAATGTCCCATGTGACAACAAGATTGTCAGTTCATGTTTTCTTGGTGTGCTCCAAGAAAGTTTTCCACTAACCTATCTGTGTTTTGTGCTCAGAGAAATGTGAAAAATGCCATATACTTAAGTGTCCAAAACGATGTAAATCTATTGCTGCTTATAGCAATATAATGTATTGCTGAACTCATGTATTATATTCTGCACAGCTGGTGCGCTTTTCTCCAGTATTTATAATGTATTTGCAAAAAGTCTTAGAAACATGTCCGAGCATATGCGAGTACCAAACTTGGCATTTAAGTTCATTATCTTCCAAGGATGGGACACGAAGAGTTTAAAGAAATCTTCCACTCCCAACTATCCTCTATATGGGGAAAAAAATTCGAAAATGTTGATTTTCTCAAAAATACCTCTTAACGATTTTGATTGAAATAACTATATTAAATTTATTCCATGACAAATAAAATGTATATCTTGAATTCCCTGGGAATATCCTCTGAAGACCGCTTCATTTTGGATGACGTCTGCATGATTGGTAAACCGTAAGAGAAACAAATACTACACGAAAAAAGTAGATCTTGTTAAAACACCCAATTTATGCCCCATACATTTTTTTTTCGTAGGATTGGTCATTTCTGAGATATTTCCTGTGGTTGGTTTCAGTTTTAAAATACGGGTATTTATAACTCTTGGCGATGTAAAAAGACGAATTTCAATCACATGGCAACCAGGTTGAAAAATACTGGACTATCGCATTACCTCGATTAGAACGTAGTAGATAGAAGAATAAGCTCTTTAAAAATAATTGTTACAGAGTTGTAGAGAATGGACTGTTCTAGTTATAATTATTAATATTTATAAATGTACTCTACCATAAATAAATTAACCAATGCTTAAACATTTACGTAAAATGCATACCTCAATTACAATTTCTAATTCAAAGGTTTTTGCAAGTTCTAGAGCTATTACTAAATTATTATTATTATTATTATTATTATTATTATTATTAATTATAGTTTTCTTGATTGGTCTGACAGGTGAATTACTTAATTGCGTATACTAATTATATTGATATACATCTGTTCCCTACGCCATTGGACAGTATATACAGTGCCTCTGTTTCACTCCCGTACCTACTGCGTATCTCTGCAGTATCATACAGAGATATTCGCAAATCCTAAACGTATGTTATTATTGTAATTGCGTGCGATTCAATTGTGGCTTTCACTATAATGGAATAATATTATATGGCGATGATATAGCAATATGCTCTATTCAAAAGTGTTTATATAATTTGGAAATTAATGCTAACACTATAATCACTCCCTTACTCACATATTAAACCATAACTGTATAAGTTTTAACGTAAAGAAAACTAAATATATGATAATATCCAATAGAGTACTTGAATTAAAACTGCTGTAAATATATATGGAAGCTGTTAGAGGAAGAAGAAAGTAATAATATTTTGGAATATTGTTTGACAATAACTTTAGATGAGATGTTCATGTGGATGGATACTGTAATAAATTAAAAAAGCTTATGTGTTACACTCACATGACTTTCTGTAGCTGTTCTACAAACTTCTACATAAGATTATTCTTCTTTCTGCACCTTGCTAATCGAGGTACTCATCAGCACAATGTTCTTATTACTTAGTTCCTTATAAGTAGGAAGAAAATAAGGGAATACACTAGGCTAAACCGATAGTCAAATGTTTTAAAAGCTGTCGTTATGCGATTGTCATTACAGATCGCTTCTTCTCTTGGCCAGGAGTAGAACAAAAGAAAGACGGACACTCCCGTCTGAGAAAAGTGTAAGTACTTCATAACCAAAACTAATAACAAGGAACACCTCAAAAACGGTAAGCTCCACGAAAAAATATATTGACATAACTTGTGTATTTTAACAAGACTTATATTCTTTTGTACAGTAAGTTTTTGTCTATCTCTTCCGGTTTAATAGTTATGCCGAATTAAGCAAAATTCATTCAGAATAAACAGGTCTTTAGAAGCTATTCCCAGAAAATCTAAGATATACATTTTATTTTTCAGGTAAATATCTTTAATATACATATTTAAATCAATAGAACCATTTTTAAGAAAATCAACATTTTCGAAAAAGTTCCATGTAAAGGGTAGTTTGGGATGGGGTGATTTTTCTCAAAATCATCGTGTCACATCCCTGGAAGATACTAAATTTAAATACCAAGTTTGGTACTTTAGCTACTTTTCGTTTTTGAGTTAACGTGTTCACAGACACACACACGGAACTTTTTCTTAAAATGCTTTTTTTGGATACAGGGGGTCCTAAAACATATATTTCCGGAAAAATCTCGATATTGAATTTTTGGGTGGAATACAATACTTCTCTACCCCTTTGTACATTCTACATACGGGGCTAGAGAAAGTAAAAACACTACCTATTTAGTGCTAAATTAATTATTTTTTCACACAAGCCGAGTGCAGGACTAGAGTTGATTAGGTATAGTCAGACTGAAAAATTCAATGCCATAGCCGGGATTTCAACCACATATCTGCCGGTCTCTAGTCGGTTCCTCTACCACTGAGCCACCATGCCGGCATGGTATTAAATTTCTCAACTGACTCGCTTGTTTGCCGGTAAACCACAACGTGATCTCAAACACACACACACACACACACACACACACACACACACACACACACACACACTAGAGTCCAACAGTTACGCATAATTCGGAAAACAGAGAAGTGAATTGAAGCGAGTGCCATGAAACGTTATCACAGTGTGTGCCTCTCCTTACTGGGGTCTCTGATAGGCAAGCGAGTTCACGCTTCTAAGGTCAACAAAACCAGAGCAGCAAACCAATAAGAGACTGCGTGGCACATTCTTTATTGTTCTCTCATTGTGAACAGAGAGTAGCTGCTTCGCAGTGCTTACAAGACAGCACCAACATACTACAAACACGTCAACTGGACTCTTGTTTTGAAGGGTAGAATCACTGGACGTCTGGGGGGGGGGTCAGACACAAACCACAGTCCCTCGGGCCCTGAATGTGCCATAAAGTGTCATTTCTAGGCTTATTCGACGGATCCAAGAAACAGGAGGTGTTCGTAGAATCCCTGTAAATGGTCGCCCACGGGTCACAAAGTCGCAACAGGATCAATATTTGACCAAACAGCTCGACGACATCGGAAGAGACAACTGCGTACCGAGCTTGCAGCCGGAGGTTCAAGGCACTTGGCTTATATGCCAGCCGTCAGCAGTGTGTGCCCCACTCACTTGAATACACTTACGGTCCCATTTACAATAGAGTCAGCAACGTCAACATTGGACCTTGAATGAATGAAGGAACGTGCTGTTTACAGATGAGTCGAGTCCGGTTTCATCCCACAAACATCTTGAAAACACGCCCATTTGGTGTTGGTGGCTACTCGTATGGGCAGGCATTATGTACAACGATCTGCACATCTTCGATGGTGGTACTGTGAATGCCCAGAGGTACAGACACGAGGTACTGGAACCCCTTTTCAGAGGTTCAGTTGGTCCGCACTTCATCTTAATGGTCGACAATGGCACTTCCGCATATAGCCCACCTGGTGGGACGACGATCTTGAGAGGGAAAATATTCAGCGCATGGGGTGGTTAGTGTCCCCTGATATGAACCCTATAGAGCATGCCCTAAGATGCAATAGGAAGTTGCAGCCCACCAGCCCTCACCGATGGCACTTCCAGACCTCCGACGTGTTTTCCCTGAGGAATGGGAACCGCTGCCTTCAGAGCTCTTGAGCTACTCATAGAGAGCATCCACGACGCTGCGAGGGCTGTATAGCCATGAGGAGTCACCAAACCCCATATTATCCGCTCAGCACCATCATTGTCGTTGTGGAAATGGTCGTCAGATTTTGTACTTGCGTAAAAAGGTGTCCCGTGGTCAAAATTGTGTGTTATTTCTCACTCTATTGCATTTCTGATCATATATGATGCATTGTACACTTTTGATAGTTCGTTAATAAAATATTAAATTATGCTTTACTTTTTGACACTAGTGTATATCTGTATATATGTGTATATCTGTCTTCTACGCCTAACGGACATAGATGCAGTGAATCTGTTTTATTCCGGTACCGCCTGCGCAATTTTGAAAAGTCATGCACAGCTTTTGGAACTCATTGAATCATAGTATATACAATCCCACTTGTAATTGCGGCATGAAGATTTTCATCAAAACCATAAATTATCCTTTACATGGAAAACTCTCCTGCATCGGCAGACAAAGTGAGACACACTTATACGTAATACACGTTATTCATTTCTACTTATTCACCTCCATTCCTGTATATTGCACAAATTCTATTAAATACTCTGAAACTTACAATATTTATATAAGATTATCTTGTGTCAGGTCGTCTCCTTAGCGCGGTGGTAGCGCAGCTGCCTACCAAGCGGGAGACCTGGGTTCGATCCCCAGTACCGGCGTGGGGATTTTTCCCCCGCTGGGAGACCTGGACCGGGGTGCACTCAGCCTCGTGAGGTCCCTGGGGGGCCAATTGAGGAGCTACTTGATGGAGAAGTAGCGGCTCCAGGTCGTGAGGACCGCATTAACCGGCCGGGACGGGCTCGAGGCGCTGACCACGTCTCACCCTCCAATACTGCACCCCATCCATGACGTCTGTAGTGGACCGAGATGGGGGACGCAGCGGCCGGGCGGTAGGCCAAGGCTCCCCGTGAGCTGTCGTGCCATGGAGTTATGTTAGTTATCTTGTGTCACTGAGATTATAGATAAGATGTATCTGTTCTGTACTCACAATGAACATAAAGTATAGTGCATTTGTTAAAGGTATGGACTGCGGAACTGTGCAAAATCATACGGAGTATTTCACAAGTCCTAAAGTCATAACGTCTCATTGTTTCTACGCTATTTTTGCTAAAATGTCATCAGATATTTGATAGAAGTATAAAATACACATCTAGAAATCTCTGTGAAATCTGAGAGTCGTGGTTCTCTTGGCGTTTTTAAATTTAAGCACCTACAATAAATTTAAAAAAGAACTTTAAAAATAGGCTAACTAATTCAAATAAAATCCAGACTATATTTTTTCTTATGATATGTTGTGAAAAGATTTATTATATGTAGTTATACTTCCTGTGTTGAAATGTAATGTTGAGTTTGAAACCTCTTTTTTTAATCACGTCACTCTACGGTTTTACAAGTACTACACTCAACTGATTACTGTAATCACATGAGATTCAAAAGTGCCTTTTACTGCTGATGATGCGTGACTGTACCTTCCACGTAATGAGCAATAAATGTTTCCAAAGTCCTTGCGTCATAATTTACATGATCTCGCTGGCACTTGATTAATTAACTGCGTATACTGCTAATATTGATGTGATTTAAGGGGACAAGGTAGTCTGAACATACGGAAATTACACCTTAAGTGAGTTGAATTACTATTGCTCTTAAAGTACCCCAATATTTTCCCACAAATTTGGATGAATTATTCTATAAATAATGAAAAGTAATTTAAGTGGTTATTTGCATTAATAGCTTATGTGGTTGAGTCTACAAAACATATTTCATTCAGCAGAAAAGTAATAAACCTTACTCTTAATACATGTGAGCTCATGCACCCTTTTCTCTGATACCACCTGCAATACATAATCCCACTTTCGCATGGTTGTACTTAGAATAATAACTATTTTCTGAACCTCAATTATTTAGCTATGATACAACTTCAGTATAAACCAAATCAAATTATTTGCAAATTTAAAAATTTGCAATGTTAATATGGTCACTATATACCATAACATCACGACTGTGATTTAGAAATTTGTATATGTTGTACATATGTGTTAAAAATTTCAGCTTTTCAGCTCTCATACTTTCTGAAAAAAAATTACATAAGCATCCAAACATGATGTTTTGAGAAAATTGAATTTAAAGATACAACATTTTCTAAAAGGAGCACTGCTTGACAGATTTAAAGAAATGTAAATTAGCATTTAAATTATATTTAAATTGATTAAAATCCCCTTAACCCCTCAAAAGTATACATTTTCTAAAACTCGAAGTGATAGAAATTTTATTAGTGTCTAAAACAGAAAAATGTTATTTATTAACATGTTAGAGTACCTTGTAGCCTTAAACTGATTTACATATTTTCATTTTTCCCAATTATATTAATTTTATTTAACGTAATATATAGTAAATAACCCATTATTAAAAGAAAGTTTTTTCTTCAATTAAATTCCCCGAATAAATACACTTTGAACTTCCACCTCCTTCTATTATCTTATTAATTATCATTACAACTGTTGAAAGAGGAGTTCCCTACGCATATTGGACAGTATATAAAGCGCGTCAGATCCACTCGGCACCAACTGCGCAGTATCACAAAGAGTTATATAACTCATAAAGTGGGCCTCACCGTGGCAGAGTGGTTAGACCATTCGCTTCTCACATAGGTGGCCCGGGCTGAATACCCAAGTCGGATTTTTGATGGACAAAGCGGCGCAGGAATCCATTTTCTCTGGTTTTCCCCGCCATTACTTTCCACCGGTGCTCCATCTTCATTCCATGTATCATCAGTGTCATTGCCTGCGGTACCATAGTAATAAAAGTAGGCGTTAAACCTATCAAAATGCTCCTAAAGTAACAACTAATTACTATAATTACTCGTGATTCAATATATAGTGCGCCTGTTTCATTCCGGTACAAAGTGAGTGACTTTGTGACACCACACAGAGCTTTTTTCAAGTCTTAGAATTATAATTATATTGTTGTTTTACCTGTGCTATTGTACATTCCATGAATAGTTACATTTAGTAGAGAAAATGTTTTAAATTTATGGCAATTAGTAAAGGAGTATATCCCTAAAGATCGCCTGATTTAATTTTTTTATTTAGGAATTTTTTACCATAAACTTTTTTCTATGAAGTAACTTAAAAAATTAAATGCATGCAACAAATCTCCATACATTGGAAGAACTAAATTATAGGCTAGAAATTTACATCGCTTATTGAACTGTCCAATGAGAGCAAATTTACTGTGAAAAATGAAATGGAATTATATTTATGAACGCTCTTTAACTGCTGTGGTTCTCAGCGTCCCATTCAATACTGGGCGTGAAAGACTGCTTAATTTTTCTCAGAGACCTCTTTTATCAGGCTTAAAGCTACTTTACGGGCCATAAATCTACGATACGGGTTTGAACCCGTGACCTAAATTTACTGTGAACATGCCGGATAAAAATCTTCTTAATCGGTTATTTGGTTAGAGCACTTTCAACAGTACAGTGGCTGAAGTATAAGGGATACGCACTGTATATCTGTGCTCAACTTATAGGAAGAATATGTAAATACACACACAAACGTATAGAGAATCAGAGAGAGGGAGAGATTGGGAGATTTATTATTATTATTATTTCTAAATTTATGTGCACGATGCTCTTAGGATGATTATTCCGATGAGTATTTTAGTAACAGGTCACACAATTGACCCTTCTGTCCGACTATAGGTGGAGAGATACGAGGGAAGAATATCGATCGCTCTGAAACTTCAACGTACGTAACCATACGTATTACAAATCAGGCCAGTGATTGCTGTCGATGTGAGTAGCTCAGTTGGTCAGGCGCTGGTCCTTTGATGCTGGTTGGCTTTTAGGATGCTTAAAGCGACAGCAACAATAAGTTTACAGATATGTAAAAGAACTCCTGCTCAACAACAGCAGCCCTGATATGGTCATGGTCATTGGCAGCGTCGTTAGCAAATAAATAAGAAAACAATAAATACATACTCCATAAGTCACTATTGTTGAACCACGTCACTAGAGTACTGCAATTTCGGCGCTTTGCTTGTTGAAGTGACTACTTTTTTGCAACAGACACAAATGACAGCACTTTTGTTACTCTTTTGTTTTTTGTGCAGAGAGATTTCACAAATGCATTTGTAAACTATCCTTTGTGTGGAACTCTTGACCGTAGGCACATATTATTTACATATAGATTAAAAAATAAACAAACATCTCTGGAATAAATCAGGTATATTCGCAACTCTATCATGCAAGATAGCAGGCACAACAAGGGTATTGTTCATACTTAAAAACAGTTCAAACACAGCGATCCGTTACTGCACACATTAAAAAAAATCTGATGTGTACCATTCATATGACTGCAACAAATTATTCTTAAAAAGCTTATGCTTCTATTTACTTCATGCTAATCTAGAAAAATTAGCAGAAATAGTCTTATTACTTTCTTCCTTGTAAATAGAAAGGAAATAAGGGAGTAGCATAGGTTAAAGCGAAAGTCAACAGCTGGTTACTATGTGACTGAAGTTCCTTTTTTTTGTATGGACATGAGTTGACAAATACCTGTATGAGAAAACTTAAGATTTTCGACACTGAAAAGAAAAACAAGGAATATCTCAAAAACGATCAACTTCAAGAAAAAAAAGTATATAATATAAAGTGTGTGTTTTAATGTGCTCTACATTTTTTGTGTGATAAGTTTTTGTCTATCTCTTACGGTTTAGCAATTATACAAAATTCCGGAAAATTCACTCAGAATAAAGTAGCCTTCAGAGGCTATGCCCAGAAAATTCAAAATATACATTTTATTTGTCAGGTAAATATTTTTAATATACTATATTTCAATAAAAATCATTACAGCCATTTTTTAGAAAATAAAAATTTTCGAAAACAGTTCTATGTAAAGGGTAGTTTGGGGTGGAGGGATTTTTCTCAAAATCTTCGTGTCGCACCCCTAGAAGATTCTAATCTTAAATACCAAGTTTGGTATTTTAGCGACTTTTCGTTTTTGAGTTATCGTGTTCACAGACACACGGACACACACACGGATCTTTTTCTGAAAATACATTTTTTAGATAAAGGGGACCGTAAAATATATATTTCCGGTGAAATCGCGGTATCGAATTTTTTGGTGGAGTGCAATGCCTTCTCTATACACTATGTACATAGTACGTATAGAAAAATGAAAAGAATGCCAGCTATTGTCTTTTACAAGCAAATTAAAGGTAACGTATCTACTAATACATTCTTTACATTATTTTGGTGTACGACTAGTACCTACACTATGACTCAGAAAGTTAATGGTTTCGATAATCAAATGTAAACTGTCAAGCAAAATGTCCAACAAATATATATTTGCAGCGCCTGATATAACGGCAACTAGTTCCTCTTCGTAGTACGGCGAACAGTATCTTAGCCGATTTAAGTTACCTCTGTTAAGCTTTGTTTATGCGTGTGCATTCTCTGCTCTTTTCCTATCTAACACTCTTACTGAATGCTATTTTTATATTTTTATAAGTATGGTACTGTTATATCGATTTAGTTTATAACAAATGATAATTTTGCTTTCTCTAGCTCATATGTACATACAATGGTATTGTATTCCATCCAAAAATACGATGTCGAAATTTCAACACAGAATGTTTTGAGCTCCCCCGATTCCTAATAGCATTTTTAGAAAAATGTGTAGGTGTGTATGTTGACAGCATAGTTAAAAAATGAAAAGACCGTTGAGTAACAAATAGGGTATTCATGTTTAGTATATTCCAAGCTTGCAACATGAAGATTTTCACCAAAACCATAAATTATCCTTTACATGGAAAAATCTCCTGCATAAGCACAAAGTGAGAAACACTTATATGTAAAATGCGTTATTAATTATATTTATATAAGATTATCTTGTGTCACTGAAATTATTGCTATGAAATCTTCACATTTATTCTCTAAGGCTCTTCTGTTCCAACTTGGGTACGCGCAAAAAAGGAGCGAGTAACGCAACATGAAATTTGGCGCAGCAATGTTGGTAAGCTGTCCTCACGGCAGATTCGGTGTTGGAAATGAAGTATTGTGGTATGACTCCCCTTCCAGCTATGTTCCGAGTTTTGTGGTTGAGTACGCGCGTGTACTCTTATTCAGACGAATCCACTCGGAACAGGAATATTCTCCAGTACACTTGTAACCACTAATATACAAAAGGAATAAAATTAATGGTTACATTAACAACTTGCATTGTTTTCGGTTATTTGCTCTCTTTTCATTTTCTCTACTATGTAGTATGTAGGGGAAGCCCAGTGTGTTCCTGAAGAAAACAATTAGTAAAAGATCCGCGATGAGAGAAAGAGTGAGTGAGTGAGCGAGTCTGTGAACAGCATAACTGAAAAGCAATAAGTCAGTTAGATATAAAAAACACTTGGTCTCTAAGTTCAGTAACTACCAAGGATGTGATACAAAGATTTTCAAGAAAAGTTCTTACCCCAAACTACCCTTTATATGAAACATTTTTGGATAATTTTTTTTTGTCGAAAAAGGCTCAAATGATTTTGATAAAATGTGATGTATTTAAGATGAAAAATTCGGTATAGACTTAAATTTTCTGGGCATAGCCTCTGAAATGATCTTAATTCTGGATTATTTTTGCATAAATGAAAAACTCTTACTACGTACACACATCCCGTTGAAGTTCACAATTTATGAAAAATATGTTTTTTGTAAAATGAATCATTTCCGAGATATTCCTTGTTATTCACTAAAATTTTTCTAGACATATACTGCTCACAAAAGGGCAGTCATTCGTTTTTCTTTCTCTTGTCTAGTAACGACAACGGAACATCACATATAAACCAGCTCTTAAAAGTTCTGATTCGCTTAAAAAGACTACTAGATTCCCCCATTACCGTTGTATCCACAAGAAAAAATTAATAAAAGCAAATCTTTCTCTCAATTAACACGAAGCAGGTCAAAAGGACACGTTTTATTTTCTCTATTTCGTAATTAGTTCTTAGGTAGAGAAGGTATTGCATTTCATTGAAAATTTCAATGCCAAGATTTCGCTGGAAACGTTTATAGGGTCACCTGAGTCAAAAAAAATCTTTAGAAAAAGGCCACTGCGAGTCCGTCAACACGATAGGTAAAATCTGAAAAGTTAGCTGAGTACCAAAATTAACATTTAAGTTCAGTGTCTTCCAAAGCTGCGACCCCAAACCACCATTTACATGGAAAACATTTGAAATGTTGGATTTTCTCGAATGCCTCCCACGATTTTAATTAAAATACCGCTTATTAAAGACATTTACGTAACAAATAAAATGCATATTTTGAATTTTCTGGGAATATCCTCTCAGCGACTTTTGCACAACAGAGGAGATAGATAAAATGCAAAATGTAAACGTAACTCCATAACACGACAGTCCGCTAGGGAACATGGCCGACCGGCCGGCCACTGCATTCCACACCTCGACCCGAAGGATGAGACATGATCAGCGCCTCGAGACCCTCCCGGTCGGTTGATACGGTCTTCCTCACCTGATCTCGATCAAGTAGCTCCTCAATTAGCCACCCAAGGGACCTCACGAGGCTGAGTGCACCCCGAACCACGTCTCCTAGAGGGGGAAAATTCCCCGTGCCGGTAGCGGGAATCGAACTCAAGTCTTCCGCTTGCACAAAAACTATAGATCTTGTCAATGTGTTTTTATAATACATTAACTTTTACAATTTTATTTATATATAACTGAGTTGCTATGGTTATCTCATGGTCTGTAATGCTTTTAACGTCATGATTATTTGTATATATTGGACCTTAGCTTACTTTATGTTATTTTTGTTCTTTTATAACATTTTTTCATTTTCTTTCCATTAATTCCCCTAGTATTTTATAACCCCCTGCCTTCTTTAAACTCATTGTCTTAATTTTAATAAATCTGTGCTAGTATTATCCCACTAATGTAAAAAAAGAATAATTTATGCCATAAACATTTTTTGTACAGTTAGCAGTTTCTAATATATTTATTGTTAAAATAAGAACTGAAGCTTTCCTGGAGACGTGTTAATTCAAAATCTTCTCGGGCTTCTAACCAGGTAAAAACTTGGCTTGATACCAACGTTTCGAAGAAGAATCAGTTCACCCTGAAGACGAGGAAGCCAAGTTTTTACCTGGTTAGAAGCCCGAGAAGATTTTGAATTAATATTTATTGTTATTGCTTAAAACTTTAAAATACTTATACTTTTCGCAAACAGGAGTTTTTCATCATAATCATATTTTTCTGTTTTTTTTTTTTTTTGCTCGTGGCCATGCAAAAAGAACCGAATTTCAAAGTATTAATCGCGCAACGACAGCTTTTAAAATTTTCATCGTTTTAGTCTATTTATTCCCTAATTTCCCTTCTAGTTATAAGTAATAAGACCATTTCTGCTAATGTTTATCGTGATTATAATCGTATGGATAGAAGAATAAACTTCTGTAAGAATAGTTTGCTTGTAGAAGAAGTAGAAAACAATCATAAGAATGGAACAGATCAGATATTCTTTCTTCTGATCGAGTTAAGAGAAGGGGATTCCAAAGTAATCACATAGCAATCAGGTCTTAAAAGTTTTTTTTTTTTGGGAGGGGCTTAAAAAGGCTGCTGTATTCCCCTAGTTTCGTGGTCATTTTCTAATGTATTTTCTACTTATAAGAAACTAAGTAATAAGAGCATTTCTTTTCAAATGTGTAACTCTATTAACATGAAGTAGATACTGGAATATCAAATTTTATTTATCCTGGTCCAGTAAATGGAAAGTAATTTCAAAGAATTCGCATAGCAGCCAGCTCATTTAAAATATCTGTCCTATTCTCTCCTATGTCTGTTGTATTTACGAGGAAAAATCAGTTGTGTTCTCTTCACATGACTTTTTCTACATGGCTGTAACAAATTATTGCTAAAAAGCATATTCTTCTACCTATGATAGATAAAGATCTCTTTATGATAAAAGAGATAAACAATAGCGGAAATGGACTTAATTGCTTGCTTCCTTGTAAGTAGAAGGAGAATAAAGGAAAACACTAGGCTAAAGCGACAGTCAAATTATTTAAAATCTGGTTGCCATGTGGTTGAAATCCGTTTCTGTGTATGGCCAGATGTTTACAAACTTCCGTGTGATAAAAGTATTTTAAATCTTAAATAAATAACGAGGGATACCTTAGAAATTGTCAATTCAACGAGATAAAAAGGTATATAACATATATTGTGTGTTTTAACGTGATTTACATGTTTGGTATAATAAGTTTTTGTCCATCTCTTACGGTTTACCAGTTATGCAAAATTTATTTAGAATAAAGATGTCTTCAGAGCCTATTCCCAGAAAATTAAAGATATACATTTTATTTCCCGTATAGATATCTTTAATATACGGTATTTTAATCAAAATCGTTGGGGCCATTTTTGAAAAAATCAAAAGTTTGGACCCTTTTTCCACGTAAAGTTTAGTTTCGGGTTGAGGGATTTTTTTTTTCAAAATCCTCGTGTCCTATTCCTGGAAGATACTAAACTTAAATGCCAAATTTGGTATTTTATCATTTTTCGTGTTAGAGTTATGGTGTCCACAGACACAAGGGCACTACATGGACCTTTTTCTAATCCCGTTTTTGTGGATACAGTGTGGAATGCAATACCTTGTCTACACACTATTACATAGTACGTGTAGAGAAAGTAAAGAAGTATTTTTTTATACAGAGGATCCTGTAACTTGTGAAATTTCGTATCGCATTTTTGGGTGGAATGTAATACTTTCTGTATACAGGATGTTCATAGTATGTGTACCAGAAGAAAAAAAGGGCCGCTCCGTGGCCGAGTGGTCAGACCACTCGCCTCTCACCTAGACGGCCCAGGTTCGATCTTAAGCGACCGCATGTGACATTTGTGTTAGACGAAGCGGCGCAGGGGCGGGTTTTCTTCGGGTTCTCCGATTTCCCCCGCCATTATATTCCCCGGGGCTTCATCTTCATGTATCATCAGTGTCATCGCCTGCGGTGCCACAGCAGTAAAAGCAGGCATTAAACACTATCAAAAAAAATTAAAAATGTAATAAAAACATTTTTTGCAAATGTTTACCTTAATTAATGCGAGGTAAATAGAGGTATAAGTTTTTAATTGTTTGTTGAAATATGGTCAGAGAAAGTAATGGCCTTTCTATAGCGATTATTGCATTATGCATGACGGCGTGTAAAGTAGATGTACAGTAAACAAATGAACCACACTAGAGGTAAGCGCATGCACAGTGCTAGACCGTCACCAATATTTTCCGGACTCCTTCCGTTTTCCACCCCTCCCATGCTCTCAGCTCCGGATTGATCTATGGCTACAGGCAGAAGAGTGGGGCGGGATGTTCTCGTTCCAACTCTGTGTTTGCTATTTTCATGTACAGTGCATACTTTGGAGAAATCCATCTACTCTAACACAAGCCATACATAACAATGAGATGTAGACTTTGTTGCGTCAAGATTTCTTTAGCACTCCCTCCACAAACTTGAGCTTTTTTAGTGCTTCCGGATCAGCTTCAAACTGGACGCTAGATAGATGTTGTCAATAGTTAAAGCATTTAATTTACCTTAAGGTGATCTATCTGTGAAAAATTAAATATATTAGTTTTACTTTCTCTATACGTACTATGTGCATAGTGCATAGAGAAGGTATTGCACCTAACAAGCTGATACCGAAATTTAACCGGAAATTGAGTTTTAGCGTTCCCTGTATCCAAAAAAAAAGTATTTTTAGAAAAACATCCGTGTGTGCGTGTGTATATCCCTGTGTCTATCAACACGATAACTCAAAAACGAAAAGTCGGTAAAGTACCAAACTTGGTATATAAGTTTAGTGTTTTCCAAGAATGCGACACAAAGATTTTGAAGAAAATACCCCCACCCCAAACTACCCTTTGTTTGGACAAATTTTGGAAAAATTTTGATATTCTCAAAAATGGCTAACGATTTTAATTAAAATACCGTGCATTAAAGATTTAACGCCACAAACAAAATGTATATCTTGAATTGTGAGAATACAGTAAGAGATAGACAGAAACTTCAACACAAAATATGTATATCTCGTTGAAACACACAATTTATGTTTTATACCTTTTTTCGTGATTGTCATCATTTTTCAGATATTCCTTATTATTGGTTTCAGTTTTAAAATACATTAACTTTTCACACATGGAAATTTGTTAACTGCTGGCAATGCAAAGAAACGGATTTCATCCTCATGGCAACCAGCTTTTAAAATATTTTACTATCGTTTTAGCCTAGTGTATCCTTTCTTTTCCTTTCTTCTTATAAGAAATATTTCTGCTAATGTTTATCTTGATTACCATGAAGTAGATGGAAGAATAAGCTTTTTAACAATAATTTGTTAGACAGATGTAGAGAAAGTAATGTGAATGGAACACATTCGATTTTTTCGTAATAAAATAATATGAAGAGTAAACATTAAAAAAACACATTGTTTTCACTTTCTTAGCAGGTATGTATAATGTACATAGTAGGTAGAGAATGTATTGCATTCCACCTAAAAAATTCGATAACGAGATTTTACCGGAACTAAAGCTTTGAGGACCTCTGAGTCCAAAAGGAAGTATTGTAAAAAGTAGGTCAGCGCGGATGTGTGTGTGAGTGAGTGAGAGAGAGAAAGAGACACTGTGGACAGCATAACAAAAATAAAAAGACTTAAATTTGAAATTTGGTATTTAGGGACAGTACCTTCTACAGGTGCGACACGAAGATTAACAGTAAAATTTTATATTCTCAAAAATGGCTTCAACGATTTTTAAAAGGTATCATATGTTAAAGATATGGTCGTCTCCTTAGCGTGGTGGTAGCGCAGCTGCTTACCAAGCGGGAAACCTGGGTTCGATCCCCGGTACCGGCGTGGGGATATTTACCCCGCTGTGAGACCCTTGAGGAGCTACTTGATGGAGAAGTAGCGGCTCCAGGTCATGAGGACCGCATTAACTGGCCGGGAGGGATTCGAGGCGCTGACCACGTCTCACCCTCCAATACTGCATCCCATCCATGACGTCTGTCAATGGATCGAGATGGGGGACGCAGCGGCCGGGCAGTAGGCCAAGGTTCCTTGTGAGCTGTCGTACCATGGAGTTATGTTAAAGATATTTTAATGACAAACGAAATATATACCTATTATGAATTTTGTGGAGTAGTCTCTGAAGACCTCTTCACTCTGGAAGACTTTTGTGTAACTCGTAACCCGTATGAGATCAACAAAACCTTCTGCACGAAAAATATAGAGTTTATTAAAACACATAGTGGATCTCATTTACATTGTTTGTAGGGTTAGACGTTTCTGAACTATTCCTTAATATTGGTTTCAATTACTTAAACTACTATTTCCACGTGACTAAACTACTGAAACTTTGCTAAAGTGAAAAGTCAACTTCTGTTTCATACCTTATTTGTTTTATTCCGGTAATTAAAAGAAAAACAAAATGTAACTGTTGTTTTAGCCTAGTGCATTCAATTGTTTCCCTTCTACTACCAGAAAGTAAGTAATAGATACTTTCTCTAATGTTTAGCTCGATTGGTATGATGTAGATAGTTTGTTTACAGAAAGGTAGAAAAAGTAATGTGAATGGAACACATCAGTTTTTTTCAACTCATATATTATACTTTTCAACTGTTAGTAACTAAAGCTATACATGGATAGTCACATGCATATTAATAGACACGTCCAACTTTAAAATATATTTTCTTGTTTAATTTCTCCAATTAAATTTCTTGTTCAATACTAAAAATACTTTACAGGAGGCAATGATTTAATAGTTTTAAAATTGTTGTACTTCTCAAAAAATATAGGAAAGAAACTGATTCTCTCGTTTTTCGAAATAATGCTCCAATTTTGAGAAACAATATAAAGATTTTGAAAATTCGATAATTTCTAAAATACATAAAGTGTTATATTTTCTACAAACATGAGTGCTTAATTTAAAACATTCTGATATGACAGATTTACTTTTAAACTAGTTTGTAGTAAAATTGAATTTATATATGATTATTTTTTAAAATGCATCGAGAGTAGCATTTTTATTAAAATAATGCATTTAGACAGTAAACACGTTTTTTTTACATATTCATGCAAGTTGGAATTTTGAAACATGGCAAAAGTAACTTATTATGAGCATAAATTTTATGGTATAAACTTTAACTAATATCTTAATATTGTGGATTTTGCAAAGTTTAACAATTGCTTTTACCTGAAGTGCTTTCACATGAATTACAGCAGCAATAATTGTCTTCAACTCTCAAAAACCATTGTTACGGTCTCTCATTTTTCTGGTCAATGTTCAGAGCTTTGAGACGGGAAGGCAAGACGAAGTAAAGTAAGCCTTGCTACATATGCAACCATCTAATCGTAGTAGTGGAGCGTGTAATCTAAAATGCCCGGAATCAGCCAAATTCTTTACAAGAAGCGATATTTGCTGACTGGAATGGATGGCCTTGCCTCATTTATTGCAATCGAAGTTGTTCATTCAAAGCAAATAAACTCTTAAGAACAGAATTTTGTTGGTATATAAAAACGATGGATTGGTCTCAACCATTCTCTCCTCTGACGGTCAAGTAGGTTACTTCTAAAGGCCACTAATGTAAAAAAGATCTAGTGTGTTTCATTCCAATGATTTTGTCTAGCTGTTCCCCAAATATACCTTTCTTACAAAAGGTTTAACTTTTTCATGCTAATCGAGATAAACATTAGCAAAAGTGTCTGTGTTACTTGATTCATTATAATTAAAGGGGAAACACTAGGCTAAAGCAATAGACAATTCTTCTAAAAGCTGTCGCTATGTGGCAAAATTGAAATTCGGAAATTTCTTGCATTCCCGGGAGTAAAACAAGGGAGGAAAGCTAAATACTTTCAAACTGAAACCAATAACAAGGAATATCTCGTAAAGGTAAACTCTACAAAAAAATGATATGACAAATTGTGTGTTACATGAGATCTACATTTGTTTGTAGTGAGTCTTCTTCTACTTCTTACGGTTTACCTGTTATACGGAGGCTATTCTGAATGAAGAAGTTTTCAGAAGGTATTCCCAGAAAACCCTAGATATACATTTGGTGTGTCATTAAAATGTCCTTATGTATCGAATTTAATAAAAATTTTCAAAAAATGTTACACGTAAAGAATAATTTAGAGCAGGGGATTTTCTTGGGAATACAAAGTTTTGTATTTAACGGACATTTCGTTTCTGAGCTATGCTGTCCACAAACACTCATGGACATTTCTTTTTAAAAATGTTTTTTTTAATTAATTTTTTAACGAGTGCTCAAGACATATATTTCCGATGAAATCTCGGTATCAAAATTTTGGATGGAATATAATACCTTCTGTATCTACCATGTACCCCAAAAAGTGAGTAATATCTGGAACGCCAAACTCGTCCACGTTCTACACGGCACAGCTCCTTGTATACACCATCCGCGATACAGTAGTGTAGTGGCAGCAACAAGTTATCACGAGTTACAAATCTTAATATTACTAACCCATATGATCATTACTTAAGCTTCTTCAACAAAAAACTATCAATATTAACGACACAAAAACATAATACAGTTTGTATTGTACTGTATTACTATACCCGCCACCTTCCATGTGTGTTCACTGTAGTGTGGTGGTAAAACGTAGGTTACTCCTCTGGTGAGGACCTCAGGTTTGCTTTTCACGTGCGCAAATATTTTTTTTTATTCTTTTCATGTTTTGAATCAATACATACCGGCTATTTATTTTAGATATACTTATTTAATTCGCGTAATTTGGTATACTTTGATATGATATTGACTATGATTTTTCTTTAAGGATTTATTCTAACGAACAGCAACATGCTGCACACCAAAGCATGTGCGCAAACACATCAGGCACAAACAGTTCTATCTCAATGAAAAAAAAAATAATATGTATGGTATGAAAAAAGAACTAAAAGTGTTGAAACATTTTTAGGAATCCAATTTCGGGCCATTTGGGGGGTGGGGGGAGATAGGAACCTTTTATACTCAACACCTTTCACAAACCGTTCCAACAGGAAAATGCCAGTCGCAACTGATTAACGGATATTCTCAGATGAGGTAACATTTGTTCCACACATAAGGGAAAGGTAATTGTCTATCGCCCAAAGAGATCCGGATACGATGCAAAATACTTGGATTCACAACATTCCATTATGACTGCGTATCTGTATCGTGTTGGGTCTGGATATCAAGGGACGGCTTAGGTGTGCTACGGCAGCTTGACGATACACTTAACGGCGTGCAGTGCACGGTAATGACTCTATAATATATTGATTCCCGTGTGGATGAGATATCCTGATGGAATTGTTGAATTTGTACAGGATAATTATCTCGAAAGGTTCCAAATTGATTTTCAGAGAGGCAGGATATCAGAGTGTTAGAATGTGAGAATATGTGATTTGAGGTAAAAAGGGAGCTGCGCTCTAATTTAACTATATTTGGGCGAAGGATAAAGGATGTTCTCTAGGCATAAAGTCAAGAAACCTGGGATCTTGTAGCTTCTCGTCCACATTACAGGCATTTAATTTTGTCTATACGCTGAAGATTGAGGACAGTTTTACGGGCTGAGGGTTTGCACAACCGATATTTTTGTGTTTTAATTTTAGAAGATAATAGTTTATTTACACATATGCGTTTAGTTATTTAACACGAGTGTAAGCAATATTAAGTTTTTCTGTGCATAGATAGACGCATAATTCCAAATGTCAAAGTTATATTAATGCTACATTATGCTCTGCATGAGTTTTTTAACCTCTCGGCCACTTTAACGTTACTCTGTGATCTTAAGTTAATCATGGTCTGTCAGTCACAAACCATTGTACAGTTCTTTCTGTGTCAACACAGCTTTTACAAAGATACTTGAAGGTCTTTTTGAGACATGCAATCTAGGAATTACCCCTTTTTGTGGGTGTACATTGTACCTACGTGCTAGAAAAAGTAAAAATGACAGTAATATTATACAAGAAATCTCACCAAATATTTTATAAACAAATAAAATATAAAAATTAAATACACATAACTATCATAACAACTATTCAATGACAACAATAGTACTTTTAATATCTGCTTCTTGCCCCTTACCCTTATCATGTCGTATGCAACAGTTAGAATCATGCCTGGCCTTCTTTCCCTTACTGATCTTACCGACGTGACAAAGTGTTACGGACAGGCTGTTTGGTAACCGCCGTATCTGCGAAGAGCGGTTTCCTTGGAGACGTAACTTACGCCAGCAATGTATGGCCGAATTTATCAACGTGACACGTTATCTAAAATAAGGGACAAGTAGAAGCTAACATCCCCTTGTTTAACATTGTTCTCGCATTGCCATGTTGTGATAGGCCATTTTCGACCGTTAAGAGTCTTCATCCGTACCCTGGGCAAGGGACCCTGCAGGGTTGCCAGCTTGGGGATTTTCCCCCCAAATTTAGGGAGTAAATGTCTTTCAGGGGCGAATGTAGGGGGGAAAAGAATCAGGGGTACTTTTAGGGGAAATATTAAATATTAGAGGTCTTTTTAGTAGGTTCTTGTGAAACATTTGTAGGTTCTTAAATACAGAAATTGGAATTAAACTCTCACGATTGAGCTGTTATTCCCCATACTCACCATCTTAAATTATGTATGACACCGCGATTAGCTCAGTGGAAGTAAAGTGAATCAACGGTAAAGATAGGATAGCGATATGCGTGAAGGATGGAAAACGATACTCGATTCAATGTGACAGTTCTAGTGGCCTGGGATTCCCCGAGCTCATTGCAGCTATTAAAGATAAAGAAATATGTGCAAAGAATTGGGAAGCGGACCCTTTTCTGAAAGGTATGCAGCACTAGTTAGTTCGTGTGTAGAGGTGCTGCTAGAATTCAAGTTTAGAACGCAGATAGATTATAAACATCCTTCTCGATTTTAAAATATCAATGCTTCACTCGCACGTACACACACTGAACTTCTACAAATATTCATATAAATTTTCTTTTTAATTTTATATATAGCGGAATTTCTAATGATTTAGGGGCGTTTTGATGTCAAACTTGGAGACATTTGGTAGCGGTGTTGGCAACTCTGGGACCCTCAGAAGACCTACCGTGTTAAGATAACCTGGAGCTCATATTGGCAGGTGACTTACCACCTTGAAGCAGGAATGTAAGGAGCAGTGGTGGAAAGCTTGTTAACTTATAGATCACTAGCTAAAGGATGATATAAGAAAAGAAGTACAATAAAGGTATAGTTTTCTTCAAAACATGATGGCCCTCAAACGGGACAACTCTCCCCTGCCATGGACAATAACCATTTGCAAACAAATGACAACTCTGTTCTATGGGCGAGAGGCAATGTAGTAAGGTCTGTTTCCTGAAGATACTACTTGCAAGCCGAGAATCACGACTCAGTTAAGGATCCATAAGTGGAAGACTTGGCAACAGCGAGGGTTACTTTCCAAACGCAAAACCCCTAACTGCAAGCTTTAAAGTCTTAGGCAGAAGGCCATCATGTTCTAAAAAATCTGATGTGTTACACTTACATGACTTTCTCTACGAACCTCCTACAAAAGATTATTCTTCTTTGTACTCAATGCTAACCGAGATAAATATTAGCAGAATGTTATTACTTAGTTACTAATAAGTAGAAGAGAATAAGGGATTGCGCTATGCTAAAATGATTGTGAAATGTTTTAAAAACTATCGTTATGCGATTGTCATTGCAAATCATTTGGCCAGGAGTACAGAACAAAGTGGCCAGGAGAACAAAAGAAAAGTGAACACTTCCTGTCTGAGAAAAGTTTAAGTATTTCACAATTGAAATCAATAACAAGAAATATCTCAGAAACGGTTACCTCCATAACAAAAACGAAAAGTACATAAATTGTGTGTTTTGTTATGATGTACATTTTTTGTGCAGTTTTCTGCGAAACTGAAAAAGAAAAGTCAGGCCATTCTTTCGACAATATCGCTAAAGTTAACATAATAAAATAATAAAAAACAAATCATATCTGCTTTTTAATTTTTTTATAACACTTTTGTGCAACCGAAGATCAAGTTGACGAAAGTAATGTGAAAGGAAGAAATTTATTCAGAGCCCTGCTAAGGGTGTTGATAGCCGAATGGTAAATGAAGGTTCGTAACGCATTATGCCCACTTTACCAACTTTTGTGATGCCAGGCCCAAGCGATGGTTTCCCTCTTTAGGCAACACAGACTTAATCCCAACAAGCAGGTATGTGTCCGTCTTTTGCGAGAAATGCTACACTCTTAAAACTGAAGACCTATCATTATTCACGATCTATGATATTTTTATCATGTATATTGCCTGTTTCCTTAGCGCGGTGGTAGCCCAGCTGCCTACCAAGCGGGAGACCTGGGTTCGATCCCCAGTACCGGCGTGGGGATTTTTCCCCCGCTGGGAGACCTGGACCGGGGTGCACTCAGCCTCGTGAGGTCCCTGGGGGGCCAATTGAGGAGCTACTTGATGGAGAAGTAGCGGCTCCAGGTCGTGAGGACCGCATTAACCGACCGGGAGGGGCTCGAGGCACTGACCACGTCTCACCCTCCAATACTGCACCCCATCCATGACGTCTGTAGTGGACCGAGATGGGGGACGCAGCGGCCGAGCGGTAGGCCAAGGTTCCCCGTGAGCTGTCGTGCCATGGATTTATATTGCCTGTTTGGGAATTAAGGGTCAAAATTTCTACATGTACATAGGGCAAGTGGTTTAGTACGCTTTTGTCGGCACCACCTTCCCGGCGACTCTCGGGTCTCTCGCGCAGTGGAGAGAAGCCCGAAATGGGCTACCTTATTATTTAACGACCCTTCAGAAGACATTACCAGAGTAATAATGATGGAGTACTAATGAATGTAAGATTTAAATAATTAATAAGCAAGATAATGTTAATAAATATATATAACTAATATATAAATAAGATTATATAATTAGAGAGTGTAAGCATAAGCCTGGTTATAAGAGAGACGAGATAGCTGAAACTGTAGTGGGCCATAAAAGAGAAATCTTTCGCAAAGTTTTGTGGCTAATAGCTAGTGAGCTTGGGTGGAATGTATAAAACATATCTTTGAATTTGAAAAGCACGTAAGCTTGAGGGAGTGGTGAGATTATGAAGGTTACTGAGAGTTAGAGACCTAAGTGAAATAGTAGGATAGTTACTATTAGCTCATGAAAGGATACGCTACTGGGAGCGAGAAATCAAGCCAATTAGAGCACAGTTTTAACGCATAAGCGTGCGTGCGTGCTTGGGTGTTTGGTAGGCTCATGGTGAGCCTAGGTGTTGTTGCTGTGTCCCTACCCTGGTAAGGGTTTAACCACAGGAATGAGGTGAAGGTTGAGGTTTTATTTTGGTGTTTTCGAGTGTTGGTGTTAAGGAGGTAGCTAGTAGGCTCCTCGAGCGGTTGCATTTTCAGGAGCATCATCCTTTCCTCTGCTCCGCTGGTGTTTCTTTTTGTTTTTATTTAATTATGGTGGTGAAATTTTGATAGACCTCTCCCGATGGGAGGGGGGAAGTGCTTTGTTCAGCTATTACGCTCTTGGCTGGTTTAAAGCCGTTGTTACCGGGGGTGGCCACAAGCCATGCGGGGAAACCCGGAACCGCCATTTCGGAGGGTAAGTACTCCCCCAGAGATCTGACAAGTGCGTTCTCATGGTCGCCCAATCTGGCGTAGAATTTTTGAGCCCGGCGCCTAATAACATCTTCCACATATGGGAGGGCCGGAGCTTCATGCAGTAGCCTCAAAGGAAAACGTCGACATACAGAATATATGGACCGGAGTCCTCTATTCTGTATCCGCTGTAACCAGAGAAGCCAGGAGTCTGCTGCCATACCCCACACTTCGTAGGCATAGAGTATCAGGGGGACTACAAGCGCCTTGAAAAGGCGTAACTTTAAGTGAACCGGCATCTGGGAGGCC
Organism: Hymenopus coronatus; assembly: GCA_030762935.1. Taxonomy (NCBI): domain Eukaryota; kingdom Metazoa; phylum Arthropoda; class Insecta; order Mantodea; family Hymenopodidae; genus Hymenopus; species Hymenopus coronatus. The sequence continues at coordinate 44,920,836 of CM060888.1, read as the reverse complement.
AGTACAGGGTAAAGGGAAGCTACCGTCCCCTTCGCTCTGTCCGACGTTTGTATTTGTCATATAATCATTCTACGAACGTTTAGAATATAATATAAAACATTATGCATAGAATTGATATAAATATTTCGTAAATTAAGAACTAATTTTTGAGTTTTGTGATAATTCTTAGGAAATCAATTTCAGCCGATTCTATGATTTTAATTGTTTCTTGCATACAAGCCGTGTATAAAACAGGAATTGGAAAGGTAGAAGCAGACTAAAAAGTCAATAACATAGCCGGGATTTGAACCGCGCACTGAATTTTCAGTCTACATTTTTTTCAAGTACCACAAAATCAGGGTGAACTACTAAAAAATGTATCATCAGCATGAAAAAAGGAAAGTCTTGGAGTTGTTTCAATAGATCGTTAGGAGTTTGTCAGGGGAACCCAAATAGGATTTGCAGTGTAAATAAGCGGTGCCTGAATGGGCTTTCTCCGGGTTCTTCGGCTTCCCCTGCAAAGCATTTCACCACTTACTCCATAATCACAATCCCTTTCATGAAATTAATATTACAAAACTCATAAATAATAAAGATATTCAATCTAAAAATATTAAGAGCACGTTTTCTTGAAAATATTGCGATCTAACCTGCCCGCTGAAATTATTTGAAGAGCCGTAGTATTTTGACTATAAACCGTAATGTCATATCATCTTCCTCACGCATTGGGCTGATAACCCATGCCAACTTTAACGCTCCCTGATCCAGAACCCAGGCATCTGAGCCCAGGCTGTATTGGGGAGGGAGTGTATGTCCTCCATAGGAGGAGGGTAAATGACCAAAGAAGTGTTTTTAGCTGTTTTGTATTCCAAAACCATTAAATTTTAGCAATCTAATTGTAATATTTCTTGATAATAAAATGAAAACTACATTCAACTCTAGTTAAATACAAGCCTGTCGTCATCTAAGCATCTCGCACCGATTATTTTATATGTGCCCTTCCCGTCCTTTATCATAATTTACTGCACTGTTGAAAAATAGTAAAAACATTTAAATTTTTTGTAGTTTTGGGTAACGGAGCTTTAAATCTAACAAGTAATAACGTTGAAAACAACGTATATACTTAATACAGATAGAAAAGCTTGTTTTAAATTGTTGATGATTTTTAAGGAAATCTCTCTCTCCCTACTTTTATCCAGTAAAGAGCTAAAAGAGGTAGCACATGACAGACAAGTTTTAAAAAGAATGAAATAATGAAAAAGACGGACAAGACTTGAGAAATAGCCAGAGAAATAAGGAAGAGATAACGGCCTGTGTAGCGTGGCTGCGCCTAATGAGGATATAATTGATTGATGGCCCACAATATCGTGGAAGGAAATCAAAAGGAACTTTATTCTAAAAATACACAGATTGGCTCCTCAGCATAAGCTAGCGTTGGAAATTATGATTGATGAATAAACTTGAAACTCTTTGATGGATTAGAATGCAAATAGGCGTTTTCTTCTGAAACCCTTAAGAATTCTCATTAAATGTTTGACTTCTTGAGGGCGCTATGGCTGCTCTTGTAATTAATTAGTGGAAATACACCTTGAGGTAAACATTCCTACGAAGAATTTTAAAAACATTGTTCCCAAACGTGTATTATTTTATTATTATCGATAAACTTTGGAAGGTTTATAAATCCATGAATAATCCTAATTTTATAACATGTCTACAATATTTTACCTAAGTTCAGATTATTTTACGATATGTGGTATATTTATTATATTTAAATAAATGTATTTATTGCGGAAACGATATATTTAAACAGAAATAAAGCGGGCTTTGAAAATAAACACAATAAACCAACAAGTATTGCTGCTATTTTCTGCAATTTTGGATGCCAGTTTCATATGTGAATTTAAAGTAAAAATGCGCGAAGAAGGCGATTTTCACGGTCAATCGGAAACATTTTAAAAGTACTCCAAGACGCAACTATTTTTTGTTTTGTTTTGTACTTTAACGTCCTTTAACCTAGTTAGGTCATATCGGACGATGAATGAAATTGGTGAAATGATGCTCAAATGATCTCGGGGTCCAAGGAGCTTAAAGTTACTCGACATTCGTCTTCCCAGAATAAGGGAACCCCCGAAAAAACCCTATCCGGGTAACTTACCCTACGCGAGATTCGAACTCACGAACTTTTGAATGTCAGGCAGACACGCTACCACCACACTACCCAGGCGGGCACGCAACTATTAATACGCTTCCAAAAATATCAAGGAAAGTTTAATTGTATAGTTAGTTATACGAAATGATCATCATTAGGTATATTTGGAATCTATATTATATGTTTTGATACCGTGTTTCGTGTTTCGTTAGAATATAAAGTGCACGTTCTGTTGCCTTGTAACCAGGAACTAAGGCCTAAAACGTCAAGAGATAAGTGATAACTGCATCCACTGTGCATGCGTTAAACAAAACAAAAATTATATAATATATACAGTAAAACCCCGTAATTACGCTCTTCAAGGGACTGAGCCTAAATGCGCAATAATTGGGATAGCGCTGCACACGGGATACGATTGCTCTTTCTCTACACGTACACATAGTGTATAGAGAAGTTATTGTATTAAACCCAAAAAGTATACCGAGATTTCACCGGAAATACATGTTTCTTTAAAAAAATCCTTTTTAGAAATTGTGTGTGTGTGTGGGGGGGGGGGCAGCATAGCTCAAAAATGAAAAGACCGTTAAATACCAAACTTAGTACTTAAGTTTGGTATTTTCCAAAGATGCGACACGAAGATTTTCAAGAACACACCCTTTACATGGAACAATTTTCGAAAATTTCGATTTTCTCAAAAATGGCTCTTAACGATTTTGATTGTTGAATATTAAAGATACTTATATGACAAGTAAAACGTATATCTTGAATTTTCTGGAAATGGCCTCTGAAGACATCTTTATTCTGAATGCATTTTGCGGAATTTTGCATAACTTGTAAAGCATAAGAAATAGGCAAAAACTTCTGTACATCAAATGCAGATATCGTTAAAACTCATAATTTATGTTCCATACATTTTTTTCGTGGAGTTGACCATATTTGAGAAAATTCTTGTTATTGGTTTCAGTTTCAAAATACTTAACATTTCCTCATACGGGAACTTGTCAACTCCTGGCCAAACAAATAACCAGTTTTCAATCCCATAGCAACCCTATTTTAAAACATTTGACTATCGGTTTAGCCTAGTGTATTTTCTTATTTCCCTTCTACTTATAATGTACTAATAATAAGACCGTTCCTCTAATGTTTATCTTGATTAACCTGAAATAGAAGAATAAGCTTGTTAATAATAATTTGTAACCTAAATGTAGAGAAAGCCATGTGACTGGAACACATAGGATTTTATTTAGGTTTGAAAAAGCAATTTTGACACAATATTGTACATTGGATAAGTATAGTCAGAGTGAAAAATGAAATGGCATAGCAGGGATTTGAACCACGGATCTCCCGGTATCCAGCCGATTGCTCTACCACTGAGCCACCATTAAATCTTTTCGTCCCAAAGATTTCATTGCAAGTACCTTCAGTAGTCTCGGTTCAATTGGCGCTAAAAAGCTTAAAATATATCAAACCAGTATAGACACTAATAGAAATAATCATTGAAGGCGATGCAATCATTTCATTTATTTCCCAATTAAAATCGTATCCATCATACTGTCTCCATATTTTATTTTCTCCTCTACATAAGTTCTACGCAAAAATGCGATATCGAGACTTCACCGAAGTATATGTTATCTAAGCTGATTTCCTCCAAAGATGCGATAGGAAGGTATTCAACAAAATCTTCCAAAATACCATTGCATAGAATATTTTTCGATTTTTATTACTTTCTCTAGCCACGTATGTACACTGCAAATAGGGATAGAGAAGTATTGCATTCCACCCAAAAATTCGATGTTGAGATTTCACCGGAAATACATGTTTTAGGACCCCCTGAATCCAAAAACAAGAATTTCCAGAAAAAGGTCCCTGTGTCTGTGAACACGATAACTCAAAAACGAAAAGTAGCTAAAATACCGAACTTGGTATTTAAGTTCAGTATCTTCCAGGCATGCGAGACGAAGCTTTTGAGAAAAATCCCCCCACCCTAAACTACCCTTTACATGGAATTTTTTTTTCGAAAATTTTGATTTCCTTAAAAATGGCTATAACGATTTTTATTACAATATCGTATATTAAAGATATTTACCCGACAAATAAAATATATATCTTGAATTTTCTGGGAATAGCTTCTGAAGACCTGTTTATTCTGGATGAATTTTGCTTAATTTGGCATAACTAGCAAACCGTAAGAGATAGACAAAAACTTACTATACAAAAAATGTAGGCCTTGTTAAAATACATAGCTTACGTCATACACATTTTTTTCGTGGAGCTTACCGTTTTCGAGTTATTCATTGTTATTAGTTTCAGTTGTGAAGTACTTATACTTTTCTCAGACGGGAGTATCCGTTTTTGTTTTGTTCTACTCCTGGCCAAGAAAAGAAGCGATTTGTAATGACAATCGCATAAAGACAGCTTTTAAAACATTTGATTATCGATTTAGCCTAGAGTATTCCCTTATTTTCTTCCTACTTATAAGGAACTAAGTAATAAGAACATTGTGCTGAATACCTGGGTTAACAAGATGCAGAAAGAAGAATAATCTTATGTAAGAAGTTTGTAGAACGGCTAGAGAAAGTCATGTGAGTGTAACACATCAGATTTTTAAAATACAATTTTTCTTGGAACATAGGTAGCCTCTGAAGCTCTCTTCATTTGGAAGACTTTTGTATGGCTGGTATACCGTAAGAGAGAGCTAATATTACAGTTAACAACAAATGTGGAACTCGTTAAATCATACAATTTACTAAGTTCGTTCAATAATGATTGGCATTCCCTGCAAAGCAGCTGTTTGGAACGTTCGCCGAATGCATAAAACTAGACTATAGTACTGTCTACTGCCACCAATGATATTACTGTTTTCTATAGGTAAGTTACTGGAGCAACAATTGTTTCGGCTTGCGAGTCCACCGGTGGACATCGATGAAAGAACATGGAAGAAGGCCTGCACGGGCAAAGGTGGATAGAATCGTTTCTCTGGAGGGACGGAGTGACTGCTTCAGATATTCGCAAGAGGTTAGCAACCATATGTGGGAGGCAGTACCGTGTTTTGATGGTTATCAGAATTGAAATACAGCAGAGGCTGTGCTGAAAAACGCAAAATCAGTGGGTGTCCAACAACTGCAGGTAAAGCAAATAATCTTCAATGATCTGATGATGATGAACAGACGAATAACGTTTGATGAACTAGTGAATGGTCAATCACGAGGAACCCTCAACAAAATCATCCATGAAGATTTTAAGATGAAGAAGATGTGTGTGTACACTGAGTATTGCATGCCCTCACCATTGCGCAGAAACAAAAACATATGGAGATATCCCAACAGTTGGTGCAGATCCAGAAGAACTCTTTGAGGTGTGGTCATCATGTCGACGAGCTATGTTTTTTCCACAGGACTCCAAAAAGGAACGTCCTCACCCTAAGAAGTCATGGCCGGAATTATTCGTTCAGAAACAAATGAGAGCTGTGTTCTGGGTGGATTGGCTCCCTCCCAATACGGCCTTCAACGTTAATCGGTAATGCAATTCGTTGCACCAACTCCGCTGACGCATTCAACAGAGCCGCCACGGAAAATGGGACCGTGATGACAAGACAATACGCGGCCACATTTCAGTCGCCATACCATTGTCAACATTCGTGAACAAGAGATTACTGTGCTGCCACATTCGCCGGATCTGCTCCTAGCGACTCAATGAAAGAAGTCATGCAGTTATCCAACATTTGCGCCGAGATACTCCCAAAGAGTAGTTTGCTACGCAATTCCGATGGCAAACATGTGTAGTTATTGGCGGGGAATACCTGTAATGTAACCTGAATAGTTTTGTCCAATAAATAGTTCCTGTGAAAAATAAAAAATTGTAGTGCCAATCGTTTTTGAACACCCAAAGTGTGTTAAATATATTATTAATAGTTAATTTCTCAAATTGATAGCTTTTACATCTTTTATCTTTGTCATGCAAAAAGAATGGAATGAAATTCTATCACATAGCGACCGACTCTTGAAAGATGTTATTATCTCTTTAACCTGTGGTATTCCCTTATTCCCCCATACCTACCTACGTAGAACTAAGTCATAAGATCATTTCTGCTAATGTTTATCTCGAATAGCAGAAAATAGAAGAATAAACCTCAGGAAGAATTTGTTGATGCACAGTAGGGAGAGGAAGTCATGTGAATGTACAAGATTTTGACATTTAATTCTTAAGCCTAAAAGGCAAGGAAGCCTAAACTTGGGCAAATATTTTATAACGTTAGAAATTTTGAGAAAAGAGTAAACAGTTTAATAATCTCGTAGATCTGAATTTGCTATTAGCTCCTCCATTTTGAGCATTAGGGTTGTAATGTACACAATTATCATCTTTGTGTCTGATATTAGCAATAATGCATAAAACAGAATAGTATGTTTTGATACTGAATTCATGAATAGAAGCACTGAATCTCAGTAAATTGGTTCTGTGTTATCGCTAGGGTTGGGAATCGAGGCATCTCGATTGTCTCGGTCGAGTAACAAAGCTGGCAACCAGGTCAGCATGAACAGCCTGCTGTTATCGGCCGCACAAATGATAGTGGGACGTTACTGCTCTGCTGTGTTTCAGAATCTCTGCGACAAGCTCTGAAAAACGAAAGATCTCACAGAATTAAATACTTATTGACTATTCATCCTTGTTTGAAGCACCTGTGCACCTTGACTCTCAGTTTACAACCGCCAAATCAAGTGATTATCATCTCTTTCTTGTCCCTTACGTGTGATTAGGTTTCGTAGGTCTGAGGCACACAGCCCAATTTAACTCGGTATTCATTCAATGTTGAACTTCAGATACTGTTGCATATGAGATAGGGGTTAATTAACATGTGAGGGTGGTTAGTATTGTATATTAAGAGGCAGCTATAAATCGTTGAAATTCATTAGAATAATTAGATTTAAGGGGACCCGGTAAGGCATATAATAACAATGTAAACATTTAAGCTTTCAAGGAACATTTCCTTAGAAACTATTTATTGAATCTATTTAAAAATTTTACAGTAGATTAAATGGACTTTTGTACACACTTTAACATAGGTTTTTGGTAGAATAATTATTTGAAGAGTAAATAGTTTCTTTTTGTGTGTGTGGTTTTTTTTTAGAGCAAAGTTCTTGTTCTTCCTCTTCCTCCAACACAAGGGCAAAGTGAGGCAAAACGTGGACTATGCTCCCTTATGTGAACATTCTGTTGATAGAAAACATCAGGAAAGAGAAGACGATGTTTCTCTTTGGTCAGTTAATGACATTCAGAGTTGCTTTGTTTTAAATGTAACGAAGAGAGTAACTGAAAGGAAGTAGGTTTCAATTCAATAATGCATGTTTTTATGTCATGCCAATATATGGGTTCTTATTTGGAATCTTTATGACCTCAATGGTACTCAGTGAAACAAACAAATCCTGGTAGTAAAAAGCTTAATGAACCTTTCGCTTTTGAGTTATGCTGTTCACATACACAAAGACCTTTTTCTAAAAATCTGATTCACATGACTTTCTCTACATCTCTGTTAAATATTTATTATACATTGATTTCATAACCTTCCATACCTTATTTGTATTATTTTCATTTAGGACTAGTATCAAATTACTTTCATATTTTTTCATCCAGCTTATTTTCTCTGGTTCCGGTAATGAATTATATAAATCCCCCCTTGCATATAATCGTACTTAATTCTACGTATACTAATTCCCTCCACGCTATGAACAGCTGTTTGACTTGTCTTTTAGTTACTCTACCTTCTTCATCAAACCAGCCCTCATCTCTTTTGTAAACCTTCTTTCTCATTTTCATTTCCTCCTCAGCCCTTAGCATAATGATATTTAAAATATGTATAGCACTTTCAATTTCTTGTTCTTTTATCATAAAACTTATTCCATACTGACATGTCTGGCCATAATTAGAGTTTAATGTCTGCCTAAATTTATTGCAATACTCTTCCTTTCATTTGTACCTACTGTATTCTTCTATGTTACACTTTTCCTCCCTTAAATTATAGACCGTTTGCTCTGAGTGTATTTTTATGTTAGAATCTTCCATTGAAATGTTCCAAAAAGACAGTAAGAATATTGGGCAATTCTTGTACAAAGTGAAAAATAAATGAGTATGGACAGTAAATAGACAAAATGGTGTAATAAACTAGAGTTAATAAACCATTGTAAAATATGAGTATGACCGGTAAAGAGCCAGGGCTGAACAACGGTCATATTCACCTGAATATAGCTTAGCATAAATAAATACAATAAAAAATGAAACATCTCTGTTGCAAATTATTGTTAAAAAATTCTTCTTCTATTTACTTCATGCTAAACGAGAAAATCAGCAGAAATTGTCTCATTATTTTTTTCCATTTAAGTAGAAGAGAAAAGGGACTACCACAGGCTAAATCCATAGTTAAAAGCTGTCTGCTATTTACTTGAAGCTTGTTTCTTTGTATGTATGGACAAGAGTTGATAAATTGCTGTGTGAGAAAAGTGTAAGTATCTTAAAGCTGAAACCAATAACAAGGAATATCTAAAAAATTATCAACTCTATGAAAAAAATGCATATAACATGCATTGCGTGTTATATCGACATCTATATTTTCTATTACGTGAGTTTTTGTCTACCTCTTACGGTTTATTATTTACACAAAATTCCACAAAAGCTATCCAGAATAAAGATGTCTTCAGAAGTTATTCCAAGAACATTTAAAACATACATTTTATTAGTCAGGTAAATAGCTTTAATATACGACATTTTAATTAAAATTGTTATGGCCATTTTTGGCAAAATCGAAATTTTCGAAAAATGTTCCATGTAAAGGGAGTTAGGGTAGGGGATATTCTTGAAAATCTAAGTTTAGTATTTAACAGAGTTTTCATTATTGAGCTATAGCACCAATAAATACACACACGGACATTTTTCTAAAAATGCTTTTTTTTTTCAAAACATATATTTCCGGTGAAATCCAGGTATCGAATCTTTCATCTTTCTCTACCCTATGTACACTATGTCTAGAGAAAGTAAAGTAAACATTTATTGTTTTGTTCTGGGGACTCCAAAACGTTTATTTCCAGTGAAATCTGGATATTGAATTTTTAGTGGTATGCAATACCTTCTCCGCTATGTAGGTGGTAGAAAGGTCGTTAAGTAATTAATTTCAAAACTTACAGTCACCATTGTTATCAGAATAATTAACTTCGGTTGCTTAATGTAAAATCATATTCGCTATCTGTGCAATTTAATTTGAAACATGGACATTTATTTATCATAAGCAAGTTTGACCTAGTTCGTCTGGTTTTTTAAACATCTGACTGCTGTCTAGAGCATTTGCATGTAAAAGTGTGTGCATTAACTAATTGGAAGCATTTCTATTCTGACATTTATTGTGACTAACATATAGTGCAGCTTTTATATATGAATAGTTCATGAAATTGCTATGAAATAGTGAAGAGCAGACAAGTTCGCGTGATTTTTAAACATCAAACATCACATAATCGAAATGAAGCACCAGCGTAATAATGATGGCCAAGGGATTACTATTAAAATAGACTGTTGCGGTGTTTTTATATGAACATGATAAAATTCCATGTTTCCTTTTTATATTTACATGAAAATGCATTACTCACCTTTGTAAGCTATTTTAATGCAAAAGCATTTGTTCTCTGGTATTTCAAAAAGTAATATGAAATGTTTAAATGTCCCATGCCCGTCTGTAAACGATTTCATTCGCTCCTCTCATATAGGACTTTGCTAGTCAAAGATATATTCATAAATTTAAGTTATTCAAAATAAATTTCTAATTCTCTTCGCTTTATCAGAAACATTAAGGTACATTGCTCACTAAACAATATATTAGATCCCTTTAAAAAATCTGATGTATTCCATTCACATGGCTTTGTCTATATCGCTGTAACAAATTACTTTAAAAAGTTTATTCTTCTATTTACTTTATGATAATCGGGATAAACATTAGCAGAAATTGTCTTAATTACTTGCTTCCTTGTAAGTAGAAGGGAATACACTAGGCTAAAGTGATAGTCAAATCTTTTAAAAACTGATTGCCATGTGGTTGAAATCCGTTTGTATTTAGGGCCAGAAATTTACAACTTTCCGTGTGAGAAAAGTTTAAGCATTTTAAATCTGAAAAAAAAAAAAATATCAAGGAACATCTCAGAAATGTCAATTCCACTAAAAAAAAAGCGCATGGCATAAATTGTGTGTTTTAACGTGACCTTCATTTTTTTTTTTTTTTGTAGTAAGTTTTTGTCTACCTATTACGCTTCACCAGTTACGTAAAATGCAGCAATATTCATTTGGTATAAAGAGGTCTTTAGAGGATATTCGCACAACATTCAAGATATTCATTTTATTTGCAATATAAATATCTTTAATGTACGGTATTTTAATCAAAATCGTTATAGCCATTTTTTTCCATGTGAAGGATAATTTAGGATGGGAGGATTTTTCTCAAAGTGTCGCATGCCTGGAAGATACTAAACTTAAATACCAAGTTTGATATTTTACCGACTATTCGTTCTTGAGTTATCGTGTTCACGGACACACACGGACCTTTTTCTAAAATGTTTTTTTTTGTATATAGGGAACTCTAAAATGCGTATTTCAGGTGAAATCTCGATATCGAATTTTGGGTGGTGTGTGTATGTGTGTATGTGTGTATGTATGTGTGTATGTGTGTGTATGTATGTATGTATGCATGCATGCATGTATATGTCTGTGTGTATGTGTCTGTATATATGTATTTATTATTATTATTATTATTACTATTATTATTATACCTGCTATTTATGTAAACACCTAATGTTACCATTCAAATGACTTTTGACACCCATTCCGTAACAAACATTCTTACAAAAACGTTTTTTTCTATTTTATACTCTGCTAATCAAGGAAAACACTAGCACATTGGCTTATCGCTTCCTTTCACTAGACTAAAGCGATAGTCAAAGCTTTTAAAAGTTGTTTGCTGTGTGATATAAATCCGGATCTTTTTGAATAGCTAAGATAAAAACAAACAATTGAGAAAAGTTTTACAACCTTACTTTTAATGTGAACACAATAACAAGGAATATCTCAAAAATGTTACCACAAAAAGTTAATATGGCTTATATTATGTACTTTAACAACATCTACAGATATATTTTGTGTAAGTTTTACTATTTACACTTTACTAGTTAATGCAAACGTTATACAGAATGAAGAGGTCTACAGAAGTTCTTCTCAGAAATTTCAAGATATACATTTTATTTGTTATGTAAGCGTCTTTAATATACGGTATTTTAATCAAAATCGTTAGTAGGACCATTTTTTAAAAAATGTCATTTTTCGAAATGTTTTACATGTAAAGTAATTTTGGAGAGATTTCCTTGAAAATATCCGTACTGCATGCTCGAAATATGCTGAATTTAATTATTAAGTTTGCTTTTTAACTGACTTTTCCTTTCTGAGTCGAGTTGGGCAGATACGCAGTACACATACGGATCGTTTTCTAATTTTTTTTATTTCAGGGACCTCAGAACCTATATTTCTGATGAAATCCTATATAAATTTTGGCGGAATACAACACCTTCCCTGGCTAATATAATAGTGTAGAGAAATAAACATTCTGATGTGTTCCAATCACATGACTTTCTCTACATCACTATAACAAATAATTGTAAAAAAGCATATTTTTCTGTCTACTTTATGATAATTGAGATAAACATCAACAGAAATTACCTGCTTCCTTATAAGTAGGAGAAAAATAAGGGATTATACCACGCTAAAAATATAGTCAAATCCTTTAAAAGGTTGTTACCATGTGGTTAAAATCCGCTTCTATGCAGAGCCAAGACTTTACTTTCCGTGTGAGAAAAGTTTAACTACTTTGAATCACAAGGGATAGCTTAGAAGTGGTCAATTCCACGAAAATAACGTATATGACATAAATTGTGTGTTTTAACGCTATTTTTATGTAGTACATTTTTGTCTATCTCTTACCGTTTACCGGTTACGCAAAATTCATTCAGAATAAAAATGTCTTCAGAGGCTATTCCCAGAAAATTGAAGATATACATTTGATTTGCCATATAGATATCTTTAATGTACGGTATTTTAATCAGCTACTTTTGAGAAAATCAAAATTGTCGAATTTCGACCCTGAGAACCAGAGGTTAGCTTGTTACCCCGAGACCATGCAGAGTCAGACTGAAAAATACAATGCCATAGCCGGGATTTGAACCACGGATATACCGTCTCTAGCCAGTTGCTCTACCACTGAGCTAACATGGCAACATGCTGGCATGGCATTGAATTTTTCAACTTACTCGCATGTTTCCTGGTAAACCACAAGGTGATCACAAATTATTTTGAGATGACAATCCCAATGGTGGTTTACAATGTTGCATATACTTTAAGTCCCAGGATTCATAGTAAAGTCAATTATATAGACAATTATATGGATAGGTACAGTTAGACTGAAAAATGCAATGCCATAGACGAATTGGAACCAGGGATCTCCCGGTATCTAGCCGGTTGCTCTACTACTGAGCTACCATGGCAACATGCCAGCATAGCATTGGATTTCTCAACTGACTCGCATATTTCCCTATAAACCACAAGCTGGTCTCAAATTATTTTGAGATAACAACCCCAATGGCAACTTACAATGTTGTAAGTACTTAAGTTCCAGGATTCATAGTATAGCCAACTATTATGGGCAATTGGTATAATTTTAATTGTTTTCTCACAGAAACCGTGTGTAGGACAGGAGTTGGATGGATTGAGTCTCACTGAAGAATTCAATGTCATAGCCAGGATTTGAACCAAGGATCTCCCGGTCTCTAGCCGGTTGCTCTACTTGAATGTTCCAACTGCCTTGCATGCTATGTTACCATGGTGGATCAGTGGTAGAGCAACCGGATAGAGACTGAGAGATCCGTGGTTCAAATCCTGGCTATGGCATTGAACTTTTGAATCTGACTCTACCTATACAAATTGATGTAGTATTTGCAAAGTGCATCCTTACACTATAGCTACACATTTGTGGATAGCTTTCGCTTCAGGAGCTCTCTTGGTCCAAATGATTTCAGCATGTGAGGGTTTAATTAGCATCTAGGTAGGGATTTCTGCCATGCTGTCAATCAGCACAGACGACCAATATCACGCACTAGATGTTTTCTAGCAGCTATTACCAATAAATGTAGATTATATTGGAAAGGCCAGTAACTGTGATATGGACTATGTCCCACAAAGTGGGGGAACTTGCAACAGTTGTCACCACACGGCTAAAGCTGGCTGTGAAGGGTTTTGTACTTGTCAACATAGTAGGTCATGTCTTTCTTGCTGACAACTGAAAGCTTGAATATCAGAGTAACATGGGGGCAAACTGTTGCTGTTTTGATGAGATGTTTTAACAGTTTAGTCATTTACATTCCAACTCAACGTTCTTAACAGATGTCATTTAAAACTGCCCGTCAACATGTCCAACATGTCTAAAAGTCATGACGCGATATAAGGAAATGATAGGTTCCAATAGGAACAAGCAGCCGATAATGCTTTATTTATTTATTTTATCAATTAAGGCAACTTCAGTACAAGCCTGTACAATATAGCTGTGTGCGTGCTAGAAAAAAAGTCTGATGTGCTCCATTTGCATTAGCAGAAATAGCTTAAATACTTGTTTCCTTGAATTAGAATGGAAACAAGAGAATCCACTAGGATAAAACTACAGTCAAATGTTTTAAAAGCTGGCCGCTATGTGAAAAATTGAATTTCGGTTTTCATTGTAATGGCCAGGAGTAAAACAAAAGAAAGATGAAACGAAATAGGTATTCCTGTTTGAGAAACCTTTAGGTAGTTTAAAATCGAAGCCAATAATAAGGAATTTCTCGGAAAAGTTTAACTTTCCAGGTAAAGAAAAGGTGATTTGGGTTGGTGGATTTTCCTCAAAATCTTCATGTCGCATCCCCGGAAGACACTAACTAAAAATCAAGTTTGGTTTGCACTTTTCTTTTCTGGGTTGTTTCTCACAGATGTATGCACCACATAGACTAAATTTTTTCTAAAATTGTTTTTATACAGGGGATACTAAAGAGTGAATTTCCGGTGAAATATCGACATCACCATCGTGGGGTTAATGAACTTAGAAATGAGCTGGTTGTCTATTTGTGTGTCGAAGTTCAATATTTCTTGGTTAAATTCATCTACAAAGATACTCGTATTTTCCCATGTTTTCAGTTCTCTTGCAGTCCTGGCTGATTTTAGTAAAGTAACGTCGCGGTTAATTTTGTGATTATCTCGCCAAAAATGTGCGGACACCAAGAATTATCCTGTTGTTTATTTATTTATGTGTCGTGTATTCTTTGTTTTTTCATGAATAGTGACGTTTCTTTTGGTGTGACCTATGTATATTTCTTCATATTGTGAACATTGAATTTTATGCTTTATTCTTCAGTATTTGGTCATTATATGTATTTGGGCTTTAACTGTTTCTTGTTTTTACGAGCTAAAGCAATTATTAACTTTTCCAGTAACGTTTCCAATTATTAGCAGCCTAAGGATGAAAGGTAAAATTGTTATATGTTTTCCCCCCCTTTTTTGATTATTCAGTGTACCCTAAAAAGTATATTTTCATGAAATTTTGGTATCGGTAATACCTACTATGTACGTGATATCCGAACCAGGTGGTGCGGGTGATGTGTGCGTTTCGCATTCGAGAGATCACGGGTTCGTGGTATATGACCGTGTGGTGGGTGACTTGTGAATTTTGTTCTCTGCGTGGGTGGGGACGGTTGTCTTGCCAACACCTGGAACCCGAAGAATTGGCGGCTGTATTGCGCTCTTGGTGGCAGAATACATAACTATGAAACAGTTAGGGACTTCCACGTGACGCTAAATTCCTAACTGCATACGGTCTATGGCTCCTTCACTTCATCCCTTACTCCTGGGGTAGTTAACGCGCAATTGATCCAAAACCTGTTTTTCTTAACTCAACAATGGTTCTGTTATTGGGGGCTGGACTTACAAGAGCGTATTGTTGTAGAAACTGGTTCCCTAAATAAAATAATAATTTATTCTCTGTAGTCAGAGTATTTCAAATTGATTTTCTTTCAAACAATGATACATCTGTAGATTATTATTCCAAGATGCGAGAGGACCTCTCGTTTATACTGAACTGTTTATAATAGCAGGAATTTTGTATAGTGGTCAACGCCTCCTTTTAATACTATGGCGCCGATGGTGATGACGCAGATGATACATAGAATGTGATGGCGGCGTGCCCTGTATCCACCACAAATCCCACATGCGGTCGCTTGGGACCAAACCTGGGCTACCTAGGTGAGAGGCAAGTGGTCTAACCACTCGGCCACGGAGCGGCCCCAGCAGGACGTGCGTTTTCATTACAGCATCTTCACTGTTCAGGCTGAGCTGAAGCTTCACTTTATTGACGGTCGTTGTAATTCACATATTGTGAAAAATGTTTCTTATTGCGTGGGTAAATCGTACATAACAGCAAAAAGAGGAAAACCGTACTCGGCAAGTGTGATGATTGAATGAGTGATGCGACGAGTTTGTGAAAACTGCTTTGAGGCATTCAAATTGCTAGAGGTTAGGGCGCTACTTAGTACATCACTATCGCAGATTAACATCAATTAAAAAGGAACCATTACTCAAATAGTCAAATGGTCAACAAAACATGGAAACTGTTGGCAATCTGGACAAAATAAACCTTACGTCATTAACCTTACCAAAATTTCATCCAACAACGAAACTGATGTTGCGGAATCAGATTATGATATGCAAGGAATTTTTCCAATACCGGATACTCCACAATTGTGAATTAAATATTCTTTAAACTTTTTTTCATGTGTCCAACACTTAATTTGTATTAGTTACGCATGTTTACTTACTCGAAAGGTATTGCATTCTAATCAGAAAATGTAATCGTAAATGCATGTTGTGAGGTCTCTAGAATAACAACATTTACACAAAGATCAGAGTGTGTGTGTGTGTGTGGTATTTAATTTTGGTATCTGCAAAGGATAAAACATGAAGGTTTTCTAGAAAATCCCTACGCCTCAAGCGGCTCATTACATTTTTTTTTCAAAATATTTTTCTCGATAATGGCTCTAACGGTTTTAATTAAAATGCCGTATATTAAAGGTGTTTACACGACAAATAAAATGTACATCTGAAGACCCCTTCATTCTGGATGAATTTTCTTTAACTGGTAAACTGTAAGCGATTCATAAAAATCTGATGAGTTCCATTCACAAGCTTTGCTCTACAGCGCTGTAACAAATTATTTTTAAATAGCTTATTAATCTATCCACTTTATGATAATCGAGATAAACGTTAACAGAAATTGTCTTCGGTTACTTGTACCTTGTAAATAGAAGAAAAATAGGGGAAAACAATGTTCAAATCTTTTAAATACTGGTTACCAAGTGGTAATCTATTTCTATGCGTGGCCAGAAGTTAACATTTTTCTGTATGAGAAAAATTTAAAGTATTTTAAATCTGAGACATATAATACGTAATATCTCAGAAACGGTCAACTCCACGAATAAAAATCTGATGTTATCCATTCAAATGACTTTCTCTACATCTCTGCAAAAAAATATTGTTAGAAAGCTTATGCCTCTATTTACTTCATGCTAATCGAGAAAAACTTAGTAGAAATAGTCTTATTCTTGGTTCCTTGTAAGTAGAAGCGAAATAAGGGAGTACCATAGGTTAAAGTGATAGTCAAAAGTTGGTACTATGTCACTGAAGTTCCTTTGTTTGTATGGACAGGAGTTGAAAAATTCCTGTATAAGAAAAGTAACAGCTGTTTAAAGGTGAAACCAAAAATAAGAAATATCTCAAAAACGATCAACTCCACAAAAAAATTATATTATATTATATAAAATAGATGCTGTTTTTAACGTGCTCTACATTTTTTTTTGTGTAATAGGTTTTTGTCCATCTCTTACGGTTTAACAGTTATCCAAAATTCCATAAAAGTCATCCAGAATAAAGTAGCCTTCAGGGGCTATTCCCGGAAAATTCAAGATATATATTTTATTTGTCATATTTTAATATACGATATTCTAATCAAAATCGTTAGAGCCATTTTTAAGAAAATAAAAACTTTCGAGAAAAGTTCCATGTAAAGGGTAGTTTGGGGTGGGGGATTTTTCTGGTATTTTACCGACTTTTCGATTTTGAGTTATCGTGTTCACAGACGCACTGACACACGAACACCACGGACCTTTTTCTGAAAATGCTGTTTTTAGTAACAGGGGAACATACTTATATTTTTCCGGTGAAATCTCGGTATCGAATTTTTGGGTGGAATGCAATACCTTCTCTATACACGATGTACATAGTACGCGTAGAGAAAGTAAAAAGGCTATATTATAAAATTGGGTATTTTAACGAGATTTACATTTATTGTATAGTAAGTTTTTGTCTACCTCTTTTGTCTAACTTGATGATGACAAACTAATGTTTATACTTTAGGCATTTGTATCTCATATAAAAACAAAAACAGCGGCATAACTGTAACAGCTGAACAGGAATCACTGAATGATTTATGCGATTATGCGGTATAGGGAACAGAGAAATCCTGCCCTTCCGACCATCACCCTCAAATTAAGGGCAGTTCTTCCTGAAATCGCGGAGCAGCAGAGGACAGCGAAGTAACCGCTGAACAGATGGGGGAAATTGATATTGATCTTTTGCTGTAGTTGGGGGAACGCTTGCCTTTATAAACAGGGGAGTCACGAAATTAGTACAAGAATCCACAGTGGCGACCCAAGTACACTCAATAGTAATTAGAATACATAAAAACATCTATTTAATTTTCATGTTTCATTTCGAGAAAAAAGAATAATTAAGAGGATTACTTTCATAAAGTTATTTACTTCACTAAATCAAATGTTTCCGAGGGCAATTAAACATTTAATATATTATATTCACATATTCTTTACCCTCTATCATTTGTTAGTGGGTATGTTACAAAAACTCAAATGTTCGTAATAACAATACACGAAATACACATCTGTTATCTATTGAAAATCATAATCCTATGTGTTACATTCACATGACTTTCTCTACATCTCAGCAACAAATTATTGTTAAAAAGCTAATGCTTCTCATTTTCCATGCTCATCCAGAAAAAAATAGCAGAAATAATCCTATTACTTGCTTCCGTGCAAGTAGAAAGGAAATAAGGGAGTAGCATAGTTTAAAGTGATAGTCAAAAGCTGGTTGCTAGTGTCTGAAGTTCCTTTGTTTGTATGGACAGGAGTTGACAAATTCCTGTATGAGAAAATTAAATTTTCAAAACTGAAACCAAAAACAAGGAATCTCTTAAAACGATCAACTCCAAAAAAATTGTATATAACATAAATTGTGTGTTTTAATGTGCTCTACATTTTTGTGAAGTAGGTTTTTGTCTATCTCTTACGGTTTAGCAGTTATTCAAAATTCCGTAAAATTCATCCAGAATAAAGTAGTCTTCAGAGGCTATTCCCATAAAATTCAAGATATACATTTTATTTATCAGGTAAATTTTAATATGCTATATTTTAATCAAAATCGTTAGAGCCATTTTTGAGAAAATCAAAATTTTCGAAATTTTTTCTATGTAAAGGGTAGTTTGGGGTGAGGAGATTTTCCTCAAAATCTTCGTGTTACATTCTTGGAAGATACTGAACCTATATACCAAGTATGGTATTTTACTCACTTTTCGTTTTTGAGTATCGTGTTCATGGACACACTGACATACGAACACACGGATGTTTTTCTAAACATGGTTTTTTTCGATGCAGGGAACCCTAAAACGGCTACTTCCGGTGAAATCTCGGTATCGAATTTTTGGGTGGAATGCAATAGCTTCTCTATATGCTATGTACATAGTAGTTGTACAGAAAGTAAAGATTGTCTTACAAGAGGTTTAAACAAAATGCAAAACAAATTTTGATGGATCAATGTTTCTATTCAGTGAAAGAGTTTTTAAGTTATAGGTTTTAAACTTTTATTATTTATGAAGGTTACCACGTTCTCAGCTCTCTGACTATGTTTTTCTCTTTTTTTAGACGTCGTAAATCCATGTACAATTGGCTAGTTACAAGTAAAATGTATTCATTCATACCGAGCCAAGTGGCTCAGGGGTTTCGTCTAAAACTGGCATGCTGGAGGTCTTGGGATCGGCTCCACGGGACCAACTCCTCTGACCCATGGGTACTAGGCGAAAGCTGGAGAGAGGATTCTTCATAACCCTCATTTTATTTCCGTCTGGTCTTTCTTTCAGGGTCGTAAGTGCCGACGAGGACTGCAGTGCTGACGACCTCTCGTGGAGCTGATTGCGGTTAGGAATCTCTGCTCTCGGCGGCAAGATGGCGCTGGGGATCGTCGGTATAATCAGTAGCTTTCTTCAAACCTGAGGCGCGGGATCCTAGTGTCTACCGCGTCGAGAGGAATTGCTAGGGAACTGTTAGGGACTTCCCACGATGGCTCTTTGCCACAGTCTGTCTGCCCTTTGTAATTGGTTTCATCTCATCCTCTGCTCCCGGGGTACACTAGTGGTTATATAAATTATTATTATCAGAAGATATTCTTGTATTTATCACATGTTAATCGAGAAATGACATTTAAAGAAATTGTCCTCTTGCATTTTTTCTTAAAGGTACAATGGGATTAGAGGAATACAGTAGGACATAAGAGATAGTAAACCACTCTGAATTTTTTATGTAATGGCTTTGAAATTCCGTTGTGTTTGCATGACCTATGACCAAGAGAGAGACAATTAATAAGGAATTACCTGAGAAATTTTAACTCCATAATCAATGTACGTTTCTCATAAATTGTGTGCTTTAACGAGATTCTTTATGTAGCAACATTTTGTCTATCTCTTATACAGTTTACTAGTTATACAAAATGAAGGGTACTAAAGAGGCTATTTCCGGAAAATTTATAATATGCATTTCATTTGCAATAAAAATATATTAAACACATGTAATTTTACTCAAAATTTACTTTTTGAAGAAAATCTTCCATGTAAAGAATAGTGCAAGTTACGGGTAAATACTTAAAATTCTTCTGGTCGCCTCTTTGGAAGATGTTGAACTATAACACCAATATTAGATTTCCTTTTTGGAATTATGCATAGACACATGTTATGATTTGAGTGAGTTCAGGTAGAGAGGGTATTGCATTCCACCCAAGGATTAGATACCGAGTTTTCACCGGAAATACAAGTTTTAGAATCCTCTGTATCCAAAAAAGGCATTTTTAGAAATGCTCATGTATAAACCGAAAAGCCAGTTATTCATACTTAAGTTTAGTAACTCCCAAGAATGCGACACTAACATTTTCAAGAAACTCACCACAAACAAACTTTACATTTTATTTTCTCAGAAATAGTTATCGACTTTATTAAAATATCGTATATTAAAAATATATACATGACAAATAATATATATTGAATTTTCTGGAAATAGCTTCTAAAATATCTATTTTGTATGCATTTTGTGTAACTGGTAAACCGAACGAGTTAAACAAACATAAAACTGCATTATTATATAAAAAGTATAGATCTCGTTAAAATACATAATTTATGCCATACACGTTTTTAGGCAGAGCTGAGCGTTTCTGAGATATTTCTTGTTATTTGGTTTCAGCTTTCTGATACGAGAATTTGTCAGCACCTTGTCATACAAACTAAAGAATTTCGACCTCATTGCAACCAGCTTTTAAAATATTTGATTATATCTTTAGCCTAGTATGAGGTATTATTTAGCGGCGGAGGACACCTCGGCAAGTATTGATCTATTTTAGCTACCATCCCTCGCCCCGGGGAAGGGATAAGAGGAGGGGAAACCACAAGGTCAGCACACAGGAAACGAAGTGCAGAGTGGCACGGAAGTCCCTAATAGTTCACTAGATGGTAACCCTGGCGCGCCACGAAGTTCACTAGATAGCAGACCTAGCCTCAACCAGCACAACCTGTGGAAAGAGAGGTTTCCTCGAAGCAAGCAACCGTGTCATTTGCCTGCAAAGCCTCGAGTCACCCCTGCCGCCGACGTGAAAGATGGAGAAGAGCAATGAAAGGAACGAATGGAGAGGAACCGTCTGGATATACAGCACTCCATCATTCGTCTAAGCGGCCCCAGAAGAACCCCGGAAAAACCGAGGTCCAGAATGCATGGTCGTCGAGGAGCGAACTTGGACCGCCCGAATGCCAGTTGCAGACGAAACCGTCTGAGCCATCTGGTTCGGTTTAGCCTAGTATACTCACTTATTTCCTTACTACTTACAAAGAAGCATGCATTTAGAGCATTTCTGCTAATTATATCTCGGTTAGCATAGAGTAAATAACAATAATTTGTTACAAAGATGTAGAGAAACTCATGTGAATGGGCCACCACATGTTTTTAAATGTCCAAACCCTGCACTTTAAGGTAGGTGTGTCGCTTAACGCCAGGTTTTGTAGCCAATTTTCTATATACTTTGGTGTTGCCAATATAAAGCAATTTGAAGGTAGTTAAAAAGGTAATTAAGTAAGGTTTAAAGCCGGTGTCTCTCTCTTAGGAAGGAGCGTGATTGATTGCGGATGTGTGTGCGGGCAGTACGGGGGATACGGGGCAATACATCACAGAGAGCGCTGCACTCAATGGGCGGCCCGAGAGCCATATCCGGTCCTTCAGTCCCCGCAAAAACCCGTCCTATTTTATTGACTTGACCTCCCCACACACAAATCTATCGCTACACAATGAAAATCTGATGCTTTACTTTTCACGCTATCCTCTCTGCCACTGTTGTGGTGTTTATTACCTGCCGCATTCTGTATACCGCTACCGGTGAGGGAACCCAGACAAACCAGACTCCTATTTCTAATCATCATTAAAGGCTGGTTCACAACAACCGAGCACGGTAACCAGCACGAGAACGATAAAGTTAAATGCATGTATTTTAATGGGGTCGTTCACAATTGATGGAAGGTTTCCCAAGAGTCAGTCAGTCTACCTATCCAACTCCTGCCATACACATGGGTTTTGTTAAAAAAAAAAATTAAATCAACACTAATTGGCCATAATAGTTGGCTATTCTATGAAACCTGGGTCTTGAAGTACGTACGACATTGTAAGTCACCATTGGGGTTTGTCATCACAAAATAATTTGAAATCACATTGTGGTTTACCGAGAAACATGCGAGTCAGTTGACGAATTTAATTTCGTGCCGGCATATTGCACGGTAGCTCAGTGGTAGAGCAACCGGCTAGAGACCGAAAGATCCGTGGTTCAAATCCTGGCTATGGCATTGCATTGTTCAGTCTGACTCTACCTATATTATTATTATTATTATTATTATTATTCACATTCAAACGAAAGGAAAACACATAATGGACAAGTTTTAGCTTTCTCATTC
Source organism: Hymenopus coronatus (assembly GCA_030762935.1). Classification (NCBI taxonomy): domain Eukaryota; kingdom Metazoa; phylum Arthropoda; class Insecta; order Mantodea; family Hymenopodidae; genus Hymenopus; species Hymenopus coronatus. Next base: position 44,898,292 of record CM060888.1, on the reverse strand, counting down.
GCGTGCCCGAGAACAATATTAGAACAATATAGTTCATATTAAAATGTTCACAGTAGAAATTGTAAAGGCGGCCGTGACATGCAACAGCCGCAATTGTTCTTCCTAGTTGCAAGCAAATTTTAAAGCCCAGAACCTCTGTCCCATTTTTACTTTCTCTACTCGTACCATGCACATAGAGTATAGAGAAGGCATTGCATTCACCGGAAATACATGTTTTGAGACCTCTTGAATACAAAAAAAAAACAATACATTTTTAAAAAAAATTCCGTATGAGAGTCTGTCTGTCTGTGTGTATATGTATTGTTTGTGTGTGTGTGTGAATGTGTCTGTGAGCAGCATACCTCAAAAGCAAAAAGACCGTTAAATACCTAACTTGGTATTTAAGTTCGGTATCTTTCAAGGATGCGACGCGAAGATTTTCAAGAAAATTCCCCACCCCCCACTACCCTTTATGTGGAAAAATTTTCATAAAATTTGATTTTGTCAAAAATGGCTCTAACGATTTTCATTAAAATCTGTAATGTTAAAGATATTCACATGACAAATAAAATGTAGATCTTCAATTTTCTAAGAATAGCCTCTAAAGACATGTTTATTCTGGTTGATTTTTCGGAATTTTGTATAGCTTGTAAACCGCAAGAGATAGACAAAAACTTACTACACAAGAAATGTATAACTCATTCAAACACACAATTTATGTTATATACATCTTTTTCGTGGAGTGGATCGTTTTTGAGATATTCCTTGTTATGGGTTTCAGCTTTAAAAAAAACTTGCACCTTTCTCATATGGGAAATTGTCAACTCTTTTCCAAGCAAACAAAGGAACTTCAGTCACATAACAACCAGCCTATTCTACTCCCTTATTTCCCTTCTACTTTCAAAGGAGCAAGTAAGGAGCACTTGGCATAAAGTATATACAATCAGCAGCTTTTTAACAATAATTTGTTGCAGAGATGTAGTGAACTTCATGTGAAAGGAACACATCAGATTTTTTTGTAGGTTCTGTTGGCATTTTGTTTCAGAAATAAGTATTACTTCCTCTAGCACATATGTACAATGTACAAAGTAGGTGGAGAAGGTATTGTATTCCACAAAAAATTCGATACCGAAATTGCATCGAAAATATAGGTTTTGAAACCTACCGATTAAAAAAAAATTAGTTTTTTAAGAATGTCAGAGTGTATGTCTGTTGACAGCACAATTCAAAAACGAAAAATCCGATAAATACCAAACTTGGAATTTAAGTTTAGTGTTTCCCAAGGATGCAACACTTTTCTAGAAAGTCTCCCCATCTTCTTACGCAAAAATTCAGCTAAATGTATGACAAATCAGTACAGAATATGTCTAATAAAATGTCTTGCTGGATATTTTATACTGGTCATACATAGATTTATTAGTATAATCATGTACTGCTGTTATAGATTTTTCCACATGTTATATCACAATTTGCTACAGAGGTGTAAAGAAATGTAATTTAAAAACGATTCAGGTATCTCACTATCTGTAGGAGAAGATTATTAACTAATTAAATCGAATAAATTAATATATCCAGAATTAAACTGAACGAAACCACTGATCTAGCACCCTATAAAACCCAAAAAAATAAATAAAATTTTAAATGAATATATTTGGTTCTTCCTTTTGAGACAATTAATTTATTTTCCAGGCAGGTCTTAACATATGCTGTATACTAAGGTTGACCAATCAGTTTGACCAATATTGGGTAAAAATAGGCAGACATAAATTACCTAGCGCGTATAATAAGTCTTTAGAAAATCCAAAAATTTACAGTCGTATAAACTTTGTATTTAGTAACCACTGTCTCTTCATAAATGGAAGTTAAAGTTTCAGCTATATCATTCACATGGTTTCGTTGCCATATGCCATTGAATCAACAATCTTTTACTTCTTTAGAAAGATGGAAAAACTAAGTTTCATGCGGTGTTTAAACTTCTATTTAAAATGCTTAAAGAATGCCGAAAGAGATTAAAACCGTGTTGGATGAAGTTCATTGAACATTTGCTCTTGCGTTTGCAGCAATTTACAATTGGATAAATGAATTTGAACGAGGTCGCACATCCACAAATGATGGAACATCGTCCCGGACATCCAATAGAAGTAATTTCCTCAGAAATGTTTAACAAAATTTAGGATATGGTTTTGAGTGATTGACAAATTCGTGCAGGCTGGGCAACGCCGAGGCAAATTCAACGGTAGTAGATTCACCTCATAGGTAGTGGAGTGAGTCTTGCCAACGTCTTCAATCGGGCACCCAACGTCTGAGCTCATCGCATAAGGCGTCCCAAATGAGGTGCAAACGATAACACCGCCCACTCTGCACACTTCTTTAATATACTACCGTAATGCATGATAAAAAATGGAAATGGCGTGTTATTTATGGACGCTCTTTAACTACTGTGGTTCTATATTGGGCGTGAAAGACCGCTTAATTTTGCTCAGAGGCCTCTCTATCAGGCTTGAGGTTCTTTTACGTGCCGTAAATCTACGACACGGGACCCACGGCTTTACTTCCCTTCCGAAGGAAGCCATGCTAAGGATTTTTACACCCGAAAAAATCCATCGTCCTCCGCCGGGTTTGAACCCGCGACCTTGGGTATCTGAAGTCAGCATGGTAACCATTTGGTTAATTGATATATTTGGGATGAAGGAGATTTTTACCTTTAAAATTGTTATTTTTTTATTTAGGGATAAAAGTTTGCTTTTAAAAGCTTAGTTAAGAAGTAATAAAGGTATTAAGAGTTCTTAACCCTTTCATGAAGATTAGCATTTCCGCATTTTTCGCCTGTCACTTGTCGAAAATCTGCTTGCACAAGATGTCGCATTTCGGCCGATTAAAAGTTTTGCACACCTAACACTGTTTTCGGAAACACGAGTAAATTCTGCTATTGTCACAATGCATCCAATTTTAAGTTCAGAATATTGTTCAATGCAAAAATAGGGCACTTTTCACAAAACTTACATACATTAGAAATAGGTAATTATTTTCTCGTCACTTTTTGGAGGTTCCCTTGCTTATGTTTTGGTACGCCTCCGCCATTACTTCCAGTTGTCACAGCTGGACTCCACATTGATTGAAGTTCAGTGATTCACGTTGCTTAACATTCATACTATACTATTAAGACCAAGCTGCATAGTTGTATATGAAACCGCTGTAAAATATCGGCAATGTAACTATTTTTGACGGAGAAAAGTCGTAAAACATTCAGCAATTGCAACCTATTGCCTTTGTTTACCTTGCCGGTACCAAGTCCTGTAGCTCAAGCGTTTAGCCTGGACTGGCATTCGAGAGGTCGTGGGATCGTTTCCCCTCTGCCGACCTTTCCGACCAATGGGCTTTTCGGGGGATTTCCCGGGTTACTAGACGAATCTTGGAGAGCATTCTTCATTCCCCGAACTTCCTGTCTATTCATTTCATCCCAACCGATCTCTTTCAGGGTCGTAAGTGTCGACGAGGACACCGGCAGAGGCGCCATTTCATGGAGGTGAACTACACTCTGGAAATACAGCTCTCGGCGGCGGAATGGCGCTAGTGGTTTTCTGCGGACTCAGGTAGTCTATCCGGGTCTGTGCCACTGGCTTCCCGCGTCGAGATGAAGAACTGTTTGTGAGCACTTGGGGACTCTCCCTGCCCTCTGAAATTAAGATTGTTTTATAGTGTTTAACGAACACTTATTACTATGGCATGATAATACATGACATGAAGATGAATCCCCTAAAATATAAGGTTCTTTAAGGGATAGTAGGAATAAGGTAATAAATAAAATAATACATCCTAAGATGTCTTTAAATTAAAAATAAGGATCTAAGGGAATTTTAGCAATATTTCCGGCGGAAAGCGATGGCGGGGGAAACCACAGAGTCCGGAGAAAACCCGCCCCTACGCCTCTTTGTCCACTAAAAATCCCACATGCAGTTGCCTGGGATCGAACTCGGCGAGATGCGAGTGGTCTAACCAAACCGTCTCAGCGGCACATCTCTAAAGTTACACTTATCTAATGCTTCCTCCAGGAGTCTGATGTATGTCCAATAAGCCCACGGCTGCACTATGGAGTACCCCCCCCTCGTAACGCACATACACACGCATATTATTGATGAAGTAAGAATGGATATAGAATAGCCAATCGCATATTTGCAAAAGGATCAAATTAAACATTCCGTCTAATACGTGAAAAGAAGTTGGCCACCCTGTAAACTTGCCGTGTAGGCAGCTGGCTGTGGGGAGCAGCAACGAGTGTCACATCAGTTGTGCACAGGTTCTTACAGTCGTAGTATAGAGGCCATAAAGGTGCCACAATAACACAGCAAACTGCTCTCAAAACGGAGTAAGGCGAACCGGATATGGGCCTCACATTCCGCTCGGCAAGTGGAAAATCACTCACACATGGGGGAATATATTTCCCCGTGAAGGCGGGCGGGCAACAGTCCAAGGGGTGTAGATCACCCGAGCGTCATGTTCACGGATTCCTTCCGACTCGACATCTCAATCTATTCATCCACCCTCTTTATCCTGCCTGCCCTCTGCTATTTCTGAGGCAGCCCACAATGCTTGAGGAACAGTTCATCAGTGAAATCCTTGATCTACACTCGAGGTCGGCGGTTCTGTAGTTGTGGCTGTAATAGCTTTGTAGGCTTCAAATTAACCGTGCCTGTTGCAAGCTTAACAAGTCCCCTACCAACTACACTTTGTCATACTCCGTTAACTCCTAGTCATCTCTCTATAGGTCGTGTAACTTGCTAAGTATGCAAAGAAGGTACAAAGATTTCACCAAAATACATTTTTAGAAAAAGAACCAAGTGTGTGTCCTTGTGTTAGAATGATTAGGATGATTTAGGATGAAATGTGTATTATCTTGAGATATTATGCATTATTGGTGTGATGGTTGTGAAATCTATATATACATAAAAATGAATCGCTGAAATGTATGTACGCGTATCACTTCCAAACGACTGCATCAAATTGAGCAATTCTTTCTTTGTTGTGTTCATTATTATCACGATAAGGTTTGTGGAAAGAAAATGTTTAAAAATAGCACGGGAAAATATTTAAAATCTCATTGTATGAATAAAAACCGTGTCAAGCGAACGCATTACAGCCACCAGATGGCAGTAATACCACGGTTATTTGTTGCTAAATTGTAGTAGTGCTATATTTTCCCTCCCCATTCAATGTTATGGTAACGCACCAGTTTATTGACACAATGATGCAATGCAGCAGTGACATTCAAATACATTTTTATATATTAACTATCCTTTCCTTACTCCTATTGTTTAAAATAAAGCAGCAAAGTAGCTTTCTTGGCGACTAACAGCTAGAGTAAGTACTTATTTATTAGCCACTAGATGGACATAGTGGTATTTTCCCTCCGCATCTAATGTTAAGGTAATGCAACAGTTTATCGAGATGACACAACGTAGCAGTGAAATTCAAATACATTTTTATATACAACTGTCCTTTCCTTACTTCTATTGTTTAAAATAAAGAAGCTTTCCTGGCGACGAATACCCAAAATCCGTACTTATTATTTACCACCAGATGGGCGTAATACCTACTGCTCTGTTTTTCGTCTTCAGTGCTAAGAGAATGCACCCAGTTATGGAGACAATGACGCAAGATAACTGTGAAAATCAAATATATTTCTTATGTATTAAGTATCGTTCCCTTGGTCATGTCGTTTAAATAAAGAAATAAGTATATTTTATTTATAATTCATTAAAATGAACAAGTTATAAACAATGCACATAACCATTAAACCTTCTTGGAATCTGAAAATGTCGGACAAATGACGGGATCCATTTTAGGTTTAACTTCCTATTGCATATGTTGGTTATTTGGCGTTATGTGATACATAAACTAGCTAAAGAACTGGAGATACCCGCGTCACCATCACACTACAATAGCGGTGCTCTTAATACATTTGATCAAGTAATATTTTGGGTTAAATGGAGAAATTTATTACATAAAAGCTAACATCAAATAAAAGCTTATCAATTGGCCAACCAGATCTACTTACTCTTTAGCTAAGTAATTTTTAGCCTTAGAAATGACTGTTTTGACATAAAAGAAAATAGAGAAAGAGCTGGAAAACATTAGGAGCAAAGGCAAGAAAGAGATTCAGAAGATGCATGAATGTTACTTTGTGACTTTCTCCTTAATGTAATTCATTACCTATGCCAGCGTTTATCCACCACACTATGAAAGCACTGCCATTACTGTCATTATGCCAACGACATCTTGGTTGCCGACGCTGCTAACTGCATATGTCATCCTTTCCACAATACCTTATGGGTGCTCTGACTTCGTCGTTTTCGCAATACCAACTATATAAGCTACATTACGCAGATCAATGCGCTTCATTGCGCTTTTCAGATACAAAGGCATTATTAGACATTGGCAATGTGCAAATTCCTGTTGATACTTCTTCTGGCCTCATTTCATTTCCATCAATTTTTTGTCACTTCACAACGTCAAAAGAAGAATTAATATCAAAAGTGTTTCCAAATATTGGTGTTCCCGCCACGCAATTTAAAGCTCAGGGTTGACTCGGTGATAATTATACTACGCAATATCAATTACAAAACCCACTGTTAAAAAGTTATGAAAATTTTGATTTAAGTTACTATAACAAAGGAAAGTTCAAAGGCGAGGATATTCTTATTCCAGGAATGCCACTAATGTCAACCGACTTTCTTTTTGAATTTAAACAGGCCTTGCATTTGCAATGACAATAAATTCCAAGGTCAATCGTTAGAAGTGTGTGTAATATACCTTGAATTGTGTTTTTCGCGTGTTGTACATTGCGTGCTCGAGAGTCGGCAAACTATTGGCGCTATTTTTCTTTTTTTTTTACTCCGGAAGAAAAATTGTTCATTACAAGGCATTACAATAAAGTGTTGACAAATTGTTTAATTGTAATTTTATTTCATTGTATGGTCGTACTGTAAACGGAAGATATTGCGAATTTTTTTTTCGTTAGGTACACCACCCGTACGATGCCGGGGCGGGCAGCTAGTTAAAAATTAAAATAGGATTAGATACCCTATTATATTTATTGTAAATGTTTTAAACACCAACCCAAAAAATCTCATATGTTCCATTTACATGACTCTCTCTATATTTCTGCAACAAATTATTTTTAAAATCTTCTAATTACTTAATGCTATTCGTAAAAATATAGCAGAAATAGGCTTATTACTTGCTTCCTTGTAAGTAGAAGCTAAATAAGGGAGTAGCATAGGTGAAAGTGATAGTCGAAAGCTGGTTGCTATGTGACTGAAGTTCCTTTGTTTGTATGGACAAGAGTTGACTAAGTCCTGTGTGAGAAAAGTATAAGTTTTTAAAGCTGAAACCAAAAACAAGAAATATCTCAAAAACGATCAGCTCTATGAAAAAAATGCATATAATATAAATTGTGCGTTTTAAAGTGCTCTACATTTTTTGTGAGTAAGCTTTTTTCCATCTTTTATGGTTTAGCAGTTATACAAAATTCCGTGAAATTCGTCCAAAATAAAGTAGTCTTCAGAGGCCAATCCCAGAAAATTCAAAATATACATTTTATTTGTCAGGTAAATATCTGTAATATATGATATTTTAATCAAAATCATTAGAACCATTTTTGCAAAAAACAAAATGTTGGAAAAAAGTTCCATGTAAAGGGTAGTTTGGGGTGGGGGGATTTTTCTCAAAATCTTCGTGCCGCATCCCTGGAAGATAATAAACTTAAATACCAAGTTTGGTATTTTACCGACTTTTCGTTTTTGAGTTATCATGTTCACAGAAACACGAACACACGGACACACACACTTGGACCTTTTTGTGAAAATGCTTTTTTTGGAAACAGGGGACTCTAAAACATACATTTCCGGTGAAATCTCGGTATCGAATTTTTGGGTGGAGCGCAATACCTTCTCTGTACACTATATGCATAGTACGTATAGAGAAAATATAATGAAAAGTCGGTACAATAACAAACCTGGTATTTAAGTTTAGTATTCTACAAAGATACGACACGAAGATTTTGAGGAATTTCTCCCACCCCAAAGTATCCTTTACGTGGAAATAATTTCTAACATTTTGATTTTCTTAAAAATAACTCTAATGATTTTGATTAAAGTACCGTATTTTATTACGTGAAAAATAAAATGCATATCTTGAATGTTGTGAGAATAACATTCGAATATCTCTTTGTTCTGAATGAATTTTTCATAATTGGTAAAACCTAAGAGATATACAAAGATTTACCTATCACCAAATTATGTAAATCTCGTAAAAACATACAATTTGTCATATACAAATTTTAGTAGAGTTTACCATTTTTAGATATTCCTTATTGTTTTCAGTTCAGTTTCCTTGTTCACTTTAAAGTTTTTAGGTACGGGAATTTGTCAACTCCTGGCGAAGGAAAGAAATGTATTTCAACCACATGTTAAAAGATTTGACAATCGCTTTAGCCTAGTGTAATCTCGTATTTCCCCTCTGCTTACAAGGAAGCAAATAATAATGGTCAATCATGAAGTAGATTGAAGAATAACCATTTTAACAATAATTTGTTATCAGATGTAGAGAAAGCCTTGTGAATTTAACACATCAGACTTTTAATATTTTCTTTATTTCGTACATGGTGTATACATAAGTAGAGAAAAAGTTGCATTCCATTCGAAATTTCTGTTTCGATATTTCAACGAAAATACATGCTTTGATGTCCTTGAATCCATAAAACTTAGAAAAAGGTCTGAATTTGTGCGTATTTTATGTGCGGGTGTATGTGTGTGTGTCTGTTAACAGCAATTAAAACGAAAAATTCATTAAATACCAAAATTTGATCTACCCTTTGCATAGAATCTTTTTCAAGCATTTGGTGTTCTTAAAATGGCTCTATTCTTATTAAAATAACGAATATTTAAGACATTTTCATTAAAAATAAAACGTACTTATTGAATTTTCTGGGAACACCCCTTTCAATTTGGATGACATTTGTATAACTGGCAAAGAGTAAGAGATATAGAAATCCTTCTACAAAAACACATTTTAAGTTAGATGATTTTTTTGGAGTTAACCATTTCCGAAATATTTCTTATTATTGGTTTTAATCTGGCCAATATTTACACTTTACTTTAATGGAAAGTAACTATTCACTTTTTTTCATCCTGGTCATGTAAGGTGACGAGAGTTTGAATTGCATTACAGAGCGACGAACTTTTAAAACATTTCACTGACGCTTTAACCCAGTATATTTCCTTTATACAAAGGAACAAAGTAATGATACAATTTCTGTGAATGTTTTATGTCGATCTGCATGAAGTACAAAGAAGCATAGACCTTTGATAGAATAGCTCGTTACAAAATAGGTCGAGAAAGCCATGTTAATGGATCAAAACAGATTCTTTTTTACTTTCTCTACACGTACTGTGTACATAGTGTATAGAGAAGGTATTGTATTGCACCCAAAATTCGATACCGAGATTCACCGCAAATACATGTTTTGTGACCCCTTGAATCCAAAAAAAAAGATTTTTAGAAAAAATTCCGTTTGTGTGTGTGTGTTTGTGAAGCATAGCTCAAAAATGAAAAGACCAGTAAATATCAAACTTGGTAGGTATTTTAGATTGGTATCTTCCAAGAATGCGACACGTAGACATTAAACATTTTTCAAAAATTTTGATTTTCTAAAAACTGGCTAACAATTTTGACTAAAATACCGTATGTTTAAGATATTTTAATAGCAAACGAAATGTGTATAACTAGAAACATATTCACCAACTTACTATATAAAAACATGTAGATCTCATTAAAACACATAACTTGCGTTATTTGTATATCCTGTTTTGTAGAGTTAAACCGTTTTCGAGATATTTCGGATAATTAGTTTCAATTTTAGCCATTTAAGCTTTCTCAAACGAGGATACTCACTTTTTCTTTTCTCGTTTACTTACTCTTGGCCAGCAAAGAGAATGGAATTTCAATTGTTTCACATAGTGACAGGCTTTAAAGGACGAGACTATCGCTTTATCTGTACAGTTTCTTATTTCCCTTCTACTTATAAGGAGCTAGTAACATCCTTTGATTAGCATGATGTAGATAACAGATTAATTTTTTGAATAAAGGGTTTGGTTACCGAACAGTTAGAGGATATCATGTGAATGGAACACACATATTTTTTCCCCTTCTACTTACAAGGGTCATCAGATTTTTACTTTCTCTACACTACTATATGCAAAGTGGAAGTATTATATTCCACCCAAAAATTCGATACCTGGAATTCACCGGAAATATACATTTTAGGACTCCCTGAATACAAAAAAAAAGCATTTTTACAAAAGGTCCGTGTGTGTGTCTGTCTGTGGACGGCATACCTCAACAACGAAAAGACCGTTAAATACCAAACTTGGTATATAAGTTTCGTATCTTCCAAGGATGCGACACGAAAATTTTCAAAAAAATTCCTCCATCCCAAACTACCCTTTACATGGAACTTTTTTTCGAAATTTTGATTTTCTTAAAAATGGCTCTATAGATTTTGATTAAAATATTTATAATAAAGACATATACCTGGCAAATAAAATGTATATTTTGAATGTTCTGGGAATAACCAGACAACTTTATTCTGGATGAATTTTACGGAATTTTGCATTACTGCTAAGCCGTAAGAGATGGACAAAAACTTCCCACACAATAAATATAGAGCACGTTAAAACACACACTTTATGTTATATATATATATATTTTTTTCATGGAGTTGGTTGTTTTTTAGATATTCCTTGTTTATGGTTTCAGCTTTGAAAAACTTACTTTTTTCATACAGGAATTTTTCGACTCGTGTCCATAAAACAGAAGAACTTCAGTCACATAGCAACCAGCTTTTGACTATCACTTTAACCTATGGTACTCCCTTATTTCGCTCCTACTTACAAGGAAGAAAGTAATAAGACTGGTTTTTTTTTTCTCGATTACCATGAAGTAAATAGAAGTACAAGCTTTTTAACAATAATTTGTACAGAGATGTAGTGAAGGTTATGTAAATGGAACACATTAGATTCCTTAAAATTACACTCCTTGACAATTTCATAATAAATGATGTGCTTGAAATTGTTATACAGCGGAAGCCGTTTAGAAAAAGTTATTTATATCACAAAGTAGACAAAAATGTAAAACAGCGCATGATTGTAAATAATTAATTTTTACTTTCTCTAGCACATATGTCAATGTACATAAGGATAGAGAAGTATTGCCTTCCTCCCAAAAATTCGATGTCGAGATTTCACCGGCAATACATGTTTTAGGACCCCCTGTATCCATAAAATGCATTTTCAGGAACAGGTCAGTGTGTTTGTGTGTGTGTGTGTGTCCGTGTGTCTGTGAACACGATAACTCAAAACCGAATAGTAGCTAAAATACCAAACCTGGTATTTAAGTTTAGTATCTTCCAGGGATGCGACACGAAGATTTTGAGAAAAATCCTCCCACCCCAAACTACCCTTCTCATGGAACTTTTTTCGAAAATTTTGATTTTCTTAAAAATGGCTCTAACGATTTTGATTAAAATATCGTATATTAAAGATATTTACCTGACAAATAAAATGTATATCTTGAATTTTCTGGGAATAGCTTCAGAAGAAATGTTTATTCTGGATGAATTTTGCTTAATTTGCCATAACTAGTAAACCGTAAGAGATAGACAAATACTTACTATACAAAAAATGTAGGCCTTGTTAAAATACACAACTTATGTCATATACATTTTTCTCGTGGAGCTTATGTTTTCGAGGTACTCATTGTTATTAGTTTCAGTTGTGAAGTACTTATACTTTTCTCAGACGGGAGTGTCCGTTTTTCTTTTGTTCTACTCCTGGCCAAGAAAAGAAGCGATTTGTAATGACAATCGCTTAACGACAGCTTTTAAAACATTTGACTATTGGTTTAGCCTAGTGTATTCCCTCATTTTCTTCCTACTTCTACGGAACTAAGTAATAAGAACATTGTGCTAATGAGTATCTCGATTAGCAAGGTGCAGAAAGAAGAATAATCTTATGTAAGAAGTTTGTAGAAGAGCTAGAGAAAGTCATGTGAGTGTAACACATCAGATTTTTTTAAAAAAAATCTATCACAAATATATAAAATCCAATCAAAAATGTTATGAAACACATTCTGCATTGCTTTGGGGAAAAAATTATATCTCTGTGTTTTTGTGGCAAAATAACAAACAAATTACACATGAGAAAAATAGTTTTAAACCGTCACATTGAGTCATTTAAACAGCAAAAGTTTTAAAATGGAGTCCAAAACATATATCGCCCTAGAAGAACCAAACATTGCAAATTTGTATGAGGGATGATCAGAAACTAAAGCTACAACCATATTCTTGGTGTTTCGTCTTTCACAGCGAATTTAGTAGTGTGCGGTAATTCTTATACAATCAAGGTCGCTCAGCCATTTTTAACTTGAAATAGCCTTATTGAAATCTCCAACTTTTGCAACGCACGAAGGGAATTTGATAACATAAAATACCGGGCAGTTAGGCCACCTGGTATACGTATTTGGTACGTTATATGTCAATTTTGTACTAATATTTTTACTGCTCTTTGAGTTCTTCCCCACCTCGCCACTGACTATGGTTTTCCAGGTAATACTTTGATAGCACACCCTTTTGCCACAGAATTTAACATATTCGCAAATCTTTGTAGATTATCTTCTGATATTTCTAATAATACTTGATCTTCAGTAAATGTAACTGTTTATACGCGTTTTCGTATACTTAAGCTGATACTTTACGTATAGAACGAAAATTTATGGACATAAAGACTACAGAGGATTGATTTAGAAGTGCTCTTTGGTGCTCTATTAAGTTAACATTTCGTTTTTGATATGCTGTTCACAGGCACACTGGCACGCACGCACTCACACACACAACCACGCGCGCCCAAAGACAAATGGACCTTTTTGTAAATACCCAAATGGAGTCTCAAAACATTGCGGAGAACTACTTTTGGAGAAATCTCGAGAAATATGGGTTAAATATGCTATAACATCCCCAGTGTGGGCTAGGAATCACCCCTACACTGCGCATACTAGGGGTAATAGCTTCAGAGGTAGAGCTGTTCGCGCCTGCGAGAGGAAAGCGGGTGGCCTCAGCGTTTTAAGGTACAGGAGGGTGTACTTTAGGTCGTGTCGTGGCCGAGTGGTTAAACCACTCACCTCTCACCTAGACGGCCCGGGTTCATCCCAAGCGACCGTATATGAGATTTGTGGTGGACAGGGGCGGGTTTCTCCGCCTGCTTCCCCGACCATCGATTCCACCGGTGTTCCATCTTCATTTCATGCATCACCAGTGTCATCGCCTGCGGTGCCATGTTAGTAAAAGCGAGCGTTAAACACTATGAAAATGTACTTTGGGTAGAGAGACCAGAAAATATAAATAAATACGCAAGTGTGCGACTCGCATTCGCGAGTTCTCAGTTCTATTCCAGGTGACCGGCCACTCTGGTTCATGATTTTTTCGTGGTTGCCCTGGGGTCGATGGGCGACTGCTGAGGTGGTGTCGTATCTACCATGATTTTCTTTCTGTAATTTCCTTTTTATTCCATTTCCTTCTCAACTTTCGGGTTCTTTGACGTTCGTGGTGTATGCCAGTGCGATTAGGTGCCATGGATCACGAATACAAACCATGCTCTTCGTGGCACACGAGGGGTCCAGGTCGACGGTGGTTCCAGCAGTAGGACATGTGTTGGATATGTTAGAGACTTCCGCACTTCTGTATGACTTGCTTGCCTGCAGCCTGTAGCGTCCTGTGGCTCCCTCACTCCTGCAGATCTTAGGACAATAGATCTGTGTAGATGGCTCTGCGCGAGATGTTTTCCGTTATTTATCCTTCATCCTTTATTACCGCAATAAAAATACCGAAATCTTGTGGTTTAACAAGGAAATGTAAGATTTAAGATATCATGCTACCCTTCATACATTCAGCAAAGTAAAGGGAGGTAAAGTATAATACCAATCCGGTGGGTAGAATTATGCTCGGGTAAACGAGATGGTCACGCTGCTAGGGGTGACGTTAGATTTAATGAGTGCTAACTTAAATGCACGCAGAGAAAATAAAATTTACAAGTTGTGTTGAATAATATTTTCCTTAACGTTAGCTATTTACGAAATATTTCAATATATTTTATACATCATTTATATATAATTAATATATATTTCAATATTTCAATATGTTTGAAACTTTGCAGTCCTGCTTTATTTTCTTATGCATTAAGTTTTTACTATAAGTTTTTATACAAAGATATGTTTAAGTACGTTGAATTAAACTATTCCCATATTGCTTAATTTGTGAGATTTACATATACACAAATATTTATTGTGTTTAACTTTTAGTGCATAGGAGAACTGATTTTTATATAGGGGTATATTCAATTTATAATGGGTAGGAAAATTAATGTTGTACCATAATTATTGCCGTATTAAATTAATACTTAGTTTAATAAAGGAGTAGTGGAGAAATAGAAAAATAATTTGATGTATTAAAACAAACGAACAATTTAAAACTAAAGTTGTAATTCTGTTGTAGGTAACGTTGTAACTTTGAATTCTGTTCTGGTTAACAAGTCATTAGTATGGGAAATTTACTTTGAAGGAATCAGTGGGTAGTAAGTCAGGATCAATTGCGAAGGTAATGAGGTTCCAGGAATCTCAGTAAACAAGGAAACCTATTTAGCACAAGGTTCAATTCATCAAATTAGTGTGTTCACAAACCTAATGGACGCATAAAAGATTGTTGAAAGGCCATTTCTAAGAATTTTCAAAGCGGAAAATCTTAGAACTGAACAGTCAGATAGAATGAAAAGTGAGTGTCAGATGCTAATATGAAGTGTAAAATTGGCAAAGTAGAACTTAGGAAATGCGATGGGACATTCTGATATAGGCGGAACTTAGATTAATATAAGATCACTATTTTGAATATTTAGTTACACTTTGGTACCTGTTGAGCTTCAAGGAACTCTTGCTACAGTAGTGGCGCAGCACTAGGTTCATTACCCGTTTAGCGGTGCTCGATTAGGAGTTCGTCAAATAGCAGTTTTGTGTGTCATGGAAACAGGTTTTTCTACAAGGCAAATTTGGTAACACTCTGTAACTTCACAGTTCCTTGTGCTTAGATTCAGGAACAGTTTAACGTTTCTTCATCTGAAAGCAATTCGAGACTTGTTCCAAATAGATCAGTTGTTATTTTTCATTAAATATTCTCACAAATTGTGTCTGTGTTGTCCAATTTCACCACACCCACGCATATCCTGAGAGAGAGAGAGATGACAGAATACTACTGGGATAGATAGAGTGAGCAGAAGAATTACATCAGAACCTTTTATGTTCAGTTCTATTACTATCACTGTAAAAGTGAAAAGGTCCTTTGGAGTGAAGCTCTAGTCGTTCCTTGCAAAAAATTAAATACTTGCCTGCAGCATATGCTGTAAATAGAGAATTTATGGTGTCCATTTACCATGAAGTGTTTAACACTTTCCTTGCAAACCGCGAGAGGAAGGTATGAAAGAGTATGTACTAGGAAATAAGACAGAGTTTCGAAACGACTGCTCTACAGGGAATGATAGAGCAGAGAAGTAAGAACTTATGGAGAGCTTTCAAGACAAAAAAAAAAGTGCTCGTTGTTATTTTATAGAGGGATAAAAAGAAAACAGGGTAGGGAGAAATATGTGCAGCATTGTGAGAATGATGGGGAAGAAGGGATTGCGTGGTGGAGCGGTTTTATTGAAAGAGAGAGCAGGGAAAAGGCTGGGATGCGAAAATGTGTCCCATGTGTAGTGCGTGCTTCAGGGTCTCACATTATGTATGGTAAAACACAAAGTGGCCTCAAACAGACAAACTCAAAATGCCATATCTCGTATATACAGTTTGGAGGCGCTGGACGGGTATTTTGTCATCTTTGATGATACTACACAGTATCTAGGAGTCGCCAAAGATGAAACTGCCAATTCCCATAATTATATATTGTTAGTTAATTTTTGTGACTCCTACGTGGAGCATAGGGCACCATTACGATGTTTCCTTGATCGGATTTGAATTACTAGTTCCTGAGTTCGCCGCTATGCATCATGGTGACGAGGGATCAGTACGTCTCCCACAGAGGGCACTGTAGGACGAAATCCCGACTTGCGGACGCGAAATGGAGAATGTTTCCTAGAAACGTTCTTCTTTCAAATTATGAGGTTCTTTAACTTGCAAATAAACATTACACGGTTTTACTTCCTTTCCGAAGAAATGAGTTTTGCGTCTAAAAAAATCAATTACCCTCCGCCAGGTTTCAGCCTGCAATCTTGGGTCTTAGAGGTATACAAGGTTTTTATAAACGCCGGTCGACATAAGCCAGATTTGAGCCATGGCTAAACATAACGCAATTGTAAAGTGTCAAATAAATTGGTTTTAATTGCAGATAAGTCAAAGTTAAGTCACAGTCAGATGAAAACCTGTCTTTAAAACTGATACAGAGTTTAGAAATTTCGATTTTCAGCAACTTGTTGTTCACATTCTCCAGATTTACTGCCATAAACTTCTCGCAAACTTCAAACAGGACACTTGACTGTGCGAAAATGTCTATGGATTGACTTGCTTCTTGAGTTATGAGAAGCATTCATTTGATCGACTCTGGGCTTAAGGTGTACTGCCAAAAGCTGATGGCCTGAAGGTTGTATGTTCGTTTCCTTCCATGGATTTAACTTTGAAGAAGTGCTGCTTGGTGTAGAGATTCCAACTCGAAAAGAAATACTGTCTATTGTGCGAAGTTAATGTCCTAAGTATTACAGAAAGGCACGTTCTCCAACGGTGCTGTATTCTTGAATGGTATTATCATTAACCAGAGTCGGACTGGTACTTTAGAAATTTATATTTGTAACTTCAAAATTTGAACAGACAGAGCAGAGGTCTCCTATCTCAAATTATCTGTTTAAGACAGCTTCTTATTCTGTGATAATATTTCGATATAGTTCATTAACACCATATATAATATTATATTATAAATGAAATGAAATGGTGTGTTATTTATGGACGCTCTTTAACTGCTATGGTTTTCAGCGTCCCATTCTATATTGGGCGTGAAAGATCGCTTAATTTTGCTCAGAGGCCTCTCTTATCAGGTTTGAGGTTCTTTTACGTGCCGTAAATCTACGACACGGGACCCACGGCTTTACTTCCCTTCCGAAGGAAGCCATGCTAAGGATTTTTACGCCCGAAAAATCCATCGTCCTCCACCGGGTTTGAACCCGCGACCTTGGGTACATGAAGTTAGTATGGTAACCATTACACCACGGAGGGCGACTGTTATATTATACATGTTATATTATATATATATATATATATATATATATATATATATATATATATATACAATTGCTTGAGTCAGATTAAAAATATTAATAAGTAAGAAGCTTTTAATACAGTATCCCACTTCAATTTTCTAGAATGTGATGATAGTTTTGAATCTGACACAGATATTGAGAAGAAGGCTAATATATTTAAGCTCTCTATGGAACAATTGCAAGAACTCTGGGAAGAAACAAAAGAAATAAAACACAAATGAAGTTCTATGAAGTTATGGCTGCACCTACTGTTTTATATGGTTCCGAATCATTGACAAAAATAAATATAAGATATACAGGTGGCAGAAATAAGTCCATGAGATAAAGAGATAAATTAAAATGGATAAATTAAGAAATGAAATGTTACGATCTTATTTAAAGAAAACTGATGTGTTCCATTCATATAACTTTATCTGCCTGTTATAAATATAAAATATTCTTAAAAAATCTGATGTGTGCATTTCTGCAACAAAGTATTCTATATACTTCATCTAATCAAGAAAAAAATAGCAGAAATAGTCTTATTACTTGCTTCCTTGTTAGTAGAAGCGAAATAAGGTTGAAGTGTTAGTCAAAAGCTGGTTGCTATGTGACTGAAGTTACTTTGTTTGTATGGACACAAGTTCACAAACTCCTGTATGAGAAAAGTATGTTTTTTATAGCTGAAACCAAAACCAAGGAATATCTCAAAAGTAATCAACTCCACGAAAAAAATGTATATAACATAAATAGTGTGTATTAAAGTGCTCTACATTTGTTGTGTGGTAAGTTTTTGTCCATCTCTTACGGTTTAGCACTTATGCAAAATTCCGTAAAATTGACCCAGAATAAAGTAATCTTCAGAGACTATTCCCAGAAAATTCAAATATACATTTTATTTGTCAGGTAAATAACTTTAATATACGATATTTTAATCAAAATCGTTAGAGCCATTTTTTAGAAAATCAAAATTTTCGAAAAATGTTCCATGTAAAGGGTAGTTTGAGGTGGGGGGATTTTTCTCAAAATCTTCGTGTCGCATCCCTGGAAGATACTAAACTTAACTACCAAGTTTGGTACTTTACCGACTTTTATTTTTTGAGCTATCGTGTTCATAGACACACGGACACACTGACACACGGAGACACACACACGGACCTGTTTCTGAAAATACTATTTTTGGATACAGGGGACCTTGGTGGAGTGCAATACCTTCTCTATACACTATGTACATAGTACGTGTAGAAAAAGTAAAAAAGTACTAAAAGAATGAACGGGTCACTAACATGTTTCAGTATTTTCATCGAAGGGTGTAACATGTAGAAGGTTATTTTTAATTAAAATGTTTAAAACATTTTAAGTGGTATAGGATATATGATACTGTTAGTGACGGCACTCATGAATTCTTAACGTCACTGCTCTATAATAAATATTGTTCTAAAATCAAAGTTCTATAACCAATCCCCAATACTTTTTTTTTACTCTAATTACATGTTTGTATCAGTGATTTACTTCATTTTCTTGTATTTCATAAATAGTAGCTTAATTTATGTTAACGCTTTCCAAGGCAGAGCTGCAAAACTACGCAGTTGGCTTTAACAAAAGACTCACTATTGTCTGCAAAAACTTTGGGAATTCGTGGATTTTCTTTATTTCAGGTGCGTGCATTAGAGTCCCAAGTGCTAACTCGGCAAAAGTCCCTAATATTTACTAAGCAGAGTATTTCTCTTTGTATTCACGAGCCATATGATCCAAACATAAAACCACGTGATATGGTGAAGACTAGCTTAAGTTTTGTTGGCAAACAATAGCCGATCAGCATTAAGAAACTTCAGGGCAGACATCTTGCCTCTTGAGCTGTTTAAAGAGGCTCAACAGTTTGCCCTGTGATTTAGACGACTACTACACGTCACTTTGCATAAGAATTTGGCGTTTAAATTTTAAAGTGCGACATAAATGTAAATTGTTAATTGTGTTAAAATGTAAGGAATGTTACACTCAAGTGTAAACAGTATTAAGAAAAATCTGATGTGTAACATTCACTTGACTTTCTCCATATCCCTGCAAAAAATTATTCTTAAAAAGCTTATACTTCTATTTACTTTATGCTAATCAGTAAAAATTAGCAGAAATAGTCTTATTACTTGCTTCCTTGTAAGTAGAACCGAAATAAGGGACTAACATAGGTTAAAGTGATAGTCAAAAGTTGGTTGCTCTGTCAATGAAGCTCCTTTGTTTATATGGATAGGAGTTGACAAGCTCCTGTATGAGAAAAGTATACGTTTTACATAGCAGAAACCAAAAATAAGGAATGTCTCAAGAACGACGAATTCCACGAAAAAAAATGTATATAACATAAATTGTGTGCTTTAATGTGCTCTACATTTTTGTGTAGTAAGTCTTTGTCCACCTGTTACGGTTTAGCAGTTATTCAAAATTCAGTAAAATTCATCCAGAATAAACCACTGTTCAGAGGCTATTCCCATGAAGTTCAGATATACATTTTATTTGTCAGGTAAATATCTTTAATATACAAAATTTTAATCAAAATCGTTAGAGCCATTTTTGAGAAAATCAAAATTTGCGAAAAAAGTTCCATGTAAAGAGTAGTTTGGGGTGGAGGGATTCTTCTCAAAATCTTCGTGTCGCATCCCTGGAAGATACTAAACTTAAATACTAAGTTTGGTATTTTACCGACTTTTCGTTTATGAGTTATCGTGTTCACGGACACACGGACACACGCGCACAGGACCTTTTTGTGAAAATGCTTTTTTGGATATTGCGGACCCTAAAACATATATTTCCGGTGAAATCTCGGTATCGAATTTTTTGGTAGAGTGCAATACCTTCTCTATACACTATATACATAGTGCGTATAGAGAAACTAAAACTTTGCAATATTACTGTTTGTCAAGATGACTTCACCAATAGTATTTGATGTTTCGTCGAGGAATAAAACATCACAAGGATCCTCCTATTCTTAATTCTAAACCCAGTATCTGTACCTACATTCTTTCCTGTTTCCACCCTGAGAAAGATCAATTGCTCTACCGACTTCGAACCCTAAGGCATGGACGCTGAGGCAGCCAGAGAATCAAGTTCCACTCAATAGATATGTGATCATTAAAGAGGTCCTTGCATCAAATACGGTGAACTCTGTTATTTCTGTATACTGTCGGTTTGCACTCGACTGACACGTTAAAGAAGGCATATAGAAAGTGCCTTTCCCACACCCTCCATAAATCAACGCTAATTAAGTATGTGGGCAGTATAAACATATAAAGACATAACACGACAAGCTATATCACTTGTGTAAAATGGTTGTACAACCATTATTTTCTTTTAAATACGCCATTATTTTAGGAAATGTTTGTAAAACCATCGCGTGACTTTTCCCTTTAACTGAATGGTCCTTTGGGCGACATTTTCTGTGGAACTATTTGCCTACTGACAACAGTGTTAACTCTTGTACTGTTTATTGCATTGAAATGAAATGAATTGGAGTTTCATTTATGAACGCTCTTTAACTGCTGTGGTTCTCAGCGCCCTATTCTGAGCATAATTTTGCTCAGAAGTCTCTTGATGTTCTATCAGGCTTGAGGTTCTTTTACGTGCCGTAATTCTATGACACGGGACGAATGGCTTTACTTCCCTTCCGAAGGAAGCCATGCTAAGGGTTTTTACGCCCGAAAAAATCCGTCGTCCTCCGCCGGGATTGAACACGCACCTTGGATATATGAAGTTAGTATGGTAACCATGGAGGGCGACGTTTAATGTCGTTGGGTTTTATATTTTACTTAATTTTATTTATTATATCACACATATATCCACAGTCATTCGTACTTCCTGACTCTATGAGGGTAGGGAATTATCGGGCTAAAGAAAAATGTGCATCTCCCAGCCCGGAATCGAATCCGGGAGCCCTTGCACAGCAGGCAGACGCTCTACCAACTGAGCTAGGGGCTAACCCGCGCCATTTTGTTTATATAAAAATATATGTTACACTTACATGAGCTTCTCTAACTACTCTACAAACATAATTCTTCTTTCAACACCATGCTAATCGAGATAAACATTAACAGACTTATTTACTTAGTTCCTTATAAGTAGAATGAAACTAAGGAAATACAATAATCTAAAGTGATAGTCAAATGTTTTAAAAACTGCCGTTATGCGATTGTAATTGCAAATCACTTCTTTGCTTGGCCAGGAATAGAACAAAAGAAAAATGAACACTTCCTGTCCGAGAAAAGTTGAGGTACTTTAAACAAGGAATATCCCGGAAATGGTTACCTCCACAACAAAAATGTAAAGGACATAAATTGTGTGTTTTGACGAGAGCTACATTTTTTATGCAGTAAATTTTTGTGTATATTTTACGGTTTAGCATTTTAGCAAAATTCGGCAAAATTCATCCAGAATAAAGACGTCTTCAGAGGATATTTCCGAAAAATTTAAGATATATATTTTATTTGCGATGTAAATATGTTTATACTGTATTTTAATCAAAATAATTTTGAGAAAACCAAAAGTTTTGAAAATGTTTCCATGTAAAGGGTACTTTGTGGTGGGGGTATTTTCTTGAAAATCTTTGGATCTCATCCTTGGAAGATACTAAATCTAAATACTAAGTTTGGTATTTAACGGGCATTAACACACATGCATACATACAGACACACACCTTTTTCTAAAAATGCTTTTTCGGACTCAGGGGACCCCAAAACATATATTTCCGATGAAATATCGACATCGAATTTTTGGGTGGAATACAGTACTTCTCTATCGCTGTGTACATTGTACATACGGGGCTAGAGAAAGTAAAAAACGATGCTATTATATTTGCAATATAATTAACCTTTAACTTGTGAAAATGTGTCATTTTGCAGCGAGCCGTTTTTGTTACGTTAAGCTTCCAATAGAAAAGGCAATTACGGTGAAAATAAAAACAACAAAGGTTGATAATCCGTGTTGCTGTAGTTTAATCATCCAGGAGATAGAGAAGTTGTGTCAAAGGGCGCCCTGACAGAGTTAAACCTCACTTAATGCTTGACCAGCCTCTTTTCACTTGAAGCACCGCGCTCTTGAGATTCTGATTCCGAGCACGCCGCGCACACATAAGATCTGGAGCCTCTGTCGCCACTTCTCGGGGGTGGAGGACACGAGCAGAGCAAATAGACACAGAAAAGCCACATCTCTACCTCGCTTTCCGTCCACTTGCTCACAAAATGTAAAAATCAATGCCACATTTGCTTTCTTGGGAACACTACATGGTGAGTTAACTATCACATTGATATACTGCAGACCAAGTTCAGATAGTTTTAGTGAAAGCAGATCGGAAACAAAAAGTCTGAAGTGATCCATTCACATGACTTTCTCTAGCTGTTCCGCAAACAACCCTTTTATTCAAAAGATTAATCTGTTATCTCATCATGCTAATCAAGATAAACATGCAGAATTAGTCTTATTACTTGCTTCCTTGTACGTAGAAGAGAAATAACGGAATGCACAGGCTAAAATGTTAGTCAAGTCCTTTAATAGCGGATAGCTTTTCTTGCTAGAAATAAACAAACGACAAACTAGAAAAAAAATGTTTTGAGAAAAGTGGCTTAATTGAAAACGGTCAACTCTACGAAACAAATGCATATGACTTAAATGGTGTAATTTAAGAAGATCTACATGCTTTCATGGTACGTATTTTGTCTATCTCTTACGGCTTACCAGTTATGCAAAATTCAGAAAAATTCATCTAGAATATAGAGGCCATTTGTAGAAAATTCAACAAATTCATTATATTTGATTTGTAAATGTCTGGAATAAAGACATTTCAATCAAAATCGTTTTTGAGAAAATTAACATTTTCGAAATGTTACATGTAATGAGTAATTGGGAGTAGGGGGATTTTCTTGAAAATCTTCGTGTCCCATCCATGGAAGATACTTAACTTATATATCAAGTTTGGTATTTACGGAGGTATTTACATACAGACATTTTTCTAAAAATGCTTTTTTCTTTATTCAGGGGGTACAAAACATTTATTTGCTGTGAAATCTCGGTACCGAATTTTTGGGTACATTACAATACCTTCTCTACATTCATTTGAGTGCATTACAATATACTATGTACTATGTACGCGTAGAGAAAGTAAAACTCAATGTCAGATTTGCTTTCCTGGGAACTCACTACATGTTAGGTTAAGTAATAAATCGAATGCTTTACTACTTAAAAGGTGTTCATCGTCACATTGATGCTGCAGACCGAGTTCTGATTGTTTTACTGAAAGTAAACCGTAAATATAAAATCTGAAATAATCCATTCACACGACTTTCTGTAGCTGTTCCGCAAACAAGCCTTTTACTCAAAACATTAATCCTTTATCTACAGCGTGCTAATCAAGATAAACATGCAGAATTAGTCTTATAACTTGCTTCCTTTTAAGTAGAAGGTAAATAAGGGAATGCACAGGCTAAAGCTATAGTCAAGACCTTTAATAGCCGGTCGTTATGTGAAACAATTGAAATTCCATTCGTTTTGCTTGCCAGGAGTATACAAACGAGATAGGAGAAGAAAGATGTCTTCCCGGTTGAGAAAAGTGGCTTAAAATTGAAACCAATAATTCGGAAAATCTATAAATCTATACGACTTAAATTGTGTTTTATCACTATATATTTTTTGTGTAGTAAGTTTTTGTATATCGCTTACGGTTTACAAGTTATGCAAAATTCAATAAAAATCATCCAGAATAAAGAGGTCTTTAGAGGCTATTCCCAGAAAATTCAAGATGTACATTTTATTTAGCATGTAAAATATCTTAAATATAAGAGACTTTAATCAAAATTGTTAGAGTCATTTTGGAGAAAATATAAATGTTCGAAAATGCTTCTATGTAAAATGTACTTTGGGTTGGTTGGATTTCGTGAAAATCTCCAGTCGCATCCTTGGAAGATACCAAACTTAACTACCAAGCAAACTTAACTACCTTTTTCCAAAATATTTTTTTTGTTTCAGGGGAATACAAAACATGTATTTCCGGTGAAATCTCATTATCGAATTTTTAATGCAATACAATACCATCTATATACACTATGTGCATAGTACACATAGAGAAAGTAAAATATGATGTGTTACACTCACATGACTTTTACTAACTACTCTACAAATAAACTTCTACAAAATACTCTTATTCTTTCTACACCATGCTAATCGAGATAAACATTAGCAGAATGTTCTTATTTCTTAGTTCCTTTTAAGTAGAAGGAAACTAAAGGAATTTGCTATGCTAAAGTGAAAGTCAAGTGCTTTAAAAGCTGTCGTTATGCGATTGTCATTGCAAATCGCTTCTTGTTTGGCCAGGAACAAAAGAAAAACGGACACTTCCTAAGTACTTAACAATTCAAAACATTAACGAGGAATATCTCGGAAACGGTTACCTACACAACAAAAAGGTAAAGGACATAAATGGTGTGCTTTGACGAGATCTACATCTTTTGTGCAGCGAGGTTTTGCTTGTCTCTTACGGTTTAGCAGTTATGCAAAATTCGGCAAAATTCATCCAGAATAAAGAGGTCTTCAGAGGTTATTCTCAGAAAAGTTAAGATATTATCTTTATTTGGGATGTATATATCTTAATAAATAGGATTTTAATCAAAATCGTTAGACATTTTTTAGAAAATCAACATTTTCAAAAATGTTTCCATGTAAAGGGTAGTTTGTGGTGAGGGGATTTCCTTGAGGATCTGTGTCGCATCCTTGGAAGATACCAAACCTAAATACCACATTTGGAATTTAATGGTCTTTTTTTTTTGAGCTATGCTGTCTACAGACACACACACGGATCTTTTTCTAAAAATATATTTTTCGGACTCAGGGTACACCAAAGCATATATTTCCAGTAAAATCTCGCAATCGAAATTTTGGGTGGAATGCAATACCTTTTCTACCCACTGTGTACGTTGTACATGCGGGCTAGAGAAGGTAATAACACTAGAAGAAATGGTTTTATCCGATATTATTTCTTTCACAAGGAGGATAAGCAAATTTATAAGCTATACGAGAATAAGTCTTTTAAAACCCGGTCTTTGTAATGCTATTGAGCATACACCTCCTTTGCTTTATAACAATGAAAAATTATGAATAACAACTTTCCATTTAAAAATGTAAACCTATAAAAAGGAATATGTCGGAAACGGTTAGCTCCACAACTAATCAGTTTAAAATTTAACTGGCTTTTGTTTATGAGTTATGCTGTTCACTTACACTCACACACACAAACACACACACTTACCTGGTTTTCTAATTTTTGTTTTGTTTCAGGCACTTTAAAAAGTGTCTTTCAGGTGAAAACTTGAACATCGAACTTTTAGGTGGAAGGTAGTGCAATACCTTCTCTACCTATATGCCTTGTGAAGTAGAGAAAGTAGACATGACTTTCTTTACTCTCTATAATTTATTAATTGAGGACAAACTCTACCCTTACGCAAGCTGATTTTACAATCCACTTCATTTTAATCGAGGTAAACCTTTGCAGAAACAGCTATACTACACATTTCGTTATACTACAAAAAGAATAGCGATAGTCAAATGTTTAAGAACTGGACGATATTTATACTGGTCTTAAGATTCCATACTCTTTCTATGGCTTCGAGAAACAACAGAACATTGAAAGCACTTTGAAGCAATGACCAAGTGGTGAACAATTCCACCAGTTAAAATGGATTTCTTGGAAATTACTTCTTCTATTTTTTTTAAGCTTATTGTCCTTTAACCTGACTGGTCATAATGGGCGATTAATGAAATTGCTTAAATTATGCTCAAATGATATCGTGGTTCATGGAGCTTAAAGTTACTCATTTATCTTTCAGGGACAACCCCGAAAACAAACCTAATCCGTGTAACTCGCCCTAAGCCAAATTCGAACTTACGACCTGTTGAATATGAGGCAGACTCGCTACCACCACACTACTCAAGTGGGCAGGAAATTAATTATGCCAGAAAAAAGTTATGTAAAACATAGCATTATTTTCAAAGACATCTACAGCTTCTTTGTAGTACATCTACTTCTATCACTTAGTGTTTATCAGGCGTAAAAGATTATTCAAAATGTCTTCCGAATGAACAGGACTTAAAAAAGTCTTCCCAGAAAATTCAGGATATTCTTGTTTTTTAATATAAATAATTCTTTAAGCAGATATTGGAGAAAAGAAAACATTTAGAAACATCTTCCAAGTGAAGGGTATTTGAAAATTTGTTGAACATTTTCAGAATCATTGAAGTGAAAGTAGTTATTTTGCAGGAAACTCAAAAAGCAAGAGCTTCATTCAGTGTAAAGCTCAATTCATGGTAAGATAATATGAAAGTTGTTGAAGGGAATTTCTGGAAATTGCAGAGAATTAGTAAGTCAATGAATTCACTTTATATTCCAGATACAAATATAAAGTGAAGATTGAGTAGCAATGAGCGTAGGAACTATGGTGGAGAAGCCAGTAGTATACGGGACTTAGGTTAATAAAAGACATCCTAAAACAATTGGAAACTCCTTTCAAATAGTTCAATTATTTGCCTCCATTATATATTCTCAGTAAATTGAACTGACATTGTCCGTTCTGGCCAAACCTACGAATACCCTGAGAGAAATGTGTTTTTGTGATATTATAAGTCATTTATACAGTTTTTAGCACATGTATGTGTGAAAAATAATGTAATATAAAGGTGCTGTCACAAAATTGCATTAGAAGACATTCAGAAATTCTGAATAAGTAATTTTAAGAATACTGGTTTATTGCGTTCTGAACAAACTCATCGCATGTCGGCTGCCCCGTGGCTGAATGGTTAGACCACTCGTCTACCACTAAGGCGGCCTGGGTTCGCTCCCAAGCGACCGCATGTGAGATTTGTGGTGGGCAAAGCTGCGCAGGGGCGTTTTTTCTTTGGGTTCTCCGGTTTCCTCCGTCACATTCTACCGGTGCTCCATCTTGTTTCATTTATCATCAGTGTACGAGAGTGGTCTGGGAAGTTTCCGACCTCAACATGAAGATGGCAGCACTCGTAAATAAAAGCTAGTGAATTTCGTTGTTCATCTGTTGACAGACTACAAAGTTTCAGTCATTTTGGACGCTCAGTAACAGTCGTTTGAGTGCGAGTGTTTTATGAAAATGGACAAAATAGAGTATCGAGCTGTCATTAAATATTTGTTTTTGAAATCAAATTTGCCTACGCAAATCAAAGATGAGTGGGATTCTGTGTATGGGGACTCTGCACCATCATTTACCGTAGTGAAATTTTGGGCAGCTGAATTTAAACGTGGCCATAAGAGCTTGGGAGACGATGAACGTACGGGACGTCCAAAAACTTCAACTACAGACGAAACCATCGCCAAAGTTCACCAAATGGTGCTAGACGACCGCCGAATTAAAGTGAGAGAGATAGCAGAGGTTATGAACATGTCAAAAGAACGTGTTTGTCACATATTAAATAAACATTTAGACATGAGAAAGCTGTCCGCGCGTTGGGTGCCGCGTTTGCTTCCGTTTGACCAAAAAAGTGTTCGAATCAACATTTCAAACGCTCTGTTGGCGCAGTTTAGGTGCAATAAATTCGAGCTTTGGCACCGATTAAACTTGGATACACCATCATATGCCCGAAACAAAAATACAGTCCAAACAATGGACTGCAAAGGGGGAACCGGCTCCAAAAGAAGCAAAAGCTGTTTTTTCGGCTGGGAGAGTGATGGCAACTGTTTTTTGGGATAGACATGGAGTTATTTTAATTGATTATCTCCAAAAAGGAAAACTCAATACAGCAGCATACTACGCATCATTACTTGACAAGCTGAAGGCAGAACTTGTGGAAAATGACCACATTTGCAGAAAAAGAAAACCTTCGTGAAGAATTATTTTGCAGAGAAAAACGCCGAGTACTATTTGGACGAGTTACAGAAATGAGAGCATCGCTGGGAGAAGTTACAAGGAGATTATGTTGAAAAATAAAAAAAAAAAATCTGAAAAAAATCTTGTATCTTTATTAGGTCGGAAACTTTTCAAACCACCCTCGTATTTGCCTGTGCTGACATAGTAATAAAACTGGGCGTTAAACACTATCATGAGGTCAAGAGTTTGGAACTGTGCATGTCATGCACATAATCTGTCCTTAAAAGAAAATGTTATGTAGCTTATTTTAGAATATTCTGGAACTGTGTACCTATGTAATTCTTGTTGTTCGGGGCAACGCACTTAAAACGTGTCTTCATATCATAGTATAAATAGCCCTCAGAAAGAAATGTTTGGGAAATTCATACCCACAGAAATCTACAGCACAATACCTCAGTTTCTTCAATAAATCCTTCTTCTTTTCTTCTTTACTGGACTCAGTCTATGAAACCACCAAAGTACCTCCAGCTCACTTCGTACAATCGACTCCTGGCCAACTACTATCCTTAAAAAACCTCGTCTTCAGGTTAACAATCCAGATATCTGAGAATATTTCACAGCCTACTACTAGCACAAGTAGTTGGCAATAGAAAAACAAACGTAGCATTTCCTTTTGTACCAATCATAGTGAAAAAGTTCCATAGAGGTGTTATACGCCTTGAATTGTTTTTCAAGCTAGTCACATATCGTTTCGGTATAGTTAAAAGTTGTTTACCTTACGAGAGGAAAAAGTTATTGCGATCTAGTAGAATGTGCCGCTTTTCACACACGCTAGTGTACCACGGAAAAATATCTTATGTGTTCCATGTATATGACGTTATCTAGATGTTCCACAAACAAACCTTTTATTCAAAAGATTAATATTTTATCTACATCATGCTTATCAAGATAAACATAAGCAGAATTAGTCTTATTACTTGTTTCCTTGTAAGTAGAAGGGAAATAAGAAAATGCAAAGGCTAAAGGGATAGTCAAGTCCTTCTAAAGCCGGTCATTATGTGAAACAATTGAAATTCCATCGTTTTGTTTGCCAGGAGCAAACAAACGATAAGAAAGATGCCTTCCCATTTGAGAAAAGTTTAAGTGGCTAAAATTGAAACTAATAATACAGAAATATCTCGAAAACGGTTAAATCTAGAAAAAATGTATATCACAAATCGAGTGTTTTAATGAGATCTACATTTTTTGTGTAGTAAATTTTGTATATATCTTACGGTTTGCCAGTTATATAAAAGTCATCAAGGATGAAGAGGTCTTCATAAGCTATTCCCAGAAAATTCGAGATATACATTTCGTTTATTATAAAATATCTTAAACATACGGCATTTTAATCTAAATCTTTGGAGGCATTTTTGAGAAAATAAAAATTTTCGAAAAATGAAAGTAAAGGGTTGTTTGGGGTACTGCAATTTTCTTGAAAATCTTCGTGTCGCATCCTTGTTAGATACCAAACTTAAATACCATATTTGTTATTTAATGGTCTTTTCGTCTTTTAGCTAAGCTGTCCACAGACACACGCACCTTCAGGGGGACCCAAAATATGTATTTCCAGTGAAATGTCATTATCGAATTTTTGGGTACAATACAATACTTTCTCTATACACTATAGTACGTGTAGAGAAAGTAAAAATAAGTTCGCACCACAAAGTAGGTCCCGAGATATTTCCAGAGCTTATTCTTTCTCTTTTGAAGGTGTAATGCAACAGCTCCACAGGTCATGAACAAGAGAGAATCGGGAAGCGCCAGCGGATTCAGTTAAGCATGTTACAGCCACGGAACGTCTGTCTGCAGTGTGGGAGGCAAGGAACGATGAATAATGACTTAAGATAAAACCAACACGGAGAGATGAGCTCGAGAAGGGTGCTTGCTCCTTTCTACTTAATAGTCTTTATGTTATGTATTATGGAATCGTTTGACCATAGAAGACCCCTGCAAACGATAGCAGTACACCCTCCTTGAGCCCAATATACGGCTGGTACCCTGCGCTTGCGCAATGGGTCAGAAACGTCGCAAATCGAAACAGATGTTCGCTTTCAGTCGATACACGCACGGACGATAACAACGAACGTCAATTATTGACTTATTTGGAGCGGCATACTCCCTGATGTGCCTCAATCAGAAATATAGAAGATTGAAAGCTCCTGAATGTATCGGTGAGGAATTCAGGTTAGCAGTAGTATTAGTAATACAATGTTGGCATTCATTTTGACACTCTTTTGTTAAATTAATTTTCAGATTTTCAGGATCACCCTTATAAATTATAGCCAGGAAGTGAAACTATAACTTTACACCATAAATTGGAGCAAACTTTGGTCTATAACGGATTACTTTGACCCAACTTTGGAAAATATATTATTTTATAAATATATACATCTGTTATTTTATTATTTATTGTATCCAATGTGAAAATTTTCATTTATTACTGTAATATTACGTAGAGGAGCTCAGCATTTAAATGCATTTATTGATTGTGCGTTTGTGACATTTCAATAACATGAAATTTTGATTACGAGAATCCAGCAGTAAAAATCTAATGTGTTTCTTTCACATGACTTTCTCTACATTTCTATAACAAATTCTTTATAAAAAACTTATGCTTCTATTTAGTTATACTAATCGAGAAAAAAATTAGCAGAAATCGTCTTATTACTTGCTTACAGTAAGCAGAAGTGAAATAAGGGAGTATCATAGTCTAAACTCTAAAGTAATTGAAGTTCTTTTGTTTGTGCGGACGGGAGTTGACAAATTCCCGTAAAATAAAATTATAGGCATTTTAAAGCTGAAACCAATAACAAGGAATGTCTAAAAAACAGATTAGCTTTAGGGAAAATAGTCCATAAAATAAATTGTGTGCTCTAACGAGATCTACATTTTTTATTAAGTAGGTTTTTGTCTATCTCTTACGGTTAACCAGTTATGCAAAATTCCGTAAAATTCATCCAGAATAAATAAGTCTTCAGAGGCATCTTTGAGAAAATCAACATTTTCGAAAATGTTTCTATGCCAAGGGTATTAGTGGGTACGGGGATTTTCTTCAAAATCTTCGTGCCGCATCCTTGCAAAATACTAAACTTAAATACCAAGTTTGGTATTTAACGGACTTGAGCTATGTTGCCCACAGACACACACACACTTAATGCTTTTTTTTTGGATTCAGGGGGTCTCAAAACATATATTTCCGGTCAAATCTCGGTATCTAATTACAATACCATCTGTGTACAATATGTACATAGTACGTACAGAGAAACTAAAAATGTTGTGAGGCTCTTTGGGACAAAGATAGCAAAAAGAAAAAAAAAATAGCAAAAAAGAAACAACAAAAAAACAGAAAAAGTATGTGTATGAGGGTGGGGGGCGGTATGAATAGCATAACACATAATCAAATTTTAAATAAATACCAAACTTGGTATTGGGATGCAGTATCTTTCAAAGATGTGACATAAATATTTTCAAGAAAATTATCCGTAAAGTGTGTGTGTATGTGAGTGGATGTGTACAGATAACTGTGATCAGCATTATTTAAAAACGAATAAAGCATTTAAATAACAAACCTGATACTTGCTCAGCAAATTTCAAAGGCGCGTAACAAAGATTTTCAAGAAAATTTCCCTCAACTCAAACTTACCTTTATGTAGAAGTTTTTAAAAATTTTGATTTTCCCAAAAATTAATCCAGCAATTAGACTAAAATTCCTTATGTTTAAGATATTAAAATGTCAAACTAAACATATATGATATTGAATATTCCAAGTTCACTTCATTGTGAATGACTTTACATAACTGGTAAACTGCAAGAGATACACAAAATCTTACTAAACAGAAATGTAAATCTTATTAAAGCACCAAGTTTATGACAAATCATGATATGTGGAGTTAACTACTTTCAACATTTTCTTCGTTATTTGTTTAAATTCTATAATACTTATAATTTTTTAAATGGGAGGTTTGTTATTCTGTTATCTTTTTCTTTTTTTTAGTTAGAAATTTACAAACTATCACAGAAAACTGCTCTTAAAAGATTGAACTTTCGCATACACCTAGCGTATTCACTTATTCTCCGTTTGTATCTAAAAGGAAATAAGTAATAAAACCATTTCTAAAATGGTTATCTGATTAACATAAATCTAATAGAAAAATAAGATTTAATAAAAAGGTGGTGCAATATATTAAAATTGTTGTGAAGTAGTAAATATCTAATAAAATAGTTTGTTGAATAAATAGTAAAAGTAATGTGAAAATATTAGTTTTATAGTGCATCATCACTATTTTGCCAGTAAAAGTTTTGTATCAATATTTTGAGTGAAGTACGTACTTCCTCTACTTATTAAGTACATCCAAGAGCAAAAAAAAAAAAAAAAAAAAAAAAAAAAAAAAAAAAAAAAAAAAAAAAAAACCAAGGATATAAGGATTTACGGATTCGCGTGATTATTTTCAACCAACCATAAAGACATCGGAACATTATATTTTATTTTTGGTACATGAGTAGATATGATCTTTAAACTTAACTGTATTGCTTCTTTTTTTCTCCATTTTTTCCAGTTTCCTATATTTCCTTAGTAGACCTTATTATTTTTAACGTTTTCATTTTACACGTACATACACACATTTAAAAACACAGAAACACCCATGCCCAAGGCGGGACTCAAACCCACGATCCTGTGCACCACGAAGCGCCAAAGCGAGACACTTGAGCGAGCGCGGCCACCGGGATCGGCATTTCTTATAGTATAGCTCCTCCCACATTCATGGCTCCACCTAGCTACGCAGATCATTGGCTTATCGTTTGTTTTTTTTTTTTCTTTTTCTTTCTTTTTTTTTTCCGTGAAGGCGGATGTAAACCACAGGCTATGGTCCAAAACAGTTTTAGATTCGCTGTGTAAGCGTAATCAATTTACATAGTTTGATTCATTGTTCTTCCATAAGCTGGAAAAGTAGAATCAGAGAGACAAAAGTATGTAGGTCAACAATGTTGTATGTTATCTCAAGAGTAGTTGGAAGTTTTGCCGGTAAAATTCTATTCAATGGAATATTTTCTGATCCTGCCAGTGTCAATTTTGCGTCAATTTTCGAATGAAAGAGTAGTGGTCTGGAAAATCTAATGCTAGTGGTTCGGATCCTGGCTATGATGGCGATCTTTCTGCCTTTCCAAAATTACTTCGGAATGTATTAACATTTATTATTTGAGTTTTGAAACAAAATGGGTACAAAGGTGTTAGGAAACTTTTTCATGTATTGCGAACTTGCAACCTTTATAAAATCTGCTTCGTTTTACGTGGTTCATTTCTGTTTAACTCGTACCCTTATCATGCATTTCTACTTTTGTTTATAATACCAAGCTTGTCCAGTAGAGCCGTTCGTGGTATTTCTTCCACTAGTTTGGTCCTGTTTTTTGAAATTCTTTTTATAGCTCCGCAACTCAATAAGGATTTGGTTTGTTGTTCATGTCCTTAGTTCCTTTCCAATAACATATAATAAGTAATATAATAAGATCTAAAGTACGAGCTGTGCACCACCTCTACCAAATCCTGGGGTGTGTCAAATTAACTGTCATTGTAAGGGCTCATATGTTGGGCAGACTGCCGATTCCATCCAAACGCGCAGAAATGAGCACATCAGCTATATAAAACAATTGCAAGCAAAAAAAAAAAAAAAAATCTGTCATCGCAGAACATGTGTAAACAACCGAACATCATATAGATTTTGACGACATAAAAATTCTGACAGCACCAGTCGTTACACACACACACACACACACACACACACACACACACACACACACAGAATGATAGGAGAGAGCATTGAAATCTAAACAGATACGGAGGAAAACCACTGAATTCAATTTCTAAAGCCTTACTGATAGAGCGAGAGGGGATTGGCAGACCAACAGCCAATAGGAGAAGAGAGGAGAGGCCCCACTAGCATATGAGTATAAATATTGGCTCGCTAGGGCTATAATAAATAACTTTGAACCTTGCTTAGAGGTTGTGGTGGGTGTGTGTTTCGTGTCGTTACTTAATTAAACACAACAACGAAGGTTAGGAAGCAGAAAGGAAAGGAGGACACCGTAGTCACAATGAATAATATGTTTGAAGAACCTCAAAACACTGAACACCAAACAGATTCAATAAACAAACTCAACATCCAGACCGTCGACACCAACAGAAACACTACTAACAACCACCACCACACCAGGATAGGAGAAGACGACGAAGAAATAAGACACACCTGTAACGATACACATCTTATTTGATGAATCAATGAACGCTATACTGAATGACACTGCTCCGGCCAATATCGCACTAAACAGCACAACACCGACCTCATACGGAAACTCCACACCAGACACAACAATCAGTAGTAGAAGATCAGTAACTGAAACACCACAAACATACGCCGAGATGTCCGCCACATCAACACCAGAGGAGGAGATCACCGAGCCTTTCGGGCACTTTAGTGCAGTGCGATCGGAGTTCATCCTCAACTGCCAGAACGGTTTTTCATGGAGCAGGTCCAGGAAATCTGGCCTACCATAGTTAAAGCCACCAGGTTCTACTGCTACAGAGGTCCAACACCGCTAATTTGACTAGTCTTCCAAGAAAAATCCAATACACCGCAGCCCTCAACTCCGTACTCACCTTCCTTGGAAAGGAAGTACGGATAGAAGACTGCACAACAAAATGGACATCACCGTGTGAAGATGATGCTAATATGGACACAACGCACAACACCACGCTGCCACTTTTGAGGAGCATCAAACTTCACATCTGAATGCAGACAACACAACTTTGCAAGACGCCGCCGCTACTGCGCAACATGTGATCGACGAAATCACTACATTGGCCAGACTTGCTTCCCTTCTATCCAAGGGAAACTACGCACAACAAAACACCGCAGCACAACACAAACTGATTGTAATCAGTTTCGACCTGATAGGAAGAACGAACACCAGATGACAAACACCAAATGAAAAATGAACAAACGTACTTCCAATACACAGGACGCATACGCACCAACAACCAATACCACAGGAAGAAACACCACAATAATGGAGCAAATCATATTTCACACCGCAGATTTCACAACCAATGAGAAAGAAGACACAACAAGAACTCCCAAAGCGTCCTTCCTGAGCAGTGGAAGTACAACTCACTACAATCATCACCATCCTCCGGGAAACATTATCAACGATACAAGAAACCCTGACAGAGATGGTCAGCGAGTTTAAAGCCACATTAGACTGGCTCAAAAGAAACATTGAAACTTACAGCGCACACCAGAATGATAATCCTAACACGGAAGACACCGACTAAATCAAGAACCTAAGATATAATTCAAACAAGTGACTGACAACCTCAAAACAATTCACGCAGGAAACAAAATAGTCAAGGACCAAATTCGAGAAGACCATACCGAAGTGTTCACAAAAATACGAGAAATAGCAAACCATGTAAAACAATTGCACAAATGATTTTCAATAAAGAAACACAAAGAAAAGAGAAAAAAGGGAAGATGAAATCAAAGCTCGATGGCAAACTCGTAAAATATAACTAACAAAAAATAAAAGCAAAAGGCTGAAGAGGGCCAAACAAGCCATGGCAGTGAAAGAAACTCCCTAAATCCCCAAATTGCTTGCTTAAGGACTTCTGTTCGAGATACCGATGAAGAAACATCAGCGCAGACTTACTTGCCTCTTCTGCCTCCACCTCTCCTCCGGCATTTGCTGGCACATCTGCATCGCTGACTACCACTTAACAGCAACGAGCGCTTCTTCGTTGCTGCGCTCGTCACCATCAACGCCGCCTGCCGCCGCTGCTTCAACAGCAACGAGGGTAACTTCTTCGCCCTGAATGCACCCACATTCGGCACTACCGCTTAGCTCAACTTCGCGCCCCAGTAAAGTGTCGTGGTTCGGCGGGTTCCTCGGGACCTTTCTGCCCGACATATCACCGCCGCTGCTAGGTCTCAGTGGCATTGACGCACCACAACACTGGTTCGTTTAGAGCTAATGGGCAGAATTGGAAGCTACTTTGTCGTCGGAGTTGCCCTTGTTAAGGCGACGCCTGGTTGACGAGGTGAGCCAGCGGAATGCCACCGGCCCTGCCGGCGCTGCTTTGGGTACGGATACTGCCAGGAGACCTGCTCCTCACCACCACGATGACACTATTTGTGTCACCGCTGCCACCACCGCTGAGTGCAGGGCAAGACCTTTATAGACACCATCGGTTCCGTGCTTCCTGCGGAGGCACAGGACAGTATACTGGGCAAGCCCAGTGCCCCCTCTACCCGAAGAGTAGACATCCAGCACCAACGCAGCCAGCCCGGACATCAATATCAAAGCAAAAGTCGCTTTCACAGGTGACACAGACTGATACCACACCTCTACAACCTCCGTTTTGTAATGGTTACCATGCTAACTTCATATACCCAAGGTCGCGGGTTCAAATCCCGCGGAGGACGATGGACTTTTTCGGGTGTAAATATCCTTAGCATGGCTTCCTTCGGAAAGGAAGTAAAGCCGTTGGTCCCTTGTAGATTTACAGCACGTAAACGTACC
Source organism: Hymenopus coronatus (assembly GCA_030762935.1). Taxonomy (NCBI): domain Eukaryota; kingdom Metazoa; phylum Arthropoda; class Insecta; order Mantodea; family Hymenopodidae; genus Hymenopus; species Hymenopus coronatus. The sequence continues at coordinate 44,861,460 of CM060888.1, read as the reverse complement.
TCTGGGAGAGGTCTCTGAGCAAAATTAAGCGGTCTTTCACGCCCAATTTAGAATGGGGATGAGAACCATAGTTGGTAAGAGTGTCCATAAATAAAACGCCATTTCCATTTTACCTCTACAACCTGAGCAGCCACCGCAGGGCACATAGGAACTTCTCTGAATCTCAGCGTGATCTACAACCTCCTTCAGGAAATAACCGACGCCAACACCAGGATCATGGAAGCGATTCAGGACCTCTATGCTAAGGTACAGAATCAGCCGACACAGGAGGATCTGGTGAACAGTAAGATCGCCGTTAACCACACAGAGATCAACCTCATTTTTGATACCCAAGAACAAACAGGAAACAAATTCGCAGAACTCGTCGCCCACAGTCAGTAAGAGATAATTCAGAATATAGCTACACCAACCAGACAGCTACAGCCTTCAGCAAACACAAGGCGTATCCATAACGGGAAGCAGTACCCCAATCTGGGCTTATGTCAAAGCGGCAGACCTACACACCACTGTCGGACGTTCCGACAATAAATTAGTGACCATCCAGGAACACTTGCAACAGCAGAACCGGACATCAAACCACCACAGTTGTATCCCAATTAAATAGTCACCACAGCATAAGATTCTTTCCCCCCTCATCCTTCATCAAAAACACTTGTCACCCTCAGAATCTTATTCCTGCCCCCCCTCCAAAAAAAGTTGCGAAGCTCAACATAGGTTGCAGCGAAACAACGGCAAAGAACAGAGTAGGAAATGACGCGGCCTTCACCGGAAACCATAACCTCAAAGCCATATAATAATATTTACAAGGGACAATTTCACACACATAATGTTTATCCTACGCCTCTCTTTCTTTCGCTACTGACCCTAGAAGCAACATCTGTTCATTGTTTAGCTTGAACGTGCCAGAGTTCTGATATACAACGAATAGTGAACGTTGCGTCTAACGAATGTCTTCCAGCAACTAAGGCAAAATTCTTCCTTTTCCCAACCCTTGCGCGGTCACTTTCTTTAATATAATAAGAGACTGGGTAGGTGGGGAATACAACTGATAAGGGAATTCTTTCTACCAACATTAAATTGGCACTTCCATCATTCGACAAACATTCTTACAAAATCGTATTCTTGTTTCTATTTCAATTAATCGAGATAAACATTTGTAGAAATAGTTTATTGCTTATTTCCCTGTAGATGTAATAGTAATACAATCGCTCGGTGGTGTAGTGATTACCATGATAGCCTCATATACCCAAGGTTGCGAGTTCAAACCTGGTGAGGATGATAGATTTTTTCAGCCATTCCTTCGAATGGCTTCCTGAGTAGGAAAAGAATGGCCGTATCGTAAATTTAAGCCACGTAAAAGAACCTTAAGACTGATAAAGAGGTCTCTGAGCAAAATTAAGCTGTCTTTCATGTCTAATATGGAATAGGAACCACAGTAGTTAAAGAACGTCTATAAATAAAAGTAATTTCATTTCATGTAATCACGTTAATAGAGCCACTTACACACTTATGCGATAGTTAAACATATTAAGGGATGATCACTATGCGATCGTTTTCTTTGCTTGAAAAGTATAATAATTTTAAAATTGAACGCAACAGGGATTATCTCGGAAATGGTTAACCCTACAAAAGTATGAACTGCGTCGTCTAACAAGGTATATTATTTTTCTGTAGTAAGATTATGTCCATATCTTATGCTTTACCAATTGCAGAAAAGTAATATAGATTGAAGCTATTCCCAGCAAATTCAAGACACTGATTTGCCTTGAAAATGTCTAAAAATATGGTATTGTAAACAAGCTACTTACAGACATTTATGATAAGGTTAACATTTTCAAAACCTTTTCCACGTTGGTTATGGGGATTTTCCTGAAAATTTTCATCTCACATCACTGAAAGAGGTCGAGCTTAAACATCAAGTTTGGTATTTAACCAACTTTTCGTTTTATGTTATGCAGTTCACATGCGGTCACGCGGACCTTTTCTAAAAATGTTTTTAATGGGTACGGGATCACAAAATACTGTTTGCGGTGAAATTTTGACTCCAATTTTTTAGTGGAATACAATACTTACCCAACTTACTACATGTTCCGAGCGATATAGTATGCAACGCGCATTCGGAAATTCCTGAGTTCGATCTCATAGTCGGCTTTTCTAACCATAGAATCTTTTCGGGTGGGAGAAATTTCCCCGGGTCGATAAAAGAATGCTGGGAAGGTTTATTGCATTCCCCTAACTTCCTTATCCTCCAGATTATTCCATTATTATTTCATCAATTCTCCACCCACGGGGGTCTTTTCAGAGTTGGAATTATCGGCGATGGTGCGGCGTGGCAGTAAACAATGTTGCAAGGATATTCACTTTATGTCCCCGTACCTCAACTTGGTTGTTATGGTGTAAGCACCGCTCCTTGGTGATATTGGATCCTATGCGGGATGGGTTCTCCGGTCTGCCTCTTCGACTGTCCGGGAGTATCAGTCTGATAACTGTAGGGTCCCCGTTATTGCTGTGCGTCGCTGCTGGCTCCTGCCATCTGGTGTTCCCTCTCACCTCGTCCTACCTCCCTCGTAGAGCATAGGTACAATCACCGTACTGGACGGATGCTGAGTTCTCTCTCACCTCGTCCTACCTCCCGGGGACCCACCCTTGTAGAGGTACAATCAGCGTACTGGATGGATGCTGAGTTCTCTCTCACCTCGTCCTACCTCCTGGGGGCCCACCCTTGTAGAGGTACAATCAGCGTACTGGATGGATGCTGAGTTCTCTCTCACCTCGTCCTACCTCCCGGGGACCCACCCTTGTAGAGGTACAATCAGCGTACTGGATGGATGCTGAGTTCTCTCTCACCTCGTCCTACCTCCCTTGTAGAGCATAGGTACAATCACCGTACTGGACGGATGCTGAGTTCTCTCTCACCTCGTCCTACCTCCCGGGGACCCACCCTTGTAGAGGTACAATCAGCGTACTGGATGGATGCTGAGTTCTCTCTGTACGTGTCCTACCCTGAGATCTAGTTCAAATAAGTTTGCTCGGTATTACTTAACGGTCACGTAAACTAATCTTCTTTTGTTATAAGCTTACCCGTTTATGCAGAATCTGTCGTTCACAATTACTTCCGCATTTTTCGTGATCGCCTAAATACAACACCTTTGAATGGGGTAATCAAATCCTATGCAGAGATAGGCCAGGCGATAAAAGTGATATAAATACTCTGTTGTAATAGCACATTAAGTGCTTTCGTGATCTGAGAGGCAGGCTTAAAACGAAGGATACTGACCTATTCCTCTCAGCTAATGAGAGATGACTATAATGTTTTTCAAATGGGAGGAGGAGTTCTGCTCCGCAGCGAATGATATGCGCTATCGTGCTCTGCGTTGCCAGGTCGCTACCCTCACCTTTTCATATTTCCCTCTCACTCGCACACTGAGCATACAAATCTAACTGGTGACATAATGTTTATTCATTTGTATCATGAAAACTATTTGAGATAAAAAACTGTAATTTTGACGGTTCTGCTACGTACGTTACTCCCTATTACGGGATTTTTTTTTTTTATTTGCAATTGAATATTTTGTCTTAGCGCAAGTAATATTTATGAGAGACGGAATCACTTGGCACATTACTCCCCAGTTAAGCGCGAATATAATATGTCAACAGAGCAGCACTCCGATTGGCTACCGGACTGGTGGCGCTCTGTACAAACCTAATTCCATTTGAAAATCACTGGTCAATAAACATTAGCAAACAAAAGAAGACTCTACTGGTAGACACTGTAGACTGTCAGTCTCATGTTTCTTGTTAACACTAGTCCAAACCAGTGAATTATTATACAACTTGTTAAGGGACCAATAAGTGGAATACTGCGAGCGTTGGTATCCAGCCGCACACCTAGTAATTCCAAATTTTAGTCACACTGCCTTTGGCAGTGGAGTGGGGCAGGGTTATTTTGTTCTGAAAAAGACTGTACGTGGAACGACCCTTGTATACGTAGTAGACAACCTGAAGAAAGAAAACACACACTCAATAAAATGTAAATGACATGTAATTTATGGACGCTCTTTAACTGCTGTGGTTCTCAGCGTCCCATTCTAAATTGGGCGTGAAAGACCGATTAATTTTGCTCAGAGGCCTCTCTATCAGGCTTGAGGTTCTTTTACGTGCCGTAAATCTACGATATCTTCCCTTCCGAAGGAAGCCATGCTAAGGATTTTTACAACCGAAAAAAGCCATCGTCCTCCGCCGAGTTTGAACCCGCGACCTTGGGTATATGAAGTCAGCATGGTAACCATTACACCACGGAGGGTGACACACACACTCAATAATAATAATAATAATAAATAATAATTGTTTTTTAACGATGCTGTTAATTGCCAGGAATATATCAGCACCATCGGTGTCGCCGTGGCCGAGTGATGAGACCACTCGCCTCTGACCTACACGGCCCGGGTTCGATCCCAAGCGACCGCATGTGAAATTTGTGGTGGACAAAGCGGCGCAGGTGGGTTTTTCTCCGGGTTCTCCGATTTCCCTGCCATATCATTCCACCGGTGCTGCATCTTCATTTCATGTATCACCAGTGTCATCGTCTGCAGGAGTTCTTTAAGATGACAGTAAATCTATGACATGGACCTGACGCTTTTAAGCATACTTAAAAACCATCAGTGAAAGCCGGGTTTGAGCCCACGATGAGTTCAGAAGGCCAGCGCCTAATCAACGAGGTTACCCTGACCAACACACACTCAGAAAAGCACCCCACCTACAAATTTTAATCAGAAATGATTGAATGTTTTGATGCACATTTATTACTCCTGGAACTTAAAAATTAAATTCATGAAAGTGGTAGGCCGCGCCGTGGCCGTCTCTCAACTTGACGGCCCGGATTCGATCGCAAGCGGCAATATGTGAGATTTATGGTGGACAAAGCGGCGTAGGGGCGGGTTTACTTCGAGTTCTCTAGTTTCCCCCGCCTTCGCATTCCACCGGTGCTCCATCAACATTCCATATATCATCAGTGTCATCATGTTAAACACTATCCAAAAAAAAAAAAAAAAGAATGAGGCAATGATAATCATTTAGACAATCTTAGTATTACAGAACCGAGCTCGGACATGAGGCTGAGATGACCCAAGTGAGAGTAAGAAGGCCCCTAGCGAGTTCGGACACAAATGAGTGGAGGGGCGGTAGAGCAGGATGTCATCAAGTTCCTTTCCCACACTTAACCTAGCAGCTGAGACCACTGTCGTCGGCTACGCAAGTGTTGACCAGAGTAAACAAGCTCTGCAGTGGTTTGGTTTGTTGATACAGCATTAGGTGAGGGGGGGTTGTCATAGAGAGCGAACAAACCACGTCCACAAACCACCACCTCCCCTCTCTCTCTGCCGCAGCCGGCCACCGCCCTCTTTACCCTTTTCACAGTTCATAGATGCATTTCTATACATTGCGGCCATAATACCGTCCGCCAATTGAATTATCTTTCCCCATCATGGGCGTGAAACGGCCATTGAAGTCTGGCAAACATGCATAGCGAGGGCGTTTTACACACTGCAGAGAAATGCATAAAATGTGCAAGCGCTCTTGTAAATTGTACCATGGTTAGTTGTTATAAACGGTATAGTTAGCGCTGTTTCCCACTTTGGGCGTTTTAGGTCAGCATTCGGGGATTCACCGAATAGTACATCATCCGCGTTTAGCTACAATTATACCTGACGTAAACGGGTGTTTCCAGTTCAACCTTAAGCACCCAATCGAAATGATCTATCTTGCCAATATTAAACTTTTATCCATTATCTCAGCAACCATTTAAGATAATGAGCTAAATTTTTCAAGGTATTTTCAAAAATACCTTTAATGTTGATTGATGAAAAATATAATACTTCTGCTCATTAGAAGGAGATGTATGCTTATGTACATAGTGTATAGAGAAGGTTCTGCACTCCACCAAAAATTTCGATACCGAGATTTCACCGGAAATATATTTTTAGGGTCCCCTGTATCCAAAAAAAGTATTTTCAGAAAAAGGTCAGTGTGTGTGTGTGTGTCCGTATGTCTGTGTGTCTGTGAACACGATTACTCAAAAACGAAAAGTCAGTAAAATACCAAACTTGGTATTTAAGTTTAGTATCTTCCAGGGATACGACATGAAGATTTTGAGAAAAATTCCCCCACCCCAAACTACCCGTTATATGGAACTTTTTTCGAAAATTTTTATTTTCTATAAAATGGCTCTAACGATTTTGATTAAAATATCGTATGTTAAAGATATTTACCTGACAAATAAAATGTATAATTTGAAGTTTCTGGGAATAGCCTCTGAAGACTACTTTATTCTGGGTCAATTTTTCGGAATTTTGCATAACTACCAAACCGTAAGAGATGGATACAAATTTACCACACAACAAATGAAGAGCACTTTACATCACACAATTTATGTTATATACATTTTTTTCGTGGAGTTGATTGTTTTTTTTAGATATTCCTTGTTTTTGGTTTCAGCTATAAAAAACATACCTTTCTCATACAGGACTTTATGAACTCGTGTCCATACAAATAAAGGAACTTCAGTCACATAGCAATCAGCTTTTGACCATCACTTTAACCTATGGTACTCCCTTATTTCGCTTCTACTTACAAGAAAGCAAGTAATAAAACTATTTCTGCTAATTTTTTCTCGATTATTAGGAAGTAAATAGAAGCATATACTTTTTAACAATAATTTATTGCAGAGCTGTACATAAAGTCATGTGAATGGAGCACATCATATTGTTTAAATAAAACTCTTAAAATTTTATTGTAAAATGAAGATTTTTAATTTGTTTAAAAAAGTAATTTATTTACATAAAAACTTTTACGTTAAAATAAATCCTATTTAGGGGCAAATTTCAGCCCTTAATATCAATTAGTTTCCTAGATAATAGGAAATTAGGATAATTGCCTTTAAATATACAACTAAAAAAAAAATGAAACCTAACTTTCCAAGCACAACTTCGCAGTACTTCATAGCTCTCACATAAAGAAAATAAGGAAATATCAACTCTCACGTAAAGTTATTTATGATTTTCCAAGTGAGTGTGCCAAAATATTCTAAAGCAACTACTACACACAATTATTTTAACAATATTTTTAAATTACTTAAATTAGCGTACCTCTATGAAAGTTATAACAAAATGGGCGAGAGATTTGAAATATTCGTATGTAATTAAAACAGGAATGTGGAAAAAAATTAGAAAAATCCCATTTCGACTCCCCTTGAATTAATAATTGTTTATAACAAAATAATGGAGCAACAAGGAAATATTTCGTAATTACCATCAACTCTTCATGGTTTAGGAGCATTCTTCTGTTCCGGCCTCCTATTTCTTCCCATCTTTTAACTGGTCTTCCTATTGTTCTGTAGCCTAGAGGTTTATATCTGTATGACTGAAATGGAATACGAGAGCTATCCATTCTTTGTAAATGACTTTTCTATTTTTTCTCTATTTATTTGTCTTTTCTTTTAACGTCTGTCTTTCTATGTCTTCGTTTCTAATATCATTTTGTCTGGTACTTCTTTTTACTGTCTTATCGAAATTTTAATTCTGTATACATACTTTCGGTGTTTTCTTTTCAAGGTACGAGCTGTTATTCAAAAGATATTGAAACTTACTCCCTTTATTATTTATTTCTTCATTGTTTGCTTGAAATGTTACATTACAGCTCAAGTAATTACAGTTTCACACCTGTTCTATTACTTTATTATTTAACACTACCATCGATCTTTTTATTGTTTTCCTGTAAATACATAACCATTGATTTTCCTACTGACATAACTTAAACCTAATTCTGAATGAATTTTTGTTACCTGTAAATACCTATTTGCAACTTATCTTCTCTGCCTTTTATTAATATCATATCTGGAAAGAGTAGCATATGTAAATAGTGTATAGAGAAGGTATTGTATTGCACCCAAAAATTCGATACCGAGATTTCATCGGAAATACATGTTTGAGTCACTCTGAAATCCCGGAAATACATGTTTGATGTCCTGTGTGTGTGCCTGTGGACAGCATAGCTCTAAAACCGTTAAGGATACGACACGAAGGTTTTCAAGAAAATCCCACCACACCCAACTATCGTTTACATACAAAAAAAGTTCGAAAATTTTGATTTTCTCAAAAATCGCTCCAACGATTTTGATTAAAATATCGTATATTAAAAATACTTACCTGACACATAAAATATTCATCTTGAATTTTCTGAGAATAGCCTCTGAAGACTACTTTATTGTAGATGGATTTTATGGAATTTTGCATATCTGGTAAACCATAAGAGATAGACAAAAACTAACAACAGAAAATTTAGAGCTCATTAAAACAAACAATTTATGTTATATACATTTTTTCGTGGAGTTGTTCATCTTTAGATATTCCTATTTATTGGTTTCAGCTTTAAAATACTTATACTTTTCTTATTCAGGAATTTATCAACTTCTTTCCATATAAGCAAAGGAACTTCAGTCACAGAACAACCAGCTTTTGACTATCACTTTAATCTATGGTACTTCGCAAGGAAGCAAGTAATAAGACTATTTTTGCTCATGTTTTCTCGATTAGCATGAAGTACATGGAAGAATAAGCCTTTTAATATGTTGTAGAAATGTAGAGAAAGTCATTTAAATGGAACACATCTGACTTTTTACTGGTCTTCCTGTTGTTCTGTAGCCTAAAGGTTTATATTTGTATGAATATAATGGAATGAGAGTGCTATCTATTCTTTGCAAATGATTTTCCATGTTTTTCTATTTATTTGTATATTTTCTTTTGTCGCAAGTCTTCTTATGTCTTCGTTTCTAATATAATCTTGTCTGGTGCATCCGGAGATATTTCATTTCTGCCGCTTGTATTTGGCTCCAATCTTTCTTTTTAAGTGTCCAAGTCTCCGAGCCATAAAGTAAAACTGGAACAGCCATTGTCTTATAGAATTTTAAATTTGTATCCTTTCTGGTCTTTCTTTTCAAGGTACAAGCTGATACTCCACAAATATATTGGAACTTACTTACTTTATTATTTGTTTCTTTGTTGTTTGTTCAAAGGTTACATTACTGTCCAAGTAATTAAATTTTCTCACCTGTTCTAACACTATTATTTAACACTATCTGCGATCGTTTTATTTTTTCTCCTGTAAATGCCATAGCCTTTGATTTTTCTATTGATATACTTAAACCATAATACTGGATCAATTTTTGTAGCTTGTATATACTTATTTGCAGCTTATCCTCTGCCTTGTATCAATATCATATCATCTGCAAAGAGTATCATATTTAACGCATTATTGTTATTTATTTTTATTCCTAATGGTAGTCCATGTAGATGTTAAATAAAAGCGGCAATAAACTACATCCTTGTCTTAAACCACTATTATTTATCATATCTTGTGATAATCGTCCATTTTCTAAAACTATTTTTACTTTCTCTCTACTTGCTATATATAGTGTACACAGAAGGTATTGCACTCCACCACGGTGCAATATTTTACTAATATATTTCAAAATTGTTACATTTCCTCTCAGATATACTCGTAGATTAAATAAAATGGCTATTTAGCTATTCGAATAAACACTCCATATAGTTATTTGAATAAATGCTTCACTTTTGAGGGGTAAATTATTAAAATTTGGAAAAAACAAAAGTTTTACAGAGTACTAAAGTAAAATACTATTGTTATTTTAGCTAAATTTGTACATGGATACAATTAGAATTAACATTTAAGAAAGTTATTTTTAAATACTTTAATAATTAAATAATAAATAATTATTAGAACTTATTGGGATTTCGTCGACGTCATTTAATTACGCCTTAAAATCAAGATTTTTAAATAATACAAGTAAATTTTTTCTGCAATAATTAGGGATAATATAATAGTTATTTATAATACAAGTGATAAAAATTGTGTTTTATATTGTGAATGGGAAGCTTGCGAAACGAGGCGATTTTCCTAATCTTAGAACAATATAAAATAATTTTAACACGTATGTCTCATACAGTAGTTTTAGAGATTCTTAATATTTGTTATTATAAATAGATTGTTTTTCCTGAGTCCATGCTTAATGAACTGCGATATTCAATTGTTGCCTTGATTAGCATCAGTGCTGACAACACAATAACTTACTTGTACAGAACGAAAACATCCTATAGAACGAAGGCGGTGTAGCAGATATACGTAATTCTGCTCTCTGTACTGCTTGCATAATTTCGTTTGGTTCAGCACCTTCCATGATGATGACATTGACATCATCCGCCATTTTATGAATCGATACGAGCTTTCAGAGACATAGCCTACTTGAATCTGGTCATGGACGCATAAACCAAAGTTGGCTACATTGGAGTGTTATAATGTTCTAACAATGAGTGACAGAACTTTCTACTTTGGACACTAGTAACATCTGGTAAAAGACTTACTTTGAGCATCAACTGTCTAACAAAATATGCCATGACACCATTTGTAAACACATTTGCTACAGAACGTAATTTATTATGTAAATGTTTTTAAAAATACATCACGTGGCTGAATTTCACTAGACAATAACAATTAATAATCATCTGAACTAGATGGAATTTTTCGGGCGTTAAACTCTTGCGCATGTCTTCCTTCTGAAGGAAAGTAAAGCCGTTGGTCCCGAGTCACCGATTTACTATATATAAAAGCACCTCGAGCCTTATAAAGGGGCCTCTGAACAAAATTAAGCGGTCCCTCACACCCACAGTGGTTCAAGAACATCCATAAGCAAAACTCAGTTTTCTAAGCTAAAAATTTTATTCATGGCAAAAATATCACTATAACTGTGTGTGATAGTGGTATTAATTGCAATAAGATATGTAACAAACTGTAGATTTTCCAAAGTTCAAAAATGCATCGCTTGTAGCCTCTTGCACATGATCGGACTTGTTTTCTCAAGAGTTTACATGAATATGTTTCAATACCTGGCAAGATTTGTCAATGTATTTACGCGTTATTTTTCTGCCAAACTGAAGCATTTCAGAACACAGTAATTTATTACGTGCAAGGCAATTAGCGTCACGATATAACAGTTTAGTGAACGAATAGCATTGCAAATACTACGAATTGATAGGTTAACTTCACCATATCATAGTGCCCTCATCTTAAACTTGTGGTAACTCACGAAAACCACAACGGTCGAACTTGGTATAATGTTAAAGACAAGATATCTGGAAAATAAGTACGCTCTAAAACTTAAACATTGTTGAAAGTAATAGCGATATATAATTTTTTCAGAGTGCTTAACTACTGAAAGGGTATAAAATGTTTTTAATAAATAAATTTAATTCAGGTGATGCAAGCTATTTAATATTATATTATTAAAATACATATGTTCTTAATTTTAAAAGAAATTAGGTTTTTAAAATATAATTATAAGTGATTTTGAGTGTCTTTCTTGTTTTATGTTGTTCATTTTAACATTAATGTAAATTTATATGCATTGAAATTTCTAAAATTTGGTCTAAATTGTACTCGATGTAAGATTTTTTAATAAATAATAAAATGTGACCAAAATTAAAGCAACTAAAATGAATAAGACTTACATCAATTATATTTTATTTGCTTATGCTATTCTACGCTAAGCTCCTAATCAGATAAGGGGTATAATTTCGTCCTTATAAAACAAATAGTAATAAAACAAATAGCAATAAAAGTCCTAAATAAAATCATATAAAATAAAAATAAGTAATAAATTAAACCATAGCAAAAGTCAGATATAAAATTCAGTATGTATAAACATGAAAAAGCCAGAATCAGATAAATTTACATTAAACATGACGTAACGTAGGAATACCTGACAAAACTGCATTGTCATTGGAAAAGTTACTTTAAAAAAAACTTAAATAATAAAATGTTTATTGACCGCTCAGTTATCGTCTACCAGAACCTCTACAAAACTGGCTGACAGATACCGGGTTTTCCAAATATGTGCAAGAGCCCTCCAGCAACACATGAGGGTCGATAGATCTTCTCTAGCGGACAGATAGGATCAGGGTCGCCCATAAAAAGATAACTGTGTGTAAAATTGCAGTAACCAATACGCAATCTAGCCAAGATCACCTCCTCAGGTCGTTGTTTTTCCGTAGTGTTTAACGCCCACTTTTACTACATATGGCACCGCAAGCGATGACACTGATGATACAACCTCTAACCACTCGGCCATCCTCAAGTTGTTGATAGTTTTCCTAAGCCATTTTTAAAAATAAGCAACTGGAAGGAGTACATAGAATTAACAAGTTAAAGAACGAAGAATATAGCTCAGTCGATAATATGAAGAGAGAATGGCAGCGGAAAGGAACTATGGTGGAGTGATTTAGTAGTAGGTGGGACTTACGTTGATAATAAGGGTTTGAATTTTGAAAATATGGTTGCTCTCTGAGACGTTTTGCGTTTAGCTTCTCTCTTGCGCTACTTTTGCTTCAAATCACCCTTTCTACAACAATCGTAGCGTATCGTTTAGCGTCAACTGGCAAATAATTCACCGTATAGTAGTTTGGCGAGCCGCGGTAAGTTTAGCTCTTTATTCTTGTCTACAAAGTAAAGTTCATAAAACTCTGGAAGTTCGCATTTTAATATGGCTCAGTTATAATTCCAGTGCTTACTTCAGAAACAGCTGAATGGTTATTCATTCACCTTAATGGGAGTGGGTAGTATGAGCATTATATGGACATACAGCTAACCCAAGATATGTGAATTTCTCTGGATGTAATTTATAGATCAAAGTAACAAATATTGTATAATCTGGATGTATGCACGAGTGTCTCTTGGAATTTTTATGATCACATATTTTTAAGTTTGTCCGAAAAAAAATAATTTAAAAAAATCGTTTGCTAAATAAAAGGCAAAAATTTGAGATGTTTATGGTCCCTTTTCTGAGAAACCAGTAGTAGCAGAAAACTGAAACTTTTCTACATATAAAGACATTTTATCTAATACCATGAACTAGGGGAATTAAGCTACCCATGATATTTCTGATTTGAAAGGTATTATTGTCTGTTTCAAGATTTATACCTATATTTTTGGAACAATATCCTCAATTTTTACTTTCTCTATACGCACTATGTATATAGTGTATAGAGAATGTATTGCACTCCACCAAAAAATTCGATAGCGAGATTTCACCGGAAATATATGTTTTAGTGTCCCCTGTATCCAAAAAAAAAAGTATTTTCATAAAAAGGTCCGTGTGTGTGTCCGTGTGTCTGTGAATACGATAACTCAAAACGAAAATTCGTAAAATACCAAATTTGTATTTAAGTTTAGTATCTTCCGGGGATGCGACACGAAGATTTTGAGAAAAATCCCCCCACTCCAAACTATCCTTTACATGGAACTTTTTTCGAAAATTTTGATTTTCTAAAAAATGGCTATAACGATTTTGATTAAAATATCGTATATTAAAGATATTTACCTGACAAATAAAATGTATTTTTTCAATTTTCTGGGACTAGCCTCTGAAGACTGTTTTATTCTGGGTGAATTTTACGGAATTTTGCATAACTGCTAAACCGCAAGAGATGGATGAAAAATGTAGAGCACGTTAAAACACACTATTTATGTTATATGCATTTTTTACATGGAGTTGATCATTTTTAGATATTCCTTGTTTTTATGGTTTTAGCTTTAAAAATGTTGTCAACTCCTGTCCATACACAAAGAAAATTCAGTCATTTAGCAACCAGCTTTTGACTATCACTTTAACCTATAGTACTCCCTTATTTCGCTTCTACTTACAAGGAAATTAGTAATAAGACTATTTCTACCAATTTTTTCTCGATTACCATGAAGTAAATAGAAGCATAAGCCTTCTAACAATAATTTCTTGCAGAGATATAGAGAAAGTCATGTGAATGGAAAACATCAGATTTTTTCCGTTAAAAACAAAAAATGTCGCTTATTATTTTACACTACCCACTCCCCTTATAGCATAAAGAAGTACAACTTCTTTAGAGCAGACATACAACTTCCTTACCTAAATCTCTGTAAGGTAGACAACTACCAAGACTGATTGAGAGCCCGCAATGGCCGCGGTTACAACGGATAAGAACATCACGATATTTACATTACATTTACATTAAAAATGAACTTCAAATTAACTTAGCATAATACAGCAAATAATGTTACATTTTGTTTAAAGCAAGGAAACATTTAAGTCCCATTTCCTACGGCTCTGGATAACGCTTCTGACGTAGGCAACCGAGTTGTGACGTCATCGTCTACTTCGACCTGCAGTTGCGCCATAATACTTGCGTGTCATTATACAGCTTTATTTCAGATATAAAAACTGCTTTGTAGCTGCCGAAATTCGTGGATCAAAAGCGTTATACTGACTTACTAGCAAACCCACCTGTTTCACCTATGATTATTCAAATATATTGCATAACTGAAAAAAACAAGATGTGTCAATGATTATTTTTCAAATGAAGCACAGTGATCTTGTTTATCATTCACAAGGAAGTAAAGTACTAGCAGAGTTTTGACAGTAAATTTATTTTCGTAAACATAGAACGCTTAAGGTTTAATGGGGAGAACGAAAACAGCTGCAACTTCTTGACGTTATAAAACACAGCTGTAATGCCAAAAGGCTTCAAATGACAAATAAACCAGTAACGTTTTGTCCTAATTTATTACACAAAGATCATAAGTGATGATAATCATAGTGAAGATTCATGAAATGCATTTATAAGTTAATTATATTTATGAAAATAATAGATATAATATTGATGGTGTAAATAAAAAAATATATCAATCATAGATTTGAGTCCATAATTATGGTAACTAGTATTCATCCGGTATGATTAATGGATGAAAATTATATAAATAAATAAATAAATAATATAATAAGATAAAATATAATGTGCCAATGTCTTTATGATTTGTTGAGAATAATTGGTCGGGGTTTTGACTTTTACCCAATGGTTTCTTTGTTTGGAAGAACTTTGGTTAGTGTATTCATAACTAGCTTTTACTAGTTTGAAAAATTAAATACAGTTCTTAAATATGTCAAAAAACGGCGAATATAAGTATGGTACAACGATTGAATTAGAAAGAAATTCAGCATAAGGTCATAGGAAAATGTTACAATATTTTAGCTTCCATCAAAATGATCCCTGCAACAGCACTTTGCACATCCATCCAAAGAGTCCTTAGTATTTACTCACCATAGCTAAATATTTTTCTTCCTGATTTCAGGCTTTTTTTGGTACTAATTAACAGTTTGCTGGAGATATGATTTTATATAGTTGTGCTTCATTACTTCTGCTCGGAACCGCGAAGACACACGGTGACGTCAGATCAATGATTATTATTTCACGTGATCATTATGCAAAAGTTATTTTTAATTTAATCACGTTTTGATTTATTATTTTTCCTTTATGGTACTATTTTGAAATAGCCTACATATGAGCATAATTATTTCGTACATGTTTCCAATTGTGTGAAGAATATATAAGAAATGCAGTCGAAATAAACAGAACATGTGCCCATCCTTGAGCAAGAGAGTATTTACCGTCACGCATGTTTTTGCAGAGCTATTAAGCAAGCATGTATTCGTGGCAGTCACAAACAACCCTCTTTAATTGGAAAAATACTGTCAGACTGAAGAATTCAACCATAGCCGGGATATTAAACTGGGATCTCCTGGTCTCCATCCAGTTACTCTAACCACTGAGCTGCCATTTTGAGTTTGTGGTTTTAGTAAAAACGCGAGTTAGTTAGGGCAATTAATTTCGTGTTGGCCTGTTGCATGATAGCTCAATGGTCACTACAAGTAAACGGGGACCGGGAGATTTCGGTTATGGCAGTGAATTTAATTGTTCCGCTTTCCAACTCTTGTCCCACACACGGCTGGTGTGGAAGAAACAATTAATTGACAGTGCTGTGCTTGAAAACCATGGAACATGTCATTGCAATCAGCCTTAGTGAGTGAATGAAGGAGAAATGGATGTCTACAAACAAAACGAAGAAGGTGGGGCAAAGCGACGTCATTAGCTCATAGCAGAGATAGCAACTTGGAGACCGATAGAGGGACAGAATCGAAGTTATCGCAGCATGGCATGTCGTTGTGCCGTGTTGACAATGCAATGTGTACGTAGTGGTACTAATAGGAGAAAAATGGGGCAGTGGTAAATTGTCATGCTTGCAATAGCAGTGGAAGGTGATTGAGGTTGGGTGGATGGTAAACATAAATACCACTGATTTAGGAGAACTAACAAACTTAATATTTACATTGCAGTTGTGCAGTAAGTCACCAGCATCATTATTCGTTTAATTTTCTCTTAAGTTATATAGAGTACAATGCACAACATACACCCGTAACGTCTGAAATGTGAATCGTCTCCGATTGGCTCCAAAACGTGGTCATTTCGCGACGTATATGTTAGAAGATAGCTTGTGTCTCGATGTTTAGTGGATATTTAGCCTTCTATAATACGTCTGGGTTATCTTGAAACATTGCCCATTTCTCGGTAGTTCACTCAGCAAGAGGACAAGGGTTGGCGAAAGTCGTGCGCAGCTGGGTCTCAAGGTCAGTGTTGTGACCAGTTCTATGTGTGCTGTTTTAGATGCAGTGCTTTTTACACATCGGGAAATATGTAAATGTGTATAGTGTGTTTAGCCCTATTTATGTTTTGGGTTTTGCAATGTGCAAACTTGTGTTGGAAGTCGAGGGAAACCTCTGCAAACGATGCAATGGAAATATATGCTTGGTATTTAAGTTCTTCGCTGATGAATTGGAATCTTTGAAATCTGGAAAAGTATCTGTTACTCAGGTCATAAAAACAACTACCGCAGCCACTGGTGTATTTCGCACTTCGAACTCCAAGAAACTCCTAACTTTAAACGCTGAAAACATTGTAGGAAGAATTTCAGATATAGATTGAATCATTATTTTAATTTAAATATTACGGAATGATCCTCTCTTTAATTATATGATTTATGCCTTTAAGTTTTACTTCGTTTCGTTTCGTATTCCGCTTACCCTTCCGTATTTCTAGGACTCACACCCCCTAGGATTTACAAGCCAATGCCTAGGGAGCCAACGACGCGAAACCATAGTATGGAGAACATGTTACGAATGGTCGGCCCGTAGCCAGGCATAGACAGGAGGAAGTGGATGATATAAAATGTAAGCAAAATTGATTATTGGAAAAGTGATGATGCAGCAATTGGTGGAATGAGTGGTTGGGGAAACCCAAGAAAACCTCCCAGACGCCGTGGTCTAACCACTCACCCACGGCTCCGCCGTAATTTCTCTATAAGCATAAAAGCAAAAACCAAATTTCCATTTAATAATAACAATTCAATTGATGATTATTCATAATTTATGAAACAATATACAATATCGCTGTGGGGAGTCACTCGAAAGTTGCATAAAAGTGGTAAGCTTGGGATTAGGCAGTTAAGGACAACAGAGCGAGAAATTGTGGTCTCTCTATCTATCTCTCTCTAATTTCTATGTCTCAACATAAGCTAGACGTAATGTGCGTCTGTTCCCTGTGCCATAACATTTTTGCTTCGGCAGCTGTCCAGAAAGGCCTTAGTGCTATGCAATTGTACCTTTGTTTCTGTATATGTCGGGGCCGATGACTTGCTTTGACACGTATTGGCAGAAAACTTGAATGAATGAATGAATGAATGAATGAATGAATGAATGTATGAATAAGTGTATTTAATGAAATAACAGTATGCATTGATAGAGCTTCATTAATCGCACGGGTCAACAGACCGTACGTGATTTCGCAATACACAAAATAGTAAGCAATATTATAAAAATCTGATGTGTTCCATTCACATGACTTTCTCTATATTTCTGTAACAAATTATTGTTAATAAGCTTATCCTTTACTTATTTCATGATAATCGAATAAAATTAGCAGAAATAGTCTTATTTCTTGCTTTATTGTAAGTAGAAGCGAAATAAGGGAGTAACCATAAGTTAAAGTGAAAGCCAAAAGCTGGTTGCTATGTGACTGATGTTCCTTTGTTTGTATGGACAGGAGTTGACAAATTCCTGTGTGAGAAAAGTTAAGTTTTTCAAAGCTGAAACCAAGAAAAAGGAATATCTCAAAAACGATCAACTCCACGAAAAAAATGTATATAGCATAAATTGTGTGTTTAAACGTGCTCTACATTTTTTGTGTGTTAATAAGTTTTTATAAATCTCTTACGGTTTAGTAGTTATGAAAAATTCATCCAGAATGAAGTAGCCTTCAGAGGCTATTCCCAGAAAATTCAAAATATACATTTTATTTGTCACGTAAATATCTTTGATATTCTAAATTTTAATCAAAATCGTTAGAGCCATTTTTGAGAAAATCAAAATTTTCGAAAAAAGTTCCATGTAAAGGGTAGTTAGGGGTGGGGTGATTTTTCTCAAAATCTTCGTGTCGCATCCCTGGAAGATACTAAACTTAAATACCAAGTTTGGTATTTTACCGACTTTTCATTTTTGAGTTATCGTGTTCACAGGCACACGGACATACACGGACCTTTTTGTGAAAATGCTTTTTTTGGATATTGGGGACCCTAAAACATTTATTTCTGGTGAAATCTCGGTATCGAATTTTTGGGTGGAGTGCAATACTTTCTCTGTACACTATGTACATAGTGCGTATAGAGAAAGTAAAAATCTGATGTTTACTATTTTCATGACTTTGTCTACATCTCTGCAACAAATGTTGTTAGAAAGCTTATCCTTCTATTTGCTTCATGCTAATCCAGAAAAACTTAGCAGAAATAATAGTCTTATTACTTGCTTCCTTATAGGTAGAAGCGGAATAAGGGAGTTCCATACGTTAAGGTGATATTCAAAAGCTGGTTGCTATGTGACTGATGTTCCTTTGTTTGAATGGACAGTAGCTGACAAATTCCTGTATGGGAAAAGTACAAGTTTTCAAAGCTGACCAAAAACAAGGAATATCTCAAACACGATCAAATCCACGAAACAAATGTATATAACATAAATTGTGTGCTTTAACGTGCTCTACATGTTTTGTGTGGTAAGTTTTTGTCCATCTCTTAAGGTTTTGCAGTTATGCAAAATTCCGTAAAATTCAAGGCTATTCACAGAAAATTCAAGATTTGTCAGTTAAATAGCTTTGATATTCGATATTTTAATTAAAATCGTTAGAGCCATTGTTGAGAAATCAAAATTTTCGAAAAAGGTTCCATATAAAGGTTAGTTGGGTGTGAGAATTTTCTTGAAAATCTTCGTATTGCATCCCTGAAAGATATTAAACTTAAATACCAAGTTTGGTATTCAACAATCTTTTCGTTTTTGAGCTATGCTGTCCGCGTGCACACACACACACAGACAAACATACACACACACAGAGGCTTTTTTCCAGAAATGCTTTTTTTTTTTGGATTCAGGGGAACCAAAACATGTATTTACAAAGAAATCTCGGTATGGAACTTTTGGATGCATTACAATACCTTCTCTATGCACTATGTACATAGTACATGTAGAGAAAGTAAAAATTAAAAGAATAAACAAAACAATAAAAAGACAAAATTATTCAGGTACAGCAATTTAAATTTACAGCACAAAATAAACCGTAATGCATCTTATTAAAATAGACATATACCTACACTTAAGAGAAATATATACACACAATACTAACACCACAATAAAACAATGACCGAAAAAAATACAGAAAACTTAAAGTGTACTTCAGCTTCTAGACGGCATATGACTTTAGGTAGCCGCCCGGTCTATCTATTTTCATTATCTGTAGATAGATGGCAGCGGAATCGCTGGATCATATTATTAAATATCCAAAGCGGTATTTACCGTGGCGATGTACCCTAACCCATGCAGTACACTATGATATTCTCTATTAAATATCAAATTATTTCCCCTAACACCGCTATTTAGATCTTTTCCCGCTTCTGCTAGCCTTCTCACATCCCAGATATCTTGCCCTAAGCACATATTTACCTATCCCCTCCACGTCTTCCATTCCTACCGGCAGAGTTTAACTCAAACATACATTTCACGGGAGGTGGTAAAGGATCGTCGTAAGAAATGTTTCATCTTCTCGCTAATTCACGACCGGAGCGAAGTGACAGGAGTAAATTGTCCTAAGAGATAAAAACACGAGTTGTATTTCATAAGACAATTCAGCGAAATAGACTATTAATAATTTATAATATATACAAAGGGAGATTTTATCAAGTTATGATTGTAATACTTACATTAGTTCTCAAATGGTGGATGACGCATTCGACCACGTTCATTTACCGATTTTTTATTACTTTCCCCTCACGTCCTATGTACATAGTGTATAGAGAAGATATATAATGCACCCAAAAAGTTTAAAAGTTTATATCGAGATTTCACCGGAAATATATGTGAATTAAAAAAAAAAAACCGTTCTGGAAAAAGGTCAGCGCGCGCGCGCGCGCGTGTGTGTGTGTGTGTGTGTGGACAGCATAGCTCAAAATTAAAACACCATTAAATACCAAACTTAATACCAAGTATTTCATTTTAAAGAAAATTCCCCCAACCCCAGCTACCCTTAACATGGAACTTTTTTAGAACATTATGATTTTTTCAAAAATGGCTGAGACGATTTTAATTAAAACATCGTATATTGAAGATATTTATGTGACAAATAATATATATATATCTTCAATTTTCTGGGAATAGCCTCTAAAGACTACTTTATTCTAAATGAATTTTACGGAATTTTGTGTAACTGCTAAACCGTAAGAGATAGACAAAACAGATAGACAAAAGAGATAGACTTACCACACAAAAAATGTAGAGCACATTAAAACACACAATTTATGTTTTATAATTTTTTTGGTGGAGTTATCCTTTTGAAATATTTCTTGTTTTTGGTTTCAGCTTTGAAAAACTTTTCTCATACAGGTATTTGTCAACTCGTGTCCATACAAACAAAGAACTTCAGTCACATAGCAATCAGCATTTGACTACCACTTTAGCCAATGGTACTCCCTTATTTCGCTTCTACTTACAATAAAGCAAGAAATAAGACTATTTCTGCTAATTTGTTTCTCGATTAGTATGAAGTAAATAGAAGCATAAGAGATGTAGAGAAAGTCATGTGAATGGAACACATCAGATTTTTTCTTTTTGTTTTCTCTCTTTACTGCCTCCTGAATTATGATATGGCCGACCCAATGTATGAATATCGATAGAACAATAGAAATAGGGAACAATTGTTTTATTTAAGCTTTAAATACTAATACATGAAATGGAAACAAACTTTATTTTATTTGAATTTATTGTACTCATCTCATGCCCAAGAAATATAAAAAAATATTATTTTCACTCATTTTTGCTTTCTCTAGCCCGGTATGTACAATGTATATAGGGATAGAGAAGTATTGTATTCCACCCAAAAATTCGATACCGAGATTTCACCGGAAATACATGTTTTAGGACCCCCTGTATCCAAAAAAAGCATTTTGAGAAAAAGGTCCTTGTGTGTGTTCGTGTGTGTGTGTGTGTGTGTGTCCGTGTGAACACGATAACTCAAAAACGAAAAATAGCTAAAATACCTAACTTGGTATTTAAGTTTAGTATCTTGAGGGATGCGACTCATTTAGGGATGCGACACGAGATTTTGAGCTAAGTTACCCCACCCCAAACTACCCTTTACATGGAACTTTTTTCGAAAATGTTGTTTTTCTTAAAAATGGCTCTAACGATTTTGATTAAAATATCGTATATTAAAGATATTTACCTGACACATAAAATGTACATCTTGAATTTTCTGGGAATAGCTTCTAAAGATCTGTTTATTCTGGATGAATTTTGCTTAATTTGGCATAACTAGTAAACCGTAGGAGATAGACAAAAACTTACTGTACAAAAACGGTAGGTCTTGTTAAAATACACAACTTACGTTATATACCTTTTTTTTCGTGGAGCTTATCGTTTTCTAGGCATTCATTGTTATTAGTTTAAGTTGTGAAGTTCTTATACTTTCTGAGACGGAAGTGTCCGTTTTTCTTTTGTTCTACTCCTGTCCAAGAAAAGAAGCGATTTGTACTGACAATTGCTTAACGACAGCTTTTAAAACATTTGACTATCGGTTTAGTCTACTGTATTCCCTTATTTTCTTCCTACTTATACGGGACTAAGTAATAAGATCATTGTACTAATGAGTACCTCGATTAGCAAGGTGCAGAAAGAAGAATAATGTTATGTAAGAAGTTTGTAGAACAGCTAGAGAAAGTCATGTGAGTGTAACACATCAGATTTTTTACTTTTTGTATACTTGCTATGTATATAGTGTATAGAGAAGGTGTTGCGCTCCACCAAAAAATTCGATACCGAGATTTCACCGGAAATATGTATTTTAGGGTCCCCTGTATCCAAAAAAAAGTATTTTCAGAAAAAGGTCCGTGTGTGTCCGTGTGTCAGTGTGTCCGTGTGTCCGTGTGTCTGTGAACACGATAACTCAAAAACGAAAAGTCGGTAAAATCCAAACTTGGTATTTAAGTTTAGTATCTTCCAGGGATGCGACACGAAGATTGAGGAAAATCCCCCCAACCCCAAACTACCCTTTAAATGCAACTTTTTTCGAAAATTTCGATTTTCTCAAAAATTGCTCTAACGATTTTGATTAAAATCCCGTATATTACTGACATTTACATACGAAATAAAATATATATCTTGAATTTTCTGGGTATATCCTCTGAAGACCTCTTTATTCTGGATGAATTTTGCCGAATTTTGCTTAACTGCTAAACAGTAAGAGATAGACAAAAGCTTACTGCACAGAAAATGTAGAGCACGTTAAAACACACGATTTATGTTATACAAATTTTTTTCGTGGAGTTGATCGTTTTTTTAGTTATTCATTGTTTTTATTTCACCTTTCAAAAACTTATATTTTCTCATACAGGAATTTGTCACCTCCTGTCCAAGCAAACAAAGGAACTTCCATCTCATAGTAACCAGTCTTTGACTAGCACTTTAACCTATGGTACTCCCTTATTTCGCTTCTACTTAAAAGGAAGAAGTAATAAGACTATTTCTGACATTTCTTTTTTCTCGATTAGCATGAAGTAAATAGAAGCATAAGCTTTTTTAACAATAATTTGTTGCAGAGATATAGAGAAAGTCATATGAATGTAACACATCAGATTTTTTATCTAAGTACATTATGAACTGGATAAAACATTAAATAAACATTGTAACTGAATTAATTGAAAGTACAGTTTTGGAACTGACATTTATTAACATTGAAGGTTGGCTAACTGGTACCTTGCTACCAATAACCAAGACAGTCAGCTGCGACAAGATTTCAAGGAATGAACATCAGCTGTGATAAGATTTATCAACAATATTGCTCCTGTCGGATGACCGCGATTGATTGAAATTGCCTAATCTCAGCCATACCATTAGCGCTTTAATAGTTGAGCTAAACTGTCAATAAAATATCAGAAAATTACAAGCTCTGTACCACACTATGCAAATGTCCTCAAAATTAAACGAATTCAGGGTATAGATGATAATTTATGGAGTAGATGAAAACATATAGGTAGTTTCTTTTTCTAATTTGTGAACAAAAAAACATGATACTGCAATAAGTCTGTATCAAATTACATTATTTTGTAATATTTGAAGCTGCATAACGTTTTTTCTTCTTAACTTTTTGATGACTGCTGTGTACAAGATTATTTTACAAGCATTTAGTAGAGAAATTATTTTTATACTATCCGATTATGTAGCTCGCACATAGTTTAATGTGAAAGAGAAATGAATTTGTAAAGTTATAAGCTTCTAAATGAGAAGTTTCAGCTAAAATATTGATGATGCTCAACTTTGATATTTTTTCACCGTCAGTTTAAAACACGTTTATACCACAATTTCAGAAGGTTGGTGCTCTGTTTAATCCACGTAAAAATAAATAATGGTGTACGTAGCACACACGAAAAATAATGTGCGACATTCATATATTTTTGTACTCACCTACAATGTATTCATAAAAAAGCTTGGCCGCGCCGTGGCCGAGTTGTTAGACTACTCACCTCTCACCTAGAAGGCCCGGGTTCGATCCCAAGTGACCGCATTTGAGATTTGTGGTGGGCAAAGCGGCGCTGGGGCGGGTTTTCTCCGGGTTCTCCGGTTTCCCCCGCCATCGCATTCCACTGGTGCTCCGTCTTCATTCATATATCATCAGTGTCACCGCGGTGCCATAAGTAGTTAAAGCGGGCGTTAAACACTACAAAAATATACAAAAGCTTATTTTGTATGTGAGTGAGTGTGTCATTCCAGAGGGATTCCACACAGCAACCACCGTTGTCTTATCGTGCGTCAGACCGCAGGAGGATAGAGGATGAAATAGGACCGCAGGGAAAGAGCCACCGTGGGGGGTTCCTAGCTTAGTCCAAGCAGTTCTTCAGCTCGACACAGGGAGCACTAGGAGCTCGCGCCTCAGGTCTGACCGAACTCAGTGAGTCCTACAGACAACTATTACGCCATTCCGCCGCCGAGAACTGCGTTTCCAAGCCGCATTCACCACCGCGGATGGGCGCCACCACCGCAGTCCTCGCCGACACAACCCTGAAAGAGATCAATTAAATGAAATGGAGAGGAAGTTTGAGGGACTGAGGGAACCTCAGTATTTGCGTGGTCACTCGGAAAACCCCTTAGGTCAGAGAGATCGGCCGCGGGAATGGAGCCTATGACCTCCGGAGTGTCAGTCCCAGATGAAACGCTTCAGCCACCTGGTAAAACTTATTGTTGTTTCATGTTAAAACAGAGAACATTTCAATACTCATTTGTTGGGGACATGCTGGATATCATCAAACCGGCTACGTAGGTTACAAAAATCTCTCTCTTCTTTTAATACATTTCATTTTCCAAAGACTTTTTGACATATATACTTTGAGGCGAACACTGATATTAGTTATCGTACTAAGTATTTCAAAACAGAAAATGTTGTGTTGTGTTTGTCCTTTAGTAAGTTATACCATATATCAATTAAAATCGGAGGCATTAATTGTATTTGATCGTTCGAAATTTGTCAGTAAATTAATGTAGCACAGACATACCGTTTATTTTTATGTTCTGGAGCTTATAGGTGGGTCAAACAAAAGCAGTTAGCGGGGCAAGTTTACCCCTTTTCCCGAACCATAGTCAGGCAAATCGTACTCATTTTCAATTCAATTCAGTTTATTACCTGTAAATTCGTTACAGAATTTTTGCTTCGTCAATATAAAAATGTCTAAAAAACAGAAGTAATAAATGTACATTATGAAATGTGTACCTAAATATCACTGATTAATATTTACAATTCATTAAGATTATACAAGTATTTCTAAATAAGGAATTTTTCCATATGACATTTAACGGTGGGACCAGATAATAATTAAATACAGGTAATTTATTGTATAAATTGATTTCCATTACATCTGCATTATTTTTTGACTTTATACATTATTAGTTTATAATAGTCTGTTTTTCTTCCAGTATTGTAACAATGGATTTCATTAGTTTTGGTTAATTGCCTATCATTACTAAACAGAACATATGTATAAGAGTACACGGTAACATGTTTTGATTCTGAACAAAAGTTTCTTTACAGGATTCTTTTGGTTTAAGATTGTATATCACTCTTAAATATTTTCTTTTTTCAGAATAAATACTGTACTTACTAGTGTTTTGGCTGCGGAAACCCATAGCTTAATTCCATATAACTTACGTGGATAAATAACTTCACAGTATACTAGTTTTAATAATATTGACTTAAAATACCTTTATAAGTAAACGGATTTACTATTTATACTATCATGTTCATTTTATATACATAGTATTGTTAGCAAATAAATAACCATTTATTTTGTTCGTTTGAATATATCATTTACATATAACATAAACAATAGGGGTCCTAAAACAGTTCCTTGTGGAACTCCATATGTTACTGTTTCATGTTTTTACTATAACTTACTAGCTTGATCTGTTTGACTGGTTTCATCCTATGAGGTTCGTTAGAATCGAATTGTTTCTTACTCCGTGCAGTCTATGTGCTTTCTAATTAATTCATTAAAATATTGTGACCAAGAAAGTCAAAAGCTATAGATAAATCAAATATTACGCTACCAATCATAAAATTATTTTCTATTTTTAAAACTGTTTCATGAATAAACTCATTTAATATTATTACAATAAAATACTCCTTTCTAAAGCCATGTTGTTGCTTATTTATTATATTTTTCTATTAAAAAGTGAATGAGTCTGTTGTATACTATGATTTGAAATAGCTTAGCTAGTTCTGAGGTAAATGTAATGGGACAGTAGTTATTTATAAAATCACGTGTACGTTTTATATTTTCCCTCTGCAGACAGATATTCTATGAGTGTATGTTTCAAATTTAAATTCTTCTGTTTGATAAATTGCATTAGCTTATTATTGTAATGCGTTACGTGT
The DNA here is from genome assembly GCA_030762935.1 of Hymenopus coronatus. Lineage (NCBI taxonomy): Eukaryota > Metazoa > Arthropoda > Insecta > Mantodea > Hymenopodidae > Hymenopus > Hymenopus coronatus. The sequence goes on along the minus strand of CM060888.1, from coordinate 44,835,016 downwards.
CGAGCTATCAAATGTCCAGTGCAAATTGTGTTATCAAGAGATAAATATCTCCTGGAGGTTTCTTCTCCCCCCCCCCCTCCAAAACCCTAGAGAACATTCGCTTCCAGAACGTTCTGCGGAGTTATGAGCGTTCTCGCGTGATCCAGTCACTAAGTCAGTGAGCAAGTGCGTTTTTGTTACGATCTCCGAACGATTTGTATTGACTAATGAGTGGATTACAAGGAACTGAAGTAGTCTCAGTAAGTGAACCGTCCAGGAGAAGAGACTATTTTGTACTCCCTCGCGCTGTGACGACGCTGAAGAAATTGAAGTGACGGGGGAATATGAACTAGTTCACAGGGAGTGAAGTGACAATTTAAAGCAAGTGAAATGACAATGAGAACTTAGTGAAGTAAGAATAAAAGAACATTGGACAAAGTTACATGGTGTCAGGAGTGGGATTAAGAGATTTATGAAGCCAAGTGGAAGAAATGCTTTGAAAATTAAGTGAATGGAGACCATGAAATTTGGAATGGAGATAGCAACTGCGGTGAAGAAGGTGAATCAGAAATGCTGGAGATGGAGCTGAAAGAAGAACGAGATGGCGAAGATGGGAAATGAAATAACGGCGGTGAATTCCGCCATGGAGAAAATGCAGGTGGAAGTGATCATTTGAACTAGATCCGATTATGAAGAGATACTATATTGTTCAAATCTGGACATCTATTTCCAACACGTGCTCCACTGTAGATGGAGTTACACTGGGCGCGTTTCAACGGATGACAACGAAGGTTATTGAAATGCGTCCAGGGTAACTCCATCTACACCATGTCCAAGTGGAGCACGTGTTGGAAATAGATGTCCAGATTTAAACAAAATGATAGCTTCACTGTATGTAATGGCTTTTTAACATTTTAAAAAGAGATACTATAGTTAAAAGCTGGACATTTGAATATTTTATAAAATTAAAATGTATTTGGCATCTGCACTAATACGTTATATATCATAATTTATTTTGGAAACATAGCAAAGGCGAAAACAGAATTTAGCAATATTTTTCTTATACTTCATTTCATGGGTCAATTGAATTATGATGATTTTATTACTTTAGTATACTTTTATTGGAGGAATAGATAAAGACTATAAATTTGATATTTGATTGGATGTAGTTCGTTATTGAAATAAGTTTTAACTAACTACTTAAATCCTCCATTCCCACTGGATGATAAAAACTCCATAGCTTTATACATGGTATGCATTTCTGCCGGCCCTGCGTGACGAAAGCAAACAACTTTACGTTGTTTCTTGTATTCGGATGAAAAAGAGAAACTTTTGGAATAGGATTAAGGTTATTTGTGTTATTAGCGTGGCAGTATGAGTTTACATAGGGAGTAGGTACCCTAACCCATACAGTGTTTGTGTGCCCACCCCCTCCACTACCCCTAACTTTGTTCGTAGCAGCAATCACTTTGCTTCAACCCCCGTCCCTCTCCCTACCAACCCCTCGCCCTACTACCCCCGAGACCCGATCAATATATTCCCTCCCACCATGCCGGAACCCCGTTTAGAAGCGGCTTTACTCCGTCATATGAAGGGGTTGCGAGCTAAACGCGTGGAAAGAAGCCTTCAGATCACATGAGATATAACCCTACCCTTCCTTACATACAGCATGATCCGTTCTCAGTTACACCGCAAAGTGACAATATCGTTAAGGGCGATGACCGCGTTCAACTTGGGTTAAATACCGCATTCGCATTTTAATTTAGCTCTTTCACTTGTTCATCTCATTAAGTCGCCGTAATCACTGGCTCGTAGCCAAAATACCCATTGGTTTTGCATAAATAATACTACTGCATTGCATAAAGTGTTTCAAAAGCAACTTCAAAGAGTTATAAATATTATAATATTCGAAAAACAACAAAAGAGGTTACTAGCGGGCAAGCAATGGTGTTTAATAAAAACTTAGGAAAGATGTTCTGCGTTCTGTTGTTCATCTTATACTTTCTGCGGCATTTTGCTGATTGAGTCTTGCAATAGTAGCAATTTCTTGCGCGATAGCATCTTTTAGTTCCCATCGGGTTGCTGGATTGTCAGAAAAACTCATTTTTATGTGACCACGCTCGGATTCGGATCTGGGGATCGCGGAGGTCAATTTGTTGGAACTTTACGAATGGAACATGATCCTACTCTTACATTTCTAGAATTCTAAATTGTTTCAGAGGTTTAGTAAAACTCCATTTGCTTTCGTAATAGCATTGAATCAGTGTTCTCTCATTTAGTGATAAGAGTCACGATATATAAACTGCAGGTTCTTATTCTTACCAATGTTTTATTCAACGGAACGTGTAACCATGATAACGGTGAACTGAAAAAGAGAAAAAAAACAAAAAAAAAACAAGGTATTGCTTGCCAAGTACGTGACTTCTTTTGTTTTAATCCTATCTAAAATATAATATTTATAGTAGCTGAAAGTTGGAAGCGACTTTGAAAACAATTTATAACAATTTGGACAACGGTTTCCTTAACATAGACTTTCCTCACCTTTTATTGTGTATTAGAGGGTGTGCGCACAACGAGCAAAGAATGAAATTGATCCTCATTATTCTAGGAGATTTTATTCTATACACATGACCTGGTTTTAATTCAAGAAAATGAGAATGAATTACAATATGCATCACACTGCTTAAATGAGTTATGTCAGCAATATAACCTTAAAATTTCAACAGAGAAATCCAAAATTATGGCCTTTTGGGGAAAAGAACACATAAAATCAAAAAGCCATTTTAGAGAAGCAATCGTTAGAACAAGTGAAGGAGTTTAACCAACAAGGATGTAACTTCAATTATTGGACAAGAACTGAAAGAGATGTGAATAAAAATATTTCAAAATTCCAGGTGATATGTGCAACTATTCATAGAACAATAAGAAATAAAACAAGAAAGGAAACTAAGTTAAAGTTTTACAAACCAATGGCGATTCCTATGCTATTATATGAGACATGGATCACCACAAAGAAAATTAAATTAAAAGCCGTTTACAAAGTGCAGAAATAAACTTTTTAAGCCAAACAAAAAAATTTACAAGATTAGATCAAATCCGGAATGAAGATATAAGAGTAGAACTTAATATAGAATCAATAAATTCCAAAATTGAAAATTATCAGAACCAGTGGATGCAACATGTTCAAAGAATGGCAGATTCAACTCTGCCTAGGATAGCATTTGAATATGAACCAAAAGGAAGGAGAGATGTCGGTTGACCCAGAAAAAGATGGAGGGAACAACTGTGAGACGGAACGAGCAATCTGCCCATACCGTGAAGTGAAGAAGAAGATTGTTATTCTAGGGTTAGCATTGGTATTGTCATTTGTCTTTTCTTGCAGTTTTGTGTGTGATATCTTTCACGCGGTTTGTTATACAGTTCGCACACGCAGTCTTCGTTTGGCTGATAGAATTTCTTGTTGTGGAGAGCTTATGATGGAACCTATCGTGTAACTACGTACCGAAGGTCGTATATGCAGGCGTATCTGTAATCTGACGTCTTCTGTGACGTCACTCTGTCTTGATAACGCTGTCTTCCCGTTTCCCGGGATTCGATTCACGTATCGGGTTTTGACTTTCTCTAATGTTATGAAGTCGTTAATTTGTAGTTTTTCCCATATTCTGCAGATTCCATAGGCTGCTATTGATGTTTGACTGATTTAACCCTTAGTTGCCTGTTTTTCCTTTTATTCAAGTTTAAAACTAGAATACAAGTAAACATTTATGGGAATAAACCTTAAAAATCGGATGTGTACCATTCACATGACTTTCTCTATATCCCAGCAACAACTTATTCTTAAAAAGCTTATACTTCTATTTACTTTATGCTAATCAGAAAAAAATTAGCAGAAATAGTCTTATTACTTGCTTTCTTGTAAGTAGAAGCGAAATAAGGGACTACCATAGGTTAGAGTGATAGTCAATTTCCTTTGTTTATATGAATAGGAGTTGACAAGTTCCTGTATGAGAAAGGTATACGTTTTTCATAGCAGAAACCAAAAATAAGGAATGTCTCAAAAACGACGAACTCCACGAAAACTATGTATATAACATAAATTGTGTGTTTTAATGTGCTCTACATTTTTTGTGTAGTAAGTTTTTGTCTATCTCTTACTGTTTAGCAGTTATTCAAAATTCAGTAAAATTTATCCAGAATAAATTACTCTTCAGAGGCTATTCCCAGAAAATTCAAGATATACATTTTATTTGTCAGGTAATATAGGAAATGTTAATCAAAATCTTTAAGAGTCATTTTTGAGAAAATCGAAATTTTCGAAAAAAGTTTCATGTAAAGAAAGGGTGGTTGGGGGTGGGGGGAGTTTTCGAAAAATCTTTGTGTCGCATTCCTGGAAGATACTAAACTTAAATACCAAGTTTGGTATTCTACCGACTTTTCGTTTTTGAGTTATCGTGTTCACAGACACACGGATCTTATTCTGAAAATACTTTTTTTGGATACAGGGGACCCTAAAACATATATTTCCGGTGAAATCTCGGTATCGAATTTTTTGGTGGAGTGCAATACCTTCTCTATACACTATGTATATAGCACGTATAGAGAAAGTAAAAAAAAAACAATAAAAGGTCGTATAATCCCTTAATTATCTCATTCCGTCATACTGGCTGTAAATAAAGTTCTTTTCCGTGATCAAGAGGCAAAATTCTAGGCTCAGGTTCCCAAGGTCGCGGGCTGGAAGGGTGTGGAATTTTTTCGGAAGGGAAGCAGGGCTAATATGTAAATCGGGTCAACAGATTAATCTGGTTAGTTTCAAAACTTTGGCTGCTACACCAAGGTCAAGGGACATCAACGTGCTACCATCTATCAGAGAAGAGCGCAACTTCTTCCTAAGTGTAAAAGCTATTGTATGGTTTGTAGCTGTGAGAAATAAAAGACACCAGTCTTGTTAAAGTAAGGGATGTCTGGTTAAGGTGCTTCAAATACACATTTGTTATTTTCTTTATTTTATAACGTAAACTTTAAAACAAGTAAAGCCTTTTGTATCAGAGGTTAAAGTGCACCAACGCATTCCAGTGTTACTAAATAATGTTTATAAACGTTTCTACATTTTGGATTAATCGAGTAAATCAATGGTTAAAAGGTCAGTGCATCTATGAGGGATGCTCATAAGATGTCTCGTATATGGCTATAAATAGTGATTTAAAAATAAAATATGATTCTTAAGATAAAGGTTAAATAATATATAATTATACAATATCAAAGGATATTTTAAAATAAAATATTAGTTTTGGGAATTATTGTTAAGAATTTTAAAGTTTTGAAAGTAAGATTTAACTTTGGTTTACAAGCTCCTAAAGACGAAATGCAGAAGACCAGTAAAGCATCTCAAGAAGGGAGAAGTCAACGCTATGCCGCTAAACTCTATGAAATGTCGCATTCATGCCTGCAACGCAGACTGTAGATTGGTCATGATTCATGACCAACCTATACGTAATAAAGTCGCGCAACCAAATTCAACAAAGAGCGAGAAAGAAAAATAGTTTCCAGACTATTCACGATGTTTGCTTGCTAAAATGTAACTGGGAATTTTATTTCGCCATTGGTTATCTTTAAAGCAAAGAACCATTTTCCAGTATTTTTGAATGACTTTCCAAACTGATCTCTTGTGAACATATCAGGTTCTGGATGGATCAATGAGGATATGTTTTCTTGCAGTTGCTGTACCGCTTTCAAGCCCTTCGAATGCATGGAGGCCGTACCGTGACCAAGTGGTTAAAGTACTCACCTCTCGCCTAGACGGTCCGAGCTCGACCCCAAGCGTCGTATGTAGGATTTGTGGTGGACAAAGTGGTGCAGGGGCGGGTTCTACGGTTTCCCCCGCCAGCGCATTCCATCGGTACGTCACCATGTATGAATCATCGCCTGTGTTGCCATTTGAAGTAAAAGCGGGTGATACACTATCCTAAAACAAAACAAAAAAATCTGATGTGTACCATTCACATGACTTTCTCTATATCCCTGTAACAAATTATTCTTAAAAGGCTTATACTTCTATTCACATCCTGCTAATCTAGAAAAATTAGCAGAAACAGTCTTATTACTTTCTTCCTTGTAAGTAGAAATGAAATAAGGGAGTAGCATAGTTTAAAGTGATAGTCAAAAGCTCGTTACTATGTGACTGAAGTTCCTTTGTTTATATGGACATGAGTTAAATGCCTGTATGAGAAATTCCATTTTCGACCCTGGAAACAAAAACAAGGAATATCTCAAAAACGATCAACTCCAAGAAAAAATGTATAAAACATAAATCATGTGTTTTAATGTGCTCTACATTTTTGTCTAGTAAATTTTTGTCTATCTCTTACGGTTTAGCAGTTATAAAAAATTCCGGAAAATTCATTCAGAATAAAGCCATTCCCAGAAAATTCAAAATATAAATTTGATTTGTCAAGTTAATATCTTTAATATGCGATATTTTAATCAAAGTCGTTAGAGCCATTTTTTAGAAAATCAAAATATTCTCAATATCTTCGTGTCGCTTCCCTGGAAGATTCTAAACTTAAATAAACTTAAACTTAAATACCAAGTTTGGTATTTCACCAACTTTTCGTTTTTGAGTTATCGTGTTCACAGACACATTGACACACGAACACACGGACACACACACACGGACCTTTTTCTGAAAATACTTTTTTTAGATAAAGGGGATCCTAAAACAGATATTTTCGGTAAAATCTCGGTATCGAATCTTTTGGTGGAGTGCAATACCTTCTCTATACACTATGTACATAGTCGTATTGAGAAAGTAAAAAACAAAGAATTCCTTGAACCTGCTGCTTCTTATAGATAGCCATGAGTCCACATGGCATATCTATCAAGGTAGATCTTTCTTCAAGACCCTCAAAGCATATTCTTAAAACAAATTTGTGCGTAACACAGAGAGGAAGCAGCTAAAACGTAAGAGATGGTAAAAAATTTACTGCACAAAAAATGTAGAGCACGCTAAAACACACAATTTATGTTATATAATTTTGTTTTGGTGGAGTTCGTGGTTTTTGAGACATTCCTTATTTTTGGATTCTGCTATGAAAAACTTATATTTTTCTCATACAGGCAATTGTCAACTCCGATCCATATAAACAAAGGAACTTCATTGACATAGCAACCAGCTTTTGACTATCACTTTAACCTATGGTAGTCCCTTATATCGCTTCTACTTACAAGGAAGCAAGTAATAAGACTATTTCTGCTAATTTTTTCTGATTAGCATAAAGTAATAACAGTATACGTTTTTTAAGAATAATTTGTTACAGGGATATAGAGAAAGTCATTTGAATGGTACACATCAGATTTTTCGTGAAGCAAAGGATTATAGACTGACGATTGTCCCGACTTTGAGTTCTGTTTAAATCGGGTTCTGCAGAGAAATACTATTAAATTCAATGTTCCTTCTAACTTTATTGTTATTAAAAATACTTTGTTGCATAAGGACCTAAGTAATCAAAAATATATTATAGTAGTTAATGGCATAAAAGCACTATTACTAATTTTGTAATTTTTGACCCGATTTGAAGTAAGTTCCCCTAAAGGCGATCGTCCCGTGTTGTAGATTTTCCAGCAAGTAAAAGAACCCCAAGCCTAATAAAGAGCAAAACCAAGCAGGCTTTCAAGCTCAATATTGAATGGTACGATGAGAACCATTCTATAAGTAAAACTCAATTTAAAGTTCTTTATATAACGTTTCTAATTCTACTCTCACTTTTTACTTTCTCTACAAGTACTATGTATATAGTGTATAGAGAAGGTATTGATTGCACTCCAGCAAAAAATTCGATACCGAAATTTCACCGGAAATATATGTTTTAGGGTCCCCTGTATCCTAAAAAATTATTTTCAGAGAAAGGTCCATATGAGTCCTTGTGTCCGTGAACACGATAACTCAGAAACGAAAAGTCGGTAAAATACCAAACTTGGTATTTAAGTTTAGTATCTTCCAGGGATGAGACACGAAGTTTTTGAGAAAAATCCCCCCATCCCAAACTACTCTTTACATGGAATTTGTTTCGACAATTTTGATTTCCTCAAAAATTGTTGTAACGAATTGTATTAAAATGTCGTATATTAAAAATATTTACCTGAAAAATAAAATGTATATCTTGAATTTTCTGGAAATAGCATCTGAAGACTACTTTATTCAAGGTGAATTTTACGGAATGTTGCATAACTGCTAAACCTTAAGAGATGGACAAAAACTTGCCACACAAAAAATGTAGAGTACAGGGTTACTACAAAAGAAATAGACAACTTCAACTGCCTGTAAAACAAAAACTATTAGAGATAGCAACCTAATTATTTTGAGGTATGTTGAGAAACTCTCAAAGTTTCGTTTGTTACTATTGGTAACGCTGTAGTGTTTTGTTTCTTGTTGCAAAAGCTGAAATGGCGGAAAATCCTGTGGAAAAGGCATATTGCGTGTTGGAATTTGCTTGAACGCAATCAGCAACTGTTGTCCAACGACATTTTAGAACACGTTACCACAAAAATGAAATGATGCGCTCACAAAAACCAGCATCGTCTTCATCATGTCGCAACATGTCGATGCAAAAGTCACGCCGTATGACCTTATCTTCTTCACTCAGAAACTGCAACATCTGTAATCTGTAAGGCATCATGTGCAGTCGCTTCCGCAAGATTTTCCATACAGTTTGCTGTGGAATTTGTAATTGCATGCTTGTCCTAGATGTCGATTTCTGTGGGCTTCATGTGTAGGCAGAACGAACACGTTCAACGTTTTCTTCCGAAACTCTTGGTCTTCCCGAGCTCTTTCCTTTGCACAAACATCCCGTTGTCTCGAATTTTCTATACCAGTCGTAGATTGACTGTCTAGTCGGTGGCGTTTTGTGGTAACGTGTTCTAAAATGTCGTTGGACAACAGTTGCTGATTGCGTTCTAGCAAATTCCAACACGCAATATGCCTTTTCCACAGGATTTTCCGCCATTTCAGCTTCTGCAACAAGAAACAAAACACTACAGCGTTACCAATAGTAACAGACAAAACTTTGAGAGTTTCTCAACATACCTCCAAAACAATTAGGTTGCTATCTCTAATAGTTTTTGTTTTACAGGCAGTTGAAGTTGTCTATTTGTTTTGTAGTAACCCTGTACATTAAAGCATACAATTAATGCTATATACATTTTCTTCGTGGAGTTGATCATTTATTGCGATATTCATAGTTTTTTGGTTTCAGCTTTGAAAACCTTAACTTTTCTCATACAGGAAAATGTCAAGTCGTGCCCATACAAACAAAGGAACTTGCCACATAGCCACCAGCGTTTGACTATCACTTAAACCTAAGGTACTGCCTTATTTCGGTTCTACTTAAAGGAAGCAAGTAATAATACTATTTCTGCTAGTTTTTTCTTTATTAGCATGAAGTAAATAGAAGCATAAGATTTTTAAGAATAATTTTTTGTAGAAATGTAGAGAAAGTCATGTGAATGGAACACATCAGATTTTTATAACAAGATTAGTGGATGTTTCACCACAAAGAGAGAGTGTGGTGGAATAAGCTGTTGGCTAAATAGGTTGAACACAAATATGGAATATTAGCTATCACTTTTAAATAAAGGTGACTGCTGACTTTGGAAATTCTAATGAGAGTTAGAAATCTTCCATAATAACATAAGGGGCAGCACCCTCTGTAGGCCCCAAATAGTGTTGGGGAGCTACAGACTTTTAAATATAAGTTTAGAATAACGGGATTGCTAAACGCTAAATCTAATGTCCCATTGTCAAAGAGATATAAGCACAGACGCAGACGTAAGATTTTGAACCCATGTTATTCGATGGGAGCATTCACATAGATACACAGAACACGCTACACAATCAACTTTATCCTTGTGTTGCCTACACAAGGAATGAATTCTGCACTCCTTCCTCTGTACATTGCCTGCTGTCCAACAACAGGCGATCGCAATGCGAGATTTTACAGGGTCTACTGTATATACATGCTCTTCTATTGGCCGTGCCCCTGCATTTCTCATTTTCCTCAAGAGGTTATGGCAGTCTCCTTGCGAATACTGATTTAATGGATCAACCCTTCATCTGTGTCTAGATTTCTTGGCTCTCATAAATGGTAAGGCGCAATGAGATAATTCACAGTTCATTATCTTTATCACTTTCTGCAGACTCTATGCTTCCATTATTTTCAATATTTTTGGATAAACAATTATTGTGACGTCACTCCCGCAAGAGTAAGTTTTAGTCTGTAATTTTTATAGCATAATTATTTTCAAAAGATTAAGTGAATTTTCTAATATGATATTGTTGGTTATGTTAATAATTTGGAACTTATGGAGAGCTTGGAATATATCCGCATATAATTTACAGATCTAGAAACTCGTGCCAACTTCTTGCGTTGAGCTTACGACTGCATTGTGAATGGTCTTCCATCGCGCTTGCGTTTATGCTACATTACGTCTGCATCTTATTGTGAATGTGACATAAGAAGCGAAAAAGAAGTGTTCGAATGGAGGAAAAATTGACTATAGTGGTCGATAGTATGACAGCTCTACTAAGAAGTCTCTAAGGCGTCTTGCATAGCAAGTAGGTGTTACCAAAACTTCTGTTCATACAGCTGCTAAACTTTTAATAACGAAACTTTACAGAGTAGTTTTTTTTTTGTTTTTTTTTTTTTTTTCTGAATTGCAGCATTGTGACTGCGTCTCCCGGGACTCCCCTTTGAATTCGTGTTGTATACTCTCTGGGTTGGTATAAGTCCTCGAGAAAGCGTAAACATTTTCATAGAAATGAAAATGTTTGGATTGGTTCTTAGTTGAGATGGTGTCAACTGTTCTATCCAAGAGCTGTTATGTTTCATGCATCCTGTCCAATTATTTTCACTAGTTCAGTGTCGTTGAAATTTACACTACTGAATTTACTTGTATTTCAAGTCTGGGATCTAAAATTCCTGTTGTTCATTTCCTTGTAACCGTTAATTAATAGTTTGATTTCCATTTGCAGTAGACACATATTGCATCGAGCCGGTATGCATATTGGTCACTAAATACAGCTCAGTGCTCAGCACAGGCAGCCAGCTCTGTATACGCTCCGATGATTCCGTGTTGCGTACTTTCATCATCATCATTCACTTATCGACTTTGTCTCGCAATAGCACACCATTACTAGGAACCTACTGGGAATTTTGTGAAATTATAAACCCACTGCGCCTGCGCCGTGGCCGGTTTTGCTAAACACAGCGGTCTGCAACTGCGGGATTATAACTTTGGTATTCAGGTATGTCGCACTTTGATTTGCACAATTTAGATTCGCTGACCACATTAATTTTTACTTTATCTACCGCGTACAGAGTAGGTAGAGAAACTAATACACTTCACTAGAGATACACGTTTTGGGGTCCGTTGAAACAAAAACAATTTAATTTTCTTTACCAAGCTCATAAAATACAGAAAGGGTATTGTATTCCACTAGAAAATATGTTTTGAGTTGCCCTACATGTTTTTTTTTTTTTTTTTTTTTTTTTTTTGCCTTACCACGTACATAACCGATATTTTAATAGAAATACATGTTTTGAGCTCCGTTGAATCCACAACAGCATTGTTACTTTTTTGCCACATATATAATAGGTAGGAAGGAATTTCAAAATTTATATTCCGAGATATCATCAGATATACCTACATGTTTAGAGATTCCCTGGATGCAAAAAAGCATTTTTACTTTCACTGCCGCCTACACTTTCGACACTAAAATTGCACTAGAAATACACGTGTTTAAGTTCAGCACGAAAACGCATTTTACCACCTCATATATAATAAAACAGAGAAGGTTTTGCATTCCACCCAAACATTCTTTGCTGAATTTTCATTAGAAATACGTATTTTGAAACCTCTTGAATCCAAAAGAAAATGTTTACTTTCTCTACACGTACATAGCATACCTATTGCACTTCACTCAAAGCGTCGATATTGAAATTTCAATGGAAATGCAACTTTTGAGACCCCTTTATCAAAAAACGGAATTTTTAGAAACCTTCTCGTGAGCTTGTGCATGCCTGTGGTTGTGTTTGTTCATGTCTCTGTTTTCTGTGAAGATGTAACTCAAAAACAAAAATTTGGTTAAATACCGTCACCGAGTACTTAGTTTTAGTAGCTTTTAAGGATACGACAGGATGATTTTCAAGAAAATATCCTAGTCCTTTGCACGAAAAGAATTTCTAATATATTTACTCTCTAAAAAACGAATTTAAAGATTTTGACTTAAATGCCATATTGTTAGTTTTTGTTCTTTAACATGTAAATTTACTGACCTTGTTGCTTTTAAATACAGTTAAACTGGCTAAATCAGTGAAATAGTTCTTTTATTTAGCAGCTAAACTGGAATTACAAAATGTTACAGTTTCTTTGTATGTTTGTATATTATGTCGATATCTAAAAACTCTGGTCTGGTACATTCACATTCCTTCCCTACTCATGCTACAACAAGCTAGTCTTACAAAGACTTTAAATGCTATCTACTTCATGGTTATCAAGATATACATTAATAGAAATTGTTTTATGCGATGTTATTTCCCTGCAGAAGGGGAATAAAGACATTGAATAAGCTAAAGTGATTATTAAATATTTTAAAAGAGGGTCGCTATGAAATGGTATTGAAATTCCTTGTATAGGATGAGAAAGTATGAAAAATTATTTTCCATTTCAGAAAAGCACAAGTATTGGAAAATGTAAACTTATAACAAGCAAAATGTCGGATATTGTTAAGTTTCGCAACAAAAATATATTTGATATAAATGATGTGTTTCGACAAAATCTAAATTTTTTGTGTAGTAAACTTTTGTTTATCTTTTACGTTTTGCCATTAATGAAACCATCATCGAGAATGAAGTCAGCTTCAGAGATTACTCTCCGGAAATTAAATATATACATTTTATTTTTCATAAAATATCTTTAATATATGATATTATAATCAAAATCGTTAAATCCATTTTTCAGCAAATCACTGCTGAATTTGATATAAATGTTTGTATATAACAGACTTTTCAATTTCCAAGCATACTGTTCACAGATACACGGACACACACGTACCTTTTTCTAACATGTATATAGGCTAAAACGGGTACTTCCACTAATAATTCCGTATCAAACTCTTGAGCTGAATTTTGTATTATGGACGAAGTACAAAAAATAAGAACAAATATTTTTGTTTACTTAAAAACACCCTAATCGGGTTTTGAATGGAATGCATCCTGTGTATGTACTTAAATGTCAAGTAGAGAAAGTAACGTTTAAAAGCGGACATTCTGAAGTTCACAAAGTTCATTTCATAAATTACTACAAAACATAAACAAAACAAAAAAATCTGATGCATTCCATTCACATGACTTTCTCTACATCTCTGCAACAAATTATTGTTAAAAAGCTTATGCTTCCATTTACTTCATGCTAATCCAGAAAAATTAGCAGAAATAGTCTTATTACTTGCTTCCTTGTAAGTAGAGGCAAAATAAGGGAGCACCATAGGTTCAAGTGATAGTTAAAAGCTGGTTGCTATGTGACTGAAGTTCCTTTGTTGACAAATTCCTGTATGAGAAAATTATATTTTTCCAAGCTGAACCCAAAAACAAGATATATCTAAAAGACGACCAACTCCATGAAAAAAATATATATCATAAATTGTGTGTTTTAAAGTGCTGTACTTTTTTTTTTTTTTTTTTTTTTTTTGTGGTAAGTATTTGTCCATCTCTTACGGTTTAGCAGTTATGCAAAATTCCGTAAAATTGATCCAGAATAAAGTAGCCTTCAGAGGCTATTCTCAGAAAATTCAACATATACATTTCATTTGTCAGGTAAATATGTTTAATATCCGAAATTTTAATCAAAATCGTTAGAGCCATTTTTGAGAAAATAAAAATTTTTGAAAAAAGTTCCATGTAAAGGGTAGATGGGGGTGGGGGGATTTTTCTCAAAATCTTCGTGTCGCATCCCTGGAAGATACTAAACTTAAATACCAAGTTTGGTATTTTACCGACTTTTCGTTTTTGAGTTATCGTGTTCACAGACACACACACACACACACACACACACACACACACACACACACACACGGACCTTTTTGTGAAAATACTTTTTTTGGATATTGGGGACCCTAAAACATATATTTCCGGTGAAATCTCGGTATCGAATTTTTGGTGGAGTGCAATACATTCTCTATACACTATGTACATAGTGGCCATTCATCAAATACTGTGGATGTATATTTATTGCAAAAAACAGCTAGAATAGTATTTATTCTAGTATTTTAGATATATACCTAGCTCTCCATGTTATAGAGTTATAATGCCAGCCTCTCATAACCAATGTTGAAGGTGTAAACCCAACGGAGGGGATGGACTTTTTTTTTTTTTTTTTTTTGGAAGTATGTTCTGACTTTTCACGTCGGAAAATCGTGATTTCGTCCTATGGCCAATAATTTAATTGCTCACAATCTAGAAAAGCCCTGAGCAAGAAAACGGCTGTAGGTCAGACAATGCATATCGTATCACAAATTAGAAGGTATTTATAAGAAAGAAAGAAATTACATCAAGAAGGGACAAATATGTATTCGAAATGGCCAGGGACGAAATGTTGTGAAAGAGTTCCAAGACTGCAACGACAGATTTTACTAAAGTGCGTATGTACCCATTACACGGGTTGTCGCCCTCCTTGGTGTAATGGTTACTGACTTCATATACCCAAGACCGCGTGTTCAAACCCGGCGGAGGACGATGGAAAATCCTTAGCATGGCTTCCTTTGGTCCCGTGTCGTAGATTTACGGCACGTAAAAGAACCTCAAGCCTGATAGAGAGGCCTCTGAGCAAAATTGAGCGCCCAATATAGAATGGGACGCTGAGAACCACAGCAGTTAAAGAGCGTCCATAAATAACACGCCATTTGTTTATTTTATTACACGGGTTGCCAAGGGACTCGAACAAAAGGGGATGATAGGTTCATCGCCCGATGGTCATTGCTAGGGGAAAAAGAACTCGCTTGTTGTGAGAACGCGATTAAATAAGATGTACTAGTTGATTTAGCGGTGGAGACGTGCGTTATAGGAACAGTGTTAATTAATACACCATGGTAAGTGCCACAAGCAATAAGGAATGGTAGACGCGGTCACGTGACTAATTGTTGAATCGGGGGAGAACTTAGGGGGAATGCGTTGGCAGATAATATCCAAAGAAAATAAATAAATAAGTTCAACAGGAATCGTGAACTCAAAGGAGACCACTTTTGTCTTAACATCACCCCTGAGAAGGATTCCATCCTGAGCTAGGGCGTTCACACTTCCATACCATTCCTTATTCTCGCAAACCATCAAGCAGAATTCGAACCCGGATCCCTTTAACCAACTTATAACGAGAACCGCTACGACCGGTGGCCCAAAATACGCCTACATGATGGAGGATGAATGATGAATGAAATACATATTCAAAATGAGGTTTCGGAACACGAAACCTTTTACAATTCCAATGTAAGAAACTTTGTTTTATTTCCTCTGTATTTATGTTATAATGAAGTTTGTTAGCAAGACACTAACTGCATAATATGGTCAATTCACATGACTGTCTCTAGCTTTTCCATACACAAACTATTCTTAAAAAATATTATTCTTTTGTCTACATCATACTAATCAAGATAAATATCAATAGAAGTTGTTTCATTACTTGCTTTCCTGCAAGTGAAAGGGAAATAAGGGAATACATTAGATAAAACGACAATTTAATTTTTTAAAAAGCTGGTCGCTATATGAAACAATTGAAATTCAGTTCTCTTTGCAAGGATATCTGTAAATAAAAAAATATATGAAAGGAAAGGTGACTTTTACCCGTTTGAGAACAGTTTAGGTACTTTAAAATTGAAACCAATTACAACGGATATCTTGAAACGCCTAACTCTACGAAAAAATGTATCTGACATAAATCCTGTATTTTACAGCTCTATATATTTGTGTAGTGAATTTTTTCTTCTTTTTTTTTCGGTTTACTAGTTACACAAATGGTATTCAAAATGAAGAGATCTTCAAAGCCTATTCCCATAAAATTCAAAATATACATTTCGTGGGTTATTAGAATATCTTCTACACATTATTTTAATCAAAATGATTAGATATATTTTTTTAGAAAAGCAATTTTTTCGAAAAATGTTTTATGTAAAGGGTAGTTGGGGAAGGGTAATGTTTTTAGAAATCTTCGTGTTGCATCCTTGGAAGACACTGAACTTAAATTCCAAGCTTGGTACTTAACCGAGTTTTTGTTTTTGAGTTATCCTATATAAAGACACAGGTGCACACACGGAACTTTTTTCTAAAATTGCTTCTCTTATGGATTGAGGGAGCCCTAAAACATGAACTTCCGGTGAAATCTCTGTATAGAATTTTTAGTAGAATACAATATCTTCCCTCGCTACTAATTATATTATATGCACATACGTGCTAGAGAAAATAAAAAGCAGTGAGCCGATATCTTAATCACAGTGACTGTAAACAATAACAAACTGTAACAATAATCAAATGTTTCCAATGACGTCATAACTTACACAACAATTAAATGCGACCCTACCCCTACATTTTCTATTTTTCTTTGATTCTGTTTCAGAGTTAAGTGTCATACATTTTGAGAAACAAGTCTGTTATTTTAAGTAGAATACATATATGTCACAACAATGTAAAGTTAATGTCATTTAATTTCTCATTTTTTGGGAGAAAATTATTTCAAAGTTAGGTAATTGTGATATAAGATATCCTAAGCAATTTGTGTTTTTGTTTAATTTTTCAGTGAACACATATTTTAATATTCATTAGTCATATAAAACACATGTTATTAATAATTTACGACATGGAACATGCTTTATGGATGAGTTTTACTATAGTCGACATAACAAAATGTTCCAGGTAGAAATTTAATGTTAATAAAAATGAAATAAGTTGCATAAGAGTGCTTCTAGTAGGCAAAACTTTAGCTTCACACTAATAAGTAAAATAAAAATAATAATAATAATAATAATAATAATAATAACAAATAGTTAAAACAATAACAAATAGTAAAAATAAGAATGAAACAACAACAATAAAAACAACAAGAACAATAATAATGATGACACTAATAATAACAATAATAATAACAATAATAATACGAGGCATGTCCGGAAAGTAAGTAATATTTCGTCCTACCATCGCCGCAACGCTAGTATCGCAACTCCACACATGCGTACTGGCCTCTCTGCTTTATTGTCTGTCCACTGACTCCATGACAGGCGGATCATGTTATGTTCACATTTGTTTGCGATCCTTCAAAATATTGCTGATCGCGCCGACTGTGAAGTACATTCTATAATATGGCTTTTGAACAGAAGGATTGTTAAGCAAGATGAAATTCATCGTCAACTTGTGGAGATTTTCGGCGAAAATGTAATGATAGGTGGAATGATGGGTCTGTGGATTAGACAAATCAATGATAGGCAATTTAATGTACATGACGAAGCACGGAATGGATGACTCTCTCCTGTCACAGATGGTTTGTTTAATGAATGAAGCAATCGTGAAAACATTCGGTTCATAATAACATTGTGTGACTGTCTTCACTGGCGGCAGTTTTCTTTGAAGAGAGCATACAAAAGTTGATTTTCCACTATGAGAAATGCGTGAACTATGGTGGTAATAGCTCGATAGGTTAAGGAATGCTCTTTCATGTGCAAACAAATGTGAAAACAAATATTTTATTTTTATTTCACTGTGTTGCAGGTCTGTCACAACAGCACCAGTCATTTCAATTGAGAAATGGCGCCAAGATACACAAATCTATATTATTCACTTAGATCACGTTATTTCCTTGTTCGAATTGGCATCCCTTTTCCTAGGCAGCGTCATATATTAATTATGTTAATCACATAATGATTTTTTTTTCATGAAAAGGCGTTTTTTTAAAATGATATGTTCAAGCATTTTTTGAAGAAAATTCATTTTAGCGGTAGCAAAATATACGGTCGTTAAATCATAAGATAAGCCCTGTTCGCGGCCTCTTCGCTGAGCGAGAGATGCGAAAGTCGCCGGGAAAGTGGTGCCGGCAAAAGCGCACTAAAATGGTATATTAAATTATGGAAATGTGACCTGCTCACATACAGGCAGCAAAATTTGCAAAAATATTCTCGCTCTCTCGTCAACTTAGCAGCAGGAATCCTTATGATTTCTTGCATGATGTTATCACCAACTTTCTGTAGATTAAGCTTAGGTAAATGAGTGAGAACATATTTAACTTGTCATACTGCCTGTTTGGAAGCAGATGGTCAATATTTTCAGCATGTATTTAAGGGGAGTCGAAATGCTCTATCTTACCAATGTTAAAGTTTGACCCATTATCTCTGCAACTAATAAGATGATGAGCTAATTTTTTCAATGTATATTCAGCAATACCCTTACTGTTGATTGAATAAAAGTGGAACACTTCTGTTCATTAGAAGGAAAGATATGTTTTTTGGTAATAAAGCTCTTAAAATGTTATTGAAAAATTATGATTTTTATATTTTGAAAAATAAATAATCCATACACATAATAACATTTTCATTAAAATAAAACCTAGTTAGGTGAAAATGTGTGGTAAAAATTCTATCCCATTGTGTAAAATAGTTTGTGAGATAATGAGGCATTTATACAGGAAATTTTGCTTCTTCAGAAATTGCTTTCAAACCTAACATTAAAAAAATCTGATGTGTTTCACTCACATGACTTTCTCTAGCTCCTCTATAAACTTCTTACACAAGATTATTCTTGTTTTTGCACCTTGCTAATCGAGATAATCATTAACAGAATGTTCTTACTACTTAGTTCCTAATAACTAGAAAGAGAATAAGGGAATACACTTGGATAAACCGATAGCCATATGTTTTAAAAACTGTCGTTATTCGATTGTCATTGCAAATCGTTTCTTTGCTTGGTCAGGAGCAGAACAAAAGGAAAAACGGACAGTTCCTGTCTGAGAAAATGTTAGGTACTCGGAAACGATTACCTCCACAGCAAAAATGTAAAGATCATAAATTGTGTGTTTTGATCAGATCAACATTTTCTATATAGTAAGTTTTTGTCTATGTCTTACCGTTTAGCAGCTAAGCAAAATTTAGCAAAATTCATCCAGAATAAAGAGCTCTTCAGAGGCTATTCCCAGAAAATTTAAGATATACATTTTATTTGGTATGTAAATATCTTTAATATACGGGCTTTTAATCAGAATTTACAGAGCCATTTTTTAGAAAATAAAATTTTTCGAAAATATTTCCAAGTAAGGGTAATTAGGGGTGGGGGTATTTTCTTGAAAATCTTCATGTCGAATCCTTGGAAGATACCAAACCTAAATACCAAATTAAGTATTTAAAGGTCTTTTCGTTTTTGAGCTATGCTGTCCATAGACACACACACACAGACACATACACACACGGGCCTTTTTCTGAAAATACTTATTTTGGATTCAGGGGGTCCTAAAACATGCATTTCTGGTGAAATCTCGGTATCGAATTTTTGGGTGGAATACAATACTTCCTCTATACATAGTACGTATAGAGAAAGTAAAAAACTTACCTTTCCAAATAGAACTTTCCCTTACGTCGAAACTATCATGTGAAGGCAATATGAGCGGGATGCTAATGCTGCGAACAGCTAAAGTAAATCTTTCCGATCAAAATAAAAAAAGTCTCTTCTCTAATTTACATACTTTAATATTTACAAAGTTGTAGATGTTTTGCCATGCGAGGGTACTAAAGTGTTCTAAAAAATTACCACACAGGATTATTTTCAACAACATGTTAAAATATTTACAATTAGCGTATCTTTATGAAAGTATTACTAAAATAAGCGGGGGATTCTAAATATGTATAATCAATTAAAACATGAGAATGGAAAAAAAGTATGAAAATCCCATTTCGACTCCCCTTAAAGTAAGGACCCAGTGCACCATTGACGGTACCACATTCCCGACAACTTACGGATCTCTCGCGCAGTGGAGAGGTCGCGAGAAGGGTTACCTTATAATTTTATGACTCTGTATATGCGCGACTTGTCAAACGCACTGTACAAAAATCTGATGTGCTCCATTCACATGACTTTCTCTACATCTCTGTAATAAATTATTTTTAAAAAGCTTATGCTTCTATATACTTCTTGCTACTCGAGCAAAAATTAGCAGAAATAGTCTTATGAGAAAAATATAAGTTTTTATATATTAAACCAAAAACTAGGAATATCTCAAAAACAATCAACTCCACGAAAAAAACGTATACAACATAAATTGTGTGTTTTAATGTGCTCTACATTTTTTTTTTTGTGGTAAGTTTTTGTCTCTCTCTTATGGTTTAGCACTTATGCAAAATTCCGTAAAATTCACTCAGAATAAAGTAGTCTTCAGAGGCTATTCCCAGATAATTCAAAATATACATTTTATTTGTCAGGTAAATTTCTTTAATATGCGATATTTTAATCAAAATCGATACAGCCATTTTTTTAGAAAATCACACAAACATGGACCTTTTTCTGTAAATACTTTTTTTTGATACAGGGGACCCTAAAACATATATTTTCGGTGAAATCTCGGTATCGAATTTTTTGGTGGAGCGCAATACATTCTCTATACACTATGTACATAGTGCGTATAGAGAAAGTAAAAATATAGACAGATAAACTCCTAGTCATATAGGATCCTTCTTCTTAAAGTAGATGTTTTCTCCCATTTTTTTTTTTTTTTTATCCATTTTCCTTTCGTTCTGTTGTTTACCTATTTGTTTTCTGTTTACCTTTTCTTACAAATACACGTACATACATGCTTACAAACATACACCCATGCCCTAGGCAGGACTCAAACCCGCAATCCCCCGCTTCACGAACGCCAAAGCTGGACACTAGTGACCGTGGCCATGGGGACCGGTAATGGCTTCAATAATTGGGCCCCAAAGACTGGGCGCCTTCCTGACAAGACCACCCAGCATGAGGATGATCATATGTCAATATTAAAATTCTTTCGCCCATCAAGCAGCCGCGATACAAGGGTCCAGTCTTGCAGTTTAAATACTAATGAGGATTTGAGAAATGGTTTTAAATGTTGTCCTAAGACACCATCCTTAGGCCATTCATATATACGGTGAATACAATCATATGGCTTTCTCTGCCTATTCTGCAACCAACTGTTTTTACAAAACCTTCTTTACGTTACAGGTGGTAAACATTAATATCATTATTTTATAGATAAATGGGAAATAAGAGAGTACACTATCCTAAATGTAAAGCAATAGTCAAATCTTAAGAGATGGTTGCTATGTGATAAATTAATAACATTGAAATTCGGTTGTCAACACAAAAAAAACAACAGAAAAATGCCTTTCTCATTTTGAGAAAAATGAGGTATTGGAAAACTTAAACCAATAACAAGCAATATTTTAAAATTACCTTAAATCTCTCCCCCCCCCCGCCCCAGGCAGATTTTGTCTGGATATCTCTTACATATGCAAAACTCATTCCAAAATGAAGAGGACTTCAGAGCCTGTTGCCAGAATATTTAAAAATTCACAATTACATTTCATTTGCCCTGAAACGATACTAAACGTATTGTATTTTAATTAAAATCGTTAAAACGATTTATGACAAAATCAATGTTATCGAAAAATGTTTTCCATGTAAAAATAATTTAGTATGGGGACTTCTTGAAAATTTCATCATTGCTAGATGCGGGATGTAAATATCATATAAATGTATTTCTGATATTTAATTGTTATTTATTTAGATTAACGTCCTTTAACCTGGTTGGTCATATCGGAAGATGAATGAAATTGGTGAAATGATGCTCAAATGAGATCTCGGGGTCCATGGAGCTTTAAAGGTACTCGACATTCGTCTTCTCAGGATAAGGGAACTCATCCTAAGCGAGATTCGAACTCACGACCTTTTGAATGTGAGGTAGACACGCTACTACCACACTACCCAGGCGGGCTAGATACTTAAATTGAAAAATAATTATGGAGAATTTAGCCAAATCTATATCTGGTAAAGTTACTGTATCTGGTAAATTGTGTATCTATTTGTAATATATTCGGCTCATTTGATTAAAAATTAATTTGAATATCTTGGAACAAATGGTGGAAATTTTGAGCACAAATTAAAGGCAAACATTTTGAATACATCCTGGTGTGCGTAAAAAATATGGTTCAAAATGGTTCAAAGACACAAAAGCCTCAAGGAAAATGATAAGAAGTATTGACGATTATTGTGATCGACAGGTAGAAAATTGTGTTAATATATTCGTTACATGCAAGAAATTATGGACAGGAATACTCTACAGTATCAGATGGTTTAGGTATCCATCAACCATGTAATGTTGCTCACTTACTTGCGACTCAAAATGTTTATATATTTACTGCGATGATAGCATTTAAAAACCATTTAAGTGTTAACATTTGAATGTTAGATTTTTAATATCACTGTACTGAAAAATGGTTGCAGATTACATACAAGTGTTACTTGTAAAATATATAGCCAATTGTTGTTTGCTCAATGGAAGATATCTAATTGTGTAAATTCGTGTTTTGCACTCACATGACTATCTGTTTAGAAAACAAGCCATAGGAAGGGGAGGGCAGCACCGGGTAGTGAGGCACAACCGGGTAGATGGGTTTTTTAAACTGGAAAGTGCTACCATCTACCACTTCTTGACTGAACTGCATTCTCATATCGGCAGCAGTCAGAAGCAGGAGTTTGAAGAATATAGTCGTGTTATTATGTCTGTAATCTGCATGATTAGACATTTTCGCGTTTTGAAGTAATTTAACTGAAATTTGAAGTCAGAGTTTAAGAGGTAAGTATCTACAGCAACATACTTTACTTTTACTACATTAAATTGCAAAGATTTAGGTATTGTTTTCAATGTCGTTACAATTCGGGAAGCAAGTCGTTATTGCGGTATGCCTTAAGAAGAACAAAATGGCGCGTGGGGGCAGAAGCGGGGGGCACAATCGGGTCCCACCAATCCTGTGTTCTAACAAGTTCAGTGATGTTGACTTCATGCCAGCTGAAACCACAGAACAACACACTCCTCAGCCATCAGCATCAACATCTGAGGGGTCTACACTACATATCTAGCCTTGTGAGTCAGTCTCTCTTCTTCCCTTCAAAATTGCAGAGAAAATAGCAATATCGGCTGAACCACAAATATTTGCAGTTTCGCCAAAAGATGTATTGCCAGTTCCCTTGTTAAAAGTCTTCCCTCATCGTCAGGCAGACGTCGCGGGAAAACAGATGTCCTTACAGAGTCACCATATAAGGTTGAGCTTCAAAAAAAGGCAAATACTCAACCTAAGTCACCAGCAATTTGCATAAAGTCGCTTCAGTCTAAGTTTGGTGAAACAAGAGCAAAGAAAGCCAAATATACTGAAGAAAATTCTAGCGATAGCCAATGCTCTTATTGCAAGGAGAAATATACTGAGGCAAAACGAACTGACGACTGGATTCAGTGTGTGAAGTGCAACCGATGGGCCCATGAACTTTGCACAGGTTGGCCCCAAAAGGTATTGAAATATTTTGGATGTAATGACTGTTAAGCACAGAAAAACTGTAGTACCCGATTGTGCCCCACCGCTTTAACGGTTCTACCCCTACCCTCGGGGCAAAACCATATTTTGTAAACAAAAACTTTTTAATTTATATTACATATGTGATAAAAGATGGCAACAAAGCACATGTTTTAAAATTTTCACAATTCATGATACAATAATTTACAATAAAGTGCATTTCTTAAAACATTATATGTTATGATCAATTATAATTTATTGTTAGATACCCGATCCTGCCCCCCCTTACCCTACTTGCAAAAGAGTATTGTTTTATGTACTCATGCTAATCGAGATGAACATTAACAGACATAGTCATATTACTTGTTTCCTTGTAAGTAGGGAAATAAGGGAGTACTAGGACAGAGAGATAGTGAAATCTCTCAAAAGCAGACATTATGAGATTGGTATCGAAATTTGGTTTTCTTTCAATGGCCAGGACTAAAACAAAATGCATTTTATGGCATTTAACGCGCGCTTTTACTTCATCTGACACCGAGAGCTACGACATTAATGATACATGAAAGGAAGATGGAGCACCGGTGGGTGAAAGTGGATAAAACCCGTCCCTGCGCCACTTTTTACACCTTCTCACATGCGGTCGCTGAGATGCAAATGACCTAACCATCCGGCCACGGTGCAGCCTAAAAGATGTGTAAAACCGATGAGAAGAAAATTTTAAGTATTTTAAAACTGAAACCAGTAATAAGGAACATTTCGAAAATACACAAGATGTGTACCATTCTCACGACTTTCTCTACATCTCTGCAACAAATTATTCTTGAAAAGCTTATATTTCTATTAACTTCATGCTAATCAGGAAAAAATAGCAGAAATAGTCTTATTACTCGCTTCCTTGTAAGTAGAGGCGAAATAAGGGAGTACCATAGGTTAAAGGGATAGTCAAAAGCTGGTTGCTGTTCCACTGAAGTTCCTTTGTTTTTATGGACAGCAGTTGACAAATTCCTGTATGACAAGAGTATAAGTTTTTCATAGCAGAAACCAAAAACAAGGAATGTCTAAAAAACGATGAACTCCACGAAGAAAATGTATATAGCATAAATTGTGTGTTTTGACGTGCTCTACATTTTCTGTGTAGTAAGTTTTTGTCTATCTCTTAAGGTTTAACAGCTATTCAAAATTCCGTAAAATTCATCCAGAATAAACTACTCTTCAGAAGATATTCCCAGAAAATACAAGATATACATTTTATTTGTCAGGTACATGTCTTAAATATACCATATTTTAATCAAAATCGTTAGAGCCATTTTTGAGAAAATCGAAATTTTGAAAAAAGTTCCATGTAAAGGGTAGTTTGGAGTGGGGAAATTTTTCTCAAAACCTTCGTGTAGCATCCCAGGAAGATATCAAACTTAAATACCAAGTTTGGTATTTTACCGACTTTTCGTTTTTTAGTTATCGTGTTCACAGACACACGGACACACTGACACACGGACACACACACGGACCTTTTTGTGAAAATGCTTTTTTTGGATATTGGGGACCCTAAAAATATATTTCCGGTGAAATCTCGGTATCGAATTTTTGAGTGGAGTGCAATACCTTCTCTATTCACTATGTACAATATGCGTATAGAGAAAGTAAAAACTATATGACACATTGTGTGTTTTAATGACATCTAAATTTTCTGCAGTAATGTTTGTCTACCTCTTACAATTTATCAGTTATGTAAACGTCAATCGGAATGAAGAGGCCATCAGCAGCTATGACCAGAAAATTCATGATATAAACTTCGTTTGTCAAGAAAATATTTTAAATGTATTATGATACAAACTTGACTGAAGAGTATTTACTAATCATCAAAGGCATTAATTAACCTTAAAGCAGTACTGTAATATACAGCAGGTTGTTTACATGCGGCGCGTGCAGTCGCCAATGCAGGTCGTCTCTACTCGGTAGGTATGCAACTAGTGCGTCCCGCTCTCAGTCCCCAAAAAGCTATTCCTAATGATTAGTAATTGAACTTATGTTTCTCTAAAGTGCGTGTGGTAGATACTAGATCCCTCACTTCCCCTACTTATTGCACGTAGTAGAGAAAAAAAACCGGAGTAATGTTAAAGCCTCTTTGCTTTGCATACACTTTTATTTAAGCTGTAGGGAGGAGGGGATGATTAGGGTAGTGATGAAAGGGCTCAGTAAGGGATAACATATCTACATCGGACCCGGTTACGATATTGGCCTGTTTACGCTTTCCACAAGATCCGCTCACTGGCAACATCATTCCCCAGCCAGCCAGGATATGGCTCCACAAGAAATTCCCATTTCATCTTTTTCCCTCCTTCAATTTCTCTCTCCTTGCTTCCAGCGCCGTCCCAACTTAAGTAATCGGAAAACGTGCCGCGAATTTAACGTACCCCCAAAAAGAATTGCCGGGTTTTGTACGGGGCATAAATAGAACGGAAGTAAGATTTGAGTGTAAGTTACTGGAAAAAACACGAGCGAAAGCTGTTAACATCTCTTTCTTCTTTCGGTTTTCTGGATTATGTTTCGAAAACGTCCTGTGAGCTAATGTTCTTTTCACGCAATCCTGTTGATATCGGTCGCTGAGCCTCTAATGTCTCAATATCGTTCATTTTAATACTAGATGCTGACATTTAAAAATCTGATGTGCACCGTTCACATAACTTTCTCTAGCGGTTCCACAAACAGATTTTTTTGCAAAAAAAATGTTATTTTATCTACCTCATGCTAATCTAGATAAAATTTAGCAGAATCGGTCCTATTGCTTCCTTATAAGTAGAAAGGAATTAAGGGGATACAGCGATAGTAAACTTTTTTAAAAGCTGGTCGCTAAGTGAAACAATTGAAGTTCGGTTCGCTTAGCATGGTCCCGTTTGAGAAAAGTTAATTAGTTTAAAATTGAAACCAATAACAATGAATACCTCAAAACGGTAAAATCTACAAGGAAAACATAGGAATATTACATAAATTATGTTTTAACGAGATCTACATTTTTATATTGTAAGTATTTGTGGGCCTCTTGCGGTTAAACCGTTATGCAACATTTTGCAAAAGTCAACCAGAATAAAGAGCTCTTCAGAGGCATTCCTAGAAAATTATAGATATATATTTTATTTGTGATGTAGATATCTTTAATATACAGTATTTTAATCAAAATCCTTATAGCCATTTTTGAGAATATCAAAAATTTCAAAAAACGTTGCATTTAAAGTGTATGTGATTTTCTTGAAAATATTCGTGTCACATCCTTAGAAGATACTAAACTTAAATATCAAGTTTGGTATTGAATCGAATTTTCGTTTTTTGAGCAGACACACTCAAGGCACACGCATACACACTCGGACCTTTTTCTAAAAATCATTTTTTGGACTCATGGGACTCCAAAACATATATTTCCGGTGAAATCTCAGTATTGAAATTTTGGGTGGAATACAGTGCCTTCTCTATGCACCATACAGGCTAGAGAAAGTAAAAAGAGGCATTGCTATGCACGGGTAGCTTTCAACTTTATTATCAATTGTATTGTCTGTAGAAGCAGTGTGAAGTTGGATACATAGTCAGACTGAAAGTTCAATGCCAAAGCCGGGATTTGAACCACGTAACTCCAAGTCTCCAGCAGTTTACTGTAATCCCTGAGCTACCATGGCAACATGACGCAACTGTATTAAACTTCTCAACTGACTCATATGTTTCTCGGAAAATTATTTTGAGGTTAAGTACTCCAATAGCAACTTACAACGTCTTAAGCTTAAAGAACTATTAGGTCAATTACTGTTACCACCATTTTTGAGAAAATCAAAAATTTCAAAAAACCTTCCGTATAAAATGTAGTTTGGCGTGGGAGTATTTACTGAAAACCACTGTAAGATATTGAACTTAAATACCAAATTTGGTACATAAACAATTGTTTTTACTTTCTCTGCGGAGCCATGCCTTTAAATTAAATTCACTACGAAAATGTTGATTCCATCCAAAAATTCGAAAGCCAGATTTAACAGCAAATACTTGATTTGAGAGCTCCTTCTAAAAATGTTTTGTTTGTATAAAGACGTCTGTGTGGTTGTGTGGTGTGTCTTTTTGTGTGGACAGAATAACTCAACACGAAAAGTCGATTAAATACCAAACTTGGTATTTAAATTCAGTATCTTCCAAAGATACGACACCAATATTTCAAAGAAAGTGACTTCACCCCAAAATACCACTTACATGGAAAGACTTTTGAAAATGTTGGTTTGTTTTTCTTTCTTCAAAAAAGGCTCTGAAGAATTGCTTAAAATACTCTATCTTAAAGATATTAAATTAAGAATTAAATGTTTATCTTAAATATTCTCTATATAATCTATTAAGGGCACTTCATTCTGGATAGCATTTGCATCACTCATAAACCGAAAAAATAGAAAAATCTTATTACACAAGAAATGTAGCTCTCGTTAAAATATAATTTTATGCATATTATATTAATTTATAGAATATACAGTTGCTTTGTGATATTAACCGTTTCCAAATTATTTCTTGTTGTTGGCAGCAATTTCAGTGTACTTAAACTTTTCTCAAACGAGAAGTCTCCATTCGTTTCATATTTCTTTCGTTTAACTCTTGGCCATGCAAGCGAATCGGATTTCAATTGTTTCACATAGTGACTAACTGTCAAGGGATTTGACTATCGTTTTAGCCTAGTGCATTCCTTTATTTACCTTTTAGTTAAGAAGAATTAAGTAATAATTTATATCTACTAATTACTTTCTCTACTCGTGTTATGTACGTATATATTGAGAAGGTATTGTAATGTATCCAAAAATTCGATACCGATATTTCACCGGGAACACGTGTTTTGTGTCCCCCTGAGTCTAAAAAAAAAAAAAGTTTTTGTAAAAAGGTCCGTGTGTGCGTGTGTATGCGCATGAGTGTGTGTGTGTCTGTAGACAGCATAGCTCAAAAACGAAAAGTCCGTTAAATACCAAACTTGGTATTTAAGTTTGATATCATCCATAGCTGCAACACGAAGTTTTTCAAGAAAATCTCCTCACCCTAATTACCCTTTACAGGGGAAAAATTTCGAAAAATTTGATTTCCTAAAAATAGCTAAAATATTGTACATTAAAGATATTTCCTGACAAATAAAACGTATACCTTGAATTTTATGGAAATAGCCTCTGAGGACTACTTTATTCTGGATGAGTTTTACGGAATTGTGTATATCTGGCAAACCGTAAGAGATGGACAAAAACTTACCTCACAAAAATGTAGAGCACGTCAAAACACACAATTTATGTCATATACATTCTTTCATGGAGTGGATCGTTTTTAAGATACTCCTTGTTTCAGCTTTAAAACACATACTTTTCTCATGTGGGAATGTGTTAACTCCTGTCCTTTGTCAACAAAGGAACTTCAGTCGCATAGTAACCAGGGCTTTCACTTTAACTTATGGTACTCCCTTATTTCGCTCCTACTTACATTCAAGCAAGTAATATGACTATTTTTGCCAATTTTTCTCGATTAGTATGAAGTAAAAGGAAGCATACGCTTTCTAACAATAATTTATTGCAGAGATGTTCAGAAGGTCATATGAATGGAACACATTAGATATTTATCTTGATTAGAATGAAGAGGTAGGAGAAGATTATAGTGTTTTTTGTTTTTTTTGTTTTTTTGTTTTTTGTTTTTTTTTGTAGTTTAACGCCCACTATAACTACTTATGGCACCGCAGGCGGTGACACTGATGATACATGAATGATGATGGAGCACCGGTGGAATGCGATGACGAGGGAAACCGGAGTACCCGGAGAAAACCCGCCCGAGCGCCGCTTTGTCCACCACAAATCTCACATACGGTCGCTTGTGTTCAAACCCCGGCCGTCTAGGTGACAGGCGAGTGGTCGAACCACTCGGCCACGGCGCGGCCAAATTATAGTGTATAGAGAAGTATTGTAATGCAAAATAAAATTCGAAACTGAGATTTCGCCGGAAATACATGTTTAGGGACCCCCTAAATAAGAAAAACGCATTTTTAGAAAAATGTCCATACGGTGTGAGGGGGGGGGCAGCATAGTTCTGAACTAAAACTCCGTTAAATACTAAACTTGATATTTAAGTTTAGTTTAAGGATCCGACACGAAGATTTTCAAGAATATCCCTTACATGCAAATAATTTTGAAAATTTTGGTTTTCTCAAAAATGGCTATTAATAATTTTGATTAAAATGTGACATTTGACATGACAAATGTGATGTATATTTTTAATTTTGTAGAAATAGATTTTAAAGATCTCTTTATTCTGGATGATTTTTTCTGAAGTTTTCATAACTGATAAACATAAGAGATAGACAAAGATACATTTTCTCATGCAGTTGACCATTTTCGAGATATTCCTTGTTATTTGTTTCAGTTTTACAGTACTAAACTTGTTTCTTATATGGGAACTTGTCAACTCCTGACCACACAAAGAGAGGGCTTTCAATCCCATGGCAACCACTTTGACTTTCAGTTTAATCTAGTGTATTCTCTTATTTCCCTCTCATTTATAAGGAACCAATGTTTCTGCAAATACTAATGTAATTGTTATTTCACACAAGCAGTGTGTAGGACCGGAGTGGAGAAGTAAACTCTTGACTGAACTGAAGCATCGGGACTTAAAGTATACTTACTACATTGTAAGTCGCCATTGGAATTGTCATCTCAAAATAATTTGAGAGCACCTTGTGGTTTACCGAGTAACATGCGAGTCAGTTCAAAAATTTAATGATGTGCCGGCATGTTTCCATGGTAGCTTAGAAGTAGAGCAATCGGCTGGAGACCCGGAGCGTCGTGGTTTAAATCACGGCTATAGTATTGAATTTTTCTGTCTGACTCTACTTATCCAAGTTTCTACGAATGTTTATCTCGATTAGCATTAATTTGTTACAAACATTTAGAGAAAGAAATGTGAATGGAACATATCATTTCTTCTTTTGTAGTTGTTTTGTCGGTCTCCGTGGTGTAATAGTAACCTTGCTAACGTTCGTTATATACATAAGCTCGCGGGTTCAAACCCGGCGGAAGACGATGGATTTTCTCGGGTGTAAAAATACTTAGCATGGCTTCCTTCGGAAGGGAAATAAAGCCGGTGGTCCCCTGTCGTAAATTTACGGCACGTAAAAGAACCTAAAGCCTGACATAAAAGGCATCTGAGCAAAATTAAGCAGTCTTTCACGCCCAGTATTGAATGGGACGCTGAGAACCACAGCAGTTAAAGAGCGTCTATAAATAAAACTGCATTTACATTTTGTTGTTGTTGTTTGAAGCAATGCAATACTTCCTCTATCTAGTACTACATAGCTAGATAAAAGTTGAGATAATTTTACACACATTTCATAAAGAACGGGGGCAGGTAAGGGATAAAAATTAATGGTCACTTGGGTTCCGATAGGTAACCGTGCAGCATCGAATAAGTCAGCTAGTACAGAATATATGTGAAAGAAGGAAAGTGACCGCTGCATGTTATGCAACACGATGGTTAGAGGCAAGATATTTGTTGTTGTACAAGTGACAAAAGGTGATAATTTCATCAGTCCGGTACACTGCAGTATTCGCCTCTGCACCGCCGCCGGCACTTCACCATACGTACAACGCAGGAAATTACCTTGCTGCCGTTGTCCACGTCCAGCCAGGGGCGGCCAGATGCGATTTCCGACAATCTCTCTTCGCCCTCCGTTCCGGCCACTCTACTCCATCGATCTTCGATATATCGATTGATTGTTTCGCTGTATCTCGCTCCGGAATTCCATTACACAGTGCCTCAACGTTCCCTGTTTCCATGATTGCTGTCTGTTCGAGATACGCCGCGCAAACTCTCCATCATCAGGGCGAAGAAAAGTAACATCCCAAACAGATGACAAAACGTCTCTTCATCCTGCGATTTGTACTTGAGTTTTACAGTACATTTTGTGCTGGCTGCATGGATCACGTCCTGAATGGTTGCTCTGCAAGGGTGGGATTCCCTTACAACATCTCAAGACCTTCTAGATGTGGCACACATTTAAAATATTCATTTTGATGACAAGAAACATTGACCTTTAGAAATCAGTTACAATTTTACTAACTGAAATACCCTTCCTTGCCCATGGCTTGTCGATTTATCCTTACAAGTGCCTAGGCTTCTCAATCAATATTGGTGCTTTTCTTTGCAACCATTTAAAAACTATTACACACCGCTGCATTATTTTTGGAGGATAAGCCTTCGCAAAGACGTACGAAAAGGTATTGTAATGCACCCAAAAATTCGCTACTGAGATTTCACTGGAAATATATGTTTTGAGACCCTCTGAATTAAAAAAGTGTGTGTCTGTCAGTGTATGTGTCTCTATGGGCAGCATAGCACAAAAACGAAAAGTCGGTTAAATACCAAACTTGCTATTTAAGTTGAGTATCCTCCAAGGATGCGACACGACTACTCTTTACATGGAAAATTTTTCAAAAATTTTGATTATCTAAAAAATGGCTAACGATTTTGATTAAAATATCGTGTGTTTCAGATATTTACACGACAAATAAAATGTATATCTTCTATTTTCTGGGAATAGCCTCTGAAGTCATCTTCATTCTGGATGAATTTTGCGGAATTGTGAATAGTTGGTAAACCGTAAGGCAAAAACTAAACTAACAAAAAATATAGAGTTCGTTAAACGCCAATTTACGTTATGTACAATTTTTTCGTAGAATGGACCGCTTTTGAGATATTCCTTATTGTTGATTTCAGTTTTAAAATAAACTTTTTTTCATTCAGGGCTTTGCCATAGTCCTTGTCATACAAAGGAACTTCAATCACATAGCAACCAGCGCTTAAAAGATTTTTCTATCGCTTTCTACATACAAGGAAGCAAGTAATAAGACCATTTCTGCTATTTTTTTCTCAATTAGCATGGAGTAAATAGAAGATTAAGCTTTTAACCGTAATATGTTGCAGAGATGTAGAGAAAGTCATGTGAATGGAACGCATTAGATTTTTTTAATCAATACACCCCTCTAAAGCGTTTAATTGATAAATACTTTAACTGAAAGTGATAGTTAATTTAAGCTCTCAGGACATTATAAAATAGTTATTTATGCAACTAGTGAATAATCTGATTATGACATGAATTATATATCACTAACGTTTACAACGTTTTATGCAATTTTAGCATTAAAATAAGTAAAAATAATTAATAAATGTTATGAATGAGAAATTATAATGCAATAATGATCACAGATGTATCACATAATATGGTTTCTAAACAGATGTTTCATTTACTTTAGAACGTATAATGAAAATGAAAGGTAATGATAAAACTATTGAAAATATGGATTGTATTGCATTTGGCATTTTGATTGCGGCTAAGAGTGCTGAGAGTTTGTTATTAATCCCAGAAAAAATTATTATACTGTTGTTGGTTTTTATTTTAAAATAAATATGGTGATGCTTGTGTTTGAATATTATTGACGATGTCAGGTTTTCTTACACGCACATTGAAGAAAATTAGGTTGTGACGATGATGAGGTCATTTTGTCTTGTTGCCATACGTCAAAAAACAATTTTACACGATTCATGCCGTCATAATATGCCCCACTAATAAACATAACTAACAGCTAGAAAGAAAGCAAAATACTTGTACCATTCCTCAGGGTACTAAGAATTTCTTCCTTGCAAGGAAATTGTTGCAAAGTCAGTAACAGAGTAACACTTGGATTAATTGTTTTTTCACACAAGCGATGTGTAGGACAGGAGTTGGATAGTTAGACTGAAAAATTCAATGCCATAGGCGGGATCTTAAACCATAAGGGGTTCTTAACACTTCATAGCAATAAATAGAGCGTGCCCTCCCAAGTGAGGAATAGCCGAGGTCGCTAGATCGCTATCCGTGAATTCTAAAGTGCAAGCAGGTGGTGGTTCGATTCTCACTTCCCGCGGGTTTATTTACTAAAATGGAACATTAACAAACGTCTTTAAATTCCTCGAGATTATCTATTGTCATCAAGAATGGAGAAGCAGGATAAAGACACACTTTTAATATATATATATATATATATATATATATATATATATATATAAAATTTTAGATAATGGGAACATGACAACATTGTATAGTGCTAGAAATAAATAAGATGGAAATGTTTCTTCACGTTCAAGCAGTCCACGATTGTATTGTGCTCTGTTTAATATACCATTAATTACCACATTCGCTGGCATTTAATAAAATTTAGAATCATTTTGTGACCATAGATACAATTTTTATTCTATTAAATGCTGTCCTATGATATATAATATATTAAATTAATTTGCTTTCGATAGTTTTTGAGTCCTGTTTTGACATATCATTGAATTATTGCATAATTAATTAAGAAGGAATGTGATCATGTTGAGTTCTCTCAATACTTCGAACATATAAATGTTTCTTTAAATTGTAAGCTAATATAAATATTAAAATGCATGGCCGAAATAAATCCATTAGCCTGAAAATAGTTTTCCAAAATTATAGACAATGTGGGTGTTAAAATGTGGGTGTTCATTTTGAAAGGAATGCTTGCAAGTTGAGCTAAGTATATTTTCCTGTTTTATTTGCTGAATTTCCAATTTGTGTTTTATAAAGCATTCAGTTGTAAAATTGGAATCGTATTGCAGCGTTCATAGGACGGCAGCAAATATTACAATGCTATGTGAAATAAACCTAACCATGTGACTTGCTGTTCTATGGGAGGAGTTTTATCAGACAGAGGTTCTTTTAATCTGTCAAATGTTTACTTCGCACAGGTCTCACTAAAAGAAAGATTTTGCAAATCAATAAAAAATAATAAATGCAAGGGATTCATCCACCTCCCGACCTCTCTGTTATTCAGCAGGACCGTGCAATGGATTATTGTAGGCTCCACGTGATGGTAGCCAAGTATGCAGTGTTGGTTGTGCACCACGTTACAGAGTTAAGTATGAAGATATATTCTTAGCCCTGTGCTCAGATATGGGATGACGGCGGTGCTTCAAGATTCACTCCACTACTAGATGAATAGATCTACCAACCTTGTGTTGTGAAGATCTACTACCGATGGGGTGCCTCAGCTAGACTCAGCCTGCATGATAGTGACTCATTCGGGGTGGAAGCAATGAGGGTAGTTTGGGGAGTGATCTTAATAAATTGAAGGAAAAGTAACGTGTGTCTAAGCAATTTCATGTCACTAGAAGATACGAGATAAGCACTTTGCTTTACAATCTGTTAAATTATATATTCACCAGGAGCATTCCTTACTCGACGGTTCACACTATTTTACTTATAATCTTATTTCTTTGACTTAGTTTTATTTAATTAAGTCTAGATGCGCGTCACTGATTTTAGCTATTCATTATTGAGGGCGTCAATAACTAAATATTGTTGAGAGTTGCGATGTTTAACTTGGATGCCGATGTAACTCAGTATTAGCACGATATAACTAAGAGACGGCCTTGTATTTAAGAATGAACTCCGACGTAACTATGAGCCAGGCAGCCCCGATGTGCTAAGTAACAGACAGCCTCCTTACATAGCAAAATTACTGTCATGGCGGCTTCTTTCCGATTGGTCAGAAAGGCCGCGAAACTGGAGTCGATATTACCCAAAATACATCATTTTATTCCCAGGATGCATCATAACACCCACGTGACCAGCGTTATACAATAGAGAAAAACTCTTCTCTAAACTAAAAGGATATTTACCGTCACACGTTGCTCGTACGTGCACGGACAAAAGAGCATCTGCTAACAAAGAAAGTCTCTCACTCCACTTTCCAAGTTTGGCATAAAGAACTCTCAACTGCTCTTACTAAAAGCTGATTTTTGCACTCTTAATACATGAAATAATCGAGTATTGGCACTCTTTAAATATAAACTGATAGTTCATAAGATGACAATCACTATTATAGAGAAGCCAACTAACGGTGTCAACCGTCACGGCTTACTAACTTCGGCTATTCTTGACAATTGTTGCTGATTATACTTATCTTTGTAAAACAAGCACCCAACAGCAGGAGCGTTTTACTTCAGGTCCATTGCTTAATCAAAACACAATAACAACACATTTTGTGCAAGTGTATTAAAGTTGAATTTGCAATAATTTTCCGTTAGTTTGCAATGATTATTGAAATATTGGTTTCCATAACTGCAAGGTGAGCGGATGGCTACCAGTCCACTTGGACACAAAAGGAAGGGAAGCATATAGTAAATTTTATTCTCGTATCACCTATTGAAAAGTCTCAGAATTAGGTAACACATTGCATGTTGGGTATTTAATTTTGTAAAAGATAGTACAATGGGGCAGAATAGGAAAAAAGCCCCGTATCCCGGTTTTCTCTGCCTTAGGCCCACGTTTGACAAGAAAAAAATATGATTTACACATTATAATGATAAAATAATAATTATAATAATAATAATAATAATAATAATAATAATAATAATAATAATAATATCCCATTCTTTGTGTATATTAGTGTTTTAAAATATTACTAAGGGCACTATATATATTTTGAGCCTAATAATAAAAACAGTAATCTCTCATTGAAAATTGCTTTATTGTTTCTCCAAATATTCTCCTTCATGATAAATACACTTTTGCATGCGTTAGCACTACTTATCATAGCTCTTTTTTCCAATCTGCTTCAGATATCCCCAAAGCATGATTTTTGAACGCATCAACAGGAAAATCTTTATCCACATTTATTATTGATACTCGTGAACAAAAAAGAAAAGCCATTGGGTATCAAATCAGAGCAGTATGGTGGATAAGTACTTAATTCGCTTTTTTGAATGTTTGGTTGTTAAACGAGATGTGCGAGCACTCGCATTATTTGATGAACGATCTAACAGCACCTGTTTGTTTTCCTTATTTCAGGGAAGACTTCTGGTAAACTAATGAAACTGGCCGTTTCTAAAGGTCCTATTACTACTTGACCAGTTTTGCTGAAAAACCAGGGGACTATTTGTTTCGAAGTGCTTCAAGTGCGAGTAAATGTTGTTGGATTTCGTTAATCTTAAAATGCCCATACAGTCGACTGCTGTTTACATTCCGGCTCATATACATAGATCCACGATTTGTCATCTGTTACAATCTTTATACATCTTTTGAAGCACTTGTGTGCACCAATTGGCACGAGCATCCTTTTGAGATGGTGTCAGATTATGTAGGATCCAACTTATTCATAGCTAAGTAATCATGTAATATTTTAGATATGCTGGTGGAACTGATGCCTCTATCTCACAGGAAGTCCTTACGCATCATTAATGTTTCCTGACACAACAACTGATTTTGGACGACCTTCACGAATTTCCTCAGTCAGGGAACGGAAGTAAATCATCACACCAGCATTTTTACGAGTAGTTCCATCATTTCACTGAGACACAATTTTTAAGTCATTGTAAACAACACAAACAACGCTCTATTGACGAAATATCTGAAGAGGGTTAAGGCCAACCATGTTAACAGTGGAAACACCAGGTAGCACATACAGCAATCCGTGTTGCCAAGGCTCAAAATATAAACAGAGACGTAAACGGGAGAACTTGCAAGAATGCACAAGCTTTATTTCTTCGTTTTATTCTTGGAGGCATGTGAAAGAAACAAAAATTTAGCTTACCTGCGGTCAAATCACTTCTCGCTACAACCTTGGCTGTAAGGTATCTTTGCTGCAGTCTTACGTTTAGCCGCCACATCCTCGGTTATGTTGATACCGCAGGTTGGTACACTGACGAAGAAATAAGTATTTTCTTTTCCAGTAGCGGTCTCCATGCAGTGTCATTCTCTCTAAACATTAATTAAGGAATACACGCATCAATGATTTAATATTTGAACATCTGAATGTTAAAGTAATACATCACTTCAAAACAAAGCAGATTTAACAAGTGCAGTACAATATTTTGAAGCTGAGCTAATAATATGATCCATTATTTTTTTTTCTTTATTTCACACTGCAGAGCACACATTTGCTTTTATTACCTCACAGTAATTTTATACAAGCATTTGTACTCATAAGAGCGGCAAATCCTTGATATATTAACTAAGTTTTGTCACTTTTAATACATTTAATATTATGAGAGATGATCAGAAACTAAGATTACAAGGCCCATATTCTGTGTGTTTCGTCTTTCATAGTGAACCTATTGGTTTCGGTAATTCAAACACATGCGGTTGACAACTGTGCAGAGTTTCGGCCGACAGCCACCCTCAGCGTTACTGCAAGGTAAACACAAATGGCGACTTGTTTAGAAAGCTGTCTCACGAAAAAGTCTCCTGTTATTCGATTTCTGTGGGCGAAATATGTAACCGCGATCATTCACCAACAGCTGGTAGAGGTGTATGGACTGTAATGTCTCCCCAGCATGTCAGAATGATTGGAAAGTTTGCGGCTGGTAGAGAAAACATTAATGAGAGGATCGCGGAAGCCGACCCAGTACGGCATCCACAGATTCTGGACAACGGGAGCATCACCTTACGACATATGCCGGTAGAACTGGGAAATTTTTGGAAGCATTCATCATATTCTTCACGAAATTCTGCAATAGCGGAATGTTTGTTCCCCATGGGTTCTTTGAAACCTGTCCAACCAACACATGGAGAAGACAAAAGGGGCAAGTCTACAACTTCTGCAACGATTCTCCACGGAAGTGAACAGTTTTATCCACTGCATTATCCCAGGTGACGAAACATGGACTCACCATTATACCCCCTAGCAGTAAGCCGTCATCAGTGGAATGGAAACACAACTCTTCTCCAAAAACAAAGAAGTGTAAGGTGGCCTCATTGGCTGGGAAGGTGATAGTCACAACGTTTTGGGATAGCGCGGGTGTCATACTCGTGGAGTTTTATGGAAAGAGAGCACACAGTGACCGCTGACCGACATTGGGAGACCATGACACGATTGACCAAAGTAACCAAGAGGAAACGGCCAGGACTCCTCACCGAGAGTGATATCTTACTTCACGACAACGCGTGACCTCAAACAGCCCAGAAGATCACCACGCTACAGCCAAGATCTCGCTACAAGCTACACTTTTTTCCTCATTTGAAGGAACACCTAGGAGGCCACGATTCGCTTCAGATGAGGAGGTGTAGCACTTCACGACAAAGTGGCTGAACACGCAAGGACATGGTTTTTACCAGGAGGGAATATTCAAACTAATTCACGAAGTTATAAATGCCCCAACCGATATTGAGTCTTTGTGAAAACATAACCTAATATATGTACCATCAGATTGTTGTATTGGTTGTACGAAATAAAATACACTCGTTCCACTGCAGGCTTCGTAGCCTTGCTTCTGATTGCCCCTTGTAATGATAATAATATTAACAATACTTTATATATTCCTTCAATCTATTGTTAGTTTATATGTTGGGGATAAAAGCTTTTCACTGCAAAATCACATTCTTGACCTGACCACTGACCCATATTTACTGAATGGCATTGTCATAATAAAAGAATCTGCTCGCAGCTTTCATGTTATTCATCGAGTTATAAGAGAAAATACATAATATTAAATTGACCTTTCCTCTGCCTCATCCTGTATATATAGATTTCTGTAATCATATGACCCATAAAAGCGTTGCTTCTCTGTAGCATTTAGCATTGGTCTCTAAAGGGCGTATCGAAATTTAATTGGTTATACATCCGTTTTATTCACAACTGTTGCCATTCAATATCAGCCTTTAGTACTCTGTTACGAAACAAGTTTAGAGCTTGTTTCCAAAAGAGCTAAGCTAGGAATATGTGTATATATATATTTACATTAAATATTTCTTATGGATACAAAGTGAATAAAGAAAAGCAATTGATTAACAACAGGACGCCGTTTACTGCACTTAAAATTCCATAATCTTACAATGTTATTACAAGCAGCAGCTTAGCATTTAAGGGCCTTTAAAACAATGACCTAGGTACTAATAAATTAGAATCATTATTAACGATATCTCGAAAATTACTTGGAAGATACTGAACATAAATACCTAGTTTGGTGTTTAACCGATTGTTCGTTTTTGAGCTACGCTGCCCAGAGACAGGTAGACAGACAGACACACACACACACCTGCGCGGATATGTTTCTAAAAAATATATTTTGGATTCAGGGCCTCAAAATATGTATTTTCGGGATAATCTTGGTATAGAATTTTTAGGCGGAATACAATGCCTTCTCTATCCACTATGTACATTGCACATACGTGCTAGAGAAAGTAAAACTTATTGGGAACATTTGTGTTCTTTCTCTTGCACTCTGTACAATGTTTACAGTGGATAGAGAAGGTATTGTATTCCACCCAAAAATTCTATAAGTGTTTACATTGGAAATATATGTTTTGAGAGTTCCTGAATCCAAAAAAGGATTTTTAGAAAAACGTCCGTTTGTGTGTGTGTTTGTGTGCTACATAGCTCAAAAACGAAAGTCTGTTAAGTGCCAAATTTGGCATTTAGTGTAGTAAGCTCCAAAGATGCGATATGAAGCTTTTTAGGAAAATCCCCCCACCTCAAACAAACAGAAGATTTTTCGAAATTTTTTATTTTCCCAAAATAGTTCTAAGGAGTTTGAATAAAATACTGTATAATAAATATATTTACATGGCAAATAAAATGTACAAGCTGAATTTTCTGAAAATAACCTCTGAAGTCTCCTTAATTCGGGATGACTTTTGCATAGCTGGGAAACTGTACGAGATAGACACAAACTTACTGCACAATAATGTATATCTCGTCAATACACGCAATTGTCCTATACATGTTTGCTGTGGAGCTAACCGTTTCCGAGATATTCGTTGTTATTGCTTGCAATTTTAAAGCACTTTGCTGAAACAGAAGGCATCTGTTTTTCTCTAGCTTTCCTCCTGGCAACGCATAGAGAACATAATTTTAATGACCATCACATAACAACAGCTTTTAAAATATTTGACTTTCAGCATAGTGTATTCTCTTAGTTTTTTTCTACTTACAAGGAACTAAGTAATAAGACCGGTCTGCTAATATGTCAGTTAGCCTGAAGTAGATAGAAGAATAATCTGTTTTAAGGAGTTTATTTGCAAATCAGCTACAGAAAATCGTGAAAACGGAACACATCAGATTTTTACATGAAGTTACATTGTTAAGTATTTCCATACTGTTTTGAGATGGAGCACTGTTGTCTGTTTTTGAAATTGTGGACATCTATGGTGATGTGTTGAACGGTGAGCACAGGTGGTGATTCATGAGACAGAAGACAATAATAATAATAATAAATAATAATAATAATAATAATAATAATGGCGTGTTATTTATGGACGCTCTTTAACTACTGTGGTTCTCAGCGTCCCATTCTAAACTGGGCGTGAAAGATCGCTCAATTTTGCTCAGAGGCCTCTCTATAAGGCTTTTGGTTCTTTTACGTGCCGTAAATCTACGAGACGGGATCAACGAAAGAAGAGTCAGAAGAGGGGAGCGAGTCAGGTTTGTATGTCCAATAAGCAATATGGTGAGAATTTGGTCTTGACGCTTGAAATGTGAAGTAAGGAATTTGAAATTGTAATTAGTAAACACTGTATGAAGCTGTTTGGAGTAGAATGCCACTTGCTTTGCCACTGATGCGTCATGACCCGTTTAATATGGAGGAGGAAATCCTGATGAGGAATTTTGATGTCCTACCAGAGGGTGTACCGAATCAGGTGGCTCAGGCCTTTTTCTGACATATTTTTTTTAAAATACACTAGCTGTTTTCTTCCTTTTACACACACACATATATATACACAAACATATAACACCCATGCCCAAGAC
Source organism: Hymenopus coronatus (assembly GCA_030762935.1). Lineage (NCBI taxonomy): Eukaryota > Metazoa > Arthropoda > Insecta > Mantodea > Hymenopodidae > Hymenopus > Hymenopus coronatus. Next base: position 44,793,658 of record CM060888.1, on the reverse strand, counting down.
GGGGCTCGAACCCACGATCCCCTGCGCTACGAAGCACTAAAGCGAGACGCCTTGGCGAGCGCGGCTATGGGGACCGGCTGGCATTCGGAAGGTCATGGGGTCGGTTTCCCGCGGTTGACCTCTCCGACCCATGGGTTTCCCCAGGTCACGAGGCAAATGCTGGAGAGGATTCTTAATTCCACCGAATTTCCTGTTCTTTCATTTCATCCCAAGCTGTCTCCTTTCAGGGTTATAAATGTCAACGAGGTCATGTCGTGGAGCCGACTGCTCTCAGAAATCACAGCTGTCGGCGGCGGTATGGAGCCAGTAGTTGTCTGCGGACTCAGGTGGTCTATCCGGGACTCAGCTAAGGCTTCTAACGCTCCCCGCGTCGAGCTGAAGAAAGGTTTGTGAACTGTTAGGGACTCTCCACGACAGTTCTCCCTGTTCGGATGTTACAATAAGCCCAGGGCTACATGCGATAGATCCCTCCATAACGTACACAAACACACACACACACACTAGAGGGTGTCGTGTCGCTTCTTTGGATGCATGGTCAGTCTTCTCGTCGCCAGCAGGTCCTGTATCTGATGGAATCCAAGTGAGTGTGACTGATATTCTATTGGTCGCTACTCTGTGACAGTTCTAGAACTAGGGACGTTTTGGGAATATTGAAGTGCATTCATTGAACTGATAGAATCAGTGAATATGATCAAATATGTCATTTGGTTTTGATCTAAGATTTGATGTATTCCATACTTAATAGCAGAGAATTCACAATTGTCCTTGTAGGTAGACATGAATGATTGAATAACCTGTTTGATCTATATTTTATAGATCTACAATGCTTTACAAATGGGAAGAGTTCTACGCTGCAGCGAATGAGATGCATTATCGTGCTCTGTGTTGCCAAGTCGCTCTTTTCATATTTCCCTCTCGCTCGCACACTGAGCATGCAAATCTGCCTGGTGATATAATGTTTATTCATATGTATTATGAAAACTATGTGAGCTAAGATCTGTGGTTTTTAGGTTATGCTACTCATATTACTATCTTCCTCGAGAGTAATTTTATGCAAATTTTGAATATTTTGTCTTAGCGCAAGTAGTATTACTGAGAGACGAAATCACTTAGCGCATTACTCCCCAGTTAAGTGCCAATGTAATATGTCAACAAAGCAGCACACCGATTGGCCTGATGGCACTCAACGAGAAACTCATCCCATTAGAAAGTCACTATAGATATCAGTTTGCACTTTAATTGTATTACCATATTAAGACTTTGAAATAAATAAATTAACAACCTTCATAGTTATAAATAAACAATGTTCTTTAACTTTTAGCATTTTATTACCCTACAGTACCTGTAACTAAAGAAGACAAACCTGAACAAACATTGATGGTGGGGTTAGTATGCCCAAGCAAATAAAGACAATATTTGTGTGTGGTTTTGATTATGCTCCTCATACAGGTTGTTAGGCTTTTATTATGCTCCTCATATAGGTTGTTTGGGTTTTTAATAAGCTCCTCATACAAGTTGTTAGGGTTTTATATTATAATGCTCATACAGGTATTTATGGTTTTTATTATGCTTCTCATATAGGTGTTTATGATTTTTAATTATACTCCACAAACAAGTTGTTAGGGTTTTATATTATGCTCCTCCTAGAGGTTATTAGATATAAGTATTGGTAATAACAATTGAAGACATGTAACGTAAATGCAATGAAAGCATTTCATAAATATTTTCTTCATTAGTAAATTAATAATTTTACTTATTGAGAGGTGTTATAAGGTTGGTTAATACCCTCAATAGGTGTGGCACACGCATCCTATGGTGTCCCCGCCCCCCAAGAGAGCGGCGCGAGAATGTTGCGAGGAGTAACGCAGATTGGGCAGCTCTTGCGATAATGAATGTCAAGATTGTTTGCACGAAACTAATAATAAATGAAGAAACCAGTTTTTACGTACCCAAATATTCATCACCTGTGTCATTTGAAACTTGCATGTTTATGGAGAAAGAAATGAGAAAGGAAACTTAAATACTTGTAATTAAGGATAGCGCTTATGATTGTATTTCCAATACATGTGTTGTTTATTTTTATGTGCAAATGAATTTGAATAATTACTTTAAGACTAATGGTCCCTGCTGGGCCAGCATCAGGTATAAAAATCCGAACACGTGAAAGCAAAACGAATAGTCTACAGTGACCGGCATTGTTTATTTTGCGGCGCAGTTACGACCGTGCAGAATACATCATGTAGTAAACTATGTTTTGCTTATGTAGACAAACTGTTGGAAAGAGACAACTAAAATTTTGAAATGGTTATATGTTAATATAATACCAATTATCAAAATATTGCTCCTATGCTCCCAATAGCCTGTACTAATCTTACGTCTTTTAATCGTCATTCACAATGAGATATAAGCGCAAGACTTTGTACCCACGTTATTCAATGCGAGTATAAACATAGACGCACGCAAAAACTACGCAATGCGATGAAACGTAAGAGTTTGCAAACTCCAAACATTACTCTTGCGCTGCGTACAAATAGGAAGTATTATGCATTCTTTCTTCCACGCATTGCATGCTGTTCAAAAACAAAGATCGAATTCGAGATTTTACAGCGCCTAATGTACATATATAATCTTCTATTTGGTCGTACCGCGCCATCTCTCATTTCCCTCAAGAGATTAGGACATTCTCCTTGCGAATCCTCCTTTGATTTAATGGAAGTGCCCAACTTCTGCGTCTAGATTTCTTGACTCTCATAAATCGTAAGGCGCAAAAATATAATTCACAGTTCATTAAATGTGCAGCTTTAACACTTACTGCATTATTTTCAATAGTTTGATAAACAATTGTAACGCCACTTCCACGACTGTCAGTTGTTATGCAGTTTTATAACCTATTTATTTGTAAAATATTGAGTGAATTTCCCTTTTTGGTATTGTTGGTTATTCTGTAAAAGATGTGTTGGTTTGTATCGCGTTGTGAAGGTTAGATCGATAGAAAAAAAAATTAAATTGTGGAGCGCTTGAGTGATACTCAAATGTATTCAATTCAGAGATCTAGAAACCCGTGCCAACCTCTTGGGTTACGCTTACGACTGCATTGTGAATGGCCTTCCCTCGCGCATGCGCTTATGCTGCGTTATGTCTGAGCTTGCATCTCATTGTCAACATGGCTTAACTGTTAATATTTTATCGCTTGAAGTTAGGTATCTTATAATTCAATGGATATAATAATAATAATAACAACATACACCTTATAACAAATAATTTATCACTCGGGATTTGGAATTAAAATAGAATACAAATCTGACATTACCTTTCACAACAGAGGTGCTAATTTTGCAATTCAAAATACTTAAGCATTCTTGATATAACATATGTTAAATTGAGATTCATATTAAACTTCAGAAGGAACTATTTCAGTGAATGTTTGCCCTGTATTTTCCTTACTTTTCTACAATATTATGAATATAATGACTTTATAAGAGGATTTTATGTACATATATTATTTAGAACAATTTTTTTTCGTGGGATGTAAAGGTATAGGAGTCTATAGCGTTATATTGGCTGTATGATCTTCAAATTTGTGTTAAAAATAAGTCTACATTTTTCATTTTGCTTTTGTGTCAAAATATAAAAACGCTGGCCCCATAGCTCAGTTGGTAGAGTACCCTTGCTGTGTAAAGGGTCCCGGATTCGATTCCCGGCTGGAGAATGGAATTTTTCTCTAACCAAGGTTGTTCCCTGTCCTCCTCAGTGTCAGGAAGAAACAGATTAAACAAAAAATCTCAAAGCTTAAGTCCCAATTAACCTGGAATAAAAATTCTATGTTTTAAATTGTCCTGAGGACGCAAAAGTCCTTATTATGGCTTCCTGTGGAAGGGAAGTAAAGCCACTGGTCCCTGTAATGTTTATTTGCACCAAAAAGAACCCCATACCTTGAAAGCAGAAGGTTTCTAGGCAACTTTCCACCAGTTTGCGTCCTACAGAGCCATCTGTGAGCGACCAGTCGATCCTTCATCGCCATGGCGCATAGCGGCGAACTCACAAACTATAAATTGAAATCCGATCACGGAAACATCGTGCTCTACTTAGGAGCTACATGAATTAACTAACTCATATTGTCATGACAAGGGATTCATAGATATCCAAAAAAATGTTATGGATCAAATAATGATTTAGTGTAACTTTAATACTTTTCTTTATCTAATATAAAATAAGGCAAAACATATAAGCAAAGAAGACGCTTGATTTAATGGAGTTCACATCACGAGAAAAATTTAGGCCCTGTCTTTAGTAAATGAAGAAAAACTTTTCTCCAGCATAAAAATGGTGTTGGTTTCAACGTTTTGTCCTGCAAAGTCCTTTTGATAAATGAGGTTGAACAAGTTGAAGATGAAATTCAGAATACTAATGAGAATAATGGTATTTTTATGAGGATTTTTATCCTGGGAAAGGCAGTAGCGCGTCACTCACTAACCCGCCTGAATAACTAAGTATACACGGCTGATAGCGAACTGACATGCTTACAGTGGGAGAAGTTGTGAAAGTTAGACATTAGACTTTCACTTCTGCCTTCCTCCCTCTCACTTCCAGGTGCCTGAGGGTGGGGGGAACCTCACGTTCCAATCTTATGCATTACTCGGTCATTATTTCCGGAATGCTGTGCGCATGCCACCCACAAGCGGCGCGTGGTGAGAGGCCAGTGAATTAACTTCCAACAAATGACGGAGCATACCCGTAATGTTTATTCAAGCGACTTCTGATTGTCATCGTTATATCGTTCGTCACCGTTGCTGTACCTAGTCTTTTGCGAGATGGTTTTTCATGGAGCAGTTATAAATATTCCATTAAAAAACTTTTATTTTCAGATAACAACGTTATTCAGTGATGATTTCTTTCTATGTTTCTTGCTTTTTGTTATCTGTGTTAGTTCTTAATATAGCTTGTTTTATGTTTTGACATCCCTTTATATTGCTTTTAGCCGATATCTCGTAAAATATACTATCTAAACATAATTAAAAAGAACCACAAATAATCGCTTATACCATCAGTTGGAAATAAAACGAAAAATGCTGAGTGTATGAAAATGTAACGTAGATTGTAAAAGCCATAGAAGTAGTTGTCCTAATCTATTAATTAGATTAAAATAAGATTTTTTCGGTGTCTTTCCTTTCGTAATATTTAATAGTAACGGAGCCCAAAAATTCATTGTTCTCAAATATAAATAATAACAATGTAGCACATGAAAAAATCAGGATTATAAATGTATGCAGCCCCTTAAAATTGCTGGGCACAATTTCTGGGACAGTTAGATCCACAAACTGACCCAGGTGGCTCAGGTATTTCGTCTGGGACTGGTATTCGGGAGGTCGCGGGACAGGTCTTCGCGGCCGACCTCTTGGACCCATGGGTTTTTTCGGGGGTTTTCCCAGGCCACTAGGTGAAAGCTAGGGACGATTCTACATTCCTCCGAATTTCCTGTCCTTCCATTTCATCCCTCTTTCGGGGTCGTAAATGTTGGCAAGGTGGCGCCCTCTCTTTGTGATGATTGCGCTTTGGAAACTTAGCTTTCGGAGACAGGAGGGCACTGGGGGTTGTCGGCATACTCAGGGGCGTTTATTCAGACCTGTTGCGCGGGTTCCTAGCGCTCACCACGTCGAGATGAAGAACTACTTGGGAACTGTTAATGACTTTCCACGATGGCTCTCAGTGCATCTAATTCCGGCTGTCCTCTGTAATTGCTCCTGATTGATTATTGCTTCCTCTGCTCCCGGGCTCTGACGAATAAAATGTTTAATTACTGGCTAGGTGCGAAATCCCCTCGGTACACTACGCTAGATTCCACAATGATGTATGAATGTCAGATCTTGCGGTGTGCGGCGTTTCGGTTATATGCGGTTTAGGGGGTTTCGGGTTTGAATCCCGCGTCATGGATCTGGAGATTACGGAATGGAGATGCGGGTGCCCTAGCTCAGGACATGTGAACATGGGATCTTTCTCAGGGGAGGGGTGTTGACACTAGTGGTTTCCTTTGAGTTCACGATTACTAGTGAATTGTTTGTTTATTTTCTTCGATATTTTCTGTCGTCGGACACACACGCATTCCCCTAAGTTCTCCCCCATTTTCATCTGTTCTTTAAGCGACTCTCCTACAATTCTTTATTACTTGTGACCGTATTACACTGTATCTAAACCGACCATGCATAGCCGTTCGTTTCCACCGCGGAATCGAAAAGCACGTCTTATCTCACTGCGTTTCCCATAGCAAGTGAAGTCACGACCCTCGACCAGCAAGAAGTACGTTGCATTTTCTTTTACCATTCCACCTTCGAGCAATGGAACTTGTAACTCCCTTTTAACCCATTTCCAGTAACCTGCATCTCTTGCCAACATGTGGTAAACTCCGTATTCGCACTTTTTGACGTGCTTCACAACAGTTTTTTCCCCTAGTCATTTCAAATGCATATTTATTCTTGCTAATATAATCTACATCTCCCTTAAAATACCCTTTAATTCCGTGATGCGACATGTACTGTTCCAGGAGAGAATCCACAGAAAAGTTAAACCAAGTAAGAATTGGTGGTCAACCTTTTATGAATATACGGTGACTGCAAGGTATGAGTGATCAAATATTGGTTTAGAATTATGAGAGTGAATCGGTTGTTTATTATCATTATGCTAAGAAAACGTTTTGGATGGTAAGAGACAATACATGGGCAGCAATAATCAAGGGACGGTTATAAAGAATCACGTTGTGTAATATTTGGTTTGAAGTAAAAGGTATTAGAACGAATGTATGGACAACAGATCGACAAGGGACACTATCAGGATGTAATGATAAAGTATTGTTAAGCTTATAGTCGAAATTAAAAACAGAATGGAGTTTATAGCAATGTATTTTTTCGGAAAATAGTAAAGAAGAGCTTGTTTGGCTTAGATGGGAATAATGCAAACTATCAAATTTGTTATCGAAGATGGAATAAAAATATGTCCGTGGTGTAAAGAGGATAAAGTATTGATTCACATACCAGTGCATTGTAAAAAGACAGAACACCTGAAGAGAAAGTATAGCCAGATTTCTTTGTTAGCTCCAGGAGGAGGTTAGAAGCTAAAGTTGTGTAGGAGGACCAGGAGGTACATGTTTACATATTACAAGAAGGTAATAAAAATCATCATAATGCCAATCTAGGTATCATTTAGTTTTTATTCTCTCTACTGCACCCAAACATTCGTTGTCGACATTTAACCAAAATATATTTTTTGAAGTTTCTGAATCCCCACATAAAAAGTATTTTTGAAAAAAAGATTGCAAGAAATCTGTCAAAATACAAAGTTTATATTTATGTTCAACATCATCTAAGGAGAGGACAAAAGTTTTCAAAAAAATCCCCAACCCAAAATACTTATTTTTAATAAAATAGTTTTTTTTATATTTATTGTTTCATTTATGTAGCCCCCTTTAACATCTAAGACCTGAAACAACTCTTCTGTATTTTTTTACGTTGGTTTAAATCACAAATCAAACACACACATTGACTCTCACACACATACTTACAGACTCTGAGGGGGATAGGGAATAATTCTGGCTAAAGAAAAATTCCCCACCCCAGCCGAGAATCGAACCCGGGACCTCCGTGTGGGAAGTCAGCTCGATGACCACTCGACCACGGAGGCAGTTTTTATAAATATTGTTTAAGATATTTTCATGACAAATGAAATGTATATCTTGAATTTTCCTGGACTAGCCTCTGAAGACCTCTTTATTCTGGAGCACTTCTGCATAACTGGTAAATCATAAGAGACAAACTTCTTCTATAGAAAATGTAGATCTCGTTAAAACACATAATTTATGTCCTGTAATTTCCGAAGTAGTCCTGGTTATTGGTTTCAATTTTAAAATACTAACAGTTTTCCTAAACGGAAAATTGCCATTCGCTTCACATCTCTTTTTCTGTACTAGTAGCCATGACAAAAGAACTGAATTTCAATGTCATCGTGAAAAGGTGAGCGCATCAGCATATATTTTAATTAATTAGATTGTTTAAGTTAATTGCTAAGTATTATATTCTGTATTTATTGTCCTAGTATATATTGTAAGTTCAGAGGGACTGCTCCTGGAAAGCATTTCTAACTGTAGCCCGAGAGTTTTCAAGCGGCGATTTCAGTTGTTTACGAGTAGTTGCTTTGTGTATTACGAGAGGGGAAAGATGGTATTGTGTAGTTACGACTCGGAGAGAGAAAGTGGATGTGACATGTAAAGCGGGGAACCACGAGAAATTGAGGTTAAGAATCACGTGAAATAATTATGTCACGTTAGAAGCGCACCCCGAGCTATTTTCGGCGCCAAAATGAACCAATGAGATTGCAAGTTGAGAGCTTTGCGCGTGGGTAGAATTTGCTATAAATGTAGGGTGTTCGCTCTAATTTTCACGCAATAAGAAATGTAATGTCACGCGGAACCTGCGACGCCCAGAATAAGACATCCGCGCTAAAAAGTTAAGTGCCTACCAAGTCTAAATGTCATAATTGTGATTCAACCACTGCCGTGAGTCAATAGCGCGCGGAACTTGTGTAGAAAGTTAAAGTGTCTTCAACAATTCTGCACGTAACAGTTGCAATTATCGCCGCGTAAGTTCAAGTTTCCTTTGTGGGCATTACGCTTTATTGCGAGAGAAATTACGGAACTAGAATCGCGCCAGGAACCGTCTCGAGAACGCTTGTGAAGGGAAATAAACCTTTGACCAAATGAAAGTGCCGAAGTTTATTTTGAGCCAAATTCCCGTTCCCCAACCCGGGATCACCGTCGCTCAAAATCTTGAGCTCAATAAATAGGTATCAATTGCTCGCCGCTGAACCCGTAAACAGCCAAGGAGCACCGAGGAGCGTCGAGAGTCGACTTTACCAGCGCGACGCCGGAGAGAGGAAGGGGGAGAAAAGACAGGTCGTCGCTGCGCAGCCCAGCACCAAAGGTACGTCTCCAGATCACACGCCTCAATCGCAAAACGACAGCTTTTAAATAATTTTCCTATCGCTTTAACCTATTGTGATCCTTATTTATGTTCTAGTTATATGAAATAGGTAATAAAATAATTTCTGCCAATATTTATCTCAAGTAGCATAAAGCAGATACAGAAACAGTTTTTCGCAGAATAGGTATAGAGAGTTATGTGATGTAAATAACATTTTTACAAGCTCTGTAGCAGCTCAGATCGCAGTGTTAGGAGGTTGGACTGGGATATGTGGTTAAAGGGGCGCATTTAAGATATTTTCTATCCTTTAAAATCTTTTAGTTGTTTTAATTCTGAGGTTAAATATGCTATCTTTTCTGCGTTTGTAATCACTTGTTTTTTGGTGATTTGTTTTTGAAGGAGAGAAACTTGATTTTAGTCAGTATGATTAAGCCTTTAATTATATTTAATTATATAATTAAATTTAATCTACGAGTATCTCTTCATAAACGCAACTAAGGTTTTGGAAATTCCCTTGATAAATTCACTTGTGGCATTGCTTATGAAACCAGAATGTTTGAATTAACGTGCTACTTTGACACCAACTACTGCAGTGTACGTTAAGCACTGTATTAGGAACAATTTTATTTAAATGATCATTATGTATAAAAGAAAATCTAGCGTTTTGGCGGCGTTCTCATTCAAATACTATTTTTACAAAACCCTTATAGAGTTCAATTGAAGATGGTTACAGAAAGAACTTTAAAGAGATTTAAAAAATAAAATGCATTCCATTCATATGTTTTTTTGTTTTTGTTTTTGTTTTTTTTATATATAAAATACAGTTCCGGAGGCTTGTCAGGACTCCGGCGCTGTATTCCTGCTTCCTCTGTTTTTTCCAGTTTCCTGCATTTTCTTGGTTGACCTATTCATTTTTAACGTTTTCTTTTCTTTTTTACACAGACTTATGCGCATTCACAAACACAGAAACACCCATGCCCAAGGGGCGGGACTCCAAACCATGATCTCGTACTTTCAGTAACTGCTCTGCAAACAAACGGTTCTTAGCAGAGATTGTTCTATCTACTTAATGTTAATCGAGATAAACATTAGCAGAAATGGTCTTAATACTTAGTTCCTCATAAGAGGAAGCGAAATAAGGAAATACACTAGGCTAAACTGACACTAAAATCGTTTAAAAGCTGTCGCTATGCGATTAGATTGACTTTGAAATTTGGTTCTTTCCATGGCCAGGAGTAAAGCAAAAGAAAACGGACGACACTGCCTGTTCAAAAGAAGTATAACTATTTTAATGCTGAAACCAATAACGACTAATATCTGGGAAATCGAAAATGTGTACGACATAAATTGCGTGTTTTAACAAGATCTGCATTGGTTTGTGCAGCAATTACGAGGGTCATTCAAAAGCTGGCAGACGATTTGGCATAACTAAATAACAACAAAACTATCAACACAAAACTTTATTTACAACGTTACAGTACCTTACTTATTTTTCAGTGAAATCGTCATTGTTATCAAGGTATTTATTTTCACGTAGTACCGGTTATTCAACGCAGATGTACCCTTTACCGCTAAAGATCTGAGTCACTGCCACTTTGAGGCCTTCATGGTTGTGATTGATTATCCATCCAAAAAGTCAGGTACGGTGTCCAAAGTGAAACACCAATTTTTCTATTTTTTTTTTTTTTTATCAACATTTGTTTTCAACTCCTCCATAACTTTGAACTTCCACTCCGGTCTTTTTGGTACACACTGGCTCATCCTTGATTACTCGTGCAATTTTCTGCACTGAGGACTCGTTTATTGTATTATCATTATACATTTGCGTTATATGTTATAAAATTAGATTGGCCGAACATTTTGTGCATTCATAAAAATAAGTTCTTTGGCGGCAGAAAAATATAACATTGTCATTGAAAAACTGGTACCAGATGAATATAAATATTTTTACAAAATGGAGACTGCGATGAAAAATTCAGTAAGGTACTGTAACTTTGCACATAACGTTTTATGTTGATATCCTTCCCATTTAGTTATGCCAAATCGTTCGTTACTTTCTGGATGCCATTCGTTTTGTCTGTCTCTTACGGATTACCAATTATGCAAAAGTAATTCAGAAATAAGAGTGCTGCAGAGGCTATTCCTATGGTGTTTTAATCAAAACCGTTAGAGCCATTTTGAGGGAAAACAATTTAGCTTAGAGTCTTATTGAAAATCTTCCCGTCGCATCCTTGAAAGATGCTGATCTTAAATTTTGATACTTAACGGACACTATCACTCTCCATTTTTTCAGTTACCTATGTTGTTCACACACACACACACACATACAGAAGCACTCACCTTGTTCTACCTGTGATCCTTTATTCAAGGGACCCTAAAACATGTATTTCGAGTAAAATCTCGGTATCGAAGTTTTAGCTGCAATGCAATACCTACTTTCTCTATGTACTAAATACAGTGCATAATTGTTTTAATACAGGGGGACACTAAAACTAGTAATTCCTAAGAATTTCCAGTACCGAATTTTTGGATGGAATGCAACACCTTCTCTATCTATGTACTATGTATTAAGCGGAGAAAGTATAGTGTATAGAGAAGGTATTGCACTCCATCCAAAAACACGATACCGAGATTTCACCGGAAATATATGTTTTAGGATTCCCTGTATCCAAAAAAAAAAAAAAAAAAAATCAGAGAAAGGTACGTGTGTGTGTGTGTCTGTGAACACGATAGCTCAAAAACGAAAAGTCGGTAAAATACCAAAGTTGGTATTTAAGTTTAGTATTTACCAGAGATGCGACACGAAGATTTTGAGAAAAATCCCCTCACCGCAAACTACCCTTTACATGGAATATTTTTCGAAAATTTTGATTTTCTCAAAATGGCCCTAACGATTTTGATTAAAACTTCGTATATTGAAGATCTTTACCTGACAAAATATATGTTCTTGAATTTTTTAAGAATAGCCTCTGAAAACTACTTTATTCTAGATGAATTTTACGGAATTTTGCGTAACTGCTAGACCGTAAGAGATGGACCAAAACTTGCCAGACAAAAACTGTAGAGCACGTTAAAACACACAATTTATGTTATCTAATTTTTTTTCGTAGAGTTGATCGTTTTTCAGTTATTCCTTGTTTTTAATTTCACCTTTAAAAAACATACTTTTCTCATACAGGAATTTGTCAACCCCGGTCCATACAAACGAAGGAACTTCAGTCATATAGCAACCAGCTTTTGACTATCAATTTAACCTATGTTACTCCCTTATTTCGCTTATAATTACAAGGAAGCAAGCAATAAGACTAGTTCTGCTAGTTTTTTCTCGATTAGCATGAAGTAAATAGAAGCCTAAACATTTTAACAATAATTTGTTGCAGAGATGTAGAGAAAATCATGTGACTGGAAAACATTATTTTTTTTAATACAGGAGACACTAAAACGAGTAATTTTAGTGAAGTACTGGCATCGAATTTTTAGGTGGAATGCAATACTTTTCCTACCTACGTACTAAGTAGAGAAGGTAAGAAAAGGTGATGTTAAAAAAAAGGGAAAAGTGGAAGCTATAATACGTCTCGTGATGAAGTATTAAAACGGAAATCCCCTTCAAGTCAATTTACAAATACAGGTAGCGAGAAAAAATAAGTTTTCTTCTGACATAATTTTCTCTCATGTATCATTAGCTAAGATATTACATCATCTGGATGAATTATTAATTAACTTACAATGTATCCCACGAATATACATGGTGTTTAAATCCAGAAACATTTAGCAGATATCCTACCTCAGAGGTAAAGTAATTACTGGAAAATTTTTGCTCCCGAAAAAAAAAATTAATTAGAGAAGGTATTTTAATTAGCGATATATCTAAGCTCAGTTTTACATGCTTTAAAACAATGTATTGCTTCCTGAATAATTACCTTTCTTCTGCCATTTGTATTAACTCATTTTATTTATAGCAATGTTAACGTGAAATTAAATTAAATGACAGCTCTCTTATACCATTCCTATAGAAGCATATTTTTGTATTTAGGTTACGTTACTTACAATTTATTACTTTCTGTATAAGAATTATATACATAGTGTATAGAGAAGGTATTTTATTGTTTCCTAAAATTTGATATCGAGATTTCACCGGAAATACATATTTTTGGATCCCCTGAATACAAAGAACAACAACACATATTTAGAAAAATCTGATGTTTTCCATTCACATGACTTTCTCTATATCACAGCAACAAATTATTCTATTTACTTCATCTAATGGAGAAACAATTAGCAGAAATAGGCTTATTACTTGCTTCCTTGCTAGTAGAAGCGAAATAAGGGAGTACAATAGGTTAAAGTGACAGTCAAAAGCTGGTTGCTATGTGACTGAAGTTCCTTTGTTTGTATGGACACGAGTTCACTAAGTCCAATATGAGAAAAGTCTTTATAGCTGAAAAGAAAAAAACAAAGAAGAAATATCTCAAAAACAATCAACTCCACGAAAAAAATGTATATACCATAAATTGTGTGCTTTAAGGTGCTCTACATTTGTTGTGTGGTAAGTTTTTGTCCATCTCTTGCGGTTTAGCAGTTATTCAAAATACCGTAAAATTCATCCTGAATAAAGTAGTTCAGAGGCTATTTCCAGAAAATACAAGATATACATTTTATCTGGCATATAAATGTCTAAAATATAAGAGACTTTAATAAAAATCGTTAGAGCCATTTTTGAGGAAATCAATATTTTCGAAAAAATTCCATGTAAAGGGTAGTTTGGGGTGGGGGATTTTCCTGAAAATCTTTGTGTCGCATCTTTGGAGGATACCAACGAGTTCACTATATAGCGGTCTTTTTGTTTTTGGTCTATGTTGTCCATAGACACATAGACGCACACACACATACCTTTTTGTAAAAATGTTTTTTGTTGTTTCTTTTTTATTCATGGGGACACAAAACATGTATTCCCGGTGAAATCTTGGTATCGAATTCTTGGGTGGAATGCAATACCTTCTCTATACACTATATACATACACTGCGTGTAGAAAAAGTTAGAAGGTACTATTACTTTAACGTCCCTTTTAACGTTTGGTTATATCACTACGGTTATGTACGTGAAACTCACAGAATCTATTTGGTGGATATTAGCATTTATGCTCTTTTCTAAGTAACAATTCCTCTTTCACTTCCCGCCAAGCAGACGAGGCAACGGTGCCATGTCTGCTTTTACTTAATCTGTAATTAGCCAATATTGTATAGCTATATACTTTTGCTCCACATCCGCAGATGGCGTTGAGGTACCGTCCAATCCAAGTCCTTTCACTGTCTGTGGATAGATGACAGCGTAATTTCAATTATTATCTATTTTACTTTCTCTACATAGAACATATTGCACTCCACCCAAAATATCGATACACATTTTGGGGCCTCTGTATCTAGAAAAGATTTTTTAGAAAGAGGTCCGCGTGCGCGTTTGTGTGCGAGTCTGTGTACACATTAACACAAAACGAAAAGTTGATAAAATACCAAGCTACCCTTTGGATGAGAAAAGTTCCGATTTCCTTTATGTTGGTGCCAATTTGAAGGAGTTTGTGGGCTCTAGATACAAACTATTAATGTAATGTAATCTAAAGTAATCCATAACTCAAATTCTCTTTGAGGAATTGAAATTTATTTTCGATTAGATTTTACAATCCATGTATGAAATCACAATCACTAGCGCAATTCAATACTCCCCTTTGACGCGAAAATTCTCTCTCTCTCTCTCTCTCTCTCTCTCTCTCTCTCTCTCTCGATTCTTATTGTCTATCAATTCAGACGGAAATTCTAGTTTCTTCTTCGGAACAAAATATATTATTATTTTTCAATGCAATAAGCGGAGGTCAATTAGTAATCCCGTGTGTATGCATATATACACACACGCGCGCGCGGAAACAACTGAACTCGTAGCAGCTTAGGATCCCCTGCCTAGGAAATATATCCCGCGGGAAGGCGCAGTCTACCTCGCTCGACTACAAATAGTCTTAAGAGTTATACTTTCTTCTGTTATACTTTCTGGCTTCTCAACCAAGAAAATCAACCGTTACCACGATATTTGTTTATAAGAACAAAAGCACAAAGAGAAACAAAACACTTATATCTAACGAAAGTACACGGAATAATTATATTGCACTCAGTGATTTCAACCTCGGTGTGCAACAAGAAAACATTTGAACAACAAATACACAAAATGCAACATGATTTACAAAATGTCGGCAACACGGGTAGGGATATAAATACTGCCAATTAAAAACCGTATAATAAAAAAAATTACGCGTCAAATGAAATGTATATCTATATAATTTTATGGCAATAACCTCTGAAGAATTCTTTATTCTGGATGGATTTTGTTGAATTTTGCAAACTGGTGCGCCGTAAGATATAGAAAAGACTTATTACAAAATATCTGAAGTGTTCCATTCACATGACTTTCTCTATATCTCTGCAATAAATTATTTTTAAAAAGCTTATGCTTCTATTTACTTCCAGCTAATCGAAAAAAAAAATAGCAGAAATAGCCTTAATTCTTGCTCCCTTGTAAGTAGAAGCGAAATAAGGGAGTACCATAGGTTAATGTGATAGTCTGTCTGTGGATAGCATAGCCCCAAAACGAAAAGACCGTTAAATATCAAACTTGGTATTTAGGTTTAGTATCTTCCAAGGATGCGACACGAAGATTTAAAAAAAAAATCCCCCTACCACAAACTACCCTTTACATGGAAAAAAACTGAAAATGTTGATTTTCTTAAAAATGGCTCTAACGATTTTGATTAAAATCCCTTATATTAAAGCTATTTATGTCCGAAAGCATTTATGCATTATAAAATGTATATCTAGAATTTTTGGGGAATAGCCTCTGAAGAGCTCTTTATTCTGGATGAATTTTGCTTAACTGCTAAACCGTAAGAGATAGAAAAACTCACAACACAAAAAATATACATCACGTCAAAACACAAAATTTATGTCCTTTACGTTTTTGTTATGGAGGTAACAGTTTCCGAGATATTCCTTGTTACCGATTTCAATTGTGAAGTATTTCAACTTTTCTGAGACAGGAAGTGTCCGTTTTTCTTTTGTTCTACTCCTGGCCAAGTAAAGAAGTGATCTGCAATGACAATCGCATGACGATAGCTTTCAAAAAACATTTGACAATCACTTTAGCATAGCGTATTCCCTTATTCTCTCCTACTTATAAGGAAATAAGTAATAAGAACATTCTGCTAATATTTATCTCGATTAGCATTGTGTACAAAGAGGAATAATCTTTTGTAGGAGGTTTTTAGAGCAACTAGAGAAAGTTATGAGAGTGTAACACATCAGATTTTTTTTCGAGTGGAGAGCGAAAATGTACCTTAAGGACCAATGCCGGAGTGTCGGAGTTTCCCGGTATGGGCATACCGACTAAAACATTCCTCCACGGGTAGTTAGAGGTACCGAAGTTGCACCCACACAGTCTAGGGGAGGGTAAACTGGCCCGCTGAGCGGCCACTAGTGGGTAAACATCAGCTGGACCGAGGTTCAGTCGGTACCCTTGCGAAGTGTAGGCGAGGATGCTGAAAGGAATTTAGGTGAAGGTGGTTAGAAGTTTGTGGTGATGATTGGATTGGGCGGCTGCTGTCATGATTCTGTGTTGAGATTACCTCCCTTGGAGGTCGGGGACGGAGTGTAGAAGCCGTGTTGCTCCATGGAGAGACCTCAGCCGCTGTCCTGGGCAGGCGGTTTAACGAGATGGCTCTCTGGACGGACGTATGCACCTCCCATTGTCGTAAGAACATTAAATAGCATTTTATGTATGAATACTGTATTAACTACTATAGTTGTTGGCGTTCATTTCTGTATTAACGTGAAATGCTCAGAGGCCTTTTTATCAGGCTTGAGATTATTTTAGTGCAATAAATCTATGACAGGGATCACCGGCTTTGTTTTTCTTCCGAATAAAGTGTTAATAGTCCATCGCTCTCCACCGGGTTTGAACCCGCAATTTCGGGAACCAGAGGCTAGCCTGTTACCCACTAGGAGTACTTGTAACTTTAATAAAAGTCTAATATTCATACGACTTTCTACTTTAAAATTAGGTTATGTGCTTTCTCTCCCTCTCTATAACTACCCCCCCCCATTTCTCTCTCTCTCTATCTCTCTCTCTCTCTCTCTCTCTCACACACACACACACACACATGCGCGCTCACATTTTCTAAAGTGCATTTCTGGGCCCACTGGAGTTCAAAGCATGTATTTTCGGTTAAACACCATGTTTAATTTTAATTGGGGTTCAATAGTTCTCTACCCACCAGAGAAATGTGGAGGGATTAAAACTAATTCCACTGGACATTTTGTTTCATAAAGTTTACACTTTTATTCTGTTTAATGTGTCAAAATTCGGCAATGGAATACTCCAAAACTTGCTCTCTTTGGATGAAGGGCTGCCTTACTAAAGTACCAACACCAAACATAATTATGTTGCTTAGACGTAAAATCTATTCCTAAAGTAACAGACGATTTGACATAACTAAACATTAATGTCAGTTATCAACACAAAACTTCATATGTTAAGTTACTGTACTTTATCTATTTTTCAGTGTAATCATCATTGCTATCAATATATTTACTGTCACATGGTTTTTCATTGCAAATGTTATACCCTTCCACCGCTAAAGATCTGAACCAAGATGTCACTTCCACTTATGGTCTTTGTTTGGGAAATCTTTTCCACCCAAAAAGTCATGTACGGATCCAATATGAAACGCCGTTGTTTTTTTTTTCTGAATTCTTTTGTCAACATTTTCTTTCAATTCCTCCATACGAGGAAAACTTCAACTTCCACTCCGGTCTTTATCATACACACTGGTTCTTCATCGATTATCATAATTTTTGCGCCATTGCCTCACTGAAAATTCTTTCACTGCATTATCTTACGTCATTTGCATATAAAATTCGATTGGCCAACATTTTGTGCATCCAAAAATTTGAATAAGTTCTTTGGCGGTAGAAAAGTATAACATTTCTCTTGAAAAGCTGGTACCACGTGACAGAATGGAGATTACGTTGACAAATAGAGTAAGGTACTATAACTTATTAAATAAAATTTTATGCTGATATTTTTACTTTCTCTAGTCCGTATGCACAATGGACATAGAGTAAAGAGAAGTTATTGTATTGCCCTAAAAAATTCGATACCGAGATTTCACCAGAAAGGCATGTTTTGAGATCCCTGAATCCAAAGACGCATTTTTAGAAAAATGTACGTGTGTCTGTCTGTTTGTCTGACTGTGTGTGTCTGTGGGCAGCATAGCTCAAAAATGAAAAGACCGTTAAATATCAAACTTGGATTTCAGTTTGTTAACTTCCAAGGATGCGACACGAAGATTTTCAAGAAAATCCCCTACACTCCTAACTACCCTTTAGATGAAAAATTTTTCAAAAACTTTGATTTTCTCAAAAACGGCTATAACGATTTTAGTTAAAATATCGTATGTATCAGATATTTTCATGACAAACGAAATGTATATCTTCAATTTTCTGGGAAGATATCTTCATTCTGAATGACTTTTGTGTAACTGGCAAACCGTAAGAGATATACAAAAACTTTTTCGATATATTCCGGATTGTTAGTTTCAATTTTAGCCACTTAAATTTTCTTAAACGAGAAAACATCTTTCTTCCTGTTTCTCGTTTTGTTTACTCCTGGAAAGCAAATAGATTGGAATATCAATTGTTTTATATAGCGGCCGGCTTTTAAAGGACAATACTATTGCTTAGCCTATGCATTTTCTTATTTCTCTTCTACTTACAAGGAGTAGTACTAATACTATTTCTGTTTATGTTTATCTTGATTAGCATGATGTAGATAATAGATTCATCTTTTAAATAACAGGTTTGTTTGCCGAACAGTTACAGGACATCATGTGACTGGATCATAAAATAATTTTTTCCTTCAAATTACAAGGGACCAAGCAATAAGGCGATTTCTGATAATGTTTATCTTGAATATAATGAAGAGATAGATGAATTAGCTCATTAACAATAATTTGTTACAAATATGTAGAGAAAGTCATACAAATGGAGCACATCAGACTTTTTTGATATTGTTTAGTTATGTCATATCGTTCGTTAGTTTCTGGATGGCTCTCGTAAAACATGCTCGAATCGCTATTTTATTCAGTCCTGGTTTAGTGGAAGGTGTTTTCTGTTTGTTTACTTCCTGCGCTTTCGTGAGCAATTTTCCTCACTAGGTCAGTAGGGCAGACGTTGCATACTCAAATGTTTGTTTTCTCTCGCACGTAATCTAGTTAGAAATAGCCTCTCTCCTCGTTCTTGCTGCTATCACTTTCTCTACCGTTAAACCTAAGAAAAGTTATAGTCTACACCTCATGGTTTAACCGACATAGCTATGTTAGTTTCTTAAACTCCTGTGGCGATTTAATTTATTCCATGTACTTGCTCAGCAATCTACAGCATTTTACTTTCTCTACACGTACTATGTACATAGTGTACAGAGCGAGTATTGTATTACACCCAAAAATTAAAGATATATATTTTGATGCCCCCTGAGTTCGAAAAAAAAAAATTTAGAAAAAGGTCCGTATGTGTGTGAGTCAATATTTAGAGCAATTTACCCGCAGTAGTCTTAGTTTTTATTACCTTACCTTCTATTCGAAGCCTTTATTTAATTGATGAAAGTATCAACTTACATAACACTTAAAACTTTTGGACATCAATGATACAGAAGTTATGAATGCTCAGACTTTCTGTATGTTGAATTTGATTCCTATATAATCCCTCAAAATGAACTAGTCCCTTATAATATTCGTTTACTTGAAGTTGATAATGGACCAACTTTACCAATGAAGGTATTATCACGAATTCTAATTACATCTAAAGATTTATAGGCAGCAAAGCTCAAAAATGAAAAGTCCGTGAAATACCAAACTTGTTTTTAAGTTCAGTATCTTTCAAGGATGACTTTTTTTAAGAGAATATTCTAGTATTTCATTTATAAATATATTAATTTGTGCTGTTTTTCTTGGTTGTGATTTAAATTCATTTATGTTTTATTTGAAACTAATTTTGTTGCTTTTTTATGCGAAACGAGATTTTCGAGAAAATCTCCCATCCCAAATACCCTTCACATAAAAAAAATCGAAAATTCTTATTTTCTCAATAATGGTTCTAACGATTTTGATTAAAATCTCTTATATTCTACTAGTATACCGCAAAAAAAATACGCAAAGAGTTACTGCAAAACAATTTTAGAAGTCCTTAAAACACACAATTTGTATCATTTACATTTTTTTCTTCGTAGTGTTGACCTTTCCTAGAATGTTAGTGGTTTCAGTTTTAAAATAATTGAAACCTTTGTCATACAGGAACTTGCCAGGAAGAGAAACTGATTCCAATCCCATAGCAACCACATTTTAAAACACGTGACTGTCGGTTTAGCCTAGTGTAATCCCCTATTTCTCTTCTACTTATAAGGAACAAAGCAATAAGACCGTTTCTGATGGTGTTTATCTCGATTAGCATAAAGTGATAATAATAGTGGATAGAATAAACTTATTAACAGAGATATAGAAAAAGTAATATGAATGGAACACATCGGATTTTTATACTTAATCCTGCCTTTTCCCCATTAAAATTGCAATTTCATAGAGTACCGAAACTAAATATACAAAAATAAACTCTGATTTAAGAATATGTTTAAATACTTGATACTAGAGGAGATAAAGTTAATAACATAGAGAGAGAATTAATTGATAATATATGGCTGATTACCAGTCAGTATTTATTGGTTACCAGTAAATAGAATGCATACATTTAGAAATAAGTATATAGAAGAACAGAGAAGAGAAAAAACAAATTTCAAATAAAAACCAATAAAGAAGAAATATTTGTATGTATAAATAGGTAAATTTAATAAATAAAAAAACTAAAATACAAATTGATAAAAAATAATTATAATAATAGGAATATATATTTAAAAAGTGAATAATATATTTACAATACATTGATTTATCAGTATATATATATATATTATACAATGAAATTATTGCTAAATAAACATTTATTAATCCACGGAGAAGTTATAAATGTATAAGTTATTTCATAAATAATTTAATATAAGGCAATTATAATAGCATTAACAATTCTGAAAATATCATAGAATAATAAAAGCCACGTGTCTTTCACATGGGTTATTTAATAGGAAGTGGTGTTTTAATTTAACGCATTTTGGTTTTCAACTAGATTAGTAGGAGGATTTTTAGTTAGATTAATATGTTTACGTCCTTCAGAAGAGAAGCAAAGCCAAATGTTTGTCTGCACGTAAAACAGTCTCAATGTTGAAAAAGAAGGTTCCTGGACAGAATTCCGCCATTTCGCGTCCGCAAGTCGTGATTTCGTCCTACAGTGCTATCTGTAGGCGATGATCTGATTTCTCGTCACCATAGCGCATGGCGGTGGACTCACGAACTAGAAACTCAATATGATCACGGAAACATCGTAACGATGCCCGATGCTCCATTTAGGAGTTACAGGAATTTAACTAAATAAATTATTAAAAAATGCTGCACCATAACCGCTTCCTGTGATCATTCGCTTTCTATTGGATATGGAGGTTTCTAAACTATACTTTAAACAACATGAAATCGAAAATACTGTTTATTTACTTTTAATTTTGAAATAGAATTTAGTAACATGTACTTTGCCACATATGGGATGAGGTATGTACTTTGTCGGTTGCTTTAATACTTTCCAGAAAATATATCAAGATTGATGTTTCATTGTGGCAAAACAGGTTAGGGGCCACGTTAAAATGAATTCTGCTGGACAAC
Source organism: Hymenopus coronatus (assembly GCA_030762935.1). NCBI lineage: Eukaryota > Metazoa > Arthropoda > Insecta > Mantodea > Hymenopodidae > Hymenopus > Hymenopus coronatus. The sequence goes on along the minus strand of CM060888.1, from coordinate 44,771,841 downwards.
ACTTAAAAAGTAGCTATTAACATTCACAAAATTTTAAATGGAGCATATATAGAGGCATTAATCATTACATGTTATATTTCTGCAGGTATTTCTAGCTCTGGTGCCCAAGGTAGCGGGTTCAAACCCGGTGGAGGGCGATGGATTTGTTTGGGCGCATAAATCCTTAACATTGCTTCCTTCTGAAGGGGAGAAAAGCCTTTGGTCCTGTGTCGTACATTTACGGCACGTAAAATAACCTCAAGACTGATAAGGAGGCACCTGAGTAAAAGTAAGCGACCTTTCATCCCAATATAGAATGGAAAGCCGAGAAGCGCAACAGCTTTATAAATAAAACTCAGTTGAAATTTAATCTTATATTATTTTCAAATTCCTACATTGTATACAGGTACAAGGAACACTATAGTAGAATTTATAGCTAATAAACTTAGAAATTATCACACATTGTTATAACATAGTAATGCAGTATAAAAGAATTCCGCTTTTTTAGTACATTGACATTTACTTTTAATAACCCCTCATTAACGCCGCTACAAACTGATAATTTATAGTTCTGCGCAGACTATTTTCGGTTCAAGCAAAGCTAACAGACACAACTACAGCGCGTTCATAAAAGCACCGTCATACTCCAAACTGGCACGCTACTCTGGCGGCAAGTTTGGTTACTAACAAGAGGATAACAGAGATAGTGGAGTAAGAATATTAGCGTGTGCTAAGACGTCAAGTACGGAACCTCCCGAAAATGTAAATACAACAAGAAGACGGAAAATGACAATAACTGCAGTGTTGTAGGATGTAATAATACCTACAAGAATACTTCACCAGCTATTGCCTTTTATTCTTTTCCCACGCGGAAAACTGAAGCGTAAAGAAGAAATCTATTGTTTCGAGCTGTATATCGAAATAAGTAAGTACACTAATTTTATATTGTACCTCAAAGCAGTAACATATGCTTAAAAATTAACTGCAGCATGGATAATGTTGTTTAGAAATTAATGCTAACGTTTTTTAAGTTAATAAATAGAAACTCTAAATACTGTGAGTATTAGATTAAACGATACATTATGGGAATAGTCTGTCAATTATTATTATTATTATTATTCCTTTTATTTTGTTACTAATATTTATGTACGTATTGCTATTCATACTTTATATTTTATTTTCAGTCCTGAGGGAGCATCGTGAGAACCAAAGCCTGCAACAAAAATTTGCAGCATTCACTTGATCGGAAATAAAAGGTTCAGAACATCCTCACAGATCAGCATAATATGTTCCCAATATATTTCCAGATGTGTACAAAAAGATTTCGACCTTTTGAAACAAAATTTTCGGTCAAATGTATGCACTTTATAGGCAAAAAACCACAAATGATATCTACATCGCACATGGCTTCAGCGTCTATCTTCCAATAAGTACAAAGCATGATACGGAGCGACGCCACCAGCAGGATTTTCTGGTCCGTGCACGGAACCCATAGTTGGCAGGTTACATGTGAATGTCTGCTATTAATATTGTGTTGTTATTAAAGACGTTTTAAATAGTTACGGCGAACCCACAAGAACGGTTGTTGGTGTATTTTGGAATATTATAGCACGCGGTTTCATCATCAAGCTCCTATTCACAGGTCAGGTTTGAAGTAGCACTGAGATTATAATGCAGCCACTATCCACAAAACCAAAGAAAAGGCAATTCAGGAAGACATCTGTCAATACGGGAATAATGCAGTTCTAAGAAGTCTGTTCGTAAAACTAGTTAGCAGTTAAACCATCCCTAAGTTTCATTCCTACAAACTACAATTAGTGCGTAAGTTGAAACCTGATGATCTAGCAAAACGTTTAGACTTCTCTGAACATTTATTGGCACAAATGGAGGCTAATACAAATCTGCCAGAAAAAATATTTCCAGTGACAATGCAACATTTCACGTCGTAGAAAAGTGAACGGGCATAATGTTAGGATTTGGGGGAGCCAGAATCCACAGGTCATTTTGGAAGTTAAAAGAGATTCCTGTAATGTCTTTTGTCCCGTAACGAAACGTCCAGTCCATGGTTTTCTTTCGAGAGGCCACTGCCAATGTTCCAAATTGTTTTGACATGCTCACTGAATGGTTATTTTCACAATTGAAAGAAGAAGGAAACGAATTTATTTTCCAAAAAGATGGAGAACATTCCCACTGAAATTTACATGTTCGGGATCGTCTGAATGAGCCACTTCTAGGAAGATGAATTGGACGAGCAGGAAATTATGGTAATGTCTTCTACAAGGGGCCGCCAAGATCGCCTAGCTTGACCTCTGAAACTTCTTCCTATGGGATTACATAAAGTAGTGTGTCTGTGTACCTCCATTGCCTCAAACCTGCAAGAAGTGCAACTTCGTAATGTTGCTGCCATCCAGTCCATTTCATCGGATATGCTGGAGCGTGTGTGGCGTGAATGAGAACATCGCCTTGATATCTTCAGTCACTCGTGGAAACCACATTCAATGTCTATGACGTACAGTAAAGCAAATTTGAGTTTTTCTTTCGAAAATCACCAACTTCACCCAAATAGTGATGTAATAACAGTTCAAAATACCACAATATTTTTATGGACAAGCTGTACTTTAAAAGTGTTGTTAGTATAAAAATGTGATGTGTTCATTCACATGACTTTCTCTACATCTCTGCAACAAATTATTGTTGAAGAGCCTATTCTTTTGTCTACTTCATGCTAATCCAGATAACTTGCTTCCCTGTAAGTAGAAGGAAAATAAGGGAATACACAATGCTAGAACGTCATCAAATCCTTTAAAATCCGGTTGCCTGTGATAGAGATCCATTCCTTTGCATGACCTGGAGTTGACTAATTCCCATATGAGAAAACTTTTAAATATATTAAAACTGAAACCAATAACAAGAAATATCTCGAAAATGGTCAATTTCATGAAAAAAATGTATATGGCATAAAGTATTATGTGTTTTAATGAGATCTACATTTTTATGCAGTAAGTTTTTTTCTTTATCTGTTACGGTTTAACAGCTTGGCAAAGCTCAGCAAAAGCCATCCAGAATAAACAGTTCTTCAGAGGCTATTCCCAAAAAATTCAAAATATACTTTTATTTGTTATGTAAATATCGTTAATATACAGTATTTTAATCAAAATCGTTACAGCTATTTTTCAGAAAATTAAATTTTCTAATTTTTTTCTATTTAAAGGGTTACTTGAGATGGGGCCATTTTCCTCAAAATCTTCGTATCGAATTCTTGGAAGATATTAAACTTAAATATGAAGTTTGGAATTTTCCAACTTTTCGTTTTTGGGTTATGGTGTTCACAAATTGAGTAAGACACTGTAACTTTATTTATAAAGAATTGTTTGATATCTTTCATTATTATTTAGTTATGCCAAATCGTTGGTTACTTTCAGGATGACCCTCGTATATTCCACGCACGTACGCACGCACAGCTTTAAAATCACTGTTATACATCTGTAGTGGTTAATGTTAGTTGAAAACGAAACATATATTTGTCTTTGTGTCCCACTGTTCGAGTGTGCTTTGCTATGCATTTCTTTATGGGGTGTGCTTTGCTTTCATAATAGAGAACTAAATGGGCGAGTCGGAAAGGATTATTAAGTTATTATGCTGGAAGAAAGAGGTGTAATTGTACCAGGAAGTGAAAGAGGCTCTGAAGAACCAAAAAGCGTTTAAAAAGGAAGTCAAGACCCGAAAAAGGGTTAAAAGACAGTGAAGAAAAGAGAAACAAAAAAAACAAAAAAATGCTGGAAACCGGACGGTGTGGAAGTGAAACCAAAGTAAACGATTTTCTCACATCTCGTTCAAATCCCCCTCCCCCCTCGCCCCTCCTTTTGTTTCCAACCGTCTCTCCTTGAGGAGAAGAGCGGGTAAATGTAGGTTTTTGGAAAAAGAAGGGCGGGACATTTAACATAATGTTAGTTCATGTAATGGCAGAAAGCTCTTAGGTTTTCTCGCGTAGCTTTTGCACCATTTTTCTTGTCGCTTCTTCCTTCCATCCGCAGATGAACCCGTCCCAGTTTGGACAAAGAAAATCCACATAACAGTGACTACCCTCTCACCCCTCTCGTAGGAAATAGGATAGGGTGAGCTCACTCTCTCTCTCTCATCAGCACGTACCACCGGAATCACACGCCTGCCGAGCTTCAACTATTTCACAGCGCTTGAGTGCAACGTCATCCATAATCTCCCTGACTGGAATATGCTTAGCGGTAACTTCACAATTAAATGATTTCATATCCTGCAGGTAAATAAATAAATAAACAAGATATAAGCATTCCGACGCGAAGGAGAGGCGAGGGGCAGACGGCCAATATGCTGCAAGCACGCGAGGTTACTATGGCAACCGTGAAGGTCGTTTGCTTGTTTAGAATGCGTGGTTTGGGTGCTCAAGTGAATGCTGCACACAAGCACTTGATTACGAAAATACACGAGCTAGAACAGCAGCAGATTTACTTTTGTTTATAGTTCAAGTTTTAGAGCCCACAATCATTTCATCGTGAAATACAGTATGTTTCGGAGGTTAAATATCAAAAGACTATATTTTTGTATAGATTGTTCTGAAAAGTTTACTAAGACTTCATTTCTGTTATGTTAATGTAAATACCGAATTTCATCCACATTGAATAAATACTTTGCAAGATATAAATTATTTCATAATGTTATTATACAAATATATTCCATAGATAATCGGAAGTGTTCCACGCGCCTAAAATTTGAGAAAGCAGGATTGCACTTTTTCTTTCTCTACCGAGTTGTGCATATGCAGGATGATTCAAAAATACTTTTACAACGTTTAAGGATGGATTCCTGACATCAAAACAAGAAAATAGGTCCGTATAAAGTAAGCCCTACAAAGCTTCGTTTTCGCGTTATCAATTTTTACTTTCTCTATACGTACTGTGTACATAATGTATCGAGAAGGTATTGCACTCCACCCTAAAATTTGATACCGAGATTTCACCGGAAATATATGTTTTAGGGTCCCCTGTATCCAAAAAAAGCATTTTCAGAAAAAGGTCCGTGTGTGTGTCCGTGTGTCTATGAACACGATAGCTCAAAAACGAAAAGTCGGCAAAATACCAAACTTGGTATTTAAGTTTAGTATCTTCTAGGGATGCGACACGAAGATTTTGAGAAAAATCCCCCCACCCCAAACGAGCCTTTACATGGACCTCTTTTCGAAAATGTTGATTTTCTCAAAAAGTGCTCTAACGATTTTGATTAAAATATCGTATATTAAAGATATTTACTTGACAAATAAAATGCATATTTTCAGTTTCCTGGAAATAGCCTCTGAAGCTTACTTTATTCTGGATGAAATTTACGGAATTTTGCATAACTGCTAAACCGTAAAAGATAGATAAAAACTTACTACACAAAAAATGTAGAACACGTTAAAACACACAATTTATGTTATATACATTTTTTTCATGGAGTTGATCGTTTATTAGATATTCCTTTTTTTTTTTTTTTTTTTTTGGTTTCAGCTTTAAAAAACCTTGTCAACTCCTGTCCATACAAGCAAAGGAACTTAAGTCACATAGCAACCAGCTTTTGACTATCACTTTAACCTATGGTACTCCCTTATTTCGCTTCTACTTACAAGGAAGCAAGTAAGAATATTTATGCTATTTTTTCTCGATTAGCATGAAGTTATAAAGCAGCATAAGCTTTCTAATAATAATTTGTTGCACAGATATAGAGAAAGTCATGTGAATGGAACACATCAGATTTTTAATGAAAGTCACCTTCAACGGCTTTCCAAGTCCAACCTAATAACTTCATTTACTTATGCTCTCATTTATAGAAGGCTTTGACCCTTTTTACCCTGCGGAGTTGGGCTTGTGTAGCTACGCTTAACATTTATAATTTATCAGCACGCCTTACAATTGCTGTCTACTTCATTCTGCACGCTCTCCCAGACTTATTAGTTAAGCCGATGTCCCACGATCAAATATTTTGGTCCAATACTCTTCAAACTATAAATTGGATCGTGGGACATCGGATAATTTCATTGTATACAATTTCCGTCCTATTTTTTGGTCCAATTTCAGTTTGCTGCAACAGGATGCAGTGGTTTCTAATTTTTGCTCCAAACGTATGAAATCAACCAATGAACGACCTGGTGGGAATGACGTAATAAGATGGCAGCTAGCGCTGGGTCTTCCTTCCCGTCAATGTGATTGTTTGTGTGAAACTTTCCTGTGTCTTGTAAACTTTGTCCTAAATCATAGGGTGCGTCAGAGATTTATGAAATGACTTGGGTATTTATAACCCCTGCAAATGCATTTTATCGGACCCAATTGTACCTAACCTCTTTCTCAACAAATATATAAAAAACGTGATTGCTGGTATGGACTGCCTCATATTTGTGTCTTGGCGAGTGATGTTTGCCTCAACTTTTCAAATAAATGTTCGTCCATTCAAAGGAAGTTAAAATAATTAAGGGTCAGAAACGAGTTCATTTTGCAGCATATGTAGTACACCAACTTCCTTGATCTGCACTCCCACGTTCTAGCCATGGTATAGACCACCAACGTCTCTTTGTTAATTTTTTATTGCTATTACAATAAGCTCTTGTAATGGATACATAATCTAAGCCTGTGAAAGTAAAGGTATATAATTGTGGATCAGCAACCTCCACCATTTTTTATCAGCTGTTCATGTGCATGTGAGATATATTTGGACCAATACACACTCCCGTGGGAATGGAATGGAGAAATTTTACACAACGCTCACGTTGTATAAAAAATTTTGGACCAAATTTTCACCGTGGGACATCGGCTTTAGTGTGCCTCTGCAAATAAGCAGAAGCAAATGGTTTATGCCAGAAGCTCTAGCACATTATAGTATCATTCGAGATGCACTGGCTGGAATCTAGCATGACAAATGAATAAATATAGGAGGATCAGTTCCACGGCCTGTACGTACCCTCGAACTCAAAACTTAAACCACCTTAAACCATTGGTTTATGCAGCAGACATCCCTATGAAAATACTCTTAATCTACGTTGTCATGGAAGTCTGCGAAATCAACAGGTAGTATTTGGCATCCCATGCTTCGACGAGTACATGCGTGTCTAGGCGCCAGAGGAGGGCATTTGGATCATTTGCTATAAGTTGTATTTGTATGGAACACCTCTAACAAGCTGAAAACGTCAAAAATAGAACAAAGTGCCACTTTAAAATGTTTTGATTATTAGTAATTTTAACCCCAATAAATCGTGAACGAAGATTTTTGGAATATGTGTTTATATGAACATTTTTTCCTGTTTTGATGTAACGAATCTGTCCTTAAATTTTGTAAAAGTATTTTTGAATCATCCTGTATAGTGGGGAGAGAAAGTATTGTGTTCCACCCAAAAAATCTGATACCGAGATTTCATGGAAGTACATGTATTGAGGGTTTCTGAATAAAAAGCATTTTTAGAAAAAGCCCTGCGTGTGTGTGAACATGTGTGTGCGTATTTGTGTGAGTAGCATTACTCAAAAGCGAAGAGTGTATTAAATACCAAGTTCTTCTGTATGAACTGTAAATCTTCATGCAATCCATTTGAAACAAGAGATTTTACAATCTTGATTGAAGAGCACTCACTATCATCAAAGGCACTAATTACCTGTAAAGCAGTATTTAATAATCAGCATAGTATACTGCTGAGCCGCGTTCCCCAACGCGTTACTACAGGTTGTTTACATGCGGCGCGGGCAGTCGCCAATGCAGGTCGCTCTCTACTCGGTAGGTATGCAACTGGTATTCGCGTGTGACCCGCTATCGGTCCCCAAGATGCATTTCCCTACTTATAAGGAACTAAGTTTTACACTATTTCTGTTAGTGTTTATCTCAATCGCTAATGTAGAGAGAAAAATAAGCTTTTGTAAGAATAATTTGTTGCAGAAGAGGTAGGTCTGTGTCAATGTAACACATCACACATTTTAAATTGGATTTTAACTACACACAAGTTAGCACAGTTATATTTTAATAACTCTGATTACTGATTAATAAAATATTAATAAGTTAGACATTTTGTTTATAAAATTAATCATTATTTTATAAACATGATTTGCTGAAAAATTACTATTTGTGTTAGAAAGTGTAAGTGTGTCGACTGTAATATTATAATACTCATAAATACTTCTGCGCATTCTGAGAAATTTTAATTGTATTGAAACTAAAATTGAGAGGCATAGAACATTTGAAAGTGTGAAAATGTAGTTTTCAGAATCAAGCCGTTTATAAATTAGTATGCTAGGAAACAGGTGTTAAAGGGCTGTAGAGCCCGAAACAAGCGGGAACAGCTGAATGTTCATAATCTGTGAATGCTCAAAGGTTTATTTGTATAAAAATATGTGTTCAATTCACATGACTTTCTCTACATCTCTGTAACAAAAATTGTTAAAAAGCTTATACTTTTATTTATTTCATGCTAATAGAGATAAACCTAAGCATAAATGGTTTTAAATTGCTAATAAATAAAAGTTAAATAAGGGAATACAAAGGTTAAAGCGATAGTCAAATCTTTTAAAAGCGGATTGCCTATAGTTGTAATCCATGGCCAGGGGTTAACAAGTTTCCGTATGAGGAAACTTCAAGTAATTTACAACTGAAACCAATAACAAGGAATAACTCAGAAATCGTCAACTCCACGAAAAAAAAATAGTTTTAACTGTGTGTTTTGAACGAGTTCAGCAATTTTTCTGAAGTTGTCCATCTTTTCAACAAAATTAATCCAGAATATAGAGGTATTTAAAGACCATTCCCATAAAATTCAAGATATATGTACATTTTATTTTTCATGTATATGCCTTTAATATACGGTATTTTAAACAAAGTCGTTAGAGCCATTTTGGAGAAAATCAAAATATTCGAACTTTTTCTATGTAAAGGGTAGTTTGGAGTGGGGGGATTTTTCTCAAAATCTTCGTGTTGCATCATTGTTTGTTATTTTACCAACGTTTAGTTTTTTAGGTATCGTGTTCATAGACAGGCGGATTTTTTTCTAAAGATGCTTTTCTGGATACACGTGACCCTAAAACGTGTACATGTGGAGAAAGTACATTTGTACTTTTTGTCCGATTGTAGTTTGGATTTCACTCCATACGACAGAAAGACCACTGATTACTAAAAACACTTTATTTTCATTACTATTATAGCAATTATCAAGGGCGGCTGATAAATTAGAACATTAAAGATTCAAAATGTTATATAGTAGCGGTAACTTCAATTTTTGTAAAGTAATAAAGACTGCACCGTCAATTTTGGTTTACAAATGTTAGTTGTTAGCAAATAGAACTATCAAATAACGTCATAATGTTCATTATAAATTTATATGCAACTAGCCAATTTATAAGCATTTTGGAGGTGTATAAGTCATCAATATGTTACAAACATTCATAGCATCCTTTTTAAATGGATCTTCAGTATACCACCAATAAATCTCATGGAAAGCAAATTACAACGTTTACATATAAAATCAGAAACGTATTCATATCCTCTTATGCATCGTCGATAAAATATCCTTTTTACTTCCTCTACATAAACAAACAGGCGGCGCCGCAGCTGAATGGTTAGACCACTTGCCTTCCATCTAGGTGGTCCGGGTTCAATCCCAAGCGCCCATAGTTGGGATGCGTGCTGAACGAAGCGCTGTCTGGGCGGGTTTTCTCTGGGTCCTCCGGTTTCCCCCGCCACTCATTCCACTAAATGCTACATCATTACATTTCCAAACATTCATTTCGCTTACATTTCATGTCCTCCACTTCCTCATGCCCATGCCTGTCTACGCGCCGACCCCTCGTAACAGGCTCCCCCTTCCTTGGTTTCGTGCTTTTGACTCCCCAACAGGATACAAACACGGGTAGGGTAAGCCGATTACGAGACGAAACATAGGTAAACAAAAATTCGATATCAAGGTTTCATAGGCAATACACATTTTAAGGTCCCATGTGTCCAAAAATTAGAAAAAAAGTCCAGGCGGTGTCTTTCCTGCCAATTGTTTCTTATTGTGGATGTTTGTATAAAAAAATAATATAGCTTCTATTGCTAGTTCCCTTTCAATTGTGCATATTTTGATTGTGCCTCTCCTTTACCACTGCTTGCAAATCTGATCCACTGTAAAATTCTTTTACTACCTTAATTAGCTTTGCATTTATAAAACATATTTTTTTAATGTTGCTCCTTATTTAAATCTCATCATTTTATCATAATTTAAAGATGTGTTCAGCCAAAAAATGAATTTGACTAGAGCACATTTTCAGTTAATATTTTCCGATTTTATACTGTCATTAATGCGTAAAACTCGGGTTAGAAATGAATTTTCAAAGAAGCCATACTGGAAATGAAGGCAATAAAATAGCTGGCAAATTTGCAAAAGCAGCCTCTAATTTAGTGCAGAATGTGATATCAGAGCTAGGCAGTTCGTACCGATTTCCGTTTGCAGAGTAAGAGCGGCCATACTTGGCAATACCATGCGGTGCTACTCGCGCGAGCGAAGGTCAACGTAGAGTGCAACCCATTACTGCAAAACAGCTATCACTGCATAACACAGAAGGAAGGAAGGTATTCGAATAACTTCTCTGTTCTGCTCAAATGTGAGCAACATTTATTTTATAACCACAGTAAGTGCTCTAGCAGTGTACTTATTTAGAAACAGATGACAGTTCTAGTATACAAACTACCAAACGTCGAGTAACAGAACAGCTTCACAGAAACATATTATTAATTGTAAATGTGTTCAAAACTATCCACAATCATCACACTGTTACAGTTCAGAGGTATGCAGCTGAACTGAATCTGTGCGGCATGTATCAGAGCTATAAAGACGGATTTACTCATCAAATAAATATGAAAATAAAAAAGCGTAATGGAAAGGAATACAGGGTCTAGTGTGATGTATGACATACCAGCTGCACTTTTAAATCCCAACAAATACTAATTGCTTGGTAATACTAATACGAAACTGATAAAATATTTCAATGACATCATGCCAAGTGGAACGAAATTTTTCGTGTTATAAATCTTATGTCTTTTATTTTAAACGCCTCAGAGATACGTACAGTTTTTAGTAATACGGCTGCAGATGAGTAAAGATTTAGTTTCATTCCTGCTTGGTTTTTACTTAGTGAGAGTCTTAAGATAATTATGAAATTAATTTTGTTATTTGCATATTATTTTACATTCAATCAATAAGGATTATAATTCATATTATAATTGATTGGGTGTTTTCATAATATAGATCTGTAAAGAAGGAAATCAGACAGTCTTATACAGGATGTTAATGAACTACACCGAAATAATTTGCGAGATGGTCCCCGGATAAACATACGTTAAATGTGTGGGTATCAGGTGCTGATAAGTCGGTGTTAAAGCAAAGCAGGTTGAAAAAAATGGCTTAGAATGTCTTTAAAACTGCTGCCCAAGTATAGAAATATCAATTTTTAGGAGCTCGTAACTAGCGTTCTCAAGATTTAATGTCGCAAAAATCTAAAATCTTGAACTAATCACTTGACAGTGCGACACTGAGTAATCATCAACTACGTTCTTGAGTTATGTAGCCTACTCCGGAGGCGTTTCTTCAACTACTTTGGTTGCTTAATGCGTAACCCGGGAAGCTGCTATGCCAAAGGTCGCGAGTTCGATTCCTGACAGAGTAAATGTTTATTATTATTATTTTTTTCCATTCCAGACAATGCCGCGATACATGGCGTACTGGCACTTCAGAAATTTACTTCGAAATTTCAATAAACAGGCCACAAGTCTCCTATCTCAAATTACTTATGTAAGTAATTACATATTCTGTGAAAATATTTTGGTATAGTTCATTAACACCCTGTACATGTAACAATTTGTATGTTGTACATAATGATCTGCTTTCACAGATATCTCATAAGTAGTTTTTGTTCTCTGCAAACAGTACTGTTTACTTGACAACAGGTTTGTTTGCCTCCCCACAGTGAATTCTTATCTATGACTTGTTTTGATTCGGCGAGATGGTCGGTCGCAGCCTATATAACGGGATGGCGAACGGTACGAACTTCCTAGCTTTGGTGATTATAAACAAAATGTCCAATATCATTGGTAAAAACGCTTTAAGAAAAGACATATTTAACATTTGGAACTCAATATGGCAAGAAAGTATTAATGGTCATTTTACAAAAGAGATGTTCAAGATAGATTAAATATAAACCATTTTGAGCCTACATTTACAATGACACGGAAAATTGGGAAATATCTTGAATGATTTAAAATAGTGAGTCAAAACAATGTCATATGTATCTGTTCACATCCAATACAGAAAGTTAATCACTCTTTGACAGTCCATTACAGAAAGGAAACGGCTCAGATTTATATTTTTCTTAGACTTCTGTAATAAATCTTTCACTCCACCAGTATACTACATAATCAGTAAACAGTGTTACTACTCAGAATGTAAAACATTTGTCAATGTTATAATTAATTCTTTATAAATAATTACCTAAATTTCCCTATATATTTAAATTAGTTAATACAGTTATGTAAATAACTATTTTATATTTCCAATGAGTATGTTCATATTTTAATATCTATTTACATTAATGTTAATTCTCCTGTTATGGCATTTATACTTAATAACTGATATTATGTAAAAGTACACATTGTTTACAACTATAGTACTAATATACAATTTAAAGTAAGACTAACATTTTTGAAATTCAATAAATAATAAAATATAAAATCGATTTTTTCGGATTTCTAATGAAATTTCAGTCATACATACTTTTAAAGAATGCAAAAGTTTATTCATGATAAAGGGAGTGTTTTAATAAAAATAATTTCATGTGTTCCATTAAAATGAATCTCTCTATCTGTACTGCGAGCAAAATAATATTACAAAATATTATTCATGTATACACCGTATGAGACCGCTAGTCGGCTTCGCTACTATTATTATTATTATTATTATTATTATTATTATTATTGCTTCTGTCAATTATCAATTATTTAATGTATTTAAAAGTATTAATAATTATCAATAATTTAATGTATTTAAAAGTGTAAAGCTAGCTTCTAGCAAGCACAGCTCAAAGTTATTTACCAAACTTGGCTATTGGAGAGGGGAAGGCTGTTTGTGAAAAAGAACTCTATTGTTGGTCACGTATTCTTGTGCATGTGCGTGCAATAGAGGAATAAGTGAAGACGCAATCTGGTAAAGAACCGAATTGCAGAGAAATGAGTTTTTGTTCATTGTGTGGTGATGTTCACGAGGGGTTTATGATGCATTCTGAGTAAAGAAAAATGCGTTATGGGCTACCTAGACGCCAAGTTCGCGGTCTTTCTGACCAATCAGAATGAAGCAGCCATGACAGCAAAATCTACTATATAAGTTGCAGATTGTAAGATGTCAGAGCACTACGTTACTAAGGAACACACTCACGCAGTCAATTATTACCGAGATGAAGAACATGTACGCGTAATTACTGTTGAGAACACTCAACACTAAGGTCAAGGCGCACTCTCGTTGTCAGATTATTATACGGTGTGAAAGTAATAAGTTCTGTGAGAGAAGGAAAGGAAGGCTCTTAGAAATAACTAACTATTTCGCAAGTCCACTCCTAACTACCCTCATTGTCACTACTACCCGAGTGAGTCAATCTTCATGCAGGCTGAGTTACGCTGCAGGCAGCATCTTTGGTAGTTGATCTTCAAAATCAGGTACGTGGAGATATCTACTATCTTGGTAGTGGAGCGAGTCCAGAGATACCCGTCAACGTAAGAGTAAAACGCTTCATACTTGGCTCCCATCACGTGGGACGATAAAACACCCTGCACATGTTAATCGAGATAAGCATTAGTAGAAAGTAGTTTATTATTTGTTTTCTTTATAGCATAAGATAAATAAGGTGATTCACTAAGCAAGCGCGAGAGTCAAACCTTTTAAATGCTATCTCTGTGAAATAATTGAAATTCGGTTCTCTTTGCGTGACCAAAAGTAAAACAAGAGAGATATGAAACGAAAGTTGACTTACCATTTGAGAAAAGTTCAAGCAGTTTAAAATTGAAACCAATAACAAGGAATATCTTGCGAAAGGTTAACTACAAAAATTTAAATAATATAAATTGTATGTTTTAACGCAATATATATCTTTGTGTATGAAGCTTTTGTCTGTCTTTTATAGTTTACCAGCTATGCAAGAGTCATTCAGAATAAAGAGGTCTTCAGAGGCTATTCCCAGAAAATTCAAGTTATACATTTCGTTTTTCATGAAAATATCTTAAAATCTCAAAATCGTTAGCCATTTTTGAGAAATTAAAAATGTTCGAAAAATGCTCCATTTAAAGGCTAATTGAGGGTGGTGGAATTATCATAAAAATCTTCCGTTCAGCATCTTTGGGATGCTGAACTTAAATACCAAGTGTGGTATTTAACGGATTTTTCGTTTTTGAGTTATGCTGCACACAGACACGCTTACACATAGATATACAATCATTTTTGTTAAAACGCTATATTGCATTCAGAGGATCTCAAAACATGCAGTTCCGTTAGGATCTTGGTATGAATTTTGGGTGGAATTCAATATCATCTCTATCTCCAACGTACATTGTACGTACATACTAAAGAAATGAATAATATAATAACTTAATCCAGTAAACTTAGTGGTTTCCGGGTTTGTAGGCCGTGGTCGATTAGATGAAATGTCAAATAGAAGAGTAATCTTTGAGATTAGATTACAAAACTGAGTAAAGAAAATATCATGAGGACATCAGATTTGTTTATTTTCTCTATGCATACTAGTACATAGTGTATAGAGGAAGTATTGTAATCCAACAAAAAATTCGATACCAGGAGTTCACCGGAAATATATGTTTTGAGGTCATCCGAGTCAAAAAAAAAAAAAACATTTTTAGAGAAAGGTTCATGTGTGTGTCTGTGGATAGCATAGCCCAAAAACGAAAAGACCACTGTAAGACCTGTTCATTCTGAATTTTACTGAATTTTGCATAACTGGTAAACCGTAACAGATAGACAAAATATTACTACACAAAAACTGTAGATCTTGTTAAAACACACAATCTATGTGATATTCATTTTTTGTCATAGAGTTGACCGTTTTCGAGATATTCCTAGTTATTGGTTTCAATTTTAAACTACACATCTTCTGAAACGTGGTCATCTTTCGTTTCATCTCTCTTTTGTTTTTATGGAAGTGCAAACAGAAGGGAACTTCAATTATTGACATGGCGATCAGATTTTAAAAGGTTTTACTATCGTTTTAGCCTGATGTATTCCCTTAATCCCCGTCTGCTTATAAGGAACTGAGTAATAATTTTGTTAATTGTAGCATGTTGTAAAACTATAAGCTTTTGAAGGAATAGTTTGTTACAGGATACATAGAGAAAGCCATGTGAATGTAACCCATAAGATTTTTTCTCTCAAACTTAAGTTTCTAGTCCTTGAATTCTTCATTTTTAATTTCTTTATACATACTGTGTACATAGTCTATAGAGAAGGTACTGCATTTCACCCAAAAATTCCATACCCAGATTTCACCGGAAATACACGTTTTAGGGTCCCTATATCACAAAAAAGTATTTTTATAAAAATCTACTGTGTGTGTGTGTTCGTGAGTCCGTGTACACGATAACTCGTAAACGAAAAGCCGGTTAAATACCAAACTTGGTATATAAGTTTAAGATCTTCCAAGGATGTGGCACGAAGACTTTTAAGAAAACCCCTCCCACCTCAACCTAACTTTTACATGGAAAATGTTTCAAAATTTTTGATTTTTGATTTTCTCAAAAATAGCACTAACGATTTCGATTAAAATACCGTATATTTACACCATTATTAAAAAGTATATCTTTAATTTTCTGAGAATAGTCTCTAAAGAAGTCTTTATTCGGGATAAATTTTTATGGATTTTGCAGAACTAGTAAACCGTAAAAGATAAGCAAAATCTTACTACACAAAATATGTAGATCTCATTGAAACACAAGTTATGTGATATTTATTTTTGTTATAGAGTTGACCATTTTCGAGAAATTCCTAGTTATTGGTTTCAGTTTTAAACTACGCATATTCTCAAACGTGGTCATATTTTGTTTCATCTCTCTTTTGTTTTTATGGAAGTGCAAAAAGAATAGAACTTCAATTATTGACATGTGGATCGGCTTTTAAAAGATGTTACTATCGCGTTAGCCTGGTGTATTCCCTGGTCTTCCTTCAGCTATAAGGAACTAAGCAGTAATTGTGTTCATGTTAACCTTGGTTAGCAAGTTGT
Organism: Hymenopus coronatus; assembly: GCA_030762935.1. Classification (NCBI taxonomy): domain Eukaryota; kingdom Metazoa; phylum Arthropoda; class Insecta; order Mantodea; family Hymenopodidae; genus Hymenopus; species Hymenopus coronatus. The sequence goes on along the minus strand of CM060888.1, from coordinate 44,755,576 downwards.
AGAAGTATAAGCTTTTGTAGAAATAGTTTGCTACAGGCTAAGTAGAGAAAGTCATGTCAATTATGAAAATAAATTTTAATTCAAGCTATCGCATCCTCATCTCTGTTATTTTGAATTCTTTTAAAAATTAATATATATTAAACATTTCATTTTATAAAGAGTAGAATCTGAAGTAATATAATTATAATTCCTCCTTTTAACACCTCTGATTTTTACTTTCTCTATACGTACTATGTACATATTGTATAGAGAAGGTATTGCATTGTACCCAAAAATGCCATACCGAGATTTCATCGGAAATATATGTTTTGAGACCCCCTGAATCCAAAAAATCATTTTTAGAAACATGTCCGTGTGTGTGACAGTCTTTCTGTCTGTCTGTATGTGTGTGTGTGTCTGTGTGTCTGTGGGCATCATAGCTAAAAAACGAAAAGACCGTTAAAAACCAAACTTGGTATTTAAGTTTGGTATCCACCAAGGATGCGACACGATGATTTTTAAGAAAATCCTCCCATCCCAAACTACCCTTTACATGGAACTTTTTTCGAAAATTTTGATTTTCTAAGAAATGGCTCAAACGATTTTGCTTAAAATCCCGTTTATTACTGATATTTAAATACCAAATAAAATTTTTATCTTGAATTTTCTGGGAATAGCCTCTGAAGACATCTTTATTCTGGATAAATTTTGCCAAATTTGCTTAACTGCTAAACGGTAAGAGATAGACAAAGGCTTACCACACAGAAAATGTAGAGCACGCTCAAACACACAATTTATGTTATACACATTTTTTCGTGGAGTTGATCGTGCTTTAGTTATTCATTGTTTTTGATTTCACCTTTCAAAAACTTATATTTTCTCATACAGGAATTCGTCAACTCCTGTCCATGCAAACAAAGGAACTTTCGTCACATAGCAACCAGCCTTTGACTATCACTTTAATCTATGGTACTCCCTTATTTCCCTTCTACTTAAAAGGAAGCAAGTAATAAGACTTTCTGACATTCTTTTTTTCTCGATTAGCATTAAGTAAAGAGAAGCATACGCTTTTTAACAATAATTTGTTGCAGAAATATAGAGAAATTCATGTGAATGGAACACATCAGATTTTTTTCTGATGTTTAAGTTTCTAATCCTTGAATTCTTGAATACTTTTAGCATGATTATATTATAAACCCGTACTTAGTTTTAGATATTACGCAAACACTTAATATGTAGCTTCATACTTCTGGAGGACAAAATTCTATCTTCTGTAGCACTTATGAAACTATTATATTTCGTAGTGGGCAAAGTTAGAGTGCTAATATTCGTAACGTGTCTATTTGGTGACCCAACACGCAGCAAGTGTGTCTGATAAGGCGACCTTAGTGCTCTCGCCTGGGATGTATGCAACACACGTCTCCTGGCGGGAACCAGTCGCATGCGGCCAGCGCCACGTGAGGTGAAAGAAGAGCGACGCGGGACGGAACTAACCGAAACAGAACATCGAAAGCGAGATGGATTTACGGATTAGCCGCATTTTGTTTTTCCGTTTCTTGCTTAAAGGCGACGCTGAGACGCTAAAGGTCAGCGTAATTGTCTGCCAGATATACGGGTAAAGGATCGATGTCTGGAACGGTTTTGTAGCTTCTTTTGTCCGATAGAACTTGCGTAATTATGGATTATGGCTTCTTGCAGCGGATGTCGGGTTTGCTGCTGTTCATTTTCTTTTTTCTGCATCCACCGTTAACTTAGTTGATCTAAGAACAAAGGCAAAAGACAACAATATCTAAGGTACACGTAATTTGTCAGGCTGGCTTACAGAGCAGGCTCGGACATTTATTTATTATTTATTTATTTTATGTCTAACAACTTCGTCATATTGCGACGGAATTGATGGTAGGATATCTCACTGACGCATGTAATGCGTTAATATTTATTTATTTGTTTATTTTTGTCAGTCTGGGTAGCTCAGTTGGTTAAGCGTTAGCCTTCGAACTCAAGGGGTGGCGGATTCAAACTAGTCTGGACCAATGGATTTTTAAGTGTGCTTAAAAATGATAGCCCAATGTCAGTATATTAAAGAACTCCTACGGAACGATAAGATCCTAGCAATTGAGAAAGTCGTTAACAAACAGAATAATTTCATTTAATCAATAGCAGTTTATGTTAGAGGGCCGCCCAGTCTAGCTATTCTACCATCCGTAATCAGATAGCTCAGTCCAGCGAGCCTTTTCAAGTCTCAACTCCTCACACTATGCCTACCACCCACCTCCACAATAAGCAAATGGGGGTTAGGATTGCGTCCAGTAAACTGATTACTAAGGATAAGCATCTTGGGGACCGATGAAGGCACTCATGCGCATACCAGTTGCATAACTACCGAGTAGAGACCGACTTATATTGACTACTGCACGCGCCGCATGTAAGCAACATATAGTAATGCGTTGGGGAACGTGGCTCGACGCAGCAGAAAACTGTGTTGAATTACTGTTTTATAGGTAATTAATGCCTTTGATGATAGCTCACAAGATTGTAAAATCTCTTGCTTCAAATGGATTGCATGAAGATTTGCAATTCATATAGAAGAACTTTGCAGATATATCTACGACAATAATATATATTTGGGAACATTGAACATTGAAATGCCTCGAGCCCTAAAAGCTGTCGATGAACTTGTGCAAGCAATTAATCAGAGACCCGTGACACCTGTTTTAGATCATGCGAAGGATAACGTGGAAAAAATGTCAGATTTTCAATAATGAGTGAAGTACAAAATGTGCTTCGAGGTGTTACTATGGAAATAATTACTAATGGAGTATCTTACCCAATAGTCGATGATGTGTCCTATTTTCGTTTTGCTCCAATTGAATCTTATATTGTGGAGCACAGTTTTTCACAATATAATGCGTACTTACGTGCTAATCGGAGACGATTCACTTTTGAGACGTTACGAATGTATATTGTTGTGCATTGTATTCTGTGTATTACTTACGTAGCAGGGAAAACCCAAAATACGAAGACGTTTTAACGAAAAACCTGGAAAAAAGAGACCGCGCGTAGTATTTACCTTTATTATTATTATTAGTGTATCATTAATTTATTACTATATTATTACTATTATCTCATTCTTATTTTTTTGATCTTTTGAATTTACAGAACTCTTTAACGATCTTCTTTGAAGATAACACGGCTCGTTCTAACAGACGAATAAAAGACTTGTGTATATTGAATTGAAATCTGTGTGGTATGTGTTGACACAGAATTATTGGATATCTCAACTTCCTGCGAGCTATACCATCTGGCTGGGGATTAATAAGGCATAAATGATGGGCAAATAAAAAAATAGCGGTGAAAATCATTACGTGAATACACAGTATACGAAAAGGGGACAGGTTTACATGGCCCAGCGATAACATGACATCTGGAAATTAGCTTTCGGGAATGGAAGGGTGAGGTGTCGCAAACGATCTCTACAAATTACCTTTTGTGTGTGTGCTCTGGCCTTGTTTAAAATATCGATTCTCTCACGCGTTTTGTTTAGGTAAGAGGGTAACATGGGAAAATTGTCATCGGCTGTCTGATTTATTTATACACCAAAGTGCTGATATGTGTAAAAAGAGACACAGATAATGTTGACACAAGTATTAAAAGTAAATGTTTTGTTGAGGCAGCATGAAAAGGAACTGAATGCTACGCTTACACGTTTTGTTCACATTGGGAACAGTTTACCAGTGATGGAAACAGAATAGCGTAGATTTTATGTACATCAGAACAAAACAGTAGCGATTGTATACCACATGCTTGTCCAAGCAGCCATTTCTTTATAACCTCACTTACTTAACAGCTGAAACTTTGCTATCCAGCTTCTTACTTTCTGTACACGTACTATGTACATAGTGTATAGAGAAGGTATTGCATTCCACCCAAAAATTCGATACCGTAATCTCACCGGGAATATATGTTTTAGGAGCCCCTGTATAAAAAAAAATACATTTTTAGAAAATATGCGTGTGTGTGTGTGTGTGTGTGTGTGTGTGTGTGTGTGTGTCCGTGAACACGATTACTCAAAAACGAAAAGTCGGTAAAATACCAAATTTGGTATTTAAGTTAAGTATCATCCAGGGATGTGACACGAAGATTTTGAGAAAAATCCCTCATACCCCAAACTACCTTTTACATGGAAAACATTTTTAAATGTTTGATTTTTAATACTACAGTGAAACACTGCATACTGTGCTACTCAGCGTGTTTTTGCTACGGTGCCTTAATGTTTTGATTTAATCTAAGATCTAGTCTCTAATGTTAATTAAGCACAGTGTACATACAATTACAGAATTAGCTATTGGTGAACATTGATAGGTAACTTTATTCTCTCAAAAACTGAAGTGGAAACGTTTTTGGTAATTTGTATATCATCACAGACTCCAGTACAGGTCTGGAAACTGCCATAGCACGATTCTCTCGCCGTTTATTTGTCTATTGTTATGAATAGCTCCGAAATCTGAATGATTTTTACATAACTGGTAAACCTTAAGCGATAGATAAAAGCTTACTACACAAAAAATGTAGATTAATTTAAAACATACAATTTAGATCCTATGCACTTTTTGTAGAGTTAACGATCTCCAAGATATTCCTTGTTATTGGTTCCAATTTTAAAACACTTACTCCACTCAAACATGAATTGGTCATGCAAACAGAACCGAAGCTAAATCGCATAGCGGCAGCTTTAAAAAAAAAAAAAAAAAAGGTATGTCTAAACGCTTTAACCTAGGGTATTTCCCTATTTCTATTCCAGTTAAAAAGAACTAACTAATTAATAAACATTTGTGGTAATGTTTGTCTCGATTATTATGAAATAAATAGAAGAGTAAACTTTTTAAAGAATAGTTGCAGAATAGATAGAGAAAGCCATGTGAATGGAGCATATCAGATTATTTTCAACTTCACTTACTTAATAATTGTAGCTTAGCTTTAATTGTCTAAAGAGCTGCAGGAATATAGAATATTACTCTTCCGTAAGGATATATAAAATATATTCAGGTATTATTCACCATCATTAACATCAGGGCTTAGGCCTTTTGGCCTGCTCCATCCTTTCAAAGAAACTGGCCTGTCCATCTCTTTAATGGTCTATCTTTCTCTCTCTTTTCTTTGGTTTGTACCCAAGGCTCTTATAAGGAATTCAGCATTCGTCGACATGTACACGACATTTCTTACATGACATAGAAACATGGTACATGATATACTTTTATTTTTATTTACATTAAATATATTCAATTATTTCTTCATTTCATCGATGCATAACTTTTTCTACTTCGTACTTAGTACGTAAGTAGAAAGGGTATTGTATTCTACCCAAAAATTCGATACCGAGATTTCACTATATACACACATGTTAGCGTTCCCTGTATCCATCCCCAAAAAGAAAAGGGAAAAAAGGAATTTTTAGGAAAAGGTCTGTGTTCTGTGTGTGAACACGATAACTCACAGATGGAAAGCAATTTAAATATCAAACTGGATATTTAAGTTCAGCACCTTCCAAGGGTGCGACACGAAGTTTTTCAGGAAATCCCCTATCCCAAACTACTAGAAATTTCAACAAAAAATGTTGAATTTGTTTATACTAAGTGGCTCTAACGAGTTTGATTAAAAAACCGTATATTAAAAATATTCACATGACAAAATGTATAACTTCAATTTTCTAGGAATAGACCATAAGACCTTTTCTTTCTGCAAGATGTTTGCACAAATGGTAAAAATTGTAACAGATAGACAAAAGCTTTAAATGTAGACCTCGTTAAAACACATAATTTATGTCATACATATCTTTGTGGAGCTGCCACTTCTGAGATGTTCCTTGTTATTAGTTTAAAATTTAAAATATTTAACTTTTCTCAAACGGGAGTTTGTCACTCCTTTTCGTTTCTTTTCTTTTACTCCTGGCCATAAATGCTATAGTAATCAAATTTAAAACGGTTTGACTGTTGCTTTAGTGTTATTTAATTTTTAATTATTAAAATATTCTATGTTTCTAATTTTAAAAGGGATTAGCTTTTTATAAAATAGTTATAATGTGATTTAAATGAAAGCATTTTAAGGATTTGTTGTTGTATAGTGTATTCCCTAATTTCCCTTCTACTTATAAGAAGCTAAGTAATAAGATTACGCTTGTTGGCATGAAGTAGATACAAGGATAAGTTTTTTTAAGAATAGTTTGTTACAGAGTAGGTAGATAAAGACATCTGAATGGATCACATCCGGCTTCTATTGTGCAATTACTCATGCGAAAAAATGTTATACAGCTGTGGTACAACACAGGCAGTTAAGGGTATGAATATGCAGATTTCGTGTGCTGGTAGATCCAAATATGACGAATAACAAAGCCCAATAACAACTCCCTTATTTTGAAAGCTAATGGAGATAACTGAAAATTATTGAATGCATTATCTGCACAGTTTGGCAACAGAGTAGGACTTACTACTTGTCTGATGAAAGAATACAGACGGCAGGCAGAGGAAGCTTCCTTTTTCTCTGGCGCTATCTCTCCTGTCTAGGCATAGCATGGTAAACTAGTGACCTCGCCTGAACACGGCACTCTTCTTCAGACAGGTAATAAGAGCCGAATATTTGCTTTGGTTAGTGGCGGGGCCGATGTTTTGTTTTATTTTTTGTTTGAAATCTGGTTCGCCGTGTGCCTGTGTGTTTATGCTGCAACAAACTAGGGTAGTTTTCTTTCAAGCCAACTGATTGTATTCACAAGACCTGAACTAAAAGCTGCATAAGAGGCTACGCATAAGATTTAGTCTGCTCACCAAAGCTAAAGCAAATGCAAATGTAATTATGGAAATACCTCATTCACGTGTATCATGGAGAATTAAATCGAAGACAGGACATTTGCTAAACTGGGCATTTATTTACAAACTGAGGCTTTCACAGTCGGCGTCTTGAATAAATAAATCATTTTCCGGGCTTGTAGGCCGTGGTCCATTGGGTCTTGAAGTTCCCGACGTTTCGCCAAGGGCTGCGCTTGGCATCTTCAAAGGTGGCTGGTCATTTACCACGGCCTACAAGCTCGGAAAATACTTTCCTTAGACAGGACATTTATTAATGGTCAATAATTTTAACATTAAAGCTATTACATGTTCATTTATAGAAATACTCAAAATGTGTTCCGTTAGAATCTATGCAGGTATCGTATCTTCTTAGCCAATTTTGCCTTAACCTCGTTAGAGCTTCTGCGTTCTGCTTAATATCTAGCTAGGCCTGCTTAAAATATACGTGTGCGAAGATCAGCAATGGTAGCAACCTCGCTACACGTTAATCTGCAAATATTCACAGACATAATAATCTAAAGGATTGAGTTTTGCCTTGAGCAAGAAGCGTAATCTAGGTATTCTTGATTTGTAAAGACTAATATAGGTCTGAAGTATTTAACGCATCCGAAACAGAATCAGCTGTTGTTCAAGATGTTGAGACACAACATTACTGTCAACACTCCTAACCTTCCGCTTCCGTAGTTGCCAAGCCTAAGACTACGGCTTTATTCCAACAAACACGCTGGAATCCAATTCTTTAATATAATTCTGTGACTAAAGACTCATTTTTGCATCAAACTTATAAGACACAAATAACTTATCATTTGTAGCTCTACTACGCTATTCTGATAGCATAAGTAACTATAAAGGAGTGGTCATATTCGCAATTAAACGTTTAACCAATTTATATATATATATATATACATATACAGCCATGTCCTATAGATTTCAGCTTAACATCAGGAAGTTGCCGCTGAAGTCCACACACCCACACTGCTAACACATTGCAGCGCTACACATTCAGTGCGGCCATTCGATCACTGGGGGGGGGCAACTGTTTAGCAGAGGAAGTGATAATGCATGTGGTACAGGAGGCCAAAGTGATTACTTTCATTCGGGCTTATCTTCAATCTCCAGGTTTCTCTCCGTTAGCTTCCCACTATGCTGTAAGGGGCCACTCACAGTGGAAAAATAGACGTAAACATATCAACTTAACTCTTAACATATAAACTCAGCAGTAATAAGACATTCATAATGAAAGACGTATCGCAAGCTTTAGCCAACCAAGAAGAGAAAACAAGCGAAGATCTACTAATATCAGAGTTAAAATGCCTACTTCTAAACAGACCGAAATATCATTTGAAAATACATCTATCGGTGTGGATCGATCCTTGTGGATGATCCGTGTGTGGTAGACAGTTGATCTTCTAGGTCTTATTTTTGCACCTTACCATATTGCGCACACATGCTCAGGCCTTACTGCTAGCAACTGTAGGAAATGTGGCAATAAAGAAACCGGACCCATGCTCTAATTCTTTAATGAAGAAACTTTCACAACTGAAATATTGTCCTCTTCAATATAGTCCCCTCCCCGATCTCTTCACCGCTCCATGTGAATTTTCCTTTGTTGGAAGCAGTGCTGCAAGTTTTTTTTTTTTTCTGTCATGCTGATAAGGAGTCTCGTTGCTTTTTCCTTCACTGCATTCACGTACGCGAACCTGGTTCCTTTGAGCACAGACTTCACATTTGAGAAGAGAAACATATCACGTGGTGATACGTCAGGCAAATAGAGTGGTTCCATCACTGGAATGATGTTTTTCATCAAAAACCTCTTCACAGACATCATATTATGGGCCGGCGCGTTATCCTGATGAAGGATTCAAGAGCGATTCTTCCACAGATCATAAACGTGATCGATATGCTGACTTTTATGCACCCAATCAATATAAATAAACCATCGGATATCGGAAAAAAACATCGTCACTGTTTTAAATTTTGATTTTCTCATGCGTGCTCCGGGATTGAGGGCTCTTCCAATGCATAGACTCTCGGTTAGTCTCCGGGTGGTATTGGAATGTCCATTTTTGATCACAATACTTTCAAGCATGTCAGCACGGCAGTCCATTCGATGTTGCCTTTGCTCGTTTGCGGGGATTCTGGGCATAACCTTTGTCATGTCCAGATCAAAATCTCCTAACGGTTTTGTTATTGATGCAGAAAAGTTCTGAAATTGCTCGAGTGCTCAGGCGGCGGACTTCTCCACATTCTCTTTCGTTTTCGAATTGGAAGGACGATTTCGAATCGTTTTCGAAGTCTTCCCTCGGTCCTTGAACCTCATATCCCATTCAAAAAATTGCGTGTGAGATAGATACCGATAAACTTGTAAGTTTCTGTGACGTGTTTTCCAAGTTTTGTATGGAATTTGATGTTCACACGTTGTTCTACTTTAGTGCGTAGCATAATTCCAACGCAGTTCAGACACACGAACCATTTCTATGACGGTTCACAGACTAACCATCATAGCGGCGTGAAATGTTGTACGCGTGTGAGGGAGAGTCCCAATGCCAATCCCCCACTCTTCTCTTTGTCATCGAAACCGGAAATGCGCTCAACAATCAGTCCGGTTTCTTTATTGTCATACCTCGTATTCCTGCATCTGGGTGCGATGGACAGGTGACTTGTGACAGTGTACAGAGACCTATCAGACAACTGTATCTCTGCTTATACATGCCGCGCAGATTTGATTAAAGTACGGTCCAGTTGACCTGCTTTTGTTATCTGTGGACAGATGGCAGCGTAATTGCTATTGCCATTTATCTTCCCATTTTTACGTTCTCTATACTCACTATGTACATAGTGTATAGAGAATGTATTGCACTCCACCAAAAAATTCGGTACCGAGATTTCCCGGAAATATATGTTTTAGGGTCCTCTGTATCCAAAAAAAAGTATTTTCAGAAAAAGGTCCGTGTGTGTGTGTGTCCGTGTGCCTGTGAACACGAAAACTCAAAAACGAAAAGTTGGTAAAATACCAAACTTGGTATTTAAGTTTAGTATCTTCCAGGGATGCGACACGAAGATTTTGATAAAAATCCTCCCACACCAAACTACCCTTTACATGGAACTTTTTTCGAAAATTTGGTTTTCTAAAAAATGGCTCTAACGATTTTGATTAAAATATCATATATTAAAGATATTTACCTGAGAAATAAAATGAATATTTTGAATTTTCTGGGAATAGTCTCTGAAGAATAGTTTATTCGGGATGAATTTTACTGAATTTTTAATATCAGCTAAGCCGTAAGAGATGGGCAAAAATTTACTGCACAAAAAATGTAGAGCACCTTATAACACACAATTTATGCTATATACATTTTTTACGTGGAGTTCGTCGTTTTTGAGATATTCCTTATTTTTGGTTTCTGCTATGAAAAACATACTTTTCTCATACAGGAACTTGGCAACTCCTCTCCATATAAACAAAGGAACTTCATTGACATACCAACCAGCTTTTTAACCTATGGTAATCCCTTATTTCGCTTCTACTTACAAGGAAGCAAGTAATAAGACTATTTTTGCTCATTTTTACTTTCTCTATACTCACTATGTACATAGTGAATAGAAAATGTATTGCAATCCACCAAAAAATTCGACACCGATATTTCACCGGAAATATATGTTTTAGGGTCCCCTGTATCCAAAAAAAGTATTTTCAGAAAAAGGTCCGTGTGTGTGTGTGTCCGTGTGTCCGTGAGTCCGTGTGTCTTTGAACACGATAACTCAAAAAGGAAAAGTCAGTGAAATACCAAACTTGGTATTTAAGTTTAGTATCTTCCAGGGATGCGACACGAAGATTTTGAGAAAAATCCCCCCACCCCAAACTACCCTTTACATAAAACTTTTTTCGAAAATTTTGATTTTCTAAAAATGGCTCTAACGATTTTGATTAAAATATCGTATATTAAAGTTATTTATCTGACAAATGAAATGTATATCTTGAATTTTCTGGGAATAGCCTCTGAAGACTACTTTATTCTGCATGAATTTTTCATAACTACTAAACCGTAAGAGATAGACAAAAACATAACCCACAAAAAATGTAGAGCACATTAAAACACACAATTTATGTTATATACAGTTTTTTCGTGGAGTTGATCGTTTTTGTGATATTCCTTTTTCTTGGTTTCAGCTTTGAAAAACTTATACTTTTCTCATACAGGATTTTTTTTTTTTTTTTTTTTTTAGCTTAACGTCCTTTAACCTGGTTGGTCATATCGGACGATGAATGAAATTGGTGAAATGATGCTCAAATGATCTCGGGGTCCATGGAGCTTATAGTTACTCGACATTCGTCTTCTCCGGATAAGGAAATACCCCGAAAAAACCTTACCCGGGTAACTCACCCTAAGCGAGATTCGAACTCACGATCTGTTGAACATGAGGCAGACACGCTACCACCACGCTACCCAGGCGGGCTAATACAGGAATTTATCAACTTCTGTCCATACAAACAAAGGAACATCAGTCACATGGCAACTAGCTTTTGGCTTTCACTTTAACCTATGGTACTCCCTTATTTCGCTTCTACTTACAATAAAGCAAGAAATAAGACTATTTCTGCTAATTTTTCTCGATTAGCATGAAATAAATAAAAGATAAGCTTATTAACAATAATCATTTACAGAGATATAGAGCAAGTCATATGAATGGAACACATTAGATTTTTCTAGATGAGCATGAAGTAAATAGAAGCATAAGCTTTTTAAGAATAATTTGTTGCAGGGATATAGAGAATTCATGTGAATGGTACACATCAGATTTTTACATTGTTTTAGTCTAAGATGGAATTTTGGGTCACGGTATTAAATATTCCATCTTGCATTTAACTTTACTATGGGTGAAACTGATTCAAACTGGTCGGCCCGCAGGATTTGAACCTGCGATCTCCAGAATGTTAACCACACATTGCATGATTTCTTATAAGTGTTTAAATAAGATGTTAAAGAACATAAAAATAGCTACATATTGCTGCGCAACTGTCAATATCACATAACTCAATTTAATAAAACCATCTGAGGAAATGAGGATCTCAAAATCCAATGACCTTAACGTTAAGAAATTCCGCCTATAACTATAATTACTTCCTTGTCCCCAGCAGAAGGCTGTACATGGTAGACATTTCCGCGTCCTCTCTAACTTTGCTGAATACGTGGAGTAGCTTCAGACCGACAGTCGTGACCACAGATGTTCCCTGAGGGTACTTCTAAGGATATTATCGCTGCACATCGTATATGATTTGTTCTGGAGATTGGAAAGGATAGGATCCGGCTTGGAGCAACTTACGGCATAGATCAGCTGGAATTTAAGGGGGAGATTAATTGACCTATCTAACGATTTTCTCCGGTGCTAACTCATATCAACAAACATTTTATTTTCTTACTCTCTTTTGGGCAGAGGAAACACTGCAAACTAAAAAATTTGATACCGAGATTTCACCAGAAACACATTTTAAGGGTCCCTAAATTTAAGAAAATTCAGATATTGTTCATTTGTAGGAATTTCTCTACTCTCTATAGTTTATTTTTTTATTTTCATTTATATATCCCCTTTAACTTCTATGCTCTTATTGGGGCTTTACTTTATAAACAACTATTGGTATGTTCTTTCTTTTTTGTCTAAATTTTAAGTTGCTTTTTCTTTTTCTTTACTATTTCAAAATATTTATTATATATTAATTACAAGATAACATGTGTAAATCAAAACCATTTAAGTTATTTTTGAGAGATCAAACAAAAACGAAAATATTTTATTATTATTTGCACTCTTTTTTTTTTTTTTTTTTTTTTTTTTGGAGGGGAAGGTGAAAGGAGAAAGAAAGATCCAGTAGAAAAGGCGGGACCAAGGAATGGTTATTTGTAGTATTATTTTTGTTTATTTTATTTCAGTTATCAAACTTATTAGACAAGGTTCCCGTGGATTAGACTAGGTAATGGCTGATAATAAATATTACTGACGAGAAAGGTATGAGAATTTGCCCGATTTGCGCGGAGGAAAGGCTGTGGTCTCATATATTGACAAGATGTAGGGATATGTAGGAATGGAGGGTAAGGTATTTACCGCAATCCTTTTCCACCACGAATTGAGAGTTAGGAGCATATTGGACGCTACTGGCAGGCATGGAGGGGAGAGGTATATTTCTGATTAAGACGAGACAACTGATATCTGAGAAAGCAGATAGTAGGGCAGAGGAAGGCGATAGGAAAAGCTAAAAAGTGTTATTGTGTATTGTAAATTTAATAAGCTGTATTCAAATATGTTTGTTTTATATTTACATGTTCAATCTTTTCATTTTTCTCTATACGTGCTATGCACATAGTGTTTAGAGAAGGTATTTCACTGTACTAAAAATTCGATAGCGAGATTTCACAGGAAATGTATGTTTTTAGGATCCCCTGTATTCAAAAAAGATTTTCAGAAAGAGGTCCGTGTGTGTGGGTGTAACTTGGTATTTAAGTTTAGTATCTTCCAGGGATGCGACACGAATATTTTGACAAAAATCCCCCACCCCTAACTACCCTTTACATGGAACTTTTTTTCGAAAATTCTGATTTTCTAAAACATGGCTCTAACGACTTTGATTAAAATATCGTATATTAAAGATATTTACCTGAAAAATAAAATGTATACTTTGAATTTTCTGGAAACAGTCTCTGAAGACTACTTTATTCTGGGTCAAATTTACGGAATTTTGCATAACTGCTAAACCATAAAAGATGGACAAAAACTTACCACACAACAAACGTAGAGCACCTTAAAACACACAATTTATATTACATACATTTTTTCGTGGAGTTGATTATTTTTGAGATATTCCTTGTTTTTGGCTTCAGCTATAAAAAACTTACATTTTTCTCATACAGGACTTTGTGAACACGTGTGCATACAAACAAAGGAACTTCAGTCGCAGAGCAACCAGCTTTTGACTATCACTTTAACCTATGGTGCTCCCTTATTTCGCTTCTACTAACAAGGAAGCAAGTAATAAGACTACTTCTGCTAATTTTTGCCCCATTAGATGAAGTAAATAGAATAATTTGTTGCAGTGATATAGAGAAAGTCATGTGAATGGAACACAGATATTTTTTATTACAAAAGCAGGTACGCTCTGTAGACTCGTGCGATTGATGAAGATCAATGTATGGTTACTGTATTTGAATAAATACACTTATTCATTCATTGCACAGTAGGATTTATTAACGCTAGCTTTTTTCAAAATTATATTATTAAATACGCGCACATACTTTCATACCCTGTGGAGGATAGGGAATCATTCTTGCTGGTAATCGAACTTGCGACTTCTGGGTGAGAAGTCAGAGAGCTGACTACTCCGCCGCAGAGACAGACTCTCGTTTATTGTGTATGAAATATTCTTACGAAAGTTTTATTTTTAACTAACTTCGTTTTGAGATAAATCATTGCAGAAATATGTATATTACACAAGTAGTTATAGATTTAAACGGAATTGCGATATTCAAATGTTTAAGAATTGGACGATATTTATATTGGCCTTAATAGTCCATATGTTTTCCATTCAATTGCGAGAGGAACAACTGAATATCGAAACGACTTTAAAAGAATGACAAAGTATTGAACAATTGCCCACTAATAACGGATATTTCAGGAATGACTTGGGGTTAAAAAATCATTTGGAATAAATTCTGTGTTTTATAGGAAGTATTTGGAATATCGACAGATGTTGTGCCACAGAAATGTATTTATTCATTTATTTCCCTAATCACCTGCTTCAGTGAATAAAGTTATTCTCCTTACCTATTTGTGGAAGCTTGGTCCTAGCAGAAGACTTGGAACGTTGTGGAAAGTTTGTATCTATAGCACACAATGCTGACTTTCTTGAACATTTATATTTATTTATCAGAATTTAATTATAATGATTTTGATTTGCAGCAATTAAGAAACCTTCACCATTTGTTATTTGGCTCTGATTTGAAAAGACTCTCCAAAATAAGTAAAATGAATATATGAGCACTTAAAGGTACTGTATTAACACAGAACAATGCGCAAAATAGCAATTTAAAGGCAGGTGCTTTCGGGCTCCAGGCTAGCACCATTTGACCTGGGCCAAAGACAACCTTCTGTTACAACCACTCAACTAATAGCCAGCTTTTTCCACCCAGAAATTACTCAGGCTATTCAGCCAAATCTTGCTACCCTGCCATGCAATTATTTTTTTGATATTATAATTTAAACCATTCAAACATTATGGTGAACATGAAAATAATATAGTTTGGAGTGAATGAATATTTCCTTCAAAAGGAATATACTTCTGAGGGCCCAAACAAGCCTTTACTTATTGCAAATCCAAGAACTGAAGCGTAGCGTTTGAAAATGATTCTCTTCCATGTGGCCTGGTGAAGAAGAGAGCATAGAGGGCTATATCAAGCAGGTCTGTTTATCTCTACGAGCATGTCGTAGGCACATCGAACGGCGAAGGCGCCGGTCCCCATGGCCACACTCGCTAAAGCGTCTCGCTTTGGTGCTTCGTGGGCAGGGGATCGTGGGTTCGAGTCCCGCCTTAGGCATGGGTGTTATATGTTTGTGCAATGTGTATATGTTTGTAAAAGAAACAGTAAAACCAGTAAACAGTAAAACCTACGGGGGGAAATGTAAATAGGGATAATTAATAGTTATAATAAAAAGCATTGAGAATATTGACAATAAAGAACGTAAGTTATAGAAAAAAAAAACTTAATAAAAACAAATTCTTTCCGAATGAGGACTTAACATTGTGCGCTATTCATAGAAAAGTCAAGATATACATTTTATATTCCATGTATACTTCAGAGAGTCTCAAAATATGTATTTCTTATGAAATCTCGCTAACGACTTTTGTACTGGAATACAATAACCCCCTACCTTTTTTCGGCCGGGAGGGTAACTTCTGATCCCAAGGTCACGGGTTCAAAAGTTACCCAGATCAATGGAGTTTAAATGTGTTTAACTGGGACAACCGCATGTCAGTAGATTTTCTGGCATGTAAAAGAATACTTACGGGACGAAATTCGGCACACCGGTTTGTTTCTGGTAATTGACAGCATAATTAGCAAAATAAATATTTTTCTGGACATAGTAGCTTAAAAGCAAAAAAAAAAAAAAAAAAAAAAAGCTATACAAGCGAATGATCTAAACTATTATAGAAAAATATCTTAAACAACATTAGAAATTGAAAAACGATTTCCGCAGCCATTGGAACTCACTGAAGAAGATCATATAGGTTACTTAAATGTATAAATTATATTCTACGCAAACATTTCGAAATTTCACCGGAAATACAAATTTTAAGGACACCTGAATAGGAAAAAAACATTTAAAAAAAAAGATGCGTGACTACAGCATAATTCAAAAGCAAAAAATCAGTTAAATACCAAACGATTTTAAGTTCAGTATCTTCAAAGGATAGGATACGAAGGTTTTTAGGAAAATCCCCCAACTCAACTACCCTTTACATGTAACATTTTCGAAAATATTCCTTAAATTCTCGTGTCTTATATAATTATAAGTTTTTATATACGTTATTAGGTCCTTGAGGATTTTGAGATCATTAGTTTACAAGTTCTTCTTGAAAAGTTTATTTGCACTCTTTAAATCAACATAATTGTAAATCCTATTTTGCCAGTTAC
Source organism: Hymenopus coronatus (assembly GCA_030762935.1). Classification (NCBI taxonomy): domain Eukaryota; kingdom Metazoa; phylum Arthropoda; class Insecta; order Mantodea; family Hymenopodidae; genus Hymenopus; species Hymenopus coronatus. The sequence continues at coordinate 44,739,078 of CM060888.1, read as the reverse complement.
GAGCTAGTTTGCAACTAATTGGTATTTCTTTCCAGCTCAATAATTGCAAGTGAAGATTTATAGCTACGCAACAGTTACTGGATTGCACTCAAATTGTGTAGAACACACATATTTCAAAGAACACAGGGGTATATTGGAGTTCAAAAGAGGTGCAAGCCTTTGGGATGAATTTTTATCAATACTGTGTACTAAATACGTCGCTATCTCGCTTGGAGTTTAAAAAATCTGATGTGTTCCATCCATATGGTTTCTCTACCTATTTCAAATTAATTATTTTTACCAAAGTTTATCCTTTCTTTTTTACTTTCTCTATACGTACTATGTTAATAGTGTATAGAGGAAGTATTGTATTCCGCCCAAAAATTCGATATGAGATTTCACCGGAAATACACGTTTTAGGACCCCCTGAATTAAAAAAAAAGCATTTTTACAAAAAGGTCCGTGTGTGTCTGGACAGCACAGCTCAAAAACGAAAACACCGTTAAATACCAAACTTGGTATATAAGTTTGGTATCTTGCAAGGATGCGACACGAAGATTTTTAAGAAAATTCCCCACCCCCAACTACCCTTTACATGGAACTTTTTTCGAAAAAATTGATTTGATAAAAAATGGTTCCAACGATTTTGAATAAAATATCGTATATTAAAGATATTTACCTGACAAATAAAATGCATATCTTGAATTTTCTGGGAATAGCTTCTAAAGACCTGTTTATTCTGGATGAATTTTGCTTAATTTGGAATAACTAGTAAACCGTAAGGGATAGACAAAAAATTACAATACAAAAAATGTATATCTCGTTGAAATACACATGTTATGTCATATACATTTTTTTAGTGGAACTTACCGTTTTCGAGGTATTCCTTGTTATTAGTTTCAACTTTTCTCAGACGAAATTGCAATGACAATCGCATAACGACAGCTTTTAAAAATTTGACTGTCACTTTAGCCTAGTGCATTCCCTTAGTGGATTCTACTTATAAGGAAAATATAAAATTCTACTAATGTTGATCTAGATTAGCATGGTGTTGAAAGAAGAATTATCTTTCGTAAGAAGTTTGTTTGTAGAGTAGCTAGAGAAAGTTACGTGAGTGTAACACATCAGATTCTTTCATTTTTTTTTTTTTATTTTTTCTACACGTACTATGACATAATGTAAAGAGAGGGTAAGTATTGTATTCGACCCAAAAATTCGATATGAGATTTCACCGTAAATACATGTTTCGTGCGCCCCTGAGTGAAAAAGCATGTTTAGAAAAAAGTCTGTGTGTATGTATGTGTATGTGTCTGTGGACATCATAGCTCAAAAACGAAAAGACCGTTAAATACTTGGTATTTATGTTAGCATCTTTCAAGGATGCAACACAAAGATTTTTAGAAAAAAATGATTTTCTCAAAAATGACTAAGGATTTTGATTAAAATACCTTATTTATAAAATACTTTTATGAAAAATGAAATGTGCACCTTGAATTTTCTGGGAATAGCTTCTGAAGTCCTCTTCATTCTGGATAATTGTTATATAACTGGCAAACCGTAAGAGATGGATAAAAACTTACTGCACAGAAAGGTAGATCACTTTAAAACACACAATTTATGTTATGTACATTTTTTTTTTTTTTTTTGGTACATATTCCGGATTATTAGTTTCACTTAACTTTCGGGAAGGCATCTTTCTTCTCGTTTCTTCTTTGTTTATTCTTGGCCAGCAAAGAGATTGGAATTTCAATTGTTTCACCTAGATACCGGGTTTTAAAGGACGAGACAATCGCTTTAGCCTGTGCATTTTCTTATTTCCCTTATATTTAAAAGGAAGCTAGTATAACGACTAATTCTGTTTCTGCTTATGTTGATTATCAAGATATAGATAACAGATTAATGTTTTGAATAAAAGGTTCGTTTACCGAAGAGCTAGAGAGCAAATAATTTTCTTTTTTTTTTTTTTGGACACCAGGACCCTGAAACGTATACTATTTCAAGTAAACTCCTAGTTTAATATTCTTGAGTGTAGTGCAATATCTTCTCTACCTATATACAATGCACTAAGTAGAGAAGGTAACTAGAGACACTTTTTTCAAATTAATGCCAATTCCAGTAGTATGTGTTTAAAAATCGAAAACACCCGTATATATAAATCTATGGGTCTTACGAAATTGCCGAGACAGAATTAAAAGAGGAAATATTTATTTTATTTGTTTATATATTTATCTATTTATGTCGCTTTAACTCTTATGACGAGGGTATTAGAAGTTACCTCGTGGATCTGTGCGACACACCATTTGTCATACATACACAGATTCCTTAGTGATGCGCAACTGCACCTCTTTCTACACGTGTAATAGAGTGGCGTCCAGTCATTCTGCTTCCACCAGGACTCAAAGTAGGTTTAAAATTATATATTTCAAATTACTTAATAGCTAGCTTAATCATTTGAGAATGGTCCTTTTTATTACTTCAAAAGAAATATATAAAGAGTTGAACCTGTAGCCATATTGACAAGGTACAGGCTACTTCCGAAACGTTAACTTAGTGGTAAGCACTCTTGACTCTGATGCGAGGGCCAGGGTTCGATACCCAGTACCAGCGTGAAATTTTCTCCCAGCCGGGAAAACCGCGTGTTGGCCCAACACCACCATCCCGCGGAAGGGAACTGGTAACACCACCGTGGTATCATCCTTTCCTGAACGCTAAGGTCAGGTTGTGGCCTCTACCACAATTCCAACCCGGCCATTGACCGACATTCAATAATACGTTCAGTACATTGATCCGTGTACTATGTTTCTTTAGCAAAAAAAAAAAAAAAATAATCCATTCTATGCCTTCCAATCTGTCCAGTGCATCCACGCATCTATTCATTGTGGATGAATGGCATACCATTCACCATTACCATATATTTTAGACTTAAGGTGGAGGTGGTACGTAACACAGATTGCGGTATTTACCTTGACGACTGATACAAAATAAAAAAAATCTAATGTGCTCCATTCACATGACTTTCTCTACATCTCTGTAACAAATCATTGATAATGAGCTTATTTTCCTATCTGCTTAGTGTTAATCGAGATAACCATTAGCAGAAACGGTCTCATTACTTATTTCCTTATAAGTAGAAAGTAAATAAGAGAAAAGACTAGGTTAAACCTAGAGTCTAATCTTTTAAAAGCTGCTTGCCATGTGGTTGATATCCGTTTCTATGCATGGCCAGGAGTTTACAACTTTCCATGTAAGAAAAGTTAAAGTATTTCAAATCAGAAACAATCAACAAGGAATATCTTAGAAATAGTTTGTGCCACAAAAAAAATATATATATTACATAAGTTATGTGCTTTAGCGTGCTCTATGCTTTTTGTGTAGTAAGATTTTATCTATGTCGTAGGGTTTATCAGTTACATATTATTCAGCAAAATTCATTCAAAATAAACAGATATTTAGAGGCCACTCCCAGATTAATTCAAGATCTAAATTTTATTTGGCATATGAATATCTTTAATGTATGGTATTTTAATCAGAATCGTTAGTCATTTTTGAGAAAATCAAAATTTTATAAACCTTTTCCATGTAGTTTTGAGTTCGGGGAATTTTTCTCAAAATGTTCATGTTGCATATCTGGAAGATAATAAACTTAAATACCAAGTTTGGTATTTTACCGACTTCTTGTTTTTGAGTTATCGTGTTCACAGACAGACACACATACACACGTTTTTTTTTCTATTGTTTTTATACAGGAGACCCTAAAAATACATATTTTCGGTAAAATCTCGGTATTCAATTTTTGGGTGGAGCAAAATACCTTCTTTGCACACTATGTACGTAATACTACTGTAGAGAAAGTAAAATATCAAATTAAACCTCAGGCCTCAAGGAGTGCGAGCTACAGACGTTACCTCCTGTGCCTTTCCGAACGTTTTTATTATCATTTCATTATCATTATTATTATTATTATTATTGTTATTATTTGTTTGCATTATTTACTTTTATTGCGTATTACTTTTGTGATAAAGTTCTGAATTAGACAAAGTAAAAGACTTGCATTGTATTAAGAACTGTGAAAGAGACAGAATTGAAGAAGGTGAATTAAAAGGAAAACAGAAGTAGCAGAATATACAATATAGAATATGCTTTCTATTTTAGGGGAAAGTGACTGCAGTTCACTTGTTTCAGGTTACAAACTAAGGTAAGACATGCGACTATGCGACATTTTAAACTTGGAATAAAATAAAATAAATGAGCCTCGTGGAACGCACTGCAATGTTGCGTGTTGCATTGTGACGCCTTCATATTTTATAAGGCAGTAGAAACAACGCCAGTCGTTACGTACCACACCCAAACTTCCTGCTCTTTGTTAAATGGGTCGCAACCATTTCTTTGACATACTTTTCTGAATACAGGCCACCAGTTTTCATGTCCCAGGATGGTAACTATTCCTCTTTATGGCAAAATGTTTAAGTATGAAATAAACCGAGTTTTATTAGAGCTAACTTATCAAATTTTCTTGAAATCGTAACCTGTATAAGAGCACATTTTTAGAGTTCAAACAAATCTCATACGTTGAAACAGATAGAATCGTCTCTAATTCTACCCTGATGATAGGTTTACTTTCTCTATACGTACTATGTACATAGTGTATAGAGAAGGTATTGTATTGCACCCAAAAATTGGCTACTGAGATATTTTCACCGGAAATATGTTTTGAGACCCCCTGAATCCAAACCAAACCATTTTTAGAAAATTGTCCGTATGTGTGTCTGTCTGTATGTGTGTGTGTCTGTGGGCAGCAAAGCTCAAAAATGAAAAGATTGTTAAATACCAAACTTGGTATTTAAGTTTGGTGTCTTCCAAGGATGCGATACGAAAATTTTCAAGAAAGTTCCCCCATCTGAAAATACAAATGGAACAAATTTTGAAAATGTTGATTTTCTTAAAAATAGCTCTAAAGATTTTGATTAAATTCTCTTATATTTAAGATATTTACTTGCTAAACAAAATGTATATCTTAAATTTTCTGGGAAATAGCCTCAAAAGATCTCTTTATCCCAGATGATTTTTATTGAATTTTGCATAACTGGTAAACCGTAAGAGATAGACAAAAATCTTACTACAGAAAAATGTAAATCAGATAAAATACACAATTTATGTCATATACAGTTTTGTCGTTGAGTTGATCGTTTTTGAAATATGCGTTGTTTTTGGTTTCAGCTTTAAAAAACTTACTTTTCTCACACAGGAATTTGTCAACTCCTGCCCATGCAAACAAAGGAACTTCAGTCACATAGCAACCAGCTTTTGGCTTTCACTTTAACCTATGGTACTCCCTTATTTCGCTTCTAGTTACAAGGAAGGAAGTAATAAGACTAATGTTTATCTCGAATAGCATGGTGTAAATAGAAGAATAACTTTTTTAACAATAATTTGTTACAGAGATGTAGAGAAAGTCATGTGAATGGAACACATCAGATTTGTTTTACTTATTCTACCACATCAATAAGTAGGGAAAGTGTTTTGCATGCTATTAAAACTCGTTGCCGAACCTTCCCTGTCAAATGTTTTGAGGTTCCAGAATAAAAAGAAAGCTTGATAAAAGGTATTAATTTAATACCTTTTTCGTACAAGTCGTGTAGGATAGTAGTTGGTTATGTGTAGAGTCAGACTGAAAAGTTCCGTGCCATAGAAGGGATTTGAACCACGCTTCCTTCGCTCTTTATCCGGTTACTCTAACTACTACCATGACGTACATAGAGGTTAGAGAAGGTATTGTGTTTCTCCCAAAAATTCGATACCGAGATTTCACCGGAAATACATGTTTTAGGAGTCCCTGAATTAAAAAAAAATCTGATGTGTACCATTCACATGACTTTCTCCATATCCCTGCAACAAATTATTCTTAAAAAGCTTATACTTCTATTTACTTTCTGCTAATCAGAAAAAAATAGCAGAAATAGTCTAATTACTCGCTTCCTTGTAAGTAGAAGCGAAATAAGGGACAACTGTAGGTTAAAGTGGTAGTCAAAAGCTGGTTGCTATGTCAATGAAGTTCCTTTGTCTATATGGATAGGAGTTGACAAGTTCCTGTATGAGAAAAGTATACGTTTTTCATAGCAGAAACCAAAAATAAGGAATGTCACAAAAACGACGAACTCCACGAAAAAAATGTATATAACATAAATTGTGTGTTTTAATGTACTCTATATTTTTTGTGTAGTAAGTTTTTGTCTATCTCTTACGGTTTAGCAGTTATTCAAAATTTAGTAAAATTCATTCAGAATAAACTACTCTTCAGAGGCTATTCCCAGAAAATGCAAGATATACATTTTATTTGTCAGGTAAATACCTTTAATATACGAAATTTTAATCAAAATCGTTAGAGCCATTTTTGAGAAAATCAAAATTTTCGAAAAAATTTCCATGTAAAGGGTAGTTGGGGGTGGAGGAATTTTTCTCAAAATCTTCGTGTCGCATCCCTGGAAGATACTAAACTTAAATACCAAGTTTGGTATTTTACCGACTTTTCATTTTTGAGTTATCGTGTTCACAGACACACGGACACACGGACTTTTTTTTTTTTTTTGGTAGTGTTTAACGCCCGCTTTAACTACTAGTGGCATCGCAGGCGGTGACACTGATGATACATGAATGATGATGGAGCACCGGTGGAATGCGATGGCGGGGGAAACCGGAGTACCCGGAGGAAACCCGCCCCAGCGCCGCTTTGTCCACCACAAATCTCACATGCGGTCGCTTGGGATTGAACCCCGGCCGTCTAGGTGAGAGGCTAGTGGTCTAACCACTCAGCCACGGCGCGGCCCTACACACGGACACACACACACACATACACACACGGACCTTTTTGTGAAAGGTGCTTTTTTTTTGGACATTGGGGACCCTAAAACATATATTTCCGGTGAAATCTAGGTATCGAATTTTTTGGTGGAGTACAATACTTTCTCTATACACTATGTACATAGTGCGTATGGAGAAAGTAAAAAAGCATTTTCAGAAAAAGATTCACGTGTGTGTGTGTGTGTGTCTATCTGTCCGGCACGGCATTAAATTCCTCAACTACCTTGAATGCTTACCGATAAACCAGAAGGCCAAATCAAAATTAATTTTGTAATAGCGTTTTACAATATGGTAAGCACTTTAAAACTCTATCTATCCAACTGCTGTCCTGCACACGGCTTGAGTGAAAACAAAACAACAATTAAATTAACATTAATTGACCTAATAGTTGACTAAACTATGAAGCCCGGGACTTAAAGTGCTTACGACACTAAGTCGCTAATGAGGTATGTCCTCTCAAAATAATTTGAGATCATCTTGTTTAATGGAAAACATGCGAATCAGTTGAGGAATTTAATGTCATGCGGGTATGTTGCCATTGTAGCTTAGTCGTTAGAGCAACTGGTTCAAATCACAGCTGTGCCATTGAATTCTTCAGTCCGACTCTACCTATCCAGCTTTTGGTAAAAAGTGTTTGTGTATATGTGTATGCTTGTGGGTGTCAACATCGTAGCTAAAAACGAAAACACAAATAAATATCAAACTTTATATTGAAGCTCACTATCTTCCGAAAATGCAACATGAAGATCTTCAAGAAAATCTTGCCATTACTGCCGTTTTTGAAAGAAAGTAAGCGCGCAACTCAAAACCGAAAAATCAATAAAGTATCACTTGGTATTCAAGTTCAGTATGTTTCGATGATGACAAACGAAGATTTTCACGAAAGTCTTCTAAGTTTTTGAAAAGAAGAAGGAAAATATGTGTTACACTCACATGACTTTCTCTAGCTCTTCTACAAACTTCTTACATAGGATTATTCTTGTTTTTTCACCTTGCTAATCGAGATAATCATTAACAGAATGTTCTTACTGCTTAGTTCCTAATAACTACAAAGATAATAAGGGAATACACTTGGATAAACCGATAGTCACATGTTTTAAAAGCTGTCGTTATTCGATTGTCATTGCAAATCGCTTCTTTGCTTGGCCAGGAGTAGAACAAAAGAAAAACGGACACTTCCTGTCTGAGAAAAGTATAAGTACTCACAACTGAAACCAAAAACAAGGAATATCTCGGAAACGGTTACCTCCACAACAAAAATGTAAAGGACAGATATTGTGTGTTTTGATCAGATCAACATTTTCTATGTAGTAAGATTTTGTCTATCTCTTACCGCTTAGCAGTTAAGCAACATTTAGCAAAATTCATCCAGAATAAAGAGCACTTCAGAGGCTATTCCCAGAAAATTTAAGATATACATTTTATTTGATATGTAAATATCTTTAATATACGGGATTTTAATTAAAATCGTTTGGACCATTTTTAAAAAATCAAAATTTTCGAATTTTTTTTTTCAAGTAAGGAGTAGTTGGGGGTGGAGGATTTTCTTGAAAATCTTCGTGTCGCATCCTTGGAAAATACCAAACCTAAATACTAAGTTAAGTATTTAACGGTCTTTTCGTTTTTGAGCTATGATGTCCACAAACACACACATACACACGGACCTTTTTCTAAAAATACCTTTTGTTGGATTCAGGGGGACCTGAAACATGTATTTCTGGTGAAATCTTGGAATCGAATTTTGGGTGGAATACAATACTTCCTCTATACACTATGCACATAGTACGTATAGAGAAAGTAAAAAAAAAAGTGAGTTGTGTGTGCATGACTCAAAAACGAAAATTTTATTATGTATCAAACTTGGTAATTAAGTTCAGTAGCTTCCAAAGATTTTTAAGAAGTTTTCCTTTTCTCAAAAAGTTTAACTATTTCGATTAAAATACCATTAAAGATATTTCATTACAAATAAAATGTAAGCATATCTTGAATATTCTGCTCTAACTCCTCTTCACAGGCTAGACCAACTGACTTTTGAGTAATTTGCTTGCAAAGAAGGCCTTGACTTTAAGTTGAAAGTGCCATGGAGTAGAAAAAATATGTTGCTAGTCCACAGAATATAAAAGTGACTGCAATGTACAGAATATAAAAGAAACAGCCAGTTATATTTTATTGCAGAGACACGCGTATATACATGATACTGAAGCAACACTTCTACAAACACCAGACAGTTTAAAAATCTGCTGTGACATAGTCACGTGTCTTTCATATTTCTCTATGTATTCTTCAACAAACTATTCTTATAAAACCATCAACATAAACGTTAGTAGAACTGACCTTACTTCATCCCCAGTAGTTACAAGGAGAATAAGGGAATATACGAGCTGATCCTCAGCCGGAGATCCCTGGTTCGATTCCCGGCTGGGATGGACATTTTTCTTTTATTAAGAGTATTCTCTACCCCTCAAAGAGTCTGGTTTCTATGAATTGGGACTTGCCAGTAGAACTGCTTATATTTTAGCAAGATAGATTGTAAATGTCAAATACTTCGTTTATTTTATTTTAAATCCTTTAATTACTAAAACTGTAGATAATATTCTCCATAAAATACATTATATAAACTTTGTGATAAATGATCATGTAACAAGAACGAAATTACAAAAGCCGACCCGCTCTTAAAAGATTTGACAATTTCTCAAGCCTCCTGTATCCCCTATTCCCAGTGTATCAACAGGAAAATGTGTAAAAATAAATATAAAGAAAAAAAATTCTGCAAATCTGTATCTCGATTAATAGTAGTTGATATAAGAATAATATTTTGTAAGAATAGTTTGTTGAAGAAAGGGTGGATAAACTATGTGAATGTATCACAAACTTTTAATTTCTCTGATTCTCTGAGAATATACTACATTGCATAAAAAAACTCGACAGAGATTTAACTAGAGATGCACTTTTAGTGTCCCCTGTATCCGCTGATTTTTAGAAAACTCTTCATGAGTGTGTGTGTGTGTGTGTGTCTGTAGATATATCTGGAACACAGTAACTCAAAAACCAAAAATCGTTAAAATCCAATCTTGACATTTAAATTCAGCACTTTCCAAGAATGTGACACGAACATTCATAAGAAAATTCCCCTCTCCAAATGAACCTTTACATGGACAATATTTCAAAAACTTTGAACTTCTCAAAAATAGCTCCAGTAATTTTGATTTAACTACCGTATGTTAAAGATGATTACATGACAGGTCAAATGTATGTATTGAGTTTTTCTGGGAATATCCACTGGAGTCCTGTTTATTATGAATTACTTTTTCATAACTGTTAAACGGTAAGTGTAAGACTGAAATTTACTACAGAAAACAATGTTTCTGTTAAGAATGTCGAACACTGCCGTAAAAATCCTAGTGAATTTTTGAGACGGCTTATTACCATGGATGAAACTTAGTACATCACTACACTCCAGAAAGTAAATCTAAGTCAAAACAGTGGATTGCGCCAGGTGCACCAGTTCCAAAAAAGGCAAAGTCAATTTTATCAGCTAACAAGGTTATGGCGAGTGTTTCGTGGGATGCACAGGGAATTATTTTTATGGATTTCTTGGAAAAGGGTAAAATTGTCACTGGTGACTACTACGCAAGCTTACTGCAACTTTTGAGTGATGAGGGGAAAAGAAAAAGACCTCATTTGGCCAAAAAAAATATTGTATCATGACAATGCTCCGGCCCATCGTTCAGTCATTGAATTGGGAAAAATATGCGAATTAAAGTTCGAATTGCTTGAACATCCACTCTATTCGCCAGATCTAGCACCCAGTGACTACCACCTGTTCCCAAACCTCAAAACGTTTCTTGGAGAACGAAGATTTCACAGCATTGAGGAAGTCATTGATGCGGTAAACAGCTATTTTGAGGACCTTGATAAATCGCACTGGATTTATGACAAATGTATTAAAATTTCTGAAGATTATGCTGAAAAATAAAACAAAGTGATGCGAATACATCAGATTTTATTCAGAGGACCCTAAAACGTGTATTTAATTCTTAGGTGGAATACAATACCTTCTCTATCCACTATGTATATTACACACACGTGATAGAAAAACTTATCATTGTTATAACTATACAATTTGAATTTTTAAAGAAAGCAAATATATCACTGTTTTTGTGAGTAATAACTATACATTTCAACAGAATATCTTTCGTACTGTTGATTTTCCAAATTTCAAGGCAGCATTAGCTTAAGTAGATTCTGAACGCCTGTATATTTGTTTGTGGATACATTTGTCAATATTTTTGGATGCGCAAAGCAAACGGAATTATTGGGTTCAGGAGAGAACCTCTAGCCGTTAGTTAATCAACCTTGAAGTTAATAAACAAGAGCCATGGGCAACATTGCTTAGAGGGGAAACGTAGGTCTGTAATACATTAGCGAGGGAAGCAATATTTACTAAAGGGATGGAAACCGAATTCTGCCTTCTTTAGAAAGTTAGGATATAAGGGATGTAAGGCGCCTTTCGATCGCGGGACGCAGTCTGGGTTTTGTAGAGTTGTAACTCTCTCAACGAAGAGATAACTCTGTTTCTTAAAATCTCATTCCGCTAAATTTCCTTACCCTTTTCCTGATTGTCTAATGCACATTTTCCAATGCTGTTAATATACACGCCCTGTGCAGTGCAAGGTCAGCTGATAGAAGCGGTATACAAGTGCGGTTCATTAATATCTACCCATATTGCAAATGAAGGTGCCATTTTTTCCAAACTCAAATTCTTTATTTCCCAACACTGTCTTCTTTTAGAAATATACACTTCTCCCAAACCACACTCCCCAAAACAGGAACTGTCAAGCTTGGCAAAATACACCTATGTCTCGATGATATTTAATCTTTATTTTCTTCCCTAAAACCATTTCTTCATGTTTTGGAACATGAAGAAATCACATGGGAACAAAACTGGCAAAAATAGGTGGTAAGGCAGCAATTCATAATGAAATGTATGGAGTTTGACAGAGAAGACTCCGGATGCACGTGCTGGTGTGGTGTCGTGGTGAAAGCACACTTTCCTCTTCACCAAATGGTGACCAATAACCTAATGCGGTGTTGCCCAGTAATATTTTTTTTTAATTTTTCTAAGAAGTCAACAAGTATGACACCCTTCGTATTCTGGAGCAGTTTCACCAGAATAAACCAATTGTGTCTGTTGTTTCATGGTTTCTGAAACATAGTAATGAACCCAGGCTTCATAGACAGTGAAAACTCGAGGCAAAAATGCCTTTGGATTTCACTTAAGGAACTCCAACATAGCTTCAAGTTGAAAGCTTCACACGCCTGTTGTCATCCGTAGTCTAGAGGTAACATGCTAACCTCTGGTTCCCAAGGTCGGAGATTCAAACCCGGAAGAGGGTATTTGATTTTTCTGGCATAAAAATTCTTAGCGTGGCTTCCTTCAGAAGGAAGCCTCAAATCTGGTGAACATGCTTCTGATCAAACTTAAGGTGGACTTTCACGTCCAATATATAATTAGGGACTCTTGAGTACTACGCAGTTAAAGAGCTCCATAAATTAAACTGTTTTTAGTTTTCAGTGTCACACCCGCCAGTATCGTAGCTCCCATTGAGCCGATAACATTTTCATGTCCAACTTACGGTTGATATGAATTGCCGTTCCTAGCGACACGCCTATGGCCTCTGCTATGTCATCAACTTTCATCTAACGATCAGCGAGAACCATATCCTTGTTTCTTCAATGATGCCCTCTGTGAAATCGGCCGGACGTCTTGGGCGTTCCTCATCAAAAACGGATATTCAACCACATTTAAAGTCATAAAACCAATATTTAGCTGTTGTCACAGATCACGAAAAGTCCGCATGAGCAGCACTAGATTTTCCTTTTAACTTCTAGAAATTTTTTCTACTCAAAAGTAAAGGAATCACTTAATGGCACTAGGTTTTTTACATTTTACGTACACACGTTGAACGACCGACTGAAATTCCTGCAAAATCAAAATTAAGCAATAACTCAATATCAAATTTCTTTTGGCTACGTAAAACAAATGACAACACACAATAACACCAACTGCCTTAGTAGCTACATCTCTTTTGAATCATGGTTTATTGAACTGCTCTCGTAAACAATATCATAATAGAAGTCTATATCTTCGTCATCCTAAGAGGCAGATTTAAACATAAGTTCATAGATTTCAGATTTATACATGTTTCATTCCCAATGAACACGCAGAGCTACAACATCGCAGCATAAGCGCGGGTGGATGATGCTGGCATTGGCTTCTCGATCCGTAAATTGCATGCGGAAATCTTTCAAGTGCACCACAACTTTTAAATTGAATATAAACAAATGCTATCATAAGAAAAATCTTATGTGTTCCATTCATAAGACTTTCTGTACCTTCTGTAACAAATTATTGTTAATAACTTATTCTTCTATCTACTTCGTGATAATCGAGATAACATTTACAGAAACGGTATTATTACTTAGTTCCTGATAAGTAGGGAAATAAGGGGATACACCAGGTTAAACCGACAGTGAAATGCTTTAAAATGGGGTATAGAAATCCGATTCTTTGCGTGGTCAGGTGTTGACAAGTTCTCTTATGAGAAAAGTATGTATTTTATAACTGAAATCAATGACAAGGAATATCTTAAAAACTGTCGACTCCAGGGAAAAAATGCAGATAACATAAAGTGTGTGTTTTAACGAGATGTACAGTTTTTGTGCAGTAACTTTTTGTCTAACACTTACGGTTTACCAGTTACACAAAATTCAGCAAAATTCATTCAGAATAAACAGGTCTTTAGAATCTATTCCCAGAAAATTCAAGATATACATTTCGTTTTCCATTAAAATATCTTTAATATACGGCATTTTAATCAAAACCGTTAGAGCCATTTTTGAGATAATTAACATGTTCGAAAAATTTTCCATGTAAAGGTTAGTTAGGGATGGGGGTATTTTCTTGAAAATCTTCATGTCGCATCCTTGGAAGATACTGAATTTAAGTACCAAGTTTGGTATTTAATGGATTTTTCGTTTTGAGCTATGTTGTCCACATACATACACACACACACACACACACACATACACTGACAGACACACGTAGAAATGTTTATAAAAATGTTTTTTTTTTTGTTTCAGTTGGTCTCAAAACATGAATTTCTCAGTATCGAATTATTGGGTGCAATACAATATCTTCTCTATACACTATAGTACGTATAGAAAAAGTAAAAATCAGTTAATCTTTAAAAACCAAATAGGCTATACAAATTTTACTCGCACAGCTATCACTACACTTTAATAATGCATTTAAAAAAATCTTTTGTGTTCCAACCACATGACCTTCTGTAGTCAACTCTTTAAAAGCTGGTTGCTATGTGATTGAATACAAAAGCGATTCTCTTTCGATGGCCAGAAAACGGATAGAAATAAATAACAGAAATCGTTAACTGTATAATATAAAGTGTGTATTTTAACGAGATATACATTTTTGTCTGTCTATTACAGTTTACTAGTAATGCAAAAGTTATTCAAAATGAAGTGGGCCTCGGAGATTTTTCCTGAAAATTTAAAATGTTCGAACATTTTTCCAAGTGAAGTGTAGTTTGGGATGAGGGATTTCCCCGAAAATCTTCGTGTCACATCCTTGACATACAGAGTCCTTTTTCTGAAAATGTTCTTTTGGACTCGGAGCACTTCAATATATATTTCCGGAGAAATTCATACATCAAATTTTTGGGTGGAATACAATATCCACTCCACTTATAATGTACATAGCACTTGTACAGAAAGTAGAGATTCTAGCGTCGGCAATTCAAATGTGGTGCAGCACGGCCCAATTGAAGAGAAGCAAATGTAAAATATCAACATTGAACAGCAGAGAATGGAACGCAACACAAGTCTCCGAAACTGTATTCGCGAATACAGTCCCTGAATAAGGAGAATATTGTGTAGGCTATCGCGTAACGTTACTATCCAGTCACCCCTTCCCTGAGAAGTACAGTTGTGGACAGTCTGTCGAAGTAAAATGGGGTCTCCAAATCATGGGAATCCACGGAAAAAAGTATGCATATTTAAGGACGAATGGGAGGAACAAGTTTTACTTTGTCTACACGTACTATGTATATAGTGTATAGAGAAGGTATTGTAATGCACCCAAAAATTCGATACCGAGATTTCAACGGAAGTACATGTTTTGGGTACCCCTGAATCCAAAAAAAAAATGTTTTTGGAAAAACGTCCGTGTGTGTGTCTCTGAACAGCATAGCTCATAAACGAAAAGTCCGTTAAATACCAAACTTAGTATTTAAGTTCAGTATGCTCCAAAAATGCGACACGATTTTCAAGAAAATCCACCCACCTCCAACTACCCTTTACATAGACAACTTTTCGAACATTTTGTTTTTCTCAAAAATGACGATTTTGGTGATTAAAATATCGTATATTAAAAATATTTAACTGACAAATAAAATGCATATCTTGAATTTTCTGGGAATAGCCTCTGAAGACTACTTTATGCTGGAGGAATTTTACGGAATTTTGCATAACTGGCAAACCATAAGAGATACACAAAACCTTACATAACAGAAAATATAGAGCTCGTTAAAACATACAAGTTATATTATATACATGTTTTTCGTGGAGTTGATCGTTTTTTAGATATTCCTTTAAAAACATTACACCTTCTCATTCGGGAATATTGCAACTCCTGGCCATACAAACAAAGAAACTTCAGTCACATAGCAACCTGCTTTTGACTAATAAGCTATGCTACTCCCTTATTTCCCTTCTACTTGCATAGAAACAAGTAATAAGATCATTTCAGCTAATTTTTTCTTGATTAGCATGAAGTAAAAAGAAGCATATGCTTTTTAACAATAATTTGTTGCAGAAATATAGAGAAAGTCATGTGAATGGAACACATCAGATTTTTCTATTATGCTTCCTAAGAAAATACATGGTGCCTTATTTGTTACAAGAGTTTACCGCGAATATAAAAGACTAATATAAGACTTATTATACTGCATGTCACTAAGAGCATGTGAATATTACAGGCAAGTAATTTTAACAAAATGAATCATCAAGTGTAAGTACATAGATTATTCATCATTATTAGTCTACTATTGCTGCAATCATTATTATTTATTAACATTATTATTACTATTATAATAATTATTATCACGGTATAATTTAATTTAATAAACTCGTCGAGTTTTAAACATAATTTAGGTATATTTTAAATGAAATCTTAATATTTTCTTAGGGATGTAGGAATGTGATAATAGATAAAAGTGAATAATTCATAATCTATTATAGGGATGCAATAGAGAAATTCTGGAACTGAAACTTTTCAGAATTAAAAACATTCCCGATCTCGGACAGCAGATGAAAATCTATATGACTTTTAAAAGAAGCGATGTGACAGTGAGTAGATTTAAATACTCTTGTGTCGTAATTCCTCTACCAAATTCATTCTTCACTGGGACAGATATTTACAGTGCAGCACTGCAACTCTTCCCCCTACAGCCAACTGCCCCCAATACCTTTGTAGTGACGTAGACTTTGGAGATACTTGGATGGGTATGAGAATGATTCTTGTACTTATGCTGTGTCTGCACTTTTATCTTATTGTGAACGTGGCTTAACTCTTGTTACATAAACTATGTACCATGTAATTGGCAAGACTATTCTTACGCTCCACGCTACACATAGACACACTTGTTAAGTAGTTCGGCCTTTTGTCGCGTGAGTTGCTTTTGTTTTTTTTTTTTTTTTGTTTTTTTCGGGGCTAAAGAGAAAAAGCTGTCTGTCTAACAGTCTCAGGTTGGGGTGCTTTACACTCACAGGCCTTCTCAGAGTGGAGCGGTAAGTGTTTTCTAATGGCGTGATTCGCCGTTAATTCTTTATTGTAATGGCTAAACTCATCTCCTCCGTGTAAGGTGAAATGAATATTTAAATTCTTTTGGTTTTTTTGAGAAGGTTAACTCCCATGATTTCTTATTTAGCTATTTCGTTGCCAGTTGCGTGAAATAATCTGCCACATTACGACGTTGTATAATGCATTTCACTGATTTTCATCTTTGTTAAAAGTTAAATGGGTAACTCTGTAATCATATTTCGAGTTGAATAGGATTGCAACTATATTACACACATTATTGTTTTATTATGTATTGTTATTGTTAATTTTTTTATAGTTTATTAATAAAATAAATTGTTATAAAAGTTATATTGTATCCAATTTTGTTCATTATAGTTAGCGGGGCAATACATATATAATTTGTGTCTGCTGTTACCATGTTGATCCTTTATTGCAAATTTGGCCTGTTCTGAGTTGTAGGATGAAATCACCCAAAGTACTGACAACTATTTGATTCATACGGTTATGAAAATATAATTTTTATGTATGTATTTATTCTCTGCAATTGGGTACTGCCCGGCGGCAGAGTTAAATGTACAAAATTCACTTATAGTAATAATTTTACAGTTCATAATAGTAATACAACTAACATTTATATATATAACACGTGAAATACGTAACCACATATTATTCAGTATAGCAACATTATGTCAATTACAAGCAAGCTTATAACAGTTACTATGAAGCCTCAACATTAAAACTATAGAACACTTTTGAGATCATTAATTACTTCACAATATTCACTTAAATTAATTATCTAACATTTATTCTCTTTAAATTATTCCTAAACTTCTTTAAGGTTAGAGGGCAGCCCTGAAAGGTTGCTCTAAGCATTTCATTCCATTTTTCAACGGTCCTATTAAAGTAGTTTCTTTAAGAAATTAAATATTTTCATATATTTTTTATATTTCTTCTACAGGATTAACAGTCTGCTATTCTTTTCGTTTATTTCATTATGTTTTATGAAGGGATTTTAATTTAGTATCTATATATAAATTAAGAGAAGAAAGATGAATAATAATTTATGAAATGTTAAGAAAATGTTCCTATATCAGTTATGTATCCTTTTATGAGTTTTACAGCCCTTTTCCAGTGAATCAATTTGATTAACCCTGTATGGGCCCCAGCATGCTACTCCATATTCATAACTGGCCGCTCTAAGGACTTGTAGGCAATCTCCCTGGACTTTGCGCTCCCCTTTTTCAGTGTTCTCTTTCACGCTTTTCTAGATATAAAATGTATCTGATCCTCCCATTCGGTATTACTTGACAAGCAGTCTCCCAAATATTTGCAGCTGCCCACCTATGGAATTTGTTCCTCGCCCATACGATAGCTATGAAGAATTTTCCCCTTAGTTCTACTAAAAACAATTAACTTACCTTTCCTAGCATTAGTTGCCGTTTTATTTGTGACTGCCCACCTACTAATTTCATTTAGGTCACCTTGAAGAACAGTTGACAGTTGTCTTCAAATATATTAAGATAAATGATCACGTTGAACTTGGATCTATTTTGCACCGCATTCAAACACGCCAACAGCCATCGAGAGGTGAGTAGTGCATGTGACAGTTATCAGATACGGAGCAAAATTACATGGAACGTGTTCATATTGACCATGACCTGAGTTATTTATCAACTGGCTAAAATAAGAACTGGTTTTTTCATGGTAAATATTTACCTGAAATTATTCTGATTCTTCCAACTAGGTCGTGAAGAATTTTAACTCCAACGTTTCGAAAACTTCCATCGTCTTTTTCTTCATCAAAAGTGGTCTGTGGAGCTACATAAATTAGGATAAAGGGATTTTGGTTTTATTTCTTCCGCTGCTGTTTTAGAGGTATTTCCCCTGCAACCAATGCATCGCTTTCTCTTGCAAAGTCCACCTAAAGTTCAATACAATTTCTCTGGAAAGACACATTTTAAGAGTACTGTGCATAAAATAAAATTTTACATGGTTGCTCATTGTACTTATTTATATATGTGTTTGTATAGTGTACGTGGACATAGCTCAAAAACCCAAACTTTATATTTAAGTTCATCAATTTTCAAGGATGCGATACAAAGATTTTTCAAGAAAATTTCATCCCAAACTACTCTTTACATAGAACATTTTTCCAAAATTTTGATTTTCCCAAAAGTGGCTCTTAAGTATGTTGATTATAATACGGAATATTAAAACATTTACATGAGATATAAAATGTATATCCTGAATTGCTTGAAAATAGCCTCTGAAGTTCTCTTCATTCTGGCTGAATTCTGCATGACTGGTAAACAGTAAGAGAGAGATAGAAGTTTACTATAAAAATGTAGATTACGTCATAACATCAATTTACGTCATTTATATACATTTTTGTCGTAGAGCTAACGATTTTCGAGATATTCCTTGATATTACTTCAATTTCAAATGACTTATGTTTCTCCCAAACTTGAAGTCGTCATGCGTGTTCTTTTGTTTTGCCCATGGGCCTGCAAAGAGAACTGAATTTCAATGTCAGTCACATATCGACAGCTTTAAAAGATTTGAATATTTAGCCTAGTGTACTGTCTTATTTCCCTTCTGCTAACAAGGATGCAAGTAATAAGACAATTTCTGCTAATGTCTATCTCGATTAGCTTGAAGTAGAAAAGTACATTTTTGGAAGAAATTTATTGGTAAGAACAGGTACAAAAAGTCATGTGAATGCAATATATCAGATGTTTTATCTTTTCTTTTGGAAGCGGTGACAACTAAGAGGTGAAACATGATTGGTTTGCCCACTTAAAGGCTCCTCACAAATCTATGAGATACAGTACACAGTGCAAACTACCTATAACACTGTATGTGTGTGTGTCTGTCTGTCTGTCTGTCTGTACGTTACTGAAGGGTATCCCACACTGCAGCCGTGGGTCTATTGTACTTCAGACCCCTAGAGGAAGAATTAGATAATTACAGAGGATGGCCAACATCCGGACAGGAAGAGAGCCGTCTTGGAAGGTCCCTTAAAGTGCACCGGCAGTTCTTTATCTCACTGTGGCTCAGTGCCGCGAAATTGGAGATTCTAATTCAGTTTTAGATTTGATTCTGCCATTGGTCGATTGACCAACAAGGCTATCCATGCACATGCAGACTGAACGAACGAACGAAGACTGTGCATTTCGCATCGGAAAGTAGAAAAGACTTTCAACAAAGTCCATTTTTACCCCTGATTTCGATCCAGTTCATTTACATACACCTGAACTAACCTAACTTAGCCTAACCTCGACAAAATTTCAAAGTAAAAATCCTTAGCATGGTTTCCTTCGGAAGGGAAGTAAAGCCGTTGGTCCCGTGTCGTAGATTTACCTCAAGCCTGATAAAAGAGGCCTCTGAGCAAAATTAAGCGGTCTTCCACGCCCAGCATAGAATGGGACGCTGAGAACCACAGCAGTTAAAGAGCGTCCAAAAATAAAACTTCATTTACATTTTATTTGAAATCTCGAAATCTTTCATTCACCTATCACTTAACCATATTGCCTCCATAACCAATAGAAAAGGCTCAGGAAACAGCCATAGTCTAAAACTGAACTAGAATCTGCAATCTCGCGTCCCGGATAGATCATCTAAGTGCGCAGACAGCCACTAACGCCATCCCGCCGCCAGGAGCTGTACTTCCAAAGCGCAGCCACCTCCACGAAATGTCGCCTTTGCTGCAGTCCTCGTTGACACTTACAACACTAAAAGAGAACGGCTGGAATGAAATGAAGGGAATAAAGAATCCTCTTCAGCATTCGCCTAGTGACCCCAGGAAAAACCCCTCAAAATCCATCAGTCAGAGAGATCGGCCGCGGGGAACCAATCCCACGACATCCTGAATGTCAGTCCAGACGAAAAGCATGAACCACCTGGCTCGATTATATCACAGTGTAGTTTTGTGTGAAGATACCAAACCAATCCTATTTCAACTTCAAGTTGCACCTCTCCCTATGATCATCTGCCTGTATACAACAGTTCAGTTTCCCTAAAAGCAAAGATGATGGAAGTCTTCGAAACGTGAGTGACAATATTTCACGACCTGGCTGGAAGCTTGAGAATATTTCCAGATTACTAATTGGTTGTTCGAGTATCTCTTTCAGACCATTCTACAGAAATTTAGATCATGCAGGTGCATGTGCTGCTTGTTTTATATCAGCAGTGTTGATATGAAGCATAAAATAGGCGAAACAATGCCGGTAAAGTATATACAAAATGGAAATGAGCGGAGAGAGCCAAAATATGACATTTTATAATGAGACCTAAGCTGTTGAACTTGCGCGAACGAAGATTTTTGTGTTACAAACAGTTATATTGCTTCATTTTGTAACATTTTCAATTTTTAATTCTAGATAAAAAATACATGGAAGAATCCTTCGTTTTTAAATCTGCCTCTTGATGACGAAAGCATATTCATCCATCATGACGAAGTGTTTATATACCTTTTATCGCCTGACTGCATAGGTCTTGCATATCGCAATTCAAAGGTAACATTAGCCAAACCAGAAAAGGGGGAAAGAAATTTTGGCTGAAAAGCTACAGGTTATAAGAAACAAAAATCTGATGTGTTCCATTCACATGACTTTCTCTACAACTCTGCAATAAATTATTGTTAAAAAGCTTAAGCTTCTATTTACTTCCTGCTAATCGAGAAAAAATTAGCAGAAATAGTCTTATTACTTGCTTCCTTGTAAGTAGAAGCGAAATAAGGGAATACCATAGGTTAAAGTGATGGTCAAAAGCTGGTTGCTATGTGGCTGAAGTTCCTTTGTTTGTATGGACACGAGTTCACAAAGTCCTGTATAAGAAGAGTATGTTTTTTATAGCTGAAACCAAAAACAAGGAATATCTCAAAAACGATCAACTCTACGAAAAAATGTGTGTAACAAAAATTGTGTGTTTTAAAATCTTCTACATTTGTTGTTTGGTAAGTTTTTGTCCATCTCTTACGGTTTAGCAGTTATGCAAAATTCCGTGAAATTGACCGAGAATAAAGTAGTCTTCAGAGGCTATTCCCAGAAAATTCAGAATATACATTTTATTTTTCAGGTAAACATCTTTAATATACGATATTTTAATCAAAATCGTTAGAGCCATTTTTTAGAAAATCAAAATTTTCGAAAAAAGTTCCATGTAAAGGGTAGTTTGGGGTGGGGGGATTTTTCTCAAAATCTTCGTGTCGCATCCCTGGAATATACTAAACTTAAATACCAAGTTTGGTATTTTACCGACTTTTGGTTTTTGAGTTATCGTGTTCACATACACATGGACACACACACACACACGCACGGACCTTTTTCTGAAAATACTTTTTTGGGATACAGGGGACCCTAAAACATATATTTCCGGTGAAATCTCGGTATGGAATTTTTTGATGGAGTGCAATACCTTCTCTACACACTATGTAGATACTTAGTGCGTATAGAGAAAGTAAAAATTAGAGACAGTGACTAGTACTATTAGTGTTGCCAACTGTAGCGACATATGATTGGGTATAGAGTCTTTCTGAAGTCGCTTAGTGACAAAACTTCAAAGACATTTTATACGATTTTAAGAGTCATTTTTAACAATACTGGCTTATTCAAAGTTTTAGCTTCATATATTCGCTAATTGCAGAATTGGATATTTAAACATCAAACAAAATCATACATTGTACAAATAATTTCCTTGAGAAAGAATGTGATTGCCTTTCTTCTAAAATTAGTCAAAAATGACGCGACTTGAACCTTATGAAATGGAAAAACAGTCGACTTCTACAAAGAAGTATATTGTGCAAAAAATGCAGCATATTCAAAACGGTTTAATTGGTATATTTTTCAATCATATATTCTCTCCCTTACATTTTTACTTTCTCCATACGCATTTAGTATACAGGATGTTTAAAAGATACGAAGCATAATTTCAGGTATGTATTTCCCACATGAAGACAATCAAAATAGTTCATTATAACATGTGTCCGGAAATGCTTCATTTCCGAGTTATGGCCTTTACAACGTTGAAAGTCCCACCTATAGACAATCAAAATAGTTCATGTCCGGAAATGCTTCATTTCCGAGTTGTGGCCTTCACAACATTGGAATTCATTGGAACGTTTTTCTTTCCCTCATTAGGAGGTCGCTCTGATAGTTCATTCTGAGGAAGGTTACATTCAGTGTTCTTTAGGCGTTAAGACTGTGCGACATGTATTCAAATCAAGAGCTGGCAGAGATACACTTCATGTACGGTAAGGCGGACGGCAATGCTGTGCTGGCTCGTCGTTTGTAGCAGGAGAGGTACCCACAGCGACAATGTCCAGATCGGAAGACATTTGTACGTCTCCATTCCCGTCTGTGCGAGTATGGAACATTCACCTCTCCTGGTTTGGGAAGGGGACGATCAAGATCTACAACTCCAGAAGTGCAGGAGGAGATTCTGGAGGCTGTGGACAGGACTCCTTCTATCAGCACACGACGGTTAGCGTTGCAAGTCAATGTTCCTCAAACGACTGTCTGGAGACTGTTGAACGAGTATCAATTGTATCCTTATCATTTGCAACATGTACAGGCCCGTCACCAGCAGATTACCCTGCACGAGTTAGGTTCTGTCAGTGGTTCTTGCAGCAGTGTGGTGTAAATCCGAACTTTTCTGCCGTCGTATTATTTACAGATGAAGCACAGTTCACAAGAGATGGCATAACAAATTTCCACAATCAGCATGTATGGTCGCATGAAAACCCACGTGCAACTGTTGTATCTCATCACCAGGTGCGGTTCTCCCTCAACATGTGGGCCGGTATCATTGGTGATCGATTAGTTGGACCCCATGTACTTGTAAACAGACTTAAGGGTCAGGCGAACACAAACTTCCTGGAAAACACCATACCTGACATTTTCGAAGACACTCCACTGATCAATCATCAACACATTCACTTCTTGCATGATGGCGCTCCTGCACACTTCAGTCTTACGGCTCGTCGGTACTTGGATCGAAGGTTTCCTGATATATGGATAGGTAGAGGTGGCCCAATTGCTTGGCCTCCACGCTCACCTGATCTGAACCCTCTCGATTTCTACTTGTGGGGACATTTAAAATCATTGGTTTATTCGTCTCCGGTGCCGGATTTGGAATCCCTTCGGAATCGAATTGTAGCAAGTTGTGAGGACATACGCAATACTCCTGGAGTTTGGGATCGTGTTCGCAGGTCAATGAGACATCGATGTGAGGTCTGTATTCAAGCAGGAGGTGGATATTTTGAACATCTTCTGTAATGACAACAACCTGCGGAAAGAAAAACGTTTCAGTGAATTTCAATGTTGTGAAGGCCATAACTCGGAAATGAAGCATTTCCGGACACATGTTATAATGAACTAATTTGATTGCCTACATGTGGGAAATACATACCTGAAATTATGCCCCGTATTTTTGAAACACCTGTATAGTGTATAGAGAAAGTATTGCACTCCACCAAAAATTCGATACCGAGATTTCACCGGAAATATATGTTTTAGGGTCCCCAATATCCAAAAAAAAGCATTTTCACAAAAAGGTCCGTGTGTGTGTGTGTCCGTGTGTCCATGTGTCCGTGTGTCTGTGAACACGATAACTCAAAAACGAAAAGTCGGTAAAATACCAAACTTGGTATTTAAGCTTAGTATCTTTCAGGGATGCGACACGAAGATTTTGAGAAAATTCCCCCACCCGCAACTACCCTTTACATGGAACTTTTTTCGAAAATTTTTATGTTCCAAAAATTGGCTCTAACGATTTTGATTAAAATTTCGGATATTAAACATATTTAACTGACAAATGAAATGTATATGTTGAATTTTCTGGGAATAGCCTCTGAAAAGTAGTTCATTCTGGATGAATTTTACTAAATATTGAATGACTGCTAAACCGTAAGAGATGGACAAAAACTTACTAAACAAAAAATGTAGAGCACTTTAAAACACACAATTTATGTTATATACATTTTTTTCCTGGAGTTCGTCGTTTTTGTGACATCAGTTATTTTTGGTTTCTGCTATGAAAAACGTATACTTTTCTCATACAGGAACTTGTCAACTCCTATCCATAATAACAAAGGAACTTCATTGACATAGCAAGCAGCTTTTGGCTATCACTTTAACCTATGGTTGTCCCTTATTTCGCTTCTACTTACAAGGAAGCGAGTAATAAGACTATTTCTGCTAATTTTTTTCTGATTAGCATAAAGTAAATAGAAGTATAAGCTTTTTAAGAATTGTTTGTTGCAGGGATATGGAGAAAATCATGTGAATGGTACACATCAGATTTTTTCCATTTAGTGGTGGAAAGGTTTTTAGCGATTTAAACACTATGGGAACAAAGTTAAGGAATCCGTTTAAATCAGTAATCACCAACTTGATCTTTAGTGCTAGAAGGCTTTTTCCGTGCACGCATTTGGTAAACAAGTCACTGTGGTTTTTGTTTCTCTAGCACAGTTAATCTTGTATTAGTTTATAATGTCGGGAACAGAAAACAATCCAACACGCAGGCCCTTGACTCCTCCCTGCCTGGGAGGAATCTCTTAATTATTGGTAAAAAGTGGGGAATGATGAAGTGTTTAGTTTGCGGCAAAGTTCTGTAATTAGTAAAAAAAAAACAAAAAAAAACTAGTTTTGCAGCGTCATTACGTAATCCATGCAAGGGCTATGACAGTCTTTTCAATTTACGAGATTCTGCAATACATTTAACACACACGTAACGAATATGGGCATTCTTTATATTTTGAGCTTTGGTTACACTGATTGCTGTAGGTGACACCTGGTGTTTACACTGGAAAATTGTTGACCTTGACCTACTTCAGATATTTTGTCAATAAATCGTTATTTGTATTGTTTACAGCGACTTTAAAATTGTGTCTCAGCGGAAAGATGGAAGCAACTTGTGAAAATGTTGGTAAGATGATTTATAATAATTTTCGACGTGGGTTATCTAGAAAACGGTGCACTGGTCAACTTACTACTACATTTGGCAACGAAGCTCCATGCTTTGTCACTGTGAAATGCTGGTATAACGAGGTTAATCGTTGCCGCCGTTCGCTCACTGACGAAATTCGTGAAGGTCGTTTAAATCAGCTGTTGTATCAGAAAACATTGATGGTATACAAAATTCTAATAGGGCTATATCGTAATGTCATATTCTATGAGACAGAGGCAACCTTAGGCATTAGTTCCATCAGCATAAATAAAATAGTATTTAGCCGTAGAAAAGGTTTGCTCGCGTTGGCTCCCACATATCTTAATACAATCACAAAAGGATGTTCTGACGATTGATGCACAAAAATGCTCAAGAAATAAATAGTTGGGCTTCAAAAGACATATATAAGATTGTATCAAGTGAGAATCATGGGTCTATGCATATGAGCAGGAACGTAAACAGCAGTCAACTATATGGGCGTTTCAAGATAATTCAACAAAAGTTGTTTGCACTCGAAGCACTTCGCACAAATGGTGACCTGTTTTTTCAGAAAAATTGGCCTTGTGGCAAAGGTGCCTTTAGAGAATTACAAAAACAGTCAATCCTGAACAGTAAACAGCCATTTGTTTGCCAGAAGTCTTCGGAGAAATAAAGAAAACAAAGTAATTCATCAAGACCATGCGAGCGCTCACACATCTCGTCTAAAAACGACAATTTGAACAGTCAAAAAATCGAATTGATGACACATCCGCCGTCCAGTCCTTTCGCACCTATGACTTCCTTTGTTCCCAAACATCAAGAATAAAATTCATGGAGAACTATCTTCGTCTGCAGAAGAAGCCGTTAATGTGTTCAGAAACCATGTTTTGGAAGTATCTCAAGTAGATTGGAAAAAATCTGATGTGTTCTATTCACATGACTTTATCTATATCACTGAACACATTATTCTATTTACTTCATCTAATGCAGCAAAAATTAGCAAAAATAGTCTTATTACTTGCTTCCTTGTTAGTAGAAGCGAAATAAGGGGGTACCATAGGTTAAAGTGAAAGTCAAGAGCTGGTTGCTATGTGACTGAAGTTCGTTTGTTTGTATGGACACGAGTTCACAAAGTCCTGTATGAGAAAAGTATAAGTTTTTATAGCTGAAACCAAAAACAAGGAATATCTCAAAAACAATCAACTTCACGACAAAAATGTATATCACATAAATGGTGTGTTTTAAGGTGCTCTACATTTGTTGTGTGGTAAGTTTTTGTCCATCTCTTACGGTTTAGCAGTTATGCAAAATTCTGTAAGATTGACTCAGAATAGTCTTCAGAGGCTATTCCCAGAAAATCCAAAATATACATTTTATTTTTCAGGTAAATATCTTTAATATACGATATTTTAATCAAAAGCGTTAGAGCCATTTTTTAGAAAATCAACATTTACTAAAAAAGTTCCATGTAAAGAGTAATTGGGGGTAGGGGGATTTTTCTCAAAATCTTCGTGTCGCATCCCTGGAAGATACTAAACTTAAATACCAAGTTTGGTATTTTATTTTCGTTTTTGAGTTATCGTGTTCACCGACACACTGACAGGGACACACACACATACACACACGGACCTTTTTCTGGAAATACTTTTTTTTGGATACAGAGGATCCTAAAACATATATTTCCGGTCAAATCTCGGTATCGAATTTTTTGGTGGAGTGCAATACCTTCTCTATACACTATGTACATAGCACGTATAGAGAAAGTAAAAATGTATCACATATGGTTCGAACGCATGTAAAGTATATTGATCATAAAGGAGAATATTTTCAGAAACAAAGCAAATTCAGTGACAAATTACTGTTATTATTAGACTCCAAATACAAATAGTGACCCTCCTACTAATTTTGACGATGAGTGTTAATATTGATTAAAATATAGTAACAAGTGAATTAAAATATTGCTTGAATGCAAATGGCTAACATGAGAAAAAAAAAAAACATTTGGTAGTTGTTGTGCGTCTTATCATTGTTTTAGAAAACAAGTTCCTTAGTATCTATTTGGAATCGATTTGACAGTTTTACAATGGAGAAAGTTCTGGTAGAAGACAGAGAAATAGAGGAAGCCTGGAGAGTGTAATGTTCTACATTAATTCCAGAGAAGTCTAAACAAAGGTACGAATTAGTGTACAACGCATTGAAAAAACGGTTAAACAAAAACTTTGTATAGATTAAAAATCTGATGTGTACCATTCACATGACTTTCTCTATATCCCTGCAACAAATAATTCTTAAAAAGCTTATACTTCTATTTACTTTATGCTAATCAGAAAAAAACAGCAGAAATAGTCTAATTACTCGCATCCTTGTAAGTAGAAGCGCTATAAGGGACAACCGTAGGTTAAAGTGATAGTCAAAAGCTGGTTGCTATGTCAATGAAGTTCCTTTCTTTATATGGATAGGAGTTGACAAGTTCTTGTATGAGAAAAGTATACGTTTTTCATAGCAGAAACCAAAAATAAGGAATGTCACAAAAACGACGAACTCCACGAAAAAAATGTATATAACATAAATTGTGTGTTTTAATGTGCTCTACATTTTTTGTATAGTAAGTTTTTGTCCATGTCTTACGGTTTAGCAGTTATTCAAAATTTAGTAAAATTCATCCCCAATAAACTACTCTTCAGAGGCTATTCCCAGAAAATTCAAGATATACATTTTATTAGTCAGGTAAATATGTTTAATATCCGAAATTTTAATCAAAATCGTTAGATCCATTTTTGAGAAAATCAAAATTTTCGAAAAAAGTTTCATGTAAAGGGTAGTTGGGGGTGGGGGGATTTTTCTCAAAATCTTCGTGTCGCATCCCTGGAAGATATTAAACTTAAATACCAAGTTTGGTATTTTACCGACTTTTCGTTTTTGAGTTATCGTGTTCACAGACACACGGGCGCACACACACACACACACACACACACACACACACACACACACGGACCTTTTTGTAAAAATGCTTTTTTTGGATACAGGGGACCCTAAAACATATATTTCCGGTGAAATCTCGGTATGGAATTTTTGGTGGAGTGCAGTACTTTCTCTATACACTATGTACATAGTGCGTATGGAGATATTAAAAAGGATTTCTAGGGATATTTTGTATTGAGGAGTGAGACATTAAAGTCAGCAGGCACTTTATAGTCAACTGTTTTAGTTACAGTACATGTGCTTTTTGGGACATCAGTATTGCGAGTTCGTTTGTTTCTATAGACCACGTTAGATGTGAAAATATTCACCTACCTCCAGTAAAACTGTATGGGTAAGCAGCATACATTTATAAAATCTGATGTGTTCCATTCACATGACTTTCTCTACACCTTTGTGACAAATTATTGTTAAAAAGCTTATTTTTCTATCTAAACCATGCTAATCGAGTTGAACACTACTAGAAATTGCTTTTATTATCTGCTTTTTTGTAAGGAAAATAAGGGAGTACACTAGGATAAAACGATATTCAAATGTTATAAAAGCTGTTACCATGTGGTTGAAATCCGTTTCTATGCATTGCCAGGAGTTTACAAATTCCCGTATGAGAAAAGCTGAAGCTTTAAATGTGGAACCAATAACAAGGAGTATCTCAAAAATGGGAAAATCCCGAACAAAATTTACTGGATATAAATTGTGTGTTTTAACGAGATCTACATTTTTTTTTTTTTTTTTTTTGCATAGCAAGTTTTTGTTTATCTCCTACGGTTATTCCCAGTAAATTCAAGATATATATTTTTTGTCATGTAAATATCTTTAATATACAGCATTTTAATAAAAATCTTTAGAAAGGTTTTTGAGAAAATCAAAATTATCGCAATTTATTCCATATTAAAAGTAGTGTAGAATGTTTTTTGTTTCTTTCAAAATTTTCATATCGCATCCTCGGAAGACACTAAACTTAAATATGTACCAAGTTCGGTATTTTGCCGACTCTTAGTTTTTGAGTTATCGTGTTCACAAACATACTGACACACACACCACATGGACCTTTTTTCTAAAAATGCTTTCTTTTGGATTCAGGAGACTCTAAAACCTGCATTTCCGGTGAAATATCGCTATTGAATTGGGTGAAATGTAATAACTCCTTTATATACTATATATTATAACAGAACTGATTCTCAGGACGTCAATAAATAAAAATACCATGTGACATGTCACAAAAAGGATTCACAATTGAGACTGACGTCACGGATTTAATGTTGAAGCATGTAACACAGTGAAAATCTATTTTGTTTTGGTGCCGTCTTTCTACTCCACAGTTTTCTGCAAAGTGTTTTTCTGCATCTTATGTAACATCACTATATATATACTGGCAGGAAAATTGTGGTTTATTCTTGTAGTGAATATACGAAGGTCGTTGTTTTTCAACCACGATAGACTATACATAAAAGACAGGTTCATAGAAAACAATTATTTTATTATTAAAAGGTCTGTACACCTATGGTTACTAATCAACATAATCACCGAAAAGATAGACTTTTATCGTGCACAAGCTTTGCAATACCCGCTTCAAAAAATGTTGCCGCCAATGATTTCAAATGAGCATTGACGTTGTTTTGAAGATCTTTGTACTTTACGACGTTTGCAGAGAGCCATTCAAAACAAACGAAGAGGAATGCTGACTTCAGGAATTGTGCTGATTCATGACAAAGCTCGTCCACACACTGTTGGCACCTTGAACAACTTCAATGGGACATTTTCGAACATCCGCCGTACATTCCTGATCTGGCACCCAGCGACTTTCACCTTTTCCCTGAGCTGAAGACGTGGCTAGGAGGGCAGCCCTTTCAAACCAACGAAAATCTTTAAAACAACGTCAATGCTCATTTGAAATCATTGGCGGCAACATTTTTCGAAGTGAGTATTGCAAAGCTTGTGCACAGATACGATAAATGCCTCTATCTTTTCGGTGGTTATGTTGAAAAGTAACCATAAGTGTACAAAACTTTTAGTAATAAAATAATTGTTTTCTATGAACTTTTCTTTTATTATAGCCTATCGGAGGTTGAAAGAAAAAACGGCCCTCGTACTTTGCTGCAATGGAACGATTAATTCAGCAAACATTTGCAGTTTTGAAGTACTCGGTGTAGAGGCTTGTTAAACGTACTATAGCACACACATATTTCACAAAGTCATAGCATAACTGTGGTGTGGAGGGTTATAGTCGATAATGTGGAATAACTTGGGCAGGGAACACAGAGAGAGAGAGAGACAGAGAGAGATAGAGAGAGAGGACTGTGCGCTTTGTTAGGGGGTCTTGGATCGCCTGTACCCATCATGTGAGATTCATGAATGAGGTTCGCGGATCGACAGACATACGCACACTGCCGCATGATCGATGAGGTGGGGGCAATGCGTCATTTGGCAACGGGTAACATGAGATGGATGGTATAACCCAATAAACGGCGTGTTGCTTAGCACCCTGATCCATGGCCTACTCGACACAAAACCTTACCACCGCAGCAGAAAATAGAAACAAGTGACAGTACATTTAAACATCTGACTGCGCCGTTTTGCCTTGCTGCTGTGTATATACTGGATTTTTTTCATCACTGCCAGGGGAAAGCACTTTTTATATGTCGCCGAGTGTCGAGCGTTGGTTTAATTTTGTCTAAAACATTCATTAAATAATTCTCACAAAAAGTGTACCTATTAGCGTTATATAGTTAATATGTTAATTAGCTGGAGAAACGTATAAAATATATAGGGGAAGTTAGCTATGTATGAGGGCTGGAGATAAAGTGAGTCAACCCCATTCGCAGCGGTTTAGAGAATTCATGATTATTATATT
This sequence comes from Hymenopus coronatus, assembly GCA_030762935.1. Taxonomy (NCBI): domain Eukaryota; kingdom Metazoa; phylum Arthropoda; class Insecta; order Mantodea; family Hymenopodidae; genus Hymenopus; species Hymenopus coronatus. The sequence goes on along the minus strand of CM060888.1, from coordinate 44,707,603 downwards.
ATGTATTTCTTTATTTAAAAAAAGTCTTACCGAGATGTTCGTCTGGCATTCGGGAGGTCCGGTTTCGATCCCCGTTGACCGCGAACTCTGGGGTCACTTAAGCAAATGCTAGGGTGCTGTATATCTACCACGATTCCCTTCCCTTCGTTGTTACATTTAATTTCCCTTCTTTATCCTTCAGGTCGGCGCGGTTGTAGCTTCAGGCTTTGCAGGTAGATGGCACTCTCTTTCCCCTGGTTACGTTGTTTGAGGCTAGGAGTCACTTTAGAGGCCTTCCTCCGGCCTCCCGGCGCCTGTATAGCCTCCGTGGTGCGCCAGAGCTGCCATCTAGGGAAACTGTTAGGGACTTCCTTGTGGCTCTGCACTTAGATCCCGTTTCCTGGGTGTTGATCTGTTGTTTCCCCTTCTATCAGTTTGGTATTTAATGGACTTCTCGTTTTTAAACTTCGCTGGCCACAGATACATACACGAATAGTTTTCTAAAAATGGTATTTTTGTATTCAGGGGTTACAAAAACATGTATTTTCGGTAATATCTCAGTTTCAATTTTTTTGGGATCATTACACCACCTTCTCTATGCACTATGCACATAGTACATATAGAGAAAGTAAAACAACAAATGTAATCTAATGTTTCATTCTTTTCTTTACCCATTTACTGATTTTGCAGTCCTGTAATTTTAATTTCTTCTTTAATTGATGTATTTATTCTTTTAGACGCAATACTTACACCCAGTTGCAGGGAAAAAAATAAAATAAGCTAATCTCTAGTGAATTTGAGTTTTCAGTTGGTTGCTCAGAGGCATCTCGCCAATCAATGCGTGTTCACCAAAAATTTGCAAAGATATTGCTTTCTTTGTATGTTAAAAGCTTTTTGAGCGGAAGACCTGTTGATCGTGGGTTTAAAATAGATAAACGTGAATCGCTTAACCCTTTATAAGTCCGAACAATCTCATGCGTGGATTACAAATCTAATTACACAACAAACAATCGATTTGTGGACATAACAAATGTGCCAACAGCATACAAGATCAGCATGATTAGTAGCCGGTTCATTACAGAAAGTGGAAGTTCCAATTAGTCTCTTTTTTACTTTCTCTACACGTACGGTGTACATAGTGGATAGAGAAGGTATTGTATTGCACCCAAAAATACGATACCGAGTTTTCACGGGAAATACATGTTCTGAGACCCCTGAAACAAAAAAAAAAAATATTTTTAGACAAATGTCCGCGTGTATGCCTGTCTGTCTGCAGTCAGCATAGCTAAAAACGAAAGGTCCGTAAAAAACCAAACTTGGTATTTAGCTTTGGTATCTTCAAAAGATGTGACACGAAGATATTCAAGAACAAAAATCCACCCCCAACTACTCTTTAAATTAAACTTTTTTCTAAAATTTTGATTTTCTAATAAATGGCTCTAACAATTTTGATTAAAATATCGTATATGAAAAATATTTACCTGAAAAATAAAATGTATATCTTGAATTTTCTGGGAATAGCTCTAAAAGCTATTTGACTCTGGATTAATTTTACGGAATTTTGCATTACTGCTACACCATAAGAGATGGGCAAAAACTTATCACACAAAAAATGTAGAGCACGTTAAATCACACAATTTATGTAATATTCATTTTTTTCGTGGAGTTGATCGTTTTTTAGATATTCCTTGTTATTGGTTTCAGCTTTGAAAAACATACTTTTCCCATACTGGAATTTGTCAACTCCCGTCCATACAAATAAAGGAACTTCAGTAACATAGCAACCAGCTTTTGAGTATCACTTTAACCTATGATGCTGCCTTATATCGCTTTTGTTACAAGGAAGCAAGTAATAACTATATTTCTACTAATATTTTCTCGTTTAGCACGAAGTAAATAGAAGCATAAGCTTCTTAATATTTTTTGCAGAGATGCAGAGAAAGTCATGTGAATGGAACACATCAGATTTTTAATTCTTGAAAGTAAAAATACACCAGTCCCTATTTACCTTAAATCAATATATTTAGATTCCCTACCACTATAAGCAAAGAACAAATTACTCTCCATTTCTGAATTGCATTCTTCTTAAATATGTAATGTTCATCCGTTAGAAGATTTCATAAAAGTAAATCCGTTATTTTGCCTTTAGACAGCAACGCAAACAAAGGCATTAGAAGTTTATACGGTTTAATTTCTTCTAGTAAAAAATAGCTTTAATACGAAGATGGAAATTTTCCTTTCATTATTTATTCTTAATTTTGGAATCCTTATATATGTTTGCATTTTCTAATTCTAAAAATCTTATGTGTTCCATTCACATTACTTTCTCTATATCTCTGCAACAAATTATTGTTAAAAAGCTTATGCTTCTAACTTCTTGCTAATCGAGAAAAAATAGGCAAAACTGGTCTTATTGCTTTCGTCATTGTAAGTAGAAGCGAAATAAGGGAGTACTATAGGTTAAAGTATTAGTCGAAAGCTGGTTGCTATGTGACCAAAGTTCCTTTGTTTGTATGGACACGAGTTGAAAACTTCCTTATGAGAAAAATGCAAGTTTTTTAAAGCTGAAACCAAAATCAAAGAATATCTCTAAAACGGTCAACTCCACGAAAAAAAATGTATATGACAAATTGTGTGTTTTATCACGATCTACATTTTTTGTGTAGCAAGTTTTTGTCAATATTTTACGGTGTACCAGTTATACAAAATTTCGTAATTCACCCATAATAAACGTGTCTTCAAAGACTATTCTCAGAAAATTTAAGATATACATTTTGTCATGTATATATTTTAAATATAATATATTTTAATCAAAATCGTTAGTCATTTTTGATATAATCAAAATTTTCGAAATTTTTTCCATGTAAATCGTCGTGTCGCATCTTTGGAAGATACCAAACTTAAATGCCAAGTTTAGTATTCAACGGTCTTTTAGTTTTTGAGCTATGCTGTCCACAGACACACACACACACGAACTATTTTCTGAAAACGCTTTGTTTTTGGATTCAGGGGGACACAAAACTTGTATTTCCGATGAAATCTCAGTATCGAATTTTTAGGTTAGAATGCAATAACTTCTCTATACACTATGTACATAGTACGTGTAGAGAAAGTAAAAAAGAAATAAAATAAGCCAGATATGAAAGAGTTTCGACAAGAACAGGACCTTCTAATTTAATATCCTGCAACATTTTGTTTGCAGAAATATAGTATTATTATACAATGTTTATACGTATAATGTCGAGGAAGACAAGGTTTGATAGTGGAATTATGCTAAATGTTACTTGAATAATAATTCCATGTGCCATGCTTTAGCAAATGTTAATGGAATCGAAGAAGAGCTTCGATGAGCTATGCTCACAATGCACCGAAAGAACTGTACAATGATCTGTGACTGATAGCGGAATGATTAGCTTATGAATACTGCAAACAATCACAAAACGGTCCGATGGCCGAGAGGTTAAGGAGGTATATCTCAAAAATGGGAATATTTCTAAAAAGCTCCTAGGCTTCTTTTATGTTTGCTAATTTTATGACTGCATAAGTCGAACATAACATTGCATTAATATAACTTGTCTTTGAAGTTATGGGCCTTTCTGAGTACAAAAAGCATAATTCTATTTCGTGTTAAATAACTAAAAAAATGTGTAAATGAGCTATTATGTTCTAAAACTAAAAACAAAGTAAATATAATTAATAACGTGTGTATGAACCCCCAGCCCGTATTAACTGGCCGCGCCGTGGTCCAGTGGTTAGACCACTCGCCTTTCACCTAGAAGGTTCGGGTTCGATCCCCAACTGACCGTCTGTGAGATTTATGGTGGACAAAGGTGGGTTTTCTCCGGGTTATCCGGTTTCCCCTGCCATCGCATTCCACCGGTGCTCCATTTTCATTTCATGTACCTCCAGTGTCATCGCCTGCGGTGCCACTATAAAAAACCCTTATAACTGCCTTCAGTCTTTCGGGCATAGACAAAATTAAATGCTTGTAGTAATGTGGACGATAAGCTACAAGATCCCAGGCTTCTTGAATTTGTGTCGAGAAGCTATCTTTTGTCCTTCGCCCACACGTTCTCAATAGGGTTCAAATTTGGTGAACAGTTCTACCACTCGTATATCCTATTGTCTTCCTCTGATATCCTGCCTCTCTGAAATCCAATTTGAAACCTTTCGAGATATGTGAACTAGATGATTGTTGAATTTATACCGGATAATTTCATCAGGATATCTCGTCCTGAGGGAATCAAAACATATATTATCGAAATTACCGTATACTGCACCCCGTTCAGTGTATCGTCAAGCTGCCACAGCACACTTAGACCGTCCCTTGATATTCAGCCGCAGCACGATACTGATACGCGACCATGATGTAATTGTGAAGTCACGCATTTTGCATCGCATCAGGACCTCTTTGGACGATAGATAATCTCTGTTCTCTTACGTGTGGAATAAAATGTCCTCTCGTCTGAGAATATCGCGTTATTGCGGTTGCTGTTGACATTTTCCTTTTTGGTTTTTGAAGAGTGTGTGGAGTAAAAGAACTAAAAAAAATCAAATTTTCCCAAAATTGGATGCTTTCTTAACAATACTTTTAGTATTTTTCATACTATACAAATTCTATTTTTTTCCATTGAGAGAGAACTGTTCGTGATGCATTTGCGCAACATTCTACGCACCACGTGCTTTCGTGTGCAGCATATTGCTGTTGAGTAGAATAAACCATAAAGAAGCATCATAAAAATGGTCATATTATTAACTGTCCGAATGAAGTGTATAAAATAAATATGTCTAAAATAAATAGCTGCTTTGTGTGATTTATCACCATTATGAGAAGAAAAAAAAATGAAAGTTCGCTATTTGCGAGAAGCGAAGCTGCGACCCTCACCAGAGGAGTAACCTACGTTTTGCCGCAGCGCTACATTGAACCCACATGGAAGATGGCAGGTTTAGTAAGACCGTATAATACAAACTGTATCGTGTTTTGCTGTCAATATTTTTAGTTAAAATTGATGATTTGTTGTTGAGGAAGCTGAAGCTATGTATTTGAATTTCATTATTGATCATATGAGTTAGTAATAATAAGATTTAGCACTTGTTACAAATTGTGGATGGCTATACACAACTGTATCATGGATGGTGTACACAAAGCGTTGTGCGAATTTGAGGTTCCAGACATTACTCTTTGAGTGCACGTATATACGTGCCAGAGAAAGTAAAAATAAATAACGAAATCCCTCTGTCGAGTCTGCGCTTCGAGATGCGATACTTACCAATTAACCATGGTCAGCGGTGAACATTAGTGCAGGTGCTGTGTGATGATTATAGAACAGACAAGTTAACGTTTGAGGGATTGCAGGTTAAGAACTAAGGAATTAATGATGTCAGAGAAAGGAGGGAGGGTCGGTACACTCGCTAGTAGCGACTAGTGTGGCAACGTAACTTAGCTACTCTTCCTGATTTTGGTGTTTACAACCGTGTTTTGGTAAGATGGAAAGGTAGAGTGAAACTGAACAAATCTGATGTGTTCCATTCACATGAATTTATCTATATCACTGCAACATATTATTCTATTTACTTCATCTAATGCAGCAAAAATTAGCAGAAATAGTCTTATTGCTTGCTTCCTTGTTAATAGAAGCGAAATAAGGGGGTACCATAGGCTAAAGTGAAAGTCAAGAGCTGGTTGCTATGTGACTGAAGTTCGTTTGTTTGTATGGACACGAGTTCACAACGTCCTGTATGAGAAAAGTTTATGGCTGAAACCAAAAACAAGGAATATCTCAAAAACAATCAACTTCACGACAAAAATGTATATCACATAAATTGTGTGTTTTAAGGTGCTCTACATTTGTTGTGTGGTAAGCTTTTGTCCATCTCTTACGGTTTAGCAGTTATGCAAAATTCTGTAAAATTGACTCAGAATAAAGTAGTCTTCAGAGGCTATTCCCATAAAATTCAAAATATACATTTTATTTTCAGGTAAATATCCTTAATATACGATAATGTAATTAAAATCGTTAGCCATTTTTTAGAAAATCAACATTTTCGAAAAAAGGTCCATGTGAAGGGTAGTTGGGGGTGGGGGATTTTTTCTCAAAATCTTCGTGTCGCATCCCTGGAAGATACTAAACTTAAATACCAAGTTTGGTATTTTACCGACTTTTCGTTTTTGAGTTATCGTGTTCACAGACACACACGGGCCTTTTTCTGAAAATATTTTTTTGGATACAAGGGGCCCTAAAAATATATATTTCCGGTGAAATCTTGGTATCGAATATTTTGTTGGAGTGCAATACCTTATCTATACACTATGTACATGGCACGTATAGAGAAAGTAATATCATAGCCGAGATGTGATCTCTTAGTCACCGTCCAGTTGCTCTAACCACTGAGCTACCACTTTATACCTATTGTAATTGAATCTACCTCTGCTAATGATTTTGTCAACTGAATTTCAATTTTTATTGCACTACCATCAATCCGAATCCTTTATTTAATTGATGAAAGTGTTGGAAGCATATCGACATGACATTCTATTCACCAACTCATTCGTTTTCTACCGGTAAACCGGAAGGATATATATCTGAAATTATTTTGAGATGACATATCCCAATGGCAACTTAAAATAATTCACAGCTGATTCACAATGCCTTCAAAATATGTTGACGAAACCCTCGAAGGTGAGACATTTGCAAATCGGTTCATTTGTTTCCCTCCGTGGTGTAATGGTTACCATGCTAACTTCACATACCCAAGGTCGCGGGTTCAAACCAGGCAGAGGACGATGGATTTTTTCGGGCGTAAAATGGCTTCCTTCGGAAGGGAAGTAAAGTCGTTGTTCCCGTGTCGTAGATTTACGGTACTTAAAAGAACCTCAAACCTGATAAAAGAGGTCTCTTAGCAAAATTAAGCAGTCTTTCGCGCTCAGTATAGAATGGGACGCTGAGAACCACAGCAGTTGAAGAGCGTCCATAAGTAAAAACTCAATTTCATTTGTAGAAGAGTGCAGCTACAACTCTTACTTATAGTGATTTGTTTAATTCTATACGTTACATGAGTTACAAATAAACATATAAATATTACTTCCATATTTATGTGCAAATTTTTATTATAATATGCATCAAACTGCAATATTTCACTCTCTATAGTAGCTACGGTCCCTATCTACCGGTTTTTTTGTCTTCGCTGTTCAAATACCGATTCTTAGAGCACGTGCTGCTTGCATCTACAGGCACCTGTGCAGTGAACTTCAGCCTTTACATACCCCAAAATACGCTCTCTAGTCATTATCTCCATGACGATCACCCGTGGTAGTGTTAAAGTCCCTGAGAGGGCAGTGGGACGTGTGGAAAGCATAATACATGTGTTTAACTACGCACTTTTTAAAAATCAAAATTCATGGGTTTGCTATGTCACAAGACAATGAAATTCATGCCATGTAAAAAGCAACTAGTTCTTAACATGTTGATAATGTAAAGTATGTGATATAAATTCATACTTTTTCTCAGAGGGTTTCTAAAATTACATCAACAAACGAAATTTTCAAAACACATAATTTAGGTACATATAACGGGCACAATTTTTTTCAAAGAAAATCCAATTTTTAGGAGAGATAAAATTCAGAGTTTTTAAGTTTTTAAAAATTCAAAATTTCGCTAATTTTATGCACCACGAAGTGTTTTATCTCTCCCAAAAATGGATTTTGTGTGAAAAAATGTGTGTCCATTATGCGTACCTAAATAATAATATGTGTTTTGAAAATTGTGTTTGTTGACGTCACTTTAGAAACATTCTGAGAAAAAGTATGAGTTTATATTACATACTTTGCATTATCAACATGTTAAGAAATAGTTGCTTGTTACCTGGTATGAATGTCATTATTCTGTGACAAAGCAAACACATGAATTTTGATTTTTCAAAAGTGCGTAGTTAAACCCAAGTTTTGTGCTTTCCACACGTCCCACTGTCCTTCACGATAATGGTCCATACAGCCATTAGATGGCTAAGCCCATTTGACCACAGATAAGATTAGGTTAGGTTATTATGTTCATCACTCTAAGCATTATACTTACTAACCAATGGATTGTTGGTAAAATGATTACGTCAGTTGTGTAATTGGCTACTATGAGCACATTCTTCTGTAGAGGAAGAGCATGGTACTTACCATTGGCACATTAATGTGGTATCAATAAGGTGGAAAGCTAAAACAATGAGCTTTATTAAACACCCTCGCCATTGTTGAACATATAACACGGAATAGGTGCCCTCTGGAATCGATTCACAGGCTAGAGGCTAAGTACAAGGCAACTTTTACAGGGACCACAAGGGTGGCAATAAGCTCCTGAAGAGCTCCTTTGAACTACATCCATTTGTACGCACTTAGGTAGAGTGGATTTTTAGAAGTTCTATTGTTATCGAACGCCACTTATATGCAAGGCTTATGCGTTTGGGAGAACGCTATTACTTAATGGTTATCAACGCGGCTCTCTTTAACGTAACAGCAACCACATTCTTTGTTAGGAGCATGAAAACCGTATTGGGCTCTTCATATTGCATCTCAGCAAAAGTGGATGAAATGGTGCTAATATCCAACTACAACAGTTGCCTACGCATTGATTGGGAATTCCTATAACTAGGGAGTATATTTCTGGCCTGTCATATTTTGGTTCATTTTTTTACTCTCTCTACATGTACCATTCGATACCGAGATTTCACCGGAAATACATCTTTTAGAGTCCCCTGTATCCAAAAAAAAACCATAATCAGAAAAAGGTCCGTGTGTGTGTCCGTGTTGTTCATGTGTCAGAGTGTCAGCGAGTCTGTGAACACAATAGCTCAAAAAGGAAAAGTCGATAAAATACCAAAGTTGGTATTTAAGTTTAGTATCTTCCAGGGATGCGATATGAAAATTTTGAGAAAAATCCCCTCACCCCAAACCACCCTTTACATGAAACTTTTTTCGAAAATTTTGATTTTCTCAAAAATGGCTCTAACGACTTTTATTAAAATATCGTATATTAAAGATATTTACCTGACAAATAAAGTGTATATCTTGAATTTTATGGGAATAGCCTCTGAAGACTACTTTATTCTGGATGAATTATACGGAATTTTGCTAAACCGTAAGAAATGGACAAAATTTTGCCACATAAAAATGTAGAGCACGTTAAAACACACAATTTATATCATATACATTTTTTCGTGGAGTTGATCGTTTTTGAGTTATTCCTTGTTTTTGGTTTCAGCTTCGAAAAACTTATACTTTTCTCATACAGGAATTTGTCAACTCGTGTGTATACAAACAAAGGAACCTCAGTCACATAGCAACCAGCTTTTGAGTATCACTTTAACCTATGGTACTCCCTTATTTCGCTTCTACTTACAAGGAAGCAAGTAATAAGACTATTTCTGCTATTTTTTTTCTCGATTAGCCTGAAGTAAATAGAAGCCTAAGCATTTTAACAATAATTTGTTGCAGAGATGTAGTGCAAGTCATGTGAATGGAACATCAGATTTTTTTAAAGTGGTATAAACACTCTCATTGCAGTCTGATGAAAACAAAATCGTTTTATCGGACATATAAGTGCGCCTATACTATAATATAAAAATTTGAGGTGTTACACTCATATGTCTTTCTCCAGATGCTCTACAGACTTTACAAAAGATTCTTCTTCTTTCTACACCATACTAATCGAGATAAACATTAGCAGAATGTTATTATTTAGTTCCTTATAATTAGGAATGCACTAGGCTAAAGAGTGCATTTTAAAAGCTGTCGCTATGCGATAGTCATTGCAAATCGCTTCTTTGCTTGGCCAGGAGTAGAACAGAAGAAAAACGGACACTTCCTCTCTGAGAGAAGTATAAGCACTAGACAATTGAAATCAATAACATGGATTACCTCTGAAACGGTTACCTCCACAACAAAAACATTAAAGGACATAAATAGTGGGTTTTGATGAAATATATATATTAAGTAGCTTTTGTCTATCTCTTACAGTTTAGCAGTTAAGCAAAATTCGGCAAAATTCATCCAGAATAAAGATGTCTTCAGAGGCTATTCCCAGAAAATCTACTATGTACATTGTACATGCACGCTAGAGAAAGTAAAAATATTATGTGTTCTGCTCAAATGACTTCCTCTACTTATTCTGTAACACACTATTCTTACAAAAGTTTTTTCTATCTGCCTCATGCTAATCAACATGAACATTACCGGATGCGGTCTTGTTCCTTATAAGCAGTAGGTAAATAAGGGAATACTCTAGGCTAAACCGAATCGATCATTTATACCGGGTCATAAGATGTATCAGCCTTTAGTACTAGAGGATTAAAATGTATGACATTATTTGAGCGAGCCCCTTGTCTCAAAGGGGAGGAGCGGAATTGAACCTTTGACTCCATGCATTGCCGACTATGCAAACTTGGTGGTGCAGAACTGCTTTTCACCAAGACATTTTGTGCGTTCTTTTCACGAGAGATGGAAGTGACCACCGATCACAGAATGTGCAGGTTGAATGCTACTACCAAACAGGAAGAATAGTTTGAATCGGTAAAAATGCTGTAATTGCGAGTTTACGAAAGGTACATATAAGTCCCATTTCACTAAGGTGGCCTCGAAACTGTTTACATCCACTTCTGTCATCGTTCGCTAGTCCTCTGCAAGTGGCAATGCACGATAAACTCGCTACCTAGTACTGACGTCACGTGCGAACAAACGACTGGCGGTAAAGGCGAATAAATCAGAATACTTACATAACAATCCTCACTATTTGGATATAGCTACATTTAGCATGTATGAAACTCATTTCAAAACTCAAAACTTATACAAGTTGTTATACTGGTACTAATTGTATAATTTATTCATCATGACACTTTTTATTTATTTATTTTCGTTTATAAGTTTTATTTCTTTCATGTGTATCAGATTTACAAATGATTGTCTGTAAATGTACTTTATAATGAACATTGTAATTGGGCTAATGCCTGTTATGTACCTAATAAATAAGTGTATGTTAAAATTGAAACCAATAACAAGGAATATCTCGGAAGTGGTTAATTCCATAAAAAATGTATATAGCAAATTGTGTTTTAATCATATCTACAGCTTTGTGTAGTAGTTTTTTGTCTATCTCTTATGGTTTACCAGTTATGCAAACGTCATCCAGAATGAAGAGATGTTCAGAGCCCATTTTCAAAAAATTCAAGACATGGTGTTATACTTTTCATGAAAATAACTTTATATAAGTTATTTTAATCAAAATAATTAGTCGCTTTTTAATAATCGAACATTAAAAAACTCCAGTAAAGGGTTGTTTGGAGTGGGGAATTTTTCTGAAAATCTGCAGTTTGCACCCTTGGAAGATGCTGAACTTAAGTATCAAGTTTGGTATTTTATGAAGTTTCATCACACACACACACGCACGCGCACGCGCACGCGCTCGCACACCCACACACGCGGTCTTTTCTCTAAAAACGTTTTTTGGGTTGGGATTCAAGAAACCTCAAAATATACATTTCTGGTAAAATCTCGGTATCCAGTTTTTTGTATGGAAAACAATACCTTCGCTTTCCAATATATGCACTTACATACGTGCTAGAGAAAGTAAGAACCATAACGTTCCAAACTGACAAAAGATAGGAGCAATATGGTCTAATGGTAGAAACAGTTGCAAGACTTGTGATTGAAAACAATGAAATGCGATGAAGATAATGGCTTTGATAAGTGATTGCACAGAAGACAAGAATTAAAGCATGATAAAGAGTTCCGGAGTTCTCGGGTTCGATTCCCGGCTGTGGTGGGCAATTATTCTTTAACCAGAATTATTCCCTTATCCCCACAGAGTCTGGAAGTATGAATGTGAGAGTAAATGTGCATGTGTTTAGTAATAAAAACGTATTAACTTAATGTTTCACAAATTAAAGCCCCCGATGTGTGTTTTGAAGTTAAAAGGGCTATACGAATGAAATAATTAAAAAACAAAAAATGAGATATTACTGCTAGTGAATCCTGGTAAATGAATCGCAACAAAGCTTAGATTTAAATGTTTCAGTGTTCAAACATGATTGGGTGAGCCTATGCAGGAAATGATAGACAGGCAATATTGACCTGACAACCCCTACCAAGCGTACCCAAACGCCCATGGGTTGCGGGAAATACTGCCAAGCCGAGTCCAACCCAATTCTTTCGGGAAGGGCTCAGATGCGGTTGGACGTTCTAGTAACGGTAGGTGATCGGGGTCCGCAGCGCTCGTACCGGAGCAACTAAAGAGATCACAATTCCCTCTACGGGGGAAATGATGGACAGGAAAGTCCTGATAGATGAGGAACCTCACCCCTGGAAAAATAACCAAAACCTCACATGTTACACCACCAATTATCCCATCCCGAGAGATTTTGTTGTGTTATGTGATTCTCTTCTGTTTGCTTTCTATTTTAAAACCTGATTTACTGTCCCGAACCTTCATCAATGCAATAGTGTTCCGAGAGTGACGTCAATGAAGAATACGAGAAATTTCCCGTCTTTCTCTACGAGCGTTGGAGAGTCGAGCATTCGTGAAAAACTTGCAGTTCCAAAATTTCAGTCTACTTCCTTGTCCCCATTATGGTACACGAGTGGAGCGTTTCAACAGAAAATAACTGGCTTTTGAAACGTACACCGGGAGCGCTTGCTTGCTCATTTTTGTGCCGCTTCAAAAGCTGATTTCGGTTAGCGAGCGAGTCTCGACGGAGTTGCTAACGATGTTGTAGTGCGAGTCTACTATGTCCAATTAGCTGGCAACTGTGCAAAGCGCCCGCTAACTTTCAATAGTTAACAGCGGAGAGATCGGGTTTTGTCATTATAACTAATGAGAAGCCGAGAAAACACAAACGGCGCACTTTTATTGCACTTAATGCCCTTTCAAGGGATATACCAGCAGTCAACAAATTTAATTATTCATCTCTATGGGCCATCCCAGTCATCAAACAATGTTACTTAAGAGCTTGTCTTCCAAAGATATAAAGCCATAGAAGTTAGATATAGAAACCGTTATTTTGAAGTTTATATTTATTTTCTATTTCACGCAGAATTTAAGCTTGAAGCAATCTAAGCAACTAAAAATAAAACTATGCTACCCGAAAATAGTACGAAAAATCATAAAATAATATTTGGATAGAGACAGACTTAAAAAAATTCAATGCCATAGCCGGGATTTGAACCACGGATTTCTCGGTCTCTAGCCGGTTGCTCTTCCGCTGAGCTACCATGGCAACATGCCGGGATGGCAATGCTATGTATGAGCTGGGAGATCCGTGGTTCAACTCCCGGCTACGGCATTGAATTGTTTAGTCTGACTTTACCTATCCTTACGACATGTGTGAAAAAAAACAATTAAATCAATAAAATAATATTGTTTGGCACGTGAAAGTTAAGGAAATGTATGTGAAGAAATTAAAACGTGACGTCATCGCTCCACGATACGCACGAAAACTTCCTAAAATGGCGTGCTTCACGAAAGGATATGTAATAAATATAACTTGTGATTATTATATATAAAATAACTAAGTATTTGTCTTTATGAAAGGCTATTAAGCAAATAAAACCTAAATAAACATATAATATAGGAGAAGAAGAACAAAAGAGATTACGATATACCGAATGCTGTAATTTGTTTAAGAATGTAACAAAGGAAAAGCACAAAACTTAACAAATAACTAATTTAGAAACGCTGAGAATTATACGAACATTATTATATAAGTTATTTAAATTCATTAATGTTAATTACTAGGGACATATGAAAATGTATATGTATTTCACGAAAAGTGGGAACAACGAAATATGTCGTCCCCATGGTGATGTGCAGATTATCCCATTTAAAAACAATGATCTTCAACTTTATGATAGGAGCAAAACTTTTGTAAAGTTCCGGTGCACAGCCTCTGATTAGTGAAGACGCTATGAGCTCATCTCGAAAATTGAGGTTAATATTATAGTAATGTTATATAAGATCATGTATTATAATAATTCTCATCAATAATTTATGTGAGTACCTACAATAAGACAGATCCTAAGCACAATTTCTGTAAAGGAAATCAGTTCAAGTTGCGTGCCTATTGTTATAACAATTTTCACGAATAAAAGTTTTGACTCCTTGGCACAGCTCACCAATAGCTTTGGCCTACCGCCCGGCCGCTGCGTCCCCCATCTCGGTCCATTACAGTATTGGTGCAGTATTGGGGGGTGAGACGTGGTCAGCGCTTTGATCCCCCCGGCCAGTTAATGCGATCTTCACGACCTGCAGCCGCTATTTCTCCATCAAAAAGTTTCTCAATTGGCCCCCCAGGGACCTCACGAGCCTGAATAAAAGTGCAGCTAGTATTTACTTTAACCCTTAGTTACCTGCATTAGTATATTGTATATGCCGTTTTTCCTTTAATTCAAGTTTAAAACTGGGGTTCTATTAAAAAGATATGTGAATAAACCTCTTAAATTATTATATAAAATAATAGAGAAAATAGAAATGAAAATATGTTAATTCAAAATCTTCTCGGGCTTCTAGCCAGGTAAAAACTTGGCTTGACACCATCGTTTCGAAGAAGTGCATCTTCCTCGTCTTCAGGGTGAACTGAAGACGAGGAAGATGCACTTCTTCGAAACGATGGTGTCAAGCCAAGTTTTTACCTGGCTAGAAGCCCGAGAAGATTTTGAATTAACACGTCGCCAGGAAAGCTTTAGTTCTTATTTTGAAAATATATTAATCTTTTTCTTCCCAATTAAAAGTTTAAATTCTTCTAAACTAGTTTTCATAATCCTGCCAAAGGCACTACAAAAAAGTGGTTCAACTAACCATGAGCGTTAGGTGATAGGTAATGGACTGGCCATCCATTCAAAGCCAAATGATGCAAGTTCTGCCAAGTGACTGTGGTAAGGGACGGGGAGAGCCAAAGTAAAATAATCGGTGTGATGTTTAGAAGCTAATGGGGTTACATTTTACTGTAGTTATGTGGGCTTGTGACAATATTAAGCACACAAGCCATAACATATAAGGCTTTTATTTTATAATTTTATTACTGTTAACTTGGCTATTTATTTGGCTAAATAAAGCATACATTTCACTTAATTTTTGTGTAAAGTGTTATTGCTGGATTGTATTATATGTGTTATTAATACATTTGCAAGACGTGTGTTCATTCTCATGCAAAAAGATGTAAGTAAAGGAGTTTACAATGTGTTTGTTGGAGACGTGACCAACAATCGCAACAATGATAGAAAGAGAGAGAAAGACTTAAACGTATGTGCATTTTTAAAAGAGACGTTACGCGGCCTTGGAATGAACGCACGGCAACACAGATATTGATAATAGCTGTAAAGAAAAAGGAGTTTTGTTCAACAACAAAACAAGAAGGGAGTAAAAGATGTATTCTTGTGAAAAAGGAGCGTTATAACTTGATTCTTTGTGTGTTTATGTATCAGCAAGATTTACAATAAATTCAGAAAGAATAACAACAATGTTTATTGATGTTAGTTGAAATCAAAATGCAGAATGCGTCTCGTATACCATTAACCTGAGAAGAGAGAAGAGTCTACATGGTAAAAGTATAAAAGAAATTAATAAAATTAAATACACACGAACCAAACTTTTTTCGTTACAGGCTTTACTCTTATTTATTAAAAAAAATTTTAGGGCAAAATTTTATATATTTTTACAATATAAAACAGTCCTGATTACTTGTCTATGTGATTGAAGGTTAGTGTAACATGAAATTAATATTAGAGTACAACCATGCTTAAAACAAGCGGAACTTAAGGTACCGATAGGCAACAAAGGGTTAAGTAAATCCGGGTTACTAAAAATAAACAATTTTACAGCAGAGAAGAAAGATTAAAACCGTCTCAATAATTGGTTCGGCGCTGAACAGACTTTCCAATTCCGCCAACTGTAAGTGTGACAGATCCAGCGGCAATTTCTAACATATACGAGGTACGTCCAGAAAGTAAGTTCCGTTTCAATTTATCTCCGCTGCAGCGCTGCGATCGCAGTTCCGCACATGTGCGGTAGACTCTCTGTATCAACGAGAAGATACGTGCACCATTTTGAGATCGCTGTCAGCCACATACGCTTTGTTGTGCTTGTTTACAATGTCGGTGTTGATTGAAAATCCCGCCGCTTGTGAAATCAGATCTGTGATTCGTTTTCTGAATGCTAAGAAAGTGAAACCAATTGAAATTTATCGGCAAATTTGCGAAGTTTACGGACAAAATGCGATGAGTGATTCAATGGTGAGAAGATGGGTGCGACAGTTCAATGAAGGACGTAGTGAAGTGCACGATGAAGAACAAAGTGTGCGTCCGTCTTTGGTTACAGAAGAACTGGTTCACGCGATTGATGACAAGATCCAGGAAAACCGCAAGTTTACAATTAGTGCTCTCGCTATGGAATTTCCCCACAGCTCACGATCACTAATTCATAAAATTGTTACCGAAAAACTGAAATTTTTTAAACTTTGCTCACGTTGGGTGCCAACTTTTTGAAGACATAGGCGGCAAACTTCTATGAAGAAGGTATACAAAAACTTGTGCCACGCTATGAAAAATGCCTGCAAAATTTCAGCAGTTATGTGGAAAAGTAGTTTAAGAGTTTGTAGAATTTTGTGCAATAAATAATTATTCTGTATCTGTACACAATTTAATTTTATTACCAAACGGAACTTACTTTCTGGACGTACCTCGTAAAACACATCTCAACATAGCTATCTCGCCGAGGGTCCAGGACGAGAAACACTGGAGTTCCAGGGACGTACAGCAGCCCAGCCAACTCCTAGACTACTACTTCTACCGACAGCGCTGGAGGAAACTAAAAAATGTCCTCACCATATTGATATAGAGCCGTTAGAGATTACCACTATTTGGTTTCTTCCTCGGAGTTTAGGTTAAATGCATAATTTTATTTTCTCTAGTAGTATGTAAAACGCACTAGTAGATCACTACATAGGTATTGCATTTCAACCAAATTTCGATACCAAGATATCACCAGAAATACCTATTTGAAACCTCCTGAAACCAAGTCTATTTTTATTTGTCTGGTAAGTAAGTAAAAATGCACTAATAGATTGCTTAGATATTGTATTTCACCCAAATTTCAATACCGAAATTTCTGCAAAAATACATTTTTGAAACCCCCTGAAACCAAGTTTAATTTTATTTATTCAAGGATGTGAAAGAAAGTTTTTCAAGAAAATACCCCCAACCGCAACTACCTTTTGTATCGAACATTTCCCTAAAGTGTTGATCCTCTCCAAATTAGCTATAACGATTTTGAATAAAATACCATATGCTTATGGTCTTTTTATAACAAGCGAAATGTTTACCATGAATTTTCTGGTAATAGCCTCTTCTCTCTTTTTTTTTTCTATATAGTGTTTAACGCCCGCTTTTACTGCAGGTAATGACACTGACGACACATGAAGATGGAGCCCCGGTGGAATGAGATGGCGGGGGAAACCGGAGAACCCGGAGAAAACCCGCCCCTGCGCCGCTTTGTCCACCACAAATCTCACATGCGGTTCCTTGGGATCGAGACAGTCTAGGTGAGAGGCGAATGGTCTGACCACTCGGCCACGGCGCGGCCGTAATAGCCTCTGAAGGCCTCTTTTGTTTAACTGTAAAACAATAAGAGATATACAAAAACTTGCTGTACAAATACTAGATGTGCTTAAAACAGTTTCTCATATGCACTTTTTGTTGAGATGGCCGTTTTCAAAATATTCCATGTTTTTGTTTTCAATTTTAAGCTACCTAACTTTTTCTCAAACGGATAGTCGATCTTATGTTTCATATCGCTTTTGTTGTATTCCTAGCCATGCAAAGAGAACCGAATTCCAAATATTTCTTATAGTGATAGCTTTTACAAGAAAAGGTAGTCAAGTGTTCTTTCTTATTTCCCCTACTGTTTAAAAGGAACCAAGTAACAAAACAATCTGAATCAATGTTTATCTCATTTGCATTATGTAAATAAATGAATAATTTTAAGTAAGGATACTTTATTTGCAGAAAATGTAGAGAAAGTCATGTGAATAAACATCAGATTTTTACTCTCTCTAGCTCGTATGTACAACGTACATAGTGGATAGAAAAGGTATTGTATTCCACCCAAATATTTGATATCGATATTTCGCAGGAAATATATGTTTTGAGATCCGCAGAATCCAAAAGAAAATGATTTTTAGAAACATCCATGTGGGTGTATCTATCCGTCTGTGTGGATCTTTGTGTGTGTCGGTGTCAAACTTGACATTTAAGTTCAGTATCGTCCAAGGATGCGACACGAAGATTTTCAGAAAATCCCCCATCCCCAAAAACCATGGAGCATTTTTCGAATATTTTGATTTTCTCAAAAATGGCTCTAACAATTTTTATTAAAATGGCATATGTTAAAATACTTCTGTGACAAGTCAAATGTGTATCTTGAATTTTCTGGAAACAGCCTCTGAAGACCTTTTCATTCTGGATGACTTGGTGTAACTTTTGTATAACCAGTAAACCGTAAGACACAAAAAATAGCTACACAAAAAAATGTAGACCGTATTAAAACGCGCAATTATGTCATATATATTTTTGTAACCATTTCCGGGATATTCCGAGTTACTGGTTTCAATTCTAAACCATTTAAAACTTTTTCTCAAACGGCAAGTCATTTTTCTTTACATCTTTCTTTCTTTTTTTTTTTTTACTCTTAATAAGAGAACACAACCGAATTTCAACTGTTTCACACATCCAACGCGTTAGTCTGTGCATTCCCCTATTTCACTCCTTTAAAAAAGCAAGGAATAAGACGATTCTGCTAATGGTTATCATGATACATATATAAAAGGATAATCTTTTGTAAAAAAAAAAAAAATTGTTTGCGGGAAAGAAACAGAAAGTCGTGTGAATGGAACATATCAGAAGTTTTAATAAAGTTGAAACATGTTTCTGAAGAAATCGGGAATATTGAAATATCTGACACATTTAAAAAAAAAAAAAAAAAAAAAAAAAAATTATGTGTCTTATTCAATGGCTTTCTCCACATCTATTTAATATATTATTGTCAATAAGCTTTTTCTTGTATCTAGTTCATGCTAATCGAGATAAACAGCAGAAATTGTTTTATTGCTTAGTTCCTTAACAATAAGGGAATACATTAGGCAAAACCGACAGTCAAATGTTTTATTATGTGGTTGCTGTGGGATTGAAATCAGTTTCTTTGTATGACCAGGAGTTGGGCAATTCCCTTATGAGGAAAGTTTAAACTAAAACCAATAACAAGGAATATCTTGAAAGCTGTCAACTCCACGAACATGTATATGACATAAATTGTGTGTTTTAAGACGGTTTACATTTTTTGTGTAGTAAGTTTTTGCCTATCTCTTACGGTTTACCAATTATGGAAGCTTCATAAGAGCTTATCGGGATTTAATAGGGTGTTCAGAGGCTATTTTCAGAAAAATCAACATTGTATTTGTCATGTAAAATATTAAATATAACAGATTTTAATCAAAATCATTAGAGCCATTTTTAAGAAACTCAAAATTGTCTAAATTTTTTCCACGTAAAAGGATGCCGTGATATTCTTGAAAAACTTCGTGTCGCATCCTTGAAAGATACCAAACTTAAATACCAAGTTTGTTATTTAAAGATGTTTTCGTTTTTGAGCTATACTGCTCAAAGCCCCACACACAAATATACAGAGATACTCGGACATTTTTCTAAAAATGTACTGTCTTTGTATTCAGGGGATCCCAAAACTAAAATTTCCGGTGAAATATCGGTATCAAATTTTTGGATGGAATACAATACTTCTCTATCCACTATATAGTATGTACGTATTACTGACTACCGGTAATTTAGTTTAATTTAGTTATTTAATTGCATTTAGGTTTTTTTTTTTCTCAATTCCCTTAGTTTAACTTTTCTTTTTTATACATAATTAGGGACAAAAGGGTAGATAATTAAGGGACGCTGGTTTCCAGCTACCGATTTTACTGGTTTCCAGTATACAGTTGTTTTTATTTTTTAGTTAATAGCTATTTAGTATTAAAATGTTTATACATTGTTATATTTTAATATATTTCTATGTTACTACTTTTAAATATGTCTGTAAAATTATGTTTGTATATGGTGAAGGTTTAATAAAGTTAAAATCTCTAGATATACGTAAGTCCAAGTGCAAGTCACAGAGGCTAATACCGTGAATCGTCTTGATATGTTTCAGCAGTTTACACAACATTTGAGTTTCTCATAGGCATACAGTGGGCACAGGATAGAGAAGCCACAGTTTGCAGTACAATCCTGTGTGATACACCAACTGTCAGGGATTTGATGCGCTGACCACGCCTAAACCCAACTCTACCAATTCTCTGGTCGATATTGGCAATTAACTGCTGCAGTCGTCACCGCTTCATCATTACCATTATTTTCAATTTCCTAAACTACGTAATTATTACAATTATCGTCATTTGTAACAAGCGACATGCTGAAACGTTGTATTCAGCATTTGCTATGAACCTTTCTAATCTCTAGCAGATTTACTTGATGTTTTGATGTTATCAAAATACTTTCCATTGTTTTATTTCAAAATTGAAGCGAAATAGACAGAAATCTTCAGAAATGGGACTTGTTTTTTTTTTTAGCTTAACGTCCTTTAAACTGGTTGATCATATCGGACGAGGAATGAATTTAGCGAAAGAATGCTCAAATGATCTCGGTGTCCATAGAGCTTAAAGCTACTCGACATTCCACTTCTCAGGAGAAGCGAAAACCCCAAAAAACTTTATCCGGGTAACTTACCCAGGTGGACTAGAAATAAAATTGTCGAACAAACTCGGACAAACCCAAACATGATGTTTAAGAGTATTTTTGAGCGAAATTTGAGATTTTCACAGTTTCAACTCTCGAGGCTTCATTTGTTACACACGTCAAGGGTATACAAATCTGATGTGTTCAACTCACATAGCTTTCGCTACCTGTTCTGCAATAAAACTATTCTTAAAAAAAAATATAATTCTTTATCTATATATTCTGACCAAAATACGCATTGGTTATATAATGTTCACACAAGCTGTGTGTAGGACAGGAGTTGAATAGGGAAAATCAGACTGAAAAATGCATTGCCTTAGCCGGGATTTGAACCATGGATATGCTATTCTCTAACTGGTTTTTCTACCACTGAGCTACCATGGCAACATACCGACACGTCATTTAATTTCTCAACAGTCTCATATGTTTCCCAGGAAACAACAAGATGGTCTCAAATTATTTTGAGATGACAACCCCAATGGCGACTTACAATGTCGTAAGTACTTTAAGTCCCAGGATTCATAGAATAGCCAACTGGTATTGAATATATAATTTCTTTCTTTCTTTCACAGAAACCGTGTATAGGAAAGGAGATAGCTGTCCTACACACAGCTTGTAGGGGAAAAAGTAAACACTAATTGACCATAATAGAATAGAATTCTATATCCTGAATTTTCTGGGAATGTCTCGTGAACTTCTCTTCCTTGGAAGGACATTTGTGGATGTTGTACAACGGTTAAATCATAAAAGAGCTAAATAAAAGCTTGCTAAACAGAAAATGAAAGAATAAAATATAAAGCAAGTATTTGAGGCACCCACTATTTTCAAGATATCCATCATTCTTGTTTTAAATGTTTCAATGCGTTGTTATTTTTAATTTGCAGTCGCTAATCACTTGTTTTTCATGTAACTATATGTAACTTTTAGGGTACTGTACAGCAATCAGTTTTCTAAGAAAATATTTATGTTATTTCCTGAAGAAAGTGTAATGAAGCTATTTATGCAAATGTTTATCTCAACATTTTTAAGTAGAGAGGCGTCATATTTTCCCATCACAGGATAAGTACAGAGTCAGC
Organism: Hymenopus coronatus; assembly: GCA_030762935.1. Lineage (NCBI taxonomy): Eukaryota > Metazoa > Arthropoda > Insecta > Mantodea > Hymenopodidae > Hymenopus > Hymenopus coronatus. The sequence continues at coordinate 44,685,733 of CM060888.1, read as the reverse complement.
TGGATGGAATCAACACTGAGACACACAAGCTTGATGGGCTAGTCTTCTTCTTCTTCCACTTCAGGGATAAGCTATATTGTCCGTTCCAGCTCAAAGTTATCTTCCTATCTGATTCTAGGACGTCATATTGAGCGCTGTCCTTTTGGTCTAAAATTTAGTGCCTATTTTGTTATTCTATTGCCATGCATTCTCTTTATGTGTTGGATCCATTGGTACTTAATATCATTTATCTTATCCTCTAATTTATATTTGTTTAACTCTTCCCGTATCTGTATATTTTGTATGTGATCTTTTAATGCATAACCTGATATTCGTCTAAGAAATTGTATCTCGACTGTTTCTAATCTTCTCCTGTTTACTCTACTTAAAGTCCACTTTTCGCTGCCATATAAGAGTGTACACTTTAAGGACGCAGCAACTGTTAGTTAAGCGGGGAAAGCTTCATTGTGCTTTTGTGGACTTTAAGAAGGCATTTGACTCTATCAATCGAAATGCATTATGGTACAAACTAGGCAGAAAGGGGTTATCAAGTAAAATGGTTAGAGCATTGCAGGCAATGTATCAAAATGTCGAATTCTGTGTGAAGTACGACAGAAACAGAGTGTCCGAGAGCTGCCGAAGCTATAGGGGAGTGAGGCAGGGTTGTATTTTATCTCCCTTGCTATTTAATCTCTTTGTGGATGATATTACTGATACACTGATAGCAGAGAATATTCAAGCGCCAGTAGTAGCGGATTTGCAGATCCCAACACTTTTATACTCAGACGATTTAGTATTGTGCTCTACGACAGTAAATGGATTGCAACGAGGACTGGACAAACTTAAGAACTATTGCGATGAATGGCTACTTACAGTTAATGTGAATAAGACTAAGGCAATGACTTTCAAAAAGGGTTGTGTTTATAGCAGGGAGGAGACTTGGACATATGCAGGACAGATACTGGACAATGTTAAATCTTTTGTGTACTTAGGACTCACATTTACAATGAACGGAAAATGGACAAAACACATTGACATTGCGAAACACAAGGCAAGGGTGAAAGCGGCGGAAGCTCTCCGGATACGCTGCAGAATTCCGAATATCTCCATAACCTTAATGGAAACTGTATACGGAGCAACAGTTAGATCCACGATGACATACGGAGGAGAAATATGGGGGTGGGAACAAACAGGAAATCTGGATCAAGTGAGGGCCCAATTTTTAAAAGGAATTCTGGGTGTAGGGAGGGGTACGGCAAACTGCGGAATAATGAGGGAATTCGGTGCACATAGTGAAACGATAGAGTGCAAAATCAGAGCAGTTAAATATTGGATGAGAATCGTTCACGGAAACCAATATCTGATTAGGGCAATCTGCTACCGTGAATAGTTGCGAATGGAAGGTAATTTGACGTGGGCATCAAAATTAAAGAAAGGGTTGGAAACCATTGGGATGGGAGACATTTGGATGGCGGGGCAGGAAAACAGGCGAAGTATTTGGAGAAAATTTAAGAAACGTCTCTGTGATATTGACAGACAGCAAATGATTGCGCAATGCACAGAGAAGGTGTCATTAGAAGTACAGTCTGGGCTGAAATCGGAATGGGGTATGGAGCAATACATCAAAACAGGTACCAAACTCATTAGAGAGGGGCTCGCGTGGATTAGACTAGGAGCATGGAGGAGCACGAAAATTTCGGACGAGAATGGTACGAGAATCTGTCCCATTTGCGAGGAGGAAGAGTCGTGGACTCACATCTTGGCAAGATGTAGGGGTACGGAGGAATGGCGGGAAAAATATTTGCCACGATTTTTTACCACTGCGAATGTAGGGATAGAAGCATGTTGGACGCTACTGGCAGGCCGGAAAATATGGACGGGCTAGGTAAATTTATACTTAAGGCAAGACAGCTGAGATCTGAGGAGGCTGCCAATAGAGAAGGGGGGGGGGATAAGATCAACTAAACAAAAGTGACTACAATGTTCTACATACATATATATTATGTCATACTTAGGTCACTGTTGTGCTAGGGTTGTATATATTATGTCATACTTAGGTCACAGTTGTGCTAGGGTTGTATATATTATGTGATATATGTCTTTTAAGTGTAATTATCTATTATAAGAGGGTGCATTTATAAAGGTGTACTCTGTGCTGTAAATTTAAATTGCTATATTTGAATATCTTTGTATCTTTATTTTCGGATTCACTCTTAATTTTATTGTTGTTTAATATTGCTTTTGACTGTATATTTCCTTTGTCTTTTTATTTTCGTGTTTACTCTTTTAATTCTTTGTTGTGGTTGTTGTTTTAATATTGCTTGTAATGTGTATTACAAAAGCACGTACGGTCTGTGGACCCGTGCGACTGTTGAAATTCTATGTATGATATTGCAATGTTAATAAATACACTTATTCATTCATTCATTCATTCATTCATTCATATAAGAGTGTAGGAATAATCGGTACCTTATAAAATGTCATTATGGTTTCTTTTCTGGTTTTATTTCTGAATTTTCTTTGAATAGTTCTATATATATTTTGGAATTTATTTAATTTTTACTTTCTCTATACGTACTATGTACATAGTGTATAGAGAAAGTATTGCACCGAACTCAAAAATTCGATACCGATATTTCACCGGAAATATATGTTCTAGGGTCCCCTTTATCTAAAAAAAAAAACATTTTTGGAAAAAGGTCCGTGTGTGTGTCCGTGAGCACGATAACTCAAAAAGAAAAGTTGGTAAAATACCAAACTTGGTATTTAAGTTTAGTATCTTCCACGGATGCGACACGAAGACTTTAAAAAAATTCCCCACCCCCAACTACCCTTTACAAGGTAATTTTTTCGAAAATGTTTATTTTCTCAAAAATGGCTCTAACGATTTTGATTAAAATATCGTATTTTAAAACTATTAACCTGAAAAATAACATGTATATCTTGAATTTTCTGGAAATAGCCTCTGAAGAGTACTTCATTCTGGATGAATTTTACGGAATTTTGAATAACCGCTAAACCGTAAGAGATGGACAAAAACTTACTGTACAAAAAATGTAGAGCACATTAAAATACACAATTTATGGTATGTGCATTTTTTTTCATGGAGTTCATCATTTTTAGACATTCCTTATTTTTGGTCTCTGCTATGAAAAGCTTATACTTTTCTCGTACAGGAACTTGTCAACTGCTGTCCATACAAACAAAGGAGCTTCAGTCACATAGCAAGCAGCTTTTGACTATGACTGTAACCTATGGTACTCCCTTATTTCGCTTCTACTTACAAGGAAGAAAGTAATAAGACTATTTCAGCTATTTTTTTTTTTTCTGATTAGCATGAAGTAAATAGTTGTATAAGCTTTTTAAGAATAATTTGTTGCAGAGTTGTAGAGAAAGTCATGTGAATGGTACACATCAGATTTCTGTTGTATCTTTTTCTTGCTCATAGGCTATCCAACGTCCCAAGTAGTTAAAGGTATTTAATTGTTCTACTATTTCTCCGTATTACTATTTTTGATCATATGGGGAACTTTCCTTTAAAATTCACAGTTTTTTTATTTGTTTATAGATATTTCTAGATTATAGAAATTATAGAAATGAGCTAGTCGTTCTCTCAATCGTCACATCAACAATTTCTCTGTGCTCACCACTGCACAATTTGGTTCTCCGTTAGATGGCGCTTGATGGAAGAAAATGCGCAGAAAGGATGCGCCTGGACACACACCCAGGGATGACTGATCACGGAGGTCTTTCCAGGAGTCGCCAAGAGACCTTCATCTAGAGAATATCTTTAGCGTTCGGCTACTCAGTCCAGGGTAGCTTTTCAGATTTCAAAAACCTTTCAATCAATAATTTGGTCAAATTATTGATCTTCTATCCCGCAAATTTCTGTTTTCTTTTCTTTAATTATTACTAGCCTGAATCTGACGCATTTTCCTGTACATTCTTAACGTTTTTATATTATTTAATTATTCGTAAGTACTGTAAAATATCTTTCCATTGCTTGTTTCATTTTGAGAAAGAATTAAATGACAATATATTTGCTTAGCTGTGTAATATGCTTGTATGTGTTATTATTGTTACAATAAATATGAAATGAGTTTGGTTAAGACTTTTCTTTGGCATTTGTATTGATCAAAATATTTGCCTTCCATCCTCTGTGACATTAGATAGGAAGTTACAGTATATAACAGAATAAGATTTTTAGTAGTTTTTAAACACCATATAAAATAAAAGATAGTGGTCAGAGAAGGCGTGTGAATTCAACACACCAGGGATTTGTTCCCCAAGCTACCATTTAACTCTAATCCGCTAGCAGTAATCTCACACTTTTATTTCATCGTTTGAATTTCATTGTCTCTTATTTCCTAAGAGAAATATTTATAAATACACATTAACTGAAATTCGTTATCATACCATCAATACATGTAAATTAATAAAATAAAAAACTCTTTTGAGAAAATATTATTTAGTCTATGTAACAGAATTTTAATAGTATTAAAGGTGTCTCTGTTCAACATTTTAAGGTGTCAGTGAAGCACACCTTTTTCTTAAATCCTTTTTACTGTCCAGATGAATTTTGTGTTACTGTCAATTGCTACTGACATTTATGTAATAATTGATGTTTCCTTTACATCATGATTTGTTCTGATATAAAGTTGTTTTGATAAGGTGTTAACTCTTTTTAGTCGCTGTGGTTTTTAATCTATAGTTATACTAACTTGCATCGTGATATACAAGTATTTATAGCTGTTATATATTGTAAAAATATAAAACTTTTACAGTAAAAATTATAGTGTTTAAGAACATAATGCAAAATCCATGTAATTGCAGTCAAATATAACCTAATCAGTTTCCAAGCACGCCACCACGCCGATTATTTTATCTGGGCCCTTTCCGTCCTTTACCACAGACACATTGATTGAAAACAGTTGTCATAGGCTTTGAATAGATAATCCATTATCAACCATGTTAACGTCCATGGCCATTCTAACCGCTTCTGTTGTGGTGCCTGTGAAAGGGGTATAATATCCGGTTTAGGAATAGGGGAACAGAATATTTATCAAAACAAAACAATCAAGACATTAAGAGAGTACATCGATTTTATTGTGTATATATATATATATATATATATATATATATATATATATATATATTATATATTTGCTGTTTGCTATATAATGTGATTTGTTCCGTATGTAAATCGTGCAGAGTGGTTAGAGAAGGCATTGTAGTCCACCCAACAATTCCATATCGAGATTTCACCGGAAATACATGTTTTGAGAGCATCTGAATTCAAAAAAGCCTTTATAGAAACATGTCCAGTGGTGTGTGTGCCATTAGGCAGCATAGCTCAAGAAGGAAGAATTGGTTAAACACCAGACCTAGTATTTAAGGTTTAAGGTTCCAAGGTTGCAACAGTAAGATTTTCAAAAAAATCCCAACAACCAACTACCCCTAACTAGACCATTTTTCTACTTTCTCAAAAATGGTATTAACAATTTTGATTAACATAATGTATGTTAAAGATATTTGCATAGCAAATAAAATGTATATATTGAGTTTTCTCGGGATATCCTCTGAAGGTCTCAAAAAATTACTGCACAAAAATGTAGATCCAGTTATAACACACACTTTGTCATATACATTTTTCTTGTAGAGTTGATCGTTTTCGAGATATTTCTTGTAGATGGTTTCAATTTTAAACTACCCAACTTTTCTCAAACAAGACTACGCAAAAGAAACCGAACCTTTATTGTTAAACATAGCGATGAGCTTGTAAAAGATTCAACTATCGCTTTAGCCTAATATATTCCTTTTGTTTTCCTTCTACCTACAAGGAAGCAAGTAATAAGACCAGTTATGTTAATGTTTATCTCAAGTAGCATGAAGTAGATAAAAGAATCATCTTTTGTAAGAACAGCCTGTATATGGAACAGCTAGAGAAGGTTATGTGAATGGAACAAACCAGATTTATAGAAAAAGTTCTGTGTGTGTCTTTGGGCAGCATAATTAAAAAATCTGATGTGTTCCCTTCACATGACTTTCTCTACATCTAAGCAACAAATTACTGTTAGAAAGCTTATGCTTCTATTTACGTCATGTTAATTGAGAAAAAAATTGGTAAAAATAGTCTTGTTACTTGCTTCCTGATATGTAGAAGCGAAATAATGGAGTAGCATAGGTTAAAGTGACCGCATTAACCGGCCGGGGGACTCGAGGCGCTGACCACGTCTCACCCTCCAATACTGCACCCCATCCATGACCTCTGTAGTGGACCGAGATGGGGACGCAGCGGCCGGGCGGTAGGCCAAGGTTCCCCGTGAGCTGTCGTGCCATGGAGTTACTATAGGTTAAAGTCAAAAGCTAGTTGCTATGTGACTGAAGTTCCTTTGTATGGACAGGGGTTGGCAAAATTCTGTATGAGAAAAGTATCTTAAAGTTTTTCATAGTTGAAACCGAAAAAAAAGGAATATCTCAAAAGCAACCAACTCGACGAAAAAAATGCATACAACATAAATGATGTGTTTTAACGTACTCTACATTTTTTGCGTGGTAAGTTTATGTTTATCTCTTACGGTTTAGCAGTTATGCAAAATTCCGTAAAATTGATCCAGAATAAAGTAATCTTCAGAGGCTATTACCTGAAAATTCAAGATATGCATTTTGTTTGCGAGGTAAATATGCTTAATATATGATATTTTAATCAAAACCATTCCAGACATTTTTGAGAAAATCAAAATTTTCCAAAAAAGTTCCATGTAAAGGGTAGTTGGAGGTGAAGGGATTTTCTTGAAAATCTTCGTGTTGCATCCTTGGAAGATACCACACTTAAGTACCAAATTTGGTATTTAACGGTCTTTTCGTTTTTGAGCTCTGCTGTCCACAGACACACGCACACACACACAGGGACCTTTTTCCAAAAATGTTTTTTTTTAATTCAGGGGGACCCAAAACATGTATTTCCGGTGAAATCTGGTATTGAATTTTTGGGTGGAATGCAATACCTTCTCTATACACTATGTACATAGTACGTGTAGAGAAAGTAAAATGAAAAGTCGGTTAAAATTCAAATTTCATGTTTAAGTTCAGTATCTTCCAAGGATGCGGCACGAAGATTTTCAAGAAAATTTCGCCCACCCCCAATACCCTTTATAGGGGACATTTTTCGAAAATTTTGATTTTCTCAAAAATGACTAACGATTTTGATTAAAATGCCTTGTGTTAACCTTATTTACATCGCAAATAAGGTATACATTTTGAATTTATTGAAATAGCCTCTAAATATCTCTTTATTCAGGGGGAATTTTGTAGGATTGTGCATAACGATTAAACTGCAATAGAAAAAAATTTAGTAAAAAAAAAATGTAAATGTGGCTAAAACACAATTTATGCCATATGCATTTTCTTTGTACGTTTTAGAGATATTCCTCGTTATTGGTTTCAATTTTAAAGTATTTAACTTTTATGAAACGGCACTATGCAAAGCGAACGGAATCTCAACTACGTGAAATAGTTTTAAAACATTTGACTATCGCCTTAGCCTAATGTATTCACTATTTCTCTTCTACTTACAAGGAAGCAAGGAATAAATGCAATTCTGCTGTTTATCTCCATTAGGATGTCATAAATAAAATAATATTTTGTAAGAATAGTTTTATATGGACCAGCTAGAGAAAGTTATGTGAATGGAGCAGGTTTTTTTTTTTTTTCTCTCTCGCGAACTTAAAATACGTAAATGTTTACTCGTAAAGAGTTGGAAACATTGGTAATTTGTTTGAAGTAAAAATTAAAAGAGAAAATTTTATTTATTATACATAAAGATTGGAGTCGCTAATTATTTTTCCCCGTTCAGCTCTCTCGGCAACATTTTACGTTCTTGTATTAGCTCAATATTAGTCCATTACAAAGGTAACGCCAATTATTCTGTCAAAGCACGGCAGTGCAATCTTACACTGAAAATGTAAACCACAGAAGAGAAGGAGAGAGCGAAATCAGCGCCTAACCTGTTCTGCAGCCCTCCTAGCAGCATACACTCACTCACTCTCTCTCTCTCTCTCTCTCTCTGTCTCATTTCCCTTTCATCCCTGGTCGATACCTCGCAACATCCTCTCGATCTTCCGCGCTCCCTTTCTCTCAATCATTTCATATCCCTTACCACCCTCTTCTCTTTCTCTCCATCGCATTTTCCCAGCGCCCTCTTTTCGATTCGGTATAGGTTGTGTATGAAAAGATGTCGTAGATCTGTTTGATACCTGAAAGTTTCCTTTCGTCTTGGTTCTCCGTCTCTTTCCTTCGCAGACTGTCAGTGGCGGCTGGATATATGCAGTTAATAATAGTAGCTTGTAAGGTACTCTTGTAATGACGTGGTTTAAACAAACGTAAAACTAAAAGAGCGCTAGGTTCGAGTAAACTTACTGTTGCTTGAAGGCAACACGAATATTCAGTGCAGACAGTCGCTAACAAAAGAAACTCGAAACATGGCGCGCAAATACGCGTTAGCAAACACATGGTGTTACCTAAACAATAGTTACATTTCTACAAAGAACGCTCAATTATCCATCTCTTAGACATGTTTTTCCATTCACACAATTTTCTGTAGCTGTTCCAAAAACAAAGTTTCCTTACAAAAGATTATTCTTTTATCTACGTCATGCTAATCGAGATCAGCATTGGCAAAAAAAAAGTAGATCTTGTTAAAACACACAATTTATGTTATATACGTTTTTTCGTAGAGTTGACCGTTTCCGAGGTATTCTTTTTTATTTGTTTAGCTTTAAATTACTTAACATTTTTCTCAAGTGGGGAGTCAACTTTCGTTTAATCTCTTTTCGCTTACTCCCGGGAATGCAAAAGAGAACCAAATTTCAATAACTAGTCAGTGGCGGATACTGCGAGCGACCGTCGTTGAACGCCCCTAGCTTATCAGCGAAAACAGAGGCAGTTTCCAGATTTTTACTAGAGCCCGTGATGCTATACAACAGACAACTGTTTTCCACTTCAGTTTCAGAGCCTTTATTTTTGAAAGAAGAGATTCACCTACCAGTTACTATCAATTTGTAACTGTTAATAAATCGTTCTTATTTAATATCGGAGACTAGGTCCACTGAACGAAAGCCATGCACAAGAGCACGTAGTGTTCATCGTCAGCAGCAGTACTGGTAGTGATGTAGTAGCAGTAGCAGTATCATTATTCTTAGTATACGCTTAGCAGAATTGATGAAAACATGAAAATATCGTAACAAAAAATATCAAAATGCGAGAAAACGTGTTTCACTGTATTAAGCAGTAGACGCTTAGCAAAATAAATCAAAACATGACAACATTATAACAAAAAACACGCAAACACAAGAGAATGTAGCTTTTTACTTTAGGTATTATTATTGTTATTATTATATCATTATTATTAACTATTCCGCTTAGCAGAATAAATTAAACCTGAAAACATCGTAATGAAAAATATGAAAACGCGACAGCATATAGTGTTTAACTGTTTTGATGTCATGAACATCATTACTGTATACGCTTAGAAGTAAAACTGAGAGCATGACCATACCGTAAAGAAAAACATAAAACTACAACAGCGTGTAGTGTTTCACTGAATTATCATCAATGCTTTTAAGCAGTATAAGCTTAGCAGAATAAAACATAACATTAAAATATCGCAAAGAAAAACATCATAACACGAGGTCATGTTGATTTTCAGTATACTGCTATCATTAATATTGTTATACAGAATACGCCTAGCAGGAAAAAGCAGTACAAGAATACATCGTAACGAAAAATACGCTAATATGAGATCACGCAGTCTTTGCAGTACCTTCGCGCTACCCGCCATTCACATGTTATTTGCTGCTAATCACCTCGTAGAATTCCACAACTCTTTTATCGCACGAAGGGTTATCTAAACTCGTAAAATACGGCGCTGTGGGGCCACCTGGAGTATAGTAAGGTTTTGTCTATCTCTTACGGTTTATCAGTTAGCCAAAATTTATCCAAAATGAACAGGCCTTCGGGAGCTAATCCCAGAAAATTCAAAATACACATTTTATTTGTTATATAAATCTTTAATATACAGTATTTTGATGAAATTTGTATGGAAAGTTTTGAGAAATTCAAAAGGTTCGACAATTTTCCTATGTAAAGGGTAGTTTGGGGTGCAGGGCTTTTTCCTTCACATATTCGTGTCCCATCCTTGGATGATAAACTTAAAATACCAAATTCAGTATTTCACCGAATTTTCGTTTTTTAACTATCCTGTTCACAGATACACATACTGGCCTTTTTCTAAACTATTTTTCTTTTTTGGATACAGGAAATTCTAAAATGTGTATCTCCGGTGAAATCTTGGTATCAAAACTCTGGGTGAAGTGTAATATCTTCGCTACCCATGTGCTAGTAGAGAAATTAAAATGAGTCATAGAAATGGTATAAAGTCCATAATATATCCCTAATTAAATTAAAACAGGTGTGATATTAAAGCACATATATCTATTGTTTATTTGCTTTAACTTTTTCCATAGGAATCGAAAATATTTTAGGAATCCCATGATCTTTGCATGGCTGAATATATACCCAATATTTATTTACTTCAAGTTTTCACTTACATCTTAAAAACCGAAAACATTTGTACGAAACCCTCTATGGTCTTTGCATGGCTGAATTATGAGGTCGTTTCAAAACGACACCAAATGAAGATGTGGACCTTGTTCATCATATCGTACGTGATACGTGAACATAATTTTAAGCTCTAAATTCGGCACATACAAAAACTGCCATAAAATTATCATGGATTAGGCAGTCGCACATAACCAAATGGCACGTGCCTGGCCCACTTCAAGGGAGATGCCGGTTGGTAGCAACGGTCCTAGTCGTGTGGTGTTGGGATGGTTTGATAGACTCGCCGACACAGGTTACCTTAGTTATGGAAAACGTAGCTTGTGGGTTTTGTTATGTGTTTCGTATAACACGTTCTGAGGCTGTTTACGTGGCGTATGGCAACCGTTGTTCCTTCGCTGACTAATCCCAAATGTGTGCGATTTTTAAACACACATAAAACTTTAAATAGAAGAGTTTGAAAGTTGCGACATCAAATTTCGGACAAGTCAAAGTGTAAGTTAATTGACTGCTATCTTCGTTTGGTGTCGTTTTGAAATAGCCTTTACATCCAATATTTATTTACTTCAAGTTTTCACTTACATATTAAAAACCGAAAACATTTGTAGGAATCCCTTTGTTGTCTTTGCATGGCTGAATTCGCTACTAGTTCATTTTGAGCGACATCCGTGGGGGTCAGAATCTGGAAACCTTGTTCACCGCATTTTCCAGGCCTTCATTTGTTGAACACCGGCGCTCCCGCACCTGTTCCTTGATGTAACATCAGATTAACACGTTAAGCCATGCTTGGTAGATGGTCTTCCACTTGTCGGCGCATCGTCTGTCACAAAATCTTCATTTAACATGCTAATTGTCGGTCCTGCATTCTCATAAACGTACAACGAAATCGTCACGACATTTTTACGAGTTTCCATTAATTTAACGCCTCCTGCGAAAATACTCGTTTGAATCAGCTATACCTTCAATATTTTGCTTTCTAGAAAGCAGTCAAGATTCTTATCGTCAACAATAGAAGCTGCTAACAATCAATATTTATAAATCTGATGTTTTCCATTCTCACGAATTTCTCCAACTGCTGCACAAACAAAATTTCCTTTAAAGATTATTCTTTTATCTACGTTTTGCTAACCCTAATAACCTTTTGACTTTATTTCTTGTAAGTAGAAGGGAAATATTCTCTTTTGCATTTCCGGAAGTAAAACAAAAGATATGAAACTTGACTTCCCGCAGGAGAAAAGTTTAATAGTTTAAAATTGAAACCATTAACAGCTCTAGAAAAAAAATGTGTATGACCAAAATTAGGTTGTTAATGAGATCTTCTATTTTTTACTTTCTCTATACGCACTATGTACATAGTGTATAAAGAATGTATTGCACTCCACCAAAAAATTCGATACCGAGATTTCACCGTAAATATATATTTTAGGGTCCCCTGTAACCAAAAAAAGTATTTTCAGAAAAAGGTCCGTGTGTGTGTGTGTCCGTGTGACTGTGAACACCAAACTTGGTGTTTAAGTTCAGTATCTTCCAGGGATGCGACACGAAGATTTTGAGAAAAATCCCCCCACTCCAAACTACCCTTTACATGGAACTTTATTCGAAAATTTTGATTTTCTAAAAAATGGCTCTAACGATTTTGATTAAAATATCATATATTAAAGATATTTACCTGACAAATAAAATGTATATTTTGAATTTTCTGGATACCCTCTAAAGACTACTTTATTCTGGATGAATTTTGCATAACTACTAAGCCGTAAGAGATGGACAAAAACTTAACACACCAAAAATGTAGATCACGTTAAAACACACAATTTATGTTATTTATATATATATATTTTTTCTTTTCTTGGATTTGATCGTTTTTGAGATATTCCTTTTTCTTGGTTTCAGCTTTGAAAAACATACTTTTCTCATACAGGAATTTTTCAACTCCTATCCATACAAACAAAGGAACATCAATCACATAGCAACCAGCTTTTGGCTTTCCCTTTAACCTATGGTACTCCCTTATTTTGCTCCTACTTACAATAAAGCAAGGAATAAGACTATTTCTGCTAATTTTTCTCGATTAGCATGAAAGAAATAAAAGATAAGCTTATTAACAATAATTTGTTACAGAGATATAGAGAAAGGCATGTGAATGGAACACATCAGATTTTTTTCTATAGTACAGTTTTGGTTATATCTTAGGGTTTACCAGTTATACAAAAATCATCCAGAATAAAGTAGTCCTTGATAGTAAGGACCTTCGGTATTAAAAGATTTGAAACTTTTCTCATACAGGAACTTGTCAACCTCTGGCATGCAAAGAAATGGATTTCAATCAAGGCAACCAGCTTTTAAAAGATTTGACTATCGCTTTAGTCTAGTGTATTTGCTCATTTCTATTCTACTCACAGGGAAGCGAGTAATAAGACGTCTTTATCTCAATTAGAATGAAATTATTGTTCAAAAACCCTTCTACTGTCTAAGAAGAAGGGTTTTTGAACAATAATTTTTACAGAGATATAAAGAAAGGCATGCAACTGGAACATATTACATTTTTACTTTCTCTATATGTGCTATGTATATGGTGTATGCAGAAGATATTGTATTCCACTCAAAACTTCGATACCGAAATTTCACCGGAAATATATGTTTTAGGGTCCCCTACATCCAAAAAGAGCATTTTCACAAAAAGGTCTGTGTGTGTGTCCGTGTGTCTGTGAACACGATAACTCAAAAACGAAAAGTCGGTAAAATCAAACTTGGTATTTAAGTTTAGTATCTTCCAGGGATGCGACAAGAAGATTTTGAGAAAAAAAAACCCACCCCAAACTATCCTTTGCGTGGGACTTTTTTCGAAAATTTCGATTTTCTCAAAAATGGCTCTAACGATTTTGATTAAAATAATTTTGCCCCAATATACAGACAATCTGCCAAAATATGCGTCCATTCCCCGCGTAGTGGGCAAATCCCCCTACCTCATTATCAACTACCTTCCACACTCTAAACCTAGGTCACGTTATTCCCATCCTCTGTTTCATACCCAATTCTAAAATATGTGCTTCTTTACCCCATCTAATTTTAATTTCATTTTGTTAACTCCAATAATGATTTTTTCTGCATTTAGATTCTATTCCCTGCCTGTTTATATTACATTGACTTGTTTGCTTTTTTCACGCCGTATATAATATTATTTCTATAGTTATATTCGTTGCCCCTTTACCAAATATTGTTTTAGACAATTTTTATAATCCCCGTTGTAGTCCCACCACTCACCATTTTGGAAGATCTATGTTATTTATCTGATGCCGATAACATATTCTCTTAGTTTGTCATCTTTAATTATTCTCAGCCAGTATCTAACTACACTTAGCAAATGCATCATCTTCCCAGCATGCTATCTCACGAAGTTAGAAGTGCCCCTCCCCAAAACCTGTACACGTTAAAGAAACTACTTTATATTTTATTTACATTATCTACCCTCTCCCATCCCCACACCTCACTTCCAAATTGTGTGGTACTAATAGAAGGAAAATGAGGCATTGGTTGTGTGTCAGACTGTAATGTTTTGACTAAGGTTTGTTCCACATATCTTTTGCTCGGTATCGCTTAACGGTTACGTGAACTAATCTTATAAGCTGCCCCGCTGATATATAATCTGCCATTCACAATTCCCTTCCGCTTTCCCCAGATTGGTTAAATATGCCTTTGAATGCGATATACAAACCCTATGCGGAACAAGGTCAGGAGATGAAAGCGAAACAAACATTCTGTCATGATAGATTTATTTGATTTCGTCATCCGAGAAACAGGCTTAAAACGAACGATCCTGGCCTATTCCACCACAGCAGCCAATGAGAGGTGATTGTCACATGACACTGAGATTCGAGGTAAAATTACGTGAATCAGACTGATTTACGGAACTCAAAATGTAAATATATATTGCATGATCAATTGGCCATGAAAAAGGTTTGCGCTCGTTGAATTCACATAATTTGGCACAATCTCAAAAGAATACTCATGTCAATTGGTGCACACAAATGTTTGAGAAATACAATGAAGGAGGCGGCCTTCAAAAGACGTATATTAGAATCTACCAGATGAGGAATCATGACTCTATGATATGAGCCGGAATGTAAACAGCCATCAACTGTATCATTGCTTCAGAATGAATCAAAGCAACAATAGTTGTTCGCATTCGAAACAAATGGCCGCATGTTTGTTTGTTTTTTTTTTGTTTTTTTCAGAAAAATTGATCATGTGGAAACAGTGCTTTTGGGGGAATATAAAACGATCAATTCTGTATTATACTCAACCAGTTTTTCCTGAAGTCTTCTGTGAAATATGGAAAGCAATCAACTCTGTAGGATAGTTCTTCATCAAGACAATGCGAGCGCTCACACATCTCGTCTAACACCGACTATTTGAACACTCAAAAATCTAATTGATGACACATCTGCCGTCCATTCCTGATTTGGCACTCAATGATTTCTGTTTGTTTCCTGAACATTAAGAATAAAGTGCCTGGGCAACTGTTTTCGTCGACAGAAGAAACCATTTATGCATTCAGAAACCATGTTTTGGAAGTGTCGCAAGCAGATTGGAAAAAAACTGTGACAAATGCTTCAAACGCATGCAAACTTGCAGTGATGATAAAGCATTTTCTGAAGAAATAAAACTGTCTATACAAATGCTCTATTATTTCAGAAATTAATTGATACTAAGAGCTGAAATTTTTACCACACATTTACATCTAAGTAGGCTTTATGTAGGCTTTTAATGTATATGGATTAGTTATATGTTTTAAATTTAAAAAATCTTCATTTTTCAATAAATAGTTATACGCTTTATTAAAAAAAGTCATGCATTTCCTTCTAATCAACAGAAATATTCTATTTTTCATCAACAAACAGTAAACGCATTGCTCAATATACCATGAAAAATCTGATGTGTTCCATTCACATGACTTTCTCTACATCTCTGTGATAAAATATTGTTAATAAGCTTAGCTTTTATTTATTTCATGCTAATCGAGAAAAAATAGCAGAAATAGTCTTATTTCTTGCCTTATTGTAAGTAGAAGCGAAATAAGGGAGTACCATAGGTTAAAGTGAAAGCCAAAAGCTGGTTGCTATGTGACTGATGTTCCTTTGTTTGTATGGACAGGAGTTGACAACTTCCTGTATAAGAAAAGTATAAGTTTTTCAAAGCTGAAACCAAGAAAAAGGAATATCTCAAAAACGATCAACTGTGTGTTTTAACGTGCTCTACATTTTTTGTGTGCTAAGTTTTTGTCCATCTCTTACGGCTTAGTAGTTATGCAAAATTCATCCTTAATAAAGTAGTCTTCAGAGGCTATTCCCAGAAAATTCAAGATATACATTTGATTTGTCAGGTAAATATCTTTAATATATGATATTTTAATCAAAATCTTTACAGCCATTTTTTGGAAAATCAAAATTTTCGAAAAAAAGTTCTATGTAAAGGGTAGTTTGGGGTGAGGGATTTTTCTCAAAATCTTCGTGTCGCATCCCTGGAAGATACTAAACTTAAATACAAATGGCCGCGCCTTGGCTAAGTGGTTAAACCACTCGCCTCTCTCCTAGCTACCCTGCTTTTTATCCCAAGCGACTGCATGTGGGATTTGTGGTGGACAAATCGGCGCAGGGGTGGTTTTTATCCGGGTTCTCCGGTTTCCCCCGCCATCACATTCCACCGGTTCTGCATCTTCATTCCATGTTTTATCCGTGCCATCGCCTGCGGTGTAAGTAGTAAAAGCGAGCGTTGAACACTGTCCCCCAAAAAAGATGCCACCACTAAATTAACCTTTAGATGAAAAAAAATTGCAAAAATTTTGATTTTCTGACAAATTTCTCTAACAATTTTAATTAAAATAATCGCGTACAAGTCCTTAGTGAGACCGGTCATGGAATTTGGAGTAACTTGTTGGAGATAAAACGGGAGCCGTTGAAAGTCAGGCGTGAGAAACAGGTTGTGTGCTTTATTTAAAGCTTACGCTGGCTTAAACGCATGGGAGGACGTTACTGACAAACTGGAAAACCCAACTTACTATGCACGAAACAATCATCCTTTCAAAATTAAGGGTAGAAGATACAAAACTGACGTGGGAAAGTTCTCCTTTGTTAATAGAACCATAAAAGACTGGAATGAATTGCCTGGAGCAGCCTTTTGGGGTTGTCCTCTGTCTCTGAAGACATTTAGGAAAACTCTTGATATTAATGTTGGACAATTTTTGTAAATATTCCTTAAATGAAATGCTTGTGATTTTATATTTTTGTAAATACAAATGTTAAATTGGTTGGTGATTCTAATTATGAAATTAATTAATTTGAATTGAGAGAAAAATTAATGTTTTCATATTTGTTGTAAATAACTATTATATCTAGCTTACAAAGCCATAAACTGGCAGCTGTGATTTATTGTTCATATATCTTGTATACATATATAACTCTGCCACCGGGTGATACCCACTTGCAGAGAAATAAATACATACATACATATATTCAAGATAAGTTCACGACATTTGAAATGTTTATTTGAATTATACAAGAATAGCCTCTGAATAAGTGTTCATTCTGGACGACTTGTTTAGCTGGTAAGCCGTAAAAATAAGACAAAAACTTACTGCACAAAAATTGTAGATTTCGTTAAAACACTCAATTTATGTCAAATACATTTTTCGTAGAGTTAACCATTTCCAAGATATTTCCTGTTATTGGATTAAACTTAAAATATTTCGTCAAATGGAATTACGTTATTTGTTTCTTAGCTCTTTTGTTTTACTCCTGGCTATGTAGGTACAGAGAACCGAATTTCAAATTTTCCATTTAGCAACCAGATTTTAAATGATCTGATCATTGCTTTATTTTATTTTAATTTAATGTTATATTTTTGTTAGTGTTTAACGCCCGCTTTTATCAGACAGCACCGTAGGCTGACACTGATGATACATTGCTGGAATGCGATGGCGGGGGAAACCGGAGCACCTGGAGAAAACCCGCCACTACACTGCTTTGTTCGCCACAAATCTCACATGCAGTCGCCGGATCTAACCGCTCCGCCACGGTTTAGTTTAGTGTATTCTCTTATTTCCTTTACACTTATACGGAAGCAAATAATAAGATAATTTCTGTTTATGTTTATTTCGATTAGCATGATGTAAAATAATAATCTTTTGTAAGAATAGTTTGTAGAATAAGTAAAGAAAGCCGTGTGAATGGAACACATCAAATTTGTCCTGCTCTCTGAATTTGTTTCAAACTATCAACTGACGCCTCAGTACGTCTGTTGCTATGTGCTGCGAACGCTCCTAATTTTAGCAGAGGTTAAAGTTGCTATAGGTACCCATCCTCAAGGGACACTAATCTTAACCCGCGAAGTACAGGATTCCTAGCAACACGTACCTTTGGGATGTAACCGTGCTGTTAAACCACTCTAAACAAACCATCGTATTTGTTACCTTGCGTACCTTTGACGGTTGTAATAAATAAGGTGTCGAGATACCAATTCCACACTGGCTAACTTCAGGCGGAACTAATTTACTTCTTCGCTTCTAAGTTTTATATAAACTTCTTTTCTAATAATTAAGACTAATTGCATCGGTTTCCTACGCAACATTCTCGCTGTTCTGACGAATTTTCTGGGTTACCACTCATTTATTTTATATTGTTCACATAGTATCTCGATTCTTTCTGTATATCAACAAATTTCTTTGCTATCCCACTACACATAAATTATGCCCTAAGTCAATACATCTCGTACCACAGAATTAAAATATATTTATTACGGAGATATATTATTTCATTAAAAATCTGATATGTACCATTCACATTACTTTCTCTACATATCTGCAACAAATTATTCTTAAAAAACTTATACTTCTATTTACTTCATGAAAAAATTAGCAGAAATAGTCTTATTACTTGCTTCCTTGTAAGTAGAAGCGAAATAAGGGAGTACCATAGGTTAAAGTGATACTCAAAAGCTGGTTGCTATGTGACTGAAGTTCCTTTGTTTGTATGGACAGTAGTTGACAACTTCCTGTATGAAATAAGTATAAGTTTTTCAAAGCAGAAACCAAAAACAAGGAATGACTCAAAAACGGTGAACTCCACGAAAAAATATATATCACAAAAACTGTGTGTTTTAACGTGCTCTACATTTTTCGTGTGGTAAGTTTTTGTCTATCTCTTACGGTTTAGTAATTATTCAAAATTCCGTAAAATTCTTACAGAATAAAGTACTCTTATGATGCGATTCTCAAAAAATTCCAGATATAAATTTTATTTGTCAGGTAAATATATTTAATATGCGAAATTTTAATCAAAATCGTTAGAGCCATTTTTTAGAAAATCAAAATTTTCGAAAAAAGTTCCATGTAAAGGGTAGTTTGTGGTGGGAGGATTTTTCTCAAAATCTTCGTGTCGCATCCCTGGAAGATACTAAACTTAAATACCAAGTTTGGTATTTTACCGACTTTTCGTTTGTTAGTTATCGTGTTCACAGACACACTGACACACGGACACACACACGGACCTTTTTCTGAAAATACTTTTTTTGGATACAGGGGACCCTAAAACGTACTTTCGGTGAAATCTCGGTATAGAATTTTTGGGTGGAGTGCAATACCTTCTCTATACACTATGCACATAGTGCGTGTAGAGAAAGTAAAAAGGGACAACATATTCATTTGAAATGGCCAGAGAAAAAATGTTGCGAAACACGCCCGGAACAAGAAACCGAGGGGGGTTAGAAGGTCCATTGCCCGAGGGTGGACATGACAAAAGGGAATGCACCGGATTTCTTGTTTGTCCAGGGACGCCGCTTCACTTGCTATGGGAGACGCGGTGAGCTAAGGCGTGCTTTTTGATTCAGCGGTGGAAACGAATGGGCTGTGTATGACCGGTATAGATACAGCGTTATTTAATTTACCATAATAAGATCACAAGTAATGATAGGCGCGGTCATGTAAAAGGTAACTGAAAAGGGGGGGGGTGACTTGGGAGGAATGCGTGCGTGTTTGACGGCAGAAAAATAAAAGAAAATAAATAAATGAGTTCAATAGTAATTGTGAACTCAAAGGAAGCTACTTGTGACTTAATACCATCCCTGAGAAACATTCCGAGTAACATATCCTGAGCTAGGGTATCCACATCTCCACACCATTACGTAATCACCTGAAGCATCGAACCCGGAGCCAACAATAACGCGAGCTGCCGCAAACCTCCTTTTCTATGCACTGCTCAGTATTATAATTAGATAAAACGTAAATGTATTTACAACAGTTTCTCTTAATGCGAGTTGTCGTAAAGGTTTTGTATCAAAAGATCGTCTTCCTAGTTTTTATGCCGACTTTACACTGGCATGTAAAAATCTAAGAACGAAAGTAAAATTCGTATGCTTAGCAACTACCAAAAAACATAGCTCGATGAAACTTGAATAATACATGAGAGAATTGCTACAGACAGTATGCTACAGTAGGCAACTAAACGAGATATGCAATGAAACGAATAGAAATGACACTTTTATTCATAGAAAATAAGCTACACTAAATGTTAAACGTCGTATGATGATCCTCTAGATTTACAAAAATAGAGATATGGTGCTTAAAAGGGGATATGATCACCAGGGACAGCAATGCATGCTCTGCATCGTGTTCCCTTTCTTGGCCACAAGGTTGGTAAGAAATTGTGATTGTGGGTTCCATTTCTCCACCAGCGCTGTTGACAACTGTTGGATGGTCGTTGGCGTATGTGGACATCTCCTCAAAGCATCACACACGTGTTTCAATGGAATTTAAATCGCGGGAATTGGTTTGCCAGTCCATTCGCTAATATCCTGTTGTTCTAAGGGATACCTCACCTGTGCTCGATGTAGTTGCACATTGTCATTCATAAAAATGAAGTCATGGCGCACATGGGGAAGATGTATAGTATCACAATAATATCAGTGAGCGTACCGTGTTCAAAGATTTGGAAGTCCATGCAACATCAAGCCTCCACACCAACATTCCGGACCACCAAAAGATTATGCTCAAAGATATTCCTGTGTGCATTATGTGTTCCCACCTCTCGCCAGATGAGAGTACTCGATAAGCAGTACACATGCGAGAAGAGCACATGACCCTTTTGCTCGTTGGTCCAATTCTGATGCCCTTGGGACCTCGCAAACGTTGTGAGTGTCAATGGAACACAACGTACTTGCCGTCAGAATATGTAGTCGGCGTGGCACTGTGTAGCGTGATATTGCGAGCCTAGTAGTGATGATAAATATGATTGCAATTAGGCTCACTGTTTGACGCGGAGTCCTTCTTGCTTGTTGCACAATGTAGCAGTCATCTGCTGCCGTAGTTGACCTCTCCTTGAGACAACAGTACCTGTGGTTTGGAAGCCTCTCCATGCACGTGAAACAAAGCAATGAGGAATAACAAATTCCTGGGCAACACTTCGTCCTTCTTACAGTATCCCTGATTCCTCCCCATGTGAGATCATCCAAATGTTGTCTATGGGCTATGTTTTAAAGAATAACACCACTTCAGTGCACGGTAACAGCTCGCTGATAGCCACCCACTGTCTTACCCTGTTTCTGCAACTGCCCCATGTGGCGGGGCCAGGCCCATTTGGCACTATGGTCTCCCTACAATCTCGCCATGTGACGTCCAGCTTTCTGTGTACGAGTGAGAGACCTCCGACTCTATGCTCCTGCATTTTATTCATTTTCATCAAGTAGTTTATATGTTAATGTACATATCTGTCTGGTCCTTAGGTTTTGCGCCCCAGTGAATTTCATATGCTTTTCCAATCTTAAATGTTTAAGATTTTACATGAAGTTAAAAAAACGTTTTAATTGATATACGAGGTACGTCCAGAAAGTAAGTTCCGTTTGGTAATAAAATTAAACTGTGTACATATACAGAATAATTATTTATTGCACAAAATTCTACAACTCTTAAACTACTTTTCCACATAACTGCCGAAATTTAGCAGATATTTGTCATAGCGTGGCACAAGTTTTTGTATATATTCTTCATAGAAGTTTGCCGCCTGTACCCAACGTGAGTAAAGTTTACGAAATTTCAGTTTTTCGGTAGGTAATTGTAAACTTGCGGTTTTCCTGGATCTTGTCATCAATCGCGTGAACCAGTTCTTCTGTAACCAAAGATGGACGCCCACTTCGTTCTTCATCGTGCACTTTACTACGTCCTTCATTGAACTGTCGCACCCATCTTCTCACCATTGAATCACTCATCGCATTTTGTCCGTAAACTTCGCAAATTTACCGATAAATTTCAATTGATTTCACTTTCCTAGCATTCAGAAAACGAATCATAGATCTGATTTCACAAGCGGCGGGATTTTCAATCAACACCGACATTGTAAACAAGCACAACAAAGCGTATGTTGCCGACATCGATCCCAAAATGGCGCACGTTTCTTCTCGTTGATACAGAGCGTCTACCGCGCATGTGCGGAACTGCGATCGCAGCGCTGCAGCGGAGATAAATTGAAACGGAACTTACTTTCTGGACGTACCTCGTATTTAATTATTTATTCTATTTGTGGGTATCTTCTATTGAATCCCGTTTCATAGTGTACTTGTCAAATGTTTGTTTTAAGTATAGCAGTTTGGCAAGAATGAAACAATATACTGCTAAATGTCGTTTGATATCGGAAATGTTATAATTAAACCGTGCATCATTATACTATAAAGGCATATTTCGAAATTTCAAAAACTCAGAATATGAAAGAAATTTGATAACTTCAAAGAACTTAGATAATTTCGAACTTTCTTCATTGACTGTTTAAACACATCAAGACAGCGAGGAATGCATTGAAAAATATTTTATCTGCACTGCAAATTAAAATCAGTTTTATGATAAAACTCTATAATTTTGCTTCAGAAAAGAAAAATCGGAATTTAAAAGTCTATGTGCGTTTTTACATTTTATTCAAATATGTTTCATGCTTGTTTCATTTTTACCAAATCCTTCCAAAAAGCACTAAATGTATGTGACACATTACTGAAGATTTTAATTAATCAAATGCCATTTAAGAGATAAGTTTCAAACTTGATAAAAAGCTTAATTTTTAGAGCGTGGTGCTAGAAGTGCCACTCTACCGCCTTTGCTTATTCAAACCGGTTAGTTATGGGAAGGCCGTGCCTTGAGTTGTCACTAGTAGTCGTCACCATTTTTCTCCTTCACTGCAAGTTCCCGGCCCATGGTTTAGAGCATATTTTCAGAAATGTTTTAACTTTAGAATATATTACGAGTTCAACGACCTCTCAACTACAAAGCTACTATCTTGTGGCTTCCTGCAGTTGAGCATACACATTAACTGCTCGGCAACAAGAAAAATTCTTAACCTTTCCAAATACGACAGAAGACATCGGTGAATTGGATTGATTGCTGAGAGGTGAATTAAGTAAAATAAAACAAATGCCCTTCCTCCCAAAAACAAAAACAAACAAAAAAAGAATTTTCGATGTTTTTATACACATTGATTCCATTTTTTTTTCTTCTTCATAAAAATTTACGAAATTTCTATGGCGTAGTCTATTAGCAAGCAATGTCTCACCATGACATAGTTCCAATTAGAATGTCTCGCTGCAATTATAAGTCTGTATAATTAAGATTTGTCCGGTGAAAATTAATTTCTGCAGCTAGGACTTATGTCCTGTGGAAATGTAATAAATAAGTAAACACTTAATGAGCCTAACCAAAAAGGAAGAAATCAAAGTATAGTAAACCTGACACGATGCAGCTAAAACCTTGGCATGCACCTGGAACTGTAAAAGAGACAGAGTTAAAAGAAGGGCACTGTATCAGTTTCAGTCTCCAAAATTCAATGAGAGCAAGCATGTAATTTATTAAGTATATTCCCTTAATAGAAAATCTGAAGAATTAACCTTTTTTCCGGGAACTGATTTGGATCTTTTTGTAAATCCTATGCATGTCGAACCTATAAGGCTAAAAGCTACAATGCAGTCTCAGAGGGAAAACCATTAAAATACATTCATAAGCGTATCGCAAGAAGTAAGCAGAGGTTTCCTAGATCCGTAAATTACGAAGGTGGTTTGTTAAGAATGGTAAAGTTCCGTTCATAGTTGGTAAGCTTGATAATTCTAGGACCGTATACAAATGTCAACAATGTACAGCGTACAGTTCAATGTTGACAGCTGACTGAATTGGTCACTGTGTAGACTGCGATTGAAAATGGAGGAAACTATAGCCCATTTCAGTTCAGGCTACCGCTGACGGCGGTGTCGCTATTGCCTAACAAATGTTGACTACTGGGGGGAGGGGTTGCGGAGAGATGCGCATGGCACAGTCCGTCACGTATTGCTATAAACACTGAGCACTTATGTTGACGTTTCATTTATCTCGTTAACACTAAACACTAGGCAATAGTTATCCTATTGATTATAAATCACCTTCTATAGTGTTAGCACTGCTGTAATGGGGCATCGTACACATGAGTGCACGCGTTCGTTTAACACACTACTGTACTGCACTCGAACACTCGTGTAATGCACACTGATCTTCCACAGTGCCTGTCCAGTGTATAACGTAACAGTTAGTGCAAAGATTCACCAGCGGTAACATGAGGTGAGTTCAGGTAATAAGTTTCGTGTTTTGATAAAAAATGTAATTGAAGGGTTGAATGAAGTACACGAGGACTCTGCACCATATTTACTTTTGGATTAAGGAACTTAAACGTGGTCAGACAAGCACCGAAGACAAAGAGAAGACCTTCCAAGTGCACCGCAAGTTTCAAATTGAATCACATAACCATTCATATAAGAAACCACATAATATTCACTCAGTCTTTTATAAATAAAAGGCTATAAAATCTACACCTGTACAGCTATCGATGCACTTCGATGACAAATAATCTAGTTAAAAAAACTCTAGAGTCAGGGATTGAAACGTGGTGCAGCACGACCAAATGCAAGTATTAACAGTAGGTGCTGTAAAATTTCGCATTGTGGTCTTCTGCTGTTGAACAGCAGGCAATGCCTAGAGGAAAGAAATCAGAACTCCTCCTCTATGTACGCAAGGCAAGCAGAAAAATGTGGAGCATTGCGTAGCGCGTGTTTATGTGAATTCTCCCTTTGAAAAACATGGATGTACAGTCTTGCACTACGCTGGATCTGAGCTTACATAAGCTGATAAGTTAAGAGGACCCGGTAAGGCATATAATTACAATGTTAAAATGTAAGACTTCAATGACCATTTTCTTAGAAACTATTTATTGCATCTACTTCAATTTTACAGTACATTAAACGGACTTGTGTACGCACTTTAACAGTTTTTTTTTTTGTAGAATAATTGTTTGAACAGTAAATTTTTTTCGCAGTAGTCAAGTTTTTCATAAAAATATCATACTAATCACTTCAAAATGTCAAGACTATAGATAATTTTATAAAACGGCTGTTAAAATGTTTATCATTTATATAAACATAATGCCTGAAAGTATGAGCTTTTTATGCCTAATAGTTTTTCAAGAAAATTTTGCTTTATGTATCAAAAAAAGCAGTTTTGAGATATCGAGCTTCAACGTTAGAACTAATCTTTTCAATACATCCCAGAATCTTAGGAAGGATTGTCAGGTTTATGAAGAATATCTTATAATATTTGAATATGTATTATTTCATAAGCATTATTTTCATCAGCATATTTCAATAAATTATTATATTCATCTCCATAGTTCTCGAGTTTATCTCCAGAAACCATCAGTGATTATTTCAGCATCCATATGTGGATCTTTAATATCAACATTATTTGCAGTGATATCTTTGGTTTTCCAACATTCTTCCGCTTTCTGAAAACCCTATTACTGTGTCGTGGCATTGTAAACAACTTGAAATAACAGCCAAACACAATAACAAAATATTCGCACTCACATTAATAACAAACTAAGATGTTTACACAAAACAAACTGGCTAGATTATGTTGCTACGATAAATCAGTAATCAGTGTTACCAAAAAGCAGTATGAGCATTTCAAAAACTTCCGAAAACTTTCCTTTCTAAAGAAATTGGTTTTTCATAGCAAAAACAAATAGTTTCAATCTTATAATACTTCTATTTTTCTCAAACAGAAGTCATCCGTGTTTCTGTTGTTTTACTCCTGGTCATCAAAGAGAACTAAATTACAATGTCAATCGCATATCGACAGCTTTTAAAAAAAAATTAGCTATGCCCTTAGCATAGTCTATTCCCATAGTTTTCTTCTGTTTATAAGGAACTAGTAATAAGATCACTCTGCTAATGTTTACTTTGATTAACATGATAGTCATATAGTTGTTGTAAGAAATTTGTTTGCAGAGTAGGTAGAGAACATCAGATTTTTACTTTCTATATACGCACTCTGTACATAGAGCATAGAGAAGGTATTGCATTGCGCCCAAAATTCGATACCGAGATATCACCAGAAATGTATGTTTTGAGTCCCCCTGAATCAAAAAAAAAACATTTTTAGAAAAATGTCCTTGTGTGTCTGTCTGTCTGTCTGTCTGTGTAGTGAGTGTGCGTGCGTGTGTGTGGGGGGGACGGCAAGGCTCAAAAAACGAAAAGACCGTTAAATAACAAATGTGGTATTTAAGTTTGGCAGCTTCCAAGGATGCGACACGAAGATTTTCAAGAAAATCTCCCCACCCCACACTACCTATAACATGGAGCTATTTGATCTCCTAAAAAATGGCTCTAACGATTTTGATTAAAATATTGTATATCAAAGATATTTACTTGATAAACAAAATGAATATCTTGAATCTTCTGGGAATAGCCTCTGAAGACTACTTTATTCTGGTGAATTTTACGGAATTTTGAATAACTGGTAAAACGTAAGAGATGGACAAAAATTTAGCCCACAAAAAATGTATAGCACATTAAAGCACACAATTTATGTTATATACATTTTTTTCGTGGAGTTTATAGGGTTTTTTTATTTTTTTTTTATAGGTATTCTTTGTTCTTGGTTTCCGCTTTGAAAACTTATACTTTTCTCATACAGGAATTGGTCAACTCCTGTCCATACAAACCAAGGAACTTCAGTCACTTAGCAACCAGCTTTTGACTATTACTTTAACCTATGCTATTGCCTACAAACGCTGAGGAGATAAAATGGGAGCCGTTGAAAGTTAGGCGTGAGAAACAGAGGTTGTGCGCTTTATTTAAAGTTTACGCTGGCTTAAACACATGGGAGGGCGTTATTGACAAACTGGAAAACCCAACTTACTATGCATGAAACGATCATCCGTTCAAAATTAAGGGTAGAAGATCCAAACTGATGTGGGAAAGTTCTCCTTTGTTAATAGAACCATAAAAGATTGGAATGAATTGCCTGGAGCAGCCTTTCGGGGTTGTCCTCTGTCTCTGAAGAAATTTAGGAAAAATCTTGATATTAATATTGGATAATTTTTGTAAATATTCCTTAAATGAAATGCTTGTGATTTTATATTGTTGTAAATACAAATGTTAAATTGGTTAGTGATTCTAATTATGAAATTAATTAATCTGAATTGAGAGAAAAATTAATGTTTTCATATTTGTTGTAAATAACTATTATATCTAGCTTACAAAGCCATAAACTGGCAGCGGTGATTTATTGTTCCTATATCTTGTATACACATATAACTCTGCCACCGGGTAATACCCACTTGCAGAGAAACACACACTCACACACACACACACACACACACACACACACACACATTTCAAACTACGTAGTGTTAGGCAACCGGCTTTGCGGGTTGCGTGTCAAGTGTGCACCCCAATGGGTTTGCCCATTCCTGCAAAACGGTTAAATATTAGGCAACCCAAAGGACATAGAGAGACAGGCCTTTATTCACCAACGTGTTACTCGTATATCAGCGCGCGCATTTACAGATAATATACAGTTAAAAATCTAATGCGTTCTATTCACATGTCTTTCTCTACATCTCTGCCACACAATTATTGTTAAACAGCTTATGCCTCTATTTACTTCATGCTACTCGAGAACAAATTTGCAGCAATAATCTTATTACTTGTTTGGTCAAAAGCTGGTTGCTATGTGACTGAAGTTCCTTTATTTATATGGACAGCAAATCCTATATGAGAAAAGTAAGTTTTTCATAGATGAAACAAAAAACTATTAATATCTCAAAAACTAACAACTCCACGAAAAAAATATATGTAACATAAATTGTGTGTTTTAACGTGCTCTACACTTCTTGTGTAGTAAGTTTTATCCAAGTCTTCCGTTATAACAGATATACAAAATTCCGTAAAATTTGTCCAGAATAAAGTAAACTTAAGAGGCTATTCCCAGAAATTTCAAGATATACATTTTGTTTGTCAGGTAAATTTCATTAATATATGATATTTTAATCAAAATTGTTAGAGCCATTTTTGCGAAAATCAAAATGTTCGAAAAACGTTCCATGTAAAGGGTAGTTTGGGGTGGGTAATTTTTCTCAAAATCTTAGTGTCGCATCCCTGAAAGATACTAAATTTAAATACCGAATTTGGTATTTTACCGACTTTTCGTTTTTGAGTTATCGTGTTCACAGACACAGGAACCTTTTTCTGAAAATACTTTTTTACTTTCTCTATACGCACTATGTACATAGTATATAGAGAAGGTATTGCATTCCACCAAAATTCTATACCGAGATTTCACCAGAAATATATGTTTTAGGCTCCCCTGTATCCCAAAGAAAAGTATTTTCAGAAAAAGGTCCATGTGTGTGTGTCCGAGTGTCAGTGTGTCTGTGAACACGATGACTCAAAGACGAAAAGTTTGTAAAATACCAAACTTGGTATTTAAGTTTAGTATCTACCAGGGATGCGACACGAAGATTTTGAGAAAAATTCCCCCACTCCAAACTACCCTTTACATGGAACATTTTTCGAAAATTTTGATTTTCTTAAAAATGGCTCTAACGATTTTGATTAAAATATCATATATTAAAGATATTTACCTGACAAATCAAATGTATATCTTGAATTTTCTGGGAATAGGCTCTGAAGATTACTTTATTCTGGACGAATTTTACGGAAATTTGCATAACTGCTAAACCATAAAACTTAGATAAAAACTTAAAACACAAGAAATGTACAGCATGTTAAAACACACAATTTATGTAATACACATTTTTTTCGTAGAGTTGATCGTTTTTGAGATATTCATTGTTTTTGGTTTCAGCTATGAAAAACTTACTTTTCTCATATAGGAATTTGTCAACTCCTGTCCATATAAACAAAAGAACTTCAGTCACATAGCAACCAGCTTTTGACTTTTACTTTAACCTATGGTACTCCCTTATTTCGCTTCTACTTACAAGGAAACAAGTAATAAAACTATTTCTGCTAATTTGTTCTCGGGTAGCATGAAGTAGCATAAGCTTTTTAACAATAATTTGTTGCAGATATGTAGGGAAAGTCATGTGAATGGTACACACCAGATTTTTTGTATTTAAGGAACCCTAAAACATATATTTCCGGTGAAATCTCGGTATCGATTTTTTGGGTGGAGTGTAATACCTTCTCTATACACTACGCTCATAGTGTGTGTAGAGAAAGTAATGATATACAGTTAAAAATGAATCATACGCACATCCCTTTAAAATCCTATTAAAATTGACTGTACTGACGAAGGGAGGGTTACCGCAAATGGAGCAGAGCAGCAGAAGTAGACTGCGATAATGATGCGCACTGTCGAAGGAAAACTATCGAATTACTTGATAGTCAACTAACCAATGATATTCAGTTGTTACCCAAGTATTCGATTTTTCATTCGGTTTAGATCTGAACTATACTGTTACTGTTGTTAGTCCTCAATCACTTTTCAAGCCCCTTCCATTGCTGACATGATGCCAAACCCATTCCAGAGAGTCTAAAGTACATATTTTTTGTTTCATTTATTACTTTCTCTATACGTACTATGTACATAGTGTACAGAGAAGGTATTGTACTCCACCAAAAAATTCTATACAGAGAGTTTACCGGAAATATACGTTTTAGACTCCCCTGTATCCAAAAAATGTATTTTCAGAAAAAGGTCAATACGTGTATGCGTGTCCGTGTGTCTGTGAACACGATACCTCAAAAACGAAAAGTCGGTAAAATACCAAACTTGGTATTTAAGTTCCAGGGATGCGACACGAAGATTTTGAGAAAAATTCCCCCAACCCAAACTACCCTTTACATGGAAGTTTTTTCGAAAATTTTGATTTTCTAAAAAATGGGTCTAACGATTTTGATTAAAATATAATATATTAAAGATATTTACCTGACAAATAAAATGTATATTTTGAATTTTCTGGGAATAGCCTCTGAAGACTACTTTATTCTGGATGAATTTTGCATAACTACTAAACCTTAAGAGATGGACAATCACTTAACATACAAAAAATGTAGAACACCTTAAAACACACAATTTATGTTATATAAATTTTTTTCGTGGAGTTGACCGTTTTTAAGATATTCCTTTTTCTTGGTTTCAGCTTTGAAAAACTTATAATTTTCTCATACAGGAATTTGTCAACTCTTGTCCATACAAACAAAGGAACATCAGTCACATAGCAACCAGCTTTCACTTTAATTTATGGTACTCCCTTATTTCGCTTCTACTTACAATAAAGCAAGAAATAAGACTATTTCTGCTAATTTTTCTCGATTACCATGAAATAAATAAAAGATAAGCGTATTAACAATAATTTGTTACAGAGATATAGAGAAAGTCATGTGAATGGAACACATCAGATTTTTTAACAGTAGAATGCTAATAAGAAATATAAATATACAATTGGTCACGACGACATACAGTTTGTTATTAACATGTGCATTAATATTGGTAATACTGCCGGAGGAGTGACGGATACACTTGTTAACCAGTAGTGGGAGGTGGCGATTGTTGAACTTTATATAAAAACCAAAATTCTTATTCCAAATCTTAATGCAGCTTTTTTTTTTTCATATAACATTTAAAGCTGTAGTAATGTTGTTACTCAATGTTTTGCAGCTAATTAACAACATAAAAATTATTGTATCTCATTACCTTGACTTATATTCATTGTAACCCCCGCCCCACCAAATGTTTATGTTTTCCATTTACATAACTGTCTACCTTTGCTGCAAACAACTATTCTTGCAAAAGGTTATTCTTTTATTTGCTTCATGGCAATCGAGAAAAACATTTCCAGAAATAGTTTTATTACTTACTTCCTTGTAAGTGGATGGGAAATAAGGGAGTAAATAAGACAAAAATAATTATGTATGACAAATTGATTGTTTTAACATGATCCATATTTTTATGTAGTATGCTTTTGTCCGTCTTTTACGGTTAACAAGTTATGTACACACAACCCAGAATAAAGAGGACTCCAGAGGCTATTTCCAGAAAATTCAAGATAAACGTTTCGTTCACCATAAGAATATCTTAAACAAATGGACTTTCTTAAAAATTGTTAGAGCCATTTTAGAGGGTAAAGGATGGCTAGGGGCAGGTTATCTTCGTGTCGCATCCAGATGCTATTTTGGACTTAGCGTCCATTTCTAATGAAATCTACCCACTATGTACATAGTACTTTTAGAGGAAGTAATATAATTTAGCTAAATTTTGGACCAAGTACCGCAAATACAGAATAAAAATTACTGCCTAAATCAATTTTGCGAGGTAGCAATTTTTGGTTCAATCTTCAATTTTAACCTTAATTCAAATGGTTACTAAATAATACAGAATGCATTTATATAACATAACCTCAAATTAATGAACCATAAACGCACATAATTATAATACGGTAGATAGCCTTAAAAAGAAAAATAAATTTGTTATATATTATTTATTTTTAAAAATATAGAGCTTCATTTCAGAGTTATATGCGCTAGTATGATTTTCATACAATTATCGCTTAGTGACTAAATAATAACTAAGTAATAGTGTGTTTAAATATTGCAAAATAATGACCACAAATCCTTTTCTGTAATATTCGAGAGCTAGAACACCTACATCGTACTTTTAAATCCGAATGAAAGCTGGTTACTTTAGTAACCTATCTATGCTACTAGTGCACGCATTTTACATAAATAAATATTTTTTAAAATCCAAATGAAAATTCGAATAATTTGATAGTCATTTTTAGTATCGCAATACATCCATTATCGAAAATATTCTATAGTGCCCATAACAATGCTGCGAAGGCTCTGTTTGTATCTATGATGACTTCTGGGAGGGAGGAATGAAGGGAGAGACCCGAAGAGCGACTAGATCCGAATGATGAGGTTCCAATTTCGAACTTGGCTCAAGTACGGATTCATTCAAGCCCTTAACTCTAATGTCCCTATCTAGAAAGCAGAAGCGGATCCTAATTGTGGAATACCGAACGACACCAGGTAAGAAAAAAATGTAAAGCGCACATCTACCGTCGAACCGCAACTCCCCGAACACCGTCGCCTGGAACTAAACCTGAAAAAGTTAATAATGAAATGATATAGGAAATGAGGTTTAGTAAATTTTGGTAGACAAGGAACCACGCCAACATTCGCCTTTCGACCCGGGATACCTCAACCCCCTTACGTCAAATAAGATGGGAAATTGAACATGCAACCTCCGGAATGCGTCACCTCGCTCGGTTAAAATTTGTGATACTCAAAATAAGAGAAAATTATATTTTTTAATGTATACCAGAAACAAACAGTAACATACTCTACCTATACACTGATGAATGAGGTAACAGATTCGTCGCGATATGACGTAAAATAAATTATAATAAAATCAAAATTAAAATAAACGATAACAGTTGACACATTCTCATGATTTACTATATTTTGCACTCTTTGGGCCATTTGATGTTTGAAAAATTGCACAAAATGTTCAACATTTTTTCATATATATTTTTTAAATTAAGCTCGTACATGCTTTAGGTACACCGGAGTGTTGTTACTCTGTCTCTAATTTGTGATTTAAAATTACAAGAGAGATAAATTTGTGAGGTGAATAATGCGCCTTTTTGCTTAATTGGGTTGTTAATTGCCTCAAATATCACGACTTCACTCATTTATTTTTACTTTCTCTACACGTAATATGTACATAGTGTATACTCCACCCAAAAATTCGATACCGAGATTTCACCGGAAAAATATGCTTTAGGATCCTCTATATCCCCCAAAAAAAAGTCATAACTCAAAAACGAAAAGTCGGTAAAATACTAAACTTGGAATTTAAGATTAATACCTTCCAGAGATGCGACAGGAAGATCTTCAGAAAAATCCCCCCACCTGAAACTGCTCTTTACATGGAACTTTTTTCGAAAATGTTGAGCTTCTCAAAAATGTCTAACAATTTCTATTAAAATATCGTATATTAAAGATATCTACCTCACAAATAAAATGTATATCTTGAATTTTCTGGGAATAAGCTCTGTAGACTACTTTATTCTGGGTGAATTTTACGGAATTTTGAATAACTGCTAAACCGTAACAGATGGTCAAAAACTTTTCATACAACAAATGTAGAGCACCTTAAAACACACATTTTATGCTATATACATTTGTTCGGGGAGTTGCTCATTTTTAGATATTCCTTGTTTTTGGTTTCAGCTTAAAAAAACTGTCCATACAAACAAAGTAACTTCAGTCACAAAGCAACTACTTTTGACTTTCACTTTAAGCTAAGGTACTCCCTTATTTCGTTTCTACTTACAAGGAAGGAAATAATAAGATTACTTCTGCTATTTTTTTTTTCTCGATTAGCATGAAATAGATAGAAGAATAAGCTTTTTAACAATAATTTGTTGCAGAGATGTAGAGAAAGTCATATGATGGAACAGAGATTTTTTTTTTGTATACAACTCTTAACTACAATCACATTGGTGGTCTTTTAACTTTGTAATAAACGTGCCATCAGTAATCGCCTTTTTCTTTGGAGTTTTTGGACATTAGCTCACTCACACATACACACCCATTCACACTCACATTCATATTTCCAGGCTTAAGGGAGAACAGAATAATTTTGTGTAAGAAAAATTCACATCTCAACCGTGAATTGAATCCGGAACTGAAATAAGTAAGAAAGAATATCTCAACAATAGTCAACTTCAGGAAAAAAACATGTTTACGAATAAATTGTTTGTTTTAACAAGATAACATTTTTGTGCAGTAAGTTTTTGTCTATCTCTTATAGTGCAACATTAAACAAAATACATCCAGTATAAAGAGGTCTTCAGAAACTGTTCCCAGAAATTTCAGGATACACATTTAATTTTTCTCATAAATATCTTTTAATATCCGGCCGGCATTTAATCATAATCGAATAGAGCCATTTTTTAGAGAAATAAATGTTCAAAAATTTTCCCATGTAAAGGGTAATTTGAGGTGTGGAGATTTCCCTCAAAAAACTTTGCGTCGCATTCTTGGAGGATATCAAACCTAAATACCAAGTTTGGTATTTTACCGGCTTTTCGTTTTGTAGTTATCGTGTTCACAGACACACGGGCACACACCATACACATAAACACATCCACACTTGTCCAAAAATTAAGCAAAATTCAACATGATCTGGAATGCAATAGAGTGAGAAAAGCAACAATTTTGATCTGGGGATACCTTTTTACTTTCTGTAAACGTACTATATACATAGTGTATAGAGAACGTATTGCACTCCAACCAAAAATTCGATACCGAGATTTCACCGAAAATATATGTTTTAGGATCCCTTATATCCCAAAAAAGAATTTTCACAAAAAGGTCTGTGTGTGTGTGTGTGTGCGACACGATAACTCAAAAACGAAAAGTCGGTAAAATACCAAACTTGGTATTTAAGTTTAGTATCTTCCAGGGATACAACACGAAGATTTTGAGAAAATCCCTCCACCCCAAACTACCCCTTACATGGAATATTTTTTGAAAGTTTTGATTTTCGCAAAAATGGCTCTAACGATTTTGATTAAAATATCATATATTAAAGATATTTACCTGACAAATCAAATGTATATCTTGAGTTTTCTGGGAATAGCTTCTGAAGACTACTTTATTCTGGATATTTTACGGAATTTTGCATAATTGCTAAACCGTAAGACTTAGACAAAACCTTACTCCACAAGAAATGTAGAGCACGTTAAAACACACAATTTATGTTATACGCATTTGTTTCGTGGAGTTGATCGTTTTTGAGTTATTCATTGTTTTTGGTTTCAGCTATGAAAAACTTACTTTTCTCATATAGGAATTTGTCAACTCCCGTCCATATAAACAGAGGAACTTCAGTCACATAGCAACCAGCTTTTGACTATCACTTTAACCTATGGTACTCCCTTATTTCGCTTCTACTTACAAGGAAACAAGTAATAAGACTATTTCTGCTAATTTGTTCTCGAGTAGCATGAAGTAAATAGATGCACAAGCTTTTTAACAAAAATTTGTTGCAGAGATGTAGAGAAAGTCTTGTGAATGGTACACATCAGATTTTTACGTAAGCACAAAATCTGGCAATCATTTCCACAATGACAATGATGGTGCTGGGCGGGCAATATGGGGTTTGGTGACCCCTCATGGCTACACAGGCCTCGTAGAGCCGTGGATGCTCTCTATCGGGTAGTTCAAGAGCTCTACAGGCAGCAGTTCCCATTCCTCACGGAGAGCACACTTCGGAGGTCTGGAAGAGTCCTCGGTAGGGACTGACGGGCTGTAACTCATTTTCCTAATGCATCCCAGGTATGCCAAAATAGTCAAATTAATAAAATTCAATTTTATTAAAACTATTTCAAATATCTGGTCCTCTCGTACTAAGATATTTAACATATTGGATCCAGTTTGGTGTAGAAATAATAAATGAACTATAACTGTTGCTGCTGCAATGAATGGAAGTACGAAATGAAATGTAAAAGACGATTTAAAGTTGCTCTATTGGGTTCATATCCGGGGACATCAATGGCCAGACCATGCATTGGATATCTTCCCTCTCAAATAGTCGTCCACTAGGTGAGCTCTATGCCGACATGCATTATCGTCCTATAAGATGAAGTGTAGGCCAACTGCACCTCTGAAAAGTAGCACGTTATTTCCAGTATCTCGTCTCTGTACTTCTGGGCATTCACTGTACCACTGTCGAAAATGTAAAGATCTGTACGTCCATTGAATCCTATGCCTGCCGCCGCCACCAAATGGGCGTGTTTCCACGATGTTGGTGGGATGAAACCGGGTTCCACCTTCCCTCCAGATTATTGTGCGACAATAATCATTGTTCAAACTGAATCTGGACTCATCTGTAAACAGCACGTCCTCCATTCATTCAAGATCCAATGTCTTACCGACTCCGTTGTAAACCGAACTGTATGTGTATTCTAGTGAGTGGGGCATACACTGCTGGACTTCCGGCATAGAGGCCGACTGCCCTGAGCCTCCGGTATACAGATTGCCTCGAAACTCGAACCCCTGAGGCGGCTGCAAGCTCGGAAGACAGTTGTCTCCGGGTATCCTCCGATGTCGTCGTGCTGTTATGGTCAAATATCAGTCCTGTTGCGGCGTTGTGATCCGTGGGCGACCATGTACAGGGATCCGACGAACATCTTTTGTTTCTTGAAACCATCACCAAAGCCTAGAAATGACACTTTGTGGCACATTCAGGGCCCGAGAGACTGTGGTTTGAGTCTGAGCTGCCTCTAGATGTCCAGTGATTCTACCCTTCAAAACAGGTTCCGGTTGACGTCTTAGCATGTAAGCACTTTGCGAAGCAGATACTTTCTGTTCACAATGGGAGAACAATAACGAATGAGCCACGCACTGCGTTTGATACTCTCGTATTGGATTGCTGCTCTGGTTTTGTTGACCTTAGAGGCATGTACCTGCTAACCTATCAGAGATCACCAGTAAGGGGAGGCACACACTGTGATATAACGTTCACCGTTTTCCCTTTCAGTTCTATGTTTTTCGAATTATGCTTAACTTTTGGACACTGGTGCACTTTCTCTATACCTATTATGTACATAGTATATAGAGAAGGTATTGCATTCTACCTAAAAATTCGTTTTCAAGATTTCACCGGAAATATACGTTTTAGTGTTCCCTGTAAAAAAAAAAAAAAAAAAAAAAAAAACTTTTTAGAAAAAAAGTCCGTTGTGTGGCCGTGTGTCTGTGAACACAATTCAAAAACGAAAATTCGGTAAAATACCAAACTTGCTATTAAAGTTTAGCATCTTCCAGGGATGTCACACAAAGATTTTGAGAAAAATCCACCCCCCATTCCAAACTACCCTTTACATGGAAAAAAGTTCGAAAATTTTTATTTTCTCAAAAACGGCTGTAACGACTATACCTATACTAAGGATATTTACATGGCAAATAAAATGTACATCTTGAATTCTCTGGGAATAGCCTCTGAAGAATCTTTATTCTGAATGAATTTTGCTGAGTTTTGAGTAACTTGTGAACCGTAAGAAATGGCAAATCTTATTACACAAAAGATGTAGATCACGTTAAAACACACAATTTATGTCATACATTTTTTTGTGGAATTTGCCTTTTCTGAGACATTCCTTGTTATTTGTTTCAGATTCAAAATACTTGAAACGTTTCTCAGACGGAAAATTGAAAACTCCTGTCCTGCATAGAAACGAATTTCAACCATATTGTAACCGGCTTTTAATGAAATTGACTATCGCTTTAGCCTAGTGTATTCCCTTATTTCTCTTCTACTTACAAGGAGGCAAGTAATTAAGATAATTTCTGCTAATGTTTATTTCCAAGTAGAAGAAAATGCTTTTTAACAATAATTTGTTACAGCGATGAAGATAAAGTCATGTGAATGGACATATTAGATTTTTATACAGGGGACCCTAAAACATGTATTTATAATGAATTATTGGGTTATGTGCAGCACCTTCTCCATCTAAATACATGTAGTATGTAGAGAAAGTAAAAATAAGTTTTGCTTATTTTATATCGCATTACAATTCACACACGTAACAATTACAGCACCTGCTATTGAATTATGGCATAGAAAGGTAGCGTTTTTACCTCTATTTCTCTCCTGCGCTTCCTTTCAGCGCATGTATTATTTTTCTTCCAAACAACTCGCAATTACCACGTGACAAGAGCGGATTAAATAACTTAACGAGCACACCCTCGGACGGCTGAGGTATCTCCGCCCGATTATTAACACACGCTCGTATCTGTGGTATAAAGGGTATCAGCAACATTGTTCTTTTTATTTCCGTTTCATTTTTACTTTCTCTACACACACGATGTAATATTAGATAGAAAAGATATTGTATTTCACCCAAAGAATTCGACGTCGAGATTTCACCGGCAATATGATTTATGGTGCCCTGAATCAAAAAAGGATTTTTATAAAAAGACCCGCGCGCGCGTGTCTGTGTGTGTGTTTTTTTTTGTAGTGTTTAACGCCCGCTTTAACTACTTATGGCAGTGACACTGATGATACATGAATGATGATGGAGCACCGGTGGAATGAGATGGCGGGGGAAACCGGAGTACCCGGAGAAAACCCGCCCCAGCACCGCTTTGTCCACCACAAATCTCATATGCGGTCACTTGGGATCGAACCCAGACTAACCACTAGCCCACGGCGCGGCCGTGTGTGTGTGTACAGCTTTATCTCAAAATTGCCATTTAAGTTTAATACATTCCAAGAATGCGACACGAACATTTTGACAAAAATAACTCAACTCTACATGGGAACATTTTTGTCAGAAATGGCTTTAACAATTTTGGTTAAAATACCTCATATTAAAAATATTTACATGAGAAATGGAATATATATATTCATCTTTCTGAGAATAGTCTCTGAAAACCTCATCATTCTGGATGAATTCTGCATAACCGTAAGAGATAAGAGAAAAACCTCCTACACAGAAAATGAAGCTCTCGTTAAAACTGAAAATGTTATATGGTTGTTGTTACTTTCTTGTATATTAACCGTTTTCGAAATATTTCTTGTTATTAGTTTCAGTTTTAAACTATTCAAACTGTTTTTCAAAAGGGAAGTAATCTAATATGTCTTTTGTTTTACTCTAGACCATGCAAAAACAATCGATCTTTAATTGGCCACAT
This sequence comes from Hymenopus coronatus, assembly GCA_030762935.1. NCBI lineage: Eukaryota > Metazoa > Arthropoda > Insecta > Mantodea > Hymenopodidae > Hymenopus > Hymenopus coronatus. Next base: position 44,647,075 of record CM060888.1, on the reverse strand, counting down.
AGCGACCAGTTTTTAAATGATTTGACTATCGCTTTAGCCTAGTGTATTCCCTTATTTCCCTGCTACTTAGAAGGAAGCGAGTAATAAGACAATTTACTTTGATTAGCATGATGTAGATAATGCTTTCTAAGAATAGTTTGATTGCAGAAAAGGTAAGCAAGTCCTGTGAATGTAACACATTAAAATCTTGAGGTTTCTTCATAGGCACCACAAGTGGTGAACCTGACATTACATGAAATGATGAAATAGGAAAGGACATCTGGGATGGAAACGGTGACGCCACTGCTGCTAAAATATATCAATGAGAATGGCGTTTGCGGGATTTGAACAGCAGGCCTTTCCATTCACGAGACCGTGGCTTACCAACCTTGGCTAGTGTTTTCATATTTAATATTTAAATTAAAAGAAACAGCTATTGGATACTGAGATTCCACGGGAAATACATGTTTTGAGACCCCTAAATCCAAAAATAAACATTATAGCAAAATGGCATTATGTGTGTGTGTGTGTGTGTGTGTGTGTCGGTGGACAACATAGCTCAAAAACGAAAAGGCTCTTAAATTCCAAACTTGATATTTAAGTTCAGTAAATTCCAAGGATGCAACACAATCATTTTCAAGAAAATTTCCCCAATTCCAGCTACCCTTTACATGATAAAAAATTTCAAAAACGTTGATTTTCTCAAAAATGGTTCTAACGATTTTGATTAAAGTATTTTATGATCAAGATGTTTACATGACGAATAAATGTATATCTTGAATTTTGTGGGGATAGCCTCTAAACGCCTTTTTATTCTGGTTGATTTTTTTTTAAAAGTTTGCATAACTAGTAAACCGTATGCGACAGACAAAAACTACACAAGTAACTTAGATCTCGTTAAAACACACAATTTATGTCATACATTTTACTGTGGAGTTGGCCGTTTTCGAAATATTCGTTCGGGACACCTTAATATTTTTAATTCTTTTAAAATTGATCGTAATGTTTTGTCGAATTATATGTTATAAAACTTCAGTTTATTTTATCTGGAAAATGTCACTACATTCATTTGTTTCATTCTTGTAATAGCATCAATTACTGCAATTTTACTGTTGTGACCTACATTATTTGATCCTTCTTTTTTTCTACTGTTACGTAATTTAGACTGTTATGTATATTGGACTGAATAAACAATTGCACCAAATTCTGAGGATTCTCAAGTTTATCGTAATACCATACGATATTAATTATGATACCGGAGGCCGTAGCTTGAAATGAGGATGGTCGCAAGGGCTGACGTCTGCGGTGCCTTGGTAGTAAAAGCGGGCGTTAAACACTATCATTTTCTGATAATGCTCGTAGCATTATTGGCGATGTCATCGGAAGATACTACGAGACTGGAGAATACAGCCTGAATCTCGACGGTCTACAAGCGAACGAGATGAAGATCGCCAGTTGCCTGCAACAATTGCTGTTCGTCGCCTAGCAGAGGTTTGAGATGTAATGGTTTCCGCTAGTACAGTAAGAAGGCGGCTCAAGGTACATGCATTGCTATCCAGAAGGCCTTCTAAGGTACCAAAACTTCTCCCACAGCATAGAGTTGAACGACTAAACTTTGCACGTCAACACACCAATTGTACCATGGAAGACTGGGAGCGTGTCTTGTTTACGATGAGTCCCGTTTTACTCTGTATTCTTCTGATGGTCGACTACGTGTGTGGAGAAGACGAGGGGAGCGCGATAAGGAAGTTATATTACAACCAACAGTGAGTGGCCTTTGGTGGAGGTTCGATTATAGTCTCGGCTGGAGTTTGTCACAAGCCATGCTCCATTTGTTGGTGATAATTTCATTCTAATGCATGATAATGCCAAAGCACACACTGCACCTAAAGTTTCTATTACACTTAATCAATTAGGCATCAATGTATGGAATGACCAACACGTAGTCCCGAACTCAATCCTATTGAGCATGTTTGAGACATTCTCATGAGGAGGTTTCGCCAAAGAAGAATTGTTCCAGAACAAATGAACTTCAAGGTGCTCTGGAAGAAAAACGGGAAAACATTCCTCAAGAAAATATTCTAAGAATAATCGAGAGCATGCCACGTCGTCTAGAGCATGTCATTAGAGCTAGGGCTGGCAACATACACTATTGAAGTCAGAAAACTAAAAAATTAAGTGTATTAAAACACAGAACACTTGTTTGCTGTAAATTATCCTGCTTTCAAAAGATCTGGCTATCCCCATAGCCTATAACACTCCCTTATTTCCCTCCTACTTAAAAGGAAGTAAAAAAAGACCATTTCTGATAATTTTATCTCGATGAGGTAGCTATAAGAATGAGCTTCCTAACAATGATTTGTTACAAATATGTAGAGAAATTCATATAAACGGAACATGTCAGATTTTTTCAAATATATACCAATTAAGACCTGCCTCTGGTTTAAAGGACCCTTTCCAGCATTATACAATATGTTTTAAATTGATGCCGAACCAAGAATGGGAGTTCTTACTCAGGTTCTATGTGATACAGAAATATATTTTGACCGTTACCCAGGAACAAAGCCGCGCGCTTGGCCTACGCTATCGGAGGTAACGCAGGTAGGTTGAGAAGCACTAAATCGCGTATTTTAAGTGTTAAACACTTAATGCTTAGCTAACACTAAGGACTTTTTTGATATGTTTAGATATGTTTATTCTTCCAATATACGTTTTCATCATAAGATAATGACTGAAAGGAAATTTCGGGAAAATGAGATGGGAAACGTTCATTGCTAATAGTATCTGTTAGATCCTATCTAACGTTAGTGGTCTTGAGGATGAAGGCAAAGGATCTTATACTTATCAGAGGCAAGAATGCTACTAGAATGCTACCAAAGGACTATAGATAAAGTTAAGTAAAGCTAAACTCCCTTTGCAATGATAAAATAATATAATTTTGTTTCTTTAACTCGTAATACTAAATGGAACATGTGTACATTTAACAGAAAGTTCTTGTTAATACATATCTATAGTAAGTTTTTGAGAGTTAGTAGTGGATATGATTACAAATTGATTAGGGGAATAACTACGAAGGGTTTTCAAATGAAAAGATACGAAACGGCTAGCGACCAAACCGGTTGAAATTTGAATATGCCATTTTGCGATGACGTAATGAGACATCAAGGGACTCGACTGTAGTGTCCGGCGTAATTCTGCGCATGCCCAGCTGCCCGCACATGTCGCAGGAGAGAAGTGCTGCAGTTGTGTGTTCCGTTTGAGAACATCAAGGCGTTCACATTGCAAAACTTGACGGCTGAGAAGCAGGAAGATGTTATCAGATTTCTGACTACAGAAGGAGTCAAACCGACCGATATTCATCACCGTATGGCTGTATATATGGGAAAGACTGTGTTCGAAAAGATAGAGAAAAAGTGGGGTGTCCATTTTCGTGAAGGTCAAGAATATTTGGGTGATGACCGAGGCCAGGACATTGCCGAACTCATCACCTTGGTGAGAAGTTATCGGCGTGTCATAATGAGAATGTTGGCAGTGATGATTAGGGGGTCAAGGATGGAACAGTACGGAGTGTTGTGTACTCCAGGTTGGGTTAGCGTAAGGGACTCAAAATGTACATGAAGTGGATACCGAAAAAGCTCAGCGAGCCGCGAAGGGAACTGCACTGGCTAGCACTGCAACACCTATTCCGGTATCGTGAAGAATTCGCTTTCTTAGAGCGGTTCGTCACCGGGGACGAGATCGGGTGCGATCACCTTGAGCCAGAGACAAAGCGGGAAAGATTGCAATGGAAGCATACATCTCCACCCCCCCTCTAAAAACTTCAAAGCTGTGCCCTCAGCAGGCAAAGTGTTCCTCAACGTTGTTTTCGACTTCAATGGAAACACCATAGAGATTACGTCTGCTGTGAGACACTCCGTAGCCTACGCCAAGTCCTCAAGAAGAAATGGCTTGGGCTGCTCACGAAGGAACTGATTCTGCTCCACGATAATGCGCGTCCACACTTTTCCAGGGTTACACAAAGGGTATTGACGAATTCAAATGTATGGATGCTTGAGCGCTTCAACTAGGAAAAAAATTAATGTGTTCCATTCACATGACTTTCTCTTCATCTCTGCAACAAATTATTATTAAAAAGCTTACGCTTCTATTTACTACATGCTAATCGAGAAAAAATAGAAATATTCTTATTACTTGCTATCTTGTAAGTAGAAGGGAAATAAGGAAGTACTATAGGCTAATCTGATAATCAAAAGCTGGTTGCTATGCGACTGAAGTTCCTTTGTTTGTATGGACACGAGTTGACAAATTCCTGTACGAGAAAAGTATGCGTTTCATAGCTGAAACCAAAAACAAGGAATATGTCAAAAACGATTAGCTCCACGAAAAAAAAAATATATGACATAAATTGTGTTTTTAATGTGCTCTACATTTTTTGTGTGTTAAGTTTTTGCTCATCTCTTACGGTTTAGTAATTATGCAAAATTCCGTAAAATTCATCCAGAATAAAGTAGTCTACAGAGTCTATTCCCAAAAAATTCAAGATATGCATTTTATTTGTCAGGTAAATATCTTTAATATTTGAAATTGTAATCAAAATCGTTTGAACCATTTTTGAGAAAATCAAAATTTTCGATAAAAGTTTCATGTAAAGGGTAGTTGGAGGTGGATTTTCTTGAAAATCTTTGGTATCTTCCAAGGATGCGACACAAACTTAAATACCAAGTTTAGTATTTAACGGTCTTTTCGGTTTTGAGCTATACTGCCCATAGGCACATAGACACAAAAACGCATACACTCACAGAATTTTTTGCTTTTTTTTTTTTTGGGTTTAGGGGGACCCAAAATATGTATTTCCGGTGAAATCTCGGTATCGAATTTTTGGATGGAATGCAATACCTTTTGTATACACTATGTGCATAGTACGTGTGGAGAAGGTAAAAATTGGACTGGTTCTTGTCAGAGCCACAGGAATTCTGGGAACAGAGAATTCTTCTGCTCGTGAAATGATGGGATAGTTGTGCTCAGGTCTCTGATGATTACTTTTGAATAAAGACTTCAGTTATGCCCACAATGACGTATTGTATCTTTATATTTAAACACCCCTCGTACAAGAAAAGGCAAAACAACTATATTTCTCATTCAATATCAGCCTCGAAACTCACCCAAGTCATAAGTAGACATTTGAGTAGGCAACTAACTGCCCTTTGACTTTTTACCTGGTAGGAAGGCAGGTATGCTGATAACGAACAAGGAGAAACCTGTTTGATTTCATAACACGTGCTTGCCAAGAACACACTCTGAGGTGCGAGTAAGTGGTTGTTCCACAGCTTCGTGTGCTGCCTAATCTCAAATTATGCAATTTTCAACGCCGATTAAAAACAGATTCTAAAAGTGCTTCAAACCTACTACATCAAACTTTGAAACAGTTCCAGCATAAGCTATAAAACTATTTTTTTTTTATTAATTTCGAAACTGCTTGTATAAAATTGTTACCTGAAAAAAGTGTCCGCAGAACAGTTTTATTTGGTAGTGTTTAACGCCCACTTTTACTACATATGTCACCGCAGCGGTGACACTGATGACACATGAAATGAAGATGGTGCACCCGTGGAATACGAAGGCGTGGGAAACCGGAGAATCCGGAGAAAATCCGCCCAGCGCCGCATTGTCCTTCATAAATCCCACATCCGTCGCTTAGGATCAAACCCGGACCGCCAAGGAGGGAGTCTAGTGGTCTAACCACCCGGCTACATCCGATATGCTCCATTCACATGGCTTTCTCTAATTATTCTTATAAAAGCTTACTCTTCTACCTACTTCATCCTAATCATGATAAATATCCGCAAGAAATGGTCTTATTACTTAGTTCATTATAAGTAGGAGGGAAATAAGGAATACACTAGGCTAAAGCAACAGTCAATTGTTTTTAAACTATTGCTATAAGGTTGAAATTCGGTTATTTTTGCATGACAACAAAAGAAAAAGTTATGAATGTTTCTCAAACGGGAATTTTTCAGCATGTTAAAATTCAAACCACAAAAATGTCTCTAAAGTGGATAACTTCTCAAAACATATACGTGGCATAAGGCGTGTGTTTCAGTAAGATCTAGGTGTTTTGTGTAGTACACTTTTGTCTATCTCTTACGGCTTACCAGTTTTGAAAAAGTCATCCAGAATAAACAGGTCTTCAGAGGTTACTCCCATATAATTCCAGCTATTTTAATTTATTATTTTATTTCCATTTTAATTGCCAATTATATATCTTTAATATACCGTATTTTAGTAAAATCCTTCCAGCCAATTATTGAGAAAATGGTAGTAAAGAGCAATTTCGGGTGAGGGAATTTTCTTGAAATCTTCGTGTTGCACCTCGGGAAGATGCTGAACTTAATTTTAAAGTTCAGTACTTAATTGAAATGTTTGTTTTTTAGTTATGTTGTTCACATAAACACGGAATTCTACACACATGGACCTTTTTCTATGTTTTTCTTTCTCTACACGTACTATGTACATAGTGAATGTATGTTAATAGAGAAGGTATTGTAATGCACCCAAAAATTCGATACCAATATTTCACCGGAAATATATGTTTTGGATCCCCCAGAATAAAAAAAAACACATTTTTTGAAAAAGGTCCGTGTGTGTATGTCTGTGGGCAGTATGTCTCAAAAAACGAAAAGACAATTAAATATCAAACTTAGTATTTAAGTTTGGTATCTTCAAAGAATGCCACATAAAGATTTTCAAGAAGATCACCCTATCCCCAACTACCTTTCACATGGCACATTTTGATTTTCTTAAAAAAGTCTAACGATTTGACTAAAATACTTATGTTTAAGATATTTTTATAACAAACAAAATATATATCTTGAACTTTCTGGGAATAGCTTCTGAAGACCTCTTCATTCTGAATGATTTTTATATAACTGGCTAATCGTAAAAATACAAAAACTTGGTACCAAAAAAATGTAGATCTCATTAATACTCACAATTTGTGTCATTTACATTTGTTTTATAGAGTTAAACGTTTTCGAGATATTTCAAATTATTGGTTTCAATTTTAGCCACTTCAACTTTTCTCAGACGGGAAAACATCTTTCTTCTCGTTTGTTTATTCCTGGCAAGCTAAGAGATTGGAATTTCAATTGTTTCACATAGCGACCGACTTTTATAGAATGAGACTTCAGTTTTAGCCTGTGCATTTCCTTATTGCTCTTCTACTTACAGGAAGCTAGTAATAACACTAATTCTGCTAATGTTTATCTTGATTAGCTTGATCTACATAACATATTAATGTTTTGAATAAAAGGTTTGTTTACCGAGCAGCTAGAGGACACCATGTGAATGGATCACATCAGATTTTTTCCTTCTACTCATAAGGAAGCAAGTAATAAGGACAAGTTCGCTAATGTTTAGCTCGATTATCATGAAATAGAAGAATATTTTTAACAGTGATTTGTTTTAGAGATGTAGTGAAAATTATGTGAATGGAACACATCAGTTTGTTTTATACTAGGGATCCTAAAATGTGTATTTCCAATGAAATCTTGGTATTGAGCTTTTAGGAGTGCGTATGTTCAATGTACTAAGTAGAGAAAGTAAAAAAAAAAAATTAAATATCTACTTCCAATTTGAAACAATTTTAAGAACGGATTTTAATACCAATAAGATGAAATCAGAAATGGCTAGCTGTACAAAAAATTAGCAGAAATAGTCTTATTACTTGTTTCCTTGTAAGTAGAAGCGAAATAAGGGAGTACCATAGGTTAAAGTAATAGTCAAAAGCTAGTTGCTACGTGACTGAAGTTCTTTGTTTATATGGACAGGACTTGACAAATTCCTATATGAGAAAATTAAGTTTTTCATAGCTGAAACCAAAAACAATGAATACCTAAAAAACGATCAACTCCACGAAAAAATGTATATAACACAAATTGTGTGTTTTAACGTGTTGTACATTTCTTGTGTTTTAAGTTTTTATCCAAGTTTTACGGTTTAGCAGTTATGCAAAATTCCGAAAAATTCGTCCAGAATAAAGTATCTTGAGAGGCTATTCCCAGAAAGTTCAAGACATACATTTTCTTTGTCAGGTAAATATCTTTAATATATGATATTTTAATCAAAATCGTTAGAGCCATTTTTGCGAAAATCAAAATTTTCGAGAAATGTTCCATGTAAAGGGTAGTTTGGGGTGGCGGGATTTTTCTCAAAATCTTCGTGTCGCATCCCTGGAAGATACTAAACTTAAATACCAAGTTTGGTATTTCACCAACTTTTCGTTTTTGAGTTATCGTGTTCACAGGCACACTGACACACGGACACACGCACACATACACACACGGACCTTTGTCTGAAAATACTTTTTTTGGATACTGGGGACCCTGAAACATGTATTTCCGGTGAAATATCAGTATAGAATTTTTTGGTGGAGTGCAATACCTTCTCTATGCACTATGTACATAGTGTGTGTATAGAGAAAGTAAAAATGTATATAACAAACTGTGTGTTTTAACGAGATCTACAGCTTTTGTTGAAGTTTCTGTCCATTTCTTGCGGGTTACCAGTGGGTCTTCCAGAATGAAGAGGACTTCAAGAAATTCATGACATATATTTAGTATACGGTATATTAATGAAGGTCGTTAAAGACATGTATGAGAAAATCATAATTTTAGACAAACCTACCAAGTAAAGAGTATTTTAGGGCGGAAGATGTTCTTGAAAATCTTCATGTGGCATCCTTGGAAAATGAACTTAAATATCAAGGTTTTTGAGTTTTGTTGTTCATAGACACAACGGCACGCAAGGACCTTTTTCTAAAAATGTATTTTGGATTCAGGGAGTCCTAAAACATTTATTTCAAGTAAAATCTCGCTATTGAATTTTTGTGTGGAATACAATACTTTATGTATTATGTGCTAAGTACAGAAAAAGTCTTCTTTCGAGGAGTAGGTGTAACGTGCTAGCCTCTGGTTTCAAAGGTAGAGTACAAATCGGGGGGAGGGCGATGTATTTTTCCGGGCGTAAAAATTCTTAACATGACTTCCATCGGAAGGAAAGTAAAGCCGCTTGTCCCGTGTCGTAGAACTTTAAGACTGATCAATAGGCCTCTGATCAAAATTAAGCGATCTTTCACGGCCTATATAGATAGAGACGCTGAAAACTCAGCAGTTAAAGAGTATCCATATAAAAGTCAATTTAACTGGATTTTAAGTAGAGAACGTAAAACATATTAAACTTGTGTTGTTCAACCTATATGATACACAGGGGAGTCCAAACATTGACTTGAAGGGTAAACAACTAAAACTCTGATGTGATCCATTCAAATGACTTTCTATACATTTCTGCAACAAATTATTGCTAAAAAGCTTAGTTTTCTATTTACTTCAAGCTAATCGAGGAAAACTTAGAATAAATATCCTTATTACTTGTTTACCTGTTAGTAAAAGGGAAATAAGCGAGTACCAGAGGCTAAAGCGATAGTCAAATGATTTAAAAACTGTTTCTGTGTGATTGAAGTCCCCTTGCATGGCCAGGAGTTGATAAATTCTCGTATGAGAAAAGAATATCTCAAAAACGGTCAACTGCACGAAAAAAAATGTATATAGCGTGAATTGTGTGTTTTAACAAGCTCTACATTTTTTGCCGAGTAAACTTTTGTCTATCTCTTACGGTTTACCAGTTATGAAAAATTACGAAAAATTCATCCAGTATAAAGATGTCTTCGGAGGGTATCTTATTTTGTATGTAAGTATCTTAAATTAAAATCGTTAGAGCCATTTTTGAGAAAATCAAAATGTTCTAACATTTTTCCATGTAAAGGGTAGTTGGGGGTAGAGCGATTTTCTTGAAAATCGGTGTGTCGCATTCTTGGAAGATATTGAACGTAAATGCCAAGTTTGGTATTTAACAGACTTTTCGTTTTTGACTTATGCTGCCCACACACACAGGGACATTTTTCTAAATCAGCTTATTGGGTCTCAACATATATTTCTGGTGAAATATCGATATCGGACTGCCTCCGTGGGAGAGTGGTCAGTGTACTGACTTCTCAAACGGAGGTCCTGGGTTCGATTCCCGGATGGGGGCGGGAATTTTTCTTTAACCAGAACTATTCCATATCCCCCAAAGTGTCTGGAAGTGTGTGTGAGTGAAGAAAATAAAATTATCTAAACCAAACGTAAAAAAAAAAAAAAAACCTACAGACAACGAGTTGTTTCAAGTGCAAAGCCCGCGATATGCCTTTGATGTTCAAGAGGGCTATATAAATGAACAATAAAAAAATACCTTATAGATTGTAAATCTATTAAGGAGATTTTTCTTTTACCATATAACATTCCATTTATATTCATGAAATGATATTAGTACAATTAATACACCATTAGAATTGCATTATTTATAACTTTGAGGGATATTAGGTTTTTTTACAGATAGTATGCTTTCTCTACACGTACTATCAAAATTTAAGACTTTAACTGTCCTTAAACAAATCCATCCTTTCTTAATTTTGTTCAGTAGTTTAACTCTTGGAATGACGAGCAACCACAAAATGGGCTTAAAGTGTGTTGTACTGAGTAAGCAACAGGGAGCCGAAAATCTTACAGCAACATGTTTTTGATGATCCTTACCAGACGCCACTGATCCAGTTCCCACTTTCAAGCTTACACTGGAGTTCACTTGTAACAAAAAAGTAAGGGATGAAGGAAACAGACGTTCTCACTCCACTAGAGCTGAAAAGTAGTCCGGGTGTTCCGAGAAAGGGAGACAGACACAACTGGGGTTCTTTACGGAGTTTTTACTTATTCCTGAAAGGTGACTGTCATCAAGAACAGAAACCGTATGCTCTGACCACAGATAATCGTTTCACTACCAACGGTTTACAAGGTATACTGAACATTGTTTGAACCTCTCAAAGGGTTATAATTGATTAACCAAATAGTAGGTTTATACTTCCTCTATCATATACGGTGTACACAGTAAGTAGAGAAGAGTTGTATTCCACCAAAAAATTGTATACTGAGATTTCATCGGACATACATGTTTTGAGATCCCATGAATAAATAGAATAGCACTTTCAGAATAATATTTGTGTCTGTACGCACTCAAAAATAAAAGTTCGTTTACCACCAAAATTGATATTTAATTTCACTATCTTCCAAGGAAGCAACAGGAAAATTTCCAAGAAAATCTATACCCCAAACTGGACAAATTTTGTAACTTTTTATTTTCTCAAAAAGGGCTGAAGGGATTTTTATTAAAATACTGTGTGTTTCAGACATTTTCTCAGTAGTTATAAACCATATTTCGAATTTTCTGGGAATAACATCTGAAGCCCTCTTCATTTTGGACGACTCGTTTATTTTTTATTATTTTTATTGATTCATTTATATAGCCCCTTTTAATATCTAAGGTCATATCAGGGGCTTTGCATTAGAAGAAACTCGTCTGTAGGCTCTTTACGTTGGGTTTAAATCGTTTTTTATTTTCCTCAAAACACACACACACACACACACACACACACACACACACACACACACATCCTATTCTAAAAATACCTTTTTTTATACATGGCACCATAAAACTTGTATTTCGGGTGAAATCTTGGAACCAAATTTTTGGGTGGAGTGCAATACCAAGAAAGATAAGGTCACAACCCCTCTCTCTATTTCCGTCTCTCTCACCTCTCTCTGGCGTCATACGTGGTCTAAAGGTAAAGACGCATTTTGTGGGGCACAAAAATCCCTAGCATGGCTTCCTTCAGAAGGGAAGTAAAGCCGTTGGTCCGGTGTCCTAAATTTTCGATATGTAATGGAGCTTCAAGGCTGATAAAAAGGTGTCTGAGCAAAATTAACCTGTCCTTCACGCACAATATATGTTAGATTGCCAAGAACCACAGCAGTTGAAGAGCGTCCATAAACAAAACTCAATTTAATTTGTATGCACTCTTTCGGTGTGCTCCCAACAGAGCTACTCTAGAATTGCAGCCACTCCTTGATTCCCTCTTTCGCCCATCTCTCTGGGTTATGTAGATTCTCGCCGTTCCCTAATTCCAAATGTGAATTGTACAGAATATGAAATATTTTAAAAGGTAATGTAATATTCCTGTGGAGAATTTTTTTTTTTTTGTGCAGTTTAAGATTACTCGCTCATTTATATGATGCTCTGCAAGTCCCGATCCGGATTTCAGGCCTCTGCAAGTCCATCTTCAGCACTGTTTTTAGGCATAAGATTTCCAAGTTCTAAGCTGCCTATTATCTCCATCGTCTCCCCTGGTGGTAGACAAGGTTACCATCTCTCGACAACTTACAATCAGCTCCATTTTCCTCTTCTTTTTACTTTCTCTACACATACAAGTTATTGCACCCAAAAATTCGATACCAAGATTTCACCGGAAATACATGTTTTGGGTCCCCCTGAATACAAAAAAAGCATTTTTATAGGTCCATATGTATGTGTGTGGACAGTATAACTGAAAACCGAAAGACCGTTAAATACCGAACTTGGTATTTAAGTTTGTTATCTTCCAAGGGAGCGTCACGAAGATTTTCAAGAAAACCCCTCCACCCCCACTATCCTTTACATGGAAAAATTTTCGAAAATGTTTATTTTCTCAAAAATTGCTCTAACTATTTTGATTAAAATAGGCATATTACAGATATTTACATGACAAATAAAATTATATCTTGAGTTTTCTGGGCATAGCCTCTGAAGACCACTTTATTCTGGACGAATTTTCGGAATTTTGCATAATTGCTAAACCATAAGAAATGGACTAAAACTTATAACACAAAAATGTAGAGCACGTTAAAACATACAATTTATGTTATATACATTTTTTTCGGTGAGATTTTTTTTTTTTTTTTTTTGAGATATTCCTTGTTTTTTGGTTTCAGCTTTGAAAAACATACTTTTCTCATACAGGAATTGGCCAACTCGTGTCCATACATACAAAGGAACTTCAGTCACATAGCAACCAGCTTTTGGCTTTCACTTTAACCAATGGTACTCCCTTATATTGCTTCTAAGAAGGAAGCAAGTAATAAGACTATTTCTGCTATTTTTTTCTCAATTAGATGAAGTAAATAGAATAATTTGTTGCAGAGATGTAGAGAAAGAAGTCATGTGAATGGAAAACATCAGATTTTTTTCAATTCCTTTTTGTTTTACCTTCACAGTTTTTAAAATGCATCTGGTATATGCCGGGTTGTTTGAGTTTATCTATTATTGTTCGTAGCCATCATCTCGAAATGATAGTTAAGACGAACTCGGCAACAAGATTACTCTTATTTGCTAAGTTGCTACAAGACGCAGTCCAAACGTTATGGCTCCGTTAGCAGGTGCATGGCAACGCCGAGAGAGTCGAGGCAAGCCCTTTTTTTTCTTTTTTACAGTAACGGAGTCTTATCAGGACTCCGGTACTGTATCCCTATCCCTATTTACATTTACTGATTACTGGTTTACTGTTTCTTTTACAAACATATACACATTGCACAAACATATAACATCCATGCCCAAGGCGGGACTCGAACCCACAATCCCCTACCCACGAAGCACCAAAGCGAGACGCTTTAGCGAGCGTGGCCATGGGGACCGGCACCTGTTGGTCACTACGCTCTCATTACACCACATCCCTCCCGACAGACGCAACGACCCACGCTCCTCCTTTTCAAAAGCGAATCAAACACTTTTTTTTCTCTGTGTGGCCGCCCCCTTTAACCTTGCCTGATCGTACGATCAAAGTGCGTGGACAGTTTTCCTCCCTTTAGCATTTCAAAACTAAAAATAAAGTGAAGAATTTTTTAATATAAATTTCCGTGTTTTTGAAAAGTTGCTCATTAGGTTAGGCAAGGAAAAGCAGAAGGAAAAAACATAAGGTAAAAAATGAAGTAAAATTAACACACATTTTCTTCAGCTTTTCTGCTAATTATTTTTCAGTCCTTTTCATTCCTCCTCATCTTCAAGCCTTAGGCATGCCTAATTACCACAGTCCGCTTCCTACTCACCAAGGAGACCTGGGTTCACTCCTAGAGGACCGCATGTGGAATTTGTGGTGGACGAAGCGGCGTCCGAGTGGTTCTCCGGTTTCATAAGCCAGTTTCACTCCATCAGTTGCTCAATTATAATCTTCGCTTTAATCCATTTCACCGTCATAGAGTATCTTAGTCTATTTTCACGGCCGCTGTCATTAAATTTAAAAAATTGTATTTTCCGGGCATTTACCTCTTACAGATGCTGACTGTAGAATTCGCATTTTAATCCACGACCACGGCACAACAGCCCGGAAAATACAGTTTTTAAACATTTTATCACCATATCATATAATCAACATTCCTCATTTTTGCCAGGTGCAGTAAATAGTAGCTGCAGTGTGGAAACTTCAATTATGAGGAATTTTATTTTACGAAGAACATTGTGCATTTGCAGATAGTTTAAGCTGATTAAACTGTCCAACATTTTAAAGAAATTATTGCTATTACTCACTTAAATATTAATGAAAATGTTAACGTCCTAAATGTGATTTCTGGTCCATAAAGAAAAAAAAAAAGAAAAAAAAAACAAGAGAGCGCATTTTGAACAACAAATTGAACACTGAAAAAGTAAATGCTTAAATTTGGTAAGTTGTGAAGTTAAGACCACATGAATTATAGAGTAGTCTGTCAGACTTTAATAACCATATTAAGAATAGTTTAAGCTTTTTAATTTCTCTATACGAACTATGTACATAGTGTATAGAGAAGGTATTGCACTCCACCAAAAAAATTCGATACCGAGATTTCACCGCAAATATATGTTTTAGGGTCCCCTTTATCTTAAAAAAAAAGTATTTTTAGACAAAGGCCCGTGTGTCTGTGAACACGATAACTCAAAAACGAAAAGTTGGTAAAATACCAAACTTGGTATTTAAATTTAGAATCTTCCAGGGATGCGACACGAAGACTTTGAGAAAAGTTCCCCCACCCCAAACAAACCTTTACATGGAACTGTCTTCGAAAATGTTGATTTTCTACAAAATGGCTCTAACGATTTTGATTAAAATATCGTATATTAAACATATTTACCCGACAAAAAAAATGTATTTTTTGAATTCTCTGGGAATAGCCTCTGAAGACTACTTTATTCTGAGTGAATTTTCCGGAATTTTATATAACTGTTAAACCGTAAGAGAGAGACAAAAACTTACCATACAAAAATGTAGAGCACATTAAAACACACAATTTATTTTGTATACATTTTTTTCTTGGAGTTGAACGTTTTTGTGATATTCTTGTTTTTGTTTTCAGGGTCAAAAATCTTAACTTTTCTCATACGGCAATTTGTCAACTCCTGTCCATACAAACAAAGGAACATCAGTCACATAGCAACCAGCTTTTGGCTTTCACTTTAACCTATGCTACTCCCTTATTTCGCTTCTACTTACAAGGAAGAGGGTAGTAAGACTATTTCTGCTATTTTTTTTTTTTTTTAGATTAGCATGATGTAAATAAAAGCATAAGCTTTTTAAGAATAATTTGTTTCAGGGATATAGAGAAAGTCATGTGAATTGTACACATCAGATTTTTTAATCAATGCAGCGAAAAGTTTCAATATAAGATATGTTGTTAATTAAAATTTACAGATGAATAATTGTATAATAAAAGGGATTTTCTTATGAAATAATTAATAAATGTTATTAGGTGAATTTGACCAAACATTGTGTAGAAATAAGAGTACTTTTCCATAACAAAACTGTATGAATTCTAATGTTTAATAAAATATATCATATTTCCCACTTTTGGCACTTTCTCTACCAATTAATTTAAGCTATAAAAGCGTAGATACGTGCTTATTAATAGACATTCCCAATTTTAAATATTTTTCCATTACCTCTTCATACTCAAAATATGCTCCACACGATGCTATTTTTCACTAATTTGTTAAAAAAAATGGTGTTGACTGCCGTAAACACATTTAAGGAAACATATATAAACTATTATTTTTTGAAAAATCAAGAGTATGAGACAGTATATCACGGGATTAGTAAGTTATCTAAAACGGAGATACTAATTACAGCCAATGTAATATAAATTATACTAAGAAGGGACAAATGCACATTGGAAATGGCCAGTGAAGAATTATTGAAAACACGTCTAAGAAGGCAAGGACAAACAGTTGTCACGAGCTGACAAGCGACCCAGGTAGGAAAGTTCCGTTAAGGGCAGGACATTGGACTATGGGGGTGAGGTTCCACTGCCCGAGAGTGGACACAGCATGGAGAACAATCAATTCCCTTGCTGGTCGAACGACACGAAATCACTAGCCATGGAAGAGTGGCAGAGGTAAGATGTCATATTAAGAGTCCGCGGGGTAGCCGATCGGGCTGCTTATGGCTGCGATAGAAACACTGTTTATTTGATGCACTAACAGACGGTCAAAAGAAATAAGGAATGATTGGCGCGGTCGAGTAAAGTATAGTTGAAAAGGCTAAAATTTAGGAGGAATTCGTGTATGTTCGACGCCAAAAAATCTTATGTGTTACACTCACATGACTTTCTCTA
This sequence comes from Hymenopus coronatus, assembly GCA_030762935.1. NCBI lineage: Eukaryota > Metazoa > Arthropoda > Insecta > Mantodea > Hymenopodidae > Hymenopus > Hymenopus coronatus. Next base: position 44,630,564 of record CM060888.1, on the reverse strand, counting down.
GCTGTTCTACAAACTTCTTACTTACTTACTTCTGCACCTTGCTAATCGAGATACTCATTAGCACAATGTTCTTATTACTTAGTTCCGTGTAAGTAGGAATAAAATAAGGGAATACACTAGGCTAAACCGAAAGTTAAATGTTTTGAAAGCTGTTGTTATGCAATTGCCATTACAAATCGCTTCTTCTCTTGGCCAGGAGTAGAACAAAAGAAAAACGGACTCTCCCGCCTGAGAAAAATGTAAGTACTTCACAACCAAAACTAATAACAAAGAATACCTCGAAAACGGTAAGCTCCACGAAAAAAATGTAATTGACATAACGTGTATTTTAACAAGACCTACATTTTTGGTATAGTAAGTTTTTGTATATCTCTTACGGTTTACTAGTTGTGCCAAATTAAGCAAAATTCATCCAGAATAAACAGGTCTTTAGAAGCTATTCCCAGAAAATTCAAGATATGCATTTTATTTGTCAGGTAAATATCTTTAATATACGATATTTTAATCAAAATCGTTAGCCATTTTTAAGAAAATCAACATTTTCGAAAAAAAATCCATGTAAAGGGTAGTTTGGGGTGGGGAACTTTTCTCAAAGTCTTTGTGTCGCATCCCTGGAGGATACTAAACTTGAATACAAAGTTTGGTACATTAGCCATTTTTCGTTTTTGAGTTATCGTGTTCACAAGCACACGCACGGACCTTTTTCTGAAAATGCTTTTTTTGGATACAGGCGGTCCTAAAACATTTATTTCCGGTAAAATCTCGGTATCGAATTTTCGGATGGAATACAATACTTCTCTATCCCTATGTACGTTGTACATACGGGGATAGAGAAAATAAAAAGACCGAACAAAATGAATAAATGAGTTGAATAATAATCTGGAACTCGACGACAATCACTTGTGTCTTACCACACCTGAGAAAGATTCCATGCAAACAAAATCCTGACTTAGGACACCCACATCTCCATACCGTTCCTAATTATCTTAAACCTGCATGCGGGAAACGAACCTGGTACCTCTATAGGTTACCGCCGTATGTATGAAAGTACTCTTTGACAGTACTATAACTGATAATTTTTCTACGTTAATTAGGGGCAGTAAAAAAGAATGACATCTATTTGTAAATCATTTTCTAAAAACTGGGTTCTAATGTGAATATTATTAAAATTATCACGCGTATTATTTTTATTAGAAGAATGTATTTAGGCAATAAAATTAATATTTAAATAACTGTACAATCTAGAATCTTAATACATGGCAAAATATTACTAGTATTATTGTGTATAATAAATGGTATAGCTCTCAAAATATTTTAAATACTGTAGGTTTTCAAAATTTCACAGATGCATCACTTAAGGGTAACTTGGAGTGAGTGTTTACTTTAAAATGAGAATTTATATTTTTGCATTATATACAAACATTTTATAGACATCATTTAGGCCGAAGATTTTTCAGATCCGCTATTTCTAAAAGCCCAATAACATGTTCAATCAATTTCGCTGTAAATGCACAATTTATGGTCCAATAAATTTTAAAAAAATTAAAAAATCTTATGTGTTTCATTCGCATGACTTTCTCCGCAACAAATTATTGTTAAAAAGTTTATGCTTCTATTTACTTCATGCTAATTGAGAAAAAATTAGCATAAATAATCTTATTACTTGTTTCGTGATCAGTAGAAGCGAAATAAGGGAATACCATAGGTTAAAGTAATAGTTAAAAACTGGTTGCTATGCGACTGATGTTCCTTTGTATGTACACGAGTTGACAAATTCCTGTATGAGAAAAGTAAAAGTTTCTGAAAGCTGAAACTAAAAACAAGGAATATCTCAAAAACGATCAACTCCAAGAAAAAAAAATTATGACACAACGTAGATTGTGTGTTTTAATGTTCTCTACATTTTTGTGTGGTAAGTTTTTGTCTATCTCTTACGCTTTAGTAGTTATGCAAAATTCATCCAGAATAAAGTAGTCTTCAGAGGCTATCCCCAGAAAATTCAAGATATACATTGATATTTAACGGTCTCTTCGTTTTTGAGCTATGCTGTTGACACACACACACGCGCACACACGGACATTTTACCAAAAATGCTGTTTTTGGATTCAAGGAGACCCAAAAATGTATTTTGGGTATCGAATTTTTGGGTGCAATACATTTACCTTCTCTATACACGATGTACATATTACGTGTAGAGAAAGTAAATAGGTGCGTGTGTGGCATTCGGTGAACAACATAACTCAAAATCGAAAAACCAGTTAAATGTCGGTATATCTTCCAAAGACACGACACAAAGACTTCAAAGAAAGTATTCTTAAGTCAAATTTCTATTTACATGAAACAATTTTCGAAATTGGTTAGTGTCTCAAAAACCACTCTAGAGAATTTGATTAAAGCTCCGATTTTATTAAAGATATTTAAATGATAAATATGTATATCCTCAACTTCTTGAAAGTTAATAGTCTTCTTATCGTTTTAATTATAATGTGGTGTTTCAAATGATTAAATTGCATCAAATGAAAGTTCCTGATACTTTGAGTTTCATAAGCGTAGCTTAACATCCAGAGAAAACAATAAAACCAGCATACCTTTGTTTTTTAGAAAACGGCTCTGATGTAACGCCATAATTGGAAATTTAAAACTAATGAGAACAGCAGAGAATCGATTTTATGGTATTACAGACCTAACAAAGCCGAATATTCATAGGGGCAGTTATTTAAATAAAAAACCTGATGTGTTCCATTCACATGACTTTCTCCACATTTCTGCAACAAATTATTGTTAAAAAGCTTATGCTTCTATTTACTTCACGCTAATCCAGAAAAAACAGCAGAAATAATCGTATTACTTGATTCCATGCAGGTTAAAGGGAAATAAGGGAGTAGCATAGGTTAAAGTGATAGTCAAAAGCTGGTTGAAATGTGACTGAACTTCCTTTGTTTATATAGACAGGAATTGACAAATTCCTGTATGAAAAAAGTATAAGTTTTTTTTAAAGCTGAAACCAAAAACAAGGAATATCTCAAAAACGAATAACTAAACGAAAAAAAATCTATATAACATAAATTGTGCGCATTAACGTGCTCTACATTTTTGTGTGTTAATCTTTTGTCAATCTATTACGCTTTAGCTGTTATGCAAAATTCAGTGAAACTCAAAACATGCATTTCCAGTGAAATCTCGGTATCGAATTTTTGGGTGCATTACAATACCTTCTCTGTACACTATATACATAGTACGTGTAGAAAAAGTAAAAAGGGTGTCTTTTTTGGTTTATTTCCGAGCTTAAAACAAACAAGAAAGTCCCCGTTCATAAAATAATTTCGTAGATATTTCTATTACTTGAATCTACAGCAGAGATATTTTAAATTAGCAGATTACTAGTTTTATTCATTAGGTACTTTCCTTAGTAAGGCTAGACATAAATGACAAATGACGATAAAAGTCTGATAGTTCAATTCATATTAGCTTCTCTAGCTGTTCTGCAACAGATTATTCTTAAAACTATTGATCTCTCTGTCTACTTCGAGCAAATCTAGAGAAGCAGAAGATAGCAAAATTGGACTTATTAGTTAGCTCCTACGTTTAAGGATAATAAGACAATACACTAGGCTAAATTGATAGCCAAATATTTTTAAAGCTGTTGCTATGTGATTGAAATCCTTTCATTACATGGCCAGGAGTTGACGAATTCCCGTATGATAAAGTTTAGTTATTTTTGTGTTTTAAGTTTTTTGTCTGTCTTATGGTTAACTATTTGTGCAAACATCATGAAGAATGAAGAGGTTTTCAGAGACTATTGCCCAAATATTTAAGATATAATTTTGTTTGCCATGTAAATATCGTTAATGTAATGTATTTTAATCAAAATAGTCAAGTCATTTTTTATAAAATAAAAATTCCATTTAAAGTGTACCACACAAGGATTTTCAGGAAAATCGCCCCACCCCAAACTACCTTTTAGCTGGAATCATTTACAAAAATTGATTTTTTCAAAAATTGCTTCAACAATTTTGATTAAAATTCCGTATTTACATGACAAATAAAATTTACCGGGAATAGCCTATGAAAACCTTTTCATTCTGGACTTTAGTTTAATTGGTTAACTTAAGAAATACACAAAATTTACTGGACACAAAATGTAGATCTCTTTAAAGCACACAATTTTTGAGGAGTTGACCATTTCAGATATATTCCTTATCATTGTTTCCATGGTAATTCAAAAATCACTTCAAATCGCTATCAATAGTATATTTGAAACAAGATAAAAGTGTCCCCATGTGTACTTTATACAGTGTCTAGACTTGCTGTTGTGCCTGTAAAGCTAAAGGGTGCTAGCCCAAATGTGTCGCAGCATAAGCGCAGGCGCGAGAGAAGATCATTTACAATGTAGTCGTAAGCTAATAGAAGACATTGGAACGGATTCTATTATTATTAAAATAATAATTATATTTAGATATCTTCCAACCACAAGTTCCAAATTGAATGATGTAACCACAATACCATATAAGAAAGTTACCTTTACAAGTAAATAATAGCAAACCTGGATACTGCAGAAAGCGGTAAAGCTGCGCACTTTGTGCAAACTGTGTTATCTCTTTGCGCCTTACGATTTGCGAGAGCAAGAAATCTAAGAGGAAGATTTAGCAAGGAGACTCATAATTTCTTAAGGGAAATGAAATGGCGCGGCACAACAAAACAGAAGAGTAGTTTGCATGTGCAGTTGCATGTTGTAAACTCTTGCAAGGCGATTGTCTTTAACAGCAAACATTCATAGAGGGAAAAAATGTATGTATTCCATTCACATGCCTTTCTCTACATGTCTATAAAAATTACTTTACAAAGCTTATTCTTCTATCTAGATCATTCTATTCTATATAAAATTAGCAAAAATGAATTATTACTTGCACCTTACAAGTAGAAGGGAAGTAAGGGAGTACCATAGGCTAAAACGATAGTCAAGTATTTTAAAAGCCGGTTGCTATGTTTTTATGGCCAGGACTTGACAAATGTTTTTATGAGAAAAGTATAAAAGTGTTTTAAATTTAAAACCAATAATAAGAAATATCTCAGAAAAAGGTCAGCTCTACACAAAAAAAAAGGGAGGCATACGACATAAATTGTGTGTTTTAACGAGATCTACGTTTTTGTGCATTAAGTTTTTGTATGTCTCTTACGGTTTAACAGTTATACAAAAGTCAACAGAATTCATCCAGAATAAAGAGAACTTTAGAGGCTTTTCACAGAAAATTCAAAATATACATTTTATTTGTTATGTAAATATCTTTAATATACGTTGGTTTAATCAAAAGCGTTAGAGCCATTTTTGAGAAAATAAAAAGTTTCGAAAAGTTTTCCATATAAACGGTAGTTTGGGGTGAGGGGATTTTCTTGAAAATCTTCATTTCACATCCTTGGAAGATAGTAAACTTAAATACCAAGTTTGGTATTTAACGGTGTTTTAATTTACGAGTTATGCTGTCCACAGACACACGGACGGGCCTTTTTCTGAAAATGTCCTTGTTTATTCGGGGGTCACAAAACATGTATTTCCGGTGAAATCTCGGTATCAAATGTTTGGGTGGAATACAATAACTTCTTTATCCAGTATGTAAATAGTGCGTGTTGAGAAAGTAAAAATGCAGAATTCGGCCTCTATGTAAGCAATGCAAGCCTAAGTTTGAATTAGCAAACTCTTAATTATAACTACAGATGCACCTAATAGTCCCTGAAAATGTTGAAATGCATCCGATGCAGGAGTCGGCTTCGAGTGTAGAATTGATTGCTACCAGAAGCGCTTAGGGAACTTAATGATGAAGCTCCGTGTGTGTTTATATGAAAGAAATTCGGAGTAAATTCCGATATGCGCGCCGAGGATGTTTATCAACACCCTTTCAATTGTACTTTGACGCATGCCAAGAGCCTGTGCGTGACGAAAACAATAGTGAGTAGAAAGGATGTCGTTAAGTGAAGCCATGATCTATTGGACGGGATCTGTTCAATTAATAACGGACAGGACGACGTGAGGCAGTGACAGATTTGGGGTCGGACCTTGTCAATAAATCAGCTGCCGTCTCCACGTCTTTTAATCAGCTTGCTCTTGTTCTTAACTCAGCAACTTCCTTTCTTTTCCACTGTCAATTGTTTACGTTTCCATGCTTTAATGTGTCGTGTTTGTCACCAAGATAACAACCATTTTTATTCCATCAGCGCGTGATCTTGTTTCTTGATGAGCTGAAAGGGATACCAGATACTAGGCAGCCGCATATACAACTGAATTCATTCTTAGACAATATCATTCATCACACGTGATCGTAAGAAGTGGCCAATCAATACATTGGCGCTTAAAATTCCAACCAATCGGAACTCATTACCTTTGCATTTTAATAGTTCTTTTTTATCACATACACGTGCATTTGTTTTCTCTCTGAACTAATGTTAGTCTCATAATAATAATATTATCAGTATGTAGTGATATTTAAGTACATAATGGCGGAAGTTCCAAAACGTTTCGGGGAAAGGTCTATCGCTGAAATAGACATATTAATTGAAAACTCAAAGCCGCAGAATATTAAAAACAACAGAGAGAGTGTGCATTACCAGTTCAACGAATCCTGTAAGCAACGAGGCTGTGATTTATGATATGGACATCAAGTTGCAGTGATTTAGGTGCAAATATACGTCAAGACAAATGAGATTTTAGGAATATTATCCTTCGTGTCCATTGTAATTTTATTCATGAAATAGTCTTATTAAAACAACTCGAGCTACAACTTTTCTCCAGATAAATTCGCTCGCAACAAGTTGCTCACGGATTTATCGATAAAAATTGGAGCTCTCGTTAGGTTACTTACGATAACATCTCAGTGGACATCGGATCTAAGAGGTATGCCATGGACCTGCGCAGGACTTGGGTTTAGTTAGGAATTTATTACTTTCTCTACACGTACTATGTACATGTTGTATAGAGAAGGTATTGTATTGCACCCAAAATTTGATACCCAGATTTCACCGGAAATACATGTTTTGTGACCCCCTGAATAAAAAAAAAACGTTTTAAGAAAACGGTCCGTGTGTGTGTTTGTGGACAGTATAGTTCTAAAGCTAAATAACTGTTATGAATACCAAACTGAGTATTTAAGTTTATTACCTTTCAAGGATGCGACACCAAGATTTTCAAGAAAATCTCTCCAACCCAAACTACCCTTCACATGGAATAAAGTTTGAATATTTTGTTTTTCTTAAAAATGCCTCTAGCGATTTTGATTAAAATACCGTATATTAAAGTTACTCGTAACGCAAATAAAATGTATATTTTGAATTTTCTGGGAGTAACCTCTGATGGGCTCTTTACTCTGGTTGATTTTTGCAGAATTTTGCAAAAGAGATAGATAATATCCTCAATAGTAAACTTGCAGAAGAAGTAACAGCATTAAACCAGGTGAATGAAAAACCAAATATTTAAATTTTACACACATACGCAAGCGCGGCCACTGTGTGTTAACAGAGTACCGTCATCTGAGCGCTGGTCGCCATTTTGTGTCTTCACAGCTGTGTAAATAATAGAAGCCTTTTGGAATAATGCGGGAAAATTAAGAAATATATAATTTCTTTAAAGTTTTTGCACAGATTGGCCATTAAGATAATTTCCTTAGTGTTATAAATAGCAGCATGAACCTATAAAACATCAAAATTTGCAGGTAATGCTCGGAAAATGAAACGCTAATGCTTCATGGGAGAAACTCGAATTTTAAGTGCGAGAATAAGTATTGTTATGTTTTGGCAAACCGATTAGATTTAGATGTATTATAAAATGAAATAGGGCTGCGGGAATCTGTTTCCTTAGAGCTTTCATTTTTACTTTCTCTGCACGTACTTTGTACATAGTGTATAGAAAAAATATTGCACATTACCCAAAAATTCGATACCGAGATTTCGCCGTAAATACAAGTTTTGTGTCCCCCTGAATCCATAAAAAAAAAAGAATTTTTGGAGATGGGTTCGTGTGTCAGTGTGTTTGAGTCTGTGGATAGCATAGCTCAAAAACGAAAAGACCTTTAAATACCAAACCTGGTATTTAGATTTGATATCTTTCAAGGATGCGACACGAAGATTTTTAAGAAAATCCCCCAACCCAAACTACCCTTTACATGGAAGAAGTTTCTAAAGTTTTGATTTTCTCAAAAATGGCGTTAACAATTTTGATTAAAATCTCTCATATTTAAGATATTTACTTGCCAAATAAAATGTATATCTTAAATTTTCTGGGAATAGCCTCTAAAGACCTATTTATTTTGGATGTTTTTATTGAGTTTTGCATGACTGGTAAACCGTAAGAGATAGACAAAAGCTTGCCATACAAAAAATGTAGATCACGATAAAACACACAATTTTATATCATATAATTTTTTTCCCGGAGTTGATTGTTTTTTTTAGATATTCCTTATTATTGGTTTCAGCTTTAAAAAAGGAACTTCAGTCAAATAGCAACCATCTTTAACCTGTGGTACTCCTTAATTTCGCTTATACTTACAAGGAAGCAAGTAATAAGACTATTTCTGCTAATGTTTCTCAATTAGCATGTAGTAAATGAAAGCTTAAGTTTTCTAACAATAATCTGTTTCAGAGATTTTTCATTACATTTTCATACTTCACTTGAAGTAATAACTTCAAACAAGAAATGTTGGTTTAAGATAGGGATTTATATTTTAATCTATAAGCTTAAAATTATTCTTGACGGTAGCTAGGAAAAATAATGTGTATATTTTAATTACTGTTTACCATTTTTAAAGTGCCTATAAAAGAAAGAAAAAGACTGGCGGCCATAAACACAATGTAATGAATTTTACAGGACTTACATACCCCCAGGCTCAGTTCTTCACTTTCATAATCAACAGGTACCAATTTTTTTTTAAGATTCATATGTAAAGTTCTAATGGGTAAACATTTTGAAATGTATAACTTGGCTATTTAAAATTATTATTAGTTTTAATAACCACTCACAAACAAAAAAAAATGTTTACTTTCTGTAGCACATAAATAGCATGTAGAGAAGGTACTGCATTCCACCCAGAACTTCGACACGGATTTCACTTAAGATAGGCGTTTGGGGAGCCCTAAATCCAAAAATAAGCATATGGAGAGAAGATCATTACTGAAAAACGCAAACTTTTTTTATTAAACACCGAATTTGGTACTTAAGCTCAGCATCTCGGAGGGACAAAGTATTCTTATTTCCATGAACCGATTGGATTCGGAGGTCTCAGACAGAAGTGCTGATAAATCGTTTCCGTTAGCAAACCCTAATGACTTCCAATAAATCATATTCATCACATTTTCATATTTCATTTACATATAATACATGTGACAAAGCGACATACATTCCAAACTAAAAAAAAAAAGTAGCAATCGTTCTCTAAAATACTGATCAGTATATGTTCGTCCTTGGTGACAGATTTATGTTACCGATATTTTTAATCCAGAGCTTCATCCGCTCTTCATTTGTTTTTCCTTCAGGCAAATTAAAAAGTCTGTAATCGTTTTCTGAGCGGTCGGAACAGTTTATTGTACTGGAGTAAGGCTTTTCTATAAAACCCACGTGCTAATTCACATATAAATACTCATACTAGCTATCCGGTTGATAAAATGGCGGATTTGGCGGCGCAAAGGATTTTTTTTTACAGTGCCTAACGCCAGCAGGCGATGACACTGATGATACAGGATTAAAGATGGAGCACCGGTGGGATGTGATGTCGGGGGAAACCGGAGAAAACCCGCCCCTTCGCCGCTATGTCCACATGTGGTCGCTTGGTAGACTAACCACTCGGTCACGCGCGGCCTGGCAGTAATCTCAACATACAGTGACTCTAAGTGCGATTGTCGCTCGCTCTAGCGGGCTCCTGAATCAATCTGTCAACATTTTGCTTGTGAAACTCGGTGGTTGCTGGCACAGGACGTTCAACTCCTTGTTTGTCATGCCAGTCAGATGTTCTCACCTCAACATCTTTAAACTTACTCTTCCAACGGCGTACAGTACTCACATTAACATCATCACCATAAACTGCTTTCATTCTCTGACGAATCTCCTTTAGGGTGATACCTTCTGCTGTCAAGAATTCAATAACTGCACGTAGCTTAAATTGCATTGACCGACCGTCTGCGCAGAGTTCCATACTTTACACTGTAACAACAGAACCATTCAATACTAAAGCTTCCCGCCAACTGGAGCTGTAGAGAACAGGCTACGGAACAAGCCAGAACCTGCCGCATACCAATGCTGCATTCTGTTACGACGGTGGAGGCATTTCATTTCATTCAACTTCATACATTTAATCTGTTATGTATATAAATATCTTAAATATAAGAGATTTTAATCAAAAGAGAGCCATTTTTGAGAAAACCAAAATTTTCGATTTTTTTTTTCATGAAAGGGTAGCTGTGGGTTTTTTTTTTTTTTTTTCTTGAAAACCTTTGAGTCATTCTTAATAGACACTTTACTTAAATATCAAGTTTGGTGTTGAATGGACTTTTGGTTTATGAGTTATGCTGCTCACAAAGACACACACGCGCACACTGGTATGACGGACGTTTTTCTATAAATGTTTTTTTTTTTTTTTTTTTTTATTCAGGAGGTCCCAACAAAGTAGTTCCGGTGAAATCTCGGTAATGAATTTTGGGTGCAATACAATACCTTTTCTCTACGCTATGAACAGAGTACGCCTAGAGAACGTAAAAACAATTAACACAACATTGTGGATGCATATTGAGGTATCAAGATATCTTTATCTATATACCTTACATAATGTATATTGCACTATTTATTAGTAGGTTCCATATATTACCGGACTGCGGACCATTCGTATGCAAGGGACCTCAAAACAAACACAGTAAATTTGCGGATGGCATATACTGCATAGAAAGTAAAAATATGGCATTGTAAAATGTAGGTTTTTGATCCCTTAAAGTGCATCGTGAAAGTTATAAAAATTAAAGCCAGAGGTAAACCGCTTAGGAAATTAAGAGATTTAATAGCAGGTAAATTGTTTTTGCTGCAGGTAAGTTTAACTCCCTGCAATATATGCACCGCAGAATGAGTTAACATTTTTAGTAAAATATGATCTCTCAGTTCGCCGCGCATTTAGCCGAGAGATAATAATTTCACAAGCTTCACAGCTTAAAAATAACATTTTAATAAAAACTTTACATCCTGGCCAGACCTACCGCGGCATGTGGAACAAGACAAAAACAGTTTCCTATTTTTTTGTTTTTTTTAAACATTTCACGAGTTATAATGAATACGTTTGTAATGCGTGTATCTGATTACTGAAATACAAGAAGTGTCTTGCGCAGAATATTAAACGCACTTCTTTAGTTCTATCTGTTTAAAACTAGTGATGGGAAAATACAACTTTTTCTGAATACTCGATGCTAATACAGATTTTTGAGCATTGATAAATGAATTAGAGTTTTTCTCTTTTTTACTTTCTCTGTACGTACTATGTACACAATGTATAGAGAAGGTATTGCATTGCACCAAAAAATTCGATACCAAGATTTCAACGGAAATACATGTTTTGAGACCCCTGAATCCAAAAAAAAAACATTTTTAGAAAAATATCCGTGTGTGTATGTGTGTGTGGGCAGCATAGCTCAAAAACTAAAAGGCGTTAAAAACCAAACTTGGTATTTAAGTTTGGTATCTTCCAAGAATGCGAAGATTTTCAAGAAACCCCCCACCCTAAACTACCCTTTACATGGAAAAAAATTCGGAAACGTTAATTTTATTAAAAATTAATATCGATTTTGATTAAAATCTCTTATATTTAAGATATTTACTTGCCAAATCACATATATATCTTGAATTTTCTGGGAATAGCCTCAAAAGACCTCTTTAATCTAGATGATTTTTATTGAATTTTGCATAACCGTAAGAGATACACAAAAGATTACCATACAAAAAATGTAGATCACGATAAAACACACAGTTTATGCCATATACATTTTTTTCATGGTTTTGAGATATTCTTGTTAATGATTTCAGCTTTAAAAATCTTATATTTTTCTCATACAGGAATTTGGCAACTCCTGTGCATATAAACAAAGGAACTTCAGTCACATTGCTACCAGCTTTTGATTATCACTTTAACTTATAGTACTACCTTATTTCGCTTCTATTTACAAGGAAGCAAGTAATAAGCTTATTTGTGCTAATTTTATTCAATTAGTATGAAGTAAATAGAAGCATAAGCTTTTTAACAATAATTTGTTGCAGAGATGTAGAGAAAGTCATGTGAATGGAACACATCAGAATTTTTTTTATTATTTTTTTTTCTTTTTATTATTTTGTGGACGCATTTTAATTTCTGTGGTTCTCAACATATCATTCTATATTGATTTTCTCATTGGCAATGAGAAACTTGCTTACTTTTGTTCAACAAAAATTACGGTACACTTAAAAAAATAATAAAACCTGATGTGTTCCATTCGCATGACTTTCTCTATATCTCTAACAAATTGTTATTAAGCTTATTCTTCTATCCACTTCATAAAAATCGAGATTAATATTAGTAGAAGTGTCGTATTACTTAATTCCTTACACGTAGAAGGGAAATAAGGGAATACAAAAGGCTACACAACAATCAAATGTTTTAAAATGTAGTTGCTATGGGATTGAAATAGATTTGTTTGCATAGCCAGAAGAGGACAAGTTCCCTTATGATAAAATTAAGTAATTTAAAACTGAAACCAGGACAAGGAATACATCAAAAACAGTCAACTCTACCAAACAAATGCATACTATACAAAATTGTGTGTTTTAAGGAGACTTTTGCATTTCTTATTCTTGTCTATCTGTAATGGTTTAACAGTTGTGCAAAATTAAAAAAAAAAATCATCTAAAATAAAGATTTGTTTAGAGGCTATTCCCAGAAAACTCAAAATACACATTTTATTTGCCATGTAAATATCTTAAATATAAGAGATTTTAATCAAAATTGTGAGAGCCATTTTTGAGAAAATCAAAATTTTCCAATTTTTTTGAAAATCTTCGTGTCGTATACTTGGCAGATAACGAACTTAAATATGAATTCTTGAGTTATGTTCACAAACACACGGACCTTTTTCTAAAACTGTTTTTTTATAAAGGGTACCCTAAAAACGTGTATTGCCGGTAAAATCTCCGTATCGTATTTTTGGGTAGAATGCAATATTTTCTCTATACACTATGTACATAGTACGTATAAAGAAAGTAAAAATCAACATTAGTTATGCTCTTGTCTAACCGCAATTGCATTTGCTCTACATGGAATTGAGTTTACAGTTCTTAGTCCACCTTCACAAAAAAATCGAATGTGTTCCAATCAGATGACTTTCTCTACCTGTTCTGTAATCAAACTCTTGTTGCAGAAGAATATTCTTCCATCTAATTCTACTAATTGAGATAAACACTTACAGAAATTGTTTTATTACTTAATTCTTTATAAGCAGAAGGGAAATAAGTAATACCCAGACTGAAGCGGTAGTCAAATATATTAAAAGTTGGTTGCTATATGATTGAAATTAGATTCTCCTTGCGTTGCAAGGAGAAAAAACAAGAGATGTAAAACAAAAGATGACTTCCCGTTTGAGCAACCTTTAAGCAGTTTAAAATTGAAACACATTACAAGAAATATCTTCGAAACGCTAACTCAGCAAAAAATAGTATTATGTGCTCCATTCACAGGACTTTCTCTATCTCTGAGTAACAAATTAGTGTTAATAAGCTTAAATCTCTATCTAATTCATGCCAATCAAGATAACAGTTAGCAGAAACGGTTTTATTACTTAGTTCCTTATAAGTAGAAGAGATATATGGTGATGCACTAGGCTACACCGACACTCAAATGCTTTAAACTGTGGTTGCTATGATATAGTAATCCAATTATGAGAAAAGTATTAAGCATTTTTAAACTGAAATCAGTAACAAATAGTATCTTAAAAACGATCAACTAGTTGGGGGTGGGGGAATTTTCTTGAAAATCTTTGTGTGGCATCCTTGGAAGATGCTGAACTTAAATATCAAGTTTGGTATTTAACGGAATTTTAGTTTTTGAGCTATACTGTTCACAAACACACACAGACCCTTTTCTAGAACTTTTTTTTATTTAGGAGGTCCCAAAACATGTATTTTCGGTGAAATCTGGGTGTCGAATCTTTGGGTGTAATAAAATACCTTCTCTATACACTATTTACATAGTACGTATAGAGAAAGTAAAAAGGTATAACATAAATTGAGAATTTTAATGAAATCTATATTTTTGTATTAGTAAGTTTTGTTTACCTGTTACGGTTGACCTGTTATACACACGTCATCCAGAGTGATAAGGTCTTCAGAGGCTGTTGCCAGAAAATTCCAAATATATATTTCGTTTGTTATGAAAATATAGTCTTAAATTAAAATCGTTTTAGCCATTTTTAAGAAACTCAAAATGTTCGAAAAATTTACCATGTAAAGGGTCGTTGGAAAGGGGTTTCCCGAAAATCTTTGTGTTGTATTTTGAAAGATACTGAACTTAAATACCAAATTTGGTATAACACACACATATATACACAACTTTCTTTCGTTTTTTGAAATCAGGGGGGTCTTAAAAACATATTTCCAACGAAATCTTGGTATTGAATTTTTGGGTGATGTACATTTCATCCTATGGTCGTCTCCTTAGCGCGGTGGTAGCGCAGCTGCTTACCAAGCGGGAGACCTGGGTTCGATCCCCAGTACCGGCGTGGGGATTTTTCCCTCGCTGGGAGACCTGGCCTGGGGTGCACTCAGCCTCGTAAGGTCCCTGGGGGGGGGGGCCAATTGAGGAGCTACTTGATGGAGAAGTAGCGGCTCCAGGTCATGAGGACCGCATTAACCGGCCGGGAGGGACTCGAGGCGCTGACCACGTCTCACCCTCCAATACTGCACCCCATCCATGACGTCTGTAGTGGACCGAGATGGGGGACGCAGCGGCCGGGCGGTAGGCCAAGGTTCCCCGTGAGCTGTCGTGCCATGGAGTTACATACATTTCATCCATCCGCTAAGTGCACTGTACATGAGTACTAGAGGAAGTAAAAGAAAAAAAAAAATCTGCTTCAGTAAATAAGAAAGTTGATGATGCCAAACCGGCCATTCCCTTTGATGCAGAATAAAATCTGAAAATAAATCCCTTTTGATCAATCAGTACCGAATAATGACTTAGTGAGGTTATGAATATCAGAAAACTGTCTGGTGTGCTGGGAACACGGCTGCAATTAACTCCCAGAATAACAAATTCAGTTTTCTGAAAGACATTAACAGCTCTCCAATGTGCTATGAAATAGTCCCTCTATGCATGCACAAATTCAGGTGTTTCATGAATGAACTGGAATTTAAATTCATCCCAGAAGATTGAGGACAATCAAAGATAATCAAATGGCAGGTATGTGTTATAGTAAACCTAATCAAGATATTGCTACCTCCCTGTATAAAAAATTAAGTTTAAGGAAGAAATTATGTGGAATAAATGCAGGAGTCTTTGGTTATCTCGGAAGCCAGTTTCTAAAACTCAGTGATGCAAATGTAAAGAAGGGATAGCTGTTGATGGCCTCCAAATTCGAAGGCTTTTACAAAATAATAACCTTTAAATAAATGTGAGTGCTATGGAGCTAATGGCCTGGAAAGCCTTATCTAAACCACTAAAAGGATTCCTGTGAAATAATAAAGTAGAAAATTAACACATTGAAGCCCAGGCGTTTCTTTAGTTGAAGGGACAAGAAACCCAGGGTTTTAACGCCTACTTTGAGTTATTATTTACAGTACATCAATCAAATCTGCCAAAAAGTATTGGGACAATCTAAAAGTATGGTATTCAAGGAGTTCTTAATAAGTAATAAAATAGTCATAACTTACGTATTAGTATTTTATTTTAAATTTCCAACAAGATCAAATATGAGTTTGAAAAGATCTGCTTAAAGCAGCTTACACTCCATTTATTGAAACTTCGGAAAATTCTTCCTCGGAATCGGAATTTTCCAGAGCTTCACAGAAGTCAGGAAAGTGCAGCATTTTAACATTTAAGAACCCAAAACGTAACAAATACATCACCAACTTCAAGGAAAATGGTGGATACCCACGAGCAACCGATATAACTAACTCTCCTAAACGTCCTAATAGTTGACTAAAGCGACGACAGATGGTAGCAGAAACCAGACATCCAAACCATATTTGATGTATGCTCTTTGCCGCATAGCCCAAGACCGGGTTGAGGTCGTGGAATTGAATTAAAAGCGTTAGAAATACCTCGTGGGCCTCATGAACATTTCGCACGGCCCGAGCTATACTCGGGCTTGGGCTTCAATGTGTAGCCGACAGATAATCCAAGAATACACATACAGTTACCAAACCGAAAGATACAGGATGTCTCTTAAAATACACTTTCTTCACTCGCTCCTGGATTCTTTTCCCTGAGAATTTGGCTACTTGAGTGACCTGCAAGTGAAAAATTCTAACAGATTAATTAGAAGATGGAGCAGAGACACCAGAGTAGATGGGATCCCCATTTTTTTGGTCACTACTCCTCAACTGCTACAAAAGGAAGAAATAAAGCGGTAGGTAAATGCTGTAAAACTCTTGTACTTAAATGACTTTATTATAACTGCATTTTTCAGCAGTTTACGGTTACAGGATTTTTTGTGTTTAATTTTAATTGTATTTTATCTTATTTTTGGCCTCATTTTAAAGTCCATAGTGAGATAAAGCAAGCTCAAAATGAAGTAAAAACTAAGAATTTCATTTTAGAAATATAAATATAGGTTGTTATAAACAACGGTACTACTCGAAGTTTATTTGTAAACTTAAAGACATTTATGTGAATATTTTTAAAAGGTCATTAAATAATTAGAAATATAATGCTTTTATGTGAATTTATTGGTTGTTTTTGTAAGAATCCAGCTCAATTCTGTCATACAAATAAGTTTTGTGTTACGAAACTTGAACTGCCATTTTCTTATTCAGAAACATCGATTTGGTTTAAATCACCTCGTTTTGTTGAATCTCTCTTCACTAATCATCTCTCTTCATCTCCTCCTTGTTTCCTATTCCTTCTCTGCCTCATTCTACCAATAAATACGAAATAATGTTTTTATTTCTATACCACCTGTCATCTCCATCTTCTTTTTCTCCTCCTCAATGCAATTTCTCTCCATAATTTAAATTCCTAACTTTAAAATATCAATCTGCCGCTTGTTTTCACTGTTTCTCAATCTGGTTGTCCTTACTTCTTTTCTTCTCTGAGGATCCCTTCCTGGTAATTCAACACTTTCTCTTCTAACATGTATCGTTAATCCCTTTACAACAGAAATCCTCGTTGAAACATCAGTTATTTTTTTTAAGATATTCCTCTGCTTTTGTACATTCCTGATGTGCATCCCCTTTAATTTTATTCTCATCTCCCTCAGATCTTTCATATTTAATAAATTGAAAAAATAGGCGGCGCATGGCAGAGTGGTTAGACCGCTCGCCTCCCACCGAGGAGACCCTGTTCGATCCCAAGCGCCCGCATGTGGGACTTGTGGTGGACGAAACGGCGACTGGTCGGGTCGTCCACGCCACTCATTCCACCAATTGATCCATCATCACCTTCCCTATCAATTTCGCTTTCATTACATTTCATCCACTTCCTCGCATTCATGCCTGGCTGTAGGTCAAACACTCTGTGGTTACGTGTCGTTGGCTACCTGATAGGCTTTTGATCCCTAGACACCCGCTTGTAAGACCTCAGTCCTACATATGCGAAGATAAGCCGACTAAGAAAATATATATGTGTCCTGAAACTACCATAGCTCTCAACTTCTAAGAAACCTCTCTATCTCCGGTTCTCTTCCTCCCAATTCTGTACAAGATTTTTATATAGGCCGTGGCCCGTAAAGTAGTTGGAGTTGCATGGTCCATACTTAATCTTTCCTTAATTTTGGGATGTATTTCATGTATTCTTCCCTCTTCAATATAGTCCCATTCATTTTGCTATTCTTTATTCAATCTTCCTTCCTATAATGACACGTGCATTCTCTGTTAATACGTTCCCTAAACTAATATAATACTCCTTTTTTGCAGACCAAACTCTCAGGGCTGTTATAGGTGATGTTACTCAAATTCACACCTTCCGTTATGTCCTCCTTAAATGTGTTTTCAGCTCTATTTCTGCTACCTTCTCCACCCACACACTGGGTTACATTCTTACTGTATACATATTTACATTCTTTATTGGGATTCTAAGGTATATCCATTCTAGGGGAACTTACATCAGTACTGTTTCAGCTTGTTATTTCTCTATGTAACGAAAAAAATTTTATTTTCCACCTAAGTGTAATCACAAAAATTGTTGATAGCTTTGGCGTTTAATCCCCTAAGTATCAAACGTTATTATTGGATATATTTTACTTTCTCTACACGTACTGTGTGCATAGTGTATAGAGAAGGTATTTCATTCCGCCCAAAAATTCGATAACGAGATACATGTTTTAGGGTCACCTGTATCCAAAAAAAGTGTGTGTGTGTCCGTGTATCTGTGAACACGATAATTCAAAAACGAAAAGTCGGTAAAAGACCAAACTTGGTACTTAAGTTTAGTATCTTCCAGAGATGCGACACGAAAATTTTAAGAAAAATCCCCCCACTCCAAACTACCCTTTACATGGAACTTTTTTCGAAAATTTTGATTTTCTCAAAAATGGCTCTAACGATTTTGATTAAAATGTTGCATAATAAAGATATTTACCTGACAAATGAAATGTATATCTTGAATTTTCTGGGAATAGCCTCTGAAGAGTAGTTTATTATGGATGAATTTTACGGAATTTTGCATAACTGCTAAACCGTAAGAGATAGACAAAACTTACCAAACGAAAAACGTAGAGCACGTTAAAGCACACAATTTATGCTATATAAATTTTTTGTGAAATTGATCGTTTTTAGATACTCATTGTTTTTTGTTTCACCGTTAAAAAACTTACTTCTCATACGGGAATTTGTCAACTCCTGTCCATACAAACAAAGGAACTTCAGTCACATAGCAAACTGCAACCAGTGATAGTCAAATATCACTTTAACCTATAGTACTCCCTTATTTCGCTTCGACTTAAAAGGATGCAAGTAATAAGACTATTTCTGCTAATTATTTTGGATTAGCGCGAAGTAAAAAGAAGCATAAGATGTTTAACAATAATTTGCTGTAGTGATGTAGAGAAAGTCATGTGAAAGGAACACATCAGGTTTTTAAATTTTCTTTCAAAATTTTATATGCAGATTTAGCTGGTGTAATTTTTAGGTTTCAATTTTGTATACCAGATTAATATTATTGTGGTAGTTTCGTCTGTCTTTTTAATCTACTATTTGCTTCCAAAATTAATTACACAAATCAACAACATATATCACAGCTTCTTTACTTTTTATAAGAGCTATAATTTATTCAACAAGGTTGATAGTCCTAAAATTTGAGAAAATTTGGTTGATATTTTGTGAATTAGAACTTTGAAATGCAAATTGAGTTTTTATTTATGGACGATCCTTAACCACTCAGCGTCCCGCTCTATGTGGGAGTGAAAGACTGCTTAATTGTTCTCAGAGGCCTCTTTATTCGGCTTGAGGTTCTTTTATGTGCCACAAATCTACGACACGGAACCAACGGCGTTACTTCCCTTCTGAAGGAAGCCATGTTAAGGATTTTACACCCGAAGAACTTCAATCGTCCTAGGCGGGGTTTGAACACACGCCTTGAGTACATGAGCATGGTAAACACGGAAAGTGACTAGAACTTTGAACCACACAGAAAAACTTTAAACGATGATATTTCAATAAATTTGATTATTGAATTATATCTAATCTTAATCTGTAATATTAATAATTTTTTATAAAAATATTTTTTCTAAAAAATAAAGAGTGCTATGATTTTTTGTTGTTGTAATATTACAATAGATACAGCTGCACGTTTAGTTATAATTAAGTAAAAAACTGAGACGTGTGGAACATTTTGAAAATTGAAAATGTATATTTTAAATAAACGTTTGTATGAAATAGTTCGCCAGGAAATACGATCTATAAATGGCTATGGATGCCCAAAGTTTGCGAAAAACGTTTGTTTTAAGAATCAATTTTAGATTTCTTAACCTATTTTAGTCAAAATTCCGACCCCAGTGTCATTTAAGAAATAAGAAGGGTCAAATATAGCGGGTTGCAGCACGTGGGTACTTAAAGAGTCGATGTTAATTCACAGACCGGGCGCTCTAACTAAAGCCAAGTTAGCCTGCAAATACCCCCTCCTCCCGCTACTAACAGTCTCGCAAGTTTAACGAAGATCGGCCAAGTTGAAGTTCAGGTAGTTTGCCGGACCGTGTATGGCTTTTAATATGCTCAGAAGATAGTTCCTTGAATATTTTATCACTGACTTTATCCTGCGCCATGGCGCATTGCGCTGTAGCATGGGGATTTGTTTATGAGGGGCGAATTGGATTGGTTGATGAGGGATAAATTGAGTAATATAAAACAAAGGCCCTTTCTCCCAAAAAAACAAAAAAAAGAACTTTCGCCCAAAAATTCAAACTTTTAAAAACAAACCAAAATATTGGTTCTATTAACAATACTTTTAGTATATGTTTACTTTCTCTATACGTACTATGTACATAGTGTATAGAGAAGGTATTGCACTCCACCAAAAAATTCGATACCGAAATTTCACCGGAAATATATGTTTTAGGGTCCCCTGTATCCAAAAAAAAAAGTATTTTCAGAAAAAGGTCCGTGTGTGTGTGTGTGTGTGTGTGTGTGTGTCCGTGACACGATAACTCAAAAACGAAAAGTCGGTAAAATACCAAACTTGGTATTTAATTTTAGTATCTTCCAGGGAAGCGACACGAAGATTTTGAGAAAAATCCCTCCACCCTAAACTACCCATTACATGGAACTTTTTTCGAAAATTTTGATTTTCTAAAAAATGGCTGTAACGATTTTCATTAAAATATCGTATATTAAAGATATTTGCCTGACAAATAAAACGTATAACTTGAATTTTCTGGGAATAGCCTGTGAAGACTACTTTATTCTGGGTTAATTTTGTGGAATTTTGCATAACTGCTAAACCGTAAGAGATGGACAAAAACTTACCCCACAACAAATGTAGAGCACTTTAAAACACACAATTTATGTTATATACAGTTTATCGTGGAGTTGATTCTTTTTGAAATATTCCTTGTTTTTTGTTTCAGCATACTTTTCTCATACAGGACTTTGTGAACTCGTGCCCATACAAACAAAGGAACTTCAGTCACACAGCAACCAGCTTTTGACTATTACTTTAACCTATGGTACTCCTTTATTTCGCTTCTACTTAAGGAAGCAAGTAATAAGACTATTTCTGCTAATTTTTTCTCGGTTAGCAGGAAGCATATAGAAGCATGAGCTTTTTAACAATAATTATAGCAGAGTTGCAGAGAAAGTCATGTGAATGGAACACATCAGATTTTTATACTCATAGATTCCATTTTTATGAAAAAGCGAGGGAATGTACTCTGGTTCGACCCCATAGCGATCACAGTTACGCGGGCTAACCTTCCAGCTGATACTGGCCATATCCCTCGCATTTACGGTTGGATAAACGTCCACCGTGAGCGTGAGGTCGGCAGTCCAAAGACTTGAACGGCACTGGATTATTATATTTTTCGCTGGCTTATCTGAATTTACACGGGTTTTAAGCTTGATTGACGAATTAATACATTTTATTTACCTCCCCCGTTTGTATAAAATTGTACTATTATCTAAAGGATGTTATGGGAAAGCTTAATAACAATTAATAATTGTAAAGTCGTACTGTGCCATAAATTTCTAATAGCAGCTTACCCTCCCCTTATGTAGGACTGAATCCCCCCCCCCTCCTAGGACTTACAAGCAGGACTTAAAAGAAGTTTCCTAAGGGTCAGAATCTTGTCGGGAAGCCAACGGCTCGAAACCACAGATGGAGAATCTGTAACGAGTGGTCTGCCCATAGGCAGGCGTGAGCGTAAGGAAGTGGGTGATATGAAATGCAATCGAGATGAGTGACAGGAAAGGTGATGCTGAACAACTGGTGGAATAAGTAATGAGGAAAACCAGAGGAGCCGGAGAAAACCCGCCCAGACGCTGTTTCGTCTACCACAAATCCCTCATGCGGGCGCTTGGGATCGAACCTCCTAGATGGGAGGCGAGCGGTCTAACCACTCGGTCAGGGCGCCGCCAATCTTCCTGGTAACGGATGAAAAAGCCCTGGCATTCAACCAAAAGGAGTGGAACATCTACGGAACGTCCTACTTTACTTTTTTTTTTTTTTTTTTTTTTTTTATAGTTTAACGTCCTTTAACCTACTTGGTCATATCGGACGATGAATGAAATTGGCGAAATGATGCTCAAATGATCTCGGTGTCCATGGAGCTTAAAATTACTCGACATTCCTCTTCTCAGGATAAGGGAAAACCCCGAAAAAAACCCTTAAGCGAGATTCGAGCTCACGACCTATTGAATGTGAGGCAGACACTCTACCACCACACTACCCAGGCGAGCTCCTTCTTTCTTGGTAAAGAAAGTAATCACATAATTTCAATGTGTACTGATAATTAAGTTGATTAAGCACCAAATGAGGTTCATTAGAAGGTTTTAGTGTGGAGAAACTTCAGTAGACATATCTATAGAATAATTAAACACACAGACCTGCAATATTTGATAAATGCCATTTAAATATGTTAATGTATAATACGATTCCTAAGGACTGCGTGTCGTTTTTACTTCCTCTATACGTGCTATGTACATAGTGTATAGAGAAGGTATTGCACTCCACCCAAAAATTCAATACCGAAGTTTCACCGGAAATATATGTTTTAGGGTTATCTGTATCCAAAAAAAAAAAAGAATTTTCAAAAAAAGTTCCGCGTCTGTGAGTCCGTGAACACGATAGCTCAAAAACGAAAAGTCGGTAAAATACCAAAGTTAGTATTTAAGTTTAGTATCTTCCAGGGATGCGACACGAAGATTTTGAGAAAAATCCCCCCACCCCAAACTGCCCTTTACATGGAAATTTTTCTGAATATTTTGATTTTCTCAAAACTTGCTCTAAAGATTTTGATTAAAATTTCGTACATTAAAGATATTTACACGACAAATAAAATATATATCTTGAATTTTCTGGGAATAGCCTTTGAAGACTACTTTATTCTGGATGATTTTTACGGAATTTTGCATAAATGCTAAACCGTAAGAGATGGACAAAAACTTACAACACAAAAAATGTAGAGCACTTTAAAACATATAATATACCTTATATACATTTTTTCGTGGAGTTGATCGTTTTTTAGATACTCCTTGTTTTTTGGTTTCAGCTTTAAAAACATACGTTTCTCATACAGGAATTTAACAATTCCAGTCCTTACAGATTTTTTTCAGATCTCATCTATTTGCTTAAGAGTTTCACCACTCTCCTCTATATACAACTGAGATGTATTTGACGCTTATCCGCGCGTTAAGAGAGTTGCAGAACTCAGCGAGGCTATTTCTGGTTAAACCCGCCAGTGAAGAACTGACGAGACACCTTCGTTTTACTCCTCTCAGTGAACGCGACCCGTCGCCGCTGATAAGCAAGACGGGTAACTCGAAACTCGCCAGTTCTCCATTGGCGAGTTGTAACTTGAAATCGCCCCGTTGAGTTCTGCAATTCTTAACGCACACGTCAAATACGGGGCAGCTGGGCCACCTGGATATGGCTTAGGTTAATTTAGCTTTGTGTCGAATTACAACCTATTTCATGATAGCGGCCAATCAGAGATATTTGTCAGACGACTTGGTTCACAATGGCGTGCCCTATTTCACATCATAACACTCTTAGCCCATTAGATTCTCGCCGAGTTGCCCAGTTAAACAAGTACGTATTGCCACCTCGAAACAACTGTAGTTTTGTAAAGATAAATCACTCATTTCTTTGTACACTGTACCATGTTTTAGTTGTATTTTTACGAACGATTTTAATCTATTATATATAATAAACAAATTGGTTATGGATTAATTGTTTTTTTTTTTTCACAAGCCGTGTGTAGGACAGGAGTTGGATAGGTGGAGTCAGACTGAAAAATTCAGTACCATAGCCGGAATTTGAATCACGGATCTCCTTATCTCTAGCCGGTTGTTCTGCCACTAAGCTACCATGACAACATGCCGGCAAAGCACTTAATCTCTCAACTGACTCGCATGTTTTTCGGTAAACCACGGGTGGTTGACCATGATAGTTGGCTACACTATGAATTCTGGGACTTAAGTACTTACAACATTTTAAGTCGCCATTGGGGTTGTCATCTCGGAATAATCTGAGAACACGCTGTGTTGAGATAAGATCTGTGGTTCAAATCCCTGCTATGGCACTGAATTTTTCAGTCTGACTCTACCTGCCCAATAAACAAATTGTTTATTCAAATTTAACTGCAATGTTTCACTGCCTACAACAAAATATTCATCCACTTTATACTGTAAATACACTAACCTGAATCAGCTTGTAGCTCTGCTAACACAATCAGCCTCGAATATGAAGAATGTGTAGAGTTAGAATGAAGCGATTGAGCCCCGTGTTTGGGAGCCAAGTACGAGGCATTATGATGAAGCGTTATTACGGGCATCACGTTGGGTCGCCAAGTTTGAGGCGTTATATTACTGGCCCCGTGCTCAGATGTCCGATGACGTTGGCGGTGCTTAAAGATTCACTCCACTACTAGATGAGTAGACCTACGTACCTTATGTTGTGCCTCAACTAGACTCAGTCTGCATGCTGGTTTGACTCACTTGGGGTGGAAGCAATGAGGGTAGTTTAGGGAGTGATCTTATAAAATTGCTTAGACACACTTACTTCTCTTCAATTTATTGTCACTAGAAGACACGAGACAAGCACTTTGCTTAAAACCTGATAAGTCATTTATTTACTAGGAGCTTTCTTTATGAGGGTTGCGTTGTTTAACTTGAAAGCCGATGTAACTATGTGACAGCCCTGACGTAACTTCAATGCTTCAATGCAACTAACGCGATGTGCGGCAATCTTCTCCTTATATAGCAAAATTGCTATCATGGCGGCTTCTTTCTGATTGGTCAGAAAGGCCGCAAAACTGGAGTCGATATTATCCAAAATACATCATTTTCTTCCCAGGATGCAACATAACACCCACGTGACAAGTGTTACACTATGGAAAAATACTCTTCTCCAAACTAAAAGGGTCTTTACCGTCACACGCAGCTCGTACGTGCCCGGACAAAAGAGTATCTGCTAACAATGAAAGCCACTCACTCCACTTTTCAAGTTTGGCGTAGAGAACTCTCAACTGTTTTTACTAAAAGCTGATGTTTACACTCTTAATACATGAAATAATCGAGTATTGGCACTCTTTAAATATAAACTGATAAACAATTAATAAAAATGACAATGGTTATTATAGAGAAGCCAACTAACGGTCTCAAATTCCTAAAAATAATAATTTAGTCTTGCAGTAGCTTACTTATGGAGTGTTTTGTGTCTAACGTTTCGTGATGTACCAATAACCAGGTACTGTGTTCGCTGTGTTGCGAGTTCTTAGAAGACAGCGACTCTACGACGATGAATACAAAGGTGGCACAATACGATTTCTGTGGTGACCTTAATGATGACATTTTTGTTATTCCCTTGAAGTAAAATGCTGCCTAAAGGCATGTTTAAGTATTGTACAATTACAACACGTTTTGAGTTCTTGTATTATTTATTACCTGTTGCAGTATTATTCCTTGATATATGAACCTGAATTGATTAGTTGAGAAATGTTTCACTAATAACTGCTGTTCATAACATAGGTTTAGACTCGCTCTCCTTGCGTTCACGTACAGCCGATAGAACGTGCAACAGTGCGCTGCTACAGAGTTGTCGAGGCCATGAACTAAATTGTATGACATGGTAATAGTGCAAGTGACAGTTAAGAGATATGGGGCAGGGTTTGGGATAGCAGTGTGTTCACATTCACTGCGCGTGCTTCAAGATAAGTTGGTTGTGGCTCAAGTCAACTTGGTTCCGATGTCCTATTATTTATCCATGAAGGTAAATTTAATTTATTTTTCCTGTTTTCCCCCTTTATTTTTATAACACTCCCATAAATTAAAAGTGCCACCGTTAAATTTCCAGATCAAGAAGACCGCACTAACCAGACGGGAGGGACTCGAGGCGCTGATCACGTCTCACCCTCCATTCATGAAGCCTGCGAGCCGAAATGGGGATAGCAGCGGCCAGACGGTCCCTTGTGGACTGTCTTGCCATGGAGCTACATTTACCGTTAAATTTAAAAACCATACAAATTAAACAATTCTGTTCATTGAATTTCGTTTTTAAAAAATAATAAACTGAGATAAGAGTATATGATTAATTGCGCCCATTAAATTGCGGCTAAGGACATTTATCTATTATGAAGCTGGTAAACGGAGGGAAGTGCGACATCTCCACGTTCCACCTGGAGTTGTCATTGAGGTGTTGTTCGGCATGTGAAGTACAGCAGTGGCCGAGCTAACCAATTTTAAAGGCGAGTAATTGGGAACCAAAATATGTCTTGTGGTCTTTCTTCTTAAGCTGAGCCTTTAAAAACGTTTTGGAGCGAGGCGTATAGTGGTACACTGACACCTTTTCTTGTCACAAACTTATCAATGTTAGGCTTAATAGTAGAGAGAGAGAGATGCAGTGTTTGTAGATATCTTCATTTAAACTGGAACGTGATCACTCTCTGGTTTCCCTCGCTACTCATTGCTCCACCACCTTTCCAACCATCAATTTCACTTGCATTTCATATCAGGCACTTCCTCATGTTCATGCCTTACTACGGTCCGAACTCTCGTAACTGGTTCTCCAGTCTGTGGTTTCGTGCCGTCCGCTCCCCGACAGGCTTCTGACCCCTAGGCAACGGCTGGTAAGTCCTAGGGGGTAGTTCTACAATTACGGGGAGGGTAAACCGATACAAAACCTGAAAGTTTAGCTTTGCCATGCAATATTAAAATATCTCCTGATATGTTTCTTTTGGCGCAACACTGTTTAGAACGCGATAATCATTTACCTATTCTGAACGCAGAAATAATCAATTTCCCATTTCATGGGAATTTTCTATCTGCGTTCTCGTATGCCATCCTCAATGCAACGTCATTGTCAGTTGTTGTTCGTCATGTACTCAGTTAAGCAGGCAGAGTGGAGTGGGTAAGAAAGGGGTGGCCATGTTTGTGGACAAATGTGAGCAGGCTGCCCAGGCCCGATATGGTATGTGCAATTCTTTTACAGCACCACGTACTTCTAGCATATCATGGCCTACGAATTGATTTTATATTTAACTAAAATATACTTGTTGCATAGGAATTATAACTCATAGTTAATATATTAGATCATATAAAGTCAAACATGGAGTGCGTAAGATTTAATTTTTCGTGCCGCGCTCGTGGAAAAACTGTTTGTTTTTAAAGAAAAAGTTGTTGGATCAGAGACACTTTGAGTGTCTGTGTGTCTGTGTGTCTGTGTGTTTGTGTGCGCGCGCGCTTGCGTCGAGGGGTTAAATCAGGGAACAAGGGTTTTACAGAGGGAACTACAGAATTATGGGCAAATTCCTAACCAGGGGTCAATGCTTGAATAACGAAAGGAGTTGTGACATCTCCTCGTTTGATATATTTGAATAAGTTGATTTTTTAACTGTTTATGTAATGTATGTTGCAAATAACTTAAGCGACAAACTGTACTGACTAACTTTAAGGCGGACTTCTGACACCAGAGCCCAGCTTCTTCGGCTGGCCGCATGTCTGAGTCCGATCCCGTCAAGCATTTCTCCCCAATATATGAACTAGTATTCTTGAGACATTTCCTTGTGAGATAATGTTAAGAACGCAGGTACGAGTAGTACACATGGATTAACACGCTGACTTGTTTACACGTTCTGACCGAGTGTCTTATTTTCAAGCCGATCGAGACAAATCGAGATGTCTCTAACCAATCCCAATGTGAATAGCCTAACTGAGGTGTATCCAAAGGTGACTCTTGCGAGGTAATGACGTCAGATTTCGTTTCCCCAAGACCAACCAAGGTGGGGATATGTTGACGAGTCACACGTAGTGTCATGCATACGTATCTTACTCGGTAGAGAATGTGTTGTTTTTAAGCAAGCAAACAGAATGTCAACTTGGAAACGCATTTTATGTAGGTACAAATTTGACATTTTCAAAGGCTCCACACGAAATACAAACAGAAGTAGAATAACTTCTAAACATTGTACGAATATAAAATATTTGAATCAAAGAAATTGGGAGTTGTTTAAATCATTGCCTAAAGATTCGTTTTCTAAATTGCAATTATACGCATTCACATTTGATGACAATTTTGGTCTCGCATACATTTCCCTGCAAAGGGTCTTCAAAATCAATTTAAAAACTAGTATCGTCGTAGACTATGCAACGACCACTTGGTTAATCTATTAGCCTCTATACTTCAACCCAAAGTAAAACATATCAACGAAGTAGACCTCTAGATGCGATGAGGAAGGCCTTATATTTACAAGTATTCCATTACGTCACATAGCGCCATGCCCCAATGCTTCATACAGAGTGAAGTGAGTTACTGCGCCTTCTCCTCCCCTCCTTTCTGGTGTAACTATAGGATCATTAAATTATAAGGTAACCCCTCACGTGGCCTCTCTTCACTGTGCGAGAGAACTGAGAGTCGCCGGGGAAGTGGTGCCGGCAGAGGCGCACTAAAATCCAAACCTTATAATAAATGCTGCAAGGTTCAACTGCTCCCAAAGAGGCAACATACATACATGTGAGTGATAGGGTTCAGTTGTTTGTTTGTTTGTTGTTGTTGTTTTTTTTTAATAAACACTATTACAAGCTGGTTTGCTTCTTTTTTTCCCCCTCTTTTTCCATTTTACCTACATTTTTTTCATTGTCTTTTTACTCACAAATACACAAACATATCCACATTCATAAACACACAAACACCCATGCCCAACGTGGGACTCAAACCCATGATCCCCTGCGCCATGAATTACTTTAACGAGTCTAGCTATGGGGACCGGCAATCTTGTTTAACACCGAACCGAAAGTTCGCACTTACATATGATGACACATAGTTTTTCAGAGTACGGAGTTTGAAAATCTTTCAAGAAACTCCCTGTGCACACAACTGTATACAGACACGCGTTCTTCCACAGATAAGTGACGCATCATGTTGACAGCATACGCACCTGATAGAATGAACCTGACGAAGTAATTGTTTTTTAGAGCGGGGATTGGCTGTCTGAAGTCCCGGCTGATGACGAGGGAAGTACGAAGAAGAAATAGGCGGCGAGAGCGGTTACCTTATAATCTAGCGACCTATACTAAGAGTTCAAAAGCTGACCACCCTTAAAAGTGAGCAGATAAAGGCTTTCGCAATATTCACGATGCAAAACATAACGTTGCCCTTGCATCTCTGCGTCCATCGGTCACATAATATCCATGTCACCCCTTAACTCTCTTCATGTATAATTAGCCATCTCTCCAGCTGTCTTCCTCCGTAATTTAGGGGTAACATGCTAGCTTCTGATTCCCAAGGTTGAACTTATCTGTGACCCCCATTAAAATGTGTACGTTTTAAAAACAGTTTAAAAAGTAAGCTTTTAAATCATTTTGAATAAAATTGTGATTAAATTGTGGCTGATATTATTTATAGCGATTTGTTTCCTAAATATTTGTGTTCAAAAATGGGAGTTTGCCCGAATAAATATAGAAACACTGGATAGTATGTATCTTTTGTGCGTTACTCTTTCGTTCTTTAGACTGTAACTTTAGTTTATAGCTACCCTCGACTTATAAACCCTCAGAAGATACCTTGAAATGTTGTAAAATGTACCATGTAATCACTTGTAAATAAAATGTATGTATCTGCTTGATTGCTTGGTTTGCAGATGATCAATATTTAAAGGACTGATTGCTTTCAGAGTTTATTTTGTAGGAAAACAGTGAAAATGGATAAGCACAGTTCACGAGAGTGTAATCTGTTAATAATTAAGTGCTCAGTTAGACATCTGTATCCTTCAATAGAAATGCTCTTGCAGAATGTCTCGTCATAAAGTTATGAATAGGTTCATTAATTTTACATCAACACAATTGTATTCAACAGTAAATATTATTACAGAAACGATGTTTAAACCATGACAATTTTGTCACATGAAATAGTTTATTTAATGTGTGTAAACTACACCAAAATCCGGCTAAAGGAAAACAAACGCTAGGGATACACGTAAAAACAAATGCTTAGCGTCATGGCGGTACAAGCGGTGCGCAAGCGCGCTGCCGCGACGTGGCAAGATCAATACACATACAAACTATTCCAAGTCTACACGCTTCCCTTATCAGAAGTTGCACAAGGGATCTTGTTGCAGGGTGATTTGTTGTCGTATTTCACACGTCATATCCTGTTGCAATAAACTTATGCCGCGGTTCTTTACTGTCACCAAATCATTATGTAAGCATGGCGTTTGACATCACAATCGTTTTACTACAAAGTAAAGCCGAATATGTCATGATAAGAGCGACCAGAAAAGAATTTTAAAGCGAAGGTATATAAGTGAGGTTATATGACGTGCAGTCTGCTTTAACGCTGAAATTTAAATGAAAGCTTGGATGCGAGTCATTAGTGTATTCAGAGTCGTGATATCTCAAATACCACTAGGCTGTTTATTTCACATATCTTTATACAGAGATTTCGTATAGTCAAATTAGACACCATAATTGTAAAATCTTCTCGGGCTTCTAGCCAGGTAAAAACTTTGGCTAGAAGCCCGAGAAGATTTTGAATTACCACGTCGCCAGGAAAGCTTCAGTTCTTACCATAATTGTAGTAACGATTTCATTTCCACATAAATCTTTGCAATGAACTAAAGAATAGTTTCACTTTTTGTGAACTGACCGAAATATTTGCCTTATGGGATTCATTTCCAATCTCACCCACATTACTACTTTCCATCTCTCCTGTCTTTAATGGCAATTCTTTAAATTATTTCTTCCATTGGACCACCTTTTATGTTTCTTTCCTCAATTTTTTTTTTCATTTATATAGCCCCCTTTAACATTTAAAGTCATATCGGGGACTTTGCATTAGAAACAACTCGTTGTCTATTAGCTCTTTACGTTGGATTTAAATAGTTTTATTTTCCTCAAACACTCACACGCACACACACACTCACTCTCACATACATACTTCCAGAATCTGTGGGGAATATGGAATAATAATTCTGGTTAAAAAAAAAATTCCCTGTCTCAACAGGGAATCGAACCCGGAACCTCCGGGTGAGAATGTTCTGTTATTCTTGTCGGCATATTGGATTTTTATTTTCTCTACTATGTATATAGTGTATAGACAAGGTGTTGTATTCCACCCAGAAATTCGATACCGAGATTTCACCGGAAATACATGTTTTGGGTGTCCCTGAATCCAAAAAAAGCATTTTTGTGAAAAGGTACGCGCGTGTGTGTGTGTGTGGACAGCATAGCTCAAAAACGAAAAGACCGTTAAATACCAAACACCCCCTACCCCAAACTACCCTTTACATGGAAAAAATTTAGAACATTTTGATTTTCTCAAAAATGGCTCTAATGACTTTGATTAAAATGTCTTATATTTAAGATATTCACATACTAAATAAAATGTATATCCTGAATTTTCTGGAACAGGCTCTAAAGACCGCTTTTATTCTGGATGACTTTTATTGAATGTTGCATAACTGGTAAACCGTAAAATGTAGCCATGAACTTATTCCACAAAAATGTACAACACGATAAAACACAATTTATATGTACATGTTTTTCCTGGAGTTGGTCGTTTTTGAGATATTACTTGTTATTCGTTTCAGCTTTAAAAAAACTTGCTTTTCTCAAACAGGAATTTGTCAGCTCCTGCCATACAAACAAAGGAACTTCAGTCACATAGCAACCAGCTTTTGACTATCACTTTAAGCTATAGTACTCCCTTATTTCCCTTTTACTTACAAAGAAGCAAGTAATAAGACCATTTCTGCTAATTTTTATGTATTAGTATGAAGTAAATAGAAGCATAAGCTTAACACAATTTGTTGCACAGATGTAGAAAAAGTCATGGAAAACATCAGATTTTTTTCCTAGGAGGTCCAAAATATGCTCCTTTTTCATGTTAACTAGTTGATTGCAACACTTTGCGAACAACTATGCTAGAGTCGCCTCGTCGCTGAGGTCTGCTGTTCGAGATGTCCCAAGTTCGTTTCCCGGTGCGGGGGGGGGGAGAACTTTTCTCTGGCTAAAATTATTCTCTATCCTTGCCAGCGTTTAGAAGTATGATTATGTTGCGAATATATGCTTATACATTTAAAAATAATAACTTAAATATTCAAATAATCAGTAAAGCATTGCTACGAGCAATTATTCAAAAATCAAATCCGCCGGAAGAACCCAAATGTTAAAAGGTGGCATATAAATGGGACAAAATCTGATGTGTGTCATTAAAATGTATGACTTTCTCTGCGCTATAGTAACAAATTATTCTTGGCTAGCTTATTCTTCTATTACATAATCATCGAGATAAACATTAGCGCTATTAGTTGCTTCTTGTAAGTAGAAAGGAAATAAGGGAGAACACTAAGCCAAAACGATAGTCAATTCTTTTAAACGCTGGTTGCCATGTGGTTGAAATCTGTTCTCTGTGCATGCATGGCTAGGAGTTGTCAGATTCCCGTATGAGAAAATGTTTAAGTATTTTAAAATTTAAACCAATATCAGGGAATATCTCGAAATGGTTAACTCCGCACAGAATGTCGTGTATGACGAGTAATGTGTTTAATAAGGTCTACACACTACGGGTAGTAAGGAATCTTTGTCTGTCTTACGTTTACCAGTTGTACAAAGTTCATCCAGAACGAAGAGCACTTCAGAGGATATTCCTAGAAAGTTCAAGATATACATTCTATTTGTCATATAAGTATCTTTATTGAAAGGTATTTAATGAATTTTGTTAAAGCCATTTTTGAAAAATCAAAATTTTCGACATTTTTACACGTAAAGGGTAATTTGAGTTGGGGGGGGCCACATCCTTTGAAGATACTGAACTTAAACATATCTAGTTTGATGTTTAATAAACAAATCGCTTTTGATTTATCGCGGACACACACAAACATAACACAGAGAGAGGCCTTTTTAAAAATGCATTCGGGCCTCATAACATATATTTATGTTCAAATCTCAGTATTTAATTTTAAGGTGAAATACCATACCTTCTCTATCTACTGTATACACCGTGGACAACAAAAAAGAGCCATGTTTGGAACGCCAAATTCGACTAAAGTTCCACACGGCACAGCGCCTAGTGCACACCATCGCGATACAGTTGTGTAGCTGAAGCAACAAGTTGTCACAAGTACCAAATCTTAATATTACTAAGCTATATGATCAATAATCATAACCAAATAATAAGTTAAGCTTCCTCAGTAACAAACTATCAATATTAACTAAAAATATTAACGACATTATTCAGTTTATATTGTACAACACTGCCAATCTGCCACCTTCCACGATTGTTCACTACAACACTGTGACAAAACGTAGGTCATTCTTCTGGTGAGGAAGCAGGTTCGCTTCTGGCATATAACTAACATTTTTTTTCCTTCTCTTAATGATGTTCAATCAACACATGGTGGCTATTTATTTTAGACATACTTATTTCATTCACGACATTCGGTAAAGCTAATAATATGACATTTATTACTTATTAGGATACTTCTTTAAGGGTTTATACTATCGAACATCAATATGCTGCACACGAAAGGATGTGGTGCGCAGAATGGTGCGCAAATGTATCACGCACAAACAGTTCTCTCTTAATGAAAAAAATGGAAACTGTACAGTATGAAAATATCCTAAAAGTATTTTTAAGAAAACCAATGTTTTGAAACATTGTTTACGAATCTAATTTTGGGCAAATTTGATTTTTAGGAGGTAGGAATTTTGTTCTTGTTTTGTTTTCTTTTTTCTTTTTCTTTTTTCTTTATGCTCAACACACCCATCACAAGCCAATCCAATAGGAAATTGCCAATAGTAATAACATTCCCAGACGAGATGACATCTTTCTCCACACGTAAGGGAAATGTATTATCTATCGTTTATCTATCTATGGGACACGATAAGATGCAAAATATGTGGATTTACAATTCCATCATGGCCGCGTACGTGTATCATAATGAGGCTGGATATCAAGGGGCGGTCTAGGGGTGCTGTGTAGTACGCGGAAATACTCGTTAATATTTTTATTCACTCTGTGAGGATGCGATATCCTGATGTAATTTTTTAATTTGTATAGGATAATCATCCTATACACACATCTCGAAAGGTTTCATATTGGTTTTTACAAAGCAAGAATATTAGTCTGGTAGACTTGCCTCCCTGTTCACCAGATTTAAACCCTATTGAGAATGTGTGGGCTGAGGTAAAAAGGGAACTGCCATCCAATTTATCTGTAGCTGGGCAAAAGGCAAAAGATGGCTTCTGGGCACAAATTCAAGAAGCCTGTGATCTTGCAGTTTCTCGTCCACATTACTGCAGACATTTCATTTTGTCTATGCCCCGAAGATTAGTTGTACGGGCTGAGGTTCATGCAACAATTTATACGCACATATTAGTTATTTAACATGAGTGTTAGTAGATCTATGTTTTATGTGTTTTAGATAGGTTCATGTGCACAATCCGTCCAACCATCCATCCACAAGCCCTCCCTCGCATGCATCCAGCCGCACAGATATTCATCCATCCAAACACCCACTCTCCAATCCACTCATTTACCCATCCATTTCAACCACCCACATAATCATTCACACTCCCACCCGCTCTCCTATTCATCTACCTATCCATCTAACCATCCGAAAGCCCAACCTCACATGCATCCACCCTACAATTCGCCACCCATCCATTCATCAATCCACCCGCCCAAATACAAACGCATCCGCTGGCCCAATCACCCATCCACTCACCCACCTAGCTACATAACCCAACAATCCACTTATGCATCCACTCATCCGTACTCCCATTCACCAATCCCCCATTCTAATTACTCAACCATTCACACACCCATACATCAACCATCCATCCACGCACCCACCCACACTCCTACCCGACCAACCACACATTCATCTGCACGCCCTCCCTCACATGCACCCAAACGTCCACCCTCACAAGCATCCACCCGAAAACCCGCCTACTCACCCATGCATCTGTCCATACGGCCACCTTCAAATGCATCCACCCGCCTATCCCTCACTCCGAGCCACCCACGCATTCACTGGTCCAATCACCCATCCATCAATCCATCTACCCATTCAACCAATCACTCATCATTCCATTCACCCTTCCACCAAACCACTCATCCTTCAACTATATACCTATCTACCCAAACTCCCCTTATACCTATCTGGCAAAGTTGTATTAATGCAATAGCATGTTCAACATATCCAGTCATAAAATTAACAAACATAAAAAAATGACAAGCAGCGCGAGATTTGAACCTAGGAATTTCTTAGCCTCTTGGCCATCGTAGCGTTGTCCTGTGATCTGTTTTCAGAGCACATAAGTTAACATTGCGTTGTCAGTCATATACCTTATGTACAGTCCTTTCGTATGCATTGTGAACGCAGTTTTTACGATATGCACGAAGCTCTTCGACCGACACTTTGAATCCGGGGATGACTCATTTTTTGTGTCCACGGCTGTGCATTACGTGCTAGAGAAAGTAAAAACTGAGACGCTAATGACTACAGCAACTTTTTCTTCCAGTTCTTAATCTTGGCCCATTTCTTCATGTATTCATTTACCTTAGTAATCACCTCACGAGTTGAAGCGTTTGAAATTGAGGGAGACATTGTCACAGAATTAACTAACCTATGCACACCAAACTTCCGTACGACAACACTTCAATATCTACTATACCCCTGCAGACGATTTACTCAGCGTTGCATCAAATAACACGAGCTATAAGTTCGCTGACTACAGGAGCAATAAGCAAATTGGGTTTTTTGATATTACTATCCACATATTCAGGTTTTACCGGTGATCCTAAAAAGGTAATGAATTGCGCCGCAAATAAAAGAATCATTTGCTGATTCATGGAGTTGCCAAGGAATTAACAATAAACATAATTAACTGCTGCGTTTTCTTCAAATGCAACATACCTTTGGCAACAAAGACCAATTTGGCACCACATTTACATTACCGTATAACAGGATATTATGTACACAGGGATGACTATCCCAGCAACAAACGAAAAGGCGGTTTTTATTAAAACCTCGTTAGTACGCCCATCATCGAACCAGGGTTTCAAATTTCGCGCATTCAAATACAATGCAATAATGCCAAACTGCATATTGGGTCATTTATTCAGTACCAGACCAACAAACTTAAATCATTGGATTTTGGGGATTTTTTGTGAACTGCAGTCACATTATCCTCTTTGCAGCGACTTCAATAGCAAGCATCCGTGTTGGGGTTCGAATGTGGTCAATCCCAGAGGAAAAGTACCACAGGATGCCCTTCAACTATCGTACCACATATTACCCAGGCTTTACACCAGACACATACATTTGAGAAAAGTATTAAGTATTGAAATATTGAAAAATCGAAACTAATTACTAGAATATTTTAGAAAATGTGTGCTTACCCCTGCTACAATTTCGCCGTGCGTGCTTACCTTTAAGTTTTCATGCTTGTGTTTCTTTCATAGGGATGTTTTATTTCCAATGTTATGTAAAGTATAATGTGATTTTGATCCACAGTACCATCGTACTTAAATTTATCTTACTTTGTCGTTATTTTCAGCTGGTGTGTTAGCTTTACAGGTTATGTATAAAACTATTTAAAACATTTTACTTGAAATAGTATCGTTTTATTTTAGACTTCCTTAGTTATTGATACATTTCTTTGTTGCTTGAAATAACTTGTGTTTTTAATTTTACACAAAATATATTACTTTGAGTTTTCACTGTGTCTAAGAAGAATAGATAGAAAGAGTCAACAGTCTGATCTTCCTTTGCCAAGTAATGCTGCAAGTGCATCTATAAGCTCTGTTTCTACTAGTACTGATAACACAAACCCAGATATTTTGATTAGTTCAAACAGCAGTTACTAACATAGTGAATACTTGGAAACCTGTAGTTTCATGACCTGTAATTACACCCCCTACTAATGGTACTGATGGAAAGAAGTCTATTCATGATTTTTTGAGTAATTGAAACGTTATCAGTTGCTAATTCTTGGACGATGCACAGAAATTGCAAATTTTTCCTTGCTACTTAAAAGGTTCCCCATGCTTGGTACCAAATCTTTGGTCACAGAAACCCAGAGTATGATTGGCATGCTTTAAAAACAGCTCTTATAGCTGCTTCTCAGATTGCTCACCAAGAAGAACTTCTAGATACAATGTGCTTAGCTATGTACATGTGTTATCTTTATGTGATAAGGTTAATCCATACATGTCTCAGTCTGAACAAATTAAAAAATGTATTTAAAGGTTTGAAACTCCAACATGTTAAGATGCTGTTATTGTGGCCTTGGTATCTGTGGAGGCTGTGTTTGAGTAGTCTGCAACTTGTTAAGCTCCTTAGTTAACATAGCTACCTTATTTGAGAAAGTGGTAATTAAATCCGGTGCAGATAGCGGTACTGGAAGAAAGTTACGAGACATAGGTAGTAGCAATGGTCGTACAAGGGTACCCGAGATTGCAGATTCTAGTTCAGTTTTACATTAAGGCTCTTTCCTGAGCTTTCCTATTGGTTATGGAGACAAGAGAACGACAGGTTTCGAGATTTCGTCGAGGTTAGGTATATGTAAATGAACTGGATTGGAATAAGAGGTAAAAATGGACCTTCTGTTAATCGGTTCTTCTTTCCAATGAGAAATGCACAGGCTTCCGTTCGTTCTGTGTGCTTGCACAAGGGCAGCCATGTTGGTCAATCGACCAATGGCAGAGTCAAATCTGCAATGTCGCGGGGTGGTGACATCAGTTGACTGCAACACCTGTGATTGAACAAAAGCAAGGTTATGTCTGTGCTGCACATAAAAATCAGTGTTATCAATAGAGACTTTAGAACCTCATGCACAGTATGTATAACAATCAATAAATGTCATAAAACGTGTGGTATCATTCGAAGTATATTAAAAGCCAAAATAAGTTAACGCGTGAAAATTAAGTTTTTTTTTTAACACGATGGCTGTCGCTATGCTCACTTACGGAGGTTAAAATTGAACAATAGAACTCTTTGATAGAAGAATAGAATCATTAGAGATGAGGTTTTTACATTCAGTGGCGGGATTTATTATTTTACGTTAGCAACGAAATGAAAATAGCAGAGAAATATTAAATATGTAGTAAATAACTCAAGGGATACAATGATCTAAAAAGAAGACTCATGTGCACATAACAAAAATAGTAGATGAGATATTCTGCACTATAGGCCAACAGGAAAAAGCAGCGTTAGCCATCCATTGCCCAGGTTGTTGAATAGTCTCTCAATATGGTGCCTATCCATGAACACTGACAATGAAGAAGAAACTGTAGTTTAAGTTAAAGTAAGACTGAAAAATGCAATGTCATAGCCGGGATATTTACCACAGATCTTTTGGTGTCTAGCAGTTGCTATAATCACTGAGCTATCGTGGCAACCTGCAGACAGAACATTCAATTGAAGTTGATCACAATTTTATTGAGATGACATACACAATGGCGACTTGCAATTTAAGTCACGGGCTGCATAGTTTAACCAATAATTAGGTCAATGAGTGTTAATTGTTTTTTCTACGCTAAATGTGTGTGTAGGACAATGCTGTGGCTAAATCCCGGCTATGGCATTGCATTTTCAGTTTGATTCTACCTACCCAACTCCTGTCCTACGCACTGTTAGTGTAGAAAAAAGCAACTAATTAAAAATAGTTCTATCATATTTTAATTTTTCTATGCCTGACATATCTTGAATTCTATAGAATCAATAACAATGTTATTATCCTCGTCACTACCTCTTAACCTAGTCTTCAATCAAACTTCCTTCAAATCTTTCTTCCATTAGACCACCTTTCTGCCATATCGTTTATTTCTGTTACTAATGCTGGGACATTTTACCGTTATAAGCGTTCAATAAATATGCTCTTTCCTCTTAAAGTTTTAGTTTTCTTTTCCTTTTAAAATAAAGAGGAATTGTCACAAAGTTAATTAATATACAGGGCGTTCCGGTTATAGGTATAGTAGAACTTCTGGATTGATATGAATCTGGAGATGATACTACTTGCTACTAATAGTGCAAACTGAGATTATTTTGCCTTATAGCTCATTGTTTATAAAATTCACAATGGCTGCCATTAGTGGTTCGGCAAATGTCCATCCGGTATTCCACCTCAACTCATGTGTTATGAAGCATCTATGGTGCAACATTGTCAACAGCATAAATTTGATATCGTAAGTCTGCTAAATCACGTTCTGGTGTCCTGAGGTATCATTCTTAACAAATCCCCATTGGAAAAAATCAGGTGGTATCAGATATGTTGATCTGGCAGGCCATGTTGCTGTATGTTGGTCATCTTTCAGGAAACCGTCTGTCCAAGAATGTCCCAAATATGTTGGCAAAGTGTGATGTATTCCATCTTTCTGTTTCTCTGAGCTGCCATTTCATTATTGCCCTTAGTCACAAGAGGCACAAGAATTCTGACAGATATACTCCAAACTTCCTCTTTCAAATGGTATGAACCATAACGCATTTTGAAACATTGTTTTGAAATTATAATACGTATAAGCGGAATATGATGCATAAAGGCACACTAATGTCCTTTCCATAGTGGAGACTGATCCGTTTGGGTATAGATAAAATTAAACGTTATTTTAAAGTTATAATTAATGTCAGTATAACTATGGGGCATTCCTGGTTATATCATATACATGGAAGATAAGGGTTCTCATATATTAAAATCAGCACAAATGAAAATCGTAGATGATTGAAATCGTTATTACAAACCAACTAGAGTCATGTTTTCTTTGGTTACTTTTCTTATGAACGGAAGAAAAAAGCGCACAATGCATTATTTGGACAAACAAAATCCACGTGCCTCTTATGAGCTTTAGAGATTAGGTCCAAAAATGATGCATGGTGTAAAGTAGTATCACGTAAAATACGCCCTGTGTTCGGTCATATTTGTCAAGTGTGACCCGTTTTGAAGTTCGCTTTTTAAGATTGACGCAAACTGAACCGCCACAATGAAGCATAAAAATCCGCGAGGATCGGACTCGTGTTATTAAGGGCAAATGTTCACTGGTCCGATCGGAAACAGCCAGCTTCCTCCTCTTCTTCCCAGATAAGTGTCACCTGTTACACTAACTACCCTTACGGAAAACTCCCTGTGCGACCGGTGATCTTCGTAAACGCTCGTATTATGTATCCGTTCGTCTCCCTCAAAATGCAATATTTTTCACCTAGCTGGTCACCTGCCCAGCTAGGTATCCTGTACAAATTATTAATATTTACTGTACAAAATTATGGGGAATTTTATCAAGCTACAGATGCCAACAATCAGAAGCAATTTCGCGCGATGTTACCTGGGAAGAGACAGGAAAGAAAATGAGCTATCCAGATAAAATTAAGTAATCAATACAGCTAGGAATTTTATGTGATAAACATTGTTGAGAAAGGTGCAAAAAGGATTAGTTTAAAAAAAGGTGGAAATTTTAAATGTAAATATGTATTATAAAAACTAGAATAACCAATTGAGGCGTTGCGTCAGAGATAGTCACAAGCCACAAAAATACAGTTTTACAGGAAAATGTTTTAAACCTTTGGAGCAATCCTAAAATCAGTATAGTCTAATACATGACACATACGATTATATTCTCTTATATTTTTTGAAATATTTTACACAAGAAATTATTTGATATAATCCGTTTTTATTATTTATGTAAAAATATTAAAAGCATGTAAGTTGTGACTTATCGGTTTCTCTCTGGAAATACCAATTTTGTTTGTTTTTTGTTACTTTGTTGGTTTATTTTCTTTAAATAGCATAAGAATAAAGTATTTAAAAATTGTTCATCATTCCTTTCTAATTAACGTTTTTAACCTCCAAGTCCATCTCATCAGTTACAAGGGTACGAAAGAATGTCTGATTTACCATTGGGACAATGTCAGTACATCCTGGAGTTTGTTTATTTTCAAGGATTAATTGTATTTTTTTTTTGTGTAAACTAAATGGATTAAAAGGGACATGTCTGCCATCTAATCCTTGACTATGTTGCTGAGAAAGCTGAAGCTCACAGAGTCTGCAAAATGAATGGATCTGTTATTGTACACTATCTTTTTCACTCTGTCAGCCTGCAAACTTCCACAACCTTGAAACCTTTTCTTTGCATCTAAATGACAATAAAAGATGATTTAACAGACATTTGGATCATAAATGCTTCTGTTTGTTCGGAGATGTTGCCCTGTTACTCCGAAATGACAGTCACAGAGTACTCTAGTGTGATCAACTTAGGGGAACCACTGAGTTACTGCTTTGATTCTCCTGCACTCTACTGGTTGTCTTCTCCAGTTATTGTTCTGTCCTATACAGTAATTTGTCAGCTCCTGTCCATATAAACAAAGAAACTTCAGTCACATAGCATCCAGATTTTGACTATCACTTTAACCTGTGGTACTTCCATATTTCAGTCCTACTTACATGGAAAGCAAGTAATAAGACCATTTCTGCTATTTTTTCTCGATTAGCTTGAAGTAAATAGAGGCATAAGCTTGTTGACAATAATTTGTTGCAGAGCTCAAGAACTGGCGAGCATATCCTTCGTTTTACCCCTTTCAATGAGAGTGACCCCCTGAGATCTCCGCTGATAAACAAGAGGGCTGAAACGAAGGTTGCTCAGGCAGTTCCCCAGTCACCGGTCACCCCGTTTAGTTCTGCAACTTTTTTGACATACGAAGGGATATTATATGCGCAAAATAGTGGACAGTTGGCCACTTGTAATATTATAGGTATAATGTCGTATAGTTAAACTGGTGTGCACTAAACCATTTAGGTGCATATATAGGATTTTGAAGGGTGTAGATAAAGAATGGTCACATCCTCAAGTTGTTTCCAATTGGTTTAGATCATGTGACTTGGGAGAGTGAGGTATTTTTAAATGGTTCCATACGATGGTTTAATGTTTATGACATAAACAATAAAATAGCATTGTTTTGTTTCTTAATCGGTGGAAGAATGATAGCTTTGAGAAGAATTTATATTACATTTAATTTAGTTTAGTAATACCTAAAACACATTTGTTGAAATACATTCTTAAAAAAAGATTAGGATTAAAATGTAAATCTAAATATGCGAGATATGAACCCGAATAAGCTCAATGTCACATTCCATTACCGCCATCTTCACCAAAGCTACAACACACCCATAGACTGCTATAGGGAGCACTAGGGTCTTATTTAAACATTTGCTTTCACTCTACTTTTGAAATCCGTTACATTATATTGCAATCTGGGGACTCTGTTTTGAGATTAGGCACGAAGTCCAACAAAATATAGGTCAAATCAGAAGTTACATTTATTGGTTATTCATGATAATTATTCATACATTCATTTACAAAGATCAACTTTGATATTTAATTTTTCAGAAGTGGAAAATTTGCATAATTTACAATAAGTTGTCTGTACAGTATGCATTCTTAGAATATTTATTTATATTATATATTTACAACGTTGCATTAATTATTACTAATAGCTTTGATTGAATGAAATCCTTCTCTGTATAGAAGGTGTGAGTAATGTATCTTTTTAATCGTGACCTAAACTTGTTTTTGTCAATATGCAATTCCTTCATAGGAGATGGAAGTGAATTAAATAAAACTATACCATTGTAATAAACCTGCTATGTGTACTCGCTCAAATGCCCCAAAATGTACGCAAATTAGCTACCTACAGAGATGTAAAACGCATTGACGAAGCCGCTCTAAAAAAAAAGTGCACTACAGATACCATGGCATACAATTTGGACGTTAAACATGTAAACGACAAAGTTAAATTGTTGAATGACTTCATTATAACATAATATGATACATTTTCCCCTACACAATTCTGAGTTGTGAAGACAAAAGCAACTCCTTGAATGACTGACTCAATATGTAATTTGATGACAGAAAGAGACAAAATTTGTCGAATTTACAGAACATAGAAAACAATTGGCAATTTTGAGCAGTACAAACGAATACGTAACCAACCAACTCAGGCAATCAGAAACGCTAAGGGACAATATATGTATGACGCAGTAAAGAGTTCTGCTAACACTTCCGGATTTTGGAATGCTCTAAACAAAATGGGAATGGGTAAAACAAACGAGTCAGTAGACAACATCCAGGCACCTTTAGACTTGCTTAATGATTACTTTAAAAATGTTGCCACCATTCCTTTAAACAAAGATGACACTGTCAACGAACTGAAAAAAACCCTGCCTCCTGCAATGAAAAATTCTACTTCAACTATATTAATAATCTAGGCAACATGTGACAACATTAACTTCACTATGATACGACTCATTCTCGACATAATACTATCTACTATAACTCATATATTTAATGCATCAATAACAAACCCTACATTTTCCTCCTTATGGAAACAAGCCCTCGTTTTTCCCCTCCCCAAAATCAAAACTACCAATTCCCTGAATGAGTATCGGCCTATTAGTATCCTTCCTGTCATATCTAAAACGCTTAAATGGATAATTCACAGAACAGGTTAGACTATCTCAACGAAAACAACCTCCTAAACGAATATCAGTCCGGCTTCAGACAGGGACAGTATTAGGTAATAAAAGTTAGCGAGGACATACGTGAAGCCGCAGACAGTTGACCTTACTAATACTATTGGATTTTTCTAAAGCATTTGATACAGTAGATATTGACTATTTATAATGTGTAAGCTTGAATATTTGAACATGTCAAATAGTGTTACAACATGGTTCAAACCTTATCTGAGCGGCAGCAAACTGTTATAGGTGTAACTAGATCAAACCGATCTCATTGGAAGGAAAACTGGTGTACCACAAGGTTCGGTGCTTGAGCCCTTATTGTTTGCTATTTACATAAATGACATTGCAGAAAGTATAAGACATAGTCAACACCATATTTTTGCTGACACTGTACAAACACACGGAGGCTATAGACTTAGACAGCTTAATTAGGACTATAAATGAAGATTTAAATTCACTATCGATTTGTTCATTAAAACATGGACTACAGCTGAATCCAAAAGTCACAGACAATCATTATGGGATACGAGCGGTTATTGGGAGTTCTAAATTTGGATACCGCACAACACATTACATTAAATAATTCTCAAATACCATTTCTTAATACAGTGAAGAATCTTGAAGTTTATATGGATCAAAATTTAAACTGGAAAACGCAAACTATACATGTATGTATAAAGTATT
Organism: Hymenopus coronatus; assembly: GCA_030762935.1. NCBI lineage: Eukaryota > Metazoa > Arthropoda > Insecta > Mantodea > Hymenopodidae > Hymenopus > Hymenopus coronatus. Next base: position 44,586,031 of record CM060888.1, on the reverse strand, counting down.
CTCAATAGTATGTGCTTTAAAACGCATAAATGCCTTTCCACCGACTTCATTTAAGAAAATATTATTACAAACCCTTGTAATACTCAAAACACTTAAATGGCTCCAGCTTAGATATAGAAGAAAATTGCATTCTTTATCATTTCTCTATCAAATCCTTCATTCTCGTATTCCAAACTATCTAAATGTTCCCTTCAAATGACTTTCTGACTGCCATAATCGAGAAACTCGCTCACGACTACTCTTTTCTTCTTGCTATATCTGTTCATCATACAACCTTCTATGCATCAAAGTTACAAAAGATTTAGCTCGTTTTTGGAATTCCCTTCCCGAAGACGTAAGGGACTGCGGAACGTTGTACTGTTCAAGCAGAAAATTAGGGCATACATTTATAATCAAACCTAATCTACTGCTCTATTAATATGATAAATACATCACTTTAATTTAGTGCTACTAATATTTTATAGGCTGGCAAGCAATATACATTTCAATTGTAAATATGACAAATACGCGTTTCAACCTACAGAATATTTTACTTAAAATAATGTTTTTTACGTTTTTTTCTATTCATTTCAGTATACCTATTGTACCTTTTATAAAAGATCACATCCTTGTTCTTTATTCATAGCTTTATTCATAGCTTTATTGAATTTAATGTACTACCCGGTAGAGTGGAAGACAAGGTCTTATGGCCCTAAATTCAACCAGGACAAATAATTAAATAAATAAATAAAGCCCTTTTTGGAATGTCTGCAATTTGTTTGTTGGTCTATATAACTCCTGTCTCTGTCTATTCTGTTTATATATCTGCATTTTTTGTAAATTTTTCCGGGTTATTTATTACAAATAACAATACGACTAGAATATTTTCGCAAGCGAATGGCAAATATCCAAGCGTTTTGAATAGAGGTTTGCAGTGGGTTCATTTCTTGCCCCTAACATTATTATTATTATTAATTATTATTATTATTATTACTATTATTTATATTATTATTATTTGTATTATTTATATTATTTATATTATCTCCTTATTACTTTCTCTACATGTACCTGGTATGTACCTAGTGTATAGAGAAGGTATTGTGATGCACCCAGAACTTTGATGCCGAGATTTCACCGGAAATAGATATTTTGATCAAAATAAGGCATTTTTGGAAAAAGATCCTATGTTTGTCTACAGACAGCATAGCTCAAAAATGAAAACGAAAAATCCTTTAAATACCAAACTTGGTATTTAAGTTTTGTATCTTCCAAGGATGCGACACGATTTTCAAGAAAATCTCCCCACCCCAAACTACCCTTTACATGGAAAATTTTCGAAAATTTCGATTTTCTAACAAAATGGCTGTAACGATTTTAATTAAAATATCGTATAAAATGTATATATTGAATTTTCTGGGAATAGCCGCTAAAGAATACTTTATTCTGGATGAATTTTACGGAACGTTATATAAGTGGTAAACCGTAAAAGATAGACAAAAGCTTACTTAACAAAAAACGTAAAGCTCCTTAAAACACACAATTTATGTGATATACATTTTTTCTTGTAGTGGCTCGTTTTTTAGATATTCCTTGTTACTGGTTTCAGATTTAAAAAACTTATACTTTTCTCACACAAGAATTTTCAACTCCTGTCCATAGAAACAAAGGAACTTCAGTTACATAGCAACCAGTTTTGACTAATACTTTAGCCTATGCTACTCCCTTATTTCCCTTCTACCTGTATGGCAGCAAGTAATAAGATTATTTCTGCTATTTTTTTCTCGATTAGCATGAAGTAAAAAGAAGCATAAGCTTTTTAACATTACTGTGTTGCAGAGATGCAGAGAAAGCCATGTGAATGGAACACATCAAATTTTTTTGCATCTGCCAAATTTCCCCAGAATATTATTCCATAGGCCATCAATGAATGAAAATAAGCTGTTTTTAGAATGCTGAAATAATGATCTGAGGGCAGGATCCGAAGAAGAACTTGGTTACATTCTACCTACAAGAGTTCGGTCATTCTTTTTACTTTCTCTAGCACGTTGTACAGTGTGCACATGGATAGAGAAACTTTGTATTCCACCCAAAAGTTTTATATCGATATTTCATACGAAACACATGTTTTGACACCCTTGAATAAAAAAATTATTTTTAGAAGCATGTCCATGTGTGTGTGTGTGTCTATGGGCAACATAGCTCAATAACGAAAAGTCGGTTAAAAACCAAACTTGCTAATAAGTTACTAAGATTTTCAAGAAAATGCCCCCTCCCCCGCTAACATGGAACTTTTTTCGAAAATCGTGTTTTTCTCAAAAATGGCTGCAATGATTTTTACTAAAATGACATATGTTTAAGATATTTTCATAACAAACGAAATGAATACCTTGAATTTTCTAGGAATAGCCTCTGAAAACCTCTTCATTTTGGATGCCTTAAAATAATTTTTGCACAATTGGTAAACTATAAGATGTAGACTAAAACTTACTACATAAAAATGTAGATTTCATTAAAACACACAATTTGTCACATACATTTTTACTGTAGAATGAACCGTTTTCAGAAATTCCAAGCTATTGGTCTCAATTTTAAGATACTCTAAGGAAGATATCTTTCTTTTCGTCTATCTTTGTTTATTCCTAGCAAGCAAAGAGCGCCAAGTTTCAATTGATTGACTTAGCGACCTACTTTTAAAAGACCTGACTCTAGCCTAGCATATTCCCTTATTTCCCTTCTAATAAAAAGAAGCAGGTAATAAAACAAAGTGTGGTTATGAAATGAAATGGTGTTTTATTTAACTGCTGTGCTTCTCAGCGTCCCATTCTACACTGGGCGTGAAAGACTCAGAGGCCTCTCTGTCAGGATTGAAGTTCTTTTACGTGCCGTAAGTCTACGACACGGGATTCACGGCTTTAGTTCCCTTCCGAAGTAATTCCTTGGGTCAATTCTAGTTATATTTATCTTTATATGTAGATAAATGAATACTCTTTTGTAGATGAAGTTTGTGGACAGCTGGAGAAAGTTATGAATGGAACACATTACATTTCTTTGAGTAGGTGAACACAGACACATGCACACACGCACTACCTTATCTCCTTATAATATTATGTAGAGTTGCATAATTAAACTGATGCGCACTCAAATTATTTTGATAAACATAGGATTTTGGAGGAATTGTCACATATTCAAGTTGTTGTTGGTGTGCTGATATAGCTGATCTGTTACTATGAATATACTTTGCAGGAGTTTATGGGATAGGTATGGTAGATCCATTCCTAATCAATATCTAATTACTGCACGTTCGCTCAATGGATATGCAGGAGGATTGCTTTGATGTGTAGTGCGGCATATTAACAGGGAGACAAGATATTCGCTCGCGCTACTTGATCCCTAGCCACGTACCTGTAGTGCTCCCCAAAACAAAAATCTCATGCGTTATACTCCCCTGACTTTCTCCACCTATTCTGCAACAAACACCCTCGTTCTTCTAGCTTCTTCATGAGATATCCATTACCTATCTTTTAGCTACTAGGGAATGAACCAGGCCAATATATACTACGGTCGGCTGATAAGTCCCGGGCCTCTCCACCCAAAAATTCGATACCGAGATTTCAACGGAAATATATGTTTTAGGGTCTCCTGTATCCAAAAAAAGCATTTTCACAAAAAGATCCGTGTGTGTGTCCGTGTCTGTGAACACGATAACTCAAAAATGAAAAGTCGGTAGAATACCAAACTTGGCATTTAATTTTAGTATCTTCCAGGAAATGCGACACGAAGATTTTGAAAAAGATCCCTTCACCCCAAACTACCCTTTACTTGGAACTTTTTTCGAAATTGTTGATTTTCTTAAAAATGGCTCTAACGATTTTGATTAAGATCTCGTATATTAAAGATATTTACCTAACAAATAAAATGTATATCTTGAATTTTCTGGGAATAGCCTCTGAAGACTACTTTATTCTGGAGGAATTTTACGAAATTTTGAATAACTGCTAAACCGTAAGAGATGGACAAAAACTTACTGCACGAAAAATGTAGAGCACGTTAAAACACACAATTTATATTATGTACATTTGTTTCGCTGAGTCGTCGTTTTTGAGTCATTCCTGGTTTTTGGTTTCTGCTATGAAAACTTATACTTTTCTCATATAGGAATTTGTCAACAGCTTCCATATACAAAAAGGAACTTCAGTGGCATAGCAACCAGCAAGGAACAAAGCAAACATAGCAACAAGGTACCAAATATTAATACTATTTCTGCTATTTTAGTCTGATTAACATGAAGTAAATAGAAGTATAAGCTTTTCAAGAGTAATTTGTTGCAGAGATGTAAAGAAAGTCATGTGAGTGTAACACATCAGACTTTTTTTGCGGTATTTCTGAACATAATCTCCAGAAAGCCAATACATTTGTCATATCGGTGTTCTAATTTAATTAAACCATCTGTGTAGTGCTATTTATCAAGGTCCTCAAAATAGCTGTTTACCGCATCAATGACCTCTTCGTTGCTGTGAAATCTTCGTCCTCCAAGAAATGTTTTGAGGTTTGGAATCAGGTGGTAGTCACTGGGTGGTAGATCTTGCGAATAGGGCGGATGTTCAAGCAATTCCAGCTTTAATTCGCACATTTTGTCCATTTGGGTCGGAGCATTGTCGTGTTGAAACAAGATTTTGTTTTTTTCTCCAAATGAGGTCTTTTTCTTTTCACCCTATCACTCAAACGTTGCAGTAAGTAATCAATAAAAAATAATTCCCTGTGCATCTCGCCATAGCGTCGTTAGCTGACAAAATTGACTTTGCCGTTTTTAGGAGTTGGTTCACCTCGCGCAATCCACTGTTTTGGCTGATTTACTTTCTGGAGTGTAGAGATGTTTCATTCATGGCACAGTCTCAAAAATTCACTGGGATTTTTACGGTAGAGCTCCACATTCTTATCAGAAATATTTTTTCTTTGCAACTTTTAATCAGGTGTCAACATACGCGAAACCCATCTTGCACAGAGCATGTGAAAGCCCAAAACAATACTTAAAATATTACCTGCACGTTCTTTTGAAATGTTTACAACCTCTGCTATCTTAAACAAGCTTAATGTGCGGTCTTCAGCCTCTGCTATCTCAAACAACTTTAATCTGCGGTCTTCCAGTACTAAACGATGATTTTTTTTTCAATAATCTCTGGAGTTGTCACTTCTTCAGGGCGTCCAGAGCGATGCTCATCACTAGTGCTCGTACGCCCCATTTTAAACACTGCAACCCACCTTTTAATTATTGAATATGAAGGGGCAAAGTCTTTCAAAGTCCATTTCCTCCTCGATCTCTTTAGGTGTTAAACCTTTAAAATGGAACTATTTAATCACCGCTCGTTTTCGAAACCCTCCATTTTCGTGAAGACTCTAAAGTTGTCTTGTTTAAAATACTGTCGTTCGAAAACTAAATCTATTGACCTGTAACTATGGATACAAGCTAGTCTAGCGTTAAATTATACGAAGCTACCGTCTAACTGGCCTAGTGGGACCATATCTGTGCGAGGACTGGGAATTATCAGCCGACCCTCGTCAAGAAACGTATTTTGGCAAATAATGGAAAACAAAGGCATACCATAACATCTAACTGTAATTAGAATTTATATATAAATAGTATAATTAATAATATTTATTGAACGCAATATGTACACATAAGTTAATACAGTGGAATGATACTTATCAGATATGACCGTCTTTTGCATAGACCGTCAAAGAGTGCGTCCTTGATTGGCACGTGATTATATGATATTGTCCACAACACTGTCCACAGAGAGTCCATGTACATAATTCCGACGCCAGATGGGTCCTCGTCCATAAATCTTGAGTTGGAATCCAATTCTCGTGTAAACGTGTCGCAACTCGAAGTTAGGCTTCTTCCATTCTTCGGTGTTCATGGCTAGAGTTAGAAAGAAATCGGGATCTATGTTTGGCGCTTTTTCACCCCTGCTCCTGATGTGGGCTTGACCGTGGCTCTATCTTAACCCTTTGACGAAGGAGTCTGCATCCGCCAGTAGGTATATTCCTCGTTTGGGTAGAATTGGATACTTGGAGTGTTCTCTTGAGAAAGGATGCTTTCACTGCCTTTAGTATCAGATTCGCAACAGTTAAGTGTACTCACATTTTGCTGATCGCGTAGCAAGCAATTGGTATGGTTAATATAAAAATGAGCGATTCCGACAAAGATAAAATACAGAACAAATAAATAGAGGTGTTAGGCAAGGGTACCCGTTGTCACCTACTTTGTTTAATTTATATATAGATGATACTGTTAGAAAATGACAAAGTAATTTAGAAGTACGTCCTAAGATAAATAATATCACATTAGACGTAATGCTATTTGCATACGATCTGGTCTGAACTAATACTTGCATCCCTACTCCATGTTAATGACATTTTGTGAAATTTACTCCATTTTGTATATATTTGTCATTCAGATGTTTTCTCGTCTCACCGAAATCAAAATCACTGGATGCGAGTTAATTATTCTGTGCTTTCTCTGAGATTTTCGTGGTAATGTGTTTTCTTCTTGGCTGTGAAGCCAGAAATATATAAAGGAGGCTAACCATAAGTAAGCAAAAGGCACTGGAAGTCTTTTCGTGGTCGAGTGAAGTCGATCGTGTCTCCACACAGGCGACACTTTCTAGGAAACAACGTGTGCAGTTAATTTCCCGCGTTGATTGGAGAACGAGAATATATTTGCAGTGAAATATAATTAACTTCCACTGATATAAAGAGAGAATCTGGAAGTAATTCAGTATTTTAGTCCGAGAAAGTAGATATATTTTATCGGAATCGACGAGTATACATAAATCGCGAGATAGAATTTTCTCATTGACCAAACTAAATAGCACCGGTAATTGCGGTTTCGTGAATTGTTTGTAAATATTAATTCAAATAAACTTCAAACCCACATTTACAAGCCTTACCGTAAATCTCTGAAAACGCCCTGAGTAAAAGATCTCCCCGACATCCGATGTGGGGAAATTATTTTTGTTTCACATTTTAATAAGCGGCTCAAAAGTATGCAAAATGCTTTACATAAGTTAAATAAAATAAGCCAAATTTATAATATTTAAGTATCACCACATAGAAGAAATGCTGGCGTTTAGAGGATCACAAAAAGTAAGAGCAAATACAGTCATACAAGAGAGAATACTAGAAACAAATAAACTGTTTTAATTGCAAGGTTGCAGTGTCTCATACTTAAAAACAAATACATAATAAATATAAATTAACCAGATGTGCGGTACCATCAAACGAAAACTATATTTCACAAGAAAAGCAACAAAAATAAAATTTTACAAAGAGATGGTTGTTTCAGCTAATGTCTTAATATATGGGTCTGAATGGTTTTAATTATAAAACGAATGGAAAGAAAGATAGAAGTTGCAGAGATGCGTTTTTAAAATACGCAGCAAGATATACATTAAAAGACAGAAGGAGCAGTGATGACATCGTAAAGAGTTAAAAAGTTTCGATCTACTTGAAAGAATCATCGAAAATCAAAACAACTAGAAACATGTAGATAGGGTGGATGAACAGCACCACAGGAAGTTGACTTTAAAATATATAATAAAAGACCAATGAAACATCGGCAGACTTAAAAGAAAAACGACAGAACAGTTTAAATGATGAGGCTGAAACGAGCCAAAAGGCTTAAATCATGAAAGATGATGCTAATGATATCGTTTAAAAATGTTTCGCTCTGTGATAACTTACTTTTGTTCTCTTAAAGTAATCCATCTGTGAAATTTGGAAAAACCACTGTGTGCAAGATTTTTAGCTTAACGTTCTTGAACCTGGTTGTTCATATTGGGCGATGCATGAAATAATTGATGAAATGCTGCTCCAAAGATCTTGGGGTCCGTGGAGATTAAAGCTATTCGACATTCGTCTTCTCAGGATGTACAGCTAACCAGGCACCGAATTTTTGGGTGCAATACAATACCTTCCCTATACGATATGTGCATAGTAGAATTTTTTTGGACTCAGGGCACCTCAAAGTATATTTCCAGTAAAATCTCGACAACGAAATTTTGGGTGGAATGCAATACCTTCTCTTAAACAGTGTACATTATAGGTGTAGAGAAAGTATCCAGAATTAATACCACTACTGTAGTTTCGTTTTCTTTTCCACTCTTCGCTTTTTGAAGTTAAAAAGTAACGAAACAAAGAACAGTTGACTTTAATAACGGTGTTAACGCATGTAGTCAAACAAGTTACAGGCTGCGAGGACATTGTAACGGTGACGCTCGGGGCTACGTGCCCCGTGCTGACCTCTATTGTCAGGCGGGCGAGTGAACACAGTGTCCAACACGCAGACAATCTTTGGAACAAGGTTGTATCCCAAAACAAAGAGCGCTCTCCAGCGAATATTATTTCCCCGCGGGCTATGTTATTTAGTGCTAACCGCCTTGTGGAGCCTGCGCGCGCGCGGGACAAACAGGTGACAATGATCCTGGCAGATATCGATCTCGGACCATGATAGCTACCATACATTAGTCATGTCAGAACAATGGCAAGGTCCCCCTAATTGAGTGCTTACTGGGCAGGAAATGGGACCAGCGGCACATCTTAATGATATCCACGTAATGGATGGCCCTCTTGCTTGATTGGCTTTGATGCATTCGATGCAAACATTTGGATAGTCAACTCCACTATCTACCTCACAAAAATTCAACTGTTTTTTCCCACCAAATGATAGCAGATGCGAGATGGCGATCTGTTTGAACTCTCTGTATCAACATCCCTATTGTCTCGCAGGGTGTACAGTAGGCACGGTTAATAGTGGCGTACGATTTGTCACATTAAACATTAATGTAAACTGTCTTTTGGCTGGCCTCGTAGCTCAGTCAGAAGAGCACCTGTCTGCCTTGCCAGAGGACTTCCGGCTGATGATTTCCATGCTTTGTACATAGAGAAGGTATTGGATTTTACCAAAAAAAATCCTTTTCGAGATTTCACTGTATATACGTTCTAGGGTCCATATCAAAAAAGATATTCTAGAAAAAGACCCATGTATCCCTGAACAGAAAAGCTCAAACGAAGAGTGGGTTAAATACTAGACTTGAAATTTAAGATCAGAATGTCTCAAGGGGCGACACGAAGATTTTCAAGAAAATTCCCCCACCTCAAATTACCTTTTACATGAACAAATTTTCTAAAATGATTTTCTCAAAAATGACTAAAAATTTTGATTAAACTAAACATACATACTTCATACAGATATTAATATGACGAACTGTATGTCTTGAATTTTCTGAGAATGAACAGTAAACCCTAACAGATAAACAAAATCCCACTAATGTAGATTTCATGAAAACACACAATGTATGCAATATAATTTTTTTGTGGAGTTAATGATTTCCCAGATATGTTGTTGGCTTCAATTTTAAAATACTTTTACTTTTCTCAAACAGGAAGTCGTCTGTTTTTCTTTTGTTTAAATTCTGGTCTTGCAAAGGGAACCGATATCAATGAAAATTTTAAAATATGTTATTATCGCTTTAGCCTAGTGTATTCCCTTATTTCCCTACTGCTTACAACGAACTAATTAATAACATTATTTCTGCTAATCTTTATCTTATGAAATAGAAGGATAATGTTTAGTGCGAATAGTTTGTTTGCAGAACAGGTAGAGTGATGTGTATGGTAGTGTCATTAGTCATCTGAATGGAATATATCAAATTTTTCTCTAGTCCAGATTTTCCCATCCTCCCCGAGAGTGGATGTGTGCCTGTAGAAGAGTACCAACAATAAACGGACTGAACATCACTGCAATCAGCAATTGTTCCAAAGGAAACAAGTGGAGTCAAGGTCGCTTGAGGGCGCGCGGGGCTGAACATTACACTCATTGCGGGCCGCAGTGGTGGTACTGTGATGTCCTACTTACGAAGATGGTACATCGGGAAGACGGTCGCCCACACCTTGGTGTTTCGAGCAGAATGGGAAGAAAACTTTCTGTTCATGGAAGAAACTGACATGGCAAAATGTTTACTGTGTTGTACACTTCTAAACAAAATAATTAAATATAATTTGCAACGGCATTACTCGCTATGTCACGCACACGATCATGATAAATACAAAGACACTAAACGCACGTGTCTCTTTGCAGATCTGAAACGTAAAATGAACAAGGAAGAAACAAATGCTCGTGCTAGTATTGTTAGAGTTACAAAATAGCGTCACGTGTTGCCAGGAACATGCAATCCTCCAGTGAAGGCGAGATGGTAAAACAATATTTAATTAATTGATGCAGCTGAAGAGTTGAGCCCAGAGTATGTTCATGATTATCAATCAGTTGGTTTATCCGCCTCCACGATAGCATGGCATGTGGAGGACCTTGCAGACGATATTGGGAGTCAGTTGTCTGAGATAAGTACAACGTTTCATTGCGTTTTCTCTAGCAATAGATGAGAGCAATGATATAACCGATACTGCGCAACTTGTCATCTACATCAGAGGCTGAATAAAGTGTTTCTACACCTCTGTAAGAAGCGAAAGATTTCCTAAACTCCACAATCTAACAGGAACAATTTTGTGCATGTTCGGGACAACCCATGTTTGCGAATTACTATTTACCTTAATGAAGTTTACAAAGTCACATCACAGAAACCAATTAAGTGATGAATACTCGAAAGCATGTTTGCGATTGAGCAACTCGCAAACAATATTGAACAGCTGGTTGAAAACAGACAACTGAAAAATCACGGTGATATCTGATGGCCAAGAAAGAATAGTTTTTCATATTCATTTATTTGAAGAATATTATGTTTATTTTTATTGCTTACTTCATTGAATTGCATAGCATCAACAAAATATTTATCTATTTAGTTTATTAGTTTTATACGAGTTTTTGTATTTTGTTAATTGAATTTCCTGTCAATTAGATTTTATTTTGTAGTATATTAGCTATCAGTATTAAAGTGTATAAAATACTGCAATCATTATTATGTAATTGACAGGGAAAGTGTATTTAATTTACACAATCGTAGCTCCGCCACTGTAGCATCTCCATTTCCTGCCCGCAACCTGACGTCAGGGCTTGAGGGCTTTTACTGCCGCCCGAGCGTGCGTTCTGTTAGGGACGCCTGTCTTAGAGGCTTAGATGTTATACTAGTAAGGATATATAACTAGAACAAATTTAAAACTTTTTTAAACAAGAGGTTTTCGCCCCATAGGGTGCATATGGTACCCTACAGATAAAATATAATACTTACATCAGCTCTTCGTATTTTAAGGCACCAGAGGTGTTTCGGGTGGGTATAACCGGGTCTGCCTTCCTGTCATCACTGGAGAGCGCCACGCGCGAGCGGGTTGACTTTGCTGTCCGAGTCTATCTTGTCGTGTCATGTTAAACGACTTTAATCTTAAACACGCGTCTGAACGAAGTGAGAAGCTATTAATGAACATTTGCTCTTGAAACTTCAAAACAAAGAAAATACTGGAAAAGATCCCCTAAGTCACAAATTACAGCGAAATATCAGTTGTTCGGGGAAAATCTATCTATTTTTATCAGTTTAATAGTATATTAAATACTACAGTTTCATAATGTTGATATTTTTGTTATTATTTTGTCATGCACACTGTAAATGCTTAAGGCGCGGTTGTGGTTTCTACCCTAGTAAGAAGCGCGGGCGTTTGACGAGGTCCTTATACCCGTGGTGTTGATTGCACGGTGGATACTGGCCCCGAGATGAAAAACTTTTAGCCACAAATCAGTAACTTCTGCGCGTCTGTGTAGTGTTTTCTGCCTGCAGCCTGTGGCCTCCTGTGGTTCCCTCACTTCATCCCTTTCTCTTGTCGGGTAACACACGCAATTGACTATCGCATGCTGAGGTGTACCCCATTGTTGTCTAGCCTTTACCTTTAAATGTCCTAAGTACGTCAAATGACTAATTTAATAACAAAAGCGCACGGGCTACCTAGCAGATCATTAGAAGACCAGTCGCGACCCAAGATCAACTTGCATGTTACCCTAATTGTAAAGGAAGGAAACCAGACCGACTGCGATTAATGTAGCTGCAAATTAGAGATGGCCTATGCAGGCTAATCCGCTCCAAAACGAATTCTTGATCATTGCCGCTGCGCAGCCCTAGCAGTAGTTAACTGAGAGAGGGAGGGGACCAAAACTTATTCCCTTGACCACTTATTCCATTCTAGAACCATTTACGCCATGACCGATAATTTTAACCCCTTCTTCAACCTGTGGCCCGTAAGCAGAAGCTTTCTCAGTTATAGGCTAGTTGAAGGACATTTCTTCAGAGAACTGCTGGCTGGTATCCGGAAAAAACGACTACTCACTCCACCACAAACCTACAAGTTGTTACTTCCTAATCTATTACGATTTATTCTGTTTTATTTCAATCTATTATCAATTGCGACGCTCTTCCTTCATTAAATTGCTAGCCCAGGTGTCACTACGTTATTCTTTGAGTAAAGCAGAGAGAGAGAGAGCAATTTCCTCGATGCTCGTGCGAATCACGTCCACTGAGCGACCAAATGTAAGGAAAATAAGGACAGATAATTCCTTCGCTGCTGTGATAGTGTACAACCTTTTGCGTTTGAAACATGTACCGAGTTTCTCATATGCCAATACATATTTTGTAGGTTGATGATTAAAAGAGCAATTGCTCCATTATGTCTCTTGCATTAGTATATATACTTCGGATATAAACATATTTATAGGTTTTGGTGGTAAATGATGGCAGCTATTGTAGTAGGTATTAATATTACTAAAAAAAAGCTCCTTAACTTGCTTAATATCATTATAATCGCTTATTTGGACAGCAGCATGAGAATTAATTTGTAATGAAAAACTTTCTAAACTATAACAGCAAAAATGGACAGGCATTTCGATAATTAATGGGATTGAAAATAATTAGAAGGAAACGTTCTTTACCTTGTTAGCTGTCATATTCACTTGCATGGGTTGCGTAATGACTATGTAAATTTAATTGCCGCAAACTTAAGACTTATTTCGCCACTTTCTATAAACGCTCTCCTAAGCAGACACAAATTCTGGAGTTGGGTTGCTTTCTTTTCCCGATATTATAAAATGCTATAGACCCACACTACAAGGGAGAAAGACAATACCTGTTGTTACGTATTTACCCACTACATGTACCCTGCTTACTACGATGCAAAATCAAGCGGTGACGCCTGTACTAGCCTGTAGGCCTGTCCACTTGTATAAGAGCAATGACTTTTATTTTCAGTTCTTACAAGATAGTTGAACACTCAGAAATTATATTACTTGTGTAATATCATTTACATGTGTATATTTATACAAGCCTGTGTAAGTAAATACTTCGAAACAAGCTGAATATGATAGAAGCCATCAACGAAATTTGATGCAATAGCTAGTACCTCAAGGCTGTGTCAAGAATGCCCGGTCTTCCTCCTCTGGAATCATTAGGGACTCATCCTGAACTTCCACTCGCACAACCTGTTGGCACAAGGAGGTTAACTCTCCCCCTACGGTGTGTCCCTCTTCACCCCTTCTCTGAGCAACTTGCCCCCTTTCCAGTCCCATGCTTTGCGTATCCAAATGACGGTGTGAGAGCCTTTCAAAGTAAGACCATGAGGAAAGGCTATGAAATGTTCTAAGGGTATGCCGATTCTCTTACTGATATTCCTGAGTGTCGTTTCTCCCGCTTACATCAAGAAACAGTTCTCTATGAAGGGGTAACTTCTTTTACCATTATTTTGCTTTTTTTCTGGCTGGTTTCTCCAATCCTATGTCGAAATGAGCTGATTAGTTTAGCGAATTTCTTCAGCGCTTGTTTTCGGGTTCTTCACCTGTGCGTGGTGACTGCAACTTAAGTTGGTGAGTTACTTTGTTACATGCAGCCGTGTTTTTAGGAACAATGTTGGCCTGTTCATTTCACTTGTCTTTTCTGTGTTCACTTCTGTACCTTTGTTTAGTATTTTTCACTGTGCGACAGAAGTGGAGAATAAACTTTTTACTGTAACTTTGTTATTGTGAGCTTAAGTATTGGTATTATAAGATTCCATTAAATCGTGAGGCTTTTCAAATCTAACCTCTTACTGAATTCTCTATAACAACATGCTCTTATTATCAGTTTCTCGTAATACTTTACCTGCACTTGGAATGCAGTGTATTGGTCACTTCTGAAATGTATTTCAATATACGAACAACAATTTTTCAAATTTAATATCCTACCATCTGGTAGGTTTATCGGATGCTGAATTAGTAAAATGTGTAAAATAATGCTCAATAAGCCCGAGGTCCACAGTTAACCGATATTCGTGTTCTCAGACAAGGAAAACCTCCGGAAAGAACCTTCTCCGGGTTAACTCACCTTAACCCAGATTATAATTCAGGACCGTCATACCATAGAGGCAGACTAAAATACATTTAATTACATTTTTAATATATAAACATAGCCGCTTGATAATTATTGTAGTTTTTGTGATCTTTGATAGGAACATTCTTGTCGAACCGTTCTTTTATGGCCTCTGTGTTCCTTCCACAGTGCCACGGACTGTATACATTTAACAATCTATTACCATCTATAGAATGTTTCAGGATATCTTTGACAAACTCTAAAGAGTGACATATCTCACAAGGCATTTTTGTATTTGCCGTTTCCAACAGCTGTCCGTAATATATAATCATGTCGGTAAGCTCAGGTAAATCAAGCATACAGAATTAGTTATTAGAAGGCGACTTGCATGGATATGCCTAACGTCTTAGAACATCCACCCTCTGCGAGTCGAAAGTACACTGATGATCATGTGTGATAGTGTTGTCAGTACTATTGTGTTGAAGCGAACGCAAATGTGCATCTTAGACCTCATAAAAGCACATTGTTTTGTTATTTTATGCGCATTGAGCATATCAGTGGTTTCAGAGCAACTTGAGAATATACCAACGGATTACAGGTTCGAAACGCATCTGCTATTCAGCAACTGGTGGCAGCCGACTGACCCACTGCAGGGAGTGCAAACTGAAGATCTTCGCATAGAGTGCAGAAAGAAAGACAAAGAAGGGTAACCTATAGCTTACACCATGTCTTGACCCCGTGGATCACTGTGTGTCACGTGTCCTCAAACCCCTTTCCTTTCCATACAAGGCACAAGCTATGTTCCACGTAATAAGCACGAGATACATTCCAAGATAGTCCAAAAATGTAGTAGAATGGACTCTGTAAATTTTGTATCATCCAAAGATACTGCAATATATTGCATATGTGACACTCCCAATTCATATTCTCGCAGATTGAGGCTGCCATATAAAAACTCAAGAGACAAACACATAACTAAAGTTATAAATAAAGCTCGATTTTGGGTTCCGAGGCGTACAAAGTTACACACAGAGTAGTCATCGGTATAAAGAAAGGGTAGCGTAAACATGCACACGTTGTGGTATAATCTGTTCCAAAAGTAGCTCATTACATGTATTGACATTATACACATCGTTCTAATTAAAAAAAGTCTGATGTGTTACACTCACATGACTTTCTCTAGCTGTACTACAAACTTCATACATAAGATTCTTCTTCTTTCTGCACCTTACTCATCATGGTACTCATTAGCACAATGTTCCTATTATTTAGTTCCGTATAAGTAGGAAGAAAATAAGGGATACACCAGGCTAAACCAATAGTCAAATGTTTTAAAAGCTGACGTTATGCGATTGTCATTACAAATCGCTTCTTTTCTTGGCCAGGAGAACAAAAGAAAAACGGACACTCCCGTCTGAGAAAAGTATAAGTACCTCACAACTGAAACTAATAACAATGAATACTTCGAAAACGGTAAGCTCCACGAGAAATATGTATGTGACATAACTTGTGTATTTTAACAACACCTACATTTTCTGTATAGTAAGTTTTTGTCTATCTCTTACGGTTTACTAGTTATGCCAAATTAAACCAAATTCATCCAGAATAAACAGGTCTTCAAAAGCTATTCCCAGAAAATTCAAGATATACATTTTATTTGTTAGGTAAATATCTTTAATATATGATATTTTAATCAAAATCGTTAGAGCCATTTTAAGAAAATAAAAATTTTCGAAAGAAGTTCCATGTAAAGGGTAGTTTGGGGTCGGGGGATTTTTCTCAAAATCTTCGTGTCGCATCCTTGGTAGATACTAAACTTAAATACCAAGTTTGGTATTTTAGCTAATTTTCGTTTTTGCGTTATCGTGTTCACAGGCACACGGACACACACACACACACAGGCGCGGACCTTTTTCTCAAAATGCTTTTTTTGGATACAGGGGGTCCTAAAACATGTATTTCCGGTGAAATCTAGGTATCGAATTTTTGGGTGGAATACAATACTTCTCTATCCCTATGTACATTGTACATATGGGGCTAGAGAAAGTAAAATGTAGTACAATAAAACAAATATTTCATAATATAAGTAGTAAATAAAAACGCCTTGTACTTTTACAAATAAACGTATAAAAGCTTGATACAAAAAGTTACGATAATGATGTGCAGATTTCTAAAAGACAATAAACATAAATCAACCAAACTCACACAGAAGCCATTACAAGATACATCTTGACTGTATCGAAAGAAAAGGCTCTCCTCCTGTCATTCAAAATATGTTAGAATAATCCACAAGTTTGTTCAGTGTTGCCTACGCTTGGGGTGGGAGAATTTTCCTGAAAATGTTTTGTCGTATCCTTATAAGATACAAAACTTAAATTCCAAGTTTGGTTTTAACCGAATTTTATTTAAGTTCGCTGTGCACACCCACACACAAACAAAACCATGTGTTTTTTCTAAACATTCTATTTTTCAGGGATCCTAAAAACATGGTACTTCCGATGAAATCTGGGTAGAGTACAATACCTTCTCTAACTATTATGTACATTGTACATACATGCACTTCCATTCTTTAAACTACAAACTCTCCCACATTGTCCTTACTCAGATGAGAAATTAAAATTAAACTTCAACGCTTTAAAAATACCTTCAAATTTAGAAATCGCCAATGATAATCCTTGGCAGCATTGACAGATTCTCCAATTTCTATAAATTAAATGAATACCTGCTAATTTGGCACATGTATAAGCTATTCATTACGTACAACCCGTTCCAGTTCAGGTTACCACTGACGGCGGTGTCGCTAGTGTACTGTAGCCTAACGAACATAGACTACTGAGCGTTCGCGGGAAGATGCGGGGATGCAGCGCATGGTACAGTCCGCCATGTAATGTATAAACAGGTGTATCAAGTTGGTAATATAATTTATGTTATTAAGACTATACAACAGGTAATATTTATCAGATTTATTATAACTCGCCTGCTGTAATTTCAACACTGCTGTAATGAGGGATCTTCTGTTTCACTGGCTATGAGTGGAATTATCCTTTACTATGTTGGTAGAATGCAGTCTTCGCTTTCATTGCAAACGGTGACGGATTTAATGATTTTTTCTTCATCCTCACTGCTGACTACATCCACAGTTATTAGTTGTTCTGTTTCCTCCAACACTCCACGCCTCCAATACTCTTCCTCAATATTGATGCTTAGCTTTCTGTTCTTTCACACTCTTTGCTAATTGTCGCTACGGTTTTCTCATTTATTCCGGCTGCTCCCGCTGCTGTTTCTACGGCCTTTTCTAAAGGAAGAATTAAATCTGTCTGTTTACCTCCCAAAAGAATTTCAATACATTTCAAATTAAGATTCCGCTTTCTATTTATAGACTTTCTTGGTTGACTGCTTCTTTTACGGGGTTTCCATCGTTAGACACTTATTTACACGTCGTTCTGTTAAAGAAATCCAAAAAGCATCACCGTAGGAAAGAATAGATAAGTTATACATCATACAGTGCTGCACGATGAGTGAATAGGATTGTTTAACACACCGCTATAATCAAACACTCGTGTAATGCACACTAATTTTCCACAGCGACTGATCAGTGTATGACAGTAACATAAGGTGGGACGGGTTGTAAAGGAAAGTTTGCGTCTGAATCGTTCACTTGTTTCCACACTTGAATAACGTCAGTGTAGTTCGACGGTACACCAGTTGTATTCTTTATCCATCCTTGCTTCATCGGTAATGTAAACAAACGCATTGCTCTGATTGGTTGCTGAACGTTTAACCGCTTTTCTTCACCACAAAATACTTCCCCTTAAATATCACAGTAAACTATGACATGTTGTCAAAATTATACAGCATGAACGATTAAGGAACAGCATTTATTGATCATTTAATAATCATTCATTTATATAACAATACACATGCGTTGTGCTGTTCATCTGAAATGGCTGCTTCTAGTGAGCAAGTAATGGCGCAAACATGTAACACCAGTGTAGTAAAACCTAAGCAACGAAACCTTTATAAAATGGCGAGAAAAGAATTATTCTTAACGTAAAAAAATGCCTTACTTTTACAAAAAACAATATTTTCAGCTTAACGCTACAATTGACTGTATTTCCAAAAGCAGCATAAAGTGTGCAAAACATTTAAATTAGCCGAGCTGCGACATCTTGTGTAAGAAGCTTTACAAGTGACAACCGAAAATGCAGTGAATGTGTATCCTACATTGTTCGAGATGAGTAACCAAGTGAGATTTGCAGGGAATGGTGAACATTGTCGTTGACTGATTAAATTATAATCTAGAGACAGTTTGAGTGCAACTGCAGCAGTCGATTAGTATCGTGAAGGAGTGAAACTACTTCCATCTTCAGATTAGCTCTTCTGAGTAAGTCACTGTATTATTGCAGAATGCTAAAGAAATGCCATTTATTGTACATTTCATGGAATTAATCATCATCTTTCCTTCAAACGTAGGTAAGCAGTTTTATAACGGTATAGCAGAGCTACTCAGCTCAGCAGTACGTGCTGTGTGCATGTGCGTTCGCGGAAGAATACCTTGTGGTTTGTTTACATCGCCGGTGAAGTAAGGATGGACAGATAATAGTAAACACGGCCGTTACATGATGTATGTAAACACAGGTGAGACATAACGCAGAGTCGCTCAAAACACATCAGACCTTGAAATGTGTACTTCATTTATGATAATGATATAAATAAGTGGTCAAAATGAGAAACACTTGTGTTATATGCATTGTTTTCTCTACTAGATACGAAATTATTTGAACTTATTCACTGCCGATTTTGTATATTTATAAGCTATACAAATCACTACGGGCCATACTAAAGATGTATTTTGTATAAACATAAATTAATTAAATACATTTATGAAAAATCTGATGTGTACCATTCACATGACTTTCTCTATATCCCTGCAACAAATGATTCTTAAAAAGATTATACTTCTATTTACTTTATGCTAATCAGGAAAAATTAGCAGAAATAGCCTTTTACTTGCCTCCTTGTAAGTAGACGCGAAATAAGGGACTACCATAGGTTAAAGTGATAGTCAAAAGCTGGTTGCTATGTCAATGAAGTTCCTTTGTTTATATGGATCGGAGTTGACAAGTTCCTGTACGAGAAAAATATAAGTTTTTCATAGCAGAAAGCAAAAATAAGGAATGTCTCAAAAACGACGAACTCCATGAAAATAATGTATATAACATAAATTGTGCGTTTTAATGTGCTCTGCATTTTTTGTGTAGTAAATTTTGGTCCATCTCTTAGGTTTAGCAGTTATTCAAAATTCCGTAAAATTCATCCAGAATAAACCACTCTTCAAAGGCTATTCCTAGAAAATTCAAGATATACATTTTATTTGTCAGGTAAATATGTTTATTATACGAAATTTTAATCAAACCCGTGAGAGTAATTTTTGAGAATATCAAAATGTTCGAAAAAAGTTCCATGTAAAGGGTAGTTGGGGGTGGAGGAATTTTTCTCAAAATCTTTGTGGCGCATCCCTGGAAGATACTAAACTTAAATACCAAGTTTGGTATTTTAGCGACTTTTCGTTTTTGAGTTATCGTGTTCGCAGACACACGGACACACTGACACACGGGCACACGGACACACGGACTTTTTTGTGAAAATGTTTTTTTTTTTATATTGGAGACCCTAAAACATATATTTCCGCTGAAATCTCGGTATTGAATTTTTGGGTGGAGTGCAATACCTTCTCTATACACTATGTACATAGTGCGTATAGAGAAAGTAAAAAATAGCCGATAGCTATGAAAACTGAAATAATGACGGTGCAACATAAAAAGCCGTTATAGCTCATAAATATAACAATTTAAAACTAATAAAAGCGTCCCAGATCAGTGTCACACCCAAAGGGAAATAACTGGACTTGAGACTACCTCCTAATGAGAATGAATTACAAATTGTTTACTGATTACCATAATGCTATGGATTAAAAGTAGCTGACCTTCCTATATTGTGTAAACAAGGGTCTATTCAGCTGAATGAACTACATCGATTATAACATCAATAAACCAAGCAGCGCCATCCATTCCAGTTCGCAAATATCGCTTAGAGCATGCCCCTTCGAACGAATTTGATCATACTTGGGCATTTTAGATCACACGTTCCACTCATACGTTTTACATATACAGCAAACCTCACGTTGTCCCGCCCTTCTTTGCCGTCTCAAGTTTGATCACCCACAATGTTATCCCTACCATTTAGATTATGCTGTGGTTACGCACTGTGTGCTTATGTTATGTGATAAGAATAAGCTGCGGTAGCTGCATTTTTATAGACCTGATTAAAGTGTACCTCTCCATTAAAGTGTAGGTTACCACCAATCACAAAATATACATGTAACTATCAATACTTTTGCCCTTGCACACGTCTTGAAACGCTACGAGACACCAACTGTTGAAAGCGCAACTATCGATAATTCTCGTATGTTCAATTGAGGAACTAGTGCTAGTTTAGAAAAAAGTAAAAATTTCGGACACGAGTGACAGTGAGCTGCAACTAGTATTAATTGTAAATAACATAAATTAAATTTGTCTTCTTGTGTTTCAAAGTCAACTTTCTTTTAATATTATACCATCAAGTACATGTCAAAGTCAGAATAAAATCAATACTTTCGCATCTGCGCAATACCACAACCTTGCAGCTGTTTCACTGCATATGCTAAAACCATTGCATTTGTTAACTCTGGTGTGCATAAAATATTAATAACAATATATGAATACTTTAAACTTACACACATGCTCAAGCATAAATAGTTTTATAAAACTTTACTATAATGCCAATTAAGACGCGCGTATGAAAATTATGAAACGAGAGAAGCGTTTCATAAACATACGGACATGGTAATTACTGTCATAATCTCGTTGCATAATATACCATTTTTCAAATCTTTAGAACAGAAGATGGCAGTGAAAAAAAATCTGATGCGTTCCATTCACATGACTTTCTCTACATATCTACAACAAATTATTCTTAAAAAGCTTATGCTTGCATTTACTTCATGCTAATCGAGAAAAAAAATTAGCAGAAATAGTCTTTACTTGCTTCCTTGTAAGTAGAAGCGAAATAAGGGAGTACCATAGATTAAAGTGATAGCCAAAATCTGGTTGCTATGTGACTGAAGTTCCTTTGTTTGTATGGATAGGAGTTGAGAAAAGTATACGTTTTTTAAAGCTGAAAACATTAACAAGGAACATCTCAAAAACGATCAGCTCAATGAAAAATATGTATTAGACATAAATTGTGTGTTTTATGTGATATACATTTTTTGTATAGTAAGTTTTTGTCTATCAATTACGATCTAACAGTTATGCAACATACAATAAAAATCCAGAATAAATAGGTCCTTAGAGGATATTCCCAGAAAATTCAAGATATAAATTTTATTTGGTATGTAAATATTTTATATAAAAGATGTTATTCAAAATCCTTAGAGGTATTTTTGAAAAAAAAATCAAATTTTTCGACTCTGTTTCCCCTGTAATGGGTAATTGCGTCCTTGGAAGATACCAAACTAAAATACCAAGTTTGGTATTTAGCGGTCTTTTAGTTTTTGAACTATGCTGTCCCCCTCCCACACACACACGTCACCCTCCTTGGTGTAATGGCTACCATGCTTACTTCATATACCTGAGATCCGGGTTCAAACCCAGCGGAGGTAGATGGAATTTTTTCAGGCGTAAAAATCTTTAGCATGGCATCCTTCGGAAGGGAAGTAAAGCCGTTGGTCCTGTGTTGTATATCTACCAGTAAAAGAACCTCAATCCTGATAAAGAGGCCTCTGAGCAACATTAAGCTCTCTTTCACGCCCAGTACAGAATGGGACCCTGAGAACCACAGCAGTTAAAGAGCGTTCATAAATAAAACAATGAGTTAAACACACACACGGACGTTTTTGTAAATTTTTTTTTGGATTCAGGGGGACTCAAAACACGTATTTTCGGTGAAATCTCAGTATTGAATTTTTGGGTGGAATACAATACGTAGTACGTGTAGAGAAAGTAAAATAAAACTGTGATATTATACGTTTTGGGAGAAGCTTTGTTTTACAGAAAAAAAGAATTACATGTAGGGGCTGTCAGTGACCAATGCGGACTGGAAATTTTGTTGCAGTGGCTGAGAAAGTTACACTATAAGTCTGGCACCGACTGGATGGAACTTTAACGATGAAGGAAGAACTAGCCGAGAGAATGTTGCAATGGAAAAACTTCCCACGAGATCAAGAGGAACGGATGTAGGGAGAAAATCCACGGTACTTCTCAGAATAATCATGTTTCTGTGTGAATACCGCACCGAGATGGGCTTTATGTTACAGCCGAAGAAGTGGTACCAATCGGGGTGGGGTTTTTCAACGAGAAGCCCCTAAACGACGGAAGAAGCTTGCCTGACCGTCTCTTCGGTTACGATGAGTCTCTACGGATGATCAGCTCTGATGAGCGAGCTATGTAACAGTTTTAGATCCCATTTGTCACTGGTTAAACCAAATTTATGATGGGTAACTTATGTTAAACGATAAAAACGTAACGTCTAGAAACATATGCTGGTCAGTTGTAATTAGAAAAGGATTTTTCTATTGTACAACGGATAAAATCTATTGTGTTTATGTAAAGTATAGAAACATATGCTGGTCGCTCATAATTAAAAAAGGATTCAGCTATTGTACAACGGATCAAATTCTGATGTGTTGATGTATAGAAACATATGTGGTCACTCGTAATTAGAAAATTATTCACCTATTGTACAACGGTTAAAAATCTCATGTCTTGATGAAACGTATAGAAACATATGCTACTCACTCGTAAAAGGATTCACTCTTTGTACAACGATTAAATATCTGATTTGTTCCATTCACATCACTTTCTCTACCTGTTCCACAAACAAACTAATCTTACAAAATACTCTTTTATCTTTTATCTAGATTAAACATTAGTAGAGATTGTCTCATTAATTGCTTCTTTCTAAGCAGAAGGAAAATAAGGGAATACACTAGGTTAAAGCGACAGTCAAGTCCTTTAAAAACTGGTCCTATATGAACAATTGAAGTTCGCTTTGCATGGCCACCAGTAAAACAAAAGAGGAATAAAACGAAAAGCGACTTCCTTTCTAAGAAAAATTTAAGTAATTTAAAATTAAAACTAATAACAAGAAATATCTCAGAAACAGATAAATCTAAAAAAAATCTATGGCATACACTGTGTGTCTTAGCCCGATCTATATTTTATATGTAGTTATGCAAAAGTCATCCAGCATGCAGGGGTTTTCAGAGGCTATTCCCAGAAAATTAACACATGCTTGTCGTTTGTCTTGAAAATAGCTAATTTATGGAATTTCAATAGATCCATTTTGAGAAAAATTTTCCAGTAATGCTCCTTCTAAAGGTAATTGGATCTGGGAGATTTTCCTGTTAATATTCGTGCGTAACATTGGGAGATATTGAACTTAAATACCAAGCTTGGTACTTAACCAACTTTTCGTTTTTGACTAATGCTTAGAGACACATGCAGGGGTCCTCAAAACATGTATTTCAGGTATCGAAATTTTGGGTGCAATACAGTAAGTATCTGGTTACTATGTTCATCCATTATACATAGTGCTAGAGAATTTAAAAAGAACGCTTAAGCAGTTATATAAAAGTTATATGAAATTTACAGTATAATAAACATACACTTATCACTTGGAAGGATTTGTTAGAGTGTACGAACTTGGCTTGAAGTATTCGTTAACAGTGTTTTAACGGAACCAGAGCTCAAGAGCTTGGATTGCTTGTGGAGGTCCTGGATGATTTGAAGTTGGGCAGTCCTCTCGAACAGTTTTATGGCTCTCTAGACAAACGTGGCTAACCCCAAGTGGCTACAACAACGTCTTCAAGATAATACTTCTCCACGCCCCACTCATGGGTCACAAAGAAAACTTCGCTTTCAACAAATACCACTGAGAGAAAGATTACCAGATTGCACAGAAACAAGATTCAATGCAGTCCTATGTATAACCAGGTAATGTGGACGCCTTAATTTCAATACATTCTCTTTTGATTTCAATCACAAAAAATCTGATGTTCCATTCACATGACTTTCTCTATATTTCTGCAACAAACTATTGTTAAAAATCTTATGCTCTATTTAATTTCAGCTAATCCAGAAAAAATTAGCAGCAATGGTCTTATTACTTGCTTCCTTGTAAGTAGATCAAAACACACACCTTTACCTTAGGTTAAACTGATAGTCAAAAGCTGGTTGCTATGTGACTGAAGTTCCTTTGTTTGTGTGGATAGCATTTATAAATTCCCGTATGAAAAAATGTTTTTTAAAGCTGAAACTAAAAACAAGAAAAATCTCAAAAATGATCAACTCCACGAAAAAGTGTACATAACAAATTGTGTGTTTTAACGTGCTCATTTTTTTGTGGTAAGCTTTTGTCCATCGCTTATGGTTTAACAGTTGTGCAAAATTCCGTAAAATTGATCCAGAATAAAGTAGTCTTCAGAGGCTATTCTCAGAAAATTAAAGATATATATTTTATTTGTCAGATAAATATCTTTAGTATAAAATATTTTAATCAAAATCGTTAGATATTTTTAAGAAAATCAAAATTTTTGAAAAATGTTCCACGTAAAGGGTAGTGAGGGATTTTCTTGAAAATCTTCGTATCGCATCCGTGGGAGTTATTAACCTTAAATACCAAGTTTGGTATTTAACGGTCTTTTCGTTTTTTAACTATGCTATCCACAGATACCTACTTACAGACACACAGGCCCACGCGCACACATGGGACTTTTTTCTGAATTTTTTTTTTTTTTTTTTTTTTTTTTTTTTTTGAGATTCAGGGGGGACCCAAAATGTGTATTTCCGATGAAATCTCGGTATCGAATTTTTGGGTGGAATGCAATACCTTCTCTATACACTATGTACATAGTACGTGTAGAGAAAATAAAAATCTAATGTGTTCAATTCACATGACTTTTTCTACCTGCTCTGCAAACAAACTTCTCTTACAAAAGATTGTTCTGTTTTTACTTTCTCTTCACCTAATATGTACATAGTGTATAGAAAAGGTATTTTATTGCACAAAAAATTCGATACCGAGATTTCGCCGAAAATACATGTTTTGGAACCCCCTGGATAAAAAAAAAAAGCATTTCAGAAAAATGTTCGTGTATGTGTGTCTGTGGACAGCATAGCTAAAAATGAAACCTCCGTGAAATACCAGACTTGGTATTTAAGTTTGGTATCTTACAAGAATGCGACACGAATATTTTCAAGAATATCTCCCCACCTATAACTATTCTTCACATGGAAAAATGTTTGCAACCTTTGGTTTTCTCAAAAATGACTAACGATTTAGACTAAAATCTTTGCTAGTTATATGAAAAATAAAATGTATATCTTGAATCATCAGGGAATGGTCTCTGAAGACCTATTTATGAATGAATTTTTCTGAATGTTTCATAGAAGTTAAACCGTTAGAGATAGACAAAACTTAGTACACAAAAAATGTAGATCTCCTTAAAATACACACAATTTATGTCATATACATTTTTTTCGTGGGGTTGACTGTTTTCGAGATATTCCTTGTTATTAGTTTCAGTTTAAAAATACTTATTCCTTTCCTCATACGGAAACTTGTCAACTCCTGGCCACGCAAGGAAACGGATTTCATAGCAACCACATTTTAAAACGTTTGACTATCGGTTTAGCCTAGTGTATTCTATTTCCCTTCTACTTACAAGGATGCAAGTAATAACACGTTTTTGTTAATATTTATCTCGATTAGCATGAAGTAGATGAAAGATGCAAGCTTTAAACAATAATTTGTTATCGAGATGTAGAGAAAGTCATGTGAATGGAACACATCATATACTTTTACATTTAGTTAATCGAGATAAACATTAGCAGATATGGTCTTATTGCTTGCTTCCGTATAAGTAGAAAGAAAATAAGGGAATACACTACGCTAAAACGATAGTGACTGAAACTCGGTTCTCTTTGCATGGCCAGGAGTAATCAAAACCTAAAACGGGAATAACAGATTCTCATTCGAGAAAAGTTCCTGTTTAAAATTTAAACCAATATCAAGGGATATCTCGGAAATGGTTAACTACAAAAAAAAAAATGCATACTGCATAAACCGTATGTATTAACGAGTTCTGTATTGTTTGTGGAGTATTCTTTTCTGCATCTCTTACAGTTTACCAGTTATGCAAACGACATCCAGAATGAAGATGTCTTCAGAGTCTATTCCAAGAATTTTAAGATACATGATATATGTGGCATGTAAATACATGATTTTTTTTTTAAATCGTTAGAGCATTTTTGAGAAAGTAAACATTTTCGTAAATTTTTCAATGTAAACAATATTTTGAGGGGGGGGGATTTTCCTAAAAAGTTTCGTGTGGCACCATTGGAAGAGGCTGAACTAAAATATCAAGCTTCGTATTTAACCGACTTTGTGTTTTTGAGCTCTCTCTCTCTCTCTCTCTCTCTCTCTCTCTCTCTCTCTCTCTCTCTCTGTCTCTGTCTCTCACACAGAGCTTTTACTTAAAATACTTCTTTTGGATACAGATAACCCTAAACTGTGCATTTGCAGTAAAATTTCGATACCGAATTTTTAGGTGGAATGCAATACGTTCTCTACCTTTGTACTATGTAATAAGTAGAAAAAATAAAAATTAGATAGCGTTTTAAAAACCTGATGAGTTGCATTTACATTCTCTCTTCTTCACTATTGTTACTAAAGCTTATTCTTCTATCTCCCAAGGTACTTGTATTCGTGGAGTGTCTCACGATATAAAAATAATATTAAGATGGAAACGTCAGGTGTAATGAATAGTAACTGTGCCAAATTTAGCTGCCTATAGCGTTAATTATATATGTTGGTGTAAGTTATACATGATAGTGCTGAAATAATGAATAGGACAGAAAACACAAGTATAAATTAATGAGTGTTCGATCCATTTAGTTGCACGCACCTATTACTAAACATGCTTGTGGGTGCTTGGTGAAGAAATCAGTTAAATACAAATGTAACCGAAAATATGTGTATTGTTATGCGGAATACGGAAGATTCAAGTTGCTAAATATATTTGGTTTAACAGACTTCTACACCAAGACCCTCAGACATGCTTAATAATAGACAGGCCCATCTAAACGGAATAAAATACTCTTATGTTATACATGTGATTCCCGTAGCATCATTATTACACTATTTATAAGGCTCATCAACATGTATCATTATCGCTATGGGCAGCTAAAATTGGTGAGGTAAATATTGTTTACACCGGACGTTTCCATCATTTTTTTATTTCAATATTGCTAGGCACTCTGCGAATGTACATCCGGGGACACAAAAAATGATGAGTCGATCGAAGAGCTTCGTGTACTTTCGCGAAAGCTGTGCTCACAATGCACCCGAAAAACATATACAATGGTCTATGACTGGCAGCGCAATGCTTACTTATGAGTACAAAACAAATGAAAACAAATCACAAAACAACATTCCGATATCCGAAGCTTAAGAAGGTTTTATTCCACTCATAAGTTCCCAGGTTCAAATGTCATTTTTTTAATGTTTGTTAAGTTTATGATTGGATATGTATAATATAATATTGCATTAATATAACTTTAGCATTTCAAGTTATGGGCTAGTGAATGTACACAGAAACATAATTTTACTAACAGTTGGGTTTAATAACTAAAAAAAGTAAATAAAATATATTCTGAAACTAAAACACAAAAAATTAATTTAGTTAATGCCAGGTGAATGAACTCTTATAACTATCCTCAATCTTCGGGGCATAGACAAAATTAAATGCCTGCAGTAATGTAGACGAGAAGTTACAAAATCCCACGCCTATTAAATTTGTGCCTTGAAGCCATCTTTTGTCCTTCGCCCATCTTTAAATAAATTGGAGGTCAATTCCCTTTTTACCTCAATCCACACATTCTCACATTCTACCACTCTCATATCCTACCTCTCTGAAAACTAATTTGAAACCTTTCGGGATGTGTGAACAGGATGATTATCCTGTACAAATTCAATAATTCCATCAGGATATCTCATTCTTACGGGAATCAAAATATTATCGAGTATTACCGTGTATTGCACACCATTTAGTTATCAAGCTGCCACAGCACACCTAGATCGTCCCTTAATATCCAGCCCCAACACGATACAGATACGCGACTATGATGGAATTTTGTGAAGGCAAGTATCGGGACCGCTTTGAACGATAATCACCTTTCCCTTAATTGTGAAAGAAAATGTTACCTGGACTGAGATTATCACGTTATTCAAATTACGATTAGCATTTTCCTTTTGAATCGGTTTGTCAAGGATAGTTGAGTATTATATTTATGTTATATATAAACAGAGTCCGTACCTCCATAAAAATCAAGCACCACATGCTTTCGCATGCAGCGTATTGCTGTTTGGTACAACAAATCCTTAAAGAAGCATAATAATAATAATAATAATAATAATAATAATAATAATAACCATATATACTGTACCGAATGTAGCATGTGAAATAGGTATGCCTAAAATAAATAGCATATATGTGTTGATTCAATATTATTAAGAGAACGGGGGAAAATGTTTACAGCATCCGAGAAGCGAACCTGCGACCCTCAGCAGAAGAGTAACCTACGTTTTGCCATAGTGATACATGGAACACATGGAATGTGGCAGCTTTAATAATGCCATACAATACAAACTGTATCATGTTTTGTGTCGTCAATATGTTTAGTTAGTATTAATAGCTTCTTGTTGAAGAAACTTAAGTTATGTATCTGATTATGATTATTAATCATATGGGTTAGTAATATTAAGATTTAGAACTTGAGACAACCTGCTACTGCCGTTACTCAAATGTATCACGCATTATGTACAAAAGACACTGTGCCAGACATAATCTTTTTTTCTTTTTTACTTTCTCTACACGTACTATGTACATAAGTGTACTCCACCCAAAAAGTTGATACCGAGATTTCACAGGAAATGTATGTTTTGGGTTCCCCTGAATTAAAAAAAAAGTTTTTTTGTAAAAAAAAGTCCGTGTGTGTGTGTGTGTGTGTGTGTGTGTGTGTGTGTGAGAGAGAGAGAAGACAGCAGAGCTCCAAAACGAAAAGGCCGTTAAATACCAAACTTGGTATTTGAGTGTCGTATTTTCTAAGTATGCGACACGAGGATTTTCAAGAAAATCCCCACACCCCCAACTACTCTTTATATGGATTTTTTTTTAAATTTTGATTTTCTCAAAAATGGCTCCAACCATTTTGATTAAAATCTCTTATATGTAAGGTATGTCAAATAAAATGTATATCAAGAGTTTTCTGAGAATAGCCTCTGAAGACTACTTTATTCTGGATGAATTTTACGGAATGTTGCATAACTGGTAAACCGTAAGAGATGGACAAAAACTTAGCAGACAAAAAATGTAGAGCACATTAAAACACACAATTTATGTTATACATTTTGTATGTGCAGTTGATTATTTTTTAGGTATTCTTTGTTTTTGGTTTCAGCTGTGAAAAACTTATGCTTTTCTCATACAGGAATTTATCAACTCCTATCCACACAAAAAAAGGAACTTCAGTCACATAGCAACCAGCTTTTGATTATCAGTTTAACTTATGGTACTCCCTTATTTCACTTTTACGTACAAGGAAACAAGTAATAAGACTATTTCTGCTATTTTTTTTTTTTTTTTTTTTTTTGCTCGATTAGCATGAAGTAAATAGAAGTATAAGCTTTTTAACAACAATTTGTTGCAGAGATGTAGGGAAATTAATGTGAATGGAACACATCAGATTTTTTTTTCTTTTTTGCGACGGGTGTACTTTATAAGAGAAACAGATTTATAAATATACTTAAAATATGATTTAAATTATTTGCATTCCGTCTGTCTTTCCATGCTTACCCTTCTCGTACTCGTATGTGAGCCTTTTGTACATTCCTCAGGACTTAAAGCCAGCGCCTAGGGTCAGACGCCTAATGAAGATTAGAGACTTTAGGATCAGAATGGATGGGTATTTTTTTTTTGTTGTAACAACTTGTGGCTCCGCAGGAGATAACACTGGTAATGCATGGAATGAAGATGGAGCACCTGTGGAATATGATGGCGGAGGAAACCGGGGAACCCGGAGAAAACCCGCATCTGCGCCGCTTTGTCCACCACAAATCTCACATGCGGCCGCTTGGGGTCGAACCCGGGACGTCTAGGTAAGAGGCGCGGCCCAGGATATAAATGTATGATATGATATTACAGGGAAACAAATGACAAGAAAGATAGTTGAACGGTTGATGGAATGAATAGTGAGGGAAACCGGAGAACCAGGAGAAAACCCAGACGTACCCGCTTCATCCACTACAAGAACCTTGCAAACGGTTCTCTGGTTCTTACTACACAAAAAATGTGGTCTTGTTAAAACACGCAGTTCATCAATACTTTTTTTTTTGGCAAACATTTCAGAGATATCTTCTTTTGGTTTAATTCTCAAGTAGTCATTTTTTTTTTTTTTTCATGTTGGTCGTGTAAATAATTTCAGGCCATTGCATAGCGACTCGCTTTCAAAAGTTGTAACTACCGCCTTAGTCTAGTTTTTCTTTCCTTACTACTCTTGAAACTATATGAAAATATGTAATAAAGCAACCTTTGCTAAAGTTTAATTTGATTAGCATGATGTACATAAGAAAGCAAGCTTTTGTAAGATTATTTTGTTTCAGAATAGAGAAAGGCATGTGAATGAAACACATCGGAATCTTAATTACACAACATCACAACATTCTTAAAGATTTTAGAAGAAAGTAGAATTATTTTGGATCTTGTATTGAAAGGTTGTTTTTGTTCCAAATGGTTCTGTTATATGCCCCCTATTTTACATGAGAGAGTAGGTGAGAAGGGTTAATGATATTAATTAAATCCACATTCGGGATTTAAAAAGCCATCGGTGCACCGCTGGTAATCCAGTTAGTAATTTTTGAAATCCGCATGTTAAACCAGCCAGAAGGGTTCAATATCAAACCCATTTTGTTTTTCAGCTCTGTAATCCCAACAGTCTATTAGAAAATAACTATGATACAAGAGTTAAAAGTGAAATTTTATCCTTTAAATTGCTTTAAAAATGCGTGCCATACAGTATTTTTTATTTCTGTCATACGTATAGTAAGCAGCGGAAGTGTTGTATTCCACCCAAAAATTCGATGCAGAGATTTCAACGCAAAAATGATATGTTTTGATGGTATCTTCATAAAAAGAATCTGATGCAATCCATTCACATGACTTTCTCTATATCTCTGCAACAAATTTTTGTTAACAAGTTTATGCTTCTATTTACTTCATGCTAAGTGAGAAAAATTAGCAGAACTAGTCTTATTACTTGCTTTCCTGTAAGTAGAAGCGAAATAAGGGAGTAACATAGGTTAAAGTGATAGGTTGCTATGTGACTGAAGTTCCTTTGTTTGTATGGACAGCAGTTTACAAATTCCTGTATGAGAAGAAAAAAAAACAAGGAATATCTAAAAAACGATCGACTCCACGAACAAAATGTATATAACATTAACTGTGTGTTTTAATGTGCTCTACATTTTTTGTGTGGTAAGTTTTTGTCTCTCTCTTACGGTTTACCGGTCACACAAAGTTCCGTAAAATTCATCCAGAATAAAGTAGTCTTCAGAGGCTATTCCCAGAGAATTCAAGATATACATATTATTTGTCAAGTATATATCTTTAATATATGATATTTTAATCAAAATCGTTAGAGCCATTTTTTAGAAAACCAAAAGTTTCGAAAATGTTTCCATGTGAAGAGTAGTTGGGGGTGGGGGAATTTTCTTGAAAATCTTCGTGTGGCATCCTTGGTAGATACTGAACTTAAATATCAAGTTTGATATTCAACGGTCCTTTCGTTTTTGAGCTATGCTGCCCACAGACACGCGCACACGCACAGACGACAGACAGACAGACAGACAGACACATACACACACACACATTTTTCTAAAACCTCTGTTTTTGGATTCAGGTGGTCTCAAAACATGTATTTCCGGTGAAAATTCGGTGTTGAATTTTTGGGTACAATGCAATACCTTCTCTATACAATATGTACATAGTACGTATAGAGAAAGTAAATATCTGATGTCTTCCCTTCACATGACTTTCTCTGCATCTCTGCAACAAATTATTGTTAGAAAGCTTATGCTTCTATTTACTTCATGCTAATCGAGAAAAAATTAGCAGAAATAGTCTTATTTACTTACTTCCTTGTAAGTTGAAGTAAAATAAGGGAGTACCATGGGCTAAAGTGATAGTCAAAAGCTGATTGCTATGTGATTGAAGCTCCTTTGTTTGTATGGACAGGAGTTGACAAAGTCCCGTATGAGAAAAATGTAAGTTTTTTTAAAGCTGAAACCAATAACAAGGAACATCTCAAAAACGATCGACTCCACGAAAATAATTTATATAACATAAATTATGTGGTAAGTTTTTGTCCATCTCTTGCGGTTTAGCAGCTATGCAAAATTCCATAAAATTCACTCAGAATAAAGTAGCCTTCAGAGACTATTCTCAGAAAATTCACAATATACATTTATTTGTCAGGTAAATATCTTAAATATACGATATATTAATCAAAATCGTTAGAGCCATTTATGAGAAAATCAATTTTTTTGAAAAAAGTTCCATGTAAAGGGTAGTTGGGCGTGGGAGGATTTTTCTCAAAATCTTCGTGTCGCATCCCTCGAAGATACTAAACTTAAATATCAAATTTGGTATTTCTCGACTTTTTGATTTTCAGTTATCGTGTTCACAGACAGACACACACACGCACGCACACGGAACTTTTCTACAAAAGCGTTTTTTGGATACAGGGGGCCCTAAAACATAAATTTCCGGTGAAACCTTGGTATCGAATTTTTGGATGGAGTGCAATACCTTCTCTAAACACTATGTACATAGTACATGTGAAGAAAGTAACAAGTCCGTGTGTGTATATGTGTGTATGTGTGAACACGAAAACTCAAAAACGAAAAGTATGTTAAAAAACTTAACATTTACGTTCAGTATCTTCCAAGGATGGGACAAGAGCATTTGCAAGACAATTCCCCATCCCAAACTTTGGAAACAATTTTGAAAATTTTAATTTTCTATAAATAGCTCTAATGATTTTGATTCAAGTAACGTATATTAAATATATTATGAAAAATAAAATGTATATCTGGAATTTTTTGGATATAGTCTCTGAAGTGCTCTTTATTCTGAGAGAGAGACAACAAGAGGGAAAGCGTTTCATTATTTTTCTTTTCTAGAACTGACAAGTTAAATCTCGCAGACTCTAGACAAAAAGCTCGTTAAAACACACAATTTATATCATATACAACTTTCGTGGAATTAGCCCTTTCCGAAATATTCCTTGTCATTCGTTCCAATCTTAAAATACTTAAAACTTGTCTTATAGGTGAGTTAGTTAACTCTTGGCCATGCGAAGAGAACGAATTTCAAGTGCATAGCAGCCAGCTTTTAAAAATCTTGTACTTGTTATGTACATAAGGAAAGCATTTTGTATAATATGAATATAATGGGTTTCCTGATGTATATAGTACATTATGGTGCGTAAATAAAGCCCTGAAGCCCTGATAAGGAAGGGAAGCAACTCCATTGGCGGAACCTATGTATTTGTAAATAACCTTACACTTACGACATGGATTCAACTGAACTGAATTGAGTTACACTTTCATCGTTACTTACAAAATTATGTGAACAATAATTTGTACATCGTTATACAGATACCTGACACAACACGAAATAAAACAACTTATCGCATCGCTAGATAATCCAACTAACTAAATACAGAACACAGGGCACATGTTATTTAAATAAAACTCACTAATGAAAGTGCATTTACGGGAATTCACCGTCATTGTGCAGTTTTCTGTATTCAACCAGCTTTTCAATATACGAGATTATTGTTTGTGCACCACCCAATCGTAAACATGTTTTGAAGTGATCACCTTATTGACTTCTATAACCTAATTTTTTAAGCTTAATACAGAAAACATGTTTCATGTATCAAATTGAAGGTTCCAAACATGTATAAAATCCCCATATTTCTGGAAAAATTGCAGGCATAGGTGCAGAAACACGACACGACCAGTTGGCAGATTCTAGCTAGAATTTAACCACGTTCTGACGGCATGTGAGGTTTGCAGGATGGCGGGTGTAAATGAGGTTGGGGAGTGAAAGGTTACAAAATATATTTATTTATTTTGGGGTTGAAGTTTTGATGTCCAAGCAACTCTTAGAAGGGTTGTATAGTAGCTTAGCCATAGCAGCTAGGAGATGCTCCTTGGTTACCGGCGATGCCCGCAAGCTACGCGTGGAAGCCGGTATCGCCTCAAGCGGCGGTTTCTGGGATTGTAATCCCGTTGATACCTAAAGGGGGGTAAGGAGGGAGCTCCGAAAGGGCAAACTGAGATTGAATTTAACTGCGCGGCTACTAATCTCGTCTTTCATGCATGGTAGACAAGAGGCTTCGTGCAGGAGTCCCAGAAACCGCCGCAACATTATAAACCCAAAAAATAAACTGTTGCCTCATCTGAAAAATCTGCATAGCACAATTGCACCGTCAAGGTTTTCAAAATTTAAATTAAGTTAAAGTTTCAAAACAAACAAAATACTCCGGCAACATATTTCAAATGTAATTTCTACCAAATAGAAATGTTAAAAATGTTGTAAGGGTGATTAAGATGGTTTTAAATGCAAAATATGACTAAAAAGACGCGGGGTAACTCTGAATGGCAGTATAAAGATTCTTTGAATATTAAACTTTAATTGAATTGTCCCAAAGAATACAAAATAGCACTTAGGGTATAATTTTTCCAATTAATGTTTAATAACACACGATAACAGTTTTACTACATGCGTAACAAAGCAAACTATGCATCAGTTTATATATATATATATATATATATATATATAGGAAAATTTAAATTTATTTTCCTTCAGATGTTGAAAAATTAATAATTTTACAAATATAAAGTATTTTTCCAAACCATGCACAGATTAATTATTAATTAAGCCTATTATAAGCATATAGATTCTCAATAATGCAGTCCAAATTCTAATTTTAAAAGCTATAGCGCAAATATATACGTAATTTGAAAAATTCAAAATTCATATTTGAAAAATCTAATGTATTCTATGCACATGACTTTCTCTAGTTGTTCCACAAACAAGCTTTCTTTACAGAAGATTATTCTTTTATCCACATCACGCAAATCCATATAAACATTGCCAGAATTGATCTTATTACTCGCTACTTTATAAGTAGAAGGGAAATAAGGAAATGCACTAGGCAAAAACGATAGTCAAATCTTTTAAAAGCCGGTTGATAAGTAAAATAATTGAAAGTCGGTACTCATTACCTGCTGGAAGTAAACAAAAAAGAAACGAAAAGAAATGTGAGAAACGTTTAACTGGCAAACTGAAACCAGTAACATAGAATATCTCGTAAACGGTTAACTCTACAAAAAATGTATATGACATAAATTGAGTGTTTTAATGAGATCTTCATTTTTGTGTACTAACTTGTTGTCTATTTCTTACCATGAATACAAAAATTATACAGAAATCATGAAAAGGTCTGCTGAAGCTATTCCCAGAAAATTCAAAATACATGCTTCGTTTGCATGAAAATGTCTTAAACATATGACATTTTAACCAATGATCCATTTTTGAGAAAATCAAAATTTTTGAAAAATGTTCCATGTAAAGCGTTGTTGCTGAGTTGGGGAATTTTCTTGAAAAACTTGTCGCATCCTTCGAAGAAACTAAACTTAAACAAGAAATGTGCTTTTTAACGAACTTTTCGTTCTTGAGCTGTGCTGCCCACATTCACAAATACACACTCGCGCGAGCACGCGCACACACACACACATATAATATTTTTCTAAAAATCCTTTTTTGGATTCAGGGATCTCAAAACATGTATTTCCGCTTAAATCTCAGTATCTCATTTTAGATGTAATACAATATCAGCTCCATTCACTATGAACACAGTACATACGTGCTAGAGAAAGTAAAATTCACAAAAGTCTTTGAAAATGTATCTAGATGTGCTAAATGTATCATTTTTCTAAAAATGTCATTAGGTTGTGTTTAAAATAATAGCTTCGATTAAGTATAGTGTATACCCTTAAGGTAACGCAACTGTAAAATTCCTAAATCCAACAGTTTTCAATTAATCATCCTCAAATTTTGAACATGCATTTATGTTGTACAGTAGTTCAATGCTTTAAAATTTGGTTTATGTATCATAAGTAGTTTTTGAGTTATTAATATTTAAATTAAAAATCTGGCGCCAAATTCAAGTCACTCCATAGTGAATATCAAAGAAAGCTGAAACTTCCCATTTATGCACTTTAATTTGTGTAGAACTTCCCATCGAAAAAACTTTAAAATCCCTGTTTATTGCAAATTGCAAATGTTTGAGGTTTTAAGAACATTATATTCTAGAGAAGTCAATTAATAATGTCAATACAAATCCTTATTTAGTTGAATTAAGTAAGAAGCAAATTAATTGTAAACAACTTTCATTCATCACTATCCTTAAGCCATCTCCAAGCAATGATGCCTTTCGTTTGTTTATATTGTACAAACATAATGAACTTGTGTATCCACTTTAGTATATGCTAATATAGTGACAAAAAAGCATTGAGGCTGCCTAGGTGGTCAAACTTCTTACCCCGAGGTCCCGGGTTCGATTCCCGGCTGTAGTGGTGTATTTTTCTTTTACCAGAATCAGTCCATATATCCCACAGATTCTGGAAGTATGAATGTGAAAGTGAATGTGCGTGGGTTAAATGATATAACAATTACTAGCCTAATGTTCTAAACTTACAATAATGTACGTTGTTTCACAAATCAAAGCCCCGGATATGACCACTGAAGTTAAAAGGGGCTATACAAATAAAACAAAAATGTGGTGTGCTCCTTTCATGACTTTCTCTACATCTGTGCAACAAATTATTATTAAAAAGCTAATGCTTCTATTTACTTCATGCTAATTGAGAAAAAAATAGCAGAAATATTCTTATTATTTGCTTCCTTATAACTAGAAGCTAACTAAGGGAGTACCATAGTTTAAAGTGATAGTCAAAAAATAGTTGCTATGTGACAAGTTCCTTTGTATGTATGGGCATGAGTTCACAAATTCTTTATGAATAAGTTTTTCAAAGCTGAAACCAAAGTAACGTGTATCTAAAAAACGACAACTCTACGAAAAAATGTGAATAACAAATTGTGTGTTTAACGTCCTCTACATTTTTGTGGGGTAAGTTTATGTCCTCTCTTACGATTTAGCAGTTATGCAAAATTCCGTAAAATGCATCCAGAATAAAGTTGTCTTCGGAGGTTATTCCCAGAAAATTCAAGATATACATTTTATTTGTCAGGCAAACATCTTTAGTTTTACGAAATTTTAATCGAAATCGTTGCAGACATTTTTGAGAAAATCAAAATTTTCGACATTTTTTCCATATAAAGGGTAGTCTGGGGTGGGGAGATTTTTCTCAAAATCTTCGTGTCGCATCACTTGAAGATACTAAACTTAAATACCAAGTTTGGTATTTTACCGACTTTTCGTTTTTAAGTTAACATATTCACAGACACACGGACACATACACGGACCTTTTTCTGAAAATATTTTTTAGATCCAGAGAACCCTAAAACATTTATTTATGGTGAAATCTCGGTTTTGAATTTTTGGGTGGAGTGCAATAACTTCTCTATACGCTATGTACATAGTACGTGTAGAGCAAGTAAAATGTTATGTATTTTAGAACTGAAATCAATAACAAGGAGTATCTCGCAAACGGCTAAATATACATTTTTTTCTCTACGAAAAAATGTGTATTACATCAATTGTGTCTTATCTTGCTCTACAAATTTTGTGTAGCAAGTTTTTGCCCGTTTCTTACTGTTTACCAGTTACGCAAAATTCAATAAAAAACATCCAGAATAAATAGGTTTTTAGAAGAGCTTCCCAGAAAATTCAAGATATACATTTTATTTGTGCTGGAAATGGCTTTAATATGTGGTAATTTAATCAAAATCCTTAGAGCTATTTTTAAGGAAACCAAAATTGTCGAAACTTTTTCCATGTAAAGTGGTAGTGGGAGGAGAGGGAATTTTCTTGAAAATCTTCGTGTCGCATCCTTGGAAGATAGAAACTTAAATACCAAATTTGGTTTTTCACCGTTTTTTCGTTTTTGAACTGTGCTCTCCACGGGCACACACACACAAACACACACACACACACACACTCACGCATGTGGACTTGTTTCCAAAAATTATTTTTTTTTTAGATTCAGGAGGACCCAAAATATGTATTTCCGGTGAAATTTCGGTATCGAATTCTTGGGTGGAATGAAATACCTTCTCTATACACTATGTACATTGTATGTGTAGAGAAAGTAAAAAAACATTCAATTACAAACGATTCTGGACCATCATATAAATGTATATTCTTTTCCATGTGTTACTTTAAAACCTCTATGGTGAAATAAATAAGCAAAAACGCTACATAAATACGTACATAATTAGCACATGATAGGATCGAAAGAATACTTGTCATGCTATGAAATACTACAAAAAACAAAGGTGTATGTAAAGCGCTCTGTAGGCCAAGTTAATAAAACATTATCCTATAATTGCCTTTAATTAATGATTCCCCCTCACGTCCCCCACACCACTCGCCCACCCTTGATGATTATGATAGCGGTCTCCGTTCTGCTGTAAAGCATGCTTTGACTCCCTCTGTAGCTTTCCAACACAAAAATCAAGTTTTGCTATTTTGATTGGGTAAAAGGCATAAAAAATGAATGTGTGACCCAGTATTAGGTTCAAATACACACAGCCATTCCCATGCGTCGGGTAAGCATTAATTAGGGTTATTTCCCATGACTGGGATTTTAAATGTTTACGTGTTTATAAAATAAACTTGCGAATAGCAATGAACATACACCAGTTCCATGTATAATTAATGAAAAACATTCTATTATTTTTAGCGGTGTAGTTGGCAGTAATTATTCCGACACATTTATCGACATGCATATTTGGCTTCACTGTAAAATGTCAGTGGCTGATGATAGTCTGTCCTTTTGACTGGCATCGGAAATAAAACCAATTGGAACAAACATTGCAGAAAGTTTTGTGGTGACCTTCTGCCATAATTCAATTTCTAAAATGCTCTTTGAGATCTGATGTAACAAAGTATTACACAGTGAAGTTTGATGCAACTCTTCTGTAGAAACACAGAATATATGATAAACTAATATTTTGATGCATTGGTAAAGCTATTGATCTATTTTGTGGTAATGTTAAGCCTAATCTATACTAATATTATATTTTAAAAATAACTATAAAGTACTTCTTGATACTTGACTGAAATTTCTGTTGACATGCAGTAATATTCTTGGTAATATTAATAGTTTTTGCACTATAGTCACACAGAGTTTCAGTTTTAAGAGGTTAGTAGCTGTATGAATAGAGGTTTGTGAAACACCCACTTGCTATGCAACACGACTGAGAGACTTCTGAGGTGAGCGTTCAAATGAGCAACGAATATACACCAGTTTCATGTATAATTAATGAAAAACATTCTATTATTTTTAGCGGGTAGTTTGCAGTAATTTTTCCGATATATTTATCAACATATATATTTGGCTTTACTGTAAAATATCAGTGACTGATAATTGTCTGTCCTTATGACTGGCGTCAGATATAAAACCATTTGGAAAAAAAAAAACATTGCAGAAAGTTTTGTGGTAACCTTCCGCCATAATTAAATTCCTAAAAAGCCATCTGAGATCCGATGTAACAAAGTATTACATAGTGAAAATTTGGTGCAGTTCTGCTGTAGAAACCCACAAAACATATGACAAACTAACATTTTGAAGCATTAGTAAACCTATTGGTATATTTTTATATTTTTTATTTTATTGTGTTTATGTATTGTGGCTTAACATCCTTTAACCTGGTTGGTTATATCGGACGACGAATGAAATTGGTGAAATGATGCTCAAATGGTGCCGGGGAGCTTAAAGTTACTGGACATTCGTCTTCTCAAAATAAGGAAAAACGCCGAAAAAAAAACTCCTATCCGGGTAACTCACCCTAAGCAAGATTCAAACTCGTGATCTGTTGAGTGTGAGGCAGGCACGCTATCACTACACGGGCTTGATATTTTTTGTAATGTTAACCTAATCTACACGTTGCATTATGTAATCGGCTTACCCTCCACGTATGTAGGACTGACACGCTCCCCTAGGACATACAAGCGGGTGTCCAGGGGTCAGAAGCCTGTCGGGAGAACGTGAGGAAGTGGATGATATGAAATGAGGGCGAAATGGATGATAGGAAAGGTGATGATGGAGCAATTGGTGGAATGAATGGCGGGGGAATTCGGAGGACCCGAGAAAACCCGCCAGATGCCGTTTCATCCACCACAAATCCCAGTGCGGGTGCTTGGAATTGAACCCGGGCAGTCTAGGTGGGAGGCAAGCGGAGAAACCGCTTTGCCATGGTGCCTATACTAATATTGTATTTTGATTAAAAAATACTTCACTCATCGTTAGAGGATTGCGACAAGAACAAAGTGATACAGACAATATGAATGTGTAAAGTAATAAAACATTCACTATTAACATTAAAAAGTCTTGTGTGTTCAATCACACGACTGTTTCACAAATAAACGTTCCGTACAAAGATTATTCTTTCATCTACAGCACGTTAATCAAAACAAACATTAGCAGAATTTATCTTATTGCTGCTTCATTGTAAGTAAAGGGAAATAAGGGAATATACAAGTCAAAAGCGATAGTCAAATCTTTTAAAAGCCGATCGCTAAGTGAAACAATTGAATTTCAGTTCTCTCTGCTTACTAGAAGTAAACAAAGACAAAAAGAGAGATGTCTCCCGTTTGAGAAAAGTTTATATATTTTATGTATATTACATAAATTGTGTGTTTTAATGAGTATTCGGCAGTAAGTTTTTGTCTATCTCTTATGGTTTACCAGTTATACAAAAGGCATCCAAAATGAAGAGATCTTCAGAGGCTATTCATAGAAAATTCCAGATATACATTTCGTTTGTCATGAAAATATCATAATTATATGATATTTTAATAAAAATTGTTTGTGCCATTTTTGAGAAAATCAAAAATCTCGAAAATATTACATGTAAAGGCTAGTTGGGGGTGTGGGGAATTTTCTTGAAAATCTTAGTTTCGCATCCTTCGAAGATACTGAACTTAAACACCAGGTTTTTGAGGTATGCTGCCCACAGACAGACATAGACACTCACGAACACACATAAACAGACATACACACATACACACATCTAGACGGCCCGGGTTCAATCCCAAGCGACCGTATATGAGATTTGTGATGTACAAGCGGGGCGGGTTTTTCCCGGGCTCTCCGGTTTTCTCCGGGTTCTCCGGTGTCCCCCGCCATCGCATTCCACCGGTCTCCATCTTCATTCCGTGTATCACCAGTGTCATCGCCTGCGGTGCCATAGTAGTAAAATTAGGCCTTAAACACTAACAAAAAATCTTATGTGTTCCATTCTCATGACTTTCTCTACCTCTCTGTCACACATTATTGTTAAAAGGTTATTCTTTTATATACTTCATGCTAATAGAGATAAAATTAGCAAAAATTGTCTTTATTACTTAGTTCCTTATAAGTAAAAGGGAAATAAGGGAATACTCTTGGCTAATACTCTTGTTTTAAAATGTGGTTGTTATGGAATTGAAATTCATTTCTTTGTGTGGCCAGGAGTTGATATGTTTCCGTATAAGAAAAGTATTTTGAAACTGAAATTAATTACAAGGAGTATCTCAAAAATGTCCAGATCCCCCAAAAAATGTAAACATAAGTTGTGTGTTTTAAAGAGATCTACGTTTTTTGTTAAGTAAGTTTTTGTCTATCTCTCATGGTTTACCAGTTATGCAAAGTTCCATAAAATTCATCCAGAATAAAGTCGTCTTCAGAGGCTTTTGCCACAAAATTCAAGATATACATTTTGTTTGTCATGTAAATATCATTTAATATACGATATTTTGATCAAGATCGTCAGAGCAATTTTTTAGAAAATCAAAATTTTCGCCATGTAAAGGGGTAGCTGGGGTGGGGGGATTTTCTTGAAAATCTTCGTGTCACATCCTTGGAAGATACTGAATTTAAATACCAAATTATCGTTTTTGAGCTATGCTGCTCACAGACACATACACAATGATAGACACACTACATTTTTCTAAACACACTTTTTAGTGAGGAGACCTCAAAACACATATTTCCAGTGAAATATCTGTATAGAATTTTGGGTGCAATACAATACATTCTCTATCCACCATGTACATTGTACATACGGGCCAGAGAAAGTAAATATCGTGTTCCATCTGTGATCCTCAAACTTCAGGTTCAGGCTAACTTTGAATATGATTTAAAAAAGATTATTGCTTTATCTACTTTAAGACAATTTCCATTGTAAGATATACTGAAGGTCGCTCGCTCCTCATAAGAACCTATTCACAGACGCTGTACTTCGGGCGAGTTTCAGTCAATTTGAGGATACTTACGCAACATATCAAGATAATTGTGATTCTGAAACACCATAGAAAACGCTCTGATCGATAGCGAGTAGGTATGTAGCACATCTGAAGTGTTTAAAAGTGGCTGGACTGTTGCTAGTGACGCGAGAAACAGCAGGAATGCAAAGGACAGGAGGATAGAGATCTCAAGAAAACCTAACCTAACTCTCTACTCAAACAGCGTTAGCT
This sequence comes from Hymenopus coronatus, assembly GCA_030762935.1. Taxonomy (NCBI): domain Eukaryota; kingdom Metazoa; phylum Arthropoda; class Insecta; order Mantodea; family Hymenopodidae; genus Hymenopus; species Hymenopus coronatus. Next base: position 44,542,848 of record CM060888.1, on the reverse strand, counting down.
GTACAAGTGAATTTTCAGGAGCTATGCCAGTAGATGATGTTTAATGTACAGTGCGATCCATATAAACCTGAACCATAATTTCTCTCTGAAAGCTCGAAGAAATGTGAACTTTGTTTTAATGATCTCAGTAGCTCAGGGAGAATCGACAGCAATCATAGCAACAATCGATCAATGCCATCTGTTGACTATATTGATGATTTCGATGGAAATTACGAGCACTTGTATGGCATTGTAGGCAGCTCTTTGACATTGTCATATGAAGCCTGATTCCTGGCTCAACAATTTGTTTGGAGAGTTCACTAAAGGCTTCGAGCATTTGTAATAGTCTCTGCGCTCAATGGTGGTCTATGTTTTCCACTCTCACTAACGAGTATACCAGTTGTCTCCAGGTTTTTTGCTAGCGATAAAATTGTTGCATTTGTCGGAACATCCCTATATTAAATTCTCCTCGAAATTCCCAGTGTGTTGTTACCAAGGCATTTGTCTTCTAATATATTTTCACAATGAAAACACGCTCTCGAAGTGAGTACTGCATGTTGCTGTAAAGGGGTTCCGATACGATGCAAAATACCTGGCTTCACAATTCCATCATGGATGCGTAGCTGTATCGTGTGGGGCTGGGTATAAATGGACGGTCTAAGTGTGCTGTGGCAGCTTGACAATGCACTGAATGGTATAAAGTACACGGTGATACTCGATAATATTTTGATTTCCTCTGTGAAGTGAGATATCCTGATGAAATTGTTGAATTTGTACAGGATAATCATCCTGCCCACACATTTCGAAATGTTTCAAATTGGTTTTGAGAGAGGCAGGATATCAGAGCAGAGTGGTGACTGGTCTTCCTGTTAACCAGATTTGAAGTCTATTGAAAATGTGTGGGCAAGTGTAAAAAGGGAGCTGCACTCTAATTTACCTATAGATGGGTGAAGGACACAAGATGGCTCCTAGACACAAATTCAAGAAGCCTGGGATCTTATAACTTCCCCTCCACATTATTGAAGAAACTTAATTTTGTCTATGCTCCAAAGATTGAGGGCTGAGGATTCAGACACCGGATATTAAATATGTTTATTTTTTGAGTTCTAGAATATACTAATTTATTTACATATTTTTTAGTTATTTATCACGAGTGTTAGTAGAATTATGTTTTTGTGTGTATAGATAGGCCCATAACTTCAAATGTCAAGCTTATATTAATGCAATGTTATGTTCCATATATCCAGTCATGAAATTCACAAACATAAAAAATGACAAATAGCACAAGATTTCAACCTAGGAATTTACGAATAAGAAGCTCTCTTAACGTTTTGGGCACCATACCGTTCTGTCATCTATTTTCAGTATTCATAAGTTAACCATTGCGCTGTCAGTCATAGACTGAACTTTCGTGTGCATTGTGATAGTAGCTTATACGAAGATAACGAAGCTATTCGATCGATACATGGAATATGGGGATCACTTTTTTTTTTCGTCCACGGCTGTACATCAAAAAACCTGCAAAAACAGTATTATACATGAAACATAACCGTTCCGCAAGACGCCTTTTTATGTCCAACAATTAAATTTATTTATAGAAAATGGGCATAGGTGGCTAGAATTTTGCAGGGAGACAATGCAAGTAAAAGAAATAAATACATAAAGTTTGAAAACTGTCTTTCAAAATATGGAATTGCGAATTTTCAATCGACTTTTCGCTTAAACGATAAAAGAGTTTCTTTAATAGATAGCATATCAAAGCCAAAATATGTGTGGTCACCCCTAGTTGCACTGTGCAATTAATGAACATACTATTAGTTACAATTGTTACCCGACATTACTCCAGACCCCCCCTAAAGCAAATAACCATGCTCTGGTTCATATAGCTATTACTCAGGGACGGCTTATCACGTGCACCCTAACAGCCTGGCTGCATCAACCGTTCATCTGCCCTAGTATACACATTATTTTAGATTCGTTTTCATTTTAACCAAAAATAACTTTTCTGAGCAGTGGCATACAGATAACTGATAGTTAGCCACATTGGTATGTTTCTTAAACATAAACACTTCTTTTATACCAGAATATTGCTGATTGACTGACGGGATTACGAGAGGCGTTCAATAAGTCATTAGAAATTCTCTTGCTAGATGGCAGTTAAAGTTTCAGCTATATCCATCATGTGGTTTCGTTGCCATAGGCGATTGAATCAACGATCTTGTGCTTATTTAGAAAGGCAAAAAACGAGTTTCGTGATTAAACACTTCTATTTAAAAGCCTTAACACCGAAAGTGATAAAATCCAAGTTTGATGAACATGCCATATCTATTCCTGCATTTGCAACAATTTACAAATGAATAAATGAATTTAAACGTAGCCGTACATCCACAAACGATGAACATCGTTCCGAACGTCCAGTAGAAGTAACCTCCTCCGAAATTGACAAAATTCAAGAAGTGGTTTGAGTGATTAACGAACCAAAGATCATGAAATAGTAGAGGCCACAGGCATATCACAAGGTGCAGAGTTCTCAATTTTGCACAAAAAAATTAGCTCTGACAAAGGTCTCAGCAAGATGGGTGCCGCGTTTGCTCTTAATGGAGTATAAACGCAATTGTGTGATCGATTCGGAAGCTGGTTTGACACTTTTCCATCGCAATCCTGACAAGTTTCTGCGTAGATACATAAATTTGGACGAAACATGGATTCACTACTACACTCCAAGGACAAACGTACAGTCGAAGCAGTGGGTTTTTAAAGGCGAACCGGCTCCGAAGAACAAAAGTGGTGAAATCTGCAGCCGAGGTGATGACCTCGGTTATTTGGAAATCATCTACATGGGTTACCTGCAGAGAGAAAGAACGATAAATGGAAAGTATTATGCATCGTTGTTCCACCGGTTGAACGGAGAAATCAAGAGAAAAAAAAACGCCTTCATCTGACAAAGAAAAACATTCTCTTCCATCAAGACAATGCAAGGGTGCACAACTGTGCAGTTTCGATGGCGAAATTTGTAGAATTAGGACTTGAATTACTACAACAGCCACCGTATTCATCGAATTTGGCCAGCAGTAACTTTTTATTTCCAAACCTGAAATAACGAAGAGGTGATCTCCTACACAGATACCTATTTCAAGGATGTTCCGAAATCGAACATTTTGGAAGGCTTAAAACAGTTGGAGAAACGCCGTGAAACGTGTATCGAGCTAATAGGAGGCTATGTTGAAAATAAAAACAAAATCTACCAAAACTAATTTGTTTTTCTAATGACTTATTGAACGCCCCATGTATTACCTAATCACTCTTACTTTCGACATAATTCACATTACTTGGGATGTCACAGCAGTACCAAAAAAAAACTTTTGTGTTTAAATCCACTGACGAAGTACAGAACAGGTAACCGTACACTTTGAAATTGAGATTTATACACGTATGCTGTTTACCAATGCCAGATCTTCAATGTCCCATTCTGCAGGGTGTTAATGAATTACACCGAAATAATTTAAGAGATTATAGGCTTGTTTGATACAAGTAATTTCAGATAGGAAATGCATGGTCCACGGCTAAACAACGCAGTTATAATGTGTTTAACAATTTGGTTTCAAATGATAAGTCAAGATGAAAACTTGGCTTGGAAGGTCTTTAAAACTGATAAGCGAGTTTAGAAATATCGATTTTCAGAAACTCGTATTCCAGCTCTAAAATGTACTGCCATAAAGTTCTCTAAAAGTTCGAACAGATCACTTAACAGTGCGCCATTGTCCATGGATTAACTTCCTTCTTGCCTCTAGCCTATTCAAGAGGCATTTATTAAATGCTCCTGTGGCTTAATGTGTAACCCAAAATCTGATGACCCGAAGACCATAGGTTTGTTTCCTGCCATTGATTTAACTTCTTTCTTTTTGTCTTTTTAAGCCCATATAAATAAGTACTGCTTCGATAAGAAATACTATTGTGTGAAGTTAATGCCTAATAAATACATCAGGAAGATACGCTCACAACGGCCCTTGACTTTTGTTGTTGAGTTTTCGAATGGAATCATCAACAGTCAGTAGCGGACCGGTACTTTAGAAACTTTTATCCGTAACTTTGAAATTTGAACAGATAGTCCAGAGGTTTATCTCAAATTGCTTGTTTAAAACATCTTATTCTCTGAAAATATTTCGCATAGTTCATTAACATCCTGTATAGTGGGCATGAAAAAACTGCTTTATTTTGCTCAAAGACCTCTATCAGCCTTGAGATTCTTTTATCTGCCGTTAATCCTCGACACGGGACCAACGACTTTGCTTCCCTTCCGAAGGAAGCCATGCCAAAGATTTTCATGCCTGAAAAAAATGCCTAGCCCTCCGCCAGGTTTGAACCCTACCTTTGGAACTAAAGACTAAGCATGCTACCTTATACCACGGAAGACGATAGGTATCCGTACAAGCAAATAAATGGCGTAGTGCTATTAATATATAGTGGTCGTGGAGGTTTTTTGATTTGGAAGGGGAGAAGGAAAAGGTTGGATTGCCAACTAGCTTAGGAAATGGTGTGATAGTTTCAGGGTTTGCGGGGAGAAATCTGAATAAAACTCTCTCACTTGTTCCTGAGTGCCCTTTACTGTCCCGCATTTGATATTTCACAAGTGCCCCTGGCCGTCCAAATTTCAAGAGTCTCACAATTTTAAACGCCATGCTATATTCTTACGTCTATTAACATTTTAACACGCATAATTATGCATTCTGTGTTTGGAGGAGCGTATATTTCGTCTGAGTTTTTCCCTTCATTGTCTGCAGCTCGGAGCTGCTAGGTTTTTAAATACTAGATTCCTTTTGTTCCTTAATGGCTTGTCCTGGTTTACCCTTGCTAGACTCATGATCTTTTGTACTTCAAAGCCACTTTATTTGTAATTCCGTTTCCCTTTTAACATAGGTTTATTTAAATAGCTTTGATTCTGTTTTTATTCGTGATTGCATTCTATTTATTACTTTATTTATTTCCTTAAATTCCCTCTGTTTATTTGCGTTATTCTTCCTTCTAATTTATTTAATTTGTTACATTTCATATGTTTCTTCTCATGTTTTATTATTAAGCTACTCTTATATATCTGTTGGGTTTTATAACTTCATAGTGTAGTTTAATATTGCAAAATCTTAATAAATACAATGTAATGGAATGTATTGGACAATATGTAATTAGGTTAAGAATTGCCATAAAAATAAAATAATATAACAAGTTCCCAATTTTCAGTACAATATGACATTACCTACTAAGAAAATAAAACAACATTTCAGACTATACGGGAAACAATGGAAAGAACTTTATGATAAAAAGCCAGAAGACACAAAACTTAAACTCTATAAAACACTAGCCGTTCCCTCACAATTAAATGGAAGTGAGAAATTTGGATAAGCCAATCAAAAAAGATGAGCAAAATAAAAGCAGCTGATTTTTTTTTTTTTTTTAACTCTCGAAAATGTTAAAAGTATGCATAAGAGTAGACAGATAAGGAACTGTTAATAAAATTATTCGAGAAGAATACATATTTCAGATTTATTTAGCTTTTAGCGCCAGTGGGTTTAAATGTTTGATGTTGTTATTAGATCACCGAGTTTCTTGACTCCAAGGGTAGGCGTGGAATTGAGCCTTGAACTGCATGCATTGCCGACTTTGTAAACATGATGTATTGGGCGGTGCAGAACTGGAAAAATACGTTATCTGCCAGGATAAATACTGCATTTGCAAGTTTACAAGACGTAAGCGAATGTTCCAAATGTAAATATTGGAAAGGTACGATACAAATCCCAGTTTACTAAGTTGCCTCCTTAACTGTTGACATCCACCTTTTTTACTCATCGTTTGCTAGTCCTCTGTCAGAGGTAATGTGTGATAAACTCGCTGCTTGGTGTTGACGTCATGTGCGGACAAACGGCTGGCGACGAAGTCTGATATACTCGTATATACATAAATAGACATACAGAACAGCTAATAGAATAGTGTACTAGAATAAAAAAATAGCAAAGAGGACTTTCCTATTCAACCCGAGAGGGACAGGAAATGTTGGCCGGCCCTGAAAAATGGATTCCAGTTATGACTTAGTCGATACCGGCTATTAGCCCATACCTTGAAGATAACTGAAAATATTACATTCATCTTAACAGAAGTAATCCTTCAATTGCTATTTACCCTCTTCGTTAAGGGGACTAGCAACCCCCAAAGAACTTAAATGCCAGCGCCTGAGGCTTTTGGGGATCAGAGGGACTCTAGATCAGAGGGAGTGTCCAGGATGGATCATCTTGGTGTGAGAGTGAGAAAGATATGAAAGGACGGTGAAATGGATAAAAGGAAACGCGATTATGGAGCAGGTGTTGGAATGAATGGTAACAGTACCCTGAGAACCCGGATAAAATCCGCCTGGCCTCTACTTGGCTCACCCCAAACCCCACATGCGGTCCCCTGGGATCGAACCTGGGCCGCCTTGGTGAGAGCCAAGTGGTCTAACCAGAACTGAAGTTATCCTACGACAAAATATTCAATCAGATTTGTGGGCATTCACTTTGAATAGTGTTTAGAATGTCACAGTAACAAACTTCAGTACAAAGAGGATATGCAAATAATTTTTAGTTTCTTTACATAGTGCATAGATATAGGTAGATAAGGTAGGTATGCATTCCATCCAAAATTCAACAATTTGAGTAACCATTTCCATAATATTCCTAGTTATTGTTTGGAGATTTCAAAAACTTTCTTAAATGGAGAGTCATTTATTTTTCTCGTGACCAAGCAAATAGCAAGGAATTTCAAAGACATTACATCCCTTAAGCCTACCACTGTAATTGAGCCTACAAAAATATGTAATAAACAATTGAAGTTTATACCGAGAGAAGTAGATAGAAGAATGAAGCTCTTAAAATTGTTTGTTGAAGAGTTATCAGAGAAAGTGATGTGTATGCAACATCATCTGTTTAGTCTATGCAACAGATTTTAGCTGATTTGAGTTTAGGAAGTACAATTATCTTGATCACTTTATTAGTTTTTCGTATATCATTTGGGGAGCAGCTATGCTTACAACTGCTTATTTAATTATAAATCTGGTGCATCTAAACGAGCTGCTTTTGTGGATGCAAAATTACAATGAATGAAACAGTCGGGAAGGAATTCCGGAGGCCTGCACTTACAAATGAGTATGAAGATCACCTGTGTTAGGACTTGGCTTACAATGTGTGCACATTGAGTATAGCAAGAGGCCCGCGAGCTAACACCAGTAGTAAACAAAGCCAGCCCTAACAGGGGTATACAAACGTGTTGACAAACTGTTTTCATAATAACGCTTTGAGAAGCGTTCTTAGAACTGAAGGAATAACAAAATTAACATTCTTCAATAATGTTTACGTAATTTATGCAACACAAGAGTATATGTCAAGCAAAACATGTGTGTCGGTTTATGTTTATTGCATATTATTGTAGCTCCCCATCTGTTTATGTATTAAAATTGAGAAGCACATGTCTACATGGAGCTTAGAATGTTGGCCATGCCTTAAATTCAACTCAAAATATCATTAAACCAAATTTAGGATCGAATACCCAAATACACCATAACACTAATTATTAAATCAAGGCCACTCCATATTACGAGGAATTAAACGTTGGCATATTCATGTTAACCAAATCAGATGGATACGAAATAATAAATACAATATAACCTATATTACACGACCTCAAATTAATGAACAATAACCGCACATACATCGTAATTCTGAAATAGGAAGAAAGCCCTACAAACGGAAACATATCTCTTTATCTATCTTTATTTAAAATACAGAGTTCCATTTCAAAATTACACATGGTAGTCTGATTTAGAAACAGTATGCTTCACAATTCAATATTTCTGGAATTTATTTTCGCTTTAATTGCTAGAATAACTACAAACAATTGTATTTTAATATTGTAAAATATTCTGCACTAGTATTTTATGTTATTCGAGAATTAGAATGACTATTACATTGCACTTTAAATCCGAGAGGACGAAAAATATAGAGGACAGACATCCTAAAGATCCAAAACAAACCACTGAAAATAGTCAACAAATTCAAATATTTGGGCATCATTTACGGACAACCACATCATTATTCAGCACACAAAGAGAAAATAACCTCAGCAGCTCTCAGAACAATGTGCAATATCAAAATCATCACATCACTGAAATTAGAAACAGTTATGAGAGTTTTTGAAACGACAATCGCATCGATTGCTACTTATGAAATGGAACTGATATGGGGCAAACGAAAAGCCAGTGAAATGGAAAACAAATGAAAATGTTAAAACAAGGTTTACAAAAAGGGCAATACATGATCGTCTGTACTAGCAAGAAACTTTATTCTTAGAAGATATAAAGATCAAGACTCTGCCACCAAATAGAGAAACACATAAAAAAACTCTGAGTGTTCCATTCACATGTCTTTCTCTACATCACTGCAACAAGTTATTGTTAAAAGTTTATGCTTCTATTTATTTCATGCTAATCGACAAAAAATTAGCAGACATAGTCTTATTACTTGCTTCCTTGTAAGTAGAAGCGAAATAAGAGAGTACATAGGTTAAAGTGATAGTCAAAAGTTGGTTGCTATGTAACTGAAGTTCCTTTGTTTGTATGGACACGAGTTCACAAATTCCTGTATGAGAAAAGATAAGCTTTTCAAAGCTGAAAACAAAAACAAGGAATATATATATATAAAACGATCAACTCCACGAAACAAATTTATACAGCATAAAATTGCATTATATACAGCATTTTTGTGTGTTAAGTTTTTGTTCATCTTTTACGGCTTAGTAGTTATGCAAAATTCATCCATAATAAAGTAGTCTTCAGAGACTATTCCCAGAAAATTCAAAATATACATTTTATTTGTCAGGTAGAAAATTTTCGAAAAAATTCCATGTAAAGGGAAGTTTGGGGTGGGGGGATTTTTCTCAAAATCTTCGTGTCGCTTCCCTGGAAGATACTAAACTTAAATACCAAGTTTGGTATTTTACCGACTTTTCGTTTTTGAGTTATCGTGTGTGTGTGTGTGTGTGTGTGTGTGTGTGTGTGTGTGTGTGTGTGCGTGTGTGTGTGTGTACACGGACACACACACACGGACCTTTTGGTGAAAATGCTTTTTTTGGATATTGGGGACCCTAAAACATATATTTCCGGTGAAATCTCGGTATCGAATTTTTGGGTGGAGTGCAATACTTTCTCTATGTACATAGTACGTATAGAGAAAGTAAAAATACCATCAAGCTCAAGAGCAATGTGTTTGCAAAGTGTGTGATCAAAATTGTGATGTACACCACTTCAACAAGTGTAAAAACGAACATGCTCTTTAAATCAACTTATAAAAGCAAGTAAGTAGTCAAAACTCCGTATTTTGTGTTCTATATGGTTATTCGAGCGCACCTGGATTTAAAAAAAATCAGAATAAAAACTACATAGTGCACCCAGTGTACATAATGAAAAGAAGTATTGTATTGCACCCAAAAATTTAATGTCGAGATTTCACCGGAAATATATGTTTTGGGGTCACTTGAGCCCAAAAAAAAAAAAACGTTTTTAGAAAAAGGTCCACGTGAGTCTGTGGACAGCATAGCTCAAAAGCAAAAAGATCGTTAAATACCTAACCGTTTGGTATCTTCCAAAAATGTGACATGAAGATTTGCAAAATCCTCACCCCATCCCAAACTACCCTTTACATAGAACATTTTTCGAAAATTTTGATTTTCTCAAAAATGGCTCTAATGATTTTGATTAAAATGCTCTATGTCCAAGATATTTTTATAACAAAGGAAATATATATCTTAAATTTTCTAGGAATAGCCTCTGAAGACCTCTTCATTCTGGGTGACTTTTGTATAACTGGTAAATGTAAGATATATACAAAAACTTACTACAGAAAAAAATGCAGATCTCATTAAACCACACAATTTCATAAGCAATTTTGTGTATCTTTAAATGTTTTCGAGATATACCGCATTATGTGTATCAATTTTAAGGCACTTAAACCTTTCTCGAACGGGAAGACATATTTCTTCTCGTTTGTTTACTCCTGGCAAGAAAAGAGAATGGAATTTCAATTGTTTCACATACCGACCGGGCTTTAGCCCGTGCATTCCATTATTTCCGTTCTACTTACAAGGAAGCTAGTAATAAGACTAATTCTGTTTATGTTTATCTTGATTAGCATAATGTAGCTAAAAAATTAATCTTATGAATAAATGGTTTGTTTGCGGAATAATTTGAGAAAGTCATGTGAATGGAACGCATCAGATTTTTTTTTATTTATGTAGCTTAAAGTCCTTTAACCTGGTGAGTCATGTCGGACGATAATTAAAATTATAAAAGTATGCTCAAATGATCTCAATATTCGTATTCTGAGGATAAGGGAAAACCCCGAGAAAAAAACTTACCCGGGTAACTCACCCTAAGCGAGATTCGAACTGTTGAATGTGAGGGAGATACGCTACCACCCACACAATCCAGGCGGACTTGATTATTTTAATAACCTATTTATGATACTCCTTGACGCATTTTCGAAAATAAGTTTTTAAATCCAAATGAAAACCGAATTATTCTACAATAATTTCTTACCATCGTAATACATTCGATTGTCGAAATCATTCGATAGTGTCCATTACTAATAGAGGCCACTATCTTTGTGCTAAATTGGAAATTCAATTTAGAAAATCGCTGGTTGAAATACGTTCATTATCAAAGGCATGAATCTTGCCAATTCCTTCTCTAATGTGCTTTTATCTACTTATGCTATTATCTTCACTTGCAGCGAAATCCTACCTCCACAGCCACCTGCATGCCACTAACAGCAGTGTCCAGCGATTGTACACTCCAAGACATTAAAAAATTGATGTCTTCCATTCACATATCTCTGTAATAATTACTGTTAAAAAATGTATTCTTCTATCTGCTTTATGCTAATCGAGATAAACATTAGCAAAAATTGTCTTATTACTTACTTTCTTGTAAGTAAAACGGAAATAAGCGAATGAACTAGGCTAAAGCGATAGTCAAATCATTTAAAAGCTAGTTGACATGCGGATGAAATCTATTTGTTTGCATTGCCAGTGTTGACATATTTACATATTAAATATTTTAAAACTGAAACCAATAACAAGGAGTATCTAAAATGGTTAATTACATAAAAAATGTATATGACATGCATTGTGTGCTACATTTTTGAAGTAAGTTTTTGTCTATCTCTTACGATTTACCAGTCATTATAATTTCAGCAAATGTCATTGATAATGAAGAGATCTTTAGAGGCAATATACATTTTTTATTTTTCATTTATAATATCTTTGATATACTGCATTTTAATCAAAATCATTAAGGACACTTTTGAGAAAATTAAACTTTTCGAGTTTTTTCCATGAAAAGGGTAGTTTTGATTCTGGGGATTTTCCCCAAAATTTTCGTGTCGCATCTTTGGAAGATTCTAAACTCATACCAAGTTCGGTATTATAGCAATTTTTCATTATCGAGTTATCGTGTTCATACGGACATATACGCACTTTTTTCTAAAAATTCCTTGTTTTGGATACAAAGAAACTTAAAACGTGTAGTTGCGGTGAAATATGGTATTTTGGGTTGAATGCAATACACACTCTATACTTTATGTACGTGTAGAGAAAGTAAAATACACCTGGCGCCGTGATTTTGTTGAAAAGTGAACGTTTGACAAGGACTCGGGTCTTAACACGAATGTCATTCTGGTACAACACACTACGGTAAAACCGATTGGGCAATCCATTCCTTCATCCCTCAACCCCGCTTGACGCTCCATCAGAATAGCTTGACTTGTGCGCATATTACCTTGGCATTAGACCTTCATTATGCAACAAAGAGAAAAATTAATCTAATTTGAATCACCTGGTGAGATGGGTGGATTATTGTCCACCCAAAAAGTTTAGGGATTACCAGTTCGCAACTCAATACTTCATTTGACACAAGTTAATGTTTCATGTTAATCCCTTTCCCGTCGGCAAACTGGGTTATCCAAAACGCTTTTAAGAGCATAGCAAACAAGTGGAAGACATAGGAGGAGTCAGCGAAAGGACCAGATTTTACGGTAAGTATTTCCAAGTGCTTTTTTTAATGTGATTGAGCGTACAAAGCCTGTGCAAGAGCATTATAAGATACCTGAGTGTGTTGTTGATGAATGTGGCGTCGCAACAAACTGATTTCTCGATAGGTCCTAAAAGCCCTAGCTCTGCTGATCATTATTCTGTGGAGCCAGAGTAAAGCAATGCTACTTTGAAAATTAAAGTATCCACAGTTTTGTTCCGATTGCTTTGGACGGTTTATCAAATACTCAGAACACAAAACATAATTGAGGCAACATTTTAATTGCCTCTGTCAAGCTATTAGGATATTAGGAGTTGTATAGGTAGAGTCAGACTGAAAAATTAAATACCTACTATAGCTTGGATTTGAACCACGATCTCCATTTGCTCTAACCACTGAGCTACCATGGCAACATACCGACACGACTTTAAATTCCTCAACTGACTCGCATGTTTCCCGGTAAACCAAAAAGTGATCTCAAATTATTTTGAAACCGTTAGGTCATAGGGGGGGGCACCTCCATTTCCAAGATACCCGTTATTACCGGTTCGAATTATTATTTGTTTTAAATTCCTGTCGATGTGCAGTTGTTTCTAGCAATGTCATGGAGAATATGGAATAGCGTCCAATCGAAAACATTTAACCTTAACTATGCCCATTGCATCTGTAACGAAACGTATAATGTAGCTTTTCCGATAAGTTTTATCCCTTTAATATGAAGCAAATAGGTTAATAAAGTTTCGTAATAATAATTTAAATATCCACTAAAGCACAGAGCGTATATAAATTTATATGAATGTAACACATTACAGTTTTCTTTCTCTGCCAATTGCTATGTACATACATAGTAGGTGGAGAAGGTATTGTATTCCATAAAAAATCGATTTCGAGATTTCATCGGAAATACAAATTTGAGGTCACCTGAATTCCTCTCCAAAACTTGGTTCTTAAGCTTAATATCTTCCAAGGATGCGACACGAAGATTTTCAGGAAAATCCCCTAACCCAAATTATCCTTTACATGGAAACCTTTGAAAAGTTTGTTTTTCTCAAAAACAGCTGACGATTTTGATTAAAACGCTGTATATATTATACATATTTATAACCTCTTCATTCTGGACGAAGTTTGCATAACTGGTCCACCGTAATAGACAAAAACTTGCACCAAAAATGTAGCTTTCGTCAAAACACACAAAGTCATACACCATTTGTTGTAGAGCTATTTCCGATATACTTCTGGTTATTGGTTTTTAAAATACCTGAGTGTTTCTCAAATGAGAAGTCCATATCCATTTTTTTCATCCTGGTCATGCATACTGACGGGAATTTCAATTGCATTACACAGCGATCAGTGTTTTAAAACATTTGATTAAGGCTTTTGCCTACTCTATTTCCTTATTTCCCATTTACTTAGAAGGAACTAAATAAAAACATCATTTTTGACAATGTTATCTCAATATGAAGTAGAAAGAACAATAAGATTTTGAAGAATAACTTGTTGCAGAATAGAGAAAGTGATTTGAACGGATCACATCAGAATTTTACTTTCACTGCACGAGCTATGCACATAGTGTATGGAGAAGGTGTTGTAATGCATCCAAAAATTCGATACTGAGATTTCACTGGAATTACGTGGTTTCAGATCCTCTGATTCAAAAAAAAAATTAGAAACATATCCGTGTGTGTGTGTGTGGGGGGGGGGGGGCAGCATAGCTCAAAAACGACAAGTCGGTTAAATACCAAATTTGGTATTTAAGTTAAGTATCTTCCAAAAATGAAACACGAAGATTTTCAAGAAAATCCCCCTACCCCAGCTACACTTTACATGAGACTATTTCGAAAATTTTTATTTTCTCAAAAATGGCTAACGATTTTGATTACAATGTCTTATGCTTAAGATACTTTTGTGACAAACGAAAATTAATTTTGAAATTTCTGCAGACCTCTTCATGCTGGTGACTCTGTATAACTTGCAAACCATAAGACAAAAACTTACTACACAAACAATTTAGATATCATTAGAGAGAGAGTTAACCGTTTCGACATATTCCGGATTATTTTAAGCCACTTTAACTTTTCTCAAACGGGAAGACATCTTTCTTCTCGTTTCTAGTTTGTTTACTCCTGGAAACAAAAGCAAGTGGAATTTCAATTGTTTCACGTAGTGACCGGCTTTTAAAACATTTGACTGTCGCTTTAGCCTAGTGTACTCCCTTATTTCTCTTTTACTTACAAGGAAGCAAGTACTAAGACTAATTCTGTTTGTGTTTATATTGATCAGCATGATGTATATAAAAGATTAATCTTTTGAATAAAAGGTTTGTTTGCAGAACAGCTAGAGAAAGTAATGGAATGGAACACATCAGACTTTTTAAGAAGCTCCACCGATGCGTTGCTTCAAAGGGGATCCAGTGCTAAGCAACAACTTTATTGAACTTAAGACAGTATATATCAACATTACAATTTATAACGTGTAGTAAAGTGTTTCTTCTCATGAACATAATGTATTACAATGCAGAGATAATATGGTCCGACAAACGTTGAGAATATAAATAGTACAGAGTTTATAAGCACGTTTCAGTGTCCACGCCCCTTGCATGCCAGCTTTGAATTTAATTTTAGGTTTTATCTGATAGAAACGTTATTGTACACCTAGGTGTAATAAGGAAACTGTGTTATGTTAAAACTAACCAATAGTTTGTTCTCACAATAGCACATTTACTTTTAAAATTTAGTATACCAAGCACATTCGATGGGAACAGCCATGCTATAGCTGTCAAACCGAATGCACGTTCTATAAAATATTCTCCATAGGTTTTTTTTCCTTTCTCTACACGTACTATGTTTATAGTGTATAGAGAAGGAATTGCACTCCACCAATACCGAGATTTCACCGGAAATATATGTTTTAGGGTTCCCTGTATGCATAAAAAAAAGTATTTTCAGAAACAGGTCCGTGTGTGTGTCCGTGAGTCTGTGAAAACAATAACTCAAAAACGAAAAGTCTGTAAAATACCAAACTTGGTACTTAAGTTTAGTATCTTCCAGGGATGCGACACGAAGATTTTGGGGAAAATTCTCCCACCCCAAACTACCCTTTACATGGAACATTTTTCAAAATGTTTGATTTTATTAAAAATGGCTAACGATTTTGATTAAAATTTCGTATATTAAGGATATTTACCTGACAAATAAAATAAATATTCTGAATTTTCTGCAAATAGCCTCTGAAGACCACTTTATTCTGGTTGTTTCGGCTTTGAAAAACATACTTTTCTCATACGGGATTTGTCAAGAACTTCAGTCACATAACAACCAGCTTTTGACTATCACTTTAACCTATGATACTCCCTTATTTCTCTTCTACTTACAAGGAAGCAAGTAGTAAGACTATTTCTGCTAATTTTTGGCGATTAGTATGAAATAAATAGAAGCATAAGCTTTTTAACAATAATTTGTTGCAGAGATGTAGAGAAAGTCATGTGAATGGAACACATAAGATTTTTTGATTACTCACGTGTTCTGCAGTTTAAAATAACGTTAACTAAAATGGAAAAGAGACACCAATTAAAAATCTGGTGTGCCTTCATACCCATTCTACAACCATTCAAAAACAAATAATCTGGTGTGTTCCATTCACATCTTTCTCTATATCTCAAACAAAGTATTGTTAAAAAGCTTATTCTTCTATGTACTCCATGCTAATCTAGATAAACAGTAGCAAAAATTATTTTCTTTTAAGTAGAAGGGGAATAATGGGATATACTAGTCTAAAACGATAGTCAAGTCTATTGAAAGCTAGCTTCCATGTGGATGAAATCCGTTTCTCTGCATTGCCAGCAGTTGACAAATTCCTATATGTGAAAAGTTTTGAGTATTTTAAAAATGAAACCAATAACAGGAAATATCTCAAACAACAGTCAATTCCATAATAAATATCTGATGTGTTTAATTCATATGACTTTCTCTACACCTCTGAAACAAATTATTCTTAAAAAGTTTATTCTTCTATCTACTTCATCGAGATAAACATTAGCAAAAATTATTTTCTTTTAAGTAGAAGGGAAATAATGAGATACATAGGCTAAAACGACAGTCAAATCTTATATAAGCTAGTTGCCACGTGTATGAATTCGTTTGTTTGCATTGCCAGCAGTTGGCAAGTACCCGTATGTGAAAAGTTCAAATATTTTAAAACTGAAACCAATAACAAGGAATATTTAAAAATGGTCAAATCCACAAAATAATGTATATGCCATAAATTGTATGTTTCTACATTTTTGTGCTGTAAGTTTTTGTCTTATCTCTTACGGTTTACTAGTTATGCAAAATACAGAAAAATGCATCCAAAATAAAGTGGCCTTCAAGGGCTATTCCCAGGAAATTCAACATACATGTCCTATTTGACTGTAATCTTTAGTATACGGTATTTTAATCATAATCGCTATAGCCATTTTTGAGAAAATCAAAATTTTCGAAAAATTTTTCCATATAAAGGGTAGTTTGGGTTGAGGGGATTTTCCTCAAAATCCTCGTGTCGCAAGTTTGGAAGTTACTAAACTTGTATACCAAGGTTGGTATTTTACCAACGTTTCAGTTTTGAGTTATCGTGTTCACAGACACATGGAAACTCTTCTGAAAATGCTTTTTATAGATACAGGGGACCCTAAAACTTCTATTTCCGGTGAAATCTCGGTATGAAATTTTTGGGTGGAGTGCAATACCTTCTCTATACACTATGTACATATTATGTGTTGAGAAAGTAAAAATAAATAAATTCTATCTAGTTCTTTATTCGAGATAAATAATGCCTTTGTAATATATTTCTCAGAAGATATAGCTAGGTTTAAGCGATAGTCAAATATTTTGAGAGCTCGTCGCTATATGATGACTTTGAAATGTCCTTCGCTTTGCTAGGCCAGGAGAAAGACACACCGAAAAACCATTTCCCATTTAAGAATAATAGCAGTACTTTAACACAACCCAATAACAAGGAACATCTTAGCAATGGTTAACTCAGGTTTTGACAAAGGTGTGTATTTATGAGCTCTAAACTTCATAATAGGTAGATTTTGTTCATCTGTTTTGATTTACTACCTATGCCAAAGGGTTTCAAAATTAAAAGCACTTCAGATTTTCCATAAATCGTACATTTAATATTCGTGAAAAGCTTTAAATATTTTATGTAGTATTTAATCAAAATAGTTAAAAGCTATTAATCAGAAATCCAAATCTGTTAGTCATGTAAATAATGGGTGGGATGTTAGATCTTTGTTGTTTTTGATTTATGTGTTTTTTTTCTTTTTCTTCTTTTCGGATCTTGGAAAATGCAAAACTGAAATACCGAGTTTCGTATCTAATAACTTTCTCGTTTTCGACTTTCGCTGTTCACAGAAACAGACACGTACCTTCTAAAATAGTTTTATTCCAAGCCTTAAAACGAGTATTTCCAGTGAGCTCTTGATGTACGTTCTTTACTTAGATACCTTCTTCTTGGTAAAAGGGATGGAACATTGAGTTGCTAGATTTGGAAAAATCTATTCTAGAAAAACAAACGACATTACTCACATTCAGGATATCCTGAGTTTCATTCCTAGAACCAGCCCCTCTGACCATGAATTTTTGGCAGTTTCCCTCTCAGGCTAAGTGAATACTGGGGTGGTTTCTGTTCTACAATGTGGTGGTTTTTCTTCTCTTACTTTCATTTCGTACTATTTTGCATAACCTTTCATTTTTCAAGTAGATACGGACTGTGTTGTGTCGATCGGTGTTAAAAAATGGCGCAGATGTTTGCTCGTTGAAAGGTTCTTCTCCACCTTGCTGGATGACATCGTTCTGAACCTTCTCAGGTAGAATGAAATCTTCCCGGCTTCGCCTTCTCTGAACAACCCGCTGGTGTGGTCGGATCATAATCTTGCATGTGGCCTATAGCCTCCTGCGGTTCCTTCCATCACCTTATTTCTCCTTTTGTGATAAGCACAAAAGATTCTAGGTGTACCCTCCGTTTGCTGGTTATTCATTCCACACATTTTAGTTCCATTTCCACTGACAAAAGGATATCAAAGAAAATGTTTACATGCAATGCACAACAGCTGTAGCAAACGAATATTGAAGTATGATATTTTTACAACCCTAACACAAACCTTTTTTTTTATAGACTGTCCATTTATCTAGCAGTTTGGATTGTTGCCTATGGACCCGTGCGCGATGTAGCGCATCTCATGGTGATGGAACCTGAATGGCTTCAAAGAACGTAGGATCTTGCAACACTTTGTGCCTCTTAATATGGACTTTACTTAAGCCTGGCTGTCTGCATAACCCGGATCTTGCCCCTGAGGTCAGCCCTTCTTGTTTTCTCAGGCTCTACAAAAAGGAGATCAGGGAAATATGTCTATAGATGGCGAATTCTTTGCATTCACATAGACTATGCTGGGAGGTTTCAAAACTCTTCCCACATTTCCTACAGAAAGTGTATTGTTTAAGTCCCAGTATATACTGCTACTTTTTCAGCATTGTGGCCAGTATGATAGCCGACAACTAGGAGCTTCGTTCTGGGTACTTAAAAAAAAAACACTTGCTTACCGCCCGACCCTGGAAAAATGGGGCTTTTTCTTCCATCTCTCAAGATGAACCCTCACTGAACCGAGTTATCTCATACACGATACTTCTGAGACATGCCGCAGAAGGGCTCAGTTCCAACAAATTCAAGACCCGCACTACCCTTTGCCAGCATGTTCGCCATTTCATTGCTTCCAATACCCGCGTATCCTTGAGCCTAGCCTACAGCAGGCACAAAATCCATCCAACATGCTTTGGCATTGCCACATTAATTTGCATGCCATTCTGACCGTGATAAGGGCCTGATTATCTGAGCATATGTACATTTCCACTCATCAATCTGATATATTTAGAATATACCTAACATAGAATAAGATTCCATACATCTTAGCCGAAAAAACCATTGGCAAAATTTCCAAGGAGAAGGCAATTCCGGTTCCGGGCCCCATAGTGCTTCCGAAGCGGGACCATTCAGTATACTACGCCCCCATCCTTCAGGGGTAGAAATCCTGTGTTTGGTCACACTTCTCTCCGGAAGAAATTACTATTGTTTACGCTGGCCTTTTAACTGTCTAGTTCCCATTAACTCCCCTCCATCAGAGCAAAGGACCTTTCTCCTAAAATCTGCTTAAATCAGTGAGTGTGCCATATAAGGTAATGCAAACTCCACCCTCTACTACCATTCAACTTTCTTCAAAAATAAATGCAAAGGCGGAAGATGTACCAAGATCTCAAAGGCAAATTGTGGAGTGGTCCGTCTTTGCAGCGAGGTTAGCCTGGTATGAGGCTAGGCACTAAACCAGCGCTACATAGTTTACCGAAGGCATTATATTCGAGGTATATAGACATTTAACCGCTTTTGGTCATAGACCTTGTCTCAGTTCAAGACTCTCCGGCAGGCCCACAATATTCAACATTCATTTTTCGATTCAGTCCAGCATCCAAGATTACCCCCAGATACTTAACCGAATTGGATAGTTTCAATTTCTTCCCAAACAGGAAGGGTTCTATCAAGTCAATCAGTCACTTCTGCCAGAAGACCATATCTCGTTTTGTAAGGGCTAACAGACAGGTTCGTGTCCTTAAACCATTCCTCTAGAGCAACGGTTCCCAACCGGTGTGCCCCGGCACCCTAGGGTCCCGTGTGATTGGCTAAGGGGTGCCGCGAGATATTGAGATAAACAAAAAAAAATACCTTCTACTGAAGCCTTAAGTCTTGTAAGGTCTTGAAATAAAATAAGTCAAATCAATTACTCTCGTTCACGGCAGATGGTGATAGTGGTCGATTCATTTCAATAATTCAGTTATACTAGTATCCCACAGATGACATTACAGCTATACCCTGGCGAACATTCTCGAGACTACTCGCTTCCTCACGAACATTCCTGAGACTTCGACAGATGAATATATAAAAGTGTACGCCGCTTGGCGCTTTCAGTTGTCTTCCTCGCGTTGATTCACAGTGTTTAGCTATGGATAAGTTCATTGTTAAACGTAACGCCAGGACAGTGAAAGTGAACAGTCGGCTCCTACTGCTTGCTTTAAGAAGCCAAATCTTAGTTTCTCCCGGACCGTTGAATTCACCACATAAAGAAGACAAACGAAAGAAAAGAACATACCAGGACAGTTACTTAGCGTATGGATTTAAGTGGAATAACAACGAGGAAAACCCTATCCCTGTGTGTTTAGTTTGTGGCGAAACACTTAGCAACGAGGCCAGTACCTAGCAAACTGAATCGGCATCTTACAACAAAGCATCCTAGTGTGTCACAGAAAAGTGTAATGAATGTATTTTTCACATATATTAGAAGGGGAGAAGAAAACAGCTGTGCGAATGGTAAAGAGAATGACCATAGGTGATACTGCTCTTGAAGCCTCATTTAAAGTAGCCGAACTGATAGCTAAAAAAAAGAAACCCCATACTCTTGGAGAGGAAATCATTGGCCCTGCATGTCAAGTTATAGTTTCAACAATACTTGGCGAAGGAGCAGCTAATCAAATTTCGAAAGTTCCTCTGTCCAACAACACAATCAGCCGCAGGATATCTGAAATGTCATGCAATATCAACGAACAAGTCACGGAGAAAATAAAAACTTATAGAACATTTGCTTTGCAAGTAGATGAGAGTCTCGTATATGGTTACAAGCCGCAACTCCTTGGTTTTATCAGATATTTTGATGAAAAAGATATTAGTGAACAGTTTCTGTTCTGTAGACCGCTGGAGACTACAACCACAGGCCATGATATTTTCGTTTCTATTAATTCCTATGATCTTTCATGGAAAGACTGTTGTGGTATATGTACAGATGGTGTACCATCTATGTCTGGGAAAATTAAAGGCTTTACTGCCAGAGCTCTAAATGAATATCCATCCATTATTATAACTCTCTGTTTTCTGCATAGAGAGGCATTAGACGTGAAAGCGTGTAATGAAGATTTTGCTGAAGTGTTTAACCAAGTTGTGAAAATGGTGAACTATATGAAGTCTCGACCTTAAAAGTGCAGAATTTTTGAACAGTTATGTCGCGCAACGGATGCAGCTCATACCTCTTTGTTACTTCACACAGAAGTAAGGTGGTTGTCGCGGGGTCGTGTATTGAACCGGTTTCTCGAACTTAAAGAACAGCTAAAAACTTTTTTTAAGGATGAAAATCAAGACACATTTCATGAGCTCTTACTAAGTGATTCTTGGTGTTTTGAACTGTCGTATCTGGCAGATATTTTTCATAAGCTGAATGAACTGAATGTTTCGATGCAGGGTCGACATGAAACAATGATCTCCTCAACCAATAAAATGAAAGGTTTTAAAAGAAAACTTAGTGCTTGGAAGTCTGCAGTTCAAAAAGGAGATTTGTCGAACTTTCCATCTCTTCTTAATGTGGCAGGTGATAAAGATCTGGGTAAGCTGAAAGACCGCATTTGTGATCACTTATCCAGATTGCAAGATGCAATAGATGCGTACTTTCCAACTATTTCCACTACGAATCTCGACTGGGTTGTCTCACCATTTGATTTCGTAGATAGTGCAGAGGAAATAGATTTCACTGCTTGCGAACGAGATGAATTTATTGATCTTTGCACTGATTCCACACTCAAAGGTAAGTTCACCAAGAGTGAGGCGTCGGTGGCTAGTTTTTGGCTTCAAACGGAGAGAGGAGTACCCTAACCTAATGAAGAAAGCAATTAACGCACTTTTGCCCTTTTCAACATCCTATCTATGTGATCAAGCCTTCTCTGCTATGGTGACAATAAAATGCAAAACAAGAAATAGACTGAATAACCTTGAGGATGATTTGCGTGTTTCACTGTCAACTGTAAGACCCGACATCGCATATCTGTGCTCTAAGCATCAATCACAAGTTTCACATTAATCATTAATCGAACACAATTTATGATGTATTTTTACTCAGTGATTGTAGTAAAGTTTACTGTATTATGTTATGGTGTACGTTATTATTATATAATAATTCAATAAATTAACAGATTAAGCTTAATTTTCTTTTAATTCAAGGAAGGGTGCCCCTGGTGTTTAATGTTATTCCCAAGGGTGCCGTGAACTTCAAAAGGTTGGGAAACACTGCTCTAGAGTATGCAAGGTGCCTAAGTGATCTCCGAGACAGTACTGGGAAATGTTTCATTTGCTACTAGGCATAGTTCATTTGCATAGCCTTGAATATAAATCTCCCCTGTTGAGCCGCGTTACTAGATCTAACACCAGACACCACAAGATGGATTATAAAACGCCTCCCTTCAAGTAGCCTCGGATACCGATACCTTCAGGACCTCATTCACCATGATCACCACAGTATGACGAACTTCCAAGTTCATAATTCACCCCGTAACTATCTGATTGACACTTCTGTTAATCAAAATATTTCCTAATGGCCCCTGAAGTCATAGGACTAAAGGTACCCGCAATGTCCAGAGACACTACCACAATCCAACGCCCTCTTCAGTCTCACCACATGGATTTTCAGTAGACATACTGGTGAGAATGCATGGACCTATCAACCCACTCCCCATATATCTCTCAACCTATCTACTAAAACCTTCAAATATGAAGGTCAGAGTAATAAGCCGAAAATTATTTGGTCTGCAGTACAATTGTCTACCAGGCTTAGGTATTTTTGTACCACTAAAGGCAAAAAACATTTCTAATGGCAAGGCAAGCTCCAAAATTCCCGCAAGGTGAGAAGAAACGATCTCCCAGCACTCCCCTGTACTTTTATAGAGCTGGAAAGAGAAGGCAGCTCATTTGACTTAAGAAAGTCACGATTTCCAAGGCTATTTGCTAGCCTTGTCAAGAAGACCTATGTGCCTCAGCCGAGGCTAATTCTTGTTCCATAATACTTGTCCCTCGGAAGAGATTTTAAGCAGCATCAACACGGTATTCCCCTACAATTTTGTCTTTGCACCACAGGGATCCTCCAAAGAGGCCAAACTGGCCCCACCACCAGAGCCCAGCCATTGGTGTAATCGAGTGATATTCGATTCTTATTGAATATTACTACAAAAGCGCCTCCAAGTAAACTCTCGCATACCCCCCGACTCTCAAATTATTTAGGATTTCTTAAAGGAGCCCCATGCTATCTGGCAATTTTTGGCTTTATACGCATTATAAAGCTTGCTTATCTATAACTTGATGACCCTTAAAAAGAATTGCACTTAAACTTCTTTTCTGTCTGCCTTCCATGATGACAGTTCTTTTATACACAGAGACCAGGATATCAGTAAAATAACAAACGTAACATTCCAGGTCCTCTGTATTCTTTAGCCTGGTCTGGGGTTCATTCATAAGACCGCCACCCAGGTCCCCCGGAAATAGTCTCAATTGCTTCCCCTGGGGAATCTGTAAATGAAATCCTTTTCTTTTCTCACAATATCACTATCACTGGTCAGATAAGGAATGTACCAAAGCGCACCTCCGCTCTTAACTTTCTCAGGCCTCTCAAAGATCTTTCCCCTTTGATAATTCACAAGGATCGGAACTATAGGTTGATTAAGCTCAAAAATCGAGTAATGTCTTCTCTCTCCTATTAATATCCATACTACTCCCGATCCTGTGATAGGCACTGGAGTCAATCAATAAGCTGAACGTTCTACCCCTGTACTATTCCACAAGATTTCTGAACTCCTGAGGAGAAAGTATGTAGTGGAAACTAGCAGCTGCCGAGGTAGTCCGCCTACCTCATACCTCACCATGGCTGCCAACAGGTCTCTCGTTTGAAATCCCTGCAAATCCCAGGAGTTTCGGTGTCTAGTCAAGATATGTTTCGGGTTTGTTATTAGCGAGCGCACTGTAGATTGAAAAACGCTTATACTGAGTCATATTACTTTGTAGAAGCCAAGACTCCTGCATTATTGTAACTTCCAGATTCTATTTCATTATATCGCCATACTACAATCACGAGGTGGTAATATGCTGTAGTTTAGCTTGAATAACATAAATAATTTTGGCATATCTTACATAATCGCTTACCTTTGACTTGTTCCAATTCAAAAGAACACGTCCTCTTTTAGACGGCATTGCGAAATATTCATCCACTCTGCCGGCAAGGAATCCCAAGTCAAATTTCAGGTGACAACCACGGATTCCTGTCTCCTTCCGCTCTTGAACAATAGTCTCGATCAAGTAAAGGAGATCTGGGCCAAACTACAGAAGATTTAGATCTCCTTTTGAGAATAAAATAACGGAGACGTTGTCTAAGTTTATCATGAGACGTACATCTTAGGTTCTACCTTGCATTCACAATTCCTCCATTGCTTTATGTTTAAAGCCAGGTTCAGCCTGCCAGGCTTTGGAGAACCACACTTTCTGAATCTCACAAGTCCTGGGAACCAGGCCAGGAATCTTTTGAAAGTTGGGTAGCATCCAGCCCCAAAACTTTGAACTTGAAACTATCCCATGACCAGCAATGTTGAATACATTGAGGAAACAATCCTTTATCCCACATAGGAATATCACCATAACCCATTGTCCGCCACCCGTATTAGGTCGCCCTGCTCTTGTATCATCGTCACCAGAGAAGACTTCTTCTACGATAGTGGCTGGTTTGGGCTGACTTGACGTAACTCAGATCCTTAGGCTTCCTCGCCTTTTTATTCTCCACCTTGTTCCTTTTGGAAGGGTATAAAAGGGCTGGATACAGACTCAGCCGAGGCTTTCGAAGAGTCTCCCTCGTCCGAGAGACCCTTCGCGCAGGACCAGTAGTTTAGCCCTTCTCTTTTTATTGACTCCACCCACTCTGACTTGTTTTAGGATGCATACCATACGGGCCTGCTCCCTTACACATCCTTCGTTAATTGTATTTTTGGAAGCAAAGTCTTTTCGCCCACCTCTCCGGTAGCTAGGCCCATTTGCTGAAGATGGATAGCAGGGCCTCCTTTGAGGTCCACTTCTTTAAGTGGATAATAAATCTTTTGGGGTTCTTAGAAGAGTGTCACCTATCTTGGCAAGACTGAACACTCTGGGAAGTGGTCAGGTATGCAAAGACCCCGAGTAACATTTCCAAGGTGTCTTCGGCACGAGTCCCTTAACACGTTGGAGCTGTGGAGTTGGTTTGGGTCTCCTATTGGTAATCTGGAGACAGGCCTGAAAGTGAATTAGGAATTAGCTGACAGTGCCCGGCAATTTACTACCTACCGCGTCCGATACCCACTCAAGTCCAGCTTTAAGGGCTTCCGAGCATTAAATCTACCCCAGAGCCCTCCCCCCCCCCGCGGGAAAATAATCCCTACGTGGCCATCTGGGCTGTTGGAAATGTGAGTACGTACGCGAACGGCGCCAGAATAAAAGCATACAAATGAAATGGCGTTTTATTTATGGTCGCCCTTTAACTGCTGTGGTTCTCAGCGTCCCATTGATACTGGGCGTGAAAGACCACTTAATTTTGCTCAGAGGGATCTCTATCAGGCTTGAGGTTCTTTTACATGCCGTAAATCTACGACACAGGGCCCACGGCTTTACTTTCCTTCCGAAGTAAACCATTTTACGCCCGATAAGAGTAACCGTCCTCCGTCGGGTTTGAACCCGCGACCTTGGGTATATGAAGTTAGCCACGGAGGCCGACAGTAGAAGCATGCTGACCCATCTATATAGCCCCAAGGACTGTTGCAGCTGTGTGCCATCCTTAGAACAAATGACCCGTACAACAATGGCACAATCGTAATAAAGCCTTACATGCATGCCCCTTAGTTCTGGAAGCTTCCTACAAATGCGGAATATTATCAGAAGAGTAACTCCTCTTAAACCTATAGCCCAGGAAGCTATATACAAGAGGGAGCTGTTGGTGCCGAGGTCAGTCAGTTGTGAGAGTCTTTAGGAAATTAAGTGCAGCTAAACGTCTAAGGTCAAATAAAGTTCTTTCCAAGCAATTGGAAACGTCATTTTGTTGCATTATTGAAAATGGGTTCACTCTATGCACTTTTCTCAGCGTGCAATGTCTCAAATCCAAGGGCATTTACACTCGCTAAACCTAGGTCGCTGAATTCCTGCCTAATTGTGTGAGGCCAATTTCACTTATAGCGTTCGTCATAAGTCCAACAAAGACCACGTTGCGTCAGTGTGCAACCGGAGCCGAGACTACCCCTCTCTTGGGAACAAAATGGATGAATTGGAAGTTTTACTCTTATCCTCTTCACCCTTGAACTAGATCAATACCTAAATAAGGGATAGCTGATAGTAAATTGGTAATTACTATAGCTCCTGAAAAAGATATTTGCCCTCAAGGTAATACATAACCTATAAATGTTGCTGCTATAACTAAAAATAAAATTACTACTCCCTACTTAAAACACCCTATCCTACTACACGTAATTTAAACTTAGCAGATCCCAAATAATTCTGACAAGAGGGTTGTAGATTAAGGAAGCATCTACCTGACGGTGAGAATCTTCAAGGAATTAGTATATAGTTTATGGAATGTCAAGAAGAAACACCCCCATACAATCTTTCTATTAGAGATGCGTGACTATTTGAAACTATAAAGAAAGGAGATAATAAAATAAAATAAACCTATATGTTTGTGTTAAGTGCGAATAATCCAACTCTTGTTCTTTATGAAAGCCCAGCAAAGTCAAGTATTTACCTTCCTTCGCCTTCTCAAATCCTAAGACATAACATCGATTTGTACTTTTTTACATTGTACATAAATAAAGAAGGTATTGCAATCCACCCAAAACTTCGATACTGAGTCTTCACGGAAAACATACGTTTTTGGTCCCCTTTGTCCAAAAAAAAATTAAGCAAATTTAATATTTGATTATTTTATATAACTTTTGTTTTATGGTTTATGTTTTTCAGACTTATTTTGCGTGTGTCCGTGTGCCCGCGATAACTCGAAAATGAAAAGTCGGTAAAATAGCTACCAAACTTAGTATTTAAGTTTAGTATCTTCCAAAGATGCGATACGAATACTTAGGAAAATTCCACCACCCCAAACCATCCTTTATATGGAAAAAATTTCGAAGGTTTTGATTTTCTCGAAAATGGCTCTAATGATTTTGAAAACATGCCCTATATTAACGATATTTACATGGCAAATAAAATTTATATCTTGAGCTTTCTGGGAGTATTGCCTTAACATCTCTTTATTCTTGATAAATTGTGCTGAATTTTGCATAGCTGGTAAACCGTAAGAGATAGACAAAAACGTATTGATCAAAAAACCTAGATCTCGTTAAAACACACAATTTATGTCATATGCATATTTTTTCGTGGAGTTGGCCATTTCAAATATATTCCTTGTTATTGGTTGTAAAATACTTAAAACTTTTCTCATACAGGTAATTGGTCCTTGCGATACAAAGAAACGGATTTCAACCACATTTCAACCAACTTTTAAAAGATTTGATTATCGTTAACCTAGTGTATTCCCTAAATTCTCTTCTACTAACAAGCAATCAAGTAAGAACAATTTCTGCTAATGTTTATTTGCATGAAGTAGATAGAAAAATAAGCTTTTTAGAAATAATTTGTTACAGAGATGTAGAGAAAGTTATGACGAACACTTTTAGAGGTTAAAATTTGACAGGTGGCAGGATGTTTTTTTCTTATTCAATAGCTGCGTTTACATCATTCTAGTACATAATTTATCAATTTTGATCCAAAACTGTGTATTTATTTATCTACATAAATTCCAGATAATCTATGCTTCAATTCACTCGCGTCGCAATATTTTGTAGCATCTCACTGCATGCAGTCACGATTCCTGCGCCATCAAGTGAGCAGTATTTAAACTGCACTAACACCTCGCTGGCTCAGAGAAACAGAGTGCGCTGGAAGCTGCAGGGTTTGGCATCTAGCGACCTTGCAGAGTTCATTAAAAATACAATGTGTATCACAGGGCAAAGCCGACATGTATGTTTCCTGCAATATTAGCACCCTTGTTTACACTATAAACTGCATCTGTGGGTCTAATGCACCGATTTTCTTCCTCCAAAAAAGCTATACGTATTAAGTACGATTAAATCTAAAGAATTCCATTTCTGATGCTTCATACAGAAAGTTATTAATTCGGGAACCATTCAAATACAAGTTTTATTTTCAGTACATTAATTGCAGCAGTAATTCAATATAAATAGACAATATGAAATATTTAATTTTCAAATCGACATGAAAGAAGATAAAACGCGAAAAAGGCGAAATTAAAAAATACAAAATAATTCTTAACATATACAGTTTGGGACTATACCGTGAATCCCTTTTAATTTTTATGATTTTAACAACCTTTTTATAATCAAAAATGGTAAGTGCATTTTTGAATGTATTTTAATGTCAAAGAGTCGAATCGCCTACTGCGTATAGCAAATAGGGGAAGTAGGTCCTGTATTCCACCGAAAATTCCATGGCCAAGTTTCACCGGAAATATGTTTTTATAAAGTGTGTGCGCGCCCCATAACTCGATAAACAATAGACATTAAATACCAAATGTCATGCGATATGCAGTTTGTCAACCAAATGCCTTCACTCCAAACCACCCTTTACATGGAACATTTTTCGAACACTTTGGTTTTCTCTATGGTAGTTCTAAGGATTTTGATTAAAATACTATCTGTATAAAGGGTTTTCCAAAAGAAGTCAAATGTATACCTTGAATTTTCTGAGAATAATCTATGAAGTCCTCTTCATTCTGAACGACCTTTACCTTCTAAACAATAAAAATAGACAAACTTAATACACAAAAATAAAGGTCTGATCAAAAGACAATCTATGCCAAATACATTGCTTTTGTGGAGTTAACCACTTAAAAGGCACTGGAAATGAAACGTTTACTATAATCGTTCAAAAATCGAAAACCCGATTTCTTTTTATAATAAATAGCTTTGGGGACCTTTGTGCATCCATAGAGAATTAGCATTTCGTTGTTCTTCCCTACTTTGGACTCTACAACCATTTTATAATTGCACAATACATCTATTTCCGGCTTATATTAAACAGTATTTTTAGCATTTTTCTCAGTTTGTTTAAATATAACTAAAATTTTCTCAGAGTATAGAGAAGAATCTATAGTAATATTAAAAACGACAAAATTATCCTAACACTAATGGTAATTTTTCCCAATAAATATATTTTATAAAAAATATATAAATTAAAATCTCTAAATCTTTAAAAAAGTATCAAAATTCAGTTATGTTTTTTTAAATATCAAGTTTTTTTTGTGTGTGTGGTTCAACGCTCCAATTCAAAAAATCTCAGACAATTTTCTGAAATTTAGAGGGATTTGATCTATTTTGATTATACTATATATTTACATAATAAAATTTATGAAATCATTTATTTCGTACAACGTATTTATCGAACTTAAAAGTTGTATTCATATTAACATAGCAGAAAGCAATCACAGTAAACTTTTCAGAAAAATGTATACAAAAATAGACAGTTGAAATTTCTCTCCCGGTATTCCCTAAGAATATTCCTTGTTTCTGGTTTCAGTTTGTTGGAATCAACCGCTTAATGCCTAGATTTGCGAATTTGCACCACACCTTTATTTTGAATTGTTTAATTCATTGTTTATTTTCAAAATGTTTACTAACAATCAATGAAACCACCTGGGTTGTACTTTGGTAACACTTGGAAAAATATCAAAAGTAAACAAAATTTAGACCTCGCAATAATGAAAAAACAAATTTTAATTAATTTTTAATTTCACTTCAAATGAAGTTAGCTTGTTCAAGTTTACTTCAATACCACTATCATTGCGCAGTACTTCTTTTAACTTTCTCTAGCACGAATATACATTGAAGGTAGAGAAAAATTTAGAATATACATTTCGTTTTCATATAAAATTTTTGAATTCAGGGAGACCCAAAACATGTATATCCGATGAAATCTCGGTATTGAATTTTTCGGTAGAATGCAATACCTTCTCTATACACTTAGTACATAATATGAGTAGAGAAAATAATATTGACCTCACAAAATATGGCATGTTTGTATTGTACGGCATTATTACACCTACCACCTTCCATGTGAGTACACTGTAGCGCTATAGCAAACATAAGTTACTGCTTCAGTGAGGGTCGCAGGTTCGCCTCTCCCATACAGTACACAATATTTTTATCCTTCTCTTAATGATTTTTAATAAACACATAGCGGCTATTTATTTTAGACACACTTATTTCATAACCGACATTCGGTACAGTTAAAAATAATAGTGATTTTGATGGTTCTTTAAGGATTTATTTTACCGAACAGCAATATGCTGCACACGAAAGCATGTGGTACGCAGAATGGTACGCAAACGCATCAGGCACAACAGTTCTCTCTCAATGGAAAAAAATGGAATCTGTATGGTATGAAAAAATACTAAAAGTATTGTTATGAATACCAATGTTTTCAAACATTTTAGGAATCTAATTTTGGACAAATTTAATTATTTGGAGTTAGAAACTTTGTTTTTTTTTCTTTGTTTTTCTTTCTTTTTTTTTTCTTGTTTGGTAGTGTTTAACGCCCGCTCTTAACTACTTATGGCACCGCAGGCGGTTTTGTTTTTCTTTAATATAATACTCAACAGACCTTTCACAATATGTTCCAACAGGAAAATGTTAATCACAACTGGAATAACATTATATTCTCAGACGAGGTAACACTTTCTTCCACACGTAAGGGAAAATTGATTGCCTATCGTCCAAAGGGTCCCAATACGATGCAAAATACTTAGATCGAGTATCTGTATCGTGTTGGGGATGGATATCAAGGGACGGTCTACGTATGTAGTAGCAGCTTGGCGATACACTGGCGTGCAGTACAGGATAATAGCCGGTAACTTTTTGATACCCGTGAAGATGAGATATCCTGATGGAATTTGAGACCGTTAATTAGCCTCGTCGTAATAATGACAATCATTCTATTAATTATCTAGAAGTATATAAGTAAAGAAAGTTAATATTTATTAAATTGTATACATAGGAACCAAGAAGTCAGCTACACAGACTTGAAAGATACACAGAATCCTGACGCCAGACTGGAGAGAGGGATGAGAAGTTGCCTCTTTTGTGTAAGTCATGTACGATTTCCTTACACAGGGGCAGTCCAGTTTAAAACCCACGAAGGGATTTCTGCTTTATATTTGTAGTATCACGTGGTTATTATGACGTATTCTGGGAGATTCGCAATAGTTTTTGGGTCATGATGGTGTCATTTTGGCGGACTTTCTAACCAATCAGAAAGAAGCCACCATGACACCGTTTTTAGTATAAAAGAAGTAAGGTTTGACACATTGTGGTCGTTTTGCTAAGAATTTGCCCGTGAGAGGCAACGTTTGTCAAGAATCTGTCCACGAGATGCTGTAGGTCGTCGTTTTGTAAAAAAAAACCTCTGTTCGCGAAGTAATGACGTGCAACTGTAAAACTCTATCCGCGAAGTAAAATCGTTATGAGAAAAAACTGTTAGTGAATTAAAGTAACGTCGCTCACCTATTTAATAGTCGGCTCGTGATTACTTGAGAGTGAATTGTGTCATGTACTCAACTTAGAAACAGTGTAATTGAGAGTACGTGTGAGTGAGTGGTAAGAGTACCAGTCAGCAGAATAACAGTGTACAGCAAGGTGCTTGTTTTGGAATATCCTTATAGAATAAATAACAGTAAAAGTTCACAAGTGTTTTCTTCACAATTAAAAGATCACTCCTACAACTCTTCCTACTTGCCCAATCCACGCCAGAGAGAGTCAATGATCGTGCAGGACTGAGTAACGCCGTGGCAACCCATCCAAGAACAGCTTCAGTACCAGGTCCGTGAGTGTAGTGGAGTTGATTTGAAGTAACACTTAGGTACGCCGCACATAAGCACCCACGTTGAGGCGTAAAACTCAACAACGTAAAATTCCTATTACATATGACTGTCCGACGTGCGGTGTAAACTACAAACCACCATATAAAGTCTCGTTCCTAATTGTTGAATTTGTACAGGATAATCATCCTGTTCACACATCTCAAATGGTTTCAAATTGATTTTCAGAGAGGCAGCATATCAGAGGGGTAGAATGTGAGAATGTGAGGGCTGAGTTAGAAAGGGAACTCGCTACAATTTACCTGTAGATGGGCGAAGGACAAAAAATGGTTTCTAGCACAAATTCAAGAAGATTGGAATCTTGTAGCTTCTAGTCCACATTACTGCAGCCATTTAATTTTGTCTATGCCGCGAAGACTGAGGGCAGTATATGGGCTGAAGGTTCATACATCCCGATATTATGTTTATTTTTTGTGTTTTAATTTTAGAAGCTAATAGTTTATTTGCACATTTTTTTACTTATTTAACACGATTGCTAATAGAATTATGTTTTTGTGTGCATAAATAGGCCTATAACCTCAAACGCCAAACAATATTATTAATGTAACATTATGTTCTACATATCCTGTGCAACATTTGAACCTAGTAAGTTATGAGTAGAAGCAAGTCCTCCTTAAGCTCTCGGTGGAACTTTGTTTTGTGACCTCTTTTCAGTACTTATAAGTTAAACATTACGCTGTCAGTCACAGACAATTTTTTTTTTTTTTTTTTTTTTTTTATCCGTGTGCATTGTAAAGGCAGGTTTTATGAAGACACACGAAACTCTTCGATCGACACATGGAATTTGGGGATAACTCATTTTTTGTATCCAGGGGTGTACATGTTATATACGTGCTAGGGAAAGTAAAAATATAGGAAAGGTCTGGAATTAGTTGATATATAAGAATGATGGTTGAGAAGTAGCGGCTCCAGGTCATGAGGACCGCATTAACCGGCCGGGAGGGGCTCGAGGCGCTGACCACGTCTCACCCTCCAATACTGCCCCTCATCCATGACGTCTGTAGTGGACCAAGATGGGGGACGCAGCGGCCGGGCGGTAGGCCAAGGTTCCCCGTGAGCTGTCGTGCCATGGAGTTATGTTGTAAGAATGATGGATTAGGTTAAATCAGACCAAGTCAAAGATTTTTTATTAATTCAGAATACTTTGATGATCAATAATTCAATTTGAAATTCGCTCCCATTTGGAATAACACTAGTTATTTCCCTTTGGATGTGATACTATGCAAGAGGATTTTTATCAAGTTTGAAATGTGTATGTTTGCGTTATAAGGACTTTATAATTTGCACAGCCATTATTTCAGGGTTCATAAACAGCAGTTATTTTTCATAAATACGTCTTCATTATTTCATGGCTGTGTTTATACGAAACACATCTTTGGTATTTCTAGTAAAATGTATGCCGACAGTCTAATACTCTGTTTCTATTTTCCATTTTATCTATTTTAAGAACACCGTGCGGAACTTCTACCTGGGACTGAGTTATCAAGCAAAGGAGAGAGATGTTCGGACTGTGTTGGGTCGGTTTGTGAGGGGTGTGATAAGTATAAAAGAACAAAGGCCTATCTTGCCAAATCAAATTTGCCCAAAATTCTATTTTAAGAATGTTTCAAAATATCGGTTTGTTTAATAATACTATTAGTATTGGTTTCTAAGTACGCAAGATTACAGTTAACGAATGCAGCTTGTTCTCTCGTAAAGGTTTGCACACGCTTGACTGTCACGACGGGAACGGAACTTTGCAGCCCTTCACCTTCCGCGGAAGCTTAAACGCCAGCTGCTCGGATATTCCGGCCGAAATTGTTAGAAACTGGTAGCAGATGAAGCGTTCTGTAGAGAATAATCAAGAAAGATATATTTATATTTTTGTGGAAATATGCAAATATGGTAGTGCATGAAATGAAACGAAAGGATATTTAGGAAAGGAACTTTAGGAAGAAAACTTCCAGGCCTAAATTTAGGGTGCCTCCCCGGCATTTGCCAGTATGACGAGGAGAATTTGGAAAAAAACCTCAG
Organism: Hymenopus coronatus; assembly: GCA_030762935.1. Lineage (NCBI taxonomy): Eukaryota > Metazoa > Arthropoda > Insecta > Mantodea > Hymenopodidae > Hymenopus > Hymenopus coronatus. The sequence continues at coordinate 44,508,907 of CM060888.1, read as the reverse complement.
TGAGGGAAGGATGGTCCTGCAATTTGCTCCACAGACCTTCCGAACGTGAACTTCACATTTTACCATCTCTCTCCCCCTCCCCTTCCCTTGCCCCTCGCTTCTCTCTCTTGTATTCCGTCTCTTCGTCTCTCTCCCGCTTCTCATTCATTATCTCGCTTTTCTCTCGCTCCCTCGCTCTCACGTCTCTGTATCTCTCTCTCGCTCGCTCTCTCCCTCTCGGTTCTCTCTCTCGTTCTCCCTTTTTCCGTCTCTCTCCCGCTTCTGTCTTAATCTCTCTCTCGCTCCCTCTCTTCTTCTCGCTTCCTTCTCTCCCTCTGTCTCTCTCCCGCTTTTCTCGCTCTCTCTCTCACCCGCTCTCACTCTCTCCCCTTCCCTCTCCCGGTCACACTTCTTTCTCTCACTCTTCCTCTAGCTTCTCACTCATTCTTGCCCTCTCTCTCCCTCTCACTCTCTCTCGTTCTTCCTCTCTCCTTTCTTCCTCTCTCTCTCTCTCACTTCTCACTCTCGCGTTCTCTCAATCCGTCTCTCTACCGCTTCTCTCTCACTCTTTCACGCTCCCTCACTCTCGCTTTTCTCTCGTTCTCGCTCTCTCCATCTCTCCCGCTTCTCTCTCACTCCCTCTCGCTTCTCTCTCGTTCTCCCTCTCTCCGTCACTCTCGCTTCTCTCTCACTCTCTCGCTTCTCTCTCTCGTTCTCCCTCTCTCCGTCACTCTCTCGCTTTTCTCACTCTCACGTTTCTCTCTCCTCCCTCTTTCCGTCTTTCTCCCGTTTCTCTTTCGCTCCCTCTCTCCCTCTCACTTCTCTCTAGTTCTGTCTCTCTCCGTCTCTCTCCCGCTTCTCTTTCATTCGATCCTCCTCTCTCGCTCTCTCTTGCTCCCTCTCTCCCTTACGCTTCTCTCTCGTTCTCCCTCTCTCTTCCATTTTTCTCTCACTCTCTCACTTCTCTCTCGCTCACTCTCTCTGCAACAAATAAGAGAAAGGCCACCCAGTATACAAGCGGAAAATACCAGGGGTCAAACTCGACAAAGGAACCGCACACAGAGCATGTTTAGCATGACACTATTAAACATCTCTACTAATGTATCTACAGGTATACAGACGAGCCGCTACTGAGTCTCTCTCCCGTTTCTCTCTCAATCTCTCGCTTCTCTCTCAGCAACAAATAAGAGAAAGACCATCCAGTATACAAGCGGAAAATATCAGCTTGCCCTCACTTAAGACAGGGGTCAAACTCGACAACATAAACCGAACTCTGATCTCTACTAATGTGCCTACAGGTATACAGACGAGCCGCTACTGAGTCTCTCTCCTCACATCAAGGAGGTGGAGCTCTTGGCATATGCAACATTGCATTGTGCTAAGGTCGATTGGTTCGATATTGCCTAGCTAGATATGCCCGCTACATAGCAACCACGTGAATTCTCCTTTCTTTAAATCAAAACACTTCCTAGCATTACCGAGTGGAATGGCTTATGCGGTAATGTTTGTGGCCCGCATTCGAGAGGTCGCGGGTTCAAATCCCGTGGGATGACTTATCTGGCTGTTTTTTCGTGGTTTGCCAAGGTAAACACCGCATTGGATATTGAATACCATCTTAAGTCTAAAACAATAATATAACTGACTGCCTCCGTGGTCGAGTGGTCAGCGAGCTGACTTCTCAACCCGGAGGTCTCGGGTTCGATTTTTTCTTTAGCCAGAATTATTCCCTACCCACGACAGAGTCTGGAAATATTTATGTGAGAGTGAATGTGTGTGTGTTTGAGGAAAAATAAAATGATTTAAACCAAAAACGTAAAAGAACCTACAGACAACGATTTCATGTGCATAGCCCCCGATATGACCTTAGATGTTAAAGGGGGCTATATCAATGAAATAATAATAATAATAATAATAATAATAATAATAATATAACTGAAAAAGCTGATGTTATCCATTCTCACGACTTTCCCTACATCTCCGCAACAAATTATTCTTCAAACAGCTTCTATTCTTATACTTCGTACTAATCAAATTCACATTGGTAGAAATGTTCTTATCACTTGCTTTCTTGCAAGTAAAAGGTAAATAAGAGAATACACTAGGCTAAAGTCAAATCTTTTATAAGCTGTTACTATATGATTGAAATTCGTTCTCTTTGCATGGCCAGGAGTTGACAAATTCTCATATGAGAAAAGTAAATGAATTTTAAAACAAGCAATAAGGAATATCTCAAAATAAGTCAACCCCACGAAAAAAATGTATATGGCATAAATTGTATGTTTTAACGAGATCTACATTTCTTGTGCAGTAAGATTTTGTCTATCTCTTACGGTTTACCGGTTATACAAAAAGCATTCAGAATAAGGTCTTCTACGAAGCTATTGCCAGCTATGCAAAATATAAAGTTGTCGTGTAAATATCTAATATATACAGCATTTTAATCATAACCGTTAAGACATTTTTGAGAAAGTAAAAGATTTCGATTTTTTTTTTGTCATGTAAACGGTAGTTCCGGGTGAGGGGGGGGATTTTCTTCAAATTCTTCGTGTCACATCCATGGATGATACTAAACTTAAATACCTAGTCTGTTCTTTTTCCTACTTTACGTTTTTGAGTTATCGTGTTCACGTGCCCGCGAAATTATTGTTGAAAAACTTTTCTTCTAGTTACTCCATTCTAATTCAGATAAACCTTACCAGAATCTTATCACGTAGTTCCTTTTAAGTGAAGAAAAATAAGGAAGTACATTATGCTTAAGTAATAATAAAAGATATTAAAAGCTGGATGCCATATGCTTAAAATTCGTTGATAATTCCCGTGTAAGAAACATTTTAAAGATTTTAAAACTAAATCCAAAAACAAGAAATATTTTGGGAGTGATCAATTCCACGAAAAAAGATATGCATATATGCCAAATTGTGTGTTTTGACGAGATCTCCATTTTTGTGTAGCAAGTTTTTGTCTATCTCTTACAGTTTGCCAGTAATGCAAAAGTCATCCAGAATGAAGAGGCCTTCAGAGGCTACTTCCAGAAAATTTAAGAGATACATTTTATTTACATGCAAATATCTGAAATTTACCTTATCAAAATCGTTAGAACCATTTTTGAGAAAATTAAAGCTTCAGTTTTGTTTTTTTTTCCCCAATAAGGGTAGTTTTATGAGGGATTTTTATCAAAATCTTTGTGTTGCATCCTTGGATGATATTAAAACTTATATACTAAGTAAAGTATTTTGCTAACGTTTATGAATTAGCCTGTTCACGCACGCACGCACACACATATATCTTTTTATAAAAATGTTCTTTTCTTTTTGATTCAGGAGATCTCAAAATGTGTATTTCCGGTGAAATTTCGGTATCAAAGTTTTGAGTGAAGTGCAATATCTTCTTTAGCTATGTACTAAGTAGCGGTATTAATTTTTTTGGATACAGGGGACCCTAAAACGTGTATTTTCGGTGAAATCTCGGTATCGAATTTTTTGGTTGGAGTGCAATGCTTTGTAATTGAGATTACGCCCGCATTTATCCACAGGTAGCAAAAGCAGCTAGACCGGACGGCACTCCAGCGCCATCTGCTTTTCGCGGAGCGAAATAGTGTGGTGTATAAGGCTAGATCTTGAAGCCTATACAGGGCTCTTAGTACAGATTGCTCCATATAAAATACAAATTGCAAAAAGGCAGCGAGGCTCAAGGCCATCTGTTGGTGCGAAACGAAAGTGGTACGGGTACGGGGAAAAAGACCATGAAAGCTACTGTTCACTACATTCAGATCAACGTGCATAATGAATAGAACCGTCGAGATATGACGGAGCATTTAAGCGACGTAAAATAAACAGGAAAAAGTTGTTATCATTGGTAATTATAGTTTTTCTAAGAATATTAGATTATCGCTTAATGTAATACATGTGATTGTAGCGTAAAAGTTAAACTGATCGAGATAATAAAATATTAAATTAAACTTATTAGACTATGAAAATGTTATTTGATTAAAATCTGGTCATCTATTTCCAACACGTGCTACACTTGGTCATGGTGTAGATAGAGTACCCTGGACGCGCGTTTCCACAACTTTCGTTCATATCCTCTTGCAGGTTTGCAGACGTCTGAGGAAGTTGGAGAACATCGGCATCTAATATAGGCGTCTGACTGACAGTAGTGGCTTCTGGTGGTAAAAGTAGGACGTAATTCACAACTGCCTTCTTCTTTCTAGTCCCTAGTGACCTCTGGTGGGACATCTCGGAACTGTTTGCTGGTTTTGAGTCTACAGCTTGACTTTCAATTGTTTTTTGTACAAATTTTAAAATGAAATCTGCTGACGATATTTCCAAATTAACCACATTACTACAATTACTATGGATGAAATTGTTTCCCCAAATATCTAACTCTGAAGGAGAATTAATGGCTTTCAGTAATTCTATTTCTTGCCCAATTTCATGGTTGGCACTCCAAAAGTGGTTGGCTACTGCTGATTTATCCAACTGTTTTAATTTAGTATTTTTCTGGTGCTCTTTAAGACGAAGTTTTAAGCTTCTCTTTGTTCTACCAATGTAAACTTTTTCACAATCATTGCAGTTAATTTGATAGATACCAGATTTGTTTAACTTATTCACTGTTTTATCAAGTGGTTTATTTAACATCTTTAAATTAAATCTGCTGCAAGGGGCAAGTGTGATACGTATTGTATTTATCAAATAATTGTTTATATTTTGGAAACAATTTTGGATGATAATTGAATGTTTTATACTTCAAATCATCTTTTATTGGTTTTAATAAGCTAACTTCTTTCTTCTTATTTTGATTTTCTTGTTTCTTCAAAATATTACAAATCAACTGTCTATTAAATCCATTATTTTCTGCAACCTTGATAATATAATTAAGTTCTTTTTTTTTTTTTTTTGTGTTCCTCCTCTGTTTTTCAAAGTTTAATATATAGATTAATTAATATACCCCTAAGAGAGGTCTAACACTCGGCCACGGCGCGGCCTCCGTAGTAAAATTCATATACCCATGGTCGTGGGATCAAATCCAGCGGCGGGCGATGGATTTTTTCGGGCATAAATATTCTTAGCATGGCTTCCTTCGGAGGTAAAGTAAAGCGGTTGGTCCCGTGTCGTAGATTTATGGTACATAAAAGAACCTCAAGCCAGATAAAAGTCCTGTTCTCTGAGAAAAATTAAGCGGTCTTTCGTTCCCAATATAGAATGGGACGATGAAAACCACAGTGGCTAAAAAGCGCTCATAATAAAACTCAATTTTCAATTCTTTTGACACCTAACCCCAACCAGAGAAGTAAGAAAAGTCTGGTCTATTTCTCCTCTGCTGCCGAATTCTCGTTTTCTTCCATTTAGTGACCCCGTCTTTTCCAGTAAACTGAGGATAAACGTCCGTGATAACTGCGTCTCCATCTTTGTCGTTTTGAGCGGAATGAGAATCCACCTCTTCACGGACTTTTGTCATGGCTTCACAATCTGGGTCACTTCCATTATCAAGAAAATGTTCCTTATGTCCATCCCATATTATTGCCAGAACTTTCTGTATGATTTAGGAAATCAATGAGTTGCACATACAAAAGGTTGCATTTTGTGCTGGAAAACGAGGGAAAGGCACAGCAGATGCATTGCACCCTACAAAAAGTTACCCTTATATATACATGCCACAAAGATGATTAATTAAAGTTTTTACTTTCTCTAGCCCCGTATGCACAATGTACAGGGATAGAGAAATATTGTATTCCACCCAAAAATTCGATGTCGAAATTTCAACTGAAATACATGTTTTAGGACCCCTGAGTTCGAAAAAAGCATTTTCAGAAACAGATCAGTGTGTGTGTGTGTGCGTGCGTGCGTGCGTGCGTGCGCGTGCGTGTGTGTGTAAGAACGTTAAATACCAAACTTGTCATTTAAGTTAGATATCTTCCAAGGCTGCGACACGAAAATTTTCAAGAAAATCCCACAACCTCTAACTGCCCTTTACATGGATAAATCTTCGAAAATGTTATTTTTCTTAAAAATGGCTCACATGATTTTGATTAAAATATCACATATTAAAGTCATTTCCATGACAAATAAAATAAACATCTTGAATTTCCTGGGAATAGCATCTGAAGACCTGTTTATTGTAGATGAATTTTTCTGAATTTTGCAAAACTAGTAAACCGTAAGAGATAGACAAAAACTTACTACACAAAAAATATAGGCCTCATTAAAACACACAATTTATGTCTTACACATTTTTTCGTGAAGTTTACCGTTTTCGAGGTATTCCTTGTTATTAGTTTGAAATTGTGAAGTACTTATACTTTTCTCAGACAGGAAGTGTCCATTTTTCTTTTGTTCTACTCCTGGCCAAACAAAGAAGCAATTTGCCATGACAGTCGCCTATCGACAGGTTTTAAAACATTTGACTATCACTTTAGCATAGCATTCCCTCAGTTCCCTTCCCTTCTACTTGTAAGAATAAAAGTAATAATAACATTCTGCTAATGTTTATCTCGATTAATATGGTGCAGAAAGAAGAATAATCTTTTGTAAGAAGTTTGTTTGTAGAGCAGCTAGAGAAAGTCATTTGAGTGTAACATCAGACTCTTTTGCAAAGACCTAATTTAACCAGATTAACCGGGCGTTCTTCTATAAGTATTATCGAAAATGCTGAAAATTCCTCCAGAGTTACTTGTTTACAACCCAGTCTTTTAATAGAGCACACGACGACAGACTCACGTCAAAAAGGGCAACTGATTTGATTACAAAATATGTGCAACAAAGGGAAAGAGTGAAAAACACTTCGGTGTATGTAAAATAGCTGCAAAGGGAGCGAAAATAATAATTCAAGAAATACTTAAACCGCGCCGCACCGCACATCTATTTTAATAAATTACAAGATAGGATTAGGCAAAGAAAATGGATTAGAACTCAAACTAGCAAGGAGCCGCTGCGTTCACGCATAGTTAAAATTGCTCGCAAAAAAAAAAAAAAAAATGGACTTAAATGGTGGAACAATTTTTTGTAAAATAAAAATTGATCATTTATACATAATTATAATAGCAGCCTTTCAGGGCTGACCTCTGACCTTAAAGAAGTTTAGGGATAATTTAAAGAAATAAATGTTAAATATCAAGTAAATTAAATATTGTTCTCTTAGTATTAATGTTAAGGCTCCATAGTAACTTTTTATAAACATGCTGGTAATTGACATAGTATTGCTATACTGAATAATAAGTAGTTAGGTATTTAAAAAAAATATGTGTATAATATGTTAGTTGCATTACTATTTTTACTTTTTCTACACGTACTATGTACATAGTGTATAGAGAAGGTATTGTAATGCACCCTAAAATTCGAGACGGAGAGTTCACTGAAAATACATGTTTTAGGACACCCTGAATACAAAAAAAACACTTTTAGAAAAACGTCCGTGTGTGTCAGTGTGTATGTGGGGGGGGCGGCAGCATAGCTCAAAAACGAAAATTCCGTTAAATACCTAACTTGCGACACGAAGATTTATAAAAAAAAAATCCCCCCACCCAACCCCAACTACCCTTTAAATGGAACATTTTTCAGTAATATTGATTTTCTCAAAAATGAGATGTATATCTCGAATTTTCTGGGAATAGCCTCTGAAGACTACTTTAATCTAGATGAATTTCACGGAATTTTGCACAACTGCTAAACCGTAAGGGATGGACAAAAGCTTACCACACAAAAAATGTAGAACATGTTAAAACACACAATTTAAGTTACATACGTTTTTTCATGGAGTTGATCGTTTTCGAGATATTCGTTGTTTTTAGTTTCAATTTTTAAAAACATTCTCATATAGGAATTAGTCAACTCCTGTCCATACAAACAAAGGAACTTCAGTCACATAACAACCAGATTTTGACTACCACTTTAACCTATGCTACTGCCTTATTTCCATTCTGCTTACAAGGAAGCAAGTAATAAGACTGTTTCTGCTAAGTTTTTTCTCGATTAGAATTAAATAAATGGAAGCATATGTTTTTTAACAATAATTTGTTGCAGAGGTGTAGAGAAATCATGTGAATGTAACACATCATATTTTTAATTAAACTGTAAGATTATTATTGTAAGTGAATTTTGTACATTTAACTCTGCCACCGGGCAGTATCCAATTACAGAGAATAAATACATACATAATTAAATATTTAATGCTGTGCCGGCATGTTGCCATGGTAGCTCAGTGGTAGAGCAACCTGCTAGAGACCGGGAGATCAATGGTTCAAAACCTGGCTGTGGCATTTAATTTTTTAAGTCTGACTCTACTTGTCCAGTTCTTGACTTACACACAGCTTGTGTGAAACAACAATTAAATTAAATATGTAACAATAATTTAAAATAATTGTGTATAACCAAGATATTTCCAGGCATTGTAGTGTGAAGGATTTTGCTGGCTGAATATTGAAGCTCAAAGGAACTCGTTACAGGCTATCTTTATACGAGTATTAAACATATCCCATCTGTGAAACCTCTAAACCCTACAGTTGATGCATTTGAAAGTTAACACATAATCATGTTTTAATGTATAATATTTACACCAAACGACATGCATTTTTTAAAATTAATTAACTAGATATTAATCCTTTTATTCTCTTTTTTAATGATTTGAAAATCGCCTCTCGCTCACATTTGCCGTGCGTTTATTTATTTGTTGTTTATTTATTTAAAAAGAAGTAGTTTAATTAAAAACTCTTACGGGTATAGAGAGGTGCAATTTCAAAAAGTTACATTTATGAACATATCGCCCTCCGTGGAGTGATATCCATGCTAGCCTCTAAAACCCAAGATTGCAGGTTCAATTCTAGCAGGGTGGAGGATTTTCGGACACAAAAAATCCTTAGCATGGCTTCTATCGGAAATAAAGTAAAGCCGGTGGTCCCGTGAAATGTTTATTTGCACGTAAAAGAACCCAATACTTGACAAGAAAGTTCCTGAGCAAAATTTTCCTCCATTACACGTCAGCAAGTCATGATTTTGTCCTAAAGTGCCGTCTGTGGGCTACTAGCTGATCCTGTCGCCCTCCGTGGTGTAGTGGTTACTATGCTAACTTCATATACCCAAGGTCGCGGGTTCAAACTCGGCGGAGGACGATGAATTTTTCGGGTGTAAAAATCCTTAGCATGGCTTCCTTCGGAACGTAAGTAAAACCGTTGGTCCCGTGTCGTAGATTTACGGCACGTAAAAGAACATCAAGCCTGATTGAGAGGCCTCTGAGCAAAATTAAGCGGTCTTTCCATAAATAACACGCCATTTACTTTTTTAACGAGCTGATCCATCGTTACCATGGCGCACAGTGGCTAGCTCACGAACTAGACATTCAAGTCCGACCACAGAAACATCGTAGCAATACCTATTGCTCCGCTAAGAAGATATAGGAAATACTAATACTGTATAAATGACCATTCGTTTTTTAAATGTATACCACATATAACACATCAAATAATTAGAATATATACGCACTTTCACTGTAATATTCCGATTAGTTTTCAAGTTACTACTTAATTAAACTTGTTCATACAATGAAAAAAAAATTAAAATGTTGCAAATACAGCATCTATTTTGACTAACGAATACTTCAGATAAAATTTTCAAAACAGAACTTTATATGCGATTTAGCTTATACTAGAAAACATACAATTATGAAAAAAATATTCTATTAATTTAAGTGTGTTAATTACACACTTCAGTTAATATTTCTCGATGATATCTCAAAAAAAAATAATCCCGAGCATCTTTATACTGACGTTTGCTATAATTCTGTATAACATTTGAACTGAAACGAGTATAAAATTTGAACGTGTAAAAATATAGAAAAACGAGAAAACATAAAAACAGCTTTAAAATTCTAAAGGGTTATCTGGCCTTGCACTCGGAAACATTTTAAAAAATCGTGTAAAATATTTCTATGCCATCAGTAAGAGACTTCAAATCCATATTAAAAACCTAGATAATCATTCTTAACAATAGGCCTGTAAACAAAAATAAACTTTTTGAATGACTTGCCCAATTTTCATAGCTCTTAGATTGGGCCAAACATTCAAACACGCACCCCACGAAAAATTGTTAAGTGAACTTAAGACGCAATAAACGCACTTTTGCTTAAATGAGAGTACTATTAATTGGTATCATAACAGAGCTAACAAAAATTAATCTCATAATTTAATTGCTGTTTATGAAGAGATAAATAAACTGTCATTTCTTTATACCGAAAAGTACATCCTATAGAAAAATTTGAAAATGAGAAAGTTCCGCAAATGAAACCCCATGAAACGCTAAAGTAACACTGTTTCTTACATTTGCTATTTAAAAAATTAGATGTGTTCCATTCACATGACTTTCTCTACATCTGTACAATAAATAATTGTTAAAAAGCTTATTCTTCTTCTATTTACATAATGCTAAACGAGAAAATGTTGGTAGAAATGATTTTATTAACTGCTTGCTTATAATTAGAAGGGGAATAAAGGAATACATTAGGTTAAATCTACAGTAAAATATTTTAAACCGGAGGTCCCGGGTTCAATTCCCGGCAGGGGCGGGGAATTTTTCTTTAACCAGAAGTATTCCCTATCTCCTACAGCGTCTGGAAGTGAATGTATGCGTGTTTGAGGAAATAAAATAGTTTAAACCCAACGTAAACCTACAGACAACGGGTTGTTTCTAATTCGAAGCCCCCGATATGACCTTAAATGTTAAAGAGGGCTATATAAATGAAAAAAAAATTAAAAAATGGTTTCTATGTGGTTGAAAGAAGTAATAAACTTAAATAGTTTGGTATTTTACCGACTTTCGTTTTTGAGTTAGCTTGTTCACAGACCCGCGGACACACGCGTGCGCGCGCGCTCACACACACACACACACACACACACACACACACACAAAGAACTTTTTTCCGAAAATACTTTTTTTGGATACAGGAGAACCTAAAACGTGTATTTTCGGTGAAACCTCAGCACCGAATTTTTGGATGCATTACAATACCTTCTTTATACACTATGTACATAGTACGTGTAGAGAAAGTAAAAACCCTTAGTGCATTACAGGCCTTCTACTTATTCCTCTCCTCTGCCATTCATGTAGAATTTGAGGAATTCTGAGGTCTCTGTTGATTGGTTTGCTCATTGATTTACGAAGAAATGTGTATTTTTACTAGAATTTTATAGGCTTAATTGCGTGTACTTAAATCGCAACGTGACATGCCTTAAAAATGTAACCTCTATAAAATTTGCTTGGAAATCAAGTAGGTTTGTAGTGTTTGATAACACTAAAATTCATATTCATTAATTTTTACTTTCTCTTCACGTGCTATGTACATTGTGTATAGAGAAGGTATTGTATTCCACCCAAAAATTCGATAACTCTATTTCACCGGAAATACATGTTTTAGGCCCCACTGAATCAAAAAAAAAGCATTTTTTGGAAAAAGGTACGCATGTGCATGCGTGACTGAGCAGCATAGCTCAAAAGCGAAAAGACCGTTCAATACCAAACATGATATTTAAGTTTAGTATCTTCCAAGAATACGATACAAAGATTTTCAAGAAAAAGCCCTACCCAAACTACTCTTTATATGGAAAAAAATCGAAAATGTCCATTTCCTCAAAAATATCACTAATGATTTTGATTAAAATATATTATATTTAAGATATTTACATGCCAAATAAAACATATATCTTGAATTTTCTGGTAATAGTGTCTAAAAACCTCTTTACTCTGGATAATTTTTATTGAATTTTGCATAACTGGTAAATCGTAAGAGCTACACAAAAACTTGCTGCATAAAAAATGTAGATCACAATAAAACACAATTTATGTGATCGGAGTTGATCGCTTTTGAGATATTCGTTGTTTTTGGTTTCAGCTTTAAAAAACAGTTTTCTCATACAGGAATTTGTCAACTCCTGTCCATACAAACAAAGGAACTTCAGTCACATAGCAACCAGCTTTGAATATCACTTTAACCTATGGCACTCCCTTATTTCGCTTCTACTTACAAAGAAACAACTAAATAAGACTATTTCTGCTATTAGCATGAAATAAATAGAAGTATAAGCTTCTTAACAATAATTTGTTGTAGAGATGAAGAGAAAGTCATGTGAATGGAACACATCAGATTTTTATGTTTCGGGTCTTTTTCTCATAGAAGGATGACCTTAAGAAGAGCAAGACCATAGAAAATTGTCAGCAAATGTCAGCCCAAGAAAAAAAAAAAATCTGGTGTGATCCATTCACATGACTTTCTCTACATCTCTGTAACAAATTATTGTTAAGAAGCTTATTCTTCTATTTACTTCATGCTAATTGAGAAAAAAATAGAAATAGTCTTATTAGTTGTTTCCTTGTAAGTAGAAGCGAAATAAGGTAGTACCATAGGTTAAAGTGATATTCAAAGCTGGTTGCTATGAGATTGAAGTTAGTTTGTATGCGTAGGAGTTGACAAATTCCTGTGTGAGAAAAGTATAAGTTTTTCATAGCTGAAACCGAAACCAAGAATATCTCAAAAACAACCAACTCGACGAAAAAAATGTATATAACATAAATGGTGTGTTTCAACGTGCTCTACGTTTTTTGTGTGGTAAGTTTTTGTCCATCTCTTACGGTTTAGCAGCTATACAAAATTCGTAAAATTCATCCAGAATGAATTAGTCTTCAGAGGCTATTCCCAGAAAATTCAAGATATACAATTTATTTGTCAGGTAAATATCCTTAATATATGACATTTTAATCAAAATCGTTAGAGCCATTTTTAAGAAAATCAAAATTCTCGAAATTTGTTCCATGTAAAGGGTAGTTGGTGTTTTCTTGAAAAGTTTCGTGTCGCATCCTTGGAAGATACCGAACTTAAATACCAAGTTTGGTATTTAACGGTCTTTTCGTTTTTGAGCTATGCTGCCCACAGACAGACACACAGACATTTTTCAAAAAATGCCTTTTTTGGATTCAGGGAGTCTCAAAGCATGTATTTCCGGTGAAATCTCGATATCGAATTTTTGGGTGGATTACACCTTCTCTATACACTATGTACATAGCACGTGTAGAGAAAGTAATAAATCGTAATTAAAACGAGTAAATTAGTAGGCTTGCGCAAGTTAAAAATGTGAAATTATAGGTCAGACTTACCGAAGTATTCCTCATTTGTACAAGGTCGCAACACAGGTAAAAGCCAAACTGTGCACTGCCAAACTAAACGAAACAGCTCTACCAAACACCGCACTCGGTCTAACTCCTTTAGCCAGAGGCCAGGCTTGAATGAAACACACGTCATAGCATAGAACAATAAAATCGCCCCTCTCAAGTGTGCCAACCATAATATAAGTGTTGGGTAAAATGCGACAAAAGTGCACCAGCCTGCCTGGGTATTCTGGTGGTAGCGTGCCTGCCTCGCATCCAACAGGTCGCGAGTTCGATTCTCGCCTAGGGTTAGTTCCCGGATAAGGTTTTCTTAGGGGTTTTTCCTTTACTCTGAGGAGACAAATTCAGTTATTACAGAACTTCGGCCGCTCTAAAAACCGAATGAAACTAAGTGTGATTGATTGAAAATGCTTCTTTTTGTTTTTCTTTATTATTATAGACGAATTCATGTACATGCTGGAACGGTTGATGTTTTGCGTATATGAGGGATATTTACCAAATAATTATACATAGACGAATATTATATGAATAATAAATGGTTTATAATGTGCAGGTATATGCTGAAATACTTGATTTGAAATGAAAAAGCTTGTTTCGTTGCTTGCGGGAGACACTGTAATTATTGGCATGCAAGAAGGTCATATGTCACTCTTGGCAGAATTACTGGGTCGTGAGAATCCGTAGGAGTAATTCACCGGTTAGTGTGACTATAGTACTTGGTGGAGGGGAAGCCATTGGGTCCGTGATCCTCAAATTTAGAGCGAGGTTAGGTTAGAATCCGTTAAGGTTAGTATGTGTATATAAATTTGTTTCTAATTTTCTATTATGGTAGTACTTGGCGGAGAAATATGTTTCTGAACATTATAAAACCATGTATAATTTATATAATACTCGTGTATATATAATTATTTGGTAACTATCCGTCATATACGCAAAATACCAACCGTTCCAGCATGCACACGAATTTGTCTATAGTAAAAAAAAATTCTGATGTGTTACACTCACGTGACTTTCTCTAGCTGTTCTACGAACTTCATACATAAGAATCTTCTTCTTTCTGCACCTTGCTAATCGCGGTACTCATTAGCACAATGTTCTTATTACTTAGTTCCGTATAAGTAGGAAGAAAATAAGGGAATACACTAGGCTAAACCGATAGTCAAATGTTTTAAAAGCTGACGTTATGCGATTGTCATTACAAATCGCTTCTTTTCTTGGCCAGGAGTAGAACAAAAGAAAAACGGACACTCCCATCTGAGAAAAGTAAACTACTTCACAACTAAACTAATAACAACGAATACCTCGAAAACGGTAAGCTCCACGAGAAAAATGTATATGACATAACTTTTGTATTTTAACAAGACCTAAATTTTTTGTATAGTAAGTTTTTGTCTATCTCTTACGGTTTACTAGTTATGCCAAATTAAGCAAAATTCATCCAGAATAAAGTCTTCAGAAGCTTTCCCAGAAAATTCAAGGTATACATTTTATTATTTAGGTAAATATCTTTAATGTATGATATTTTAATCAAAATCAAAATTTTCGAAAAAAGTTCCATGTAAAGGGTAGTTTGGGGTCGGGGGATTTTTCTCAAAATCTTCGTGTCGCATCCTTGGTAGATACTAAACTTAAATACCAAGTTTGGTATTTTAGCTACTTTTCGTTTTTGAGTTATCGTGTTCACGGACACACGGACACACACGGACCTTTTTCTGAAAATGCTTTTTTTGGATACAGGGCTTCCTAAAACATGTATTTACGGTAAAATCTCGGAATCGAATTTTTGGGTGGAATACAAAACTTCTCTATCCCTATGTACATTGTACATATGGGGCTAGAGAAAGTAACAAGCTTTTCCGACAAATAAAAACTTTGAAATCGTCATCAGAAATACAAAGTCAATCAATCACACATAATTTTATTCGATTTTAGAGAAGCCCAAGTAATGCATAATTACCACGAATTCTAGTAGCTTTAAGCTCATGGACCCTGAGATCATTTGAGCATAATGTCACCAATTTCACTCTTCGTCCGATATGACCAACCAGGTTAATGGACGAAAAATATCTGGTGTCACGTGACTTTTTTAACTGTTCTAAAAACAGACTTCTTACAAAAGATTATTGTTCTTTCTACACCATGCTAATTGAGATGAGCACCAGCAGAATGTACTCATTACTTAGTTCCTTATAAGTAGAAGGCAACTAACGGAATGCGCAGTGCTAAAGCGATAGTCAAATGTTTTAAAAGCTGTTGTTATGCAATTGTCATTGAAATTTGCTTCTTTTCTTGGCCAGGAATAGAACAAAAAACAAGCTGACACTTCCTGTCTGAGAAACGTATAAATATTTTAAAACTGAAACAAATAACAAGGAATATCTTGGAAACGGCCAACTCTACAACAAAAATGCATGTGACATAACTTCAGTGTTTTAACGTGATCTATATTTTTTGTGTGTAAGTTTTTGTCTATCTCTTACTGTTTAACCGTTATGCAAAATTATGAAAAAATCAACCAGAATAAAGTGTTCTTCAGAGGCTATTCCAGAAAAGTCAAAATATACATTTCATTAGTGTTGAGAATAACTTTAACATACGGTATTTTAAACAAAATCGTTAAAGCCATTTTTGAGAAAAACAAAATTTTCAAATATTTTTCCATGTAAAGGGTAGTTTGGGGTTGGCAGATTTTCTTGAAAATCTTCGTATGGCGTCATTGGAAGATAAAAGTGAGAAAATGACGAGTGGAAGAGAATAACATCTGCACTGAAAAACTGGTCCACGTGTTAATAAATACCATTATAGCAATGACGATTATGTTGAGAAGTAGAGTAAGGTACTGTAACCTTGTAAATAAAGTTTTGTGTTAATAACTTTCGTTATTATTTGATTATGCCAAATTGTCTGTCACTTCCTTGATTACCCTTATATCTTAAATCTTTCAAAATCGAAATAAAATTTAATGTGAAGTCTGGTGTGACATTTTTACAGCGTAGACGACATTCAACTGTTGGAAAGATGTCTCTTGTGGTGGCTCCTTTAGAGCTGAGGTTACCATGCTAACTTCATATACCCAAGGTCACGGGTTCAAACCTGGCGGAGGACGATGGATTTTTTTCGGGTGTAAAAAGTCCTTAGCATGGCTTCCTTTGGAAGCGAAGTAAAGCCGTTGGTCCCGTGTCGTAGATTTACGGCACGTAGAAGAGCCTCAAGCCTGATAGAGAGGCCTCTGAGCATAATTAAGGGTCTTTCACGCCCAATTTAGAATGGGACGCTGAGAACCACAGTAGTTAAAGAGCGTCCATAAATAACACGTCATTTAGAGCTCAACATCCACTGCTCGTTCCAATGCGAAACAAGGTGCTCGATGAACTAATAATGCCTAATGCCCTCATGTATTTAAACCTTCTTGCCATGTAGAGACGGAGTACACTTTTTTACTTTCTCTACTCGTACTATGTACATAGTGTAAAGAGAAGGTATTGTATTGCCCACAAAAATTCGATACCGAGATTTCACCGGAAATATACGTTTTAAGAACCCTTTAATCCAAACAATTTTTTTAAGAAAAACGTCCGCGTGTGTCTGTATGTGTGTGTCTGTGCCCAGCATAGCTCAAAAACTAAAAAGATTGTTAAATACCAAACTTGATATATGTGTTCCTCATCTTTCAGGAATGCGACAAGGCTGTCATGAAAATCCCACAATTAAACTACTCTTTAATGAAAAAAATTTGTAAAATTGTGATTTTCTCAAAAATGGCTCTAATGAATTTGAATAAAATACCATACATTAAAGACGTTTAAATGACAAATAAAATGTATATATTGAATTCTCTGGAGACACTACATTCTGGATAACATTTATATAACTAGTAGGGATAGAGCAAAACTTGCTACACAAAAACGGTAAATCTTGTTCAAACACTCAATTTTTCTTATACATTTTTATTGAGTTAACCGTTTCAGAGATATACCTTGCCATTGACTTCAATGTTAAACCAGTTAATTTATTTTTCGTTTCATATCTCCTTTGTTCTACACCTGGCCAAACAGATTATCAATTGTTTCACATAGCGATCAGCTTTTACAAGATTTGAGTACCCCTATTAACTTAAAGTATTCCCTTATACACTAGGCTAAAGCTATAATCAAACTATTTAAAAACTGGTCGCCATATAAAACAATTGAATTTCGTTTCGCTTTGCATGGTCAGGAGTAAAAAAAGGAGATATGAAACGAATATCAACTTCTGGTTTGAGAAAAGTTTAATTGTGTGTTTTAAAATTTGGACCAATAACAAGGAATATCTCGGAAATGGTTAGCTCTACAAAAAATGTAAAGGATATAAATGCTGTACTCTAGCCAGATCTACAATTTTTGTAGAAAGCTTTGGTTTTATCTCTCACGGTTTACAAAATGAAGAGTCGTCAGAAACTGTTCTCGGGAAATTCAAGATATATTTTTTATATTTTATGAAATCTTTTTAATCAAAATCTTTGGAGCCATTTTCTAGGAAATCAAAATTATCGAAACATTTTCCATTTAAAGAGTATTTTAAGTTCTGGGGGTATTATTGAAAATCTTCGCGTTGTATTCTTGAAAGCTATTAAACTTAAAATACCAGGTTTGATGTTTAACGGACGTTTCGTTTTTGGGCCATGCTGTACACATACACACACACAAACACACACACAAACAAGTTCGCGCAGAGCTTACAGAAGACTTCCTAACTCGTTCGTAGTCTTTAGAGGCCATTCACAGAAAATTCAAGATATACGTTTTGTTTTTCAAGTAAATATCTTTAATATACGATATTTTAAACAAAATCGTTAGCGCCAGTTTTGAGAAAATCAACATTTTGTAATTTTTTTTCACGTAAAGGATAGCTGGGGGTGAGAGAATTTTCTTGAAAATCTTCGTGTTGCATCCTTGGAAGATACTGAACTTAAATATCAAGTTTGGTATTTAACGGACTTTTCGATTTTGAGCAATGCTGTCCACATACACATACTCGCGCGCGCGCTCACACGCACGAACCTTTTTCCAAAAATGCTTTTCTTGTATTCAGGGGGAGCAAAACATATATTTCCGGTGAAATCTCGGTATGAATTTTTGGGTGCATTACAATACCTTCTATACACTATGTACATACTACGTTTAGAGAAAGTAAAACAAGCGCGCGCGGACTTTTTCTAAAAATGTGTGGATACAGAAGACCTCAAAACAGGTATTTCCGGGAAATCTTGACAGCGAATTTATGGGTGCATTACAATACCTTCTATACCTACTATGTGAATAGTACATGCAGAGAAAGGAATAACACTTTCCTTGTTAAATATTTATTTCAATCTTAATATTATTTTATTTTGAAGGTTGGTTAATTATACATATTGGTTCCATATATGTGCTCAATTTACATTTGTAGCTCTTGTTTCACTATGCTATGCATTTAGAGATGAAAGAATAAGCACCCAAGCTTTCCATTTGCATCAACAATGTTTGTTTTCAAAGAGGCGTATGTTAAAAAGAACTGAGACTACACATTTTTAAAAGGCCATTCGAGAAAAGAAATTAATCTAACAAGCAATATCATTAATTACTGCGTATCTTACAATCACCGTTAAAGAACAGCATTCCCCGTTTACATTACGGTTAAATCTTTGTTTCCCGCCAGATATAAAAGCTGTCTTTGCGCAGAACATTATCGTGGAAAACAAAAGAACGTCGCCCACATGCAGCAGCACAGAGAGATGCTGCCTCTATTGTTTCGGTCTTCTTATTGAAACACGACTTCTGCACAAATGGCCAAAAAAACGGGGGAATTTTTCCATTCATTAGCAGCTAAAACACAGGGACTAGGTGGATGCTGTTCTTACAAATTCTGCTATGGCCCATCTTCTGCTTTAGCCGCTTCGTGAAAACACGCCGTTCAAAGAGATGTCAAAGGATCAGTTCAGGTTGTGCATCCAAACATTACAAATGTCACTGGCAAGGATCATTTTCTGACATCGCAGTGAAAGAGAAAGGAAGAGAGGATTTGTATGATCACTGAGTAAAAATACGACATTCTCTTAAATGAACAGCAACAACACACGAGTGTTTAAAACTTAAGAAAAATAAATTTTAATCAGAGTCAACACAGTCGGGCTAGCAATATTTAATGCGTATATAAGGCGTTATATAATATATATACACGCTCACACAGGCTGTGAGGTGAATAAATGCAAATATTTGTATTAGGGTTCAGGGACAATGTGACGGTTCAGAATTTGCAGTTTTTTACTTTCTCTACACGTATCGCACTCCACCAAAAAATTCGATACCGAGATTTCACCAGAAATACATGCTTTAGGGTCCCCTGTATCCAAAAAAAAGTATTTTCAGAAAAAGGTCCGTGTGTGTGAACTCGATAACTCAAAAACGAAAAGTCGGTAAGATGCCAAACTTGGTATTTATCTTCCAGGGATGCGACACGAAGAGTTTGAGAAAAATCCCCCCACCCCAAACTACATGGAACTTTTTTTCGAAAATTTTGATTTGATTCAAATATCGTATGTTAAAGATATTTACCTGACAAATAAAATATATATTTTGAATTTTCTGCGAATAGCCTCTGAAGACCACTTTATTCTGGGTCAATTTTACGGAATTTTGCATAAGAGATGGACAAAAACTTACCACACAACAAATGTAGAGCTCTTAAAACACACAATTTATGTTACAAAAATGTTTTTCGTGCAGTTGATTGTTTTTGAGATATTCTTTGTTTTTGGTTTCAGCTATGCAAGTAGTAAGATTATTTCTGCTATTTTTTTTTCGATTAGAATGAAGTAAATAGAAGCATAAGCTTTTTAACAATTATTCAGATATGTAGAGAAAGTCGTGTGAATGGAACACATCAAATTTTTTTCGCTATCTTCTAAAGTTAAGTTTGTTGTAGAACAGTTTTAGAAAGTCATGTGAGTGTAACACATCATATCTTTATTATTAAACAAACTCGCATTCATAATTTCAATCCTTGTGGTGAATGGGGAGTAGGTAATTCCGATGGAACAAAAATTTACATTCTACCGGAATCGAACATCTGCTGACCACTCACAAATAAATTGCTACTTTTCATTCCACTTTTGGGTCCACAATATTTTTAGAATTACTGTTATTCCCTATCTTAGACTCAGGTGACTTTATTTAACAGATCACACGGTTCAGCCTCCTCTACCCTTTGCCCTGCTCGATTATAGGTGAGGGGGGGGGGTGAAGAAGGATATGTATCGCACTTCAACCTATGTAATTATACGTTTTTGTTTGCATACAACATTATCTGATTGGATTCAAAATGTATTCAGGGTTCAACTTAAAATATTGAATACAATGGCATTATTATGGTTTATTTAAATATAGTTTTATTCAACGTATACATAATTTAAGCATTTGCACTTCTGTTCTTAAACTGCAAAATCACCCACGTTAAATCTCAACGTTTAAAACCTTCAAATCGGGACTTAGAAGAATATGTGTCACAAATCTGTTTATACACTGCAGTTAACATAGTTCGGCTTTTGATAAAATGATGATTTAGAAATCCCCGATGATGCAACCCCTCGCAGCATTGGCACATTCCCCACTTGCGACGTAAACTAAATTACTACTATCAGCAAATATCCGGAATTGTGTAAAGGAAAGTTTGCGACTGAATCGGTCCCTTGTTTCCTCACTGAGTCACGTGAATGTAAGTCGGTGGTGTATGAGTTGTACTAAACACGAAGCTGACCGTTGCCAGTTGTTTACATGCGTCACAGGAGATACGTAACCTTGGGCTGTTCAAAACACACTAGACCCTGAAATTGGTGTTTCATTTATGACAGTGCTATTAGTAAAGGACAAAATGAGATATATCTATGCGTTGCACGCATTGTTGTCTTATCAAATTATTGACACTTATTCACCTTCCGCCCTATGTATATATAATTAATTTAATCCACCCTCGCCCCTCATTAGTGGGTATACGATACAATTCATACAACAATTATTTTTCCACCTATAGTACTTTATTGTTGAATAAGTAAAAAATTGCTATCAAAATAAGTGCGAAGGCTCTCATGGCCTGAGTTGATTAATAAAAGAGCAAAATTCTCCGGGCGGGAAGGTCGTGGTCTATTGGAAAAAATTATTAATAAGCCCCGACGTTTTGGTCAACTTTCTGAATGTTATGTTCAAGCACCCTGGGCAGCTGAACAATGACTATCAACAAGATGTTTTTAAACAAGAAAAAGAGGACAGGAAAGTGCAAGATTAGGATAACAAAAGAAAGTAATGGGACTATGGGGAGTAACAGAATAGGCCTTCGATAGTAGTTCCTCTGCTGCCAAATAGGCTGGAGTGCTTAATATGACTATGGCTAGGCTATAGCCATGTCGGAAGCCCTGACTATAGTCGTAGCGAGGTTTCGGAGCTTGCAGAAAAGACACAGAAGGAGGGCATTAGTTATTAAAAATCAGAACTAGTGCCTGTAATTACTGTATCTTCTTAGAGATGGTGGAGTCTGCTCAAGGGAATCTCGAATTTGTAAGTAGCTTTGGTTTACACTTACAACGTTCTCCATGACAACGTAGACTTTGGTAGAGGTTGGCGTAGATGGTAAATGACAGGCTGAAAACCCGTTGATGGAAATTGCTAGAACGCTGGAGAGGCTCTCTGATTAGCTGGTTTCAGTGCCCTCGTTTTTGGTGTTCTTCTGGATCAGCGATGGATTTTCTCTACGCGGAAGAGTTTATGGAATATTGAGGGAATAATTGCTGAGAAGCGATCACGTGATTAGTGGCCTGTGTAGTTTGGCGAATTGCGTGGTTGCAATAGCGAAGTTACGTGGAGCACTGAGGTCCCAAAGGCGCTTCAGATTTCCTGAGCGTCCTCAAGCGCTGGTTCACAGAGGCAACTTCCACATTGACGGCGGAAGCTGCCACAGTTCGCCAATGGAGAGAAGGTCCCTGAAAGGAATATATTATCGTACTTTTTTAAAAAGTGCGATAAGGATAGTCAATGAGTGCGACAGAGGACCCTGTTTCACTGACTGTGTACGACAGAGAACACTTGACGCAGCTTGGCTTAGCATATCAGCAATATCCCCTCTGCGCCTCGTTCCCCAGACTTTCTTTGCCGTGGGAAACAAAGGGAGCAGCTCCTGCGGTGAAGCGTTCATATCAGCCTGGATTGCGGCTGATGCTGTGAGTAGTTTAGCGTCTGATGACTGCTAGAGAAGTAGCAGCGTCAATTGCGCTGCTAATATAAGGTCCTTGCTTGGCATGAGCTGGGTGGTGGAGACAAAAATGTCGAACTGGTGTTGTCAAATGGGGAATAATGGGCAGTAAGCTTACCCGGTGAAATGGTGGGATCCACAATGCTCCGCAATTTACAGCTCACGGCAAGGTCGGGAGGGTTTATAACTGATGAGTTTGCAGTGGTATGCCATCGCTAGTGAGCCTAAATTTTATCATGCAACACTTGATAGAGAAGCAATTGAGATTTACAAGCAAACTTAACAATATCAGTATAAAAGAAGAAGATGGTATGTCGTTACAAACCCATCGATTATAAAACTTTCCATGGGGTGAGATATAAATTGCGAAGTTGGGAATCATTGCCTGGTTGGGAATCATTGTTCAGCTGCCCAGCGTATTTCCTTATGAAGATGCAGACAAAGATGCCGGATATTAATAATAATTGCCCATACAACTCGTGTTTATCAATATTATTAAAACATTCTAAAACTTTGATCAGATTTCTCTGTTGTCAGTATGCAGCACTGCACCCATATATTAAGTGATTAGCTAAAACTTGTCCATTTAGAAGCACTTTAAAAGCCCGCAGACGAAGAAATCCATCGGATTCGAACCGGAAGCTCGAGCAGGTTCTGCAGAGACTCTTGCTTGAACAATCCATCTAAGCGTAAATTTACATTCAATAAATTACGTACCATCCTACTGAAAAGAGCTGGCGCAGCGCCGTGTAAAAGCTACATTTTTGGATGACGTCAAGGGGCACATCGTCAATTAAATGATGCAACTTATTTTTGAGAATCTGTAGATGCCTTTCTACATTCAAGTGCGGAGGAAAGAAGCAGGGACCAATGAGGCGAACATGAATAAATTCACCCAAACGTTTAGGAAGAATCTGTGCTGATGTTTGTACTGTCGTACTTCATGTGTGTTTGCATAGGCCCAATTACGAGTATTGTGAAAGCTGAAGATGCGTCACGAATAAACACAGCCTCTTCAGAAAACAAGGTGCATGCCAAGAAGCTAATAAACCGCAGTTCTGAATATGCAATAGCAGAATATGCTTCTTGACTCAAAGTCAGCCGCATTTAGCTTTTGTACCCGCTGAAGGTGATACGGGTACAAAAGTTGCTAATGCAAAATTCTCCAGATAGTCATGCGACTAACGCTTTCCCTTACTGCAGCGCGTCTTACTATCTGATGGGTTGGCGTACACGTCCAGAAGAAATCATTCTTCACGGTCAGTGTTTCATGCCTCTCTTGGTCTCCCAATATCCGAACACTCCTCTCAAATGAGCCCTCTCTCCCTCTCTCTCTCTCTCTCTCTATCTCTCTATCTATCTATCTCTCTATCTATCTATCTATCTATCTATCTATCTATCTATCTATCTATCTATCTATCTATCTATCTATATATCTATCTATCTCTTAAGCGTTAGTGAATTCGTGAGAATGTTGGTAAACAAGGGTACCGTACCCTTGTCGGGTCTCTCGGGTACCCCTCTGCATATACTCTTAGTGTCCGTGAGACATTCCCATCTACAAGGCCATACATGCATAGGTCTGTTCACTCACAGAATACATTTTCTTCTGTCTTTCGTGCTCTACAGCAAACAACAAAACTAAATAGAATCAACAATTAGCTGGCAACATTTTAAGTCAAATAATGACTAATGATCTCAGTGAAGGATCATATAATTTAATAACACTCTAGCAAACTATTTTCATACCTATGTTAATATAAACTTTTTTTTTTTATTGTTTTATTCTTGGGAGGTCGTCACCAATTCAGATAGATACTGTATATCTTTCACAAATTATTCTTACATAATTTACATTTCTATCTACTTCATGAATCGAATTAAACCTTTGCAAAAATATTTCATTACACATTTTGTTGAATATACAAGGAGCACAAGGAAACCATTCTATAGATATTTAAAAGCTAGCCATATGATGGGCTAGAAATTCTATACTATTTCCGTGACATCGTGAGAATGAATAAGTAAAGCATTTAAAAATATGACCAATTGTAGAAACATTTAAACTAAAAATATAAAAAAGTGTTAAAAATGCAAACTAATAACAGTGGATATCTCCTATAGCTACTGCTATAAAAGCTATAAAAGCTATTTTAATTAAACTGTATGTTTTAAAAATATCTACATGTTTTATAGTACAGTAGTGTTTAGGAGATCTCTTATGGTTTAAGACTTGTACAAAATTCAAGTTCCGAATGAAGAGCACTTCAAAGGCTTTTTCACATAGATTAGATTATTTGCGTAATTATCTTAAACATGCGGTATTTTAATCAAAATCGTTTGAGCCATTTCCGAAAAAATCGAAAATCTTGAAAAACCTTAGTCCGGAGAACCTCAAAATCTTGGTCTCGTAATTTTGGAAAATTCTGCACATAAATACGAATTTTAGTGCTTATAGCACATTTAATTTTGGTATTTTAATCAAAATCGTTTGAGCTATTTTTGAAAAAAAAATCGACAATTTCGAATAACCTAGTTCGGAGTAGGAGGATTTTCTTAAGAAACCCTTCGTGACGCAACTTTGGAACACACCTAAATACAAAATTTGGTGTTTATAGAACCTTTATTTTTGGTGTATGTTGTCCACACACACACACACACACACACACACACGTACTCAACTTTTTTTTTTCTGAAAAAAAAAATACATTTCTTTTTCAGAGTAACACAAAGCATTTATTAGAGTGAATTCTCGGTATGAAAATTTTGAATGAAACAGAATACTTTGCTATCTACTTAGTACGCGATGAAGAAAGTAAAAAATGTGGACAACTCTTAGAAAATGTGAAAGTACAATTTTTTGAAGCAGGTAAAAACTGTTGTACTTTTTCTTTACATGAAGTGAGGATTAAATGTTGGCGTTTTTATCTTATCTATAAGAATTGTTAATTTTCTCGTAGGAATTTTTCATTTGTAAATTTGAATCACGGAAGTACGGCTTCCTCTGTCGGCTAGGCGCTAAATCAGGTTTTTGCTCCGGGCCTGGTAGGGCTCGTATATTCCATCATAGGCATTTCAGGTGAATCAGTTTGCTGGCTGCTGATGTCAGTTATGGTTTATTAGAATAATGCAACCTTGCTGAGGTCAGTTCTAAAAAAATATATTTAAACTCCGGGTTTTTTTTTGTTTTGTTTGTTTGTTTTATGGCCATCAATTGCTGCCCGAACCTGCTCCGAAAGGTACTTCGTTCATTTTGTGTAGTGAATTACTTCAAGACCTCCCGCGAGGCCTCGGAACCACGTCAAAAGGTAAAGTAATCACAACTAGAATATCATCATCAACATGTGAAAGGCTATCATCATCATCTCTTTTGTAACATAATGTAAATACACTTTCATTATCATCTAGAGTTACCTCTCTCGTAGCGTCTGATTTCAAGTAGGGTTACCTTTCACGCCTGGTCCTATCTCTACCTTTAGGTTAATTGTAGAGTAATTGTAAATACAAAACCTTAGCCTACAAAATTCCTAAATCTCCATTCCCCCCAATCTTGTAGCGGTAAAATGCCGTCACAATAATTTGGTTGCGCCGTTATATTATCTATATTATTTGGACGTTTTGATGCCGTTTTATTGTTGTTTTGTTTTTCCATTGTTTCCATTTAACTTTGTGTACGTGTACTATACACATAGTAGGTAGAGAAGGTAGATTTTGTATTCCACCAAAAATGTCGATGTCGAGATTTCAATTGGATATATGTTTTTGGGTCCCCTGAGTCCACAAAAAGCATTTTGGAAAAACGTCCAAACTTGGTATTTAATTTAGTATCTTCCAAAGATGCGACACGAAGATTTTCAGGAAAATACTGCCCCTCCCGAACTAAATGGACCATTTTTCGAAATGTTTGATTTTCTAAAAAAATAACCCTATCGATATTATTTAAAATGCCGTAAATCAAATATGTTTACATGTTAAATAAAATGTACATCCTGAAGCCCCTGAAGTCCTCTTCATTTTGAATGATTTTGTGTAACTGGTAAACCGTAACAGATAGCCAAACAATTACTAAATAAAAAATTTAGCTGTCGTTAAAACACATAATTTATGTCAAATATAGCTTTTTGTAGAGCTAGCCATTTTAGAGATATTCCTTGTTATTGGTTTCAATTGTAAAATACAACTTTTTTCAAGCGGCAAGTACTCATCCGTTTCACAGCTCTTATGTTTTTTTCTCCTGGCCATGACAATACTAACACCTTTTAAAAGATTTGACTGTCACTTTAGCCTAGTGTATTCTCTTATTTCCCTTTTGCTTATAAGGAACTAAGTACTAAGACTTTTTCTGATAATTATCTTTACTAGCATTATATAGATAAAAAAATAAATCTTTTGTAAGAATATTTTGTTTGCAGTACACGTAGAGAAAGTCCTGTGAATAAAACACCCAGATTTTTACAAATCCTAACCCCATGTATGCGATTTAGACAGTAAGACAAACCTACTTCGCTACAGACGATCCTGTTTTCACCCCCAATTATAAACTGTTCCTTCTGTATACATAGGACGTTCAAAAAGTCCTCAGAAAAAGATCCATTTATGGTTCTTCCTTTCTGCAAGTAATCCATGTAGATGATTCCGCGTGCATCCCAAAAAAACCGATGCCATTACCTTGACTGCAGATTTCACCACCTTTGTCTTCTTTGGAGCCAGTTGGCCTTCAAAAACCCAGTGTTCCGACTGTATTTTTGTCTCTGGAGTGTAGTAGTGTATCCAAGTTTTATCCACAGTATGTATCGACGCAGAAACTCGTCAGGATTGCGACGTAAA